>JARJEE010000019.1:7205000-9605000 GCA_030180105.1 Hyles lineata
ATGTTGGGTATGACGACCTTCTCACATATGCTGCTGAGCGTGGCGGGGTCCTCAAACAGACTCTTGTACGAGTTCTTCTCCGCTACTTTAGCCAAAAACGTCAACGCGTTCGACACCAGCTGTGAACAAACAAAAAAAAAATGCAATAAAAATGGGATGCGGTGACAACTGGCATTAAAGAAATACAAATAAGGCAACACATTAAAAATGTCATTTCAACACATTAATATATTTTTTTTATTTCTATACATTTTCGTACGGTTCTGTTTGTTTTGTGATTTAAAATAAACAAAGAAACTATTAATAACAATTAATAAAAGTAACAATATATAATAATATATCGGATCGCCATGTTAATACTAAATTCGACCTTAGCACCCTCATTAAAAACAGACTCTTTTTGCCAAGCTATAGTTTTATTTTGTTTTGTGAGGTTCAAAAACATTATTAAAAAAATCTTTTGGACTACTTACGTGATTTTGAACCTCCTTTTTTTTAGAAAGATTTAATTGAAATGTTCTGGATGTGAGTTCAATTCAAAATATATTAGCCCATCCAACTTCAATCATTGCCAAAAAATATATACCTTGACATAAAGTTTTACTATATTTAAATTATTTTATTTATAAGATTTAGATATTACTCAGTATAAGACCAGTCTACTTTTTCACAGCTTAGAATTACAACATGAAATACCAAAAAAAATAAAAATTGAAAAAAATATTCTTAGTTAAACAACCCATAAAAAACCTGAATATTAATTTGTTTGTACACACTAATCTGTGAAACTAATGGTTTGCATCGAAAAATTCTTTAAGCATTCATCGGGGAAGAAAAATAATTTTAATATTTTTTATGTACTAAAGTTAGGTTACCGCATCGTATTTGGGCTGTGGTCCGGTCCCTAGTAGTATCTTCCACACGGAGGTGACAAAGTTGGGCGCGTAAGGGCCAAACTCCTCCTCATACTTGAGAGCATAGAGGGACGCGCACTCACAGATCTCCGTACGAAGACGCTCCAACATGCCGGGGTTGTCTTCATCTCCCTGCAATAAATAATATATCAAGACTGCTACTGAAAACGAAGCCGAGTGGTAGTTTAAGCAACTTCAGACAAAAAAATTTTTGGTAAAAACTTTAATAGAGTAGGTAAGTCATATAACTGCTTAAACGTCCACCGACCACTGGGTAGTATGCATATTTTTTTAAATATACTCTATTACAATAACAATAAGGCTGTAATTACATTGACAGTTAAAAGTTGACAATTCATTGACAAGCTTCTAAAGAGGTACATACGCTCTAACGTAATATGTGCTAACTTTATATACTCTAGTACATAATCATAGTAAAATAAAGAAATATCTCACATCATCAAGGCCGATTATATCGAGCTCCAGTAGATTGAGCAAGTTGGGCATCCATATTGGCATGTTGTCCTCAAAGAACTCAGGCAGGTCCTGATAGTTGAGCGAGTAGAACACCTTGCATATCAAAATGAGGGAGCCGTATATCACTCGCAATGCTTGAATGTCCTCCCTGTGTTTGGACGACAGATCTAATGTTGCCTGGAAATAAAATATCATTAATAAATACATGTGTGAATAGTTCCATTAGTGGTCAAATCAAACGAAGATTGTTTGTATCATTTATACATATAAATAAAATTGAAGTGTCTGTTTGTAAAGTGATAATAAAAAAAAATGTCCAACTACATATCGTTATATACACGATACCTATAACAAAAATGACCTTAGATTTTTTTGTCTGTCTGTCTGTCTGTCTGCTTGTTCCGGCTAATGTCTGAAATGGTTGGACCGATTTTGACGCTACTTTTATTGTCAGGTAGCTGATATAATAAGGAGTAACTTAGGCTACATTTATTTTAGAAAAAATCTTTTATTTTAGAATAATAAAGTTTTTGGTAAATTCCACTCGGACTCAGTCGGGCACAGCTAGTTTTAAATATAATTTCATATTCTGTTTTCCTCTTTTTATTCACGTCTTCATCATTCATTCACAACGCCTTCGATCATCTTCCAGACTGTTCTCCCTATTCCGTCCTTCAGTACTTCCACATCTTAATAATTCATCTTCTAAATACTTCCATCTTAAGTTCTTTAATTAGTCATCTCTTTCAAACAAACTACGTTCCATATCAGACATCCGTCTAAAGTCTCATCCTACTCATATTTCTTCATAACATTCAAATCTTATATAAATAAATACACCTAACATTTCCGGACCCCGCATTAAGACTTTTTTTTTATTGCTATGAATGGCGAGACGAGCATGCCGTTCGCCTGATGGTAAGCGATACGACCGCTCATGAACAGTAGCAAAACCAAACCACACCTTGAATTACAAAGCTATGCTTGGCATTCCACTGCGCTCGCCACCCTGAGACATAAGATGTTAAGTCTCAATATGTCCAGTAGTTACTCTGGCTACAATGCCCTTCAACGCGAAACACAACAGTGCGTTTACACTGCTGTTTTACGGGAGAAATAGACACTGCGGTGGTACCCACCCAGATGGCCTCTCACATATGAGATCTAGTCTTGTATCAGAATGTGCGAGACTTTTCCGTCTCACACACACCCAGACGGGAAAAATTACTTTTGAATCGCTTAATATATGTCTTGGTTGTGGGAACAACCCGCGGCCTTACATGACACATCTCTATAATCATAATAATTACTAAACGTATATTTTTTGTAATCAATAATAACTAGATAAGTATTTTTCTTTCTATAAGCTGTACACCTATGCGCTAAATATAAATTTTGTACGACAAAGGCCAAACTTGCACCTACTTTAAAAAAATGAAGATCTTGTACACAATTATCACTCATGTTTCACAAAATAAATATTTTTGTTTAATTAAATATGCTCCACAATGGCTTTTTGCTAAAGGAGGGCTAGTTTACAACGCAGAGTTAAGTTGAATTCTCTCATCTTTTATATTGCGTAGTGATTGACTACTTATGTCTAACACTTATTAAAGTCATATTGATTATGATTGATTATGTATACAGGATACATAGAAACTGCTACCGAAAACGAAGCAAGTTCGTAGTTTTAGTGACTACAAACACAATGCAACTAAAAATTTCCCAAAGAAACACGTCAATTTTTTTGTGATTTTTTAAATAGCATCGCATTTGGGTGGTAAATCCATAGTTTTTGCTAAAATAATAATTTAAATCCTTGTGTACCATAGCGTCTTCAAAAATAAAAAGGTGTACACTATTACTTTAGGAGTAACAATGTATTTAACAACTAAATATGACGAATAAAGTCTAAAAAAGTTGCTTTTTTTGTTTGCTTAATTTTTAGTTGCATTTTTTCTGAATCTACCACCTGGATTCGTTTTCAGTTGCAATCTGAATATACACTGTTATGTTTATTGCATATTCATATTTATATATTAATGTATATATTCTATTTACAATAAAATATTGTTACATTATTTTTACACCTGAAGCTATCCAAACTCTCATTCTTTCTCACATATCCATCCCATGGTTGTTTGGCATAAATTGCTGTAAGATCGCCACTGGGCCATTCATTTTTTCTGTTATATTCTCTAGTTACAATTTAATTAGTGTATAATGAAGTGTTAAATAAATAAATATGGATTAAAACAAAGCAGTTCTCACCACAAATAAGTCCGTCAGTGGTTTGGCGAATTTCTCCAGTACATATTTGATTTCCTCCCAGAGTTTCTGCGATTTGAACTCATATCTGTACTTTTTGAAAAGGGAATGTGCTGTGCGCAGGACACCGTTGATCACATAGAAATCGCCTGGAAATAAATTGTTTCATTTATATACTATGATACACAATATAAAATATATTAGATTTATTTTTTTTGGAAGGTACAGTAATGCAAAAGTTTTCTTTAATATACACGCTATTGGCACAAATGTACATATTATGTGACATTATTTTTCATATAATCAAACACATTTAAAAATCTTTACACACTTGGTGTAATCAGTATCGCAAAAATTAAATTCGCGACTTTGAACCGTACATTCAACCACCTAAATACATGATACAACAAGACATTTTAATATCAACAAATGCATAAAAACTCAAACACTAACCTGTAGAAAATTTTTCCACCATCTCCGTGATGAGACTGGGCCACCTCTCGGGGAAGTCATACTTGCCGATTATGGAGACAGCGTCGCTAAACTGTTTCTGTATTGCCTCCGGAGACTTGAGCATTAGGTTCACTATAAGGGTCTTGATTGTGGCGCGGTCTGACGCGTGGACTCTGTCTATTCCGTCTTCTTCCTGAAATTATTAATAATCATATGTTTTGACCCCACACTCCAAAGGTTTTATCAGACAGCGGGCAATGTTTCATACTAAGCTTTATTAATAATCATTTCATAAAACTATTTTCGCCATCAAATAATTGTCTTCTTCATCAACCTGAACTCCAAAAGTCATTCTGAAGGGAATAAACATTTGATATCTAAGGTAGGTTTATTAATCATCTATGAATGAGCCCATTTCTGTTTAGATGTTCTGATTTACTGGTGGTAGGTCTCTCATATGTGAGAGGCCATCTGGGTGGGTACCACCGCAGTGTCTATTTCTCCCGTCAAACAGCAGTGTAAACGCACTGTTGTGTTTCGGGTTGAAGGGCATTGTAGCCAGAGTAACTACTGGACATATTGAGACTTAACATCTTATGTCTCAGGATGGCGAGCGCAGTGGAATGCCAAGCATTGCTTTGTAATTCAAGATGTTGTTTGGTTTTGCTACTGTTCATGAGCGGTCGTATCGCTTACCATCAGGCGAACGGCATGCTCGTCTTGCCATTCATATCAATAAAAAAAAAAGATGTTTATCAGACTTAAAAATGAAACTATTAGTAGGCTGTGGTAACATAGGATTTAATACTGTTATATTTTGTGCAAAAGGTAGGAAAATGAAAGGTTCCTTTTATTTTATTAATTTTAAATTAGGTTTCATAAATCAATGTCAAATACAAGTGTATTTTCCTTAATCAATAACTTTACAAAATGGTTGCCTTTGACTTTATGCCCTCATGATTAACATGGCAAGACAAAAGGTGTTACATACAATACTCTTTTTGTAAACCAAATACAAAAAATGAGAAAAAATAAATATAACACTTATGGTATTACAATAGGCAGCCTTATCGCTTAAAGCAATCTTTTCCAGACAACCTGTATATGGATAGTATCAGAAGAAGGTGGCAGTACACAATAAAGGAAATCTAAAGGATATTTCCACCAACAATGATAACTGTTATTAATGTTTTTTTTTAAGATAAATACAAAATTTTTTTAGAGATATGCTTGAAGTGTTGAGAGCATTTATTACACTATAATTGTTTGTCAGTTTTGTGTTTTCTTCATGTATTGTTTTTGTTATGTGTTTAAATAAAGAGTTTATAGTATGTTATGTTACAGATTGAAGACAAATTTTGGACTTGATCAGTAATATAATATACAGTTAACGCAAAAAAAGGAGCAGGTTTTCAATTCATCTGAGTCATTTTTTTTTATAATAAAAACTTACCACAGGCCAATTTCTTTTAATATAATTTTTGAAGGCAATGGCCGCTGCAACCCTAATCGTTATGTCGGCAACCTCTTTGTCAATCAGGTGGAGTAACAGTATTGCATAGTTCTGGTTCACTTCTACGCTTTCCAGAAACTTTTCCGCTGAAAATAAAAATAAAACTTTAGTTATGCCACCAATGAGAGGACAAGATAGGTTGGTGCCATTGGTGGAAACCACTTTCAACAAATCACCATGGATATATTTTAGATGGTCTATGTTTACCAAAAACTTGGCAGAGGTAATAATAATAACAATAATATTATTTAATTTATATTTTTCTTTTTATAAATCATTGTTATTTTTAATTTCTTAATATATATTTTTCAAATTCATCGCTAATCAGGAATAAAAGCTTTCATTTTCTCTACACACTATCTAAGATACACTCTATATTAATAACAAGTAACTTAGGAACAAGATAGTACAGATATCATTTTAATATTTATATGTATCTGAATACATAACACATTGGGTTTGTACAAGAGGTATGCTCTCTAGATCTCTACTTTGCTTGATCAAAAATATATTCATCAACACATTATGACACTTGAGACATTGCCTTTATTCCAATAGGAAACATTTATTGTCCATTTACAAAGTATTCACAAGAGTAATAATAGACGCACCAGGCGTGAAGTATTCGAAACATGTTCTTATTTACAACATTTCTTTCAAATAGGCTGCATTAACCAAATAATAGTTTACATACTCAATTACAAAGTATACTTGCACAATTGGCATTTTTAGTCTTAATTTCAGTCCTATTATAATGTATCACTTATAAAAATAGGAATGTGTAATGCAAAATACAGTAACACACCGTATTTTACCAAATAAACGTGGTTAAAATACAAAACAAACTTTTAAGTTTAAGGTTAGGAATTTTATGTATAAGAATCATTAATCATATTATATTTATGTAAAATATAGTTTCTATGTAAATTTATGTTGTAACAAAAGTTAATTTAAAGGCATATGATTGTTTTAAAATGTATATTTATCTTGGTACAAAGAAATAACTTACCGGGTCTTCTAACATTGGGATCAGGGGACAGCGTTTGCTGTAAATAATTCGCTAAAGTGGCTAAATTCTCTTCAGTAACATCCATGTCGACTTTAAAATGAAATACGAAAATCCAGTAGTAATTATAGATAGTACTTTGTTGTAATTACAAAAATATGCGACAAACACCGTCTGCTAAACGTTCTTGACTTTTCAAAAACTTGACAGATACCATAGACAAGTAAGTTGAATATTTTTAATTTTAGGTATAGAGATGTTCGTATAGTCGATTAATAAATAATTGTTCGATGTTTAAAGCATAGATATTGAATTATAATAAACATTTCATTCATTCTTAATTCTTGGAGCAATGTCAATCCTCTATAGTCTGTGGATTTTGTTCATTCAAATTCATTCATTCTGTTCCTCCTTAGTCTGTGATTCTGATAAACAACGGTCAACAAATGAATTGCTTCTAATTTTGTTATGTTTTAAATTATTTAATCAAAGAATACTTTAGTTTTGTGGCTACCATTCAATATATATAAATCAATTATGGACGCAACAACGGTAGCCAACCGGTTACTTCTCTTGAGATATGGCAGTGGAAGGCCAGCTGTTTTTCAACAAAACCTTCAAAATCTTTCGACACGAGCTCGATCTCCAGATTTAGACCGCAAAGCAGAGCTCTCAACTTTAATTTGGTGGCCCATGTGAGACCACGTTACTTCAGGGCTACTTGTCAACTGCAACGAAATCTCAAAACATTTTCGTTCGCTGATCGCTTGGCTGGGCTTCCCCAACGGGTCCCACCTGGCCGGGTTTGATCGCACGGAAGAATTGCACGATGTTCTCAATATACCGGTGGAGAAAATAGCCGGACCAAGTGAAGACAGCAAACATTGCAGATGCAAGATTAAAACTTGAAAATTACTCAATGAGTCAATCATGGGGTGGACGGTGGAGTTATGTGACGAAGTATCCTTATTTTGATCTTTTAAATTTGCAAACTGCAAAGCCAGCCTGCAACTGGAAGAAATTAAATTAACATGCTCTAGTACCAGCTATGCGAAAATGCAATTCTTGGCCTCCATTGCATCTTTGTCTTTTCGCCATTTTTAAGTTATCTTTATCTGATTTTTTTATCATTTGAAACAGTGAACATTAACCCAAAGTTAATACTTTGGCTTCCACCTTGTTGATATCCAAATATTGAACAGTTCTGTGTTTGAAGTCATGGTTTTTTCTACTTTATTTAAAATAATTTTGATTTATTTTGTGGCTTCTTACATGTATTGGAAGTTTTATTTTCATGTGAGATATTATATTATTTACCGGTCCTACTATTTCTAAGTCTAAATTGTTGCTAGTTAACAGTTTATTTTATCACAACCTTGATTTTTTGCTTGGACAAATGTTATACAAGACTTTTTGATCGTTTTGAAGAAATTTACAGTGTCCTACTCTTGTTGTTTTTACATATCTTCTCAAACAATCCATTTCAAGTCCATTTCTTCTTCTTCTGCTATAGTACCTTACAAGTACTGTGTAGTTCAATTTATATTCTTTATCATCAGTTTCTTCTGTGTCATAGTTATCTATGTGTAGCAGTTAGTTTTACATTGTTTCCTTTGTTGTTGTTCCTTCAGTCTTGTCGATCTATGTATTTAAAACGCAAAAGATGTCTAATATTGATATGAATAACTTACATAATAATTGTATACAGAAGTTGCCTTAAGCAAGGACTAAATAAATTAAACAACTTGGTATTACATGGATCTCACAACTTTTTTCGGTAGAAAAATTGAGCTGTGAGACTCGGTATTTTTTTACAGGATGTTTTTGATGGGATTGTTTTTATATACTATACATAAATTACTTCAGACAGCTTTGCTTGAATCAGAACATTTTTACTGACGACGCAGAACATTAACATGAGTTATGGTGTTTTTTGACCCTTTGGTGTTAATTTATAGATTTAAAATTTGATTATGTTGAGATTAGTGCTGCACATGGGTTGGAATAATTGACAATGCAAAAGGATGTAAGGAAATGTCCAGTATTTGATTGTCTTAATACATTGCCTATCTGTCGGTGGTTTTTGATCTATGTCGAATATTTAGCCCTAGACTGCATGCCACGAAAGAAGTCCCGTAGATGCAGCGCTGATATTGTTAAGACACAATGTAGCCAGTAATCATTTCAATGTTTTCTTGTAATTATATGGTAATTGATATTTATGTGCTCTCTGGTAAAATTATTTATGGTTTTTGTTCAGTGAGTAATAGGTAAAAAAAAAAACAAAGTATTCATAAATATATTTTATTTAATTGTTTTTAGAATAACTATGGTCATCCATTGGGGTAATGCCACTCATTGAACGATCACTGTCACTATCTTCGGTTATATTGTGGTTATATTATCGGAGTCAGTATCACTGTCACTTTCAACACTTATTATGAAGCGTTCCATCTTCATGTCCATTAATCCATAATTTTTAATGTGTTCGACTCAATGTGCTTCACATACTTCACTGGATTTGCCAGTCTTCTGGAGTGATGCTTTCAAAAGCTGCTTCTTTTAATTGTACCATACTTTGAGCATTTTTGGCTACATTTTTTTCCGCAACTCTTCTCTTTACGAGGCTCCAAATTTTTTCGATAGGGTTAAGGTCACAATGGCAAAGGGGTAGCCTCATAACCTCATGATTGTGGTTTTTCAATAATTCTTCAATCGCATATTTGGGTGGATCTTTGTTTGCTTTTATAATGTTATATAGAACAGGCTTGATCCAGTTTTCCTCGAAATATATGTTTTTAATTCTGGGCAAATTTTGCATCTCACTTTAGAGTAGAAATGGTTGGCCCTTGGTTCACTTGTGTACAGTGGTATGGAGCATTATCCATTACAAGACAGTTGTTTGGCAAGTTGGGTACAACTTTTTCTGTCATCCACTTTAAAAAGTTGTTGGCATTCATATCATGATAAACAGAGGACTTAGATTGGGATTTGAAAATTAGCAAGGCATTTTCAATAAAACCATTTTCGGAACCGGCATGCGCAATGATCCAGCGACTTCCAACTGAGTCAGATACCAGAACTCCTTGCTCTTCATTACTTTTCCAACACATTTTCATGTGATAAGTCGCATATATATATATATATATATATATATATATATATATATATATATATATATATGTTTAATCTAAGTATACAATCGGTCGCTTATCTACCAACCTATTTTTTCTCATTCTTTCCAAATATCTAGCACGCCAAGTAGTAATGTCGTATCGTACGTAATAGTGTTGCTTCCTTGGAAATTTATATCTTCTTTCAGTTCAAGTCTCAATTTATTCACGGTTGGTAATTCTTTTTTCACTAAATGTCCGTATTTATGCAAAAAGGAACTATGCAGCAAAAACGCACATCTGAGATATCAAAAAAATTACAAAAACATGTGCAGCTCTGTTAGATTAAGTAAAATTACTGTTTATTTTATTTAAATTTAGTGATAAATTACTCATTTAACTATGTGTATATAAATTTACTCTGAATACTCTTAAACTTTCTAGATATTTAGAAAAATGTGCATGTGGTTCCTTTTAACATTTACTAATTGATAGGTTTTGTCATATGCAAAAAAGAACCACAACGCAGGGACTTCCCGATATAAATGAAACTATGTATTTATATTATCGTAATAAAGCTTTAATTCACTAAAAATAAAAAATAATACATATACGTTTAATCGACGTTATCGTCAAATTGGATTTCGAAATCCACCGTGTCTAGTCCGTCTATGTCGTCTTCTATTGCATCATTACTAACGAGACCATTGTAAATATGGACTGAATATCGGCTAGTTTCGCTGGTGATACTGGCTTCACTAACGGCTACTGGGGACTAAATGTTCCGTCAAGATCACAGCTGGCCTGCCGCCAACAGGTGCTCTCCCTATATTTACTTCCACAGAACTCCCATGGAAATCTGTTTTAAAATAAATTGAGTTTGGTGAGTCTCTTTTCAGGTATATTTCCCGAGTTTGTAGCCAATTAATACATTCTTTATTAATACCACGTTTCCGGGTAATAATCATTTTCTCAACCTTAGAAGTTCCCAGAAAATCACATTTTGCCATAACTGTAACTGTAAGCGGGTTCTTTTTCTTGCAATCTTTCATGACCTGCACATAATCATCCGGAGTGTATAGTCTCGGATATTTCTTCATAGCCATTTCAATGTGGGAAAAATCTCTGTCATTGGGTAAGTAACTATGTCTGGGTATCAAACATTTTTGTGTTATTTTTTTAAGCTGGGATGAGAATGCAAAAATGCTTTTAACATCAAAACTATCTTTATGTTACGATTCTGCCCTCCACATGAATCACTCCATAAAACTAGTTCCTCGACATCTTCAGAAATATGCTCGCCTAGGTATTTTAATAGACAAGAATCGACTTCCTGGGCACCTTTACCAGCCATTCCTTCTATCCAAACAATGCACTCACTCAAGTTAGTCTTTGCAGAATAAATTCCCATATTGTACAGCCAAAGCTTTCGTTTATAGTAAATTATTCCGGTAGGGATCTTAGGCATTGGCAGTGTTTTTTGGAGATCAAATGTGAGACATTATATTTCCTTACATTGAGTAGCCAGAATAAAGTCAGACCTCATTTTATTTCGAGCTTCTTCCCATTTTCGGCAATGTTCTTCACGTTCTGTGTCTATGGCTGTTTTCTCCTCAGCAGTTTTGCAACGAGTTAATTTCGCTTGTAATGTGTCACACTTGGTACAAGTATCTTTCTTAAGAGGCGCTCGTTTAAGATTGAAATATTTGTAAAATAACTTTGAATACATTGCCTTACTGACCTTCTCAGCTTCTCCTATATATTCACAGTATAAATCGTACATCTTGTCTATAGTCATGTCTGGCATAAGATATTCGGTCTCGCGCTCACTCCTTCTATAGTGTGATTTGTAGGAAGAGTTTATGTGCCATCTCACTTGTGAAACTATTTCGTCGCTGCATTTGTTCCTACCTCCACTTTTCGATCCTCTTCTGTCTGTAAAATCCTGTGACCTCATTTAAATCAAAGTAGTATTAACTCTCTTTGTAGAAACGTCAAGTGTTTTGACAAATATATCCCGGCACACTTTGACTTTGTCCAATAGATATTTACGAGAGAATTTTTTCTTCATATTGGTATTAGTCATCCTTCTTTTTACATCGGCTTCTTTGACGCTCGCTGCGATGAACATATTTTGGGTATTGTAATTTTCTAGTTTGTAAAAGCTCTCGAAATATTCTCTGTCGAATGTTAGAATCTATTTTTTCGCAGCACTTCGATGTTTTTGTAGTTATGAAAGAGCTTATGAGAATGTCTATTTTTATTTCTTTCCATCCTAGATACACCATCATATTTACACTTTCGGCCTTTCTTTGGTCTTCCTTTCGCAACTACTTCTTCATTAATACTCACTGTATCATCATCAGAACATATTCACCATTACCTCAGCCAGAACAATTAACAATATTACAAACTGTGCAATATTATTGACCGTACTATTATCTGATAGCATTTGTTCAATTTTCTTGTTATAATCTGAAGTATCCATCAGTACTGTCTGCACGAACAGTTCAATCCTTCATGGATCGCAGGTTCTTTAAAGCGATAAATAGGTGTTTTTCATCGTAACTTTCATCTTCCTGATTTTTGATGGAATTACATGATGATCTGTCAGTTTTTTATTCATACGGGTGGGTCCGAGTTGGCAATCATTTAAATATACTGCCGTAATGTCATCCTATTTGGCAATGGCGCCATTGTTAATTATATTATTGGTCAAAAAGTTGTTTCTAATGCATTTTAGCAAATGTGGAGGATCAAACACCACACTAACGTTTTTCCAAATTTCAATTGTTCCATCTGCAAATATAAATATAAAATACTATTTTAAAACTCAATAAACAAATTATTTATCAAACATTCATACAGGTTTAGTTTTTGTTCTGTATTTTTCTGCAGCATTTTTAATGCACTTCTAAACGTGGCTCTTTACACAAATGAGTGCTAGGGGTATAAGTCCCGACTGCGACACTTTTGCCACCAATTCCTTTTAAATTCTTATGATAGCAGCAGAAGTTGTGTCTTCATAAAAATAGTAGGCAATGGGTTGTTTCCAGTTCGAACAAACACCTTTCAACATAAAAACGTAGTACGTGGTCTGAGAACTTCATATATTTTTGGTTTCCCAAGTCTTTAAATCCCTCAAATTTGTCTCTCGATTTAACATACGTTAAATGTGGCGTCAGCGCTATTTCGTCGAAAACGATCACGCATTTTTTTTCTTAATGTCCCAGTTGATAGACTTATTTTTAACGAGCTTGCAAAAATTTTCATTAATCCCCACACCAAAAGTAATTTTCTCAGCCAGTCGATTAATTGTTCTTTTTGCTAGAAGTTTAAATATTTTTTGTAATAATCTGTATCCTTTCGGGCTGGCTTTCATGAGGGTTAAGGCAAGCAATTTTTCGTCACCTGTGAACCTCATGCCTTTATTTTTTTTATTTACTGTTTAGTGGTATGATGGTGCGTTGGTAGTTGGTGGAGTGCGGATCAGGTGGTATAAATCACGACACAGTCTTTAAGTCTCAACACTATAATGTCACAAAGCACACAGGTACATACACATACACAATATAAATAAGCACAGAAGGAAGAACAGTCAAAGAGAGAAAGAAAGCTTACAGTCCAAGTCCAAGTGATAAATCAAAATAATGCCATATCTTTTTCCATTTTTCTGTAGTTTTTGAATCTCAACTACCATTACTGTTAAGCAAGGTCGTCAACTCCCCCCATTTTTGGGAAGCTACCATCGTACCTCTCGCATTGGATGTTTGCCTGCTTATTGATAAAAAATAAATTACCAAAAGTATACACTTCAACTGGCATAGATGTATGTATTATAATTACATACTGTTTAACGTTTTAAACTTCTGCCTAAACTGGACAGAGTTAAGGCAAGCAGTAACTTGGGCAATTACAGAGGACACAATTTGTTGGTCCATGTAATGACCCTCTTGATTGCCTATAAGACGTTGATAGGAGCCCGTCGCGTAAAACGATTGGGAAATTAGTACTTAAAAATATATATATTTTTTGTTAATTGCCTTTCTAAGTAAAAATAGGATAACTTTTAAAGCATGAGTGTGAAATACATTTGTTTCTACAGACACATATGTTGATCATATATTTGTTTTAAACAAGGGCCTCAACTTTTCGCAAAGATTTTCCACGAGCTCCTTTGTGAGCCTATATCTACTAATAAACTCGAGAGTCGTCTAGATTAAAGGGCTCTAATTAATATCACGATGCTCAAATTGTTGATCCAATAGAATCAAAGCAACTTCATTTGTAGTTGGAGCATTCTAACGACCTCTGTTTGTACCTATTGTTTTTTCAGCATGTATAACTATTCTGAAACAGGATGAAGGAATTTTGTCAATCGTACATTTTTGTCTCATAAAGGTCATTAACCTTGAAATTGGCAGTACCATCGGTGAAATTGTGAAACTTTTTTAAATTTATATGTATTGTTAGGGATAAATAAAGACAACATACATGGAAATTAAAATATTAAGCTAATAACAACTAAATATGAGATCAAGTTACAATTTAGGAACTATCAAGAATAAAAATAATAGACTTCTCATAAAATTAACGTAAAACATTCTTAACACTGGAAACTAAATTATTCACCTTTAGTTATCAAAATAAACTTTTAAAACAAAATCAAACAAAACATTTACTTATTTTTGTGAAATAACAGGAGACATTTTTTTTCTGTAAACAAAGTCGCTGTTCACATTTTGTACACATGACTATCGTCTTTCCATTTTTACACAAACGACATCGTCCCTGAGACGTATATACGGGAAAATGATCGAAGCAATCTAGACGTGATTCGTCGACAGAGCGGGGTATGAAAGTGTGGGTATATGCAGGAATTTACTTTTTGTAGTAAAATAAATAATTTTAACAAATGTGTAAAATATTATACCTAGTCTTGCCATAAATATTGTAATAAAGAAAAAAGAAAATTGTTAACTGCAAATAACATATATTACTTTTACAGTGTGTCAGTTTAATACATAAATATAAAACAATTAAAAATATAAAAAGCTTATTCGAAGTGGTCTCCATTGGCTGCAATACAGTCCTTTAAACGATGAGGCCAGTTATCAATAGAAGCACGCACTCTTTCCATGGGAAAATTCTTCACTGCCAATCGTATAGATTGTTTTAGGGACTCCAAATTATCATGGCGTTTAGAGCAAGCTGTACTCTCTAAAACTGACCACAAATCATAATCCAGCGGATTAAGATCGGGACTAGACGACGGCCAGTCTTCAGCTCTGATGAAGTCCGAAACGTTCGATTCCAACCAAGACTGCGTGGACCGAGCTTTATGACCCGGCGCCGAGTCTTGCTGGAAGGACCATACTTGGTTATTGAACATGGTGATGTTAAGGGGCTTAACTACCTTCTCAAGAATGGTATCTTGATACACTTGTGCCGATGTTTTGATACCTTTTTCACAAAAATATGGCTCAGTCACTCCTTCATAGCTAACACCCCACCAAACCATCACTGAAGTCGGATAATGTCCACGTTGCACTCTGTCGACTAATTGGGAAGCTTCCTTAGAGCTTTGAGCATAAATACGGTCATTTTGTTTGTTAAAATGTTGCTCAATTGTAAAAATTTTCTCATCCGTAAACAAAATTTTTCTGTGACCTCCCTTTGCGTACCGCTTCAGTAGTTGTTTCGATTTTACCACCCTATTCTTCTTTAAATTATCAGTTAAGAAATGGCCAGTGCGTCTCTTATAGGCTGCAAGTCCTAAGTCATCTTTTAAAATACGCGACATGGTTCTAGGTGCTATCTTCATTTCCCGAGATAAAATCTTTTGCTTTCGGACAGGATTTCTTCGAATTCTTTCCCTTACTGCTTTGACCACCTTTTTCGTACGAACACTACGTGGACGGCCAGATCTTTTTCTGTCACAAACAGAGGAGGTCTCATTGTACCTATTAATAGCCCGGTACACAAACATTTTACTAATACCAAGTGTATGGAGAGTTTTAAAAATTGCATTTGGCTCCATACCTACTTTGTGTAATGCTATCACAGCGATTCGGTTCTCTTTATCACCCCACACCATTTTAATATCGCAAAATATTTTACAATGTATTGGCGCCAAAATGAGAAAACACAATGAACAATCGTATAAAAATGACAGATTCGAAATTCAAATGTAATATTTTTTTATAATTAAGTGTAACAGTATTTATGGCCAGACTAAGTATTATGTACAATAAATTTAAATAATAATTACGTGGCCGAAAATACAGAATTGAGTCGAAAGAATAGAATGGCGTTTTTCTTGCATGACAATCCTTAAGTTTCAATTGACAGAGAACGCCGAACACTCTCGAACACCATAGAGTTAACCGCTGGCATGAAGTTCAGGTTGGTTGGTTGCCGGTGTTTGTTGTCTGCCACAAAATGCTTGGTGATGGTATCACACACAGGATCAAGGCTCACTCTCTGATTGAGATTTGGTGTTGGTTTTGATGAGTGCAAGAGCAGCCTGTATATGAAACCTTTTGAGATGCAATTTATTTTCGTTTCCAAGTTGTACGCAATCACGGCGGTACAATAATCAACTATTATTGGTTGCAATACCCATAATCTGAGCAAATATTGATATATACCAGCATCTCGTCTTCATACGTATTCTTAATAATGCAGTCAACATGTCAGCTATGTCAACGCCGCCCATATACGTGTTATATATTTTTATTACGTTTGGATAAGGCACCCACACTCTTTTTTTTTTCTTTTTTTGTCATATCTGTCTATTGTTCCAACCGGATCATGGGCACAAAAAGAACTCGCAATGTGAATACATTGCGAATCTACCCACTTTGTTATGGCTAATCTTTTGGAATTATCGCATACAACTTCGAATGTTCCACGGCCTTTCTTCTTCATATCAGCAAAGGTCAAGCAGTGACAATTACGTAGTCAGGCCTTTCGGATCGTGCCCAAAGATGGTATCCCCATCTCGTTACGTAAGTAATAAAGCAGCTCTAAAGAAGTAAACCAGTTATCAAAGTAAACCGTGGCAATAATCGGATTAGAAATAGTTTTGCATAGTTTGACAACTGTTTTGCCCCCAACGCCAGGGTAATCTTGCTCCAATTCTGTGAACGGATCTTGCTGAAAAGTGTTTGTTCCATCATAGGCAAAAAAATCGTAAACCATCCCTGAGGTCCCAGCTCGAACTAAAAATTTAAAGCCCCATTTATGGGATATTTTGGTATTGTATTGCTTGCGATTTCCAGCTTTTTACCTTTGTATGGTATTATCATTTCATCAATAGCAAATGATCTTTCTTCTTCAAGCTTGAGGCACTGCTGTGAGATGCAGCTACTCCATGTGAGATCTAATTGGCAATGTCCATCAAAAGTGACAAACACTAAAGTTACTCCGTATGGCGTTGTCAGTTTCAAATGATATAAAGATTTACTGAGATATTGAAAACAAAATATGAAAAATACAATAAAATAAACAATTGAAAACTATAGATTAACCATTATTCCAACGATATTAAGCATAAAAAGTATACAAAACAAATATACTTACATAATAACGATATTTTTGACGAGTGCAAATTCACTTTGCCGTTGGAATATTTCAAATGACTGATGCAACTCGTCTAACGAGCGGGAGCGCGTTTCAAATGCACGAGTGCGAAAAGGATAGTCTATTATAAAAGTACCACGTGACAGGCGCGAGCGTCACCTCAAATCAGACTTGTGTGCATCTTTATAACATGTCCTATGAGACGGTCAGAAATAATTGAGGGGTAAAACCATAATGTAAAGAAGGATTTTATTTAACATTTTTTGTAGTTGTTTAATCGAGTTTGGCTTTAATTGAGAAGTAAACTCCGGATAATTCACAGGTATGATGGATTTTTTCAGTCATCGGCAGCTTCCCTATGTATTTTAGGATGCGACTGCTTAAAATTAGCTCGTTTGATCTGGGTCTTCCTTGTTTTGTCTGAATACCTGGATCTGCCTCTTTGTTTTTTTAAGTACCGGTGAATGAATGTCCGTCTGAGATGAGTGAAATTCGGATATTTAATAAGAGTAACAGATATTTCATCACGCGTGGCTGTTTTTTTGTTTTCACTAGGCGTGCCCGAATTTACGACAGTAGGATTTAACTATATACTTTTTGATGTGTACACTAAACAGTAATTTGGATCCATCCATCGCGCACCTGGGGAAATAATTTTAGACGACCCTGAAACATTTTTACTTGGTCAGCACTTTTGCACTCAACAAGAACTATTTATTTTATTTATTTATTTACTTTTCGGAAAGCTTACAGACTAATAACAAAAATATAATATCTTACTATCTAATCCTATTGCTAGAGTCTGACAAGCGAGTCTTAGCACAAGAAATTGGCGGCAAATTTAAAAATCTTTCAGCTGTTAACCCTGCTGACTATAGTCGGAAAAATGATTTCGATACTTTTATTATTATTTATTTTTTTATTATAATTTATTTTTACGATGTTCTGACCGGAACGAAAAATCTATATCTTTCTACACTAAAATATACTAAACTAAGCAGTTGCATTCTTCAAGAATACTTATCGCAAAATAATGATGTATATATTCAAAAAGAGTAAAAAAATATGATTACACAAATTGTTTTGTCTACAGTGGGAATAAAACTCATATTATATACTACTTATATACTACATACTCAAATATTTGTATTTATATGAAAAATAAAAATAATTTTTAAGAAATTTAATTTATTCTGATCCATAATCAAAATCTGATTCAAGAAATTTGAAGCCTGATAATGATTCATCACTCTCACTCTCATCATCACGGGTATTGATGAGAAATGGTTCAAGTTCTTCTTCTGTTATTCTGTCCTTTTCTTGATATTCATTTTCTATATTGATCACATGATCTGTAAATTTTTTCCAGTCTGCTACAGTCACACTGGCGAAACATTCTCTTATCAATTTGGCTACGTCAGCACCTGAAATACTTAAATTCTTACTTGCTACTTTTCTCTTCACCAAGCTCCAAATCAATTCTATTGCGTTCAGGTCACAATGGTATGGAGGCAATTTAAGGACCTCAATGTCTCATGTCCATGCTGTTTCAGAAGCTCCTCAGCTTCATATAAAGGTGCAGTTTTATTTTCTTTCACCAAATATAAAAGCTCGGCTTTTGTGAAGTTTTCTTCGTACGCTATGTCATTTTTGGTGAGCCAAAGTTGAATATCAGCCTTTAAATTATTAATTGTAGGTGGCTTGTTTATTTGAGTGACATGATAACTTGCATTGTCCATTATTATTACAGATGGTTCACTTAAATTAGGTATTATTTTTCTTCCAACCATTTCATGAAGTTGTTACGATTCATATCATCATGATAGTTTGCCATTTTGGATTTAGTGCTAAACAACAGCAATGCATTAGGTACAAAACCCTTCTCAGATCCAGCATGAACTATAATATGCCTTGTCCCTGTAATAGAAATACAAATATATACAAATAAAAGAGCAAACACACATACAACAAGTCCAAATAAAATATTAAATGAAGTTAAAAATTACATACCTTTAGAAATTTTATCAATTACTCCACTTGTACTTGGTCCTTGCCATGATTTTTTTGGTTTATAGTTTTGGTGAACATATGTTTCATCAAGATAAATTATTGGCTTTCCTTCTTGGCGCTTTTGATTTATAGTTCGTAAGTATCTGTGTCTCCAAGCAGATATTTCGAAATTTTCTATCAAAACAGACCGTTCATTTTTATTAGTCTTGAATTGAAAACCATTTTTCACTTATAATACCACAAGAGCTTCAAAATTATCGGGTATTTCCCGATAGGTTCGTTGCAAACAAATGAAGGAATGGAATGAATTTATTTGTTTGCAGGGAACCTTGAGGGAAATGCCAGATAATTTTGAAGCTCGATGAGGTTTGTATTAGTACATAGCAAAAATAATGAACTGAGACTTAAGCTTGAAGATGCAAGTTTCTGTTACTCGAGTGTGACATAATAATGTAAAAAAAGAAAAAAATGTTTTAAAATAATAAAGTATATATTTAAAGCAAATTTACATATTGTAATTTAAAAATAGCAACATTTTAGCTTTTTCCCCATCAAGGCGGTTTCTTCGTTCCGATATCATTTGGCCTGATTTCGAGAAAATGCGTTCAGATGGGACAGATGTAGCGCTTATGCAAAGTCTTTTTTTTCATGATGGCATAAAGTCGCGGATAGGCGCCTTTTTTTTCGCGCCACCATTCAAACGGATCTTTATTGCGAGGCAATAGTGGTTCCTCCAAATATTTATCGACTTCAATTATTCCGCCTGCCGTGGGATTAGTATTTTTAATAACGTCGCTAACTTTTTGATCAAAATTGGACCATATGCTGCGAGTTTTTTTTGTTACCGGCTCTTCAATAATTTCTTGATGTTGAGCTATTTCAGCTTGATTGCTGGAAATTGCTTTAGCTACCAATTGTTTCAAATTAGAGCAAGCGCGTGTATAGGCAAAATCATTGCTAAAACCATATTTTTTAAATCCCGGATCTAATAGTGTACTCTCTGCGAAAATATTATTGTCTTCGATATTATGAAATCTTGTGGTCAGTTCATTCAGCAATACATCAACCATTTTTCTAGTTGCGGGTGGTATAATTGCATTTGATAAAAATGATTGACACTCCTTCTTCATAGCGTTAGATATTGTAACATTTTTAGCAGAACTCATTTCTATTGTGACATCTTTAAAAAATGATAATATCTTGAAATAAAACTATTATTTACGGATTTTATCGCGAATTTAGTTCAATTTTTTACATTTTTAACTTCCCGACGTTTCGATTACTTTACAGCTTTCGTGGTCACGGGGCGGACAATGTTCAATGCGTTCAATGTGTAACATTCGCTTAAATCTAAGAAACCATGATAATATCTGGCAAGCTGTTTCCATGATTTGTATATCATCATTGTTTAAATTATTTACTTCAGGATACTCTAGTGTTAGAACTGACATTACATTTTTTTTTAACTTCAATTACTCTATTAAACATATCCAGTGTGGAATTCCAACGGGTGACCACATCTTGCTTCAGTTTTAATTTCTTATCTCCTAGCTGTTCTTGCATATTTTTTAATCGTTGAGATGCCAATGGACTGCGTCTAAAATGTTCAACTATGGTTTTAATTTTAATCTGCGTAGATTTTATTTCTTTCAAAGCCGACTGAACTATGAGGTTTAAAATATGTGCAAAGCATGGAATCTGTTTCCAGCTTAACAACTTTATGGCTGCCTTTATATTATTTGCATTATCTGTTGTTACAGCTACAATTTTTTTTAATTTGCCACATTGTCCACACATCTTGCTCTATAGTTTATATTCTAAATCTTGGTCTACAGCTATTCCAGTCTTCGATAATTGTTTGGAATGAGTTACAGGGGTGTCATGATGTGTAGCAGAATTGTCTAGATTATAGAGTTCTTCAATTTTAACAGATCTTGTGGCTTCTTTTGCAGCGTTCTGTGGCTCAAGACGATTTTGTGATAGAATCAGAGATGACAGAATATCATTTGACGTGTTACTTTGTGCAGCTGACTCTTGAGAGGAAACGACACGACTTCTTATATTTGTATTAGAAAATTCGTCGTCTTCATCATCCTAGGTCATTTCGTGATCCTCAGTAGAAGATGCTACACTCATGTCGAAGTCGCTGCAACTTGTTCTAGAAGTGGAACGTTTACGTTTTGTGCGTTTAAACTTGATGTCGTTCTCTATTCCTAAACTTTTAGGTGGCTGAAGGCCAGAAAAACTTTCACCTAAAAAATTGGCACATTGGCTCGAGAGCCAATGTTCCCCGAATTTATGAGTCAAAGAATCCCCACACTTTATATTTAAAATTTCGTTATTTAAACCCGTACAGAAGCAATCATTTCCATAATTATTCTACTCCTAAATATATTTCTGATCCGATTAAATGTAATGTTATATAAAACTTACCTTATGAACACTGTTACTCTAGAAAGTTTGCAGACGAGATTACCAAACGTTTTACATGACACAAGTCCGAAATGCAAATGGCGGCTTAAGGCTGGAAACTAATCTTGCATCCTTCCGAAACTAGGCGCACGGTAACGCCATCTAGCGATCTCGGCTTAAACTAAATGGATAAATGACACTGATGTATCGCGGCGGGAAATTTACACTTATTTTTTATTTGAGCCAAAGTTACCCTCTAGAGTAAAGGAAACCCGATCTTACGGTACCTAAATTAATCATGGCGTGATTAAGTGACTCCGTTAGCTCTACACATCTCTGAAATATATAAACCTTTGAGTTTGTGGCAAAATTTGTAAAAGGCGTTTCGGAGTGAAGCCAGCCTGTTCCTGGTATTTGCTTTTGCTTTTCAGTCTTTTTTCTAAAGAAACTTTTTCAACTGTGTATGACAAATGCTAGAAAAGATATTCATTTATTCCAGGTTCTAGCGGAATAAAACTTAGAAAGTGTCTGTAAGCACTTTTCGAAAGGCAGAACAAACATTTTTTTGAGGATGCTATAAGCCTTAGCACTTCGTTAGTATATAGATAATGCAAGAATCTTTTCCTCCGTAGGATATCTTCTACATATTGGTTTACTTTTATACTTCATTTGAAAAATCAAAATCGCAAATTTGAAAATCGGTGTCCAGTGTCAAAGCCTAGGTCAATCGTGAAGGCAAACAATCCAGAGTCCAGAGGGCACGCAAAAGTTGTCGAAGAAATCCACGATATAAGCACCACGAAGCACAACGAACACATTCACGCAACTCGGAAAGAAACGGAATGAATCAAAATAAATTGACACATGACTGATGACGCATCTCCCGAATTTACGTTCCGTTTCACCTAATTTTAAACCATAGATAATATATTTAACATGATAATAGTGATTTGATCATCAATCGCCCATAATAAAGTTCCGTTTTACCAAATATGCGATTTGAGGTTAGTAAGTATTTTAATTAATTTCTCGAAAACTATGCATTCTCTTTCAATAAAAGTGATAAACATATAATCTGGGACCCAATCTCTACCACCTCTAATATTTTTTATCCCTCAAATCGTGCCATAATATTCTAGACCCCGAACCCGACAAGACCCTGCAGGTGGCGCAGGAACTGCGAAGGTTTCCTGTCGCCAAGCTCTTCATGCATCAGCAGCAGTTTAACTCGCTTCTCCTGTGATGCTGAAAGCCGCTTAATTAATTCTGTTTTAAGTTTGTTATATTTGTCGATAGTAGGAGGGTTGGTAATAATATCTTTGACCTCAGCGGCATATTGATGATCCAGTTGTGAAACCACGTAACAAAATTTAGTTTCGTCGGTCGTTATTTTCGACAGCGTAAATTGGCTTTCTACTTGAGCAAACCATAAAGCTGGTTCCTCACGCCAAAATGGAGGTACTCTCACACCAACACGAAGTACTTCTGCAGCGTCGTTATTAGCCATGGTTCCTTATTTTAAAGTTAAGAAATCGCTCACCCTGTCACGCTTATATCATACGCTACGTTTCAAGGTTGTCCGTTGTGTACCGGCTACTCGAACATTCTCCGTCGGTCAGTTGAAGGACGCTGTTCGCTGCACTTTGGGTCACCACTAGTGTTGCCAGGTGTCCCGCTTTACGCGGGACGTCCCGCTTTTCAGGGGTTTGGTGACGCGTCCCGATTGAACCTTCGGCGGGACGCCAATTGTCCCGCTTTTTGACCACCCCTCAGAACGTATAAAAAACTAAATATTACACACTTTTATTTATAATTTGTACTGTATTTCGCGTTTTCCTACAATTATGAACCTACTTAGTATTGTTACTGTAAAAGCTCGAACTACGGTTAATCTTAAGATTTAAGTGTAAGTCTTAGGATTTACCAACATGAGTTGGTAAATGTAAGTATTTCTGCAAATACGACGATTTTTTCGAGCTTTTACCATTCGAATTCAGTATATGCTAGGTTTTACCACTGTCAGCTGGTAGATGTTGGTTTTAGGAATAAAACAATGAGTAATTCTTAATTATTTACTTTAATAAACTATTAGACAAAACAGGTACATAGTATTATAAAGGTATCATATGATAGTAATAAGTACAAACTAATACCAATTTATTTAAATTATTTTGAAAAAACACATAACGTATATCTCTGAATATCTCAATCTCTATCATATCTATCTAACTGAATCAGTAGTTCTCTATTTGGAATTTAACAACGAAATACAAACATAATGCTTACATAAGCTAGTCTAACTTAACACTTATTTTTCTTATTATTTGGTTTAGAAGTAAAAAAAGACAATCAAATGTAATTGATTAATAGGTCGCAGTCTAGCTTTCTTATTTTGTTAGTGAACTTATTTCATCGTGAATATTAGCTAGCTCCAATGAAAATTCCTTCGTAACAATTTCAAGTTTCATACCCCTTAGAGAGTATTTCTGGCGAATTTTACTTTACGACATGTACATGTTGACGTAATTTAAAAGAAAAACGCATCTTAACTTTACTTAATTCTCTACGAGCATTATAGCGAGTATAATTTGTCAGAATTCATGTGCAAAGGCGTGTCGGAAAATATCAATTTTCATATTGGAAATAAAGGTCGCTCTGGTAAATCGAAAAAGTTATAGTCTGACAATTTAAGGAATAACTCGATGAACACCCGTAGCAAACGCTACAGGATTTTTTTTTTGAAATATTTGGAGTATGTTAAGAAACCTCTGCCTATACCTTCTGGAAAAAAAGCATCCATTTATGCATGTATGCATTGTATGAAACCATGGCGCCTCAGGAATTAAAGCCTCGAGAGATATGGTACTTGGTTTGGTTGAGCTGCGCTTCCATTATTATAATAATAACCAAAAACGACTTTTGTCTTTGAGAGCCTCCAGAGACGCGACGTTTTTCGATGTGATAAGTATATGCTGCTAGAAAGAGGGATAGTAATAATGTATTAAAGCAAAAAAGTGTAAAATGCCCTCTGCTTTAGTAGGCGTCCCGCTGAAGAACTCATAATCCCGCTTATTTTAATGTCCTGTCCCGAATTTTCAAAAACTAAACCTGGCAACACTAGTCACCACTATGGAATATATCCTTAATATTTAATAGATTCGACTACTTTTATACACAACAATCACAATAATGTAGCCGATATTAATCCAATAAGAACATATGGAATGTATACACTTAATAATCTTAAGATAAAAAGATCTTGCAATTTTATTTTTTTGCCAAGTGTTTTACAATTAGTTTTTTGCATTTCATTTTCTAAAACCCTACCGCGTTTTATAGCTGGTGTATCAGGAATATTGCCTCCCATTATCCAGGGTATAAGATTTTTGACATCTACTGAATTCGTAAGTTCTTGATGTCGTGATTCTGCCATAACGCAGTTCAAGCCAGAGGCTGTTTTGATACTGTTCCCTTGTCGCTAGTTCTATTGTAGAAATAATTTCACTAGACAATATACTTTTGTGGTAAATTTTAAAACTTTAAGAATCGGTCGAAGGAATTTATAAAAATGAAACATCAAAGGTCACGGTTCAAAGTGTAATAAATCAATTTTAAAAGACAGTGACGCACTAAACAAAGCGCCTGACAAATAGTGATGGCACTTGTTCATGATGAGCATTCGACTATTCGACTAAGCTAAAACTTATGTGCTAATAAAAATATAATAATAAAATATTAAAGGAGAGGCTGCAACACAGTACTTGTATAGTGGATATCTCTGGTATTATATATTTAAATAAAAATCCTTGCAGCTCCAGTGATTAACTTTTTAATATAATGTACAAAGTAAAGGGCTGACACAGATGAGTGTTGCCAGTAATGAAAAATTAATGTTACAAATTAAACATATGCAAATTAACTACCTACTAAAATTATTATTTTGAGCTTGAACATGTCCCTGGGCGTTGGAAGCTCGTCTTCCAACCGAAGAAACATTCAAATAGTTACTGAGAAACTTCCGGTAAAGGACAGATCCTGCTAAAAGACCGTCGGACAATACCAGTTGATCTCTTAACATCAGCAACTCTGCTTATATTGTCGGAGCCAGGATGAACAGCGATGATGCGACCCAGACGCCACTTGAGCGGAGGCAGGTTGTCTTCCTTTAATAACACAAGGGCGTTTAACTTCAAGGGTTCATTAGCGGTGCGCCACTTAGTCCGTTGCTGAAGCTCAATGATGTATTCTTTACTCCAGCAAATCCAAAAATGCTCACGAAGTTGCTGAATCCGTTGGAATCGAGTTAAATGGTTGTAAGAATTGTTCTGATAACTTCGGTCTGGCAGTGCTGTTAAGGACCTTCCGATTAAAAAATGGCTGGCAGTAAGAGGAGTGAAATCTTTAGGGTCTGACGACATTGGTGTGAGTGGCCGAGAATTTAAGATAGCTTCGATTTGAATCAAAGTAGTGTTAAGTTCTTCATATGTAAGATGACAATTTCTCAACACCCTAACTAAATGATGCTTGGTTGATTTGACCTCCGAAATGCGGTGAATATGCGGGTGTGGGTATAGGCAGGAAGGTACTTTTTGTATTAAAAGAAATAATTTTAGCAAATGAGTAAAAATATTATATTATGTACAATAAGTTCTTTATAATAATTATGTGGCCGAAAATACAGAATTGAGTCGAAAGAATAGAATGGCGTTTTTCTTGCATGACAATCCTTATACGAGGGGCGATCAAAAAGTAATGATAATAAGTATAAAAAAACAACGATTGTAGTTTAAATTTAATTTATTTTTCTACATAGTCTCCTAACAAGTCGATACATTTAGTCCAACGTTTCTCCAAACCTAAAATACCCTTTAAAAAAAATCTGTATCTTGACTATCCCAAAATGCCTCTACAGCATCCATCACCTCGCTATCATCCTCAAATTTCTTGCCCCTGAGGTGTTCCTTGAGCCTAGGAAATAAATGAAAATCGCTGGGGGCTAAATCTGGAGAATAGGGCGGGTGTTCGACCAGTTCGAAGCCTGCTTCTCGAATGGCAGCGATCGCAACTTCGGCTCTGTGTGCAGGAGCGTTGTCCTGATGAAACAGGACTTTCGCTCGGAGTTTGCCCCGTCTTTTTTCCTTTATGGCGTCTCGCAGTCGTCTTATTTGATCAGCGTAGTAGGAGCCCGTGATAGTAGCTCCCTTTTCTAGGTAATCAACCATTATGATTCCCTGAGCATCCCAGAAAACGGACGCCATAACCTTGCCCGCCGAGCTCGAGACTTTGAACTTCTTAGGAGTCGGTGAGGATGGCCTTTTCCAAGTCATCGATTGTTGTTTGGTCTCCGGATCAAAATGATGGATCCATGTTTCGTCCATGGTCACAAATCGTGACAAAAATAATTCTTGGTCAGCCTGGAACTTTGCAAGATTGGCTCTTGAAATGTCAACTCGCTTTTTCTTTTGTTCGTCCGTTAACATTCTCGGGACCCAACGCGCGGAGACCTTCTTCATATTCATTTTGCTGGTCAAAATGTTTTGGATGCTGCCATATGAGATCCCTGTGACCTCAGCTAAATGTCTGATGGTTACTCTTCGGTCTGCTAACACGATATCTTCGATTTTTTTCACGTTTTCCTCCGTGAGGGACGAGGTTGGGCGTCCCTCGCGATGTTCATCTTCTGTGGATGTTCTACCCAACTTAAACTCTTTGCACCACCGTGCCACCGTAGAATATGGAGGAGCAGAGTCCCCCAGTGTCTCCACCAAATCGGCGTGTACCTCTTTGGTAGACATTTTTTTCAAACAGAGGTACTTGATGACGCATCTCACTTCGTGTTTCTCCATTTTCGTGTTGTCGCTCCGACTGCTGGTATTCAAATGAATGTAGCTCCTCCAAATGACGTCCTATTTATACAATTTTTTAGCTGGGAAGTGGTGAAGGACTGAAGAAGCGAAATGTTTTTTTTTTAATTTTTATCTTTATTAGAATTACCCGTTTATCATTACTTTTTGATCACCCCTCGTATATGTTTCAATTGACAGAGAACGCCGAACACTCTCGAACACCATAGAGTTAACCGCTGGCATGAAGTTCAGGTTGGTTGGTTGCCAGTGTTTGTTGTCCGCCACACGGGAATAAAATGAAACTGTACTCCGTCATTAGCAGCACTTTCTGCCAACGAGTTGCAATTACTTTTAAGGAATTTAGATAAGTCATTGTAAGCACCTACAAAAGATGTCCCGAACATTCTGAGGTTTCGCCACGATATAAATCGACGTAAAGCAGAAATATAACATTGACATGTCAAATCACCCACCAGCTCTAAATGAATTGCCTTAGTAGTAAAACATACATCAGCTGCTAAAACAAATGTATGCTGCCTAAAACGGATAAGGATTGATAGTAAATCATCCAGAACCTGAGGCCCTACCATCTGAATCTCATTTAGGGATAAACCAGACGAGGTAGAACTACTGGCATTAAAAACTGCTCGCAACTTAGTAGTCGAACTACTTTCACGTAATATACCATGATGTGGAATAAAGTGAGACCTAGTATCTAACGTAGAAAATTCAGACATATGTCCAAAGGAAAGATATTCCGCCATGAATTTTTATATAAATTACCAAGTACAGGTTTAGCTTCAAATCAACATTGCCAGGCGAGTGAAAACTAGGATCTGCCAAAACAATGTCTGACGAAATATTTAGATTTAATAGATCAATTTTTTTCGCTGGGAACGCGTTCTGTAATTGATGGTAAAACAAAACATCGAATGTTACTCGAATATTGTTCGTTAAAATTTTCAAATTACACATTTGGTTTATTTGTGTTGTTACATTATTTATGCCTAAAATCGTTTTATTAATGCGTGCAGAGGGCAATTTTAATTTACGAAACAGTTTTTCCGAAATTAAACAAGACGTACTGCCACTATCCAATACAGCACGTGCGATGTGTTGGTTATTATAAAAATCGTGTAATTTTAATAAGTCTGTTGAAAATAACACATGTGCGATGTCACTACTGATATTCGACATGTCCGCCTCTGTGTCGCTTACGTATATTCTCATTCTGTCTTAATCCACTTTTTACTACACCAGTTGTTAAACTCTTTAATAACATATCGTCGCTTATATTACAACACCGCGAATGTGCATTTTTTTCGTTATTGACTTACTGATGTAATTGGATAGAAAAAAAAAATCCCGCGTAAATTTTTTGCACCAATCGCGTTCGATACTTGCCAATTACGAGCTAGAATTCAAAATTTGTAGAATATCTATCTGCTTTTTATTTATTTTCAATTATTAATAATTAAGTTTTTTGCTTCTCCTGTAAAGTTAAGAAAATGCATATTCGCGCTGTTGTAATATAAGCGACGATATGCGGCATCCATAATTTTCTTTTTCAAAATTTCAATAAATGTGATTGGGTAAGTTTATTTGAAAACCAAACTCTAAATCCATGGAGGTCAGGTCTTGAGTGGGATTTCGTCTAGTAAGTTGGGTTAATGTTCTCTTAGAAAGTTTTCATAATGGTCTCCATTTAAATTTTCAGGAAAAAAGTTAGGCCCTATCGAATAGTTCGATATTAGTCCCTTTCATACATTCAAACTCAATCGTCTTTGTGATCCTTTTATGCGCTTCTTATTGGGATTTCCTTAAACTTTGGTCCAATTATGAGTGTTGTGGTTATTATTTATGCCATCTTTATTAAATTTTAACTTATCTGACATCATCTCATCTTTTTCTAAAATGATGGGTCTTCTAAATGTGCATTGACCATGAATCTACAGAAAACCAACCTCCTCACAGGATATCCTTCTTCGGTAATGTGTATCGGCGTGTAATGATAAGGATAGATGCCGACAGAATTCACTGTAAACCACGCTTTCCGCTGTGAGAGGCCAATTTCTCGGGCAACAATACTAGTAAAATTAGTAGGATCATAATTGCAGTACTCATAATAAATCAAAATATCAGCTTATTAATTACGAGTTCCGCAGCCAGAGGTCGCAAAAACAAAACCAAAATTATTTTAAGAATTTAATTAAAATGAAAATTCAAATTACAAAAATTATAACTAAGTTAAATGTATTGATTCAACCGATGTCTGTGTCTGAATACGATGCCGATGCAATGCCGGTTTCAGGTGCGCGCTGATTGACATCATTGCTGGTCACGTTATGCTGGTTTTAGGGAAATGCGTGCTTTGCAGTTTACTTAGATTAGCCTTGCGTAACATATTTCTCATTTGTAAATCTTCAACAGTTCCAAATCAGAGTCCAGTTTTCAAGCACAGTCAAAAATCGAAAGAAACATACCAGACGAATCGCGTAAGCAGACTAATCAAACACAATAAAGAAAAGATGGTCACTCATATCAGCTTCAGACATAACATCCGATAAGACTTGACCTTCATCAACTCGAATAAACGGTGCCACTATTGAATTTGGAGACGCAACTTGATATGAATATCTAGTCTTCTCTTCGATTTGATCCTTCCCATGTTTCGCTACTTTAGCTGTGGACATTTGATATCGGTTACTATCACGTAAATTTGAAAATCTGAAACCGTTCGAATCTATCATAATGGTAATTTGCCACTCAAGTATCGCGAGTGAACATGCTTGGCTAATTTTTCCAATTCTTCCATTCTTTGAAATATTGTTTACACTCATAATATCTTCCGTTTTCCCGTCATACAACCTAACCAGATACATTCCTTTCTTAAAAAATAAACCATCAACTTCTATAACAAGAGTGAAAGTATATCCTAAGTTTGCATTACTGCGCGGACTTGCATACTGTCTAGCCTGTGAAGCACCCGACATGCTTAATAAAGAGCGAGAGATTTTAAAAACTATTCTACACAAGACCGACGACGCACCTTCAAAGAAGGTCCTGCTTTTTTCTGAAGATCTTGCTTTCTTCTTGTCGTTCGGCCCGAAGGTGCTCTGGGTATTGAAGTTTTTGACAAAACTTTTTATTTATTTAATCTTTATTGTACACAAACAAAAGAACATAACAATATAAAGAAATAACATCTATAAAAAGTATAAAAGGCGATCTTATCGCTAATAAGCGATCTCTACCAGACAACCTTTGGATGGATATAAAAGAAGGAGAAAGAAAGGGCAGTGTAAAACAAAGATAAAAGTACGCTCCAATAGATATAAATTATTATCTATAATCATAAATAATACATAGAAATTACATAATAAATACACATACGTAATATAATATATACATACATACAATTTTTAATAATTACATAATAATTTATAATTATACTATAGATTAAAAATATATCCGAAAAGAGGAAATAATACCATGCTTTATCTGTTTAGTGAGAAAGGTAGTGTGCTTTCACCAGTTTTTTGAAAGATACAAAGTTTGTGCCCGTCGCACCACAACAGGAAGCGCGTTCCATAATCGGACAGCTTCAACAGCAAAGGATTTATCAGTAAATATCGTGGTGTGTACAGGCATTCTCAGCTTTAGGTTCTCTGACGACCTCAGGGACCTCGAATGTGAGTCATGGAGAAAAGTAAAACGTTCTTTAAGATAAGATGGGGCGAGGGGATTAAACAAAATATTATAAAGGAGTGAGAGAACGTGAGTATTCCGACGAAGCCGTATAGGAAACCACTTGAGCTTAGCACGAAACTCAGAGACATGATCATATTTGCGTAGTCCAAATGTGAATCTAATACAGAAATTTTGAAGTCGCTCAAGTTTATTAAGTTGGTCTTCAGTGGGATCAAGATAGCTGACATCTGCATAATCAAGGATGGGAAGAAGGAGAGTTTGCGCAAGTGAAATTTTCGTGACAATGGGTAAAACATTGTGTAACCGTCGCAGGGACCTATTTTTTGTATTTCTTTTCTAAAATCTACTATAGGTATGGACTTATTTGTGACGTTTTTGTACAAAGCTAAAGCGTTTACCATTGCGACATTCAAAATGAGATCAAATGCCAGTTTTTTATACCATTTTAGGGACTTTCTTAATGGAGTTTGATATGCTGCCATTTGATCAGCTAAATCCACTGCTCCTTTTGCCTTGTTATGATCTACAACAATAGCCGGTTTCATCGTGGTTTTATTATTTTTGATATCGGAAACAAAACGTGTTGAATGTTTTGTGGAAAGTACTAACATATCTCGTTTATCTTTCCATCGTAAAACAGTTATCCCATCTTCACTTTCCTTCGCTATAAACGGGCCTTTTTTCAGCTTCGTAGAAACGACAACGAGTGTGTTTTTTGCTTGTACAGAAATGAGAAACGACGAAACGAGTGTGTTTTTGCTTGTAGATATTTTTTAATGTACGTAGTCGTGCCATAAGTTCTGTCCCTAATATAAAGGCGTCTAATTTAAAGGCAATATGAATAAAACACAAGGAGGTGTGCTTATTTTATTTAATACTTACTATACAATTGTAAAAATATACAAATTATTCAAAATATCCACCTTTTGCTTTTACAATTTTTTTTAACGATCTGGCCACTCGTCTGTCGCCGCACGCATCACTTCTAATGGTATCGAGGCCGCTCTTTTCACTAAATCAACTTTTAATGCCTCAATATTTCAATGAGGTTTCGAGCAGGCCCTCTCCTTTAAAATATTCCATAAACGGTAGTCTAAAGGATTTAAGTCCGGGCTTCCTGAAGGTCAATCTTCAGCAGCAATAAACTCAGGTAAATTGGCTGCTAGCCAGCGCTGTGTTGTCTTAGCCTTGTGTGCGGGTGCTGAATCCTGCTGAAACATCCAGTGCTGTCCCGCGAACATGGTTTCGTTTAAAGGCTTAACTACCTGCTCTAAAATGTCATTTTGATAGTTAGCTGCCCGAGTTTTTACCCCCTGTTCACAGAAATGCAAGAGAGTAACGCCATCGTACGCCACTCCCCACCAAACCATCACAGATGCTGGGTGATATCCTCTCTCTACTTTCGAAATTTTCTCAACCACTTCTCGAGACCTGTGAGCATAAAATCTGTCATTTTGGCGATTCAATTTCTCTTCCACGGTGAATTTTTTTTCATCTGTAAACAGAATTTGGCGGAAACTACCACTCACGTGCCGTTCGAGTAACTTTTTTGATCTTGTTGCTCGTACGTGACGTAAAGCCGCTGTCAAACGCTGACCAGTAGTTCTTCGATAAGCACCAAGCCTAAGGTCTTCTTTTATGATGCGAGACATGGTCCGTGGCGGGATTTTATCTCTCGTGCCATGATTTTTTGCTTGCGGAGAGGATTTCTACGAATTCGCTCAGCTACAGCTTTCACGGCTACTTTCGGTCTTGCGACCCGTGGGCGACCGCTTCTTGGTCTGTCATCGACAGAGGACATATCATTGTATAGCTTTATAGAGCGATATACAAATTTTAAAGCTATTTTTAAAGGTTTTAAGATGTCAAAAATCTCCTTAGGTGTTTTGTTACACTTGTGTAACGCGATCACTGCAATACGATTGTCTTTAATACCCCACTCCATGTTTACTGTTAGATGTATTGTGTTCAAATGACTTAATTGTATACTCAGTGAGTTCCTAAACCTTTATCATGTAAGCAAACTAAACAGCACCACTTAAAATATTTTTTATGAGGCACTTAAAAAATGGACAGAACTTACGGCACGACTATGTATATTCCATGGCGATCAGAAGTAGTTCGTGTAATGTTTATTTTGAAAGCTGTTAAAATATATATAACAATCGAGTCTTATTCGAAAGTAATATTCGAACTAAAATCGCTCATATCTTATTTTTAATGCTGGCAACGATAACATTCCTGGTGTTTTTTTTTGCTGGAAAATTGTATATGGTATTTATCACTTATGCTACGTGTTTAAATTGTACCGAGGCAAACAAAATACCAATAACATTCATTCTGCAAGTAAAATGAATGATAATACGCGCACAATGAATGAAAAGGAAGTCCCATAATCTTTGGCTCCTTGACGCTTTCACAGCCCGCAGAAATTTGTACTGTTGCATATACAAGTAGTTATCGACATATTACACTTCGCTTTATCTTATTAAGATTTTTTTAAATACTTTAAATATGCTAAAATATAATAATTGGATTATTACGAGGTGTCAAACGTCAGATTTGAAATCAAAACATTCACCGGTCTATTGCGAGTTCCCAAGCACACTGCACACCTGGGATATAAAGCTCTCTATATCGTAGGAGGACTATAGTATACCCATCCAAAAATCCCTGTTATTAAGCCGCAATGGTGTCTTGTAGCCTACACCTAATGGTGATTTTGCATTAAGGATATCGAAAACTCGACCTATATTAAATCTAATATGTTCTGTAGTTGCTTGACTTTTTGAAAATTTGTCTACCCCTGTGTCACGCTTGCTACTAGTGCAGCGTAATCAAAACAAGTTCCAAGAAATAAAACAAGGCACTGCTCCGTAAGAATAAAAAAAGGCTTTATTGTTCGATGCCGACCCAAATGATCAGTATTTTTGCACCATTCTTAACTTAAAACTTAACTACTAAATTAAAAAAATATAATAATAATATAGTTTTACTTCTCTGAAGCCAGTCCAGGTGTCGGATATCTTACACTACACTCGCGCCGACGGCGTCACCTTGCCCACGGCGTAGCTTCTTCGCCGACCATAATGTCGCTAACTTTAACGTTTAACCCTCTATCACTCAAGAACGTGGATTTTAAAATAAAAATTGGATCCGGGTTTAAAACGACATGTAAAATACACGTGTTTCAGTATTTTTCATTTATTAAAATAGTTTAGAAGATATTTTTTTAAAAGGGGAGTGTTGCTTTAAAGCAACACTGGACCATAAGACTAAAAAAACATAAAACTATGTATTAGAAACCTATTTCTGAAAAAATTATGATAGGTGAAAATTTCTAAAACAATTCTTAGTTTTGGTATAACACAGTGCTACCCCACATTTCTCACACATGTTATACGTAAATCCAACGCACTTTGGAAGCTTGCACCTCATTTTTTTTTCAGACCATTGTGGCCAGTGGCCTATCTGGTCTTGGCGTACTGCCATTGGAGGTACGTATTGTGCAGGTCCTTTGTGCCTTTTGGCTTGAATCTTGGTCTCCAGCGAACGCCGGCCAGACATACCAGACTTTGTACCCATTTTACATAGGGTCACTGCAACCTCCTGACGAAAATCTGCTGATGATAAAATGCTCGACGCTGAAAGATTTTTGTATTTAGCGACTCTTTTATAAAGTAACCATGCATTAGCCACCGTGAGGTCTAGATAATGGTAGAACAACCGCACTTGCCATCGTTTACTACGTAGCCGTATCTTGTAGATCCCCATGATGCTGTCGATGAGGTCGACCCCACCCATGTGACGATTGTACTCTCCAACTACATAGGGTCGCTTTATTGTCACATACTTCGACTTTTGCTTGTCCCATCTGCGAACGTCAGCTTCTGGTTTTTGTCCAGCAAAAGTTGAAGCAAGGACGACTATTTTGTTATCCTTCCAAGCAACAGTCGACACATCGATTCCGTTGACGTCAGCTATGTATTCTTCTGAATAACCCCGTTCTTTTTTCATAATTTCCTTTTCTGCTTGTAATTTACAATCTGGGATTCTATTCTCACTGTACCGAGACTGTGGATACCTTCTTTAGCCAGATACTCTAACAAACGAAGAGAGGTAAAATAATTATCAAAATATAGCTGGAAATTCTGGTGTCTTGGAATTATGCGCGCTAGTCTTGTGACGACATTGGATGATGCTCCCAAATCAGGCTCATCTTGTAGGACAATATTTTCCTTACCAGTTTCAATTTCAGTTTTATAGGCAATTCCAGAAACGCCACTCAACACGAAGATTTTGTAACCCCATTTGTGAGGCTTGTTGGGATTGTATCTCTTCAATGTATTTCGTGCTTTAGTGTAGCACATTTGCTCGTCAACGCAAAGGTGCTCTTCTAATGGAACCTTGCTGAAGACCTCATTTAAAGAGTCCACCACCGGTCTTATTTTGAAAATTCGGTCATGATCAAGGCTGTTTCTTGGAAGGTCCTTGCTGTTATCGTTGAAATGTATAGTCTGACGAATTTTCTCAAATTTGTTCAATGGCATCGTTTCTTGAATTATTGTTGTACCTAGGATTGGGCTCCAATGATTAATAACTCTAGGTAACTGGATAAGAGACATTACATACACCACTCCTATGAATTGCCTGACATCCATTTCTGTCATGTGTGAAGTGCTATTGGGATCCTTTTGAACTCGGTAAAGGTTTGTCTCTTCTGCAATCTTTTGTATGAGTTCTTGAGGAAACAGGTATAAAAAGAACTGTATGGGAGTATCAAGGTCTAGAAGATCAGGACCCAAGGTCTTATTTCCCTTGAACATGAGCTGCTCGGCATTCAACTCAAGATTTTTTTTCTTCCAGCGTAATACCAACTTGGCAGGCTTTTTTTACCTTGGGATTGCTCGTTGCTCATTTGTTGGCTGTCTTGAGCTGAAGAAAGTTGAGGAACACTTACGTTTGATGGGTCAATTTCTGCGCTTGTAGATGGGTTTTCTTGTTTATCTTCTAAAGTTTCGATATGAGAATCCATGTCAATGTCCAACGCCACATTGTCATCTTCAAATGTTTCCAGTTCTGGTATAAAATCAGGGTCCGCAAGGCTGTCATCGTCAAAATCTAGCCCATCCTCACTATCCGCACCATCTTCCAGCGCTGCAGCAATGTACTCGTCCGCAAGGGATTGCTTTCGAGCCCTCCTAGGACATAAAAAACTCCTATAAACACTATGGCCATCAGACAGAACAACTCATAATAAATTCACCTTTTCGATCAATGTAGCCTACGAGCTACAAACAAGAATTTAAAAAAATGAACAAAACAAGACAATATTTTGGCAAAGATAACTTTAGATACTGAAATTCAGATACTTACCTATCCATATTTACCAAAATAACACATCAAAAAAACATCCAAAAACATCCACAAAAAACATCCAAAAACGAATTATTTACTATTTTTCAAATCGAAGCACGCACGCACTTGTTCAAATTACCCACAACTGACAAATGAAGTTTGATTTGCAACACGTAACGCCATCTAGTAAAATTTATCAGTACTACTTCTTTACTTCGGTTTGTAGACCACGGACTACAGTGCAATTTATCGACAAAGAATGAACCATTTTAATTTTATGGGCGATCAAACGGTATGTTGCTTACAGTCTACAATATGCTACAGAGGGTTAAGTTATGTTGCACCGACTGTGTGACCTCGCCACTTGAGAATCACAATTTCTTCACTTCCTTCACCACGCAGCAATTAGTTAGCTGTTACTCATTAGTGCACTTTATTGCTGCAATGAACTAGTTGTTAGAATTTATGTTAGTAAGAAATTGATTAGCGTCAATTACGTCCGTCTGCCGAGAATGCCCGACGGGGTAGTGGCGAGTGCGGGTGGATGGCGGCCCGAGAGGGTTAACTGCGCGGGCGACGACGGGAGCGCGGCGCAGGCGCAGCGCGTCTCGAGGAATAATAATATAATTTTTTAACGCTACGTTACACCTGTTAGTCTAAAAAAAATCAGTCGCGTCTGCTATGGACGAGCTAAATGTCTAGGCAACTAATTCGACATTTATATTTTCCCATTGAAATGCATATCGCTGTATTTAGTAACTGTGCCTGCATGCTGAAATGTCGATAAAAAATACGATATTTGGGAAACCAACACCTCAGCAGCTAAACGTTCTGGATCGTACGGTACAATTTCGGCAAAGTCCACATAATCCCATTTTTTGTCCTTATTTTTTTTTCATAAGCTTCTTCAGCTTTTATCGACATTACATCAAATATTACAGCAATATTTTATTGATGTAAACAACGTAGCTCAGATTTTATCAACTATTTATTTAAAATAATATACAAAGTCATACACGATCGTTTGATGTCATGTAATGGAGAGTGACAGCAATTTGTTAGAGCGCTTGCATGAAAAGGCGCCAAATTCAAAATAAGAATGTAATATTCAACACATCTTTAAATCCTGCTCGGCAACCGACTCTTTAAATATGTAAATACTTCACTCAGAAATCCCACATTGCAATGATGAGTTGCTACAATCTTTAGCAGGTTAGCAGAACGTGTCAACGCTATATAATTCCTCAGCAGCAAGTATGCTTTGGAAGAGTACAAATACAATGACAAAGCGAACTGTTTCACATCATCTGAATATTTCTAAACAATATATATTACAAGTTACTTGATAATAATTATATCTAAATGGAATATGTAAGGTCTTCTTTATAGCATTCTTATCTAATTTAACAATAAATAGTCGAAGCAAACTAGCTATAATTGGTATATTTTATGAAAATAACTTGCTGCCATATGATACAGATAATCTAAAATTATCTTCTAGCTCCGAAAATGTGTTATTTAGTCTTGTTTTTCTTAAACATAACAATATATGCTCATATGATATATTAGGGTGCTTATGTATCAGATGAACTATGAAGTAAGTTTCTTTTGAAACTTCAATATACAACATAGGCTTCCTTATAATGAGGCGCATTGTATGGTTTAAGCATTGCACTTTACGAACATCATCATTTGTATCAGTAATATTTGTACCATGATGCATCACTGTCAGATCGTTCTTGTTCGATAAAACCAATTCTCTTCTTGAAATTAGTTTTGCCAAATCTAGATGGATGTACATTGTACATCGTGATGACATGGACCAATCTTGAACGGTGATGTATGTCTGAATATGACAGATTTAAAAGGAGAAACAGTTATCTCTTTAGTCAACATTTTCTGTGTCTGCATTGCCTTACTTCTAAAATGAATCTTTTCAATTTACCTGGTGTTGACTTGTCACTTCTAATAATAGTTTCTGTCAGCTGTAGATTTAAGTTGATAAATATCGAAAATCAATATGTCCATGATAAGTGGAACGAAATAAGAACAAATTATTTGTTAGCAGATGGCGACAACGATTTTTCGTGAATATTACGGTTCTATTTAGCTTTTTTTGACAATGTTTATTCCTAACTACATAAAATATACCGAATTGCGTTCAAACCTTATGAAAACCATTGAAATTGGTTTGGACATATTGTGGGTTGAACTAAAATAGTGGACATCATTCTTTGAAAACAAATTAATCATCTTGTAAAATTACTACTAGGTATAAGGTAGGTAAGGTTTTGGTAAATATTATGTCTTTTCAAGTGCGATAGGCTTACGTTTGACCGAAGTGATTTTATTACGAGTACTTATTTATTTTATTCATAATTAGTCTCAAAAGTAAGAATAGGCCCGCCGCTAGCTGTTTCGTCGCCCGCGTGCAATACCGATTATGCCGCCCTACTACTACATATTCAGTTTTATCAAAAAAAATGTTAATTAATGTTTTCTCATTATGGTAGGGAAAAAGAAAAACAACTTAACGAAGATAAAACAATTATTTTAATTAATTAAGTATCTTTCTGTCATTTTTTTACTGATGTAAAAAACTATATAGGTACTTAAATATTTATCTACAAAAATTTAACTGTTCCTGCATTTACATTTGCGAAATCTTCTATCAACTTTCTTGTATCCAAACTGTCTAAAATTTCATGTTCAATTGAAACTACAGCTAAATAACTTAGTCTTTGCTAAAGCATTGATGACCCTAAATAGTTTTGATAATTTTTAATTTTGAAAAGTATCTTTCACCAGATGCAACCGAAACCGGCAGTGTTCGTCAGTTTTCGTCTGGGCATGTTTCTTGATATCGAACAGCTTGGCAAGCATTTCCATAAAGCAATATGAACAGAATGCTTTGGTTGCGTCTCTACTTGCTGGTTTTAACCAACCTTTGAATTCGTTCATATTTTCCTACTCCGATCTATACTTTTGGGCGTAAGTCTTTTTTTTAAACGGTAAATCCATTTTCGATTGAATATTTTTTCCCTTCACTTGAACCCAAAACCCACAAATGAAACAAATTTATATTTTGACCAGCCAACTGAGTCTACCGATGACAATCAATGGAATGAAAAGAATAAAATGAAATTGGAACAAAGATCTATGAAAGTCAGACCATACGTTATCTCGTTCACTCTTGTTGGTTTTTATTGCTACTAGTCTATTTTCGGGGGTTTTATTTTCACCGCTCTGACCAACAACCAAAAGTTGCTAGACAAAGTAGCTAAAAATTTTAGCTACAAGTTTCAAAAAATTGTAGCTGCCTGACATCAAAATATTGCTAAATCTAGCTATAAAGTAGCTAAGTTGGCAATACTGCTTGACGAAAGTTTAGTTAATAGTTATGCTTATGCACACACACACACACACACGCACGCACGCACGCACGCACGCACGCACGCACGACCGAACGCCCGCCCGCCCGCACGCACGCACGCACGCACGCACGCACGCACGCACGCACGCACGCACGCACGCACGCACGCACGCACGCACGCACGCACGCACGCACGCACGCACGCACGCACACGCACACGCACACGCACACGCACACGCACACGCACACGCACACGCACACACACGCACACACACGCACACACACACACACTTCTTCTATATATACTGGGTATATTATTTAATCCACGCAGAATCTTACTTCACCTTTCTAATTCGGTATCAACACCACCGGTGAAGCCCATTCTGACTCGGCATCCTCAATTATATCGTCTTCCAGCATCGACTCTATCTCCTTGTGCATAATTTCTTTCCTTGCAGACTTTAGGCGATATGGTGGACTTGCTAGCTAGATACTTGTAGATGCTGTTCATTCACAATGTCCTCCACGCGGCGTGTTTGTACCAAATGTTCGGCAAAACTGTCGAACTTGGAGCGCGGAACCTTTTCACAAATACGTCCATGTAATAAATCGTACGTCATGTGTATACATTTCATGAGCGTAAAGAATGGAAGCTGTGCCATTATATATCTAATATAGCGTACAAATAAATCCGTCGGTTCAGCAATATGTTTCTCTTTTGAAGACTATGCGAAGGTTGCGCTTGTATTTCATTGACCAATTTCTTCCATAGTGGAACCGTTTTTGCGGCGTTGAGAATTAAATCGTTTTCCAAATTCAAGCGATTTTTTTTCTTACTTTTTATTCGGGCCATTGAGGAAAATGTCAACTTGCACAAGTACGAGGTGGCAAATGGAATCAAACACTTCAAAGCCTATAAGTGTGTTGTTGTTGACTGCACCAGGTTACAACAGCTCCATTTTTCATGAAAACGTATCTAGTAGTTGAGCGCCTCGTTGTGATGTAATTGGCAGAGTCAGTATCACTATATCCAGTCAACTCAGAGCATTCAGAAAGTTGGCAGTATCTTAGAGGTATTTAAAAAAATATTTACTGCCGTCCAGTGAGATTCAGTAAAGTTATTTAAGTATCAGCAAACTCACAGCGAAGCGGCTTATCTATCAAATCATTATCCGTTAAGACGGTTATGAGCAGATCAAAAAATTTGGCTACTTCGGCCCTGCTTAACCCTTCGCTCTTTGAATTGATAAGCCCTCAGCTTGCCTCACAACTATTTCGGGATTTCTTTCAAGAAAGCTTTTCAACCATTGCGGTCCAGACATTTTAGTTTCATTACTAAAATTGTGCTTCAATCCTAATTTTTCGGCAAACTGATAGGCTAATTGGCGAATTAAACTTCTTTTAGGAGGAAATCCGAGCTTCAATATATGGGAAACTAGTCTTTTTTCATTTTCAAAGCCAAGGGCAGGGTATTTTCCTAGAAGTGTTACAATACAATTAGATAAGTAGGCAAGTATGTAAATAGATTATTATATTTATAAGCTAAATATACAATTTTAAATCCTTAACATACCCAAGGTATGTTACCAGCAGCGGGTTTCTTTTTTCATACCGTCTTCTTAAGGTTCGAGACGATATGCCATAAATCCAGGATATTTCGTTGATACTTTTTTGTTTTTTATTTAGTTCTTCGAACGCAAGTGTTAAACTATCTTCTGTCCAGTTGATGTGGCGCGGCACCACGCCTGGCTTTCGTTTATACTTGCGAGGCATTTTGCTGTTGAGTATTTATTTATTTAACATAAACGATAGTAAAACCAAATGAAAAAGTAGTAAAAGCAAATGAAAAAGTTACTAATAAAAAAATCTGTCTTTGCTTGTTAAAAATGTATAGTTACGGATAGTTGCCGCAGGGCAACAATCCGCAAAAGTCAGTAGGGCAACTATCCGATTTGATACGGATACTTGCCCTTTTTATTTACGAAATAAATAAAACATATTTAACAATAAAACCTAATAAACAGTGCAAATTTAAACTTTAATGCACTCAAAGAAATATATTTTTGACTGAAATCGCAATCAGTTATAAAAATATTTAATGGAGATTACTTACCAATATAATTCTGGCGCTCGGCAAAGTATCGCCGCGGATGATGTTTTCTCACACGGACAAAACACGTGCGTCTACTTCAACGGCTTATGCGGCACTGAGGCCTGCGCGGGGGACACTTGTAATTATGATCAAAAAGAAACACTGTCGTCTAACATAGAGCATTTGAAACTGAGGCATGTATCCGTCCGAGGCAACTATCCGGCTTTTACCCTATCAGGTCGACTTACAATGGCAACATGCATTAAGCTGCCAACTGTTTTTCTTGTGGTTTCCAATTCACATTTCAATGAAACATCCGATACAGACACTTGATTTATTACACACGTATGTTAACAACATGTACATGCACTGTCACTAATGTTACTATTTAAGAAAAGTAAAGCGCGTGCTCGGCAAGGTTACCAGTTATGTAGCGTGGAGGACAGCGGAGTCCCTGGCAGACCAGCGACACGTGGCGGTGCGGGACGATAAGCGTTAGCGGTCCGGCGCAGGCAAGGTTCTGGGCGACACTGACTCGTGCGCCGGGCGGACGCGGAAGCGCAGCGTCGCGTCCCGTCGTGTTTTTTGCGATGAGGCAAAGGCGGTGGCAGCGGGCTGCCACAACACCCCCGTTGGAGATTTAATCTGCGAACAAATATCTGTTAGGAAACTTTACTAAGCGTCCCGACCGGGTGGTTTTTATCCCACACCGTTGGTCGGTATTTCTGTCTGTCTTTTGCTGTTTGTCATCTTGAGATTGATCAGATGATTTCTGGGTGACTTGTGGCTTGGCGTCTTGCTCGTTGGCCAAGATGTATGCTGGTTTCACTCGGTCCACTGACACTGTCACTGTGCCTGTGCTCGTTTCTATAGTCATAGTCTTATCCGTTCGTCCTATGACACGGTAAGGGCCAGTATAAGGTGGTTCCAGCGCCTTACGCAAACTGTCCTTCCGTACGAAAACATGCTGGATAGTCTTCAAATCCTTGTGCACAAATATGGATGTAGAACAATGGCGTGACGCGGGTTTACTTAACAATATAATTCTATTCTTCTATTACTACATTTTCTTCTTTGCATAAAATTGTTTCTCCATTAATGTCTTTGCATGGCGATTCTTGCCCCCAATTCTTTCAATAATACTGATCCTATCAGACCGTCATAACGTTTATCTACGTTATATATATAAAACTTATGTAGGATGTTCGAATTGAACATCCTAGTCAATGGCATTAATATTGCCTCATTGTGACTACTCCTACCGTGAGTACTAATTACTTCAAAAGGTTCTCTGAACTTATATGCTTTAAAAAAAAATTTGCCTTTTCTAGACTTATAAATGATTTCGTACTGCCAGTATCAATCATGAAGTTTCCTTTTATCTCAGGAATTCTGATATGCGGCAATTTATATATACTATGCATATTTATATTTATCACGTTACTTTCTTTATCGAGGCTTCTTGTCTAAAATCCTCCCTTTTGGGTAAAGAATTTTGCCTGTTATGTAACATATTGTTCTTCACAGTCCTCATCGACACATCATTATAGTATGGTCTTTGAGCCTGTGGCATCCCAAATTTGAATTGATTGTTTGGGTTAGCCTTGAAGAAACCTGAATTTTTGTAATTATTTACCGTTCTCGGAAATTGAGAAGGTGTAGGCCTAAAAGTTGGCTGCATCTTGAAACCCTGTGGTCCCACCACAAATTTAAATTGTGTCCCCTGGTTTCCTTGATTAAAGTTCGGTCTAATTAGGATTAATTTGTGGTCTATTTGACGACCCAAATTTTTGCTGACTAAGCACTTCTTGTTTAGATTCATTATTTTTAGCATTTGCTTTCAACATAAGTCGTTTTGCTTCTAAGCGACTTCTAAACTGAACTTCCTCAGTCACTATACTGAGTGCCTTTTCTAACGTGCTACAATCCTTATCGCGAATCTTATTTATAAGTTCGTCTGGTAAGTTGTACACAAATATTTCGAAAGCTGTATTATTATAAATGATCATGTTTGCCGCCTTGAAAGCAGGCTCTCGCATCGTATTTAATTTTTCAAACAGGGAATCTCTTTTCTCCTGTATGCTATTTTAAAAATCTAAATAGCTTTCATTTGAACCTATTTTCATGTTTTCTAGTTCTAGGGCGATAAATCTTCCCGATCTCGTATCCCCAAATTTAAGAACTAAGTGCTGTTTCAACTCATCCCAGGTCTTAAAGTTTTTACCCGCACATGCCTTAGCGGCTTTACCTACCAACCTGCTTGTTACGCAGTGTAAGACATACGCTAATTGCAATGGATTATCATCCGTTTTGGATGTTCCAATAACATATTCGCATTTTTCAATAAAAAAAATTAACATCAACTCATCTCCATCGAAACGCGGGATGATGTTTAAAAAATCACCTGGAATAATGTTTACAACCGACTTTGTGTTCATTTTGACACAAATATAAAATAACTACTATATAGTTATATATAAAATATAGTATAACACACTATACAATCTTTCACTTTTAGGGCAAATAAACAACGTAATATTTGGCAATTTTTTTGTCCAAAATTTTACGGATTTTTAAAAAAAGTTTGGCAATTATTAGTCCAAATTGTGACAGTAGGCAATGTTTGTCCTAACTACACAAGTTAATATAGACAAAGGAAGTGGAAGGATGTATTGAAGGATACTCACAGCCACGCCTTCATGCTTCTGTGGAGATAGCGACACTCTTTACGTTTTTCCTCCCTAAATTCAACGAATTTGTTTGTAGATTCACGGAATAGTTACTCAAAATTTGTGAATTTAACTATCCGACCCGACTGCGCCAGTTAAATTGGGAGTTGGGAGAATTTGTTTAAAAAATACTTTTATTAATTAATTTAATACAAAGATATTTTTATAACTAACGTAAACTAGCTGTTCGTCAACAGAGAGATGTCAAGCGAATCACCCTGATGCAACGCAGGCATCGGCTTATATAGTAATTTAACAATGGATAATTAACACTGGACGGGATAATGGGTTCTACTAACAACACCAGGTAGAATACCATTAGTAATCGATAGCAAATCGATCTTAATTACACGTTCATGGAACAGAAACAGTGTCCAGTGCTTATGTACATTACACTCATGTGTCATGTACATGTTTTATATACATTACCCATGTTTACATAGGAATTGTAGGGTATATGGAGAACGTGGGTACAGCCCGCATAACTAATTACATCCTCACAATGTTATAGTTAGACAACATTATCTATCTCAGTAGACAATATTATTGACCCTTAAATCAAACCAGGCTATTGAGTAAATTTGTTACTCTATCATTACGATTGCTTGTACATTTATTTAAAAAATGAATCCTTACTTCTAAATATCTATAAGATATAACTTTTAAAAGCAAAATGTATTGGTTTTCAAAAGGCGATTGTTCCAATATTATGTCTGCATGAAAAACTGGAAATAAAGATTTACCAACAAATTGTTTAATTACTTTTATAATCATTTTGGGTAAAACGTCTTCATTGGCTAAAGACGAAGCATTATTTTGAGCCAAAAACCACTTAAAGGTTTTTTCTACGTATAAACATATTTTAATCAAGTCTTAAGATGTATTAATATTTCAGTAATATTTTTTTGGAAAGCGGGGAAAGGTAAAAGTTTTCGAATTTGTAGCAACACAACAATATGCGGTTATAACTTTTAAGGAAAGAAATAATCATATTTTCGTGGTTCATCATTTTGTATGAGAAAATGTTAATAAGTTAATAGAAATTCCGGAAACCGGGAACGTGATAAAAAGTATTCTATGTCCTTCTCCTGGTTTAAAGCTACTTCCCCAACAATTTTCAGCCAAATCAGTTCAGCCGTTCTTGAGTAGTAAATAGTATACCTAACACGACTTTCTTTTATATATATAAATGTTAGATATTTGTGTCCGTTTTTATATTCTCGTAAATATAAATATCTGCTAGAATTATTTTTATCATAAAGAGTTTGGTTACATTTTTTACAATTTTTAAATATTTTTGCTTTTCTACATATATAACCAGTTACGTACTGTAACGTAGCTAAAATTCTAGGATTATCGTTTTTCTGAATAAAATTAGTAAACACAGTCTCATGTATTTCCATGAAATGATCTCATTGCCTGAGAAACAGATTTGCAGCTATCTTCCTCACAATTAGAGCCAGGTGAGTACTGCTCACTTAAATTATTTATCAAAATTGCTGAAAAGGACGAATGTCTATCTACAGTTGGATTAGTGTTTCGACATCCGTGGCTTTGAATCGCCCCAAAGAAATTTTCCAATGGATCCTGATTGAAGTGCTTCATCCATACAGATTTTATGTTATGTTCCTCAAATATATTTTTTATTAGGTACTTCATATTATTAACCCGGCGTCAGCACAGTGGAAATATGTCACAAAGGTAGTAGAGTTGGGTCTAAAGGACCCGTATAAAAAAACGCCATAACTTCAATAATTAAAATAAATTTAGTGACATTTCATAATAATTGGATGAAATAACCTATTGTTTATGACTTTTTGGACAAATAAAAACAACCTGGTATGAGATATAAGTTTTTAATGACATTTTTATAAAAGTATGAAAAAAACTTTAACTAAATAGGTAACCTCTGTCTTAAACTAAAAAAATAAGAAAACAAACTTTTTCAAAATTTTAACGTAATAGTAAGTATAACAATTAAATTTATAGCAGGAATTTTGTATTCGAGTATTTGTGTAGATCAAAATTTGATCAACCATTTCGTCTGTAAAAAATATATTCTGACTTTCAGAGGTGGTGGTAGTCAAATTAGTATCAAAAGTGTGCTGTATTTCAGACGTTGAAGAATGTAGCTGATGGCGATGGGTAAAATAGACCCAACTATGCGATCGCCGGCTTAATGCTGTGCAACCGACTTTTAACTGATAGCGGTGTGACCTGAAGATTATTTATATTGTCGGTATTTATAAATGCCTTTGCATTTGACCATACATTATGATGCTTATTAGTAGGTGTTATTGGAAGTAGCAAATCTTTTCCACTCCTCTTCTTTGAGTTATCATAGCTGCCATTTAACCTCCTGAGACCTAGGGTACCAAATTTTGTCCAAATCAATTAATTTTTGATTTTTCGGAGATAAATGTTAGTAATTAAACCAGCAAAAGTAGAAAAAAAAATTCACCCCCACCAGAAGCCTTAAATGGAGGGTATCACAAGTGATACTTTGAGTCTTAATAATATCAAAAATTACAAAATTGTATTCAATTTTTATTGGTGTGAAACTCGTAAAAACAGTTTCTGTTTACATTTAAACACAAAAAATATTACACTCTGTACATTTTATGAATGTGAGGTTATGACATCCGCGAAGCCTACATTTGGAACGGCTTTTTTGATCCGTTTTTATACATATCGGCAGATGTTGAGCTTCTTTTAATCTTTTCGCCACATGAGGAATAGGTGCCACGAATCTGTGTTTTCGTTGAGATGAAGTTGCAGGCTGAATATCTTGTGCTTCAATCACAACAGGTCGTGGGCTTTGTCGAGGGCTGTTTCGAGTAGTCCGCTCAATACTGGGGCTTACGTATTGCAAGTCAACTGGAAGTTTGTTATCATAAATCAAATATTTAGCTAATTCCATTTTAAATTCCAGGTATTGCATAATTTTATTTCGGTGTAATCCGCATCTCATTGCATCTTGCCTGTATTCAATCCAAGCTGCAGCTGCAGCAAAATCAAAGAAGTGGAAGATGGCTCGTACTGTCCACTTTCCAGTTCTTCCACGCATGGGGTACTTGCCGATAACTCTATCCAATAAATCGATTCCTCCCATGTTAGCATTGTATTTTTTTACAGCTCTGGTTGTGGAACATCTAAATATCGCTGATCTTTTTTGGACCACCGCCGGCATGTACCCAAGGGCTGGACGGCAACTTCTGTTGAAGCCAAGTGAATCGGTTTACTATCCAACCACTTGATGACAGCAATTTGTTTGTCTTGGCGTACAACACAGCCATAAATTTTAAACGCAGATATTAAAAAATTACATACTTCTTTGCAGCTAATGACTATAAAATATGACAATGCTCAGAAGGAGATAGAGGAACACTCATCGGCTATGACAGACCTGATTGAGTTATGTAAGTACAACACTGAGCGCTTTGAATCATTACAGAACAATATGTGTAATTTTACAGATAGGTCGCTCACTGACTCACAGCCGATGTGTGCACCCATAACAACTTCTTCTAAAGTATGTCCAACTTTGTGTGACAGCTTAGAACATAATACTAACATTATTAATAATTCCCTTCCTCTCACACATATAAAATGTAATCAAAAAAATAACTATGATAATGTAATTATGTACAGCGATGACATAGGAAGGGATATGGGAAGGTTAGTAAATCTGGAAAAGGGACAACTTCTCAATTACTGTATGCCTAGTGCTTCCTATTCTGACATTATGAAGAGCATTTTGGGCAGTAATTTAACTGTAGATAAAAAATTAATTATATTTATTGGAAACAGGGGTAATTTGAACAAAAAAGAATTATTAGAATATTATGACAGTTTGAAAAAACTTAACTTAAAAGAAATTATTATGTTTACATTACCCTACAGTAACAGCTTGTCAGCGGAAGAAAATAGTATTAGATTTAGTTTGAATTTGACAATGCACACCTTGTCAATCAATAATAATTTCCATTTAATTGACATTAATAATTATTATAGTAATAAGATATTTAGTAAGACAAGAGATAAAATTTATCTTCCTCTTTTTATTAAAAGACAGGTAGCTGATGCGCTATCATATTATTTATGTATTACAGCCAAGAACTTGGCTAACCGACAAAGCTCTATTGAGCAAATAAATGTTGACTCAGATTATAGTAATCTGAAACAATTGACATTTGATAATTATTTAAATTAGATTTAGGGACAATAGAGATAAACTCTGGCTCTACAAATGAAAATAAATATTATATTAAATGTAATAATAATAATAAACATGCTTTCAACTTGGTGCATCAAAATATACAAGGTATGAGAAATAAAAATTTAGAAATTGAGTTGTTCATGAACTGTAATAAAATTGACATTTTATGTATTACTGAACATTGGCTTAAAAGCTACCAGTTCATGTTCAATTTCAATAATCACCAAGTTGCAAGCTCGTTCAACAGAGAAAATATTTTACATGGAGGCTCATTAATAATCATAAATAATCTTATTAAATATAAGGAAAGACTTGATATTGTGCGCCTGTCTGTTGAACGAGTTATGGAAGTAGCTTGTATAGAGATTGAGCAATATATTGTATTAAGTGTATACAGGCCCCCTTGTGCACCACATAATACCTTTTTGGAAATTATGGAAGATGCGTTGCACAAGGTATGTGTTTCACCAAAAAGAGTTGTTGTCTGTGGAGACTTTAATATTAACATATTAGAAGAATCTCCTATAGCTTGCAGTTTCATTAATCTATTTAAATCATACAACCTGCATAATTTATTTCTTGAACCAACTAGAATAACTGCCACAAGTGCTACATGTATTGATAATATTTTTACAAATTTCTCAATTTGCGAAAAGTCAGTAATTAATGTTTTAGACTCTGATCATTGTGGTCAATTTGTTTCATTACCTAGCACTAAATGTAAAGTACTAACGAAAAGTATTAAGTTTGTTCCTAACAATATATATCGCATGGAAAAATTTAGAATAAATATCAAAAACAATCTGCCAGCGCTGTCCCCTCACCAAGACCCAGACAAATTGTACAGTTCATTATTTGAAATTATAAAATGTGAATTTAGAAAAGTATATAAATCGAAGACTATTATGGTAAATCAGGGACTGACATTTAGTGAGTGGGCAACCACTGGTTTATTTAAAAGTCGGAATAAACTATATAATCTGTACAATGAGAGAATGTTTAACCAAAATCCGACTTTTAAGGAATATGTAAAAAATTACTCCAAAGTTTTCAAACGAGCTTGTTCCACAGCTAAATCTTTGTATTTAAGAAATAAAATCAAAATGTCTCAAAATAAAATCAAAACTACTTGGAATATTATTAATTCTGAAACTGGTAGAAACTCTGTACGTGAAAATAATTTTAATCTTAAAATAAATAGTAGGAGTTTTACAGCAGATCTGGAAGTAGCAACTGAATTTGAAAGATTTTTTACTGATATTCCCAAAAATACCACCCAACACCTTCAGTCATCTTCGAGGTCTGCTTTATCTATACTTGAAAAACTTGTACCTAAATGTAACGTGGCGTTTGAGTTCTCGCAAATTGGGCCGCAGCATATATTAAAATCTTTTAAAGAAATTAGTTTAAAAAAGACCGGAGACTTGTGGGGAATTTCTGTAATAATATATCTTTAATCATTGAACATATAGCACCCCACTTAGCAGAGATATTCAACCGCTCCGTGGTATCTGGCGTTTTTCCTGACCTGATGAAACAAAGCAAGGTGGTGCCACTTTTTAAATCCGGTGACAGCTCAGATCCGACCAATTTCCGACCTGTTTCAATTTTACCAACGCTTAGCAAGTTATTTGAGAAAATAATTCTTACTCAATTATTAACACATTTCACCACCAATAACTTGCTACACCAGAAACAGTTCGGATTTACGAGGGGTCGATCAACAATTGACGCGGGAGTAGCTCTCCTTAAACAAATCTATGACGCTTGGGAAGAGTCGCAGGATGCACTTGGTGTATTCTGTGACTTATCTAAAGCCTTCGACTGCGTACAGCACGACACTCTGGTCAGGAAATTACGCCACTATGGTATCAGGAACCGAGCTCTCAATCTTTTGTCCTCCTATTTGAGCAATAGGGTACAGAAGGTTGATATTAATGGAAAACTTTCTGGAGGATCTGCGGTCACTATGGGAGTACCGCAGGGTTCAATTCTGGGACCTTTTCTATTCCTGGTCTACATAAATGACTTACCTTACCACGTCGGGAATAATCACGAAGTTGTGTTGTTTGCGGATGATACATCTTTGACATTTAAAATTAAAAGACAACAATTAGATTTTGATGAAGTAAACAGTGCCCTTCGTGAAGTTGTACATTGGTTTAATATTAATAATTTATTGCTTAATGCTAAGAAAACTAAATGTATTAAATTCACACTGCCCAATGTTAGGCAATTATCTACCACTGTACAAATTAACGGTGAAGAATTGGATCCTGTTGCGTCTACTACGTTTCTGGGCATTACGGTCGACGCTAAACTCCAGTGGGGACCGCATATCAATAAACTATCTGGTAGATTAAGTTCAGCGGCATATGCAGTTAAAACCATTAGGCGTTTAACGGATGAGGCAGCGGCAAGAATTGTCTATTTCAGCTATTTTCATAGTATAATGTCTTATGGAATTCTTCTCTGGGGAAATGCTGCGGATATAAATAGTATCTTCATTTTACAAAAAAGAGCTGTTAGGGCCATTTATCAACTCGGTCCAAGAGTTTCACTGAGAGAAAAGTTTAAAGAAGTAGATATTCTTACTGTTGCATCTCAATATATTTATGAAAATTTATTATATGTTCGTAAAAATATTACTCAATTTAAGCGTAATTGTGACATGCATAGTAAGAACACTAGGAACAAACATAATCTTGCCTCACACGTTACTCGTCTCCACAAGATAAATAATTCTTTTATGGGTCAAAGTGTACGCTTCTTTAACAAGCTTCCCAACAGTTTAAGAGAACTTCCAATTAATAAGTTTAAAAAAGTAATAAAAGTTAAGCTGTGTAAAAAAGCATATTATAGAGTCTCAGATTATGTGGAAGATAAAACTGCTTGGGAATAAATTGCTCATTTTTTTGTATCTAATTGTATTAAAAGCCATTTTAAAACTGACATTATTGTGACTTGTGACATGAAACACTGTAATTGTAAATGGCGATATAAAAAAATAAAAGAAAAAGAAAGAAAAAAAAGAAGACAGTTCGTGTTGCTGAGGGAGTTTCTTGCGCCGCTTCTTCTTCACAGCTACAACACGTTCCGAAGCGGTGGTAGCAGAAAAGGACGATTCAAAAGATCTTGTGAAAGACTATTTGAATAAAGAATATTTTGATTTGATTTTGATTTTGATAACTACCGCGTCCACTTGCTTGTAATGCTCTGTCGCTTTTGAGCAGGCTCTTTGGCTTCTTCTTTTGGTTAGGACGCTGATATTCTCGAACACGGTTTTTCATTAAAGTTCCTGTTCCATGCAAATTTCTAGCTGCTAACGTTTCCAAAAGTACCAAAGACGTGAAATATCTATCACAGTAGATAGATGTTTTTTCTGGAAGAGTGTCCACCAGTTTCAGTACTACTCGTCCTCCTAAATCGAGCTTCTCGGGTGTGGGGTACATAGCGGATTCGATGGATGTACCTTTTCCTTGATACATGTACAGGTCCAGGGGAAGACCATTTGGATTAGACATTATGAAAATTTTAATACCTTCAGGATTTGGTTTTCCTTTTACAACTTGTTTCAATTTGCATTTGCCAGTAAAAGGCATCAACTGTTCATCGATTGCTACACACTTCTCTCTTACGTTTTTTCTACAACCTTTTTCTATCCCAGACACAATAGGCCGGATCTTCCAAAATCTATCAATTTCTTTCTCAGCATCAGAAATAAGGTGATCTTTAACAAGTTTTATATTCAACCTCAATTTGAAATATCTATCCCGAGTCATGTTGCGAGCAATTAAATTAACTCGAGTTTCTGTAGCCCAGATCATTCTGAATCGAGGTAGACACAGGACACTCATTGCCATAGAACAACCAAAAAATATTTTCAGCTCTAATGCTGTACTATTCAACGAATTTCCGCTTCGGATGACACTGGAAATATTGGTGCAATCAGACATTGTGTCAAATAAACTTGAGTTGATGTATTTATGGAAATATTCTTGGGGATCACGTGGCTCGGAGAAATTTTCCAATGGAGGATCTTCCGAAAGTCCCTCTACAGCAACGGAGTTATCAAAATGTTCTGAATGATCCCACCTCAAAGGCCGATTTGTTGACAAGCGTCTCACGGAACGAGCGACTGATGTCAAAGGCTCATCATCAGAATTATTCCACTGTTCTTCATCAGAATTACGAGGTAATTCCAACCGTGAGGCACGAGGTTCCATTTCCAAGTCTTCAAAATCGTCTTCATAGTCATCTTCATATTCAGATATATCAAAATTCATCAGATAATCCTCAATTTGATAATCTCGTAAATATGAAAATATTATCGAATTTTAAGCAATGAGTGCCGAAGGTATCACCTATGATATTGGTAAAAAATCCCAAAAATATTAAAATTATAAACATTTTATTAAGCTTTTTCTCATTAAATAACAAAGTTAACACTGTTTTCAATAAAATAGAACCATAAAACTAAAAGAAAGCTAATTAAAAATGTTAATTACCTGCTCGTGGATTCGCCATGTTTCAAAAAACAAAAAGTGACGTAATTAACTGACCACACATAAATCCAGTGACATCGCATTGACATCCTTGTGCAATCAATCAATGAACGCACTCATAATCTTCCCTACGATATGAAATAATTCGAGTAATTAACGATAGATGTCGCTAAAAAAAATAATTTGTCAAGGTATCATAGGTGATACCGGAGGTCTCAGGAGGTTAAAGAGGCATCGAAGAATAATATGACATCAGCCGTTTGCGTGCAATATCTTCCGCTCTGGAAATAAAAATAGACTAATTTCAATTCAAAATTAAGTTTATCTTAGCAAAGACATTCTTTACCAAAGAAATTCTTAATAAGTTTTCCATTTATTCTAATGAAATGATCTGTAACATGTTACCTGATTTAGTAATCTAACTTATCACCTCTAACAATGTAAATTAGTGTAAAATGGTAGTTATACCTGCAAAAATCCCATTGTAACAGCCACTCTTTGGCTTAGCAATTGTGTAGCATACTTCACCTTCATCTTCTAGAACCTGTCAGGTTTTATGTGTTGATCTGTTAACTTTTTAATGAGGCGTATTCCTTTATACGCTCTTCTTCTTTTTCTTTTCTTCTTCTTCTTCTCTTCGGTCCTCTTCATGTAATTTTAGAATATGCTCCCATTTTGCTGTTTTGGTTGTTCCATTTATATGGCAAGTTAAATTTTTGTTTCATGTGTCATATAAAGGAACAACTTCCTTGTCATCTACTTCAAACACTCCTCTCCGTAGTTCTTCATTATGCCTTATATATTTTTCTTTTGTTAGATTATTGAGATTGCTAATTGCACTAATATTACCTGTCCCTTAGTGGCATATGGTGGCTAGAACATTTAGACCCTAATTATTTAGTTTCCGTATTATTTCGATAATTAGCATCGATAAATCGGTTGCACTTGTGCTGCCGGAGCAGAAAGTGTATGCCACCGGCTGTTTGTAATTACTTTGCACTCCTCATATCATAAAGACTAGTGCATGGTCAGCTATTTTTTTTTTATTTTCCTTTGTTAGCAAAACCACATATTCTGTCTTTTCTTGGGTTATATTTAAAATGTGGGGCAATCGACATTTCATCTAAGAGCAATATTGCACAACTTTGCGTCAGGTGTTATTTTTACTACTCTCTTTTTTAATTGTTTAAATAGATTTTTATTTATTCCAGGCTTCAAATTACTGTGCAATCATTTTGCTTAGCGTCATCGCTGAAGGCAGAACAAAAAATATTCTTTGAAGCCACCTATATCCCTTAAGTGCATAACAACGTATTTTCGCTCAGAAAAAATATATGTGTTAGGAAAAATGGTCTAAATAATGGGAAAAATAATAAAAAAAAATCCAAAAAAATCTTAAAACCTTTTTTTTTTTCAAAAAAACTACAAGTATCGTTTTCGATACAGTATGCATTATTGTACTATATCTAACTAAATATTGGCAGAGTTGTGAAATACGGTGAAGCAGTCTTTGGACTTTTTTTTTTTTGGCAAGATGGCAACATATATCTGCTTCGAGTTTCTGTCCTTATCTGGCCATGATCTATTTTGTCCAGTCTGACTTCATGTGGCGGCAATGTTTGACATTGTTTACCCTTCCGAATTTTAGGTGGTGGTCCTTGTGATCATCCAGCACGGATGGGCTGCTAGTGCTTGGGCGGCCTCTGGTGGTAGTTGGAGCATACTTGCATATCGTATCAGCCAGTTCAGACCTAAAGTTGGCGAGGTTCAGGATGTTTTTCGTTGGAACACCATTTTTAGCAGAAACTTTTTTGTATAAGATCCAGGAGTTGATTACATACAGATCAAGCAGATGATAAAAGATTCGCATATACCATTTTCTGCTTTTCATTCGTATTTTATATCGCCCTAAAAAGAAGTCCATCAAATCTACGCCACCCATGTGAGCATTATACTCCTTGATCAATTTGGGACATGCTATGGCTATTCTCCTCTTCTCTTTTTTATCAAACCTTTCTATATTTTCCACAGGCTGTGCGCCGATATATGTAGACGCTAAGACTACTTGTTTATTATCCTTCCAGCTGACGGTGGTCATATCCACACCTTCAAAATTTGTGACATATTCTTCATATGACCCTCGAGGCACAGCATTTTTCATAACATCTTGTTTTGTCGGCAGCTTACATGATTTGCCCAAACGGTTTCTTTGAATAGTTCCCAAGGTATGCAATCCTTCCTTTGCTAATACATACATCAAAGGCAAGGATGTGTAGTAGTTATCAAAATACACTATATGGTTTTGTTGTCTTGGAACCACTCTCAGGAGCCTCAGTACAGCTTGTCCCACGACTCCAACATCAGGTTCGTTTGGTAATCTATCGTCAGGCTCTTTTCCAGCATAAATAATAAATCTGTAAGCGAATCCCATCAAATTGCAGAGCACAAATAGCTTGAACCCCCATTTGTGGGGTTTGTTGGGTAGGTACTGTTTGAGAAAGTGGCCTATTTTGGTTGAGCACATTTGTTCGTCTATCGACAGTCGCTGATCTATTGTTATACTGGAAAATTTTTGGTTGAGGTGGTCTATTACTGGTCTCAATTTGTGCAACTTGTCATGCTGGGGGTGACTAACTGGTAAGTGATTATCATTGTTGTTAAAATGAAGTATTCTTCGGATCTTTACAAATTTGTTGACCGGCATTGCGTCTTTGATAGAGCTGAAGCCAAACTTGGTGGACCAGTAGGATCGTGTGCTGGGGTAGTGGTATACAGACATAAATATTAGAATTCCTATATATTGACGTAGATCTGTTATTGTTAGCGATTCAGGTCTATCGGGTTTTGTCTGTACAGCATATCGAGCAGTTTCATCTACAATTTTTTCCATCAGATTATTTGTGAAGAAGTAGCTAAAAAATTGATAAGGACTTTGCAGTTCCATTACAGCTGCAGAAAGTTCTTCGCTGCCTCCAAATTTGATTTTATCCTCATCATATACAAATGATTGCTTCTTCCAAACTAAATTCCTTGTGCTGTTCATGCTAAAAGCCGGAAGTTGAGAATTTGTACCTGGTAACGGTGGTTGTTCGTCAGATTCTGCATCATTTTGAATCAAGGGAGGGTCCTCGCTCTCGTCTGCAGTCATAACCTCATCAAAAACATCCTCTCCATGCTGATTTTCAAGTTCTCTCACCAACTCCTCACGAGATGCATAGTACGGTAAGTCATCCCCATCAGATTCCATGCCATCATCAGAAATCTCTCCATTATCCAAGCGGCGAAGGAGATTTTCTATCTCTCTATCTGAAAATCACCACACATTGCTGCTGACGCATCAACCAAGCGCAAATCATAATAAAACCAGCCCAAAACCAACCAGATAACAAGCTAGTATGAGGTTATCAAAAGGAACGTTAGTGCATAATGTATTGAAATCGATACATGGAAAAAAAGTTAGTTTACAACAAAAAAAAAGTAAAAATGATCAGAAATTCAAACGTCTGCGACATGTTTTTAGACTTATCTTCCATATTGTAATTTTTGCAATACAAATAATCGGTGTTTTCTTGGGATTCAAAGGGATTGAAAATCTGAATTTTCACAACGTAAACTTTGTCGACCGCCAACAATGAAAGTGAACTCTCATGTCAGAACTATCATGTGTCAAATGTCACTTTTTTGGTTCAGTAAATGTCAAAGGTATGTTACATCATTCACTCGAGACCATAAATAAAAAATAAAGGACCAAGGATTGTCTCTGAATGCAATGTATCGTTTTCGAAACGATATGCATTTAAGGGATATGCTCTAGGGCTACGTTTATATAGGCTCAATGCCATTATCTTTTCAGAGGTTAAAAATCGATGACCTATTTTGCTTTTCCCTGTTTCTCTAAACTGCATCAAAGTAAACATTGCTGCCATGGTAGTAATTTCTTTCAGAGCATTCTGAAATGTTTTATTTTCGGACAAATTTAATGCCCTTTTCAGTCTTGTTGCATAATTAGCTTTTTTATTTTGAAGTTTATTGATCATCTTAATCAAATTATTATTTTCATTGTCAGTTTTTGGTGTTTTTCTTAAACTCAATGTTTGAGCTAAAGGTATAGCTGCTACATGAGCTAAAGCAGCATCTGAAAATATATCTCATTCGTTAAGTTATATTTACAATGTTTTCATTGATTGGGTAAAACTAGTTTTAAATTATTCAGGCAAGTATCATTTAAATCAGTCCAGTAGTTAGTTAACTTTTGAAGTAGATGGCAAAGATGTATTAAATAAACCATTTTTATTTTGATTGGTGACTTCTACTAATGGGGCTCTAGCCCTGCTTGAACCTGAAATAGAAGACACAACTTCAAAACATCAAACTGTTGTGCCATTTCAAACTACGTATTGGATAAGTATGTGTTTGCAGAATACAATGTATTATCGGGTGTATAATACCAATTTTTGTTGGGAGTGCCGGTCACAGGATAGGAACTAAATGGATTAAAAAGACCACCTTCGCGAATAAACTATTTTTTTTTTTATAATGGCTCGGCATAGTGGCGCCATTGCACCTGATGGTAAGCGCAAATGCTGCCCAGGCAGAGTATCCATTGGCATCGGACGGCAGTCCCATGCCAATGGAAACAATTATGCCGGCTTGCTAAGGTGCCTCTTCACACTACGGCGGAAGGACCCAGGATTGTAGGAAGGAGGGAACACGCGAGAAGGCAAACAATTCCACAGCCTGACGGTGCGGCATAAAAAAGAATTTGAGAACCGTTTGGTTCGCGCCGGGATGGTGTGGACCGTCAAGCCATGCCTTCGCAAGCCAGCACGCGTGGTTCTGGTTAGGAATGGAGAGGAGGGGATCAAGTGAAACAATTCCTCAGAGCACTCACCGTGATACAGGCGGTAGAACACGCTTAGAGGGGCGACATCCCTCCGGAGTTGTAGCGACTCTAAGTTGCTCGTAACGTCTGCATCATAACACAATGCGGATGGCCCGCCGCTGCAATCCAGCTAAGGCATCGAGCAGGCACTTGGCGGATCCATCCCAGAGGTGCGAGCTGTACTCCATACCCGGCCGGACCTGCGCTTTATATAAGCGACAAAGCTGACCGGGCGTGAAAAACCGACGCACCCTGGAACATTCAGCCTTCACGTGGCCGTACTTTTTACAGTAGCCACAAAGCGGTCGTGACCTTGTATTCCTGGTATAGGTATTCGATATAGACTGGTGAGTGGCGGATGGCGATGATCCATTAACTGGAGTCTTATCTGACTTGCACAGTTTAGGTTGGCCTTCATTAAATAAATCCTCCAAGCGTCGCGCTTGACATAATAATTCAGAATAAGTACTGAAAGTACCTCGCGAAATCCTCTCTCTAATTCTGTAGTGCAATAGTCCGTATACCATGTCTAACTGAATTTCTTCACTCAAGCTATAAGGAAGCTGAGCAATCAGGGCCCTCGCTCTGCACACGAAAATATCCGTGGATTCATCTTCTTGTTCCTTTGAGAACAACTGTTTATAGATTTGATGGGGCGGGAGTCGCGGCCCATATGTCTGCCTTAGTAACTGTAAGAGATCTGACCAGCTCGTCACAGAGGTCTTAACACCTTGCCATCACGTTGCAGCTAACCCGGTGAGAAGCATGGCTAACCTTCGCAAGGCGATACCAACCTCAATATTTACGCACTCTTTATAAATCTCTAACGCATCGATAAACGCAACCATATCGCTATCTTGAGCGCTGTCGAACCGCACCGTACATTTGGCGAAATTTCCTTGCAACAATGTAGGCAGAGACGATGCACCCGAAGCTGTAGGACTCTGCGCGCGCAGCAATTGCGCAAGCTGCAGGAGCTGCTGATCAGTGATGACTGTTCGGGAGTATACTGATGTTGTTATTAAATAAAGTGGACTGTATGTAATTCGGATACTTATAATGCAATAAAATAAAATGTTTCTAACATGAAGTCGGTTAAAAATTAACAAGCGTCGCGAGTGGAGTCGTTGCGCGGAGTGCTGGGAGTATCGCGCCGCGCCGGCGGCGTTCGTCCGCTCGTGAGTAGTCGGAATTCTTCGGCCGACGTCGCGTCAGTCAATGCGCATGCACCGACATACTCCCCGCCTTGAAGTCTTCGATTACTTCAATTAAGAGGTAATTGGCGTATTGAGTTGAATCCTCGCACAATGGTTCCGCTCTTTGTTGCGACATCAGCCACGCGTATGATGCCGTCACTGTCAGGTTACACCTTCGTGATGCGGCCTAAAGACCAAAGAAGCGGTGGAAGAGATTTATCCTTAATAAGGACAAGTGCTCCTAAGGCCAAATTACCTGTGCTGGTCGCCCACTTGGATTTCTGTTGAAGTGTGCACACATATTCGTAGAAAATCGTTGCCAAAAGTGCTGCCGAATGTATTCCACGCGCTGGTAACGATGCGTTATGTTGTGATCGATGACCTGTGGGTGAGGAACAGACATAAGTGGTCGTCCAATCAGAAAATGGGCTGGGGTTAAGGCGGTGAAATTCAAAGGATCGGAGGAAGCGGGAGTAAGCGGACGAGAGTTAAGAATGGCCTCAATTAGGGTTAGGCAAGTTACCCGGATAGAACCGGATTCACCGCCATCGGCGCCGGACGCCGGTTGAGGCGGTGTTGCCTCACACGTGGTCGACGTGACAATATCCCTATCCAACCCCGAACTTGGTCGCGATTCACTTTCCCCCTTGTCTTTAAATCCATGTCGCGTAGTGGGTGCCATCTTAATAACGCAATAATTTAATATACTTCCAAAGTTAACTTAGCACTAACCGTCAAAAATGGCGTCCAATAATTATTACGCAGTGCACAATTTGAAAAGTTCAACAAATAGTTCAAAGTTCAAACCGCACGCTTAATATTAAAGTGACCGAATTCAAAAAACCGTATTTTTGGCAAATCTCAAAAAAATTGCAATTACGGCTACAGTTGTGTCAAAGATTATAGAGACCTTTTTATTATTAGTCTTTACATTATGAAATTTAAATACCACGAAGCTGGACATTTAAGGTTTAAGTCACATTTGAACTAAAATAATGAATCTTTTTTCTTTGTTAAGTCATTTATTAAAAAATAAAGATTAAAATTAGGGATTACGTTGCAATAAAAATATTGCCTTTCGGCGATAAGACCGCCAATTGTACTTTTTATATTTGTGATTTCTGTTTGTATTTGTTTTCCTTTTGTGTGCAATAAAGTGAAAATAAATAAATAAATAAAAATAAGGAAAACAACAAATTCGTACTTGTTAACCTATAATAATTGTTAATTAACATATTGCGGTTCCTGTCATCGTGACACTCAGATGCAACATCGCAATATGGCTCTGAATTCTCAAAAAAGTCATCAGCATTATTTGAATAAGGTGAAGGGTCTCTAAATTTTTTGCCCATATTGTGCAGTACTGCCATGGCAACAATGTTAGCTTGAGCTCGTATTGGTTCTGTTCGGAGTTTCGAAGCTAATGAAGGAAACCTTTTCTTCCAACACCCAAAAGTTCGCTCAATCACATTTCTAGTTCTAATAAGGCTTTCATTATATAGCCTTTCAGCTTCTGTGATTGGCATACGTAAAGGAGAAAGTAGGTAAAGTTCCACAGCATAACCTTTATCTCCTACTAACCAGAAATTATTAAATTCCCCATCTTGAAACCTCCCTTTGAGTGTGCTGCTATTAAAAATATGGCTGTCATGACAACTGCAAGGCCACCGTGTTACAATATTGTTGATGTACTTGTCTGCATTACATACAACTTGGACGTTAAGGGAAAATATTTGTTTCCTGTTTCTATACACCTCGGCATCCATTCCGCCCGGCGATTTGATCGCTATGTGAGTGCAATCAATAGCTCCCACTGTTTTAGGAAATTAACTTATTTTGTATAATTTAAGACCCTTGCGTTTTTTTGACTGGATGTCTGGTTCAATGCTTCGGCGTTTCATATGCGCTTTTGTTCCCATTTTACAGAGCACTGTACTAATCTCTTCTCGAAAGTCTGCAGATGTCAGAAGTGGTCCACTCATATTCTTAGCTTTTTGAACTCTCTTGTACAGCAACCAGGCATTAGTCATGGCAAGATCCAAAAAATGGTAGAACATTCGAACCTGCCATCTCTTGCTTCTTAGTTTTATTTTATTTCTACCCATTATACTGTCTATAAGATCGACACCACCCATATAACGGTTGTATTCACCTACCACGTTTGGTCTATCAATGGTGACATATCTCTTGTTGGTCTTATCATATCTAGACACCTCGGACTTGGGTAGTTCACCCACAAAGCTGGAGGTAAGTGTGACTAATTTATTGTCTTTCCAGGCTACTACAGATATATCTGTTCCTTCAACAGATGTAACATATTCGACTGAGTAGCCACGTTCTTTTTTAGAAATTTCTTTTTCTGTGGGTAGTTTAGAATTCGGTATTCGGTTGCGTCGAATGGTTCCCAAGCTCAATATTCCTTGTTTGGCGAAATATTCAAGTAAAGGTAAAGATGTGAAATAATTATCAAAATACAGGCGGTAATTTTGATTTCGTGGTATTTCACGAGCAAGCCTGACGACGACATTAGACGCAGCCCCCAGGTTGGGCTCATTAGGTGCAACTACATTCTCACCTCCTTTTTCTGGCTCAAACTTGTACGCAAACCCACTCACGCCGCACAGAACATAGATCTTGTATCCCCATTTATGGGGCTTCTTAGGCTTGTATCTCTTGAGGTTGTGTCTAGCTTTCGTAGAACAAATCTGTTCATCCACGCAGAGGTACTTCTCGAATGGGACATTGAGGCAAATCTCATTTAATTTTTGTAACAAGCGGCCTAATTTTGTAGAGTCGGTCATGGTCTGCGTGATCGCGAGGAACCATCTTCAAGTTATCATTGAAGTGAATAAATCGTCTGATTTTTTCGAACTTGTTGACTGGCATGGTGTATTTTACTAGAGGAGTACCCAAACCACCGCTCCAATGTTTCGTCACTCTTGGCATATGTACTAACGACATGATGAAAACCAGACCAATAAATTGTTGGATATCGGTATCTGTGACCCGGAATGGCATGTTAGGATCTTTCTGCACGATGTAAAGATTAGTTTGGTTGGCTATTTCTGTAAAAAGTTCCTTGGGAAATATTTTGAAGAAGAACTGCACTGGAGTATCGAGTTCTAGAAATTCTGCTGGCAAGTCTTCGTTTCCTGTGAAGCGGAGCTGCTGCTCATTTAGCTGAAGGTTCTTTTTTTTTCCAACGTAAATTTAATTTTTGTTTATCTTGACTGCGTGCTAATGACCCAGGTCTAGACGATGGTCCAGGTTGAGATAAGGTGTCAGAAGAAGAGGGCAATTGGGTACTACTACTTGAACCTTCAATATTTTTAATGATGGTATCAATATCCAGTCCATCAGCCCCTTCAAAATCATCGATTTCATTTGGTACCTCCAAATCCGGAAAAAAATCGGGATTTGCGATGCTGTCGTCATCACCGTCGAATCCATCTTCACTCTCTGCATAATCGAAGAGTAACTTCTCTATTGTCTCGTCTCTCAGACTTTTGGAAGCCATCCTATAACACAAAAAAAAAACTTCAATTTATATGACTGTATATGTACCTAATAACACAATGTTCCCGAACTGGTACAAACAAAAAAACGGCCATTTAAAAAAAAGAAACAATTAAATATTCAATAATTACAATAAATAGCAAAGATCACACACTTACCTACTTAGTTTATACCACAAACACACAGTTTTGTAAGTTGTAATATATTTTCTTTATTTTTTAAATTTTGACAGCAAACGTATTCTACGAAACCGCAATCACTTCAATTCAAATTCGTTTATCTTTAAAAAGCGCCATCTATGAGAAATGCACTATATTAAATATCGAACTGCGGTGTGTTCCAGCACAGGCACTTTGTTTCATAAACGTAATAATCATTTGCTTTTGATTTTATAAGGATAAATATAGTATGTTCCATTACTGTCCCACGGTGATATAAAGGGTTAACTCAAGAACTTAAATTAAAGCCTTATCTATTACAAACTTCAAAGCAACTATCAAACAAAAATTATGCAATAAAGCATATTATAAAATTTCGGAATATCTAGATGATAGCAAGGCTTGGGAATAGAATAAAATTAAATAAATGCGTAGTATCTCGGAGCGGAAGTTTTAGCGTGCTCTGTATAATATCATCTTAATTAAGTAACTTATCACATTTGCTATTGTTTTGCTTTGTAGGTGATTGGGTATGTCATGCTCGCTAAAAAGTCTGTGCTTGCGGTGGCGTCGTGTGCCGGGTCGGACACTTCCCTGTAGTATGGTTGAGGAGGCCGATGGCTGGCACATGCGTCATACTCGTGAACGGGTGCTGCTTGCGTAGACTGGTCTATCCAATCGAGTATATAACGCAATTATTCACTGCTTTAGCGAAAAAGAGTATACTGATCCTTCGTTTTGGGCGACTTCGCTTCACTCAGCCATATTTATTATAACATAAACATATTCGTGTTAAAAATGTTTATTGTAAATTTACAACAAATTATTAATAAACTGCTCTGATTTAAATGTATATTATGTAATAATCACTACATTGTAAACTGGTTTTGAAAAGAGCAACACTAGAGTTTCTTGCCCGTTCTTCTCTAGTGAAAACCGCTTTCCGAACCGGGTGGTAGATAAAAAAAATGACTGAATCTAAACGATGTTGAACATTTTAATGGATTCAAATTATTTTCATTTCATTTCATTTCATTAAGACCATAAAAAAACTCATTCGAAAACACGGGGTACCAAAAATCTTTCTCAAACTGAAAAAAATTAGGTGGCCCTTATTCTGTTTTGACGAGTATATAATAGAAAAATAAATACAAATTACTTACCAATGGCGTTTTTTTCATTAATGGATTTATTCTTGAAATCACTTACAACTTCTTCACATACTGCCACCCATGCTCTGTTTTTTATTGTTTTATTACTGTAATCTTGTAACTTGTAATTCCAAATACAAGGATTGTTCTTTACTGCCATAATTATCAATTCTACATCAATGTTGTCACTGGAGCTCATTTTATAAAACCGCAACGCATGGGCACTCCTATATTTTATGCACTTTAATGACAAAATGGCGGACGCGGCACGCTACAAACACAAACAACTGCAAGCGTAGCGACGCGATAGGTCGACGGCTGCTGTTAGAGCGTTGACGGCTGCCGCCGACAGATGTCGACGACTACATTTGTCTCTGCCGTTGGCTGTTTGTCGCTCGTATATAAGGGCCCTAATTCGGCAGACTGTCGATTTGTGGACTCCTGCTGCATCACCAATGCATAGTTGGAAAGACCCACACGCGTAGAAATCCAACGCAATGAGTATTTGCTGCTCTGATGTTATTGCTTTGTTCCTGCCAATGATAAAACAAATTGATAGTATGATAAAAATTATTAATATTCGATTAAAACTTCATGGATATGATGAGGGGCCCATGTTTTCATCACTGAATAAAATAAAAAAGTCATTGGAATAATGTGAAGTAGGAACTTACCTCTATGTTCTTGCTTTAAGCAAGCGGCTGAATCGACAGGCCAACGCTTTAGCTATAATTTTGGATACCCTGAATCTGTCCAAGAATTCAGCATCATCCCACGTTCGCAGGCGATCTACGCGAGGGCGGTAATTTTTGGTTCTCCTGATGACTATTCGGAAAGCATCATGGTCGCTTGAAGAGCTCGATTCCCATAATATATCTCGTAGTAAAGACATTATTCAATTTTAATTCTTCTATAAAAGCACTCTGTCAATATCAAGTAATGACAGGTTATCAAAGTTTTGATAGTTGACATTTTACAGACATGCCTGTACCTTTAGCCCTTAACCGCCCGAAACTGCGGAGCTAAAGGTAATGCTATTTGTGACGTCATTTTTTTAAGAGTTAGATTTCTGCAACCCGGAAATGGCTGAACTGTAACTTTGACGGTTGATTTGACGTTTGCTACAGGCAAAGTATATATGTCTTCTCTTGGTCTTGGTTGAACACCTGTCTAGAATAGTAACCCACAGTAGGTGTTACACCAGCTTTCAACTTTTTGACAAAGCGAAATAATGTCATATGACATATCTCTAATTCCCGAGTTACCGTCTTAAATTTACGACCGTCTTTAAGGCCGCGTTTCCACTGACACGGAGCTGGGTGGAGAGGAGCGGAGAAGAGCGGTGAAAAGTGGTCAGTGTTTCCGCTGAAGCGGAGCTGGGCGGAGAGGAGCGGAGCTGGGTGGAGGAGCGATGAAGAGCGGTGAGTGGTCAGTGAGCGGAGCAGAGCGGAGTGGAGCATACTTTTGGAATCGCGCATTTTTGCACTTAGTTACACTCAATCTCTCGGAAAGACCATACATCATGTTGTCACTTAAAAAGAAAAAAAGCAATGATTTTATATCTTTCTCTACTTGAAGACGAAGATAACGAATCAGATGAAGTACGATGACTGTTGCGACTTTTTTGGATACGAAGAGAAAACATAGATTCTGGATTCGACAACATATAAAGTACCATTCTGTGCATGGAGAATTTTCAACTTTTTTTCAGACGTGTGATGACGAAATGTTCGAAACTTCGTATAGGGTATCAAGAAAACTTTTCCATGAATTACATTGTCATTTTAAACCATATATTATACAGAAGAAGGATACTAATTGCAGGAGATCGATTTCAAGTGAAGAAAGGCTTGCAATATGTCTAAAGTAAGTAAACAATTCAATTTATACATTATACCATTTATTTAAAACAGCGAATCAGAGTCACATGACCTGATTTAACGTTATAAAGTTATTCAAAATAGTAAACATTATTCCTGACAATGAAATGAAATTGTGATACTTTTCACATACAATCATAATTTATAATAATAAAAATCAACTATGCATATTTTAAAAATCAACAAAAATATGATATCGTAATATTGGACTATCAAAGTTGCTCATTATTAGTTCCAGGTGTAGGTGGTGGTGGAGGAGGTTCTGTAATGTTTAGTGATGATGATGATGATTGTAGGTTTTCATATGTTTGTGAAGTGTCTGTTTCTGTACGAGCTGTGAAATAACCGTAATGCGGGACAGTCCAAGAGTTTTGTTCGTTTATTTCTTCGGCTTCCAATAAAGCATTCATTGCAGTGCGTTTCACTTTAAGCTGTAAATAATTAGGAAGTTTTTTCAAGGTCTTCGACATGGAGAGAAAAAAATGATCCAAGTCATCTAAATCATCGGATGCTGTAAGAATCTGTTTTAACTCGGCCCGTTCCTTCGTTCGCTGCTGATTATTATTTTGTAATTGCGTAAGCAGTTCGAAGACATCGTCCAATTTTCTGTTCTTAGATTTTGAAGAAAGGCCGGAAGATTGGGTAGATTGTGTAGCATTCGAAAGATCTTCTAATTGAATTTGCTCTGAATCTTTGACATTTGATCGTGTGTAGTAACTGACGAGGCTGACATTTGTGTATCAGTGTCATGATCAGGGCTTCTTATTCTGTTTTAGAAAATATATGATTTATTCATATTATTTGCTATGTGTGCATTATTATGTTGAATTAAAATAATAACTTACCATTTATAGGTATTATAATAACTTCAAATAGGTTTATATTTTTACAATAGTATTCATCTACAATAGTTTAGCATTTGCAGGACAGTAAAACAATAATTCCAAATAGAGTTATATGTACCAATGTACCTGCATAATAATTTAAATAATATAACTTACCACTTGAACATTCAATGAATGGTAATGCTTGCGACTGTAATAACGCTCTTCATGGTCTACAGGTCTTACTATGGCCACATGGGTACAGTCTATGCAACCTAAGACACCAGGCATTTGAAATTTATTATAGAATCTGAAATAGCAAAATACATTATTGAGTGAAATGCAATACAATTTAGATAATTGTTATTTTTTTGGTTTACACTATGTATGGAATAATGTATGAATTTTGGTAATAATTTATTATTAAGAATATCAACATTTCTAACAAGAGACTATGAAATCAATAACTTGTATAAACTTACTCTGCTTTTATTTTGTTGCGGTCTTGTTCATTGACCGGGAAGTGTATATACTTCTGCCTAAACTGGATGGAGTTAAGGCAAGCAGTAACTTGGGCAATTACAGAAGACACAGTTTGTTGTGCCATGGAGTGACCTTCTTGATTGCCTATAAGACGTTGGTAGGAGCCCGTCGCGTAAAACGACAGGGCAGTGAGTACCTAAAATATCCATACTCTTAGTAAGCTTTTCTATGAACAATTCGTAAAGGTAGCATATACCTTGGTAGATTTTTATAACCTACGAAGATGATGTTTTTTAAGTAAATATAAGAGCCGTAATTTTTAAAGCATAAGTGTAAAATAAACATACCTTTGTTTCTACGGACAAATCTGTTAATCTTTTATTTATTTTAAACAAGGGCCTCAATTCTTCACAAAGATTTTCCACGAGCGCCTTCGTGAGCCTGTATCTACTAATAAACTCGGAGTCGTCTAAATTGAATGGATCACATTCCTCACGTAATCGCCTTTTTCGTAGCTTACGCAAAGAGTTATTAGCAGAGTTGTCATCCTCCAGAAATTCGAAAATTTCGTAATCATTAGCCATCTAAAACCATATCACTTTCATAGTAATTACGAGCACTTTTTGAACGAGAAACGGATATATCACATACTATTAGTATTTATAATAATTACCCTACCTTTTTTTTACTTACTTTATAAGGATTTATCACAGAAAATTGAAAAGTAATGATAAAAAAGTTGCTTTTTCAACTGTTTTAAGACTGCTAAGTTTGACATAAAAGTAATATTACTTACTGTCAAAAGACGCGTCATGGTACGGTTTAGAGTGAATGATTAGCGATTGGGCCACAAAACTGCTAAGTAAAACATGATGGTTTTAAGCTTGTTTTAAGGGCGTCATGGTACGAAATTTCAAAGTAAGGTTAAAACATTACTGCTATAAGAGATGGTAGTAAGGCCCCAGGATCTTCTTCCGGGTTTGGAAATTCAGCTTTGATGATATCGTCTATTAGATTTGGTCGAATTTTATTTTGAAGCCAAATTAAGTTGTGAGAATGTGGCAGTCCTCGTTTCTGCTATTGAATTGAATACATCCAGCAGATAACAGCACCAAATATTTGATTTTTCACGAAGGCTTTAATAAAGTTAATTTGTTTTTGACGAAAAACTCGGACAATAATATCATGACGATCGCTGGCCGTCTGTCCATATTGTAATTCTTCTTTGATTTCCACCCATGAAGGATTACATGTAAATGTTATAAATAAATCTGGTCTGCCGTGTTTTCTGACATAAGTTATCGCATCCTGAGCATATTCTTGCATGTGACGTGGACTTCCGGTAAATGTCGATGGCAAGATGACCAATTTTCCCATGTTATCAACGTTTCCATCATTTATCATTGCATCTCTCAAATGAATGTATTCATCCGAACACAATTTTCGTTGATTATAGCGAATATATTCTAATCTTTCCGTCTCAATTTTGGCATACATGTCTACAATAAACTGCTGAAGTAACTGTCGACAATTTAAAATATGGTTATATTCACCATTTCTAGTCATAATTCGATAAGCATAAAATTGCATAGCTGATACTTTTTTGTTAGTTTCGACACCTGTAGTTGGATCAACTTGTTGAATATTGAAGTGATAACCATCCTCACCTTGCCAAAAAATTAGCGGATACTGTAGCGCATCATAACTACGATGTGTTTCAGCAATACGTTGCAGTTTATCACTTCGGCGTTGAATAATAATATCACGACGACTAAATTCATTATCAACAACTACTACAGCAATTTCGTTCGTTTGAGGTGCATTAAACCTTCGTTCGTGTTGACCGGCTGGTCTTTTATCTGCTCGAATGACGATCTTATAATTATCTGCAGCCATTTGGTCTAGGGAAGTCTTGAACACATTAATTAGTTGATTATGATTACGAAGAAGACATTGTAACTTTTGAATAATATCTCGGTTTAGTCCCTGAAAATGAGAGGAACGTTGATCTGCTTCAAGTTTATTTATTTATTATTTATTTAAATTCTTTATTGTAGACTAAATTAACTTCAGAATAGAACATTATATTACATAGTAGTACAAAAGGCGGTCGTATCGCTCGAGGCAATCTCTTACCGACTACCTTGGGATGGACAATTCCCATCTTCTTTACTAACAAAAGAAACAAACAAGAAGAAAACAATGTTCGTCGTTACCAACCAAGTATATTTGTAGAAATTCTGGAGTTTCATTGGACATCGGCAGAAGTGAGCCTATTCGGTGGAAAATTTGACCTTGAACCTTGAAAATTGGGTTAAAATTTTCTTCATGGCATATCAATGATGCTCCAAATGAAGTCATTTGAAAACAACAGTTGTATCGACGTATATTTTGTAGAAAATGATTGGAATCTGGTGTGTTGTTAGTCATATATGTGAGTCATGGTGGTGGTGGTACATCTAATGCTGGTAAATTGACTTTACCACTCGCGCAGCACATACCAGCAGTTTCGCCTTTAAATTTCCGGGCATGACAATACTCGCATATCGTATCCATTTTTCCGTAGACGACATCTGAATGTTCACTGTATTGTATTTTGCAATCATAATGGAAAGCCTGAAGTTCTAGACTCTTAATCTTAGATGTAGCAGCTCGTTGTTGACGTAGAGTGGCCATTTTGTCTTTACTTTTGCTCTTTTCCACTTCACGTTGAACAACAGACTGACGATTTCGGATTGATCTTACTCGTAATCGCGTTTCATCGTTAGTGCATGCTCTTTCTTCTTCAGTCTGATTTCCTCTAATTCTGTTCACCCCTTCACGAATATTCGAAAGCCGTTGCTCTCTTTCTTCTTCTGTTTCATTTTGTCGTGCTGCTTTCTTTTTTTTTGAAACCGCTAGCAGTTTCGTAAATATTTTTTTACGTTTTGGCATTGTGCATGTGCAATGAAAAAAAGTTATACATAACAATCAGTCTCTCGACTGAAAAACACGATAGAACTGACGAAAAGTCACTGGAGTTCGCTTTATATACTGTCAAAGATCGAATTTTCTAGAGCCAGAACACTCTAGAATATTCAAATAGTTCAGTCGTTTCCACTTGTCGAAATTACTTGAAATAGATCAATCACTGTTCACTCGTACTCTTATCGATCTTTACTCGACTGAAAACACGACAGAACTGACGAAAAGTCACTGGAGTTTGCTTTATATACTGTCAAAGATCGAAATTTCTAGAGCCAGAACACTCTAGAATATTCAAAATGTTCGGTTCTAGGCTTTTTAGAAGTCTCGAGATCATTCCAGAAAATTTTAGAACTATCTAGAACATTCCGGATCGATTTCAACGGTTCTAGGCTTTTTGGAAGTTTCGAGATCATTCCAGAAAATTTTAGAACGATCTAGCACATTCCGGATCGATTTCAACGGTTCTAGGCTTTTTGGAAGTTTCGAGATCATTCCAGAAAATTTTAGAACGTTCTAGAACATTCTAGATTGATTATATCAGTTGCACATTCTGGAGCTTTCTAGATCACTCCAGAAATTTTCAGAACTTCCCCTAAGTTCACATAAGTTAGAGAAGGACAGATATATATTTTTTTACATTTTCGCCACCCACAACCACCCACCCCGACCAAACTCCCTTGTTCACACCTGGAGACCAAGGGGTATTCACCACCCCAACGGGGAATTGATCGGAGTTGTGGATGATAGAGAAAACCGTGGATTTACGTACTAACATTAGCATTTTATATAATATATTAGATTAGATTAGATATTAGATTCCTGGAACTTTCATGAGGCTGGGCACGGAAAAGGGGCACCAGATGGTGTGGCTGCCACTTGTAAAAACGAACAGCAGACCAAGTAATTGCTACTGGAGGTGATATTACTAACTTAAAAGATTTTGCAACTGTCGTTCGTGAGAGATGTCCAGGTATAAAAGTGGATGTGATTGAAGGCTGTGAGATTGAGCAGATGAATACTTTCATTAACGAGAAACCATCTGAAATCGTTGCTTTCAAGGGGACACATCAGGGGGTACATCAGGTCACAGGCACAGCTTATTGCCCTAGCAATCTTACCTTGAAGTCACTAAAGTGTTTCTGCAGCACAGATGGATGTGATCATTACAAGCTCGGATCTATTCATTATCAGACAAAGTTGCCAGGTACACAAGTTACCCGTCTAAACACTTCCACGGTGTTCACAGACTCCTCTGAAGATGATGATGCACCACTGTCCACTTACGCGAAAGACCATAATAACCACCCTGTTGAGTTGGATTGCAATTTATCAACGCCAACAGTTAGCGGCTCACAACAAGAAAGTCTTTATAGCAACGGAGATTATGTTTTAATTAAATATATGATAAGGAATAAAGAGTATCGTTATGCGGCTATCTGCTCCTCTGATATCGATGATGACGGCGAGATGAGAGTGACTTTCCTTAAAGTTTGAGACCAGAATGGAACTCTATTTAAATTGGATGATAAGGATGTTGCAGACGTACCGTTTGAACAAATAATCCATAAGTTACCTGTACCAGATCTCGTTACAAAAGGAAAAAGAGTATTTTACCAATTTAAGGAGGATATTGATGTTTTTGAAAAGTAAATTTCAATGAGAGAAAAAGACTATTTTTTGTTGATTAATAAGAAAATGCACTTTAATATTATACTTAATAGATCGACTTGGCCAGCAGCATTATGTATAAGTTGTAGGATACATTATGTTTTCATGCGATGGCCAAGTCGATCCATTTATTTAAAACGTAAAGAATTGTTAATATAGATATGGTAATAACTTACGTAATAACTTTATACAGAAGTACCCTTAAGCAAGGACTAAATAAATCAATCGACTTGGTATTACATATATGGATCTCACAACTTTTTGCAGTAGAAAACCTGAGCTGCGAGACTTGGAATTTTTTTACAGGATGTTTTTGATGGGATGTGTATTTGTTAGTACCCTGTTGTTTTCGTCAGTCCTCTGGAAGCAAAATTTTGAAAATCCTTAATAATTTAAAAACTACTTTATAAAGTGACTGGCCTGTTTTAAGTTAGCATGTTTATTAGATTATCTATCATAACCACCCAAATTCGTAATAATTAAAAGTAGAAACTCATGTAAACATAATATCCTTAATATTTGCCCTACTTTTGTAGAACCACCCATAATATGGCAGCTATTAGAAGTATTTTTGATCAGTTTGTTCAAAGTTGTCAGAATGCGTACTCTCCAAGTGAGTTTCTCACGATCGATGAGATGCTACGAGCATTTAGAGGTCGATGCTTATTTCGTGTCTATATTCCAAACAAGCCAGCTAAGTACGGTTTAAAGATTTTAGCTCTGGTCGATGCAAAAAACTATTATGTCCTCAATTTGGAAGTGTACGCCGGCAAACAACCGCCAGGGCCACGTGCTGTCAATAATAAACCCTTCGAGGTAGTGAACAGACTCATTCAACCAGTTTCACGATCACACCGCAACATAACATTCGATAATTGGTTCACTGGATATGAACTAATGCTCCATCTACTGAATGAGCACCGCCTTACGTCGGTTGGAACTGTGCGGAAGAACAAGAGACAGATTCCTGAATCTTTTATTAGGACTAATAGACAACCTAACAGTTCACTCTTTGGGTTTCAGAGAGATATTACTCTTGTTTCCTATGCCCCAGAGAAAAACAAGGTGGTAATTGTTATGTCTACCATGCACCATGATAATTCAATAGATGAATCTACAGGCGAGAAACAAAAACCTGAAATGATAACATTTTATAACTCAACCAAAGCTGGCGTTGACGTAGTTGATGAATTGAGTGCCAGCTACAACGTTAGTCGCAACAGTAAACGATGGCCTATGACTTTATTCTATGGTATCTTGAATATGGCAGCTATAAACTCTTGCATTATATATCGAGCAAATAAAAACGTAACTATCAAGAGAACACAATTCATACGTAATTTTGGCTTATCAATGATTTATGAACATTTACAGTCAAGAAAATAAAAAAAAATATACCAAGATACATCCGTCAGCAAATTGAAAAACAGCTCGGTGAGCCTTCATCTAGACATGTAAATGTACCTGGACGTTATGTCAGATGCCAGGATTGTCCATACAAGAAAGATAGAAAAACCAAATATTCCTGCAAAACATGTGCCAAGCCCATATGTTTGGAGCATGCAAAATTTATTTGCGAAAATTGTGTTGATAATAGCAGTGATTAATAATACCCTATATTGAAAAAAAATTATAATTAGATTTTTTACGAGGATGATCTCATTATCTTTTAGTTTTAAGTTGATTTACATTCCAAAGAATAATATTTTTGCTACATTCCTAGTTTTTCTAAACTCATAATTGTTTGTACCTTTAATTACATAATATAAAAGAAACGTGAATAAAAAATAAATATTATATCATTAAGAACTTCTTTCATTTTACTCTATTAAATTGTTAATTATTTTACCTAACCAAATAAACAAAATATAAAATACTTATAATAAAAAGAACATTATGGTACATCCAATTCAGGGTATGTTCCACCCTGCCACATTCTTAATGTAACTTTTTTTCACTTCACGCTCGCCGGGTTAAGAGAACTGGATTTTCTTTCGTAGGTTTGACAATTTGTATGAAATGATCCAGATATTTTCTGAAAATTAATTCTGTTGACCATTCCAATGTCAATATCCATGTCAATGTCAATTTCCGATTGCATTTATACAGGCAATCATGATATGATTTACTCCCCTTTCTGCTGATGTAAATTTACCTAGCTGTTTTATATTTTTTGGGGCTAGAACTTTTCTGGGGTTATGAACTGTGGATATTCCAGTCTCATCTAGATTGTAAATATTTTCCGGAGTGAAGTGGTGTTTTTCGATTACTTTTTTGAAATTATCAAAAACTGTAGAAACATTAGTTAAAATTTGTACCTGTGGACAGTCCATAGGTACATACATTTCGATGTCCACAGGTACAAATCTGACATTATAACCTTAAAATATGTTACCGTCATGATAGCCACGAATTGAGATACCGCTTAAAATGGATGTTTAAGGATGTAGACGACAATCTGACCAAAAGTAGCTATCTATATTCTGCATATATTGACAACAATATAGGAGGACAAAATAAATACTTACTTTTTTGAGCGAAAACCTTTCACCGGTTACTCAACAAAAAACACAAGATGACAGCAAGTCAATGTTGCCACATGTCAAAAATTCTTTACGGATGCGTTCAATTTATGTGTTTATTTTATAAGATATCAGTGGTGTCCACAGGTATAACCGTGCATAGGTACAGGCTTACAACACTTTCCCCTAAATTAAAAAAAATCTACACTATAAAACTTCACAAAAAAATTGGAGCATATCCGTACCGGGAAGAAGTTACTTTGAGGGCTGGACTAATATTTATCAGTAACTCATTAACCGACGTTTTATCTAACCTGATTCGATAAATAAATCCTGACTCTGAAAGTTCACTCTCATAATTAATTCGAACTATAACCCGACGATCCCTTGGTTCTAAATTGTATTCGGCATCAAACACACCGGCCTTTACACATTTCATTGTCACTTTCGTCACTGAATACATCCATGATGCTTTTTTCCTTATTATTCCTATGAAAATATCATAGAAATCTTTGATAAGTGTTTGCATATCCCCCATAATTCAACGGTAATAAAAAAACCTTGACATCTAGTTAAATGACCTTAACCACAGTAACCTAAAACCGATTGTGAAACGGTGATGTTTTTAAAATATATGCAATTTCGTATCTGATATGCAATAGATAAATAGATAAATTTATTTATCTGTCTATGGTTATTGAAACCGAAAAATGACAGAACTCATACTAGAGTTAGCGATTTTAACGTCTAGAAAAAGACAGAATAGCGAGTCTGGCCGTATAACAACAATTCCAGTGTCGGTGAGTATTATTACCGCATGTAAAACATGTCGCCATTTGTAATGTATTCACAGTCTTCCATAATTCCACGTTACTTTCATTGAATCTACGTATATCGCGTTGGACTACACCCGAATCTGGTCCCGTTGCTTCAAAGGTGGTTGACATTAACAACGCTACTGCGAAGTCCAGCATTTGTGCCGCAAATAACCTTTCGCGTGCCATTCAGTCCACGTAAAAATTGATCCGTTAAATTATCCTCAAGGACTTCATTAATTTCTTGATATTTTTAATTCCACGATATACTGTGCTGTTGATTTTCCCGTTAACTGTCTCCACTGTCGGAATCTGCATCTTTCTGGCACCTCTGCCTGTTTTGGCTGTGTTTTTAAATTAAGTACACCGCATTCTGGTATTGAAGCGCAGATGGTTTGAATGAGCTGGCGATAATGGATATATGAGGTCGTATGTTTCCTCGCCCTTAATGACACTAATATAGCCAATTTTACTTCTTCTTTGAGTCTATTGGCATGAAAATGGGGCTTGCGTCCAGGTTTAGGCGTTGATTTATGAACGCAACACAATTAATTAGTAACTTTTTTTGCCACTGGGGGCGCTGCTCATTCTCAATTTGTTTTTTCAATTTCTTTATTGCATACCGCATGTATGTAAAGATGTTATACATATTTTGTGTAAGTTTATTCAAATTCCGAGTCAGATAACTCGCCTTCTACACTAGATGACGCCACTTTCCATATAAATATTTTTCTCGGCAGCAAGTACGTAGAATCAATTGTTATAATGGTTTCACATATGTTGAATATGGAAAAACTCACATGTCATGGAAAATTTGCGACATGGAAGTTCAGTGCCCGAACATACTTTTAGCATGAGGACCTCTAGGAGTGTGTGGACCCAGATACTGACGACGAAGTTGATCCTAAAAAGGATATAAAGGCTAAAGCCAAGTTGATTCTACTAATTGACACCCAAAGCTATGTTCACGTTCAAGATTGCAAGACCACATGAGATCTTTGGAATAATCAACGGCGGGCATTCGATGATAACGGTTTGACGAGTTAGGTAGGTATGTTTAAGGACCTCGTCAATATCACACTGGAATCAAGTAACTGTTGAGGACTACCTGACCAAGGTCACAACCGCCCACAAACTCAGAAATATTGATTTTGAAATCAATGAAGAATGGCTTGAGACGCTAATGCATGCAGGTCTTCCTGATATGCATCCGTGATATTGGACTAAGAAAGTTCAAGTGTGTTGATCACAACTGACCTAGTTAAGACAAAGATATTATAATAAATGAAGTCGTCAAACTTAGGTTGAGCTTTGTACACAAACAAAATTTAAGAAATCAAATAATAATCATTAATATCCAAATAAGTCAAAGGCAGGATTTAGTTTCACCTAATGAGCCCAACCTGGGTGCTGCGTCTAATATCGTCACCAGACTTGCTCGTGAAATATCATGCAATCAAAATTAACGCCTGTATTTCGATAATTATTTCACATCTTTCCAGTTACTAGAATATTTCGCCATACAAGGAATACTAAGCTTGGGAACCATTCCACGCAACCGAATACCGAATTGTAAACTACATACAGAAAAACACTTGGGGGAAGTGTGTTAAAATTGAAGCGGGCGATTTATGGTCTAACACAGTAATCCCTAGCGTGGTACGATGTATTTGTAAATTACGTTTTAATAACAGTCAATATGAACTATGTTTGTCTGCTAAAACTATGGGTAAGATAAAGATAATAATTGGGTTATATGTAGACGATTTTTTTTTCTATTTTCAATGACAAGACTGTTATAATTACGTCCCTAAATAAGAACGTAGTTACTTAGTCGAATATGCTACTTCTGTTGAAGGAACAGATATATCTGAAGTGGCCTGGAAGGACAATAAATTAGTCATTCTTGCCTCCAGTTTTGTGGGTGAACTACCCAAGTCCGATTTGTCTAAATACGATAAGCCCCACAAGAGATATGTGACCATTGATAGACCAAACGTGGTAGGTGAATACAACCGTCATATGGGCAGTGTCGATCTTAGACAGTATAATGGGTAGATATAAAATAAAACTAAGAAGTAAAAGATGGCAGGTTCGAATGTTCTACCATTTTTGAACGTTACTATGTCTAATGCCTGGTTGCTATATAAGAGGATTCTAAAGACTAAGAATACGAGTGGACCACTTCTGGCATCTGCAGACTTTCGTGAAGAGGTTGCTATGGTGCACTGTAAAATGGGAACACAAGCGTATATGAACCGCCGAAGCACAGAACCAGATATCCAGTCGAAAAAATGCAAGAGTCCAGCTCAATTCGTGCGTCCTGCAGCTGTGCGCCAAGACCAACTAGGCCATTGGCCAGTGTGGGTTGAAAAACAGATAATTTGTGTTGACATATTGTACATTTCTACTGGCAACACTGCCAGTCTGTCAATAATGTCTGCAAGGTAAAACAGGAAGAAATGTTTTAAGTTTTAGTAGAAAAGAATTTGTGTTAAATTAAATGTCTGTAAATAAGATTGTGCCGTTTAATTCATTATATTAACATGGTAGCCGACCGTGGTTAAAGTGAAAGAAGAAGAGGATTAAATTGGATAAAAAAAGTTTGCAAATCAATTCAAGGAAAAAAGTAACGTGGTCATGGCGGTGAAAAATCTTCGACGGAGCCGAGTATAACAATTGGAAAATACGAGTTTTAAAATTTCTACAATATAAAAAATGCCAAGATGTTGTTATGCGGCCTAAAACCAGTAGCGATGATGAGAAATGGGATGAACGCGATATTCAGGCAACAAACTACATTTATAGTGCTATTACAAATACACAATTGGAATATATATGCGAGCTAAATTTGACGTACGAAATTATAAAAAAGTTCGACGATATGTACTTGAAGAAATCGATGGCATTGCAAATTGTATGCAGACACAAACTAGAAAATGTGAAACTCAAAAATTACTCTGATGTGTCTTTATATTTCGACGATTATGAGAGGGCAGTAAATGAGTTGAAACAGGCAGGCGCAAACATAACAGAACAGGAAAAGTTGAATAATATGTTGAAATCATTGCCATAAAACTACAGTCATATTGGTGATTTATTAGATGTTTTGCCAGAAAGAGACAGGACAATGGACTATTTGAAAAGTAAAATAAAACTAAAAAGTGTGGAAGAAAAGTCCAACGAAGTAAATGATAACTCAAATGTTTTCCGAGCCGATGCTAGATCATCATCATTTCTGAACTTTAAATGCTTCAAATGTGGAAAACCTGGCCATTTGAAAAAGGACTGCCGTTCAGGATTTTATAGAGGTGGAGGTCACTATTCTGGATTTAGAGGTCGAGGGCAATATAAAAGTAGAAATTTTCACCAAGGACTTGGTCGTGGAAATAACCATTATAATGGAAATGCGGGTAATAATTTCCATACTACTATTGTCTATAATACACACGGGAGCAAAAAAATCGACTCAGAGCGCATCTTTGCACTAAAATGTCTCTAGGACGAAAACTTTAACATAAAATAAATTTTTGGGTTCAACACCTTACAGTTCTGAGTCTTACCTATAAGGTCATACCAAAATTTGCAGTCTCATCTTTTCTGCTACTCAATAGGCCGCTGTGATAGGTCAAGAGAAGATATTACACTCGTCAGCCCTGCATTCATTGTGAGTTTATGAGTCCCATAAAAGCCCATCTGTTAGCCTAATATCTATCAGGTGCCCTTTAAACGTCACCCGGTACACATCTGCTTAATTACGAGTAAACAATATTACCTGGAAATGGACACAACAAGTGAAATTGCGGCCCAAGTGGTTGCATTATTGGAAGAAGGAAAGACACAACGCGAAGTTGCTCGAGTGCTGCACATAAGTCAGTCTGCCGTTTCAAGAGTATACAGAAGATACCAGGACACTGGAAGCTTTAGTCGGAGAAGAAGTTCTGGCAGACAGCGATCCACATCAGAGAGAGATGACCGATTCATTGTCAGCACTTCACTGAGAAATCGGGCTCTATCAGGCGTCCAAGTTCAACAACAACTCAGAGAAACGCGGGGTTTATCTGTCAGTAGGTGGACAGTAAGAAGACGACTCAAGGCAGCCAACCTTACCCCAAAACGACCAGTGAGAGGCCCCAAACTAACCACAGCCCACCGTGCAGCTCGTCTTCGTTTCGCTAGAGAACACGTTGATTGGACATACGATCAATGGCGCACCGTATTATTCTCTGATGAGAGCAGAGTCTGTCTGCATGGCAGCGATAGAAGAGGACGAGTGTATAGAAGGCCAGGAGAGAGATTTGCACAATGCTGCATAGCTGAAAATGTTGCTTTTGGAGGAGGGTCTTGTATGGTGTGGGGTGGCATTTAATCGAAGGGAAAACCGAGTTGGTTTTTGTAGAAACTGGGGGACGGCAAAGAGGTCTGACTGCAGAACGATATATTGAAGAAATTTTGGGAGAACACGTTATTCCTTACGCAGGATTTATAGGCGAAAACTTTGTTCTGATGCACGATAATACGCGTCCACACACAGCAACCTGCGTACGACAATACCTAAATGAAGTGCAAATAAAAATTATGGACTGGCCAGCGCGTAGCCCGGACTTAAATCCCATTGAACATTTGTGGGATCAACTCAAAAGGAAAGTTCGAGCAAGAAATCCTATCCCAGCAACCAAAGACGAGCTTAAAGCTGCACTTTCGGAGGAGTGGGAAGCTATACCGCAGAATAACGTGGTCAAGCTTATTAAAACAATGAAAAGCCGATTGCAAGCTGTAATTAGGGCAAGGGGGGGTAACACTAAATATTGATAATGTTTCATTTGTAATTAATTTAAAAAAAACTGACATCAACTTGTTTAATTTTTTTATTTTTCGCTTGTCATTTTAGTATTTTTCCGCTACTTAACACTAAAGCTGATGTTTAGTAGTGAACCAAACCATTAATTTTATTAAACCTGGGCCCATTTTAAAGCTAAGACCTAGAATTTAAAGAAGTTAGGATAAACAATGGTATTTAGGTTTTATTTTTTTTGTCAAAGATGTTACAACGGCAGTTTAAAGTTTGAGTCGATTTTTTTGCTCCCGTGTGTAGTATAAATAATGAATCTGAAAGACCCAAAAAAGGATAAATAAATTAGTTACTTGACAGTGGTTGTACTGATCACATCATTTAGACAGATGAATATTATAATGAATATGAGACACTGAATACATCTGTAAAAATTAAAGTTGGAGATGGAAGATTATTGTATGCTACAAAAATTGGTAACATTAAAACATACTTCTTGGTATATGGAAAAAGATGTGAAATAACTATAAATAATGTTTATTATCTAAAAGAGATGAAAGCTAATTTGTTGAGCTATTCTAAAATTACAAATAAAAATTCAATATTATCAAGAGGAAAACAATCAAAAATATATAATACATTTGGAGAACTTATAGCTATAGCTTACAAAAATGAAAGTTTATATAAAATTAAGAGTTACATCCATAAAGTAAATGGAGAAATATTGAAGCCAAATACAACTAAAAGTGAAATGACTACAAAAGAAAAACTACATCGTATATTGGGACATATAAACTTTAATAATTTGGAAATAATGTGCAAAAATGGAGTATTAGGGCAATTCCTTTTCAAGTGGCCTGGCTTTTTGCACCTAAAACATTTATTTACCTTCTTAGCCAGGTGGGTGGCCAATGCTGTCACATTCTCAGTCTTATCAACCCGTCGCTGGTACTCCTGTAATAATTTGGTTTTCACAGTTTCAACTGCTAGTGTCACATTACTGTTTTCCAGTGCCATTATTAGGCGGTCATAGTTAGCTGTTAATCAATTAAGCATTATAATGGCAATGAAGTCATCCTCTAGCGGGGACCCGATGTCGTGTAGCTGTTGCGACAATTCAGTAATGCGCGACAAATAGCTTTCCATGCTGCTACTCTCGTTTAATTTTGTCGAAAAAAGCGACCGAAGCAAACTTAGTCTTCTACATAATCCCTTATCCTCGTAATCCTGTTGCAGGTTAGTCTACGCTTCAAAAGGCGTTAATGCATTCCTCACACGCGGATAAGCAGTTCTGGGCACTGAAAGACAAATTTTAACTAAAGCTTTTTGCTGTTTTCGTTCATCTTTACTACCTGCTGCTGACTGGGTACATTCATACAAGTCTTCATGAATCAGAATCATTTTCATGGCGAACTTCCAGTTATGAAAATCTTCGATTCCTTTGAGTTTCTCCATTGGAATTGATGGCACTACAGTCACATTTGCCATTTTTGTAATATACGTATGTTTCTCGAAAATATACAATTACTTGCTTACGATATGTGCCTGGGCACATAACCAGATAGTTTTTGCGCTGGAATTATTGTAAATGCAGTGATATTTCTTAGATACAGGATTAAGGCAAATAAAACAACGTCCATGTTCGTGCACAGCAGAAACGAGAGAGAGAAAGAAAGATATATATAGTTGTTTTTGTTTATAATTTCGTTTAGAAATCTAACAGAATTTACACGTTCACTGTAACCGTGTACTGAAATACAAATCTTATGACACATAAAAAAGGTTTTAAGGTTAACAATATTTTTCTTTTGTTAAAGTTAACCATAACAAAGAGGATCACTCAAAAGGACTATAATTCGTGTTGACCCATAACCTTCACTTCAGTAATATCAAACGACCAAAAACGGGAGAAACGGCTTAAACTTCTGATTCAGGAGGCAGTTTGACAGGAGCACCCTACTCAGGTGATCATTTAAACAAAATAAATTGTGACGTGTGGCGTACTATCCACATAACGTCGGCTTAGAGTGTAAACCTGCCAAATCCATTTTTTTACTATATGACGTTATTCATACCATTCGAAAGTGTAAAAAGAAATACATAATCTAAAAAACAGCCACAGTCCGTTTTCCTTTAAAATTGACAAAAACGCGTACTGAGTAAAACTGTCAAATCCATAACCTCAAAACTTTCCTGCTAACTCCGTGTAAGCCGCCATTTTGTGCCGAGATTCCGATGCCGGCAAATGTATTGGAGTGTAGTACAAATAATTGATGTGTGATAACAGTGTAAATAAAGGTTGAAAGTTAAAGGACTAAAAGGTATGTGTTTATATTGTTATCTTATTATTTGTTTGTAATAATAAATTAAGCAATATTTATTTTCATTACAAAACCAAACCAAATAAAATATTTTTTTATAGCGTTGGTTGTGCCTATCAAAACAGAATCTGTGTGATGTCTAATGCATTATTATGCATGGTTATGAACAACAACATCATCATAGAACAAAAATATCTAGAAGTTGGGCATACGCAGATGGAAGCTGACAGTATTCATTCTTCTGTTGAAGGGGCTCTTAAAAACAAGAACATCAATGTGCCCGCAGAGTACATCACCATTTGCAGATCAGCAAGAAAACACCCCAGACCTTACGACGTAACTTACTTAAACAATAGTTTTTTCAAAAGCTTTAATGACGATGAGTTTTTTAAAAGCATTCGTCCTGGACGCGGTAAAGGTGACCCCAAAGTAACTGACATTAAAGCTCTTTGGTATACTCCAGATGGTTATACAGGGTATATCAAGACTGCTATCGAAAACGAAGCCGGGTGGTAGTTTAAGCGACTTCAGACACAATGCAACAGAAAATGTTGAAAAAAAGGCGTCATTTTTTTTAATATGGTCGTATTTGGGTGAATAATACATTTTTTTCGTAAAATAATAGTGTATACCCTTTTATTTATAAAGACTCTAAGGTATAAAAGAGTTTAAATTATTATTTTAGCAAAAACTATGTATTTACCACCCAAAAATGACGATATTTAAAAAATCATAAAAATAGAACATATAATAGAACCAATTCGATACTTCACACTTTTCTCTTTATTTACATATTTACTATAAATAAAACTAGGAGGAAAATAACGAAATAAAAATTTGATGATCTGCAATATCTGAAAGATACCTTACCTGCAGACTACCGTAATTATTACGACAATTTACTCTATGAGTAGAAAACTAAAGTTGAAACTGATTGAACATTGAGACTGAGTAATATTTGCTTAATTATAATACTTAATTATAAGAACTAGTGGTCGCCCAATGGTCGAAATTCGACCTCATTATTTAAATATAATATTCAAACATAATTAAGGTTCTATTATCGAAAACTAAACCACTATAACCACAGATTTGACCAAGACTGTTATTTGCCAATTTCTTTTTTGAACAAATTATATGAAATACATGTAAGATGATGTTGTTAATTCTGATAATTCGTGCACATTTAAATGTACATATCTCTCAAAATCACTTATTTATCCTGAAGTATATGCAATTAATGAAATCGTAAACTACAATAATTGCTTTGAACCAGCAATAGCAATATTTTTTTTGTACCTGAATGTTGTTATTGCAGATTGCTGCTACAGGACTTTCTTTATGCATATAATGATAGTCCGTGTACATTTAAATGTATCTTACTGCTACACAATTTGTATAAGCGCCCAGTATTTCACGTAGTATTCGTCAAATAAAACTTTTCTGTTTGACATTCAATAAAACCACAGTAAACAAACTTTTCTGTTTGACAACAAAAAAACAATTTCACCATAGAGTATGTATACGTGTACAAATACTTGTGTATGCGTGTGTCAAATGCATGCTGGTTTGTGTAATGTTTTATTTATTGATTTAATGTACTTTTTATGCATTATTATTAAAATCTTTTTTTATATTATTTATATTAAATGAGGCAAATAAAACTTTTTTTTTGAGTACTCTATGTGATGTCAATGGACAAAATGAAAAAGCAAAAGAAACAATTTGACAACAGAGTATGTATGCGTGTACCAATACTTGTGTACGTATGTGTGTGTGAAATGCATGGTAGTGTGTGTAATGTTTTATTTATTGATTTAATGTACTTTATAAGCATTATTATTGAAAAATATTAGCGTTCTGCACTTCTCCTACACATAAACTATAGGTGTGCCAAATTTTATGCTCCTGCGTCCGCGCAATTTTCGTAAAAAGGGTTCCAAAGTTTTTGCATCACGTATTAATATATAGATAAAGGTTATATTTAGTTGACGCTAAAAAGAAAATAAAAAGTATGTTTACAGATTTTATAACGACAGAATTTACTTTTTGTTCATTTTGAGAGTTTTTTTTTTTGTTTTTCTTGTTTTGAGTGTTTAAAAGTAATGAAAACTATTAATATTACTAGATTATCTGGAACTAAGCTGATGGAATTAAATTAATAGACGGAACGATATAATCAGACATGCGTATGTTCACAGACCAGAGACAAGAAGGAAATTAAAACAAATGAACCATAGATTCGTTCATAATTCAACACCCTCTCTTGAATGTAGACCCATGTCACTGATGAACTGATGATGTTTAGGTTTCCCGAGGGCCTTTGTCAGGCAGTCAGCCACCATGGTGTTTGTAGGAATGTGAATTTCTCCAGCCTTGACCTTCTCACGAACATATTTATATTTATTTATATAAGCTTTATTGTACACCATAAACAAAACAAAAGGAAACAATTCAAAATAAAAAAAAAAGTACAATTGGCGGTCTTATCGCACAAGGCAATTTCTGACAGACAACCATTTGATGGATAGAAGAAAAAAGGACGAAAGTTGGAGCAGCATCAGGTGTACGAAATAATAACTGTAGATATTATAGTAATGTCTATATTCAACATATATACATAAACATACATAAATAAGTAAATATCCCATGTAAATATACTTACACAATATACACATATACATACCTACATACATACAATATATATATATATATATATATATATATATATATATATATATATATATATATATATATATATATATATATATATATACATATCTACACAACATAGAGGTTATATAATTAAATTTAAATACGCAAAGGAAAAAGGAAAAGTGTACAATTACTAATGTCCTCATTCCGCCAGGGAGTAATGTTCTTTAACCATCCTTTTAAAGATGGGTAAAGATTTGGCCCTTCTTACTGTTACCGGTAAAGCATTCCACAATCGTGCAGCTTGTACTGTGAAAGATTTATCTACAAAGGAAGTGGAATGCACGGGAATTTTGAGTCTTAAGTTCTCCGATGACCTAAGAAACTTTGAATGTGAGTCATGTAGGAATTCAAACCTATTTCTAAGATATGGGGGTGAGAGAGGATTAAAGAGTATTTTAAAAAGAAGTGAGAGAATGTGTGTATTCCGACGAAGCCGTATGGGTAGCCACTTAAGCTTTCTGCGAAACTCTGAAACATGATCATATTTGCGTAATCTACACTAATATTATAAAGAGGAAAACTTTGTTTGTTTGGTTGTAATGAATAGGCTCAAAAACTACTGGACTGATTTTAAAAATTCTTTCGCCATTCGAAAGCTACATTATCCACGAGTAACATAGACTATATTTTATTTTGGAAAAAAATAGGGTTCCGTAAGATATTTGGATTTTTCGGACACAAACTGAAAAAAAATCAACCAAAGAAGTTACTTATTTTGCGTACGCTGCCTGAACTACAAAAGATAGAACCATAAAATGTTATAATTAATTGTAGATCTTATAAATATCTACAAAAAAGTCCGCGACACACTATACCTATCTATGTCGAGTGAGGCACAACAACCACATTTTAAAAATCTTGATTTTTTTTGGACTACATTTAAACGCGTTTATTTTACTCATGCTATTAATCCTTATCAAAATAAATTATTTCATCAATAAGTACAGTTTATGTTGAAAATATTTGGTCTTTGAATGATTAAAATTGGACGTTTGGTTTTGAAGTTGTGGTGAAATTAAAATATTACGATTTCTGCTGCACGGCCCGTTGTATAAGATATATATGGATGTTTGTGGAGAGAAGGGACATAAAGTAAAATAGAATCGAAGGTACGGGAGAGGGCTGGGATAGATCACAGATTTGTTAGGACGAAATTTAAATGCACGTTATAAAACGGGATGGATAATAAAGAGAAGGGACGGGACGGATTGGGAAGAGACTGAACAGGCGGATGAGACGGGATTGAGCCGGACAGTAGGATAGCTACGTCAAGTTTAGGCATACAAGAGTTTATACGAAAAACAACATGTATTTGGTGTGGAGTGGAATCAAAAAATATATGCACCCAGGCGAAGCTGGGTCGGGCCGCTAGTCCAAATATAAATCTAATAGTCTAAATCTAATAGTGGTGACGAACATCAATATGTTTGCTTTTAGCATGATAAGCAGAATTACCTTTAAGTTTAATTGCGCTTTGATTATCACAAAAAATAGTAATCATTGTGGCATTGATAGTAGCCCAAATTCACAATGTAATTGTCTCAACCATAAAATTTCTTGAGTGGCTGCAGAGATTGCCATGTATTCTGCTTTAGTGGTTGACAAAGCAATTGTTGGTTGCCTTTTGGAGTTCCATGATATGACACCACCTTAAAGCATGAAAACAAATCTAGTGCGGGACCTTCTTTCTTAAGAAGATGATGCCCAATCTGAGTCACTATATCCTGTTATATCTTGTTTCATATTGCATTTATACAATATATTAAAATTCTTAGTTCCCTGCAGACACGAAGAATTATTTTTACAGTCCAGTGTTCCATGGTTGGAGCATTATTATAACGGCTAAGTGTATTCACAGCATAATAAATACCTGGCCGTGTACCCTGTGAAATATATAACAAACAACCTATTGCTTCTTGATAGGGTATGTGATATACTGTATTAATTGTATCTTTATTTCCTTGCAAATTCTGTGTTATTGTAAAACAAAAGCATGTCATCAACATACAATGTTAAGTACAGTATGTTTTTTCATTGTGTATATAATAAACACAGGAATCTAATTGAGATCCAATTGTAAATGGTAAATAATTATCCAGCTTTTGATTCCATGTTCTACTTGCTTGTTTCAAGCCATAAATACTTTTGTTGAGTTTGCACACCTTATCTTCTCCATTTTTATAAAGTGGTGGTTGTGTCATGTATAGTTCTACATCCAAATCACCTTGCAGGAATGCTGTGATTGCATCCAGCTGTCTGCATCTGTATGTGTAACTTGTGTCTAGCAGCCATTCCAAGTAGGTATCTGATAGAGGTAAGGCGTACTGTTACTTCCCTCACACGTATTTAGTATTGCCTATAATCTAACAGTCATCATTTTAAGAATCATATATAAGCCCGAGTCCGGGCTGCTCCAGTTAGTCTCGTGCAGTCATTCCTGTTACGCTACCATTTTTCGTGTCCGAGTTTTTTACTATATTCGTGTTCCTGTTTTCTTTACTATTTTCGTGTGCGTAATTTAAATTGTGTTACCTTATGGTTTCTTAGATTTACGCGAATGTTACACATTGAAATAAAACGATTATTTACGGATTTTATCGCGGATTTGGTTTAATTTTTACATTTTTTATTTTCCCGACGTTTCGATCACTTTACAGCTTTCATGGTCACGGGGTGGTCGTGTTACTTACGGTTGTGTTACTTAATTATATTTTACTATTTCTGAGTTCCCAAATTGTGTTTCTTTTATTATACTTTTTTTTTAAAACACAATGACGGTTTTCCCCATAACATTTTTGGTGGCAGCGAAAAGGATTTTTTCCAAAAAACAAAAATCTCGGATTACGTCTCCAAGTATTTCCCGACCACGAACTCAATGTGTCCAGTGGAAGTGAAGTGACTGAAGTGCTGTGAAGTAACGTGGAGTGAAAATACTCCAATCCCGTGCGGAGTTGTATTTGCTGTGGATTTACCATACAAGCGCTACTCCTACTATCCTACTATCTGCGTTGAGCCCTGCTAAGGTCTACCGGCGACCTCTCACTGCATCCAAAGAAGCCGTATCAAAGCACAGTCAACGGTGTTTCTGGAAAATACTGGGTGCGAACCGTGATCCTGCCTGCATCGACCCTGCCCTGTGCGTGCCGTGATCCTGCCTCGCATCTTCTGCTGTGCGACCGGAAGTGCTATCTACAATGCCGATAACTTACGCAGTCTATTTTATAATGTACATGTAAGTCCTTGGTCACTGCATACAACACAACCCAACAGCTAGCCCAGTTAAATAATAATATTAATAACAACAATTAGTATCGTATTTGGTCATATTCTCCTTTAACCTTACTATATACTCTCATCTAATCATAGTATGCCTAAAGTGCCCAAAATAGAATTAACTATTGAACACAGAGAATCTCAGGCCCACGAATCGAGTCCAACCTTAAATAAGGTTGAGCTCCCTCCGAGCCATATAACAGACTCTTATATTTATGAGTATTGAAATAGAACTAAACACCTTAATCAAATTTATTAAACCATATGACGGAAATAGGGAGACTCTAAATTCGTTTATTAACAATTGCAATAATGCTTACGAGATAGCGTCAGAAGTCCAAAGGCCTATCTTATTTAAATATATCGCTCATCCAAAAGAACAACGACGTAATTACAAAAATGTCGAAAATCACTTTTTGATGTCATAAGTTCACGTTTGGAAAGTTCTATTTGTGACAAAAACGGCAGAATTATTCTTGCGGTAACTTTCGATAGAGGGAGTAACTGTCGCGGGGGAATTGGAGTGGTTTTTCAAACGTTACCGGGAAACATCGACTTATTCGTCAGTCGTGCGGGGCGCTCCGCAAATTGAGGTTATATTTGGATCTACGTCGGCATAAATGTAAGTTATGACAAATTATTTCAATTTTATTGGTAGAACAATGGCGTAATTGACAATTAGGTTATTTAGTCAGTAAATCCGCATAGGATTTTTGATTATGTGACATAATTGCCTAATACGTTAATGTTATGACAAATTCATAGTTCCAAATATTTGTAGGTAGCTTACGAGGGGTCGATCAACAATTGACGCGGGAGTAGCTCTCCTTAAACAAATCTATGACGCTTGGGAAGAGTCGCAGGATGCACTTGGTGTATTCTGTTACTTATCTAAAGCCTTCGACTGCGTAGAGCACGACACTCTGGTCAGGAAATTACGCCACTTTGGTATCAGGAACCGAGCTCTCAATCTTTTGTCCTCCTATTTGAACAATAGGGTACAGAAGGTTGATATTAATGGAAAACTTTCTGGAAGATCTGCGGTCACTATGGGAGTACCGCAGGGTTCAATTCTGGGACCTTTTCTATTCCTGGTCTACATAAATGACTTACCTTACCACGTCGGGAATAATCACGAAGTTGTGTTGTGTTGTTTGCGGATGATACATCTTTGACATTTAAAATTAAAAGACAACAATTAGATTTTGATGAAGTAAACAGTGCCCTTCGTGAAGTTGTACATTGGTTTAATATTAATAATTTATTGCTTAATGCTAAGAAAACTAAATGTATTAAATTCAAACTGCCCAATGTTAGGCAATTATCTACCACTGTACAAATTAACGGTGAAGAATTGGATCCTGTTGCGTCTACTACGTTTCTGAGCATTACGGTCGACGCTAAACTCCAGTGGGGACCGCATATCAATAAACTATCTGGTAGATTAAGTTCAGCGGCATATGCAGTTAAAACCATTAGGCGTTTAACGGATGATGCAGCGGCAAGAATTGTCTATTTCAGTTATTTTCATAGTGTAATGTCTTATGGAATTCTTCTCTGGGGAAATGCTGCGGATATAAATAGTATTTTCATTTTACAAAAAAGAGCTGTTAGGGCCATTTATCAACTCGGTCCAAGAGTTTCACTGAGAGAAAAGTTTAAAGAAGTTGATATTCTTACTGTTGCATCTCAATATATTTATGAAAATGTATTATATGTTCGTAAAAATATTACTCAATTTAAGCGTAATTGTGACATGCATAGTAAGAACACTGGGAACAAACATAATCTTGCCTCACACGTTACTCGTCTCCACAAGATAAATAATTCTTTTATGGGTCAAAGTGTACGCTTCTTTAACAAGCTTCCCAACAGTTGAAGAGAACTTCCAATTAATAAGTTTAAAAAAGTAATAAAAGTTAAGCTGTGTAAAAAAGCATATTATAGAATCTCAGATTATGTGGAAGATAAAACTGCTTGGGAATAAATTGCTCATTTTTTTGTATCCAATTGTATTAAAAGCCATTTTAAAACTGACATTATTGTGACTTGTGACATGAAACACTGTAATTGTAAATGGCGATATAAAAAAAAAGAAAAAGAAAGAAAAAAAGAGGACAGTTCGTGTAGCTGAGGGAGTTTCTTGCGCCGCTTCTTCTTCACAGCTACAACACGTTCCGAAGCGGTGGTAGCAGAAATGAACGATTCAAAAGATCTTGTGAAAGACTATTTGAATAAAGAATAATAATAACTCTTTATTATTGCACCACAAAACATAAAATAAAAATATGAGAATATTTTGATTTGATTTGATTTGATTTGACTGTAATAAAGACGTGAGTACTTTCGTAATAATTCTAATATGTGTGCCAATATGAGTATCAAATTACCTATTTATAATTACTTTTCATTAAGTTGTAATATTAAACCATGACTAACATATCATTATTAAAACATTAATATACTTTCTTTTATATTATAGTACTTGTACATATTGAATCCAAGTACCAACTACTACAGCTATCAAAAATCTATAACAATTTATCGTGTCTATTTATTTTAACGAAATGTATGTTATTGTTTTCGATGACACTCAGTTGGAAACAATGTCAAGGCCAAAAAGAATCGAACAGATTGTGAAGTTGGGTCAGGACGGACATGTGCCGCAACCCTTTTCTCGTAATATTCAAACTGAAGAGTCAGCATCAATCGATAAACCCATGGAAATAAAAGGTATGGCTAACTCTTCTAACTTTTTTAAATTTATGTACAAAACATGTATATGTAAAATATATGTACAAAATGTTCATGGAACAGTATCTCTGTGTTTTAGCTAAAATTGAAGTCCAAAATGAGATTCTCAAAAGAAATCGGAAAATGTCATCGTCGTCATCTACATCTTCGTCGTCATCTTCCAGCAGTTCTTCGTCCACTTCAACAAGTTCTAGTAACACCTCTCAAGATTCATCGCTAAAAAAAAGTAGATAAATTAGATACTCAATATTATAGATTATTTTATTAATGGTATTGTTATATCTTTATAAGTACTCGAAATATCACACACTTTCATCGATACATTGATTACCAATAGCTGTCATCGTTGCAATAAAGACGTAGTCTTTAGTTATGTATCAAACTTAATAAATTATATTAATATACACTTTTTAGATGATAACATAAGTTGTAATATCGTAAATGAGACATCAGCTCCCTTCGTCGACACATTGAGAAGCGCTAATGATTGCGATTACAATGCCCTGGGTATGACGGTACCAACATTAGTGAACGCACACAACCCCAATTTGAGAATCAAAACACTATTGAAGATGGTAAGAATATTGAATGTTACCACTACAAAAAAAACATCTTTGTCAATAATTACTAATAACCTTTAATGTGTTCTTTTAGATTCAACTCGTGATAATAATTCATGTTCACCTTCCCTGTTAAAGAACGTTAATAACCTAGATTCATTCTATAATGAGATACCAACTGCTTCGCCACCTATGGAATCAAGTAGTTTATTTAGACCAAAATGCTCTGCCGGTATGTGTATATATTTACAGATTCTAAATAGGTATTCGGTTAATATTTGGATTTTTATTAAAAGTAAGTACCTATTTATTTTAGAAAAAGAAAATGTTCTTCCTAATTCCGAGAATGAACAAGATTCTGCTGGTATGGACTTTTCGCCAGACAGTAGTAGCGATGAATATCAGCCTCCTCAAAAACGTCAAATCAGAAATCTTAATTTATCTAACTCTTCCTCTAACTTAGAAATGACACATTCACCAATACCGAAAAAGGGTAAAAAACGTATTAGAAATCCAAATAAATGGAAGAAGAATATATCAAAAGAACTCAAAATTCTGGAAAAGCATACATATCACGTACTGGAAAAAAGATAGAGAGTAAATCTATTAGACTACCATGTAACTGTAGATTGCAATGTAGAAACAAGTTCTCAGAGGATCAAAGAAGAAAGATATTTACAAGTTATCGGAATTTGGCGTCTATTCAAAGACAAAGAGATTTTCTATGCTCGTGTATAGAGCCTTTAAATATTATTACATGTCGTCGTATTAAGAACCTCGAAAAACCTAGAACACCTAATTGCACATTTTCATTTTTAAACAACGGCCAAAGTTTTAAAATATGTAAAACTTTTCTATTGAATACGCTAGATATTAGCGAAAGAACTCTACGAACTGTCATCACAAAAAAACTGATCCTGAACTTATTCAATCTGTTAAAGACCATATCAATTCAGTCCCAAGGATTGAATCACATTATTTAAGAGCCCACACGTCCAGAGAATTTATAGATGGTGGTCTGACAATTGTTGAATTGCATCGCAATTACAAGGCGCAACGTGCTTTAATTGGAAAAGAAGCAGTAAGTTATGACGTCTACGCGAATATTTTTAAAACTAATTTTAACATCTCTTTTTTTATACCAAAGAAAGGCCAGTGCGATCTCTGTGAATCTTTCAAAAATGCAGTCGGCGAAGATAAAGATAAGTTACTTCCAGAATATGAATTACACCAAAGAGAAAAAGTAGCAAGTCTTAATGAAAAATCCAAAGATATAGAAACTTGTAACGAAATCAATAGTAAAACTCTTGTTGCCATTTATGATTTGCAAGCAGTAATGCCAGTACCATTGGGTGAATCATCTGCTTTTTTTTACAAGTCTAAACTGAACTGCTTAAATTTTACTGTAAGTTTTTTTAATATTTTAGCTTTCATCCTTCTGCTATTATCTCAATCTATTTGGGCTCGTCGCAACATGTTTTCTTGTTCTATCTTTATCTCTATTAGCCGCCAGTACTATTGACTCTCTTTCTTGCCATCGTCTTTCTTTCAAACCAGCCCCTGCATTTTAGGTTTACCCCTACAACCATTTAAACCATTCATACTCTACACTTTCCTCTCAATGTAATATTTCTTACTGCCCCGCATCAAAGATGTCTAAATCTTTAATTTTTTAGCACAGTATTTAATGTTATCGTTATAATAATAAATAATACAATTGCTGTTTCATATTCCAGATATCGGATATAAAAAATAAAACGATAGACTGTTATTTTTGGCACGAGGGATTGGGTAATCGAGGTGCCGTAGAAATAGCCTCTTGTGTTTTTAATTTTTTACAAAAGATTGCTCTTGGAAGTCCCAACAGTGATATTATATTCTATACAGATAACTGTTGTGGCCAACAGAAGAATAGGTAAGTTTTTAGTGTACCTGGCTAAATAATTCTGATTAACACATTAGTTAATAATGTTATTAAATTTTGTGATATTTCTTTTTTCAGATACTTATTAAGCATGTATGCATATGCAGTAAGAACATTAGCCATTAATTCAATTACCCATAAGTTTTTAGTGAGAGGTCATACCCAAAACGAAGCTGACAACGTCCACTCAATAATTGAAAGGAGCATTAAAAGTGCAAAAAAATTGAGCCCATATACGTTCCCGATCAATATATTCAAATTATAAGAAATTCTAAGAAAAAGGGCAAATAAACTAAGTATCTCAGATCGTAAAAAAGCTGATTTATTAAATTTTATTAATACTAATATTATACCAAAATACTATGAGGGTTTTTATAATTCTATTTTGTATTAAGTTTAACTTACGTTACTTATTTTTATTTCTTATTTACGGTACCTACTTCATATTTTTTATTGCCTACATAATTTTGATCTCTTATTGTGTTTAAAAATGCTGTTATAATAAATATTATTATGATAGCATCGTAGATTATCCTAAGGATACTTTTTTTTTTAATAAAAAATACTCTTTTGTTAATTTTTGATACTTGATGTAAACAGAAGTACATAAAATAAAACTACATTGAAGATTTGATTGTTTAAATTCATGATTTTATCCCAATAAAGAACCTAGTTTATGTCATAACTGTTATATTTCATTTATAAAATGGCATAAGTATACGTCAAGTTTGTTATAATTGGTAGTTTATTTTTAAATGGGTAAGCATCAAACCATAGCGGACGACGTTGAACAAATACCTGGGGCCTTACTACCATCTCTTATAGCAGTAATGTTTTAACCTTACTTTGAAATTTCGTACCATGACGCCCTTAAAACAAGTTTAAAACCATCATGTTTTACTTAGCAGTTTTGTGGCCCAATCGCTAATCATTCACTCTAAACCGTACCATGACGCGTCTTTTGACAGTAAGTAATATTACTTTTATGTCAAACTTAGCAGTCTTAAAACAGTTGTGAAAAAGCAACTTTTTTATCATTAGTTTTCAATTTTCTGTGATAAATCCTTATAAAGTAAGTAAAAAAAAGGTAGGTTAATTATTTTATAAATACTAATAGTATGTGATATATCCGTTTCTCGTTCAAAAAGTGCTCGTAATTACTATGAATGTGATATGGTTTTAGATGGCTAATGATTACGAAATCTTCGAATTTCTGGAGGATGATAACTCTGCTAATAACTCTTTGCGTAAGCTACGAAAAAGGCGATTACCTGAGGAATATGATCTATTCAATTTAGACGACTCCGAGTTTATTAGCAGATACAGGCTCACCAAGGCGCTCGTGGAAAATCTTTGTGAAGAATTGAGGCCCTTGTTTAAAATAAATAAAAGATTAACAGATTTGTCTGTAGAAACAAAGGTATGTTTATTTTACACTTATGCTTTAAAAATTACGGCTCTTATATTTACTTAGAAAACATCATCTTCGTAGATTATAAAAATCTACCAAGGTATAGGCTACCTTTACGAATTGTTCATAGAAAAGCTTACTAAGAGTATGGATATTTTAGGTACTCACTGCCCTGTCGTTTTACGCGACGGGCTCCTACCAACGTCTTATAGGCAATCAAGAAGGTCACTCCATGGCACAACAAACTGTGTCTTCTGTAATTGCCCAAGTTACTGCTTGCCTTAACTCCATCCAGTTTAGGCAGAAGTATATACACTTCCCGGTCAATGAACAAGAACGCAACAAAATAAAAGCAGAGTAAGTTTATACAAGTTATTGATTTCATAGTCTCTTGTTAGAAATGTTTATATTCTTAATAATAAATTATTACCAAAATTCATACATTATTTCATACATAGTGTAAACCAAAAAAATAACAATTATCTAAATTGTATTGCATTTCACTCAATAATGTATTTTGCTATTTCAGATTCTATAATAAATTTCAAATGCCTCGTGTCTTATGTTGCATAGACTGTACCCATGTGGCCATAGTAAGACCTGTAGACCATGAAGAGCGTTATTACAGTCGCAAGCATTATCATTCATTGAACGTTCAAATGGTAAGTTATATTATTTAAATTATTATGCAGGTACATTGGTACATATAACTCTATTTGCAATTATTATTTTACTGTCCTGCAAATGCTAAGCTATTGTAGATGAATACTATTGTAAAAATATAAACCTATTTGAAGTTATTATAATACCTATAAATGGTAAGTTATTATTTTAATTCAACATAATAATGCACACATAGCAAATGATATGAATAAATCATATATTTTCTAAAACAGAATACATTTTCATCCCTAGGTGAGACAGAGAAAAAATAAACATAAAAAATATAAAATAATTAACATAATATTTTAGTAACAAATAATATAGTAACAATACTCTATTCAGTCTTATAAATGTTCAGATTTGTGATGCAAATATGCAAATTATGAGTATAGATGCAAGCCATGGTGGTGCTACTCATGACTCCTTTATATGGTCAAATCATCCACTCAGGAGTCGCTTGGAAGAACTGAGCAGCAATGAAAATATCTGGTTTCTAGGTAAGACTCAGATATTTATGATATATCTGAAAAGTTATTAGAATATCAGATACTTGAATTATTCAAACTACTTATATTTTCCATTGTCTTAATTTATTAAATTAATTATATTTAAATATTAACAGGTGATCTGGGTATCCACTAAGGACAACCATGATGACTCCCATACTTAATGCAGCACCACAGACACCTGAAGCACACTACAATAATTTGCATGTTCGCACCAGAAACATAGTTGAACGAACAATTGGACTTCTCAAGGCACGTTTTCGTTGTTTACTTGTACACAGAGTGTTGCATTACACACCTCAGATGGCAGGATCTATTGTAAATGCTTGTGTAATATTACACAACATATGCAACACAGCCAATATTTCTGTGCACCAATTAAGTAACGAAGAACAAAATCAAGAGAACCAATTGCAGCTCAATTATACAGTAGGCGAAGCATCATTACTACACACCAACAGCAGCAATGATGCTTTGCAGCAGGGTTGGGCTGCACGGAGGGCTCTCACTCAGGAGCTCTGGACAAGGCGGCATTTATAGATGTTAGAATGCTGGAAGGGAATTTGAAGGTGTATTTATTCTTTTGCCTATTGCTTTATATAATTTGATTTTCTGAGGTTTTTTTTTTAAGTTGTGGGTGTTGTTAATTGTAACACAGATAATACTATTTAGTTCATGTAATAAAACCAAATAAAGATTATTATCATTCGTATAAAAAAATGTTTTCTTTTTAAATAAATATTATTGTGTAAGACAACATAATATATACCTTTCAATGTTACCCAATTTATTTTCTATGCCCACTATGCCCTCTCCAATCACCTCCAAAGCTCGGGAATTTCTAACCGCAGCAGCGGCTTTTTCTTCGGATGACTGGACGAGGGCACGTCTTGCAGCTTCCTGAGACATGGCCCGTTCTCTCTGGCGGCGTCGTCGATTGACGGTTGTAGCCGTCACAATTGGGTGGGATGTTGCAGGAGGACTAGTGTGCAGAATTCGACGGCGCGGTGATCGCCGGGGTGTTATTGGTGCTGACGTTGGTACTGCAGGTGGTGTCACTGTCCGGGCTGGAGAAACTGCAAGTGCTACCCCATATGGCTCCTCTAGGGATGGGGTACCCTGAGGTTCAGGCAATGTTTGAAGTATCGATGGGGATACTCCAAAATCAGCATTTTCTGCATGCTGTTAATACAAAAAAAAACATTTTTTATCATCTGCCTGAGTTAATCTAAAATCTAGAAAGTTTATCTGTCTAAAATCTCAATACATTGTGTTGTTTATACTTACTGCTATGAATGGTTCCACTTGCACACCAGGTAACCCTTGACCATAGTTATCCCCAAGTAACTGCAAAAATTTTTTTTCACTATTGGTCAAGGGTGGCTCTGCACATGGTCCTCCTCCAGTTCTTGACTGGGATGAACGTAAAGCTGCCACTCTTTTTTTTAATTTAGCTTTATAGTCCACCCAGTACTGTAAAATCAATAGGTGTAGGTTAGCATACACAATTACTGTTGATATTATTATGAAACCATTATACATAATAGTTACATAATATTATATTCTGGACCAGATACTAAGTATAATAGAACTGCACGAGTATATGCAGTTCATAATAGCTACTAGTCATAATAGGATAAATTAATTTAAGTAATTACTTTAGACCATCCTTTCCAATCTTTGTGTGTGCCTTCACCCTGAGAGTTTAAGATCCCTGCAAGCTCGGCCCACTTTTGTTTGGAATATTCCTTTGCATGCAGGGATCGATTATACGCCATAGCGATATCTTTGTGGGAATTTAAATATTGCCACATTAAATCGAGCTGTCGACCCGAAACTCTCCGAACTCTGACGCTGCAAAAAGTTTAAACCACTTGAAACAAAAAAAAAAACACTTGAAATTCCAGCTTCAAACTTTTAGTAACGATCACTCGTTACTAAAAGTTCTTTGTTTTACAATATTATTCGTATTATATATATTATATATTTCAAGACATTATAGTATAACATATGTCGGCTCTACTGATTTTTTAAACTTAGTATGATAATAAAATCAAAATTGAAATAGCCACTATCATTAAACATGCTATCATAGTATCGCAATGCATTATTTCTTTCTCTGTTTTACTCTCTAAACCACTATAATACTTACTCGTTGCTAGACATGATATCGACGCTTTTAACACTGCATAAAACGAATTAAAAAGTTTGTATAGCACAACTTCCACTTCATAAATTGTTTAAACACCGACCACGTCCCGCGAATAATGACATTCGTAAAACCGTTCCGTTCCCATTGCACACATTCCCAAATAAAACAAATCTTTTGCCCAGCAAGACAAAGGGATAAATATTTTTATTTATAAATACGAGGGGCGATCAAAAAGTAATGATAATAAGTATAAAAAAACAACGATTGTAGTTTAAATTTAATTTATTTTTCTACATAGTCTCCTAACAAGTCGATACATTTAGTCCAACGTTTCTCCAAACCTAAAATACCTTTAAAAAAAAATCTGTATCTTGACTATCCCAAAATGCCTCTACAGCATCCATCACCTCGCTATCATCCTCAAATTTCTTGCCCCTGAGGTGTTCCTTGAGCCTAGGAAATAAATGAAAATCGCTGGGGGCTAAATCTGGAGAATAGGGCGGGTGTTCGACCAGTTCGAAGCCTGCTTCTCGAATGGCAGCGATCGCAACTTCGGCTCTGTGTGCAGGAGCGTTGTCCTGATGAAACAGGACTTTCGCTCGGAGTTTGCCCCGTCTTTTTTCCTTTATGGCGTCTCGCAGTCGTCTTATTTGATCAGCGTAGTAGGAGCCCGTAATAGTAGCTCCCTTTTCTAGGTAATCAACCATTATGATTCCCTGAGCATCCCAGAAAACGGACGCCATAACCTTGCCCGCCGAGCTCGAGACTTTGAACTTCTTAGGAGTCGGTGAGGATGGCCTTTTCCAAGTCATCGATTGTTGTTTGGTCTCCGGATCAAAATGATGGATCCATGTTTTGTCCATGGTCACAAATCGTGACAAAAATAATTCTTGGTCAGCCTGGAACTTTGCAAGATTGGCTCTTGAAATGTCAACTCGCTTTTTCTTTTGTTCGTCCGTTAACATTCTCGGGACCCAACGCGCGGAGACCTTCTTCATATTCATTTTGCTGGTCAAAATGTTTTGGATGCTGCCATATGAGATCCCTGTGACCTCAGCTAAATGTCTGATGGTTACTCTTCGGTCTGCTAACACGATATCTTCGATTTTTTTCACGTTTTCCTCCGTGAGGGACGAGGTTGGGCGTCCCTCGCGATGTTCATCTTCTGTGGATGTTCTACCCAACTTAAACTCTTTGCACCACCGTGCCACCGTAGAATATGGAGGAGCAGAGTCCCCCAGTGTCTCCACCAAATCGGCGTGTACCTCTTTGGTAGACATTTTTTTCAAACAGAGGTACTTGATGACGCATCTCACTTCGTGTTTCTCCATTTTCGTGTTGTCGCTCCGACTGCTGGTATTCAAATGAATGTAGCTCCTCCAAATGACGTCCTATTTATACAATTTTTTAGCTGGGAAGTGGTGAAGGACTGAAGAAGCGAAATGTTTTTTTTTTTAATTTTTATCTTTATTAGAATTACCCGTTTATCATTACTTTTTGATCACCCCTCGTATACAATATATTTTTTGCGTCATTATCCACTTATAAACTAAAATTAAATGAATTTCTTTTAGCTTTAATATTTATCGGTATATGCGTGACTTGGAACGTAAATAAAAAAGTTAGCGATCTTAAATCAGGGAATAGACAACCATTCATTCTTTTCCAGCACTATGCAGGAGTATAATAATATTGTTTTATAACGTCATGGTACGAATTTGAGTAATATTACTTTAAGCTTGAAATAAAACGTTCCTGCGATATGATGGTTTTGTAAAAGATGGTGGTAAGGCCCCTGTTATCTGAGGCGGTGGTCCAAGTTATAAGCGGTGAGCGATTTTATACTTTTATGATGGCTACTGAGAGCGGAAGTGGTGAAGGCGAAGATTTTCGTGATGGCCTAGAACAACACGTCTTACGAGTAGGTGTCAAGGTGCCTCCTTTTTGGCCCGAGGATCCTGAGATCTGGTTCGCCCAGGTCGAAAGTCATTTTGCTCTCTCACGGATCACTACTGATGATACTAAAGGGTATAGCGGGATAAGCATGGCCAAATGGCCCCTTCTCTAGATCTTGGGACTTATTTACGTTGATTATTTGGTGAGTGGAACTGTGCAATAATATAGCGTTTTTACCCCTTTATCATTAATATTTTTGAAGATAGTCACAAAAGTATTCATAACTGAGGGTTCGAAAAAAAATTTTTTTTTACGGGATCTACTGAATCAAATCGAATTTGGCCAAATGGAATTTGTAGAGGGAAAAAAGTATTATAATATATATTTTTTTGAGATTTTTCAAGCTATAGAAAGTATTGAAAAAATTAGGGATTTTAAAAAAAAATGATATTTCCCACAGTTCTATTAGAGTGACACCTCTATAAAAAATGTCAATAATTATTTATTAAACCTAGTTACATATTGTTCAATTCACATTTAAATCAAAACACTCGAACACTTCGAAAAAAAAATTAGTATGAAAGTGGCCTTTTATAGACTATTGCTAACATACAACAAAAGAGATGTATCATGGACCTATCAAATTATTTCTTTTCATTTCAATAAATAAGAAGTCAAAACAAGATATCATATTACTCACATAAGCCAACACGTTTATACATGTCTTTTTTCGCGTCGTTCGAAGTATATTGTAATATTCATTACTCATCCATCAGCGTGCGGAGTGCATATGCTTTTGTTAATAAGTAGAAAATTTCAATTACATTTACAAACCATTTTCTGTAGTTCAAAATGAGTAAAAAGTGTATAAATTGTAATAAGGTAGTGCATCAAGTCAAGGGCAAGAAGAAAGTTATAAGTGACAACAAAGAAGCAAGATTATACAGTCAATACTTGAAAATTAATATTTCCATCAATGATATACTTTGTGGCAAATGTCGTCTTCTCATTTATAGGAAAAAAGCAAGTACAAGCACAGCTTCTCTTAGCGATGTACTTGGTAATTCTGATCATAGCGACAGTGCCAGTAGTGATGATGAAATGTTGAGTTCAGATCAAGATAGCGATCTTAGTGTTTCTACCTCTGATGTGAACTATATATAATTACCTTTTCGACGTGTTGTCTCTACGCATAGATATTGTATAATATGTCGATCTACAACAAATCTCCATAGAATACCGTTTGCAACACGTTGTGACGTGTTTCTTAAGAAAAATATTTTTATACCACTTGGTGCTCGTTGTTGTAGCTGTCATATGATTGGTAACCACTTTTACGAGGATGAACTCTCTTTATTACGTCCAGTTTCAAATACTAGCAAAGTGAGTGAAAAGGAAATAGTTTCTTTCTTGAATCTACTATCCAGACAGAGTACATTATCATTGTTTGATAGAATAACAGAATCTTCTATGCCTGAAGTTCAGTTAAAAGCTCTCACTGGTTTTACATGGGCGAGTATCAAAGAACTGCTCAGTTTATTAACTTCAATGAGAAATACAAGTAATCGGACAATATTGCAAGCATTAGTTATATTTCTTTTCAAGTTGCGTACTGGAAATTCAAATAGAATTATTGCTAATATTTTTGAACTCAAATACGAACAACAGGTATCTGATTTTTTCAATGATGTGATGAAAAGCTTTGAGAAAGATATTTTACCAAATTGTTTTGGTTACAACTGTATTTCTCGTGAACAAATAATTTCTAATACAACCCATACTGCACGAAAATTGTTGGGTGCTGGAGAAAATCAGCTCATATTAATTTTTGATGGCACATATTTACGTCATCAAAAGAGTAGTAATAATTACTATCAAAAACAATCCTACTCTGGTCAAAAGAAAGTTCATTTATGCAAGCCATTCACAATTTGTTCAACAAATGGATAAATTGTAGATATAGCAGGACCTTTTTATGGAAATGTAAATGATGCAACGATAATGAAACAAATCTTAGAAGATCCAATTGGTATAAAATCTTTGTTACAAGCTAATGACTTATTTATAGTCGATCGAGGATTTCGTGATGCAGTCGATCACATAACAAATAAAGGATATATTGCACTTATGCCCGCGTTCAAGGGTAGAAGAGATCAATTATCAACGGAAGAAGCAAACTTATCAAGAAAAATAACAAAATTACGTTGGGTAGTCGAGGCAGTCCATGGTATGATAGCTCAGAAATATCGTCTATTGCATCATAGTTTAGATAACAAAATGCTACCTCAAGTAAATGTATTGTGTAAAATAGTTGGATTTTTACACAATAGATATGGGAAAAGACTAAGTTCTGACGGTGAATTGACCGAAATAATTATTGAATATATGGAGAGTAAAATGAATGTAGTGAATAGTTTAGCTGAAGAAGTTAAAGAACAACGATGGAATAGAAGGAAGTCGAATCTACAAAATCTAAATACTCTTAAACTTTTAGATTTTCCACATTTATCTGAACGAGAACTTAAAATTTTATTTACAGGGAGTTACCAGTTTTCACAAGCTGTTTCATACTTAGCTGAGATAATGGATGATCAGGGCAACCTATATGTACAATATGTTAAGCAAACACCAAATATAATTAAAGCAGAAGTTAAATCTCGGCATATAAATCGCAAAGTCTACCATATGTACATAGACTATGTTCCTAACGGTATAGGACATCAAAGTATTCAACGCTATTGTTGTGATTGTCCCAATGGCAACCGTACTGTGGGTTGCTGCTCTCATGTAGCTGCAATTATATATTATTTATCATTTGCGAGATACTTGTCACGCATAATACGACCTGCGGAAATATTATCAAGTATATTTACCACGAACAAAATTCCAGTAGTAATTAACCAAGATAGTGATGATGATTAGTAATGATGGTTACATGATCTGCGTAAAATAGAAAAATTCACACGCCCTGTGGAAGATATTACAACATAAGTGTTATATGTATGTAAATCAAACGATAGCCAGCTGTAGATTTTGAATGATAACGTTCATACTAATTTTTTTTTCGAAGTATTCGAGTGTTTTGATTTAAATGTGAATTGAACAATATGTAACTAGGTTTAATAAATAATTATTGACATTTTTTATAGAGGTGTCACTCTAATAGAACTGTGGGAAATATCATTTTTTTTTAAAACCCCTAATTTTTTCAATACTTTCTATAGCTTGAAAAATCTCAAAAAAATATATATTATAATACTTTTTTCCCTCTACAAATTCCATTTGGCCAAATTCGATTTGATTCAGTAGATCCCGTAAAAACAAATTTTTTTTTCGAACCCTCAGTTATGAATACTTTTGTGACTATCTTCAAAAATATCAATGATAAAGGGGTAAAAACGCTATATTATTGCACAGTTCCACTCACCAAATAATCAACGTAAATAAGTCCCAAGATCTAGAGAAGGGGCCATTTGGCCATGCTTATCCCGCTATACCCTTTCATTACCTAGTATCGCAACTTGACCAGCAATATTCCAAAGAAGTTAGAGATATTATAACTAGACCACCAAGTAAGAACAAGTATGATAAACTTAAGGACGAACTAATCAAACGACTTGCTGCTTCCAAGGAAAAACGCGTGAAGCAGTAACTCATGTACGAGGAACTTGGAGACAGGAAGCCGTCTCAGTTTCTCCGTCATCTCCAGAGGCTCGCCGGTCCAGCTGTTCCATCAGACTTTCTCGCAACACTTTGGGTCAGTCGTCTAGCACAGAACATCCAAACGGTAATCGCTTCACAGGCAGATTTAGAATTGGAGAAGAAGGCTGACTTAGCTGATGCCGTTTACGAAATCGCACCTACCAATCCTTCAGTAGCTATGACTAGCACTGCTAGCAGTTCCAGTAACTCCTTTCAGGTGGAAGTGGCTAACGAGAATGGTTCAGGAGCTCTCCAAAAGAGGTAGACAGGCTTACGATGAAAAACCGATCTCGAGTTAGAAACAGGCAAGACAACCGTTCCCGCAGCCGTTCGCGTCCACGACCAGGATCTTGCAGAATATCAGGAATCAGATCCAGAACTGCAAGACCTACTAAAACACGGTTCCACTCTCAAATTAAGGAAGATACTACCTACTGATTCTGACTTGCCCATGTACTGCGAAACGAGTACTCAATCTCCGCGACCGTACATTACGCCACAACTCCGAAAAACCGTTTTCAACATGCTTCACAACCTACATCACCCATGTTGTTCTGCTACAGTCCGACTGGTAACACAGAGATTTGTTTGGCCAGGGATTTGGAAAGACTCTAGAGAGTGGTCGAGGCAATGCATACAGTGCCAAAAATGCAAAATTTCCCGCCATACCATCTCTCCCCTTTCCTCTTTCCTAACCCCTTCCTCGAGGTTCTCCCATATCCACATCGACATTGTAGGGCCTTTACCAATTTCGATTGATTTCAGGTACCTACTGCCTCACAGTCATCGACCGATTTACACGTTGGCCTGAGGCGATTCCCTTGAAAGACATAACTGCAGAGACCTGCGCAACTGCCCTCGTGTCTGGCTGGATAGCCTGATTTGGATGCCCTACCCGGGTGACCACAGACCGTGGTCGCCAATTTGAGAGTCAGCTATTCCAAGCTCTCACACACTTGGTTGGTGCACGCCATTTACGCACTACTGCCTACCATCCTGCAGCCAAAGGAATCGTCGAGCGCCTGCATCGCCAACTTAAAGCAGCGATCATGTGCCATGCTTCCACACAATGGACTGAGGTTCTTCCCCTCGTTCTCCTCGGTCTACGCAGCACTTGGAAAGAAGATCTTTGTGCATCTCCAGCAGAATTGGTCTACGGTGAATCATTGACCTTGCCCGGCCAGTTTCTTGTTCCGAAAGGTGACTGCAGTACTGCCGACGTAACGCAATACGTCTCTCATCTTCGGTCCTATATGACACCCAAACCTACTTCATGGCATACAACGTCACCCTTTTATATTCCGCGCACTCTTTCTACTTCTTCGCACGTCTTTCTGCGGCAAGATCGCGTTCGCACTTCGTTAGAGCCACCTTACGCTGGACCGTTCAAGGTCATAGAACGACGGCCAAAATTAACAGCAATTAACTGCAGCTACGGCTACACACTCCACAGAATAATATAATGGCGAGCCGCTGCGAGGTCACGTAGGCGATATAAAAAATACTGTGAAAAAGTGTGGTGTTCAAAAATATTGTGTGAGTACTGTTTTTGTTGTTTGATCTGTGTAATAAATAAGGTACACGCTGTGCTTTCATTATGAGTGAGTTTTATGGTGAAGATAGTGGCATCAGTTCTGCTGACGCCACTAACTCAAATAATCCAGGTGCCTCGTTATATATATTAAGCCAATTACATGGCAAAGCAGATGTAGCATACTCGTAATGAGTGTGTGATGACGATGCTCAAGAAAAAATATGATGAACATTTAGTTTACAAGATTTTATCCAGGGAAGAAAAAAAGCAAGGTAAAAAAGCCCTAAAAGAAAACAAAAACCTGATTGTATCTGTATACGATTTACAAGCAGTTTTACAGGTACCTCGTGGTGATGTTTCTGTTTTTTATTATAAGAGCAAATTAAATAATATGAACTTTACGATAAGCAAATTGAAAGCAGAAGAATCGGCAAAAAAGAATAAAAGGCAACAGAAATGAAGATGATAGTTACGATGGAGACACTATTGTAAATAACAGTATTACCGATTGTTGTTTTTGGCACGAGGGTCAGGGTAATTGGGGTGCAGATGAAATTGGTAGCTGTTTGCTTAAATATATAGAAAAAGAATTGCATGATTACGAGGGTGACCAACCCGTTGATCTAGTTTTTTATTCGGATAACTGTTGCGCCCAAAACAAAAATAAGTTTACTGTTGGATTGTACATGTATGCAATATTGAAGTTTAGTAATTTAAATTCCATTGGTCATAAATTTTTGGTAGCCGCACATACGCAAAACGAAGGTGACGCCATACATTCAGTAATCGAAAGGCAAATAAAACATTCCTTGAAAACTGGTCCAATTTACGTGCCAAGCCAGTACGTACAAATAATTAAAGAGGCAAGAAAACTGGGGAACCACTAAGAGTAAATTAACTATCACACACCGATTTTATTAATTTAAAATGATTAGTTAGTGATCTAGGTATTACTGCTTTAAATAAGCTAAAGATTTCTGAAGTTAAAATGATGATGATTACCAAAGACACACCAAATATTTTAAAGAAAGAATAACATTTATGCCCTGTGTGAATGCTTCTGGGACGCACAAACTGCCTTTGTTGGTCATTGGCAAAGCACAAAAGCCACGTGCCTTTGCTTCTGTACGAAAACTTCCCGTACAAAAAAATGCAAGGTTGACGAGATTTATATTTCTAGAGTGGCTTAAAATATACTTTATCCCTCAAGTAAAAAAAATCTTATGTAAAAAAAATCTTCCACTGAAAGCGCTGTTGCTTCTCGATAATGCACCAGCACATCCGATTGATGAAGATCTTCAATCCATTGATGAAAATTTTAACTGTTTTATTCATGTCTCCTTATTGCACAGCTCTTATCCAGCCAATGGACCAAAACGTTTTTCAAAACATAAAGGTCAATTACAAGAAAAAACTTTTACTGCAAGTTTTTGCTCAACAAGAATTGGAAACTTAATGTACTGTATCCGATGTCCTTAAGAAGATCACTATGAAAGATGCTGTTTTCTCACTGGCTGAAAGTTGGCATCACTTGAATGCGGACCTAATAAAGAAATCTTGGTCTCCCTTGTGGCCTCAATTACAGATCGAAGAACACACAGGCGAAGCCTTTGAACCCGAAGATGATATTCCGTTAGCTTTTTTCGTTAATAGAGGCTATTCTGAAGCTGAAATTAATAACTTCTTACGAAGCAATGATGACCTAAATGAAACTGAACCTCTTACTGACGATGAAATTATACGGCAAGTTGCAGGAATGTGATGATGAAAGTGAAGAGATTTCACACGCTGAACCAGTGGCAAGCGTTTCCAATTCAAGCGCCATGTCTGCCTTAAATACATGTCTCGAATGGGCTGATCAAGTGGATATTCCTTTGCCAGAAAAAATGCTTTTACGTAAATTACGAGACAAAGCATTTTGTTTGTCATTAAACACCACACGACAAATCAAAATACTGGATTTCTTCAAAAAAGTTGAATAAAATATGTATTGTTTATAGATAAATACAGACTTTGTATTATTTATGTACCTATTAAGTAGTTTTATTCACAAAAAATACCCTTATCATCTATACCCCTATAATCCGAATGGGGGTAAAATTTTCAGAGTTCGGATTAAAGAGGTCCTGCTGTACATATATATTTATATGTACAAATGTTTTTACTTCTCTCTGACAAGAGTTCGTGGAATGTTTCCTGGCAAATTGATCTCTAGGAGAGGTGACATAAGTTGGCCTCCACGTAGTCCCGATTTGACACCTATGGACTTTATCCTGCGGGGTTATATCAGATCCAAAGTTTACGCCAACAAACCGACTTCCTTGGCACAATTAAAAGAAAATATCTGTCACAAAAGGCAGCCATCACGGAGAATGCCTGCCGAGCCGTTATAGGCAATTTTAGTGCTCGATTAAATGAATGCCGTGAATGAATTGCAATTGGACGATGTCATTTTTTAAAATTAAATTCCCAAACACTGTATTTTAATATATAATAAACCATTTGTCAATAAACTCCAAATTATTTTTATATTTTTTTAAATGCGAACTGTCTTTTGAGACACCCTTTATAAAACGCCAATCGCAGCCTGCATGGTATAACACCGCCCTAATAATAATACTTAAGAAAAAACATAAATACCACTCAAAGTATAAAATATATGGCAACCAATCCGACTATTACACCTTTGATTTGTTTTTAAAAAGTCCAAGATTAAAAGACAGTAATCATCCTCTCGGAACCAAATGGAGCTGTAACATTGACACGTGAAATGTACGCAACCGTTTTTACAAACCCTGCAAAATACATTAAAAGTGACCGAATGAGTTAGCTACTTGTATTAACAAAAATACTTTAACTCGTATCCGACACGGCAAGAGAGATGCGCAAACTAGCAGCAGCAAAATAACTACACCAAAAAAGAGAGCTCGAGGTAAATCTTTCTATTGTGATAGTTTCGAGATTGCTGCTCTGCATAATATTATCAATTCTGTATATAATGTGAGGAAAGAAATTACTACGCTGAAAAATATATTTGCTGCCACACAAGAAGACTTGGAATTTCTCGGTAGCAAGGCAACCTAGCAACAGACTAGCTCTTATACAAAAACCTAATATTAAAGCCTAACGGGCTAAATATTTGAGACGCATTCGTCAAATTGATGCGTTGTGGGCTGATAAAAAACCCCTCATCTATTTAGATGAAACGTGGATACACGCTTACTACACAGTTAAAAATGTTGGCAGACAAGCAGCAAATGTGGAGTGGAGTGTGCGAGAATGGATTTGTAGATGGAGTGCTTCTAATGTTCAAATAAAAATTAAAAACGAGAGACTACCATAATGAAATGAATGGTGCAAACTTCACGAAATGGATTAACGAAAAGTGAATACCCAATTTCCCGCAAAACGCAATAATTATGATGGATAATGCCCCTTACCATAGCATGGAAACCTCTAAGCCCCCCAATATGTCCACAAAAAATGCTGAAATGCAAGCATGGCTGACAGAATAAAACATCGCTTACGACGAAAAACACTCGAAAGCAGAACACTGTACAAATTAACAAAAAGGAATAAACCCCCGAAGGATTATGTAGTGGACAGAATTTTCAACTCCCACGGTTTCAAAGTTTTAAGGCTACCCTACAATTGGGACTTGAATCCTATTGAATATATTTGGCACTTAATTAAGTGTAGGGTGGCAGACAAAAATGTTAAACAGCTTGAAAGCGAACTTGAGAGGCTCACTTAAGAAGCAATTTCATCAATTACAAGTGAAGATTGGAAGAGAGAAATCAATCATGTTAAGCGCATAGAAAATGAATTGACAACATTAGTTTTGTTATAAATACAGGTAACAGAATGTATATATTTTTTTAATTAGTATAACAGTTTTTTTGTTTAGATAATCGAGCTATTTGGTCCAACTGTGGGTCTTGACAATTAATGTTATTTTCATCACACCATTTAAACCACCTCTTCATCGCTGGATAGTATGTGTCCATTGTAGACTTTCTCCAGCTGTTGCTCAGTAACAGTTTTTCATTTTCAGACCATGTGTTGGTCTTATTGCTCCACCTCCAATTAACCAGGCCTGTAGAGTTAGCTGGTCTACTTGTGCAGGTGGGTGACCCGTGGCTGTGTGTGTATTAGGCTCTCCGAGAGTCTCTCTATGAGCACTGGCGGTTCTAGAGATCGTGACTTCAGATCCGCAAGCCAAAACGTTTTCTCCCACAGTGGTGCTATTACAATGTACTTGCCCTTGGCGGTGTTCAGTTGCGCTAGGACTCGTGGGATCAAGTTGGGTGGTGGAAATATCCAGCCCAAGCGAAAGTTCCATATTCGACTGAATGCGTTCTTGAACAGAGCGGCTTCTCTGCAGTCTAGCGATACGTATCTGCTGACTACGGCTGTTTCTGCAGACGCGAACAGGTCGACGTCTGGAGTGCCCCAACGACGAAATAGTCGGTTTGTTGCAGTGGGCAGGAGATGCCATTCCGATAGCCGCTGTCCACGGGACAGGTGATCGGCTGTGCAGTCCCAGGGTACATCCTCTAGGTACCCTCTTTACCTATAAAGCCATATCTAGAAAAAAATGAGAAATCTATTAGAAGTATTTCCTTATTTTGCGACAAGGCTCGAAATTACGCCGATATGAATTTTGATTGTAAATATACTATTAATCCTTTGGGAATATTAATAAATGCTAATAATATAAAATACGAATCTCTTTCGCATCTCATTGTTGAAAATCCATCGAAATTGCGCAAACGAGCACTTGAGTTCGGTGGCGAGATCCTTAAATTTTTCTTCGGAACTCTGGACGCTGATGACGCCAGAAAATATGACGAAGCTATTACAGTATGTCAGCATAATGAACATGAAATATATTCTATGATGAAAGATAATATTCATATTGTACAATCAACTATTAACAATTTTAACGTATCTATTCAAAAATTAAATAATAATGAGATTAAATTAAATAAACAGATAGAAAAAATAGATTTCATATTTTCTGAAAATTATAAGACGCGCACTAAGTTAATTAATGCAGAAAGAATTAATTCAATTTGAAATGTTATTGAAGGGTCTCTATTGTCAATATCAAATATACTATCTGTTCGGGCTTTATAAATTTAATTTATTCTTTTCATTTATTATTAACGCCATCTAGTTGCCCGCTTGGCAAACTAATTATTTTACGTCAATTTCACTGCACTCTGTATTTTTTTAATCTATGTTTTTGTCGTCTATGGAAAATCCCATCAAAAACATCCTGTAAAAAAAATCCAAGTCTCGCAGCTCAGGTTTTCTACCGCAAAAAGTTGTGATATGCATGTAATACCAAGTCGATTAATTTATTTAGTCCTCAAGGGACCTTCTATATAAAGTTATTACGTTAGTTATTACCATATCAATATTACAAATTCTTTATGTTTTAAATAAATAGATCGACTTGGCCATCGCATGAAAACATAATGTATCGTACATATTGTACATAATGCTGCTGGCCAAGTCGATCTATTTATTTAAAACGTAAAGAATTTTTAATATTGATATGGTAATAACTAACGTAATAACTTTATATAGAAGGTCCCTTGAGGACTAAATAAATTAATCGACTTGGTATTACATGCATATCACAACTTTTTGCGGTAGAAAACCTGAGCTGCGAGACTTGGATTTTTTTTACAGGATGTTTTTGATGGGATCTCACGTCTTTTTGTAGAGTCCTACTTTTTTCCTTTTCGGTACTTCTTACTTCTAGAATATCACTAACGATTTTTCTTAAAGCCTCTGTCTTATGGATTTTTTCTTATTTTTGTAGGTATCAATTTATCACAAATATAGCGGATTTGATTATTAATGTTCTTTCTTTCATTGTAATTGATATTTTCGAGCTATTTAGTCTATTTATTTGCAAGTTTTTCTTCGTCATGTTTTTGTAGAGGAATGTTGTACAGTTTCATGGGCTGAATACACCATTTCCCTCTCTATATCCCCTCCTGTTATGCCTCATATATATAGATATCTATCTACAACTATTATTCCATTATATACGGGTACAATGATTCATTAACTGCAAATGTAACTTTGTAATCCTATACATTTATATGGGATTACAAAGTTATTCACGCAGTTGGTCTATCTAGAAAACTAGACACAAATTATGAAATGTTTGAATTTTCCCTTGCTTTAGACACTAAACACTAATTATATTCTAAATTTGAAGGTTCTATGTCAGCTAGAAGTGCCTTAGACTTTTGATGATCGGTCAGTCAGTGAGTGACAAAATTAAGAAATTTGACTAGATACAATTCTTAAACTACTGGTTCAAATTGAATGAAATTTTAAATATACCATGTTTACACAATGCCTGCTTAGTAACTGAAAATTCAGGCTTCATGCTTTAGCCACAACGAAGTTATAGGGGATTGAAAATGGTCTGAATTGCTTCGAGAAAAGGATGTTACGGCCTATAGCTCGACTTGGACGGGGGCTCGGCCGCGCCCCCAGATTAATTAAACTTGTATTCGAATCGAACTGACATTTTTAATTTTAATCGTAAAAACCTTCTCCGAGTTCAAAAAAGGAGTGAAGCAACAAAAAAAAGTCTGATATTAAAGCTTTTAAAAAGTATTTTCTATCAACCTTATAATTAGGCACTCGCAATTCGCTAGATATTAAGTATGTGAAACACTACTATGTACTCACAGACAAACCAAGTAATTGGTTTTGTGGGACTAATTGTAATTTTTTTGCTATTTTGTCTTAATATAATAAATAAATGAAAAAAAAAAAGCAAGCTAACAAGCCGTAACATTGGTCTTCGTTGCCGGATTCAGCGGATCTGCAGTCGTCTTCAGTATTTCGTCGCAATATCGGCGTGGCAGCTTCGTCCTGGTTCAATCGGAACTACGCAGTACGCACGCTTCGGAGAACGGTCAGATCCATCCTATCATAATCCCTATCCTCGATATTTGTGCTAATATTGTGTGTATTTTTGCGATTCCAGATTTTCTATCGTACATCGTTTCGAGATTGGTCTAGGGCCAGCACGTGTCGGGTGATAATTGTAAGTACCTACAGTGCTATTTCCGTAACACCTCCGAAATGAGTGAGGAGGAGGATGTATTAGGAAAGCATTTAGTAGTCCCTAAATCACCTCAAAGTGACATAGGCTTGACAAATGTGGGTGATCTTACAAAATTAAGGGGTTCACTGAAGGGACGGTTAACTTCATTCGAAAAACATGTAAACAAATTCGAAAAGATGTCGTTATCAAACATCCAAAAGGCAGATTTAAACTTACGAATTGAGTCCTGTAAAATGCTTTTAGATAGCTATTATGAGATACAGAATAAATTAGATAGATTAGCCGATGCAAATGAAGCAATATTAAATTTTGAGTATAGAGAATCATTTGAGAATCAATATTTCACTACAATGGCTATTGCAAAGTGTCTAATTAGTAACATTGGTGACAGCTCTCAGTGTTCACATTCTGAAAGATCTATAAGCAAGCGATCAAAGCTGCCAGACATTAAATTACCTGACTTTGACGGTAGTTATGACAAGTGGCTGGAATATAAAAATTCATATTTAACCATGATACACACGCAATGATCTAGATCCTATTGATAAATTTCAGTATCTCATGTCTTCTCTTAGAGGTTCAGCTCTTCGCGTTATTAGTTCATTAGAGTTTACAGCAGACAACTACTCCCATGCATGGGATTTGCTTGTCAAGAGATTTCATAATAGTCGCTTATTAGTACACAACCATGTGAAATCTCTGTTTAATGCTCCGTGTCTTACCAAGGAATGTCCTGAACAAATTAGGAATCTTATAGACACTATATTAAGAAATTTAAGATCTTTGAACACATTAGGGGAGCCTACAGATAAGTGGGATACATTAATTATATACTTAATTAGATCTAAACTTGACCAGATTACTAAACGGGAATGGGAAGTTCATAAGGGTCTTTAAAATTGATTTCAAACACAGATTCACAATGTGATAAACTAAAACTAGAAGACTTGCTAGATTTTCTCAGAAATAAGGCAGACACTCTTGAAACAATTTATTACAGTAATATAAAGCCTACCCATTACAATAAACCTGTGTCAGAGAACAAAAAACAACAATTACATACATATCAAATACATAGCTTTGTTTCGACACACAATAAAGGTAACAAGTTGGAGAGAAATACTCACTAGCATATCCACTCCGTAGTAACACCGCCGGAGAATCTTGTGAGTGCCTCCTTCATTTTATATCTTTGTTCGGAATACCAAAATTAATACTCACTGACCAAGGCACGAACTTTACTGCAGAATTATTTAAGAAAACGTGTGAGTTCCTCAAAATTAAACAATTATGGTCCACACCTTATCACCCGCAAACTCAAGGCGCTTTAGAAAGGTCACACTCCACCCTAAAAGAATACCTGAAACCCTACGTGAATGAAAACCAAGACAATTGGCCGAGATATGTCTATACCGCAATGTTGGCTTATAACACAGCTATTCATAGCACTACACATTATTCTCCCTACGAACTCCTGTTTGGACATAAACCACACATTCCAGATTCCGTTTACGATTATGTTAAAATGTTGCAACACCGTTTGAAACATACCCGTGACAAGGCTCTCGAATACATACAAAAATCAAAGGCAAATTCAAAACAGTACTACGACTCCCATACTCGACCCGTCGAGTACAAAGTCGGAGATTATGTTTTATTAAAAAATCACGTGAGATCGCGCAAAGCCTTGTCGCCGGTATGGAAAGGACCTTACAAAGTGGTCAAGGTTCACGGTAACCATACATTATCAGTGCTCATCAACAGAAGACATGTAAAACACCACTTTGACGAAGTAAAACACGCCAACACACACAAAACACCAGATGCGACATAAAACCTCACTCTATTCTCCTGTATGTTTTACACTTACCTTTATACACATAAGCCTTATATGGGTAATTCTCATCAAATTTCGAAATTTGTTTCAAGAGCCATTATTGCCGAGTGATATGCATTAACTACATAAGTCTTTTTTTTATTTGAATGTACGCTGTCTATACCGCTATTGTTTAAAAAGGAAACGTCTTTCCTCTAAAGAAAAAAAAGATATGGCTCCTTTGTTACCGTGCAAATCATTCCCTCACCTTGTCCCTTAGTTCAAAAATATTACTAAAATGCCTTCTTATCTGAAATATATCAATATTCTTAATAATAAAATTATGCAAATATATTAGATGTTTTTATTGTCTATAAAAGCTTCCATCTTACAACAACGAATTTATAAAAACAATAATTCGATTTTAAAACAAAAAAAAACTGACCCCGAATCGCCTGGAACTAAAGTAGATGCGCTTCTAAAGAATGTAAACGTTCCTGAGAGTGTGAAGAAGAAATTAGTTTTTGGAGAAGCGTTAACAAGAGATCTAGATCTCTTACAAAGATCTTGGAAAGAAACATGAAAATAAGAAAAAATATTACGAAATGATGAAAATGAAATCATTGCAGAAATATAAGTTACTTCATGCATCGAAACCTTTTTTTAAACATGATACTTTCAAAAGACAAAAGCCTCGAAAAATAAGCGATAAAATGATGAAGGTAAAGGACGATGTAATTAAATTATTGGAGAAAGATGAAAACTCAAGGATGTGCCCGGGGATCTTAAATCAAAAAATGGTAAAACTAAACAAAAGCGTGTTTTATATGATACACTTCAAAATTAACACAAAAAATTTTTAAGCACGGTCAATTATAAGATAAGCTTATCAACCTTTTGCAGATTCAGACCCTTTTGGGTTACTTAGCAAAACGTGAATACCCAAAATACTTGTCAATGCATACAGCATGCCAATATTCAATTGATGATATCTAAATTGCATGAAGTCAAAGCATTGAAATTTCGTAACGTGACTTCAATTTTAGCGACAATAACCTGCGATGTGCATTCCACAAAATGTCTATTCAGGGAATGTTCAACCTGCAAGGAACGCTCTTTGAAATACTATTTACCAATGCCTAATCAGTTTGTGAGTAACAATGGATTTATGAAGTCAGTTCATTTGAAAAGGATGGGAAAAAAAGACAGTTCGTAAACCCGTGAAGAAAGAGCATAGGGTTAAATTGAAATTGCTTGTTCAAAGTCTGGAAGCAGCATTACCACTTTTTTTTCACATATTGGCACTATAGCACATAAATATCAGGCCATTCAACATATAAAGAAAAAATTAACAATAAACAACATTTTAATTCATGTAGATTACAGTGAAAACTATTGCTGTAACGAGGAAATACAAGCTGTCCACTTTGGTGGAGGAAGGAAGCAGATAACAATGCATACAGGAGTGCTTTACTTGCGCAAGGATAATGCAATCAAACCTGTATCCTTTTGTTCTCTCTCTAGTGACAATAGACATGACACAATGGCTGTTTGGGCTCACTTGAAACCCATATTTGAGTGGATAAAAACACAACATTTACCTATTTCCCGATTACATATGTTGAGTGATGGGCCTGTTAATCAATACAAAAAAAAAATATGTTCGAAATGGTGTGTCGCCATCTAAAAGATCTCTATCCAGAAATCACATACTTTTCATGGTATTATTCTGAACCCGGGCACGGTAAGGGAGCGCCTGACGGTGTCGGTGGAACCCTGAAACGGACAGCTGATAAAATCGTGGCAGAAGGCCATGATATCGTAGACCTGAATTCATTGAAACCTATCCTTCAATCCAGGTGTCCTTCTATTTTATTGTTTGAAGTTACCACAGCAGATATTTCGCTGATGGATGATCTCATAAAACAGTCCAAGACTATTTCTACTTTCCGGGGAACACAAAAAATACGCCAGTTCGTATTTTTTCACAACACCTTACAGTGCAGAAGACTTTCATGCATAGATTGCGAAGAAGTTTGTACCCACTATCATTTGGGGTATTTTCAACAACAGCGCAGTAATCGATTTACTAAGAGGCGTAGCAAATCCCCTCAAAAGTATATGGAATTGGATATAATGAAGGATAATTACCAACTGTCTTCAGCGTCGTCTTCGCGCATTCAAAATCATACTAAAATGTTAAAAGAAAATGATACAATTGATTTAGAAAATGAGGGATCTACTGTTGTCTCCGACAGTGATAAGAATGTTACCATTGGAGATCATGTCCTGATAAAATGGGGCACGTCAAAGTATCCCGGAGAAGTTCTATCTGTTTTTGAAGATGGTTTGATGGTTAGGTGTATGAAGCAAGGAGTGAAGTTTTGGGGATGGCCTAATATTAAAGATGAGCAATTATATAAATGGGAAGATGTGATACAGAAAATAAAGTCGCCAAAGTTAGTTAAAAGGGGGAATTAGTGTTTTGTCGTACCCTTTCGATTCGCACCACCGGGGAGGATATACTTCATGTGGTCGACAGTTTTGTAAAAGAAAACCAATTGGATTGGTCAAAATGTGTGGGAATATTTACTGATGGTGCCAGAGCAATGACTGGTCGTTTTTCAGTACTTGTAAAGCGGATACAAGATATAGCCCCAGAAGCAAAATGGACGCATTGTGGAATTCATCGAGAGGCACTGGCTTGCAAAAAAATTCCAGCCAGCTTAGATATTACTCTCAAAAATGCTGGAAAAATTGTTAATTTAATCAAGGCCCGTGCCACTAACTCTAGAATTTTTGCAGCTATTTGCAAAGAGCTTGGCAGTGAACACGAGACCCTGTTGTTACATACTGAAGTGCGTTGGTTGGTCAGAGGAAGAGTTGTTTCGAGAATGTTTGAGTTAAGACATGAAATTGGATTCTTTTTGGTCGAGCAGGGACACGATGAGTACAAACAGATGTTGACCGACTCTTTGTGGGTGCAAAAATTGGCTTACTTGTCAGATATCTTCACAAAATTAAATGAGTTGAATTTGGGACTACAAGGCCGTGATACAACCATATTCTCTATGCAGGAGAAAGTTGAGTCCACCATAAAAAAAATATCCTTTTGGACATCTTTGATTGACAAGTGTAAATATGACCAGTTTCCGAATGTTAAACTTTTTTTGGATGCAACTTCTTCTACAGTAAGTAAATGAAGATTTAAAATCGGACATAAAATGCCACTTGCAAAATCTGTCGGCGGCTTTGCGCAGTTACTTCCCAGAAATATCGCCACAATGGAACTGGGTAAACAATCCTTTCGCGAACCAATCCGTCGACCACCTACCCATCTCTGATCAAGAGGAATTAATAAACATCTCATGCAACAGCAGACTCAAAAGTTGTTTTGCAGAGCAATCACTGGGTGACTTTTGGGCTAATTTAAAAGATATGTATCATATCAGCGAATCAACAATAAAATATTTACTGCCATTTTGCACGACCTACCTTTGTGAAAGCGGATTTTCGGCCATGACATTGTAAAAATGTAAACAACGATTATATTATTTGTCCTTTAACTGGAATTTTATCAACAGTCAACAATCCCACTTGCGAAACGAAACTCTTGACAGAAGTTACCTTGTCACTTCCTGAAATTTGTGATTATAAATTGATATATGGTAATGTTAATGTTTGGTAGAAGCTTAATGATGGTAAATACATTTATGTACAATCTAAACAAAATAAGTTGACAATAAAATGGAATAACGAAATTTCCGATTAGACGTTGCAAGGAACTGGCATTCTGTCTTTAGAAAATGATTGTATTGCATATTTTCAAACTCTACAGTTTTATTCACCTCATAACTATAAAACCGTTTTACCGAGCCAGTTAACAATTAATCTATACTAATATTATAAAGCTGCAGAGTTTGTTTGTTTGTTTGAACGCGCTAATCTCTGGAACTACTGGTCCGATTTGAATGATTCTTTCAGTGTTGGGTAGTCCATTTATCGAAGAAGGCTATAGGCTATATATCATCACGCTATGACCTATAGGAGGAAAGCAGTAGTGATATTTCTAGTAAACGAGGAAATTTTGTTCGTTTCTCGTGGTCCGATTGGTCGATATTCTAAACTGATAGTCAGAATTAAACATTTTGTCCGCCATTTTAAAACGTGTATGCACCTGGGCGAAGCCGGGCCCGACCGCTAGTTATAATATAATTGAGGATGATTGTTGCAAATATAAAATTATAAATGAAAGTTACCACTCACTGTCACCAATTACTTTGGCAAATGTTGATTTAGAGACATTGAAATTAGCCTCTCATAAATTAGATCATCTAGAAAATTAAATCCGTCAAAGTGAAAATCAATCTCATATTGTTAAATATGGAAGTTATGATTCTGCAATGACTTACACATGTATTTCGCTTCTTTTTATTTATATTGTATACAAAATATATAAAACATGTTGTTGTTCTAATTGTAAAAGTACATCTTGTTGCATTCAAATATTTAATCAATGCTATAATAAGAGGAAAGATGAAATAAGTACAAAGGTCAGTACTTCTATTGAAATGTCTGATTTCGCAGATGAAATAGAATGCGACAGGAAGTCAATCATGAGTCTGCCAGAAATAGAAATTAATAAGGGTAAAAATAGAGTTGTGTTTAGACAATTCGAAGGATCTAACAGGAATCTAACTAATTTCTGAATAATTTAAATTTAAATGTTATTAATTTCTATCATGGGACTTAAAAACATTAACTTTAGAATTAATCGATTTATGATAGTTATTTAATTTTACTTTGTATTGGTTTGTATTACTATAAATTCACTGATTTGGAAAATTGGCATTATTTTATTTCTAAATAATTTTCTAACCTTCGGTTACTTATTATAAAATTGAAATTTTATTGAATACTTCAATTTACTTTTATTATTATTGTTGTTTAGAATTTTAAATTGCAATTTTCTATTAAATTTCTACATTAATCTTTATTTAAAGATATAACTCCGTCAAAAGGGGGGAGATGTTATAATCAATTATTCCATTAAAAAGTGCACTGTATGCAATATTCCTCTTTTGACCATGTGCTCGAGCCTAGGGTATATATATGTGTGTTTTTGGCGCCGCCGTGCACTTACACATTGTCCGTACTATCGATCATTCATATTTAATTGTACAGTCAGTTTCTATTAAATCAATTTAGCAGTGGAAAGTGTATTTTTTAAAAAGGACCCACGGAGTGCCATCCTTACAGTACGGAAAGAAAATTAGAGACCTATTAGACGCGCTATGCAGTGTAGGTGAATCTGCTACAAAAGATAGTAGATACTACCAGACAGTGGCTATAGATACATATATACTCGTAGATAACATCAATGAATATATAGATAACACAAATGAATGGTGCAAACTTCACGAAATGGATTAACGAAAAGTGAAAACCCAATTTCCCGCAAAACGCAATAATTATGATGGATAATGCCCCTTACCAAAGCATGGAAACCTCTAAGCCCCCCAATATGTCCACAAAAAATGCTGAAATGCAAGCATGGCTGACAGAACAAAACATCGCTTACGACGAACAACACTCGAAAGCAGAACTGTACAAATTAACAAAAAGGAATAAGCCCCCGAAGGATTATGTTGTGGACAGAATTTTCAACTCCCACGGTTTCGAAGTTTTAAGGCTACCCTACAATTGGGACTTGAATCCTATTGAATATATTTGGCAATTAATTGAGAGACTTACTTAAGAAGCAATTTCGTCAATTACAAGCGAAGATTGGAAGAGAGAAATCAATCATGTTAAGCGCATAGAAAATGAATACTGGCAAAGAGAAAAACTTCCCAGACGATGACAACTTTAATTTTGTTATAAATACAGGAAACAGAATGTATATTTTTCTTTTATTAGTATAACAGTTTTTTTGTTTAGATATTGTTAGAGAAAACAATGTCTGTGGAGAGGGAAAACCCTTTATAAGCCGGTGTTGTATGAGCGCTCTCTTGCCGCTCAATCGGTCGGTTCGGTAACATTGCTTTTGGTTTGTATATCGTGTTGTGGATTGTTTTTTGTACTTGTGTCTGTCTTGTGTGGGTAATTTGAATTGTTTACAAAAAAAAATGTAGGCGTAATTCTTATCGATATTTTTTGTAAATTAAATTATCAATTAATAAATTAAATTAATTGATTTTAATTGTAAGTTACATCTGTAGTTTTTATAAGTAGACGACACATTTAATTTAATTTTTTTTGTTTGTTTCTTACCCCCTTATTCATAAGAAACTGCTAATCAACCATAATAACGTAAATTAGTTAAATATTTTTAAGAGAAGATAAAACGTTGATTACGCTCAGCCACGCATAATTATTCATAAGATTCCTTTTGACATATTATAACTAATACGATAAATTAGGCCGCGAATGTTGCCACTTTATAGAAAAAAAAAATGATTTTTTCCCTCATTATTCACTAGTCAGTGTTATACTCTGTGATTTCAAACAGATTTTGTCTATGGAATCCAAAAAAGACAACGAACGATTAGGCAAACGGCATGCTCGTCTCGCCATTCATAGCAATAAAAAAATAAAAAAAAACGTACTTGTTTATGTCGTTTGTTGTTTTGGTTGTGTTTGTTTTTGAACATGTGAATTTATCTTAAAATTTTAAAATCGAAGTGTTTTTTAGAGCTAATGTAGTGATTTTTTTTCTCTTTGTGGACGGCGATATTTACGTCTAAAATGCAAACTGGACAAAAGTATGGTTATTTATTGTAGTATTTTAAACATACGTCTTCATATTGTAATTCCCTAAGGCTACATATTGGTAATAACATTTGTTTCTTTTTCAGCACTCAGAAAACAATGGATTTGGCTATATGAGAAACATCATTTACTGACAGCAAGTTTGTCGGTAATAATATTTTGATAAAAGGATAAGAAGAGAGGTTATATCTTGCCGGATCACCCGATATATTAGTTGGCTCAGAAACTATTAAAGTAAAAAAGTGGTCTTAAGCAAACATATTTCAAGAAGTTACTCCTGCAAATATTCCCGTATTGATTTATATAAAAAACTACGATATTTTTCATCAGAAAAATTGAAACACGTTGCAAGTTGAACATTGTGTAAGGATTATCAGAAGAGTGTTTAAATTTTATTTTGAATTCAGAACATCAACTCATATTATTCACTAAACAAACAACATTTGACATACAACGTTGATGCGACCGATGGGCGTTTCTTTAAACTGCATATACTAGGTACCGTTTTCAAGCTCTGTACTAAAAATCAATTTGAACAGGAGCAGTATTTTAGTCATAAATAACTTTTTAAGTTTTTGCCCCATTTGAACACCATGTATGTAGCTATTATAACAGCTGATTACGTCTATTGCATAGTTCATTCACCTTAAAACGATAGATCCTACTAAAATCTACGCGCTGTTGCCGCTCTTACACAATTCACACAAAGTACAAATAAATTACATCCAAAGTTGCCGATGCAAATACGAAAGCAATAAATACTTAGAATTTTCATTACGAGAGAGACAAATCACAGCAAAACATCCCGCGCATAAAAGAAATAGGAATAGGTCAGTATGTTGCTATTGCATCTTTGATCCTTGCAGTTCGTACGTAATTGACCTCTAAAAATGCCTTTTAGTGTGCCGCCACTATCCTTTCGGAACGGATGTAACACGGAAGCTCCTGCGCTGCCGCGTCTCGCCGCTTCAATCTTACCGCTCTCGCGCCGACAATTGTGATTTTTATTGTTATTGTGATAGGACACCAAATAAGTTTAAGACTTTGTTTTTATTGTTTTAATTAAGTTGTCTAAATGTCGGAACAGAGTACAAAAGCAATCACTTCATTTAAAAATGGCTAAAAAATTTATGAATAGTAGTAACTTCATAGCTACTGTAAACCATTTGCCAAGCGCAGCTAAAGTTTTAACAACATTGCAATTCAGAGAACATAAAAAAAACATAAAGGGAGAAGATTTACAACTGAAGAAAAAATATTAGCTTTGGCAATGCTAAAATAAAAGTGCTACCGCTTTCTGCGAAGGATGTTAGTATTGCCTTCACAGCAAGTATTGACGAAATTTTTGAACCAGGCCAATATAAAGCCTGGTATTAACAAGAATGTTTTCACGCAACTTAAAAACAGAGTAATGAATATGAAACCAGTAGACAAATTTGCCAATTTGTTGTAGTATCTACAGGTCAGTGAAATTCATTAACATAGGGTGGTTGAGTTTTACTCTTATTGCTGAGTTATTTAGTTTATTTGAAACAAACAAAACCTCATTTTTGGTATCCAAAAAATAAGGTGACATTTGAATTTAAAATGCACGCGTCGAATGTTTTGGAGAATTATTATTTTTTTAGGTTGGTAGTACTATCAGTGACATCTATGTCAAATTTACATGTCAAAATATTCATTAGTGTTTGAGATACGCGCCATTTTCTGAACTGCTAAAAGTGAGTTTTTCGTTTTTTGCAATGGCGAAATTTGTGGAGCAAAGAATTTGCATTAAATTTTGTTTGCGGAACCAATTTTCTGCTGCGGAAACGTTGAGGATGGTGCAGAAAGCGTTTGGTGATGAGGCTATGTCTAAAAAAAATGTTTACAAGTGGTATAGTGAGTTCCAAGCCGGCCGTGAATGTGTCGAAGACGAAGAGCGTCCTGGGCGACCATCAACCTCAACCGACGAAGCTCACGTCCAACAAATCAAAGATTTGGTGTTGAAAAATCGTCGATTAACGATTAGAGACCTTGCTGATGAGGTTGGCATATCGAAAGGCTCGGTCAATGCCATTTTAAAGGATGTTTTGGGCCTCAAGCGCGTCACATCTCGACTGGTACCGAAAACATTGAATTTTTTGGAAAAAAGGCGTCGCGTTGAAGTGTGTAAAACGATGCTTTCTGACTATCAGAACAAGATGGAACGCATAATCACTGGAGACGAGACTTGGATCTATGCTTACGACCCCGAAACAACCGATAAATCGAGCGAATATCGTGCCAAAGGGGAGCCGAAACCAAAAAAATCGCGCCAAAGTCGCTCAAAAATCAAGGTCATGTTGACTGTTTTCTTCGATTATCGTGGTGTTGTGCATTATGAATTCCTTCCGCCGGGCCAAACAGTCAACAAGGAATATTATTTGAGCGTTATGCGTCGTTTGCGTAACGCTATCCGCCTAAAAAGACCGGAACTGTGGAAAGACAATTCTTGGTTTTTACACCACGATAATGCGCCGTCCCATACTGCACTCGTAATTCGTGTCCATTTCGCCAAAAACTCAACCCATATCGTTCCGCAACCATCATATTCACCTGATCTGGCGCCGTGCGACTTCTGGCTGTTCAGCAGGCTCAAAAGACCGCTCCGAGGACACCGTTTTGATACGATAGAGGAGATTCAAGCCGCAGCGAAGACGGAACTGAAGGCCATCCCGGAAAGTGACTACAATCAGTGTTTCGAAAATTGGAAAATCCGTTGGCATAAGTGCATTGCATCAGGAGGGGATTACTTTGAAGGGGATGAAATTGATTTGGAAGAATAAATAAAGAATTTTCAAAATAAATACAATGTCACCTTATTTTTTGGACACAGTATGTATATTTTTTTGCCTTGTCAAATTAATACTAATGATGTATAGTAAACGTAGTGTAATTTAATGCCCATCGGTCACATAAACGCAGTGGCGTAGCTAGTGGGGGCGGCAGGGGCGGTCCGCCCCGGGTGTTACCCCAAAAGGGGTGACAATTCTGCAATTGAGGAACTATGTGACCAAGACGTAAATTTAGAAAGAAGAGGTGATGCACTAAATCTTATCCCTGCTGTGTGCAATTTCTCATTTCTTTGTTTTCTTTTCTTCTGGAATGATGTGCTAAGGGCAGTGAACTATGCTCAGATTGCATTACAAAGCAAAGGATTATGTGTTGATGAAATAATCATAAAACTAGAAGCACTTCGTCTATTCATTGGAGAGAAACGGTTGCATCTAGCAGAAGAGGCAATAGATTTTGCTGTACGAAAATCGGAAGAATAAAACATTTCGATGGAACGACGAATTCGTCGCAAGAAGCGCATGCCCGGTGAGTTAGCATCGTCCACCGATGCTGGACTAACACTCAGAGCGGAACTTCAAAAGGACATGTTAGAATGTCTTGACAGATTCAATATTGAACTCGAAACAAGAGTAAAGTCCATTAAAGACGTAGTTTCATTATTTGAGGTTGTACAGTCGAAGACTTTGCTTTCGGCAAACACTGAACAGTTAAAATTTGCAATATCAAAATTTACTAACCTTTACGATGAAGTATCAGAAACAGAACTACTTTTAGAAATACCAAGATTGAGAAGACATTTAAAAGCGGCTAATATTACTGTCTCTAATTGGGTGACACTGGACTATATAAAATTCATTGTGGAATGGGATTTTACAGAATCTCTTCCGAATCTAATGATCGCACTAAAGTTATTTATACAAAACGTGCATCAGTTGCTTCATGTGAGAGAAGTTTCAGCAAATTGAAATTAATAAAAAATTACTTGCGGTCTACAATGACTGAAATTAGATTAAATAATCTTGGTATTTTAACAATAGAACATGAAGCAACACAAAATATACATTTTGAAGACGTGATTTCGGAGTTCGCAAGTGTCAAAGCTAGAAGGAAGAAATTTTAATTTTTGGCATACTGTTTTACATAATATACTACTATTTTTAATAATCTTATTTTAATAAAACGTAAACGATTATTACTTTTTATTTTATACATTGTGTTTGAGTTTTGGGGTGACACCTCCAAATTCGCCCCGGGTGCCACCTATGCTAGCTACGCCGATGCATCAACGTTGTATAGTATATACCTAAATACTTAAATTTTTTTTATAATCCTTACACAACATAAACTTATAAGGTATTCCGATTTTTCTTATGAGAAGTATATTTTATTATTAATATAATATGTAATTATTTGTATACTGATATAGAATTTTAGTATTCAAAATAATCCCACTGCACTTGCTGCCGGACAAAATAAGCCTAATTTAGAATACCAATAATTTCTGTCAGATCTATTTTTGCCAACATCCCCATTACCTTCAATCCCGAATTTATACTATTATAATTAAAAATGTGGTATAAAGAACTGCTGTAAGGAAGAAAATTATGCTATTAAAATATCCTTCGACCAAGTAGTGTATATGCCTTACACTGACAAATGAATTTATATACACATCCTTTCTCTCACACGCACACGCACACACACACACCCTGACATATATATTTCCTATTTTTATTAATAATGTTACATAAATAGTGTTAGAGTTAAATTAAGTTTGTTATTTATGATTTTTTAAATGCTGTTTTCCTAAAATTGTTAACCCACCACACGCACCCATTGTTGCAAGGGTGGGTGCCCAAGACAGGGGCTTGCCTACTTTGGGACCCGAATATTAGATAGTGTAACGGGAGTTTACCGCCACTCGCTAAGAGATGGCGCCACCGTAGAACTATATCGCGATATGGTTTCGTTACATAGGTTGTTATATAAGGTCCAGTGTGTATTAATGTACTTTGAGGTAAGTTCGGCTGAAGCTAACGACCGTAGTGTATCTGATTGTATCCACTTCGTTGGTTCTCTCTGGATCGCTGCTCTCTAAAGCCCAAGCCACAACATTGTAATTTTTGTTCTATCATAAAAATTTCTTCGATCACTCACCTTGGTGTTGTTATTTTCAACCTATCTGGAAGCCCGCTACAACTTGGCGCCCAACGTAGGGCTCCTACACATGGACCCATTGCTCGAACCGCATGAACAACCAATGAAGGAAGAAAGTGACGACAGTAGTGAGAAATCTGTTACAAGGCGACGCATTCCTCGATCAACTTGCAAAACTCCTACTAATATGGCTGTATCATTTACGGAAGATCAGTTCCAGCAACTAATATCGGCGATTAGCAGCAAAGGCAATAGCTCGCTTGCCTCGTGAACGAGCTATTTTGACGGTACGAGATCTGCAGAATTAGTGGAAACCTTTCTAGCATCAGTGACTGTGTTTAAACGCATCAAGAAGATAAGCGATCCAGAAGCGCTAACGGGACTACCCTTGCTTCTACAGAAGGAAGCTGGAATATGGTGGCAAGGTATAAAAGACAGCGTTACATCTTGGAACGAGTTCGAAAACCGTCTCCGGGATGCATTCGCACCGAAGAATCCAGCATAATATATATTATACCAGGAGATTATGTCAAACAAGCAAGAACCAAATGCTTTAACGGAGTATATTGCAAGAAAGCGGTTTTTGTTTGCCCAACTCCCCAAACCGGAGCCTAGCGAACCCAATATATCGATATGTTGTTCGGTCAATCAAATATCGACATTCGGGAAAAGATTCCTAGAGATTCAGTCAATACATTTGACGAACTACTTAAAGCGACTCGCGGTGTAGAGCGAAATTTGGCTGAAAGAGAACACAAAGGTTTTCTGTCCAACGAGCAACCGACAAAGGAACAGGAAATTACCCTCAAGAAAAATAGGTGCAAGTTTTGTCGAATGGTGGGACACAGCGTGGAGCAGTACTTCAAGAAAAATAAGAAGGAAGGAAACTATCTTGAAGGCAAAGAAGTTAGAGGTATGACATCCGCACCATCAACAGTAACACCAAAAGTTTCGTGTTATGGTTGTGGAGCGCCTGGGGTCGTCTGCAGCAATTGCCCAAACTGCCATCCACCTCAACTGATATCGGGTTCTGTGCCCTCAATGTGAAGATTGACGCGCGCGCACGACCAATTGTTTTCGTTAACATCGCAGGTATCCAAGGAGTTGCATTTGTCGACACTTGTGCTAAATCCAGTGTGGCATCCTATAGTCTGTATTCTCTGCTAAGACAAAAAGGGTTCAAATTTGATCAAAAAACTGCTTTTATTAGCTTAGCTGATGGACTCAAGAGGAAACAATACGCGTAACTACGGAAGTCCCAGTAACACTCTGCAACCGCACTATTTTAACAAAGTTTTTAGTCTTGCCAGAAGCTCGCAGTAATCGTACATTACTGGGCATTGGATTTATACAAGACGTTGGGATGATATTAAATCTGCCCCTATTCACATGGCATTTCGAAGATAATGACAAAGATATCTACGAATTGTACGATGAGAACTTTACCACATTTAGTGAAAGTACTGTTGCTCTTTCCACACTTCCGCACACAAAATGCTATCCGGACTTACTCGAAGCGTTTGCTACAGAAATGAGCCTTCATCGACCATATGGACTACTCATATCTTTGGATGTTTCAACTCCTCCTCATAAAAAAGAAAAGACGCTCTTTGATGGTTATTCACCAGTTATAGATGCGTTATACCAGGATGCAGAGCGAGCCATAGATGAAGCAGAGATTGAATCTCTCTCACCTGAATCTCGGCCAATCAGTCACATACGTTGTTTGTTTGTTCGAAAACGGCAAGAAGAAGACTCACAGAAGCAGGCCTAAGAGGCTGTAAAGCCAGAAAGTAGCCATGGCTCTCCGACGATAACAAAAAGTACCGACTACAATGGGCTCTAAAGTACAAACATTTCACGGAAGAAGATGGGTCAAATGTGGTATAGTCCGATGAATCAAACTTTGAGGTAAGTTTTATACCACACATCGCATAAGACAATAACAAATATTACGCCATAATTAATTATGATATTGTAAAATTAATAAATTATCTAAAACATGTGTTTTATTTCCATTTTAGGTATTCGGAACTCCGGGTGTACTTTTATGAGGAGTCGTTGTATCATTGAAGGAAAAAGAAATAACTGAATTAATTATGTAAATTTAAATATTGTAAGGCATTTTAAACAAAGTAATGTGGCCTGGCAAAAACATTAAAAATACCAGGCTGGCCTCACACCGAAACTCCTGATACGAGAGATACTTTGCCACACGATAGAACTTAAAGTTCAATATGTTACAGAGATGTGTAGAACTGAAGGAGTCACTGAATAATGCAATGATTAATTTGGGTATGGAAACCTTGACCACTTATGATTAATGGGAAGTTTGTCGTGAGCTGTGTATAATTCGTAAACCGTACGAAGAAGTAACTAGGGAACTTAGTGGCGAGAACTACATAACTGGCAGTTTAGTCATTCCCATTACACCAGGCCTCAATAAAACTTTGGAGAACTTAAGCTCAGACAATATTATGCCAATAGTAGATAGAGTGAGATATTATTGGTGGACTAGGAAATAGAATTTTAAACTTAAACAATAGTAAAACCTTCACTTATTGCATGTTTTTGGACCCGCGTTTCAACATTACATTTTGAAGATCATCAAATAGCAGAGGAAGTAAGAAGAAGAGTAATAGCTCTTGTTGTCCAAGAACACAAGAAAATGGGACAACATACAAATACCCCAGCAACAACTAGTGAGCCATTGCGACCAATTACGTCTTCTATTTGGTGTCACTACATGAGTAAAATGGATAACATCAACCAGAGGGCACCTATGAGTCCCAGACGATTGTTGAGGTGCAACAGATATACGATAAATTAGCAATCATGAGTCTAACAAGAGTTTCCATTAAAAGAGAAATACCTATGATAAAACTATTTGTAAGTGTTGACGCCTCGAGTGTGTCGACCCGGCACACACACACACTCCACAGTAGAGACCACAGCGGGGGTTGCGGTGCAAGCGGGACGAGAAGAAAAGTCAAAACTGAAGTCGTTTTGTACTTCTTATACTTCTAACTTGAAACGTAAATGGAAGTCAACTAACAACACACGAGACAGTTTTTTAAAAAAGTTTGCTGATTGGTTAGATACGGAAATCAATTGGCCAGAATGTATTCAATTGATCATTAATAATGATCAGTTCAGGAGTGAAGAGATACCACCTATTGAGATGAAATATGAAGATACGACTGCTAGTACGTCTACAGTAACCGAACCCGGTTCATCATCGGAGCTTACTGTGCCCCATTTTGTGTCAGTGTCGACATCAACTACTGTATTTAATCCACGAAAAATGTTTTCACAACTAAGCAGTGCGCAAAAGAAAAGAAGGTCAGCAACTCTTATGGAGGAAAACGATTTCGAGTCCCTAGCCTATGCGTTGGCCAAAAAAGCAGAAGAAAACGAAAATTTGATCGACTTCGCTGCATTAATAAAGCATCTAATTAAACATCCCGAAGATGCTCCGATGCTCCGATCTTGTTTGAACTCCAAGCAGCGGGCTTGCTCCGCTGACAAAGCATTGGGTATTGCAACTTCTTTAAAGTTATCTAAGTGGCAATATATGACATTGAGGAAAGAAACAAAGGATTTAGGATGTGATATTTTCCCATCCTATAATTGTGTGAGAAATGAGAAACAGGAATGTTACCCTGAAAAAGAAGACATGACAATAACCGAATCTGAAGTAAAACTTAAGCTGCAGTCAATTTTAGATATTACTGTTAACAGATTATTTAAAACAGTAGAAACTGATTCTACTAGTTGCAATTTGACTCTTACCACTAAATGGGGATTTGACGGTGCTTCTGGATATAGCAACTATAAACAAAAAATGGACGGTGACGATTCCAACGTATTTATGTGTTCATTTGTTCCATTGAAGTTGACAAGAGATGACACTGCTGAAGCGGTATGGGAAAATCCGAAAGCTTCTTCAACGTTTTACTGTCGGCCAATATATTTCAAGTTTGCAAAAGAAAATGATTTAAATATTAAGGAAGAAATGGCTTCAGTAGAGAGAGAAATTGCTACTCTACAGCCAACTTTGTTTGAAGATGTAAGCGTTAGCCACAAATTTCACATGACTATGATTGACGGAAAGATATCCTCGAAACTGACCAATACATCTACGGCAACATGTGACATTTGCAAAGCAAAACCCACAGAGATGAATAATATCAATATGCTTTCACAAAGAAGTCATCCCGTAGATATGCTTAGGTTTGGTTTGTCTTCTCTCCATACACTTATAAGATGCATGGCATGCATATTGCACATAGCTTATCGCCTCGACTTTAAGAAATGGCAAGCTAAAGGTGATGACTTAAAACAACAATTGGCTAATAAGAAAAAAGCAATCCAAGATCAATTTGGAGATGAAATGGGACTTCTCATAGATGTTGTGAAGCAAGGTTCAGGGACCACCAATGATGGAAATACTGCAAGACATTTTTTTGCCGATCCCGAAACTACTGCGCGCATCACAGGTGTAGATGCACAATTAATTAGCCAGTTGAAAGTCATCATCCAAGTAATTACATGTGGAGAATTTGTTAATGTCGAAAAATTCCGGCAATATTGTACTTCAACAGCTCATAAATACGTCGAGCTCTATTCATGGTATTACATGCCATCTACTGTGCATAAATTACTCATACATAGTGCAGATATTATTGAGTTCAATAACTTCATTCCAATAGGGAAGCTCTCTGAGGAGGCATCCGAAGCTCGAAACAAAGATTTTAAATATTTCAGAACTTTCCACTTTTTTTTTTTTTTTTTTTATTGTTGCCCGACATAGTGGCGGCATTGCACCTGATGGTAAGCGCAAACGCCGCCCAGGCAGAGTATCCATTGGCATCGGACGGCAGTCCCATGCCAGTGGAAACAATTATGCCGGCCTGCTAAGGTGCCTTTTCACACTACGGCGGAAGGACCCAGGATTGTAGGAAGGAGGGAACACGTGAGATGGCAAACAATTCCACAGCCTGACGGTGCGGCACAAAAAAGAATTAGAGAACCGTTTGGTTCGCGCCGGGATGGTTTGGACCGACAAGCTGTGGCTTCGCAAGCCAGCCCGCGTGGTTCTGGTAAGGAATGGAGAGGAGGGGATCAAGTTGAACAATTTCTCAGAGCATTCCCCGTGATACAGGCGGTAGAAACCGCTTAGAGAGGCGACATCCCTCCGGAGTTGTAGCGACTCTAAGTTGCTCGTAACGTCTGCATCATTCACACTCACGCAAAAACAGTAGAATTGCTACAAATGAAGACATTATCCATAACCTACTAATTTTATCTGACCCATATTAGACCTAGAATAAGTCAACGTGATATTCAGCCACTTTCAGAGGAAGCCAAATTATTGTTAGAACTGTCTACTTCTACTAGAAAGTAATAGCTTAAATAATGGATTTTACCTTACTATGATAGAGTAATGTTTTTTTTCAAACACCCTTTCATCCACTATTGACATGAACTTTGTAGAAAATATGATTATTTCAAACCAGACAACTAGTTTAGGCTATGTATTTCTCGCTCAATAATTCTATTCTATAATTTTCATATTCCTGTAATTTTTAATTTGTACCTTTTGAACGGAATTCTTCAAGATTAAGGTCAAAAGTAATAATTTAGGGCCTGAAACTGACGTGTTACAAAATCTCCTGTTATTTTGGATCGCAAATTTCAAGTATAGGCTAGTTACGAGAGCCCATGTAACAACATACTCAGAAAATGCACTTTTTAATTATTCATATCTGTAAAACAGTGTCGTTCAAGGTCAAGGTTATGAGTTGCAGATGTTTTTAGATATCATATGATACTATCACATAGACAAATTTAAGAATTTAATTTACTTAAACACATAAAGCCCGTGTCCAAATGCAGGCTAAATGTGCACATTTCCTTAACTCATATCTCCCAAACGGTACGGGTCGGGGTCAAACTTGTTTGACTTGGTGTTGGTCTAAGTTATAATTCCTGAAAGTTTCAGCTTTACATCTTGATGTAAAAAAAGTTAGGACGAAAACAAAATCCGTTTTCATACATTTAAAATCTTTAACCCTTAAATGGATAATGTTGTTTTTAAACAACATACTAAACATCACAGATAAAATTGACCTTCTATTAATGTTTTGTTATTTTTGACAACTAGTTCTTATTTCTGAACGAATTTTGTACTTTTTTTAATGTTGGCACTATCCAATATTTTTATGCATCTGAAAAAAAGGTAATGTCAAATGTCACTTTGAAGAAAAGTTTTCTAGTGGCGCGAAACTAAGTTTTGTAGCTGTGTTCGGACTTTGATAAAATATAATGTAAGTATAAAACATATTTTTATTTGCTTGATTATATCTTCAATTGCATGTTTATATTGTAAAACATTGAGAATAACTTGATGCTACTGTTGAATAAGGCGAAATATGGTATGTTGTAGGAAAACTACAATGCGCATTGCCTGCTAAATAAACGCATGTTTGGTGAAGGATTTTTATTTTGCTTTTCAGCATGCCGCGATTACTAGAAAGCGAAATTACAAAGTATTTAGAAACTCTTGAAGATTCAGAAGACGGCTTAGACGGGTCAGACTCCGAAGTAGAGGATGAAGGTCACTATTATCAAACAGCTCTAGATGTTCTTCGAGACCTTGTAAATAGTGATGAAGGTGAGAATGCCCAGTCTGATAAAGTGGATGCTGATCCTCCTCTTGTCATCGACAACGATGAAAATATGCCAGACCCTCCTATTTTGGAAGCCGAAGAAGCAGCACCCCAGAGTAGATCACAAGGGATTTCTAAACGACCTCTGGTTTGGCGAAAACGGAATCTTGTTACTGCTGAAGACAGCCTTATTTTTAGGGGAGAAACTCAGATACCGGAAGCATTGATGTCTTGTAACACGCCGTATGATTTTTTTTCATTTTATTTTACATCAGATCTAAAAAAGCAAATTGTAGAACAAAGTAACTTATACGCAGTCCAGAAACAAATCTCCAATCCTGAAGTTATAAATGAAAATATCCTAAATAAATTCCTAGGCATTCTGATTTACACCTCAGTTATAAAATTTCCAAACACCAGGGCTTACTGGAGTGAAAAATTTGGTTATGATCACATAAAAAATACTATGCCGCTAAAAAAGTTTGAAAAAATAAGATCCACTCTCCATTTTGCCGACGATACGCTATGCTTGCCCAAAGATCATCCAGACTATGACAGGCTATTCAAAATAAGACCTCTTGAGGAAACGCTCAACTGCCAGTTTGGGAAGGTTCCCTTAGATCAAAGGCTTTCCATAGACGAGCAGATGTGTGCAACCAAAATGAGCCATTACATAAAGCAATACATGTCCAATAAACCCCACAAGTGGGGGTTTAAATTATATCTCATCTGCAGTCTACAAGGATATGCTCATAGATTTGAGGTTTACAGTGGAGGGGGCTCCAAAAATAACATCTTAACTGGTGAGCCAGATTTGGGAGAGTCTGGCAATACAGTCGTCAGGTTAGCTAGAATGGTACCACGCAATGTGAATCACATTATATACTTCGATAACTTCTATACTTCTGTGCCTCTCGTCACCTATTTAGCTAAGGAAGGAATTTTCTCACTGGGAACAGTAAGAGTAAACCGATTGAGAAACTGCAAATTGCCTGAAAAAAACACTATAATGAAAAAGAACGTACCCAGAGGATTCTATGAGGAAAACGTGGCGACTGTGGATGATATTGACGTAAGTGCTGTTGTGTGGAAAGATAACAAGCCCGTTAACCTTCTTTCCACTTACGTAGGAGCAGAACCAGCAACCACAGTCACACGCTTTGATAAATCGAAGAAAGAGAGAGTTGCTATTCCATGCCCCAAAGTAATCAAGGAGTACAATGCCCACATGGGAGGCGTGGACTTATTAGACTCATTTATAGGTCGTTATCACATCACAATGAAGAGCCGCAAGTGGACGATGCGCTTATTTTATCATTTCCTGGACCTCGCAGTTATAAATTCATGGGTTATGTTCAAGAAGGTAAATAATATGAAAGGAAATGATCAACTTCTCAATTTGGGTACATTCAGGCTAGAACTTGCTGAAACCCTCTGCAAATTGGGTCTACCTGCAAATGGCGCTAAACGTGGTCGACCTAGTGGGAGCACAATACAAAGAGAACTTGTAATGAAGAAGTTCAGTGGACCAGCTCAAGCAATTCCTTTGAAACACGTCAGATTAGATCAGACATGTCATTGGCCAGTTTGGCTGGATAAGCAGCAGAGGTGCAAATTCCCGAAATGTTCAGGCTTTACATTTAAAATGTGCCAAAAATGTCGTGTATCTTTATGTGATACGAAAAAAAGCAATTGTTTTTATAAATATCATAATGAAGAATAAATAAATACATTTCAAAAACAATATCCACTCTTATTTTATCCATACTTGCAAAACATCAATGAATGCGCAATGTAGTTTATAAACAACACTCACATTATTGCAAAAAAAGTATAGTAAATTCATGTCTAGATTTTTTTACTCATTTTTCCTAGACAGTAATACACGTCTTTTACACAAATATAATTTTTTTAAAACGTAAAAAAAAAATCATCCATTTAAGGGTTAAAGTTATTTTTTTTCAATATTTTAGGTAAAAATCGATTCAAAACTCTAACATTAGTTAATTTTATGGTAATAAAAATAATACCTTATACTTAAATTTGCGAAAAAAGGTAAAAGGCAAACACATTAGCCCGTGTCAAAATGCGGGCTAAATGTGCATATTTGCTTACCCCATATCTCCTAAACGGGACCGGTCGGGGTCAAGGTCAAAATTTGTATGGCTTGGTGTGGGTTCAAGTTATAATCTCTAAAAGTTTCAGCTTTACATCTTGATATAAAAAAAAGTTAGGACGAAAACAAAATCCGTTTTCATACATTTAAAATCTTCAAAGTCATTTTTTTCAATATTTGAGATGCCAATCGGTTCAAAATTCTAATATTAGTTAATGTTATGGTAATAACAATAATACCTCATACTTAGATTTGAGAAAAAAGGTAAAAAAAATTGAAAAATCCTATGTAAAGGAGCCTCGAAATCCGTCCCACTGTGCGCCGTACGGCGGACCACGACGGGGGCGGCCAGCGGCGCGGGGGAGATGCCGGTACGGGCGGCGGTGACAGCGGTCGCCGCGCGGCTCACTTTTGCTCCGGGACGCGCGCCATGCAAGACTTAATCGCCCGCATTCACATTTCACAATCATTTTGTAATTTGTCTAGTTCATTAAATGTTTGAAATTCAATCTGGTTGTTGTACGCGCACAGTAAGTATAAGACTGATTTAAAACAAAAAAAAGCTAATTATGCATGATAAAATACAAAAAATTAACTGAAAACTTCGAAATGCGCCAGTTTGATCCTTATTTTGCCTAATGATTACTTATATAAAAATTTTATTAGCTAATCAAATCAAACTGACAGTCTTAAGCCTGTTAAAAGCATGAAGGATTGTTTTCAGTTATACTTTGCATAATTCAAAATATTTTATTTGTTATGGTTAACGGGTATTTTTGGCGATACTAACTTACACGACGTGAAATTCCAGCAAGAATGGTGAATTATTAATATTAGGTATATTCTCTTTCATTAAGTAAAGACCGTGACGTCAATAAGACCAGTGAAGTCGATTTAAACGACATAAATTTAATACCACTGGCGTGAAAAACCGATTCAAAAATTTTGGCGCCCCGTGAGTATATAAATGGTTACTTTATTAAAAAATCCAAAACTCGTATTATCAAGGGATGCAAAAATTGTATGACAGGGGAGGGTGGGGTAATCACGGACGGCGGGTAATGCCGGACACGTCAGTTTAGGTGTATTAGAACAGGATAGAAGATATTCGCAATGCTTGAATCGTGAGTCGAGTTCGAACGTAGTGCCGGACTGTGAGTAGTGGAGTGAGGCTGCGCACGCTTTGCAAGGTAAGTAAAATTGAGTTTTTTTCAACAATTTCATCTAATTTTAGTGTAATATTGAAAAGTTGTATATTATGGCATTCATGGCATAGAAATCTGGTATCTTTTATGTATATCGACGTATAATTAGACAAGGTTTTAAAGTACTCGGCGCTTGCATCACTCGATTCTAACTTCAAATAAAAATTTAGTTTTGCGTATTTCTGTGTGTCGGCTAATGGCGGACGACTTAGATGGGGTAATCTCGACCATCCGCAATTACCCCTACATAGTTTTATTTTATCTTTTATTCTACCAGTTAACTGCGGTGGTTTTTGTTTTCTTTGTACCTAGCCTAAAATATTGTTTTAACAGACTCTAAACCCTTGTGTTAGAAATATGTATACTTATTAACTATATCTATTTCAGATGCCAAGACATTACCAAAGGAACACAACTCGTGCCACAATAATTTATTAAAGGAAACGTTTGATAACCGCATAGTGTCACGTTTTGGACCCGTGAGTTGGCCTCCAAGATCGTGCGATTTAACGCCGCTAGACTATTTTCTGTGGGGCTATGTAAAGTCACAATTCTACGCCGATAGGCCCGAAACGCCAGGCCGCTTCCAAAAGGTCGATGTGGAGATCGTTGGGGGAGGCCTATGTTCAGCAGTGGACTTCCTATGGCTGAGATGATGCAGCCCGAAACGATTGACCACTTGGAGGACAACATTCGCCGCGTTATTGCCGATATATGGCCCCAAATGTTGGAAAAAGTCATGGAAAAGATAAGACTTAGTTCGAGCCAGCCGTGGCGGTCAAATTCCAGAAGTCATAATTAAATTATTATGCCAGAAGATTATTTTTCCAATAAGGTGAATTTTACATCAATTTAAAAAAAGCATCTTTGTTTTATTCCATTTCAAAGTTCTATACTTCTATAAAAAACACCCTTTGAAAGAAAAATACGAAATAAAAAGCCGAAGTTCGGCGATTAGTTCTAGTAGATATATCCAGAAGAAAAAATGCTGATATTGCTCACAGAAAAAAAACATTCATTGTGCAATAGAAAATTGTTCTGTTTAAGATTAATTTTAAGTTTTATATGTAATGTAAACTTTTTGATACTAAAATGATTTATATTGTTTCCTGTTATAGTTTGAGTGTGATGGTAAAAATGTTCATTGTAGTTATAAGGACAAATTCATTAAATTATATTGACAAATATCTGTGTTATAAAATGTTGTCAAGTCACAGACGAAATCAATATTTGATATTTTTGGATCCAAACGAAGAGTTTTTATTCGGCGGCACTAGGACAAAATGGTGATGGAGACATGTATTGTGGCTTCAGTAAAACATGGTGCATGGTCTGTGACGGTTTGGGGTTGTTTTGGTGGCTTTAAGTCCAATTATCGATACAACTGGCGCTGGATTAACATCATTTATTATAGAAAAACTAGACAACATTAATTTGGATATACACAATTTAAGGGGACAGGGTTATGATAATGGATCAAATATGCGCGGTAAGTAATGGTCTTCAAAAAAGATTGCTGGATTTAAATCCCCGCGCTTTCTATGTACCGTGCGCTAGTCACAGTTTAAATTTAATAGTAAACGACGCTGCCAACCCCAATCATCATACGACTGGATTTTTTTGTATTGTGCAAGAATTATATAAATATTTTTCGTCCTCTGCTAAAAGGTGGTGGTGATGGGATGATTTAGTAAAAAAATATTTCATAAATCTGTCCTTAAAACCATTATCTGAAACAAGATGGTCAAGCAGAATAGATGCTATAAAACCGCTGTTTACAAATTTACCAGAAATTTATGATGCCCTATATGAAATATCGAATAATATATCATATGATCAGAAGGCAAAATATGACGCTAAATGTCTAGCAGAAAAAATATGCACCTTTTCATTCATTTGTTCACTAAATGTATGGCATGTAGTATTAACAAAAGTAAATTTTGTGAGTAAAATTCTGCAGTCCGTCGATATGAATATGCAAGTTGCTTTAGATGCTTTAACAGAATTTAAAAAGTTTTTGATAAAAATTTGAACAGACAAATTCTGAACAAATTGTAAGCCAAAAAAAATCCGGAAAATTAGACGTCGAGACTGAATTTGAAACTTCCAGATCCAGACCGCTAAGACGTTGTAAAACTCCAAAGAGTTTTGATTATGAACACGAAGACCACACTATAAATGATTCGAAAACCTCTTAAAATTAATGTATTTTTTATATATTAGACCAAGCGTTATCTTCCGTAGATGAAAGATTTAATTTATTGAATAATCACAACGACGTCTTTAATTTTTTATTTAATTTAAGTGATGACCAAGATCAAATACGATTAAGAAGTAGCTGTCATCGTTTACAGGATAAATTTTCAGCAAAAGATTCATTGGATATTAACGCCGATGACTTGTGTGAAGAAATTATGTCATGTCAGCCACTTTTCAAAAAAATTAATAATGATGTGGTAAAAATTCTAGAATTTATTTAGTTAAACAATTCGACAGCTGTATGCCCTAACATTACCATAGCATTACCAATTATGCTAACTATGCCAGTTACAGTAGCAAGCGCGGAAAGGTCCTTTTCTAAATAAAAACTCATAAAAAATACCTGCGCTCCACAATGAGTCAGGAAATATTAACAAATTCGGCGCTTCACTTTGGACGAAAATATCCCTCCCTTTATCCATTTGGAAGCAGAGTCTAATGGGATATAAATTATTAAGATTATTTTATTTTGCTGGAACCTCAACAAATGAATAATATCAAACAATTTTCACACTTAAAAAAAATAGCAGATACAATGAAAAGCCAACAGATGCTCTGCATATTAATTAATGTTAAAGAACGTCTAGTGGTTCCACCACTAGTATTTCAGATATTATGAGTTTGCATAGCGACTCAGACCTGTTAGATGTTGATGTTCTGACCGATCACAGCTCAGATTCTTGGACAAAGGGAAAATTACTCGGAAATAATAAAATAGAAAGTTGTGATTCAAATATAATCAAAGTAAAGAAAAGCCCTACGGCTCATGTAAGTGATGATGTCAAGAAAAATGAGAAGGAAACGGAAGAACCCACTGACAAATTTTTCTTCTTTGACGACGAGAACACAGGTGAAGAAGATGTTATTGATAATTTTAAAGACAAAGATGTTGTTTCAAATGAAGATGTTACTAACAATAAAGAAAATAAGATCGAGAAAAGAATAACTATAATTAAGGAAGAAAATATAACATATGCAAATGAAAAAGTAGCAGTAACGTATCTCAAACCTATATTTTTAAGCAATTATATTAATCCACCAAAGAAAGTAAATCCAAAGCCTGTTTTAAAAAAAAGTATAATTAAAAGAAAATATAATTACTATAACAATAGCCAAGAAATATTAAAGGCGCTTATTGATAGCGACTAAAGCAGTTTAATTTTGATTTTTTTATATTTTCGCATTTTATGTATTTTTTATACACACCAAAGCTGAAGATTTATAAGTAGGTAGATAGTTTTGAATTAAATGTTTAAGTTAAAGACAAATAGTGTGGTTGTAAGACTGTTAATTATAAGTTCTTAATCCTAGAGTGGGCGCGCTATGAGCATTTTGCCGCCCGCGCTAAAAAACCTTTAATATTTTTTAAAATAACTAGCCGTTAGACTTGCGCTTCTTAGTAGCTGCCCCCACTCTCGTTAGCAACGTTTGTCGAGAATCTAGACGCCGTCAGTGCGCGGGGGACCGCTGGAGAAGAAGGTTTCTACCATCAGGTGTCGCCGGGCGGCAAATTGCTCACCGCGCGCCCACTCACGTAAGTAATATTGTATAATGTATTTTTTGCAAACTCGAAATGTTGACTATATTTTATGGTGCATTAATAACTTTTGCTACTAAAAATATGTTTGTTTTAGGATTTCAAAGAATTCATTGATAATAATAAATAAGAATGGATAAAATAGAAGCTCAAATTTTGTCTTGGCTAGAAGAAACATCTGATTTTGAAGATGCTAGTACACACATCGTTGAAAATGAAAATATTTCAGATAGTGATAGATCTACTATTCATAGTGAGCACAACACGGAAACAGAACAGTCAGCAGACAGTGACGCTTCGAACAATAAAGAATCTTATTCAACTGTTGTGTGTTCCGAAATAGCACCTACACCCAGTTCAGATATGAGTAGCCATCAGCCTCGATCTCGTCGTCGTAAACGTAAAATACAACCACGTGGTGATAAATCTCCAACATGTACGTCCAGCGATGATGATGAACCACTAGCGCAACTACTTCGTCTCAGAAATACTGTATCGTCCCCGCAGGCAAGTACGTCAGCTCAATCTCAACTTTTATCTGTTACTCCAGCTTCTCGACGACGACATACTAGAGTTCCGATGTATCAAGGTAAAGATGGCACGAAATGGCTTATTCACCCTCCTTTACGACCAAATATCCGGACAAGACAGGAAAATATTGTAATCGGCAGGCCCGGAGTGAAGGGTGAGGAAGCTTTGAACTGTAAAACACCTGTAGAATGTTTTCATTTGTTTATTACCGAATCAATGATTGATGATATTGTGTTATGTACTAATACATACATAAGAGCTAACCAAGAAAAATTTTCCCGTGAGAGAGATGCAAAAGAGACGAACAGAATCGAAGTGAAAGCTCTTATCGGATTACTGCTGATGGCTGGTCTAAAAAAGATGAATCACGCAAATATTCCAGAAATGTGGGTAAATGATGGGACCGCCCCTGACGTTTTCAGGGCAACTATGTCTATAAAAAGGTTTTATTTTTTACTTAGACATCTGCGATTTGATGATATGAACACCAGAACAGAGCGTGCTACTCATGACAATATGGCAGCTATGCGAAATATTTTTGAAAAATTTAATTCATACTGTCAAGAACATTATCAAATCGGAGAATATTGTACTATAGACGAGATGCTGGAATCCTTCAGAGGTAGATGTAAGTTCCGGGTATATATGGCTAATAAACCTGCCAAATATGGCATAAAAATTTATGCACTTGTTGATGCGAAATCATTTTACACTAGCAATTTAGAGGTGTATGCTGGGAAACAACCTCCAGAGCAGTTCAATGTTGATAATTCAGCAAATGCTTTGGTAAAAAGATTATCCCAAAATATCCTCAACACTGGCCGCAACATCACTATGGACAACTTTTTTACTTCGATACCTCTTGCTGATCAGTTGCTAAATGATCATAGAACGACTATTGTTGGAACGTTACGTAAAAATAAAAAAGAAATTCCACCAAATTTTTTGAACACCAAAGACCGGGCGAAGCCATCTTCAATGTTTGGATTTGGCGACAGGAAAGTTTTACTATCTTATGTTCCAAATAAAAAGCAAAAGAAAATAGTATTACTATTATCAACTTTGCATGAAGATGATACAATCGATGAAAGCACCGGGCCTGCTGCAAAACCTGAAATAATAACATTTTATAATAGTACTAAAGGTGGTGTTGACTTGGTTGACCAAATGAAGGAAGAATATTCTGTTGGGAGGATGACTCGCAGATGGCAATGAGATTGTTTTTTTCAATGTTGAATATTGCCGGTATAAACAGTCAAATTATTTACAAAGCCAATACTCAACATTTGATGCTACGTCGAGAATATTTGAAACAAATTGCCATGGTACTTGTCAAGCAATATATGACCACAAGGTCTTCTATAGGCACTTTAAATATTCCTTTGAGGAACCAAATTGCTCGCTTTGTCCCAGTAGAACAAGCATCTTCTTCAAAAAAGGAGGGCAAATGCAGCATATGTCCCTCAAAGAAAAACAGGCGCACGAAAAAAGGGTGAAAAAAGGGAAAAAAGGGAGTTACTGTGCAATGAACATTGTACATATCTTTGTGAAGACTGTATTGATAAAGCGTATCCTGTAGATTTAGAAAATATATAATTTTGTTATTTTTTCCACTTTTTTAAGTATTAAAAAGTATTATGTAGCATAAGAGAAAAAAAGTCAATAAAAATATTAAGTTTTCTAAAGTCTTTTGTAAACCAAAGTTTATAGAACAATGTTGAATAAATATGTTGATTAAATATTACTTACTGTTTATTTATTTAAATCCTAAAAGAAAAAATATTAAATTGCTATATTACTAGTCAAAATGGTCAAAGAAAATGAGGCGGCAAAATGCTCCCCACGCGCCTACTGACGTTACGCAAAAAGACGCGCCCACTCTAGGGTTAAATAATTATAAGTTTTGTAATAAATAACATTGAAAAACAGTTGTGATTAAATACAATTATTATAAGTACCTACAAATAGTTTCTTTTTGGAATAAATAAAATTAAACTTGAAAAATGAATCGGTATGGCTGGAATGTATAAGTAAATGATGACACATCGACTGGTAGGGCGAGCGGTAGCGGCGGGGGTGCGGGGAGTGCAGTGGCTGCACTCCCCGGACACTTGCTGCGGGTGCGCCGTACGAGTAATGTGTCTGTCGGAAATCAAACGGTGTTTCCTTTATATAACCTATACCAAATAGAGACCTGTACAATGGCCATAACGAAACTTGTTACACAACTCTTTAATTTGTATTTTTGGATGATAAAAATGTAATGTAATAGGTACCTTCTGTTGCTTCGTACCACCCACCTCATTATATTTTATGTAAAGAACTTGGCCTTAAATATTCCAAATATTGCTTCATCTCTATTATGAACACATTTAATATGTTACCCTTATATTCTAAATAGCCCCAAAAAAATCAATACTTGTCACTATGAATGAATTTCGATTGCCATTTTTCACCTTTTTAATGACGAAAAGGAGTGAAATTTAAATTAATTCTTGATAATTTTTTACCCTCTAACTGTTCCAATTATCGCTCAGCGGTTTTTATTAGGCACAGTTTAATAATAATAAAAAAAACCAAAGCAATAAAGTAAAATACTAAATAACCCCCTTGTTGGGATATTTGGAACGGCAATCTTAAAAAAAAATATCTGTAGATCTAATAACAGTAGACACACAGTTATAGTAGTTACTTAAAAAAAATTGAAGAACCAACTTAAAAAAAAAATACATGTACTAATTTAGTAGCTGTATTTTTTGTAAATACACATTTAAGAAAAAAAACTGTTCCAATTAGGCCCACTTTACGGTAATTTAAAAAAACAGCAGGTAAAATAATTAAAACCAACAGAAACCCTGTATGTTAATGTTTGATGAGATGTCAATAAAACTGAATACTACTTATCGGTCATGAAAAGACAGAATAGTGGGAGTTGCAGACAACGGGAAGAAAATACAAGAATTTGTAGATCATGTACAAGTTTTTTTTTATGCTGCGTGGTGTAACATATAATTACAAACAAACCATATATGTTTTCTCCCAAAGTGCTACACAAAGGACTGAACATGCCCCATTTACTCAATGGGGTAAGAAATAATTATATGACAATGAATATAAAATATTGTCAAAATAACAAAATAAATGTAGCAATGTAAGAACATTTCAAAACAAGAGTATTAAACAAACTTACAGAATACCATGTTTGTCCCGAAAAGGGAAGAAAAGAATACAAGAATTTGTAAATCATGTAGTTTTTATGCTGCCTAGTGTAACATATAATTACAAACAACCCATATCATATGTTTTCTCCCAAAGTGCCACACATAGTACTGAACTCACAAATAAAATAAATTATTAAAAGTACAAGAATGTAGGTTTATAGTGGTGGCATTAGTTTGTGACCAGGTACGAATAATAGACAAGCTACAAATACATTAGTAAACCTGCATCTATTTAAGAAGAGGAAAAGAAGTAAATACAAACATTATTTGTATTATGGAATGCATATTACACAGAGATATTACATTAGATCACACAACCAATACTATACTATTGACTCTTAATGAAATGTTTTACTGTGTATGCCTACCTAAGATTGTAATTTTGAGTTAAAAACAAATTTGCCTTTGCCAAAAATTGCAACTGTAATCTTTTATACATTTGAATTTGGACAGAGACTTACATTTATGAGGTGATATAGTAAATTTTAATTTTGAGAATGAAGTTTTATTTCTCCTTTAAATGTAACTGACATACTACCAACTAGTACCAACCAATCAATTCCTTTTGTAACCTCAATGGGGAACTATGGAACATTGACATGAAACCCGACAAACTTTCCACTGTAGAACACTACAATAACTATAATCTCAGGATTCCAAGATGAAAACGCACAAAATACAACAGAGAAATCATCACATAAACTAAAACTGGACTAAAACTTAACAACAATGATACATATTTGTTACTACAGTAGAATCAGATGTGTCAAACTTAAAGATGAATGTGACCAATTTTAAATTTGTATATTGCAAAATATACATGGGTAATCCATATTCTTCTACAAGCCAGAAACTGTCCGCGCTGTTCTATTACATTTTACACAAACAGTCTAAAACCAACAAAAACAGTAATAAAAATAACAGGTAAACCCTTTGGGTAAACCGGCTTAAATAAATCATGTCGGTATTTGGGGTATTCGGATTTCGGAAATGTTATGTGCTTAAAACAACGTACTCTAAGCCCTGAGGTCTCATAGCAGGCTTTTTGTAAGAAATGTAAACCCTTCCGCCTCTACGAACTAAAACATCATTTTTCCAATTCAAGTCTTATAGCCGATGCGACAACTATGCCGGTCGTGGAAAACACATTGCACAGAAAAAATGTGAAATTCTTTAAGAATTTGTCCACAATTTGGAATGCCATCCTCGATTTAAATTAAGTAACTTAGATTTATATTAATAATATTTTATCTTTCTAAAGTCAAAACCAACACGAACCAAACATGAAACTAGAGATGGTGAACTCGATTTACTAACTCGAGTTAACTCGAGTTGTGCTAAATTCGAGTTAACTCTAATTGAATTCTTCGTAACTCGAGTTTGAAAATCGCGATAGATGTCGCATTTTACTACGAAAGAGTAGCAAATATGCATATTTGAATTCCTTGCTTTTACCATGGGAACATTACATTTTCCGGTATACATAGTATCCCATGCGATATATCAGGGTATAGCTACCTATATACGAAGTTTCATCAAAATTGCTTTTAATTATGAAGTAACAGACTCATGGCAGCCTTTTACGTATGAGACACACGTACAGTACAGTCTCATACCAGTAAAAACTATAAAACCTCTATAATTCAATCCTACATATCAAGTTCAACACTCGGTTTCTTCCTTCCCATTCGAGTTGTGTAACTGGAGTTCAATTTGAGTTAACTGAATTTTATGAATTTATATGACCTCCTCGATAGTACACACGAAAATAAATTCTACAAATGAAAATAGCGCTGCCGAAACGAAAGGGGAAAAATGCTAAAAGTTATACATCCATTTAGACCACTTATCAGAGAAAAATCGGCTCTATGCGGTTCATTGAATTTTTTGTAATGCCATATACTCTTCAATATATTTTTATTGGATTTTTATTAAGATAGAAATATGAGTACTTTTGTTATACTAGCGCTATTTTAGCCAGTATTTGTACTACTGTTCGTCGTTTTCAACTTTCAGATGGCAGATTTTTGATTTAAGATGTAAAGATAGTACTGTCTCTATTCTCTATAGCTCGATAGTCGATTGTTATTTTACTCAGCTTTGGTTCACGCTACAATTTGTGCTGTTTCTAGGGATGTTCATGTAAAAAAATATCGATATTTTTGTCGATATAATATATCGTAGTGTTCTATCGGTACTTTGCGATATATCTTACAAATATATCGATATTTCGAATATATCGTAAGCTATTAATATTTAACTAGTCTATAATATTGAATATTAAATAGGGTTCAGGTTAATATTAGTAAAACAAAGTGCAGAAACAATTATTTATTGTTTCATGCTAATAAATAGTAATCTTTGATAGCACTTTAAAATCACGTTATACTTACTGTATGAATCGTAAACTGTAGTAAACAAAACATATAATAATTGTCACAGCTTGCTTCTTTTGTACAACTGGGGCCCTACTATATTCATCCGAACGAACAAACGAACAAAGTGGGCCCTACTATATTCATCCGAACGAACGAAGTTCGAAACTTCGGATAATCGCAGTTTATATACGATACGAATGTACCTACATATACTTATGGTCGTAATTGACTTATGGTTACGATGTACGTTATACAACTTCGAACTTTTACAGAGTAGATACATTCGTATCGTATATAAACTTCGATCGTCCGAAGTTTCGAACTTTGTTCGTTCGTTCGGATGAATATAGTAGGGCTCGCTTCGTTCGTTCGTTCGTTCGGATGAATATAGTAGGGCCTGAATAGTGACCGTAGAAGAATTTCGTGTCTTTACGTTTTATTATTGTGAACAACTTCATTACAGAGAGATAATAATTTTATAAAAAAAAAAGAAGTGGAATGTGCTTCTCTTATAATTTCTCCCAATAATTGATATATTGAATGAAATATATCGATTATACGTTTCGATACTAGATGATTCGATAATATCGGGTTCAATCGATATAATATATATCGCGTACATATATCGATATTTCAAGCAGTATCGATTTATATCGTGCATTCTGTATTTCTTTCTAGTATTAGATGGTCTGTGATTTTTTACTCATCTGTGCTGACTGCTGTGAACCGAACTTATTATTTTTAATTTCTTGGGCCTCGGCTCTTAATAATTTTTACCCAGTCATTTCAAATTTAACAGCTTTGAGCTTACCAAATCAGGATTTTCCTGAGCTATAATAATTGAACTTCCACAATTGAGCACCAAAAATAGAAAATGAAGAAAAAATTCGCAGCAAGTGATGAAGATTCCCATGGCAATGGTTTTACAACTATAAAGCCGTTACCCGTTCGCTGATCGCCTAGCCAGGCTTCCCCAACGGGTCTCACCTGGCTTGGTTGATCGCACGGGTGCGTGAAGAACTAGATATGGACTGCAGAACACATGGCAAATGGCTGGTGCAGTCATAGCAATAAATAACGTGCATTGCGAGTTCGTCTCGTGAGGAATCAGTTCCAGATTGCCCTGTCTCTAGTTGAATTTTATATCACGTACGATCATGTGCATGGAAGCTAGACAAAACAAAATGATCGCCCCATGAAATAATAATAATGTGCATTTTCGTGTATCATTAATAGATGTTCATTTATCGACGTCGAAGGCATGAAAACTGATATAGTGACGTCTCGGCATGATATTTTTCCCTAATTGGTTCTATATGGTAAATATCCTTTAATAAGAGAAGTTTTCAGCTGTATGTAAATGGTTGTTCAAACCTTTTTTTTGTTTTTTTTTGTCAAATATTTGGTTATAGAGCATTTTGTGTGTCATTGTTGTGTTGTATAATATTAACACTCAGAATGATAGGCAGTTGAAGAAATAAACTTCCAGACTTTTACTGTATTTTGGAGAAAAGCTATAATTATACAAAAAATAAAATATGTTTGTTTAAGTTCCCATGTTTGCTAATTGCATACTCTCTAGGGATATTTAGCGATGTTTGAGATTCTGCAGTGTTACTGTACATATCTAGTGATATGTTCTTTTAATTTATAAATTTGTCTTGTCTTTTGTTAATTATCAAATATTTGGTGATACATATCCAACTTCGTTTGTGGCAGTTGTAATCTTCATTTGTTTTGATTTTCTTTCCTGTTTTTGTACTGAGGTTGTACTGAAGTTGCTCATTACTGGCATACCATGGCATATTGGTTTCATAAAACAAGCTTGCATTCTGTTGATGTTGGTTATGTCTATTAATCATATGATTTTTTCCCTTTACCTTAGTAATACTTGAATAAATTGATTAAAAGAATAAGGCCCCTCACATTTTAAAGTTGAAAGAATATTTTGTCCACCAACCTGCAATAATTTGAAGTCCAGGTGTCCATACTCAAACTTGAAGCTTCAGTAGTCATCAATCAAATTGAATTCAGAATAAACATAGGTATTTTTAGTTTTGTCACAGGATGAAAATGATCATATTATTGTTTGAATTTTAAGTAGTCTTGCCTATGTTTTGTTTTATGACTGTTTTGTTCTATTCTTGAAATGTATTTTTATTTCACAAAACTGTTCCTACGACCATGTTCTCTTTTGGCATCTATTAACAACAATATATAAGTACAAATGTATAACAATATTTGCTATAATTTGAAATTGCATAGTATTGGTTATTGTGTCCATCCTATGATTGGATGGCTGAAGAGTCTTGATTATATTGATTTATTAAACTTTACATACTAAACATGGTATAAAGGAAGGAGAATTAATGCCAGAAGCTATCTCTGCCAGTCTACTTGGAGATGCGCAGTGGTGAACAGAAGTAGTTGTACATATATTTTGCTGTGCTTTTTTTACATTGTCAGCTGTAATACTATCAGAAGTAACAACATCAGTATTTGTAATTTTACATGATTTTCTTATTTACAGTTTGCTAGATAATGCAAACAGATTTTCCGCGAAATCTTTATGATAGCTTCACTTTTGATCAATGTCATATTACAGAGTGCATTTAGCTGTCAAATACAAAACTCAAAATATATTGTTTGTATGCAATCTATGCATTATTTACCAAGGTACACAATTCGATTGGATATTTTAGTGAGATTTTTCCCTCCCACCATTCATTCCTCTCCTTCAAAAGTAATTTGCAACATTCACAATTGAATTTCCTTAAAACTTTGCAGCTTATTAACTCACTGATGTATTTAAAGAGTTGCTCAACAATTCTGCACATTGAACTTCAAAATTTTCAATTTTTGAATTTTTACACTATGACTGTATTTGGTAACAAATATTTGTATAATTCTCTGAGTTTTTAGTCGCTGTATTTAGCCTTAACACTGTCTGGGGTTTTCTTTGGTAATACTTTGATACCTACTGAGGCAATTTGATCCATAGAAACATTTATGCAATTTAAACAAGTTTTATTTATTTTGATATATTTATTTATTAATTACCTATTTCTTTAATTTTTGGTATATTATGTATACCTATATTTACTGAAATAAATGCGTTTTGCGTTTTTTATATTAAAAATTAACTGAATAAAGAAATTTTAAATCCAACTAATAAACGATGCCATAAAATACTTATACAATAAGATAAAATCCATTCTTCAATGGAACCTAATCAGTCTACACTAGTTTTATACTTAAACTTAGTATATTGTGTTACATTTCTGGCAAAGTGACATAGTGGAGCCGTTTTTAAATATCTCTTTCTGCAGTGCTAACAGGGGCTTACGTTTAGTAGTAAGGTAAGATCACGTCAATAAAAATGGGTAGGCCTCGTCGTTAAATCGTTCAGTTAAAGCAGTGGTTCCCAAACTTATTTTGTCTACTGCCCACTTTGAGAATAAATATTTTTTTGGCGCCCCCATTTTTTCACCTATTTAAAAACCACTATAACTTCAAATTAAATGAATTAATTATTGTGACCTAAACGAAACTTTTACTATAACCCGCAACTTGAAACCTGAGCGCAGTAGGTAACATACAACGGCGCTTAGGTCTCAAGTTAACTCTTACGGGCTCCACCTGCCAATAAGAATGATTATTGAAACGCAACTTTATAGTATTAAAACAGAGTATCTTTTATTAAAAATAAAACTAAAATAATCGATCCTTATATAAAAACTAATGTGAAGGATGAATCTGATGCTGTTTAATAAGTTTGTTGATATCAGGTTCCAATTTACTCAAGAACAGTCGCAAGTCGCCACGTTCGGTAACAAGCAAACGATTTCTCTTTTTAGTAAGCAGTGTTGTCACAGCATTAAATCCACGTTCACACAAATATGACGATGGGAATGCTATCAAGAATCGTTGAACGATTGACCACAATCCAGGGTACAATTGCGGGATCGGTTTTTGTAGCCAAAATTGTTGGTAACCATTTTTGAACTTTATTTTTATTTCCTCGTTTGTTGTCAATTCTATAAGTTCTTCTTCCAGCTGAGGTGACATTGCTGTGTTGACATTTGAAAACGGATCCAACACCCAGTCTGGTATTTCCAAGTTCAAAATGTCCTGGTATCGTTCGGTGAAGTCAATGTGGAGGTTTTCCAAATGTTGGCAGTAGGCAATCAATTCGTCGTTACTGCATGATACTGATAAATTCGGAAAATTGTGAAACTCACGTCTACCCAGATTCTTCTTGTGTAGAAGCAGTTTGGTTGCGAAAGCAGCAACGACGTTTTTTGTTTTAATTAAATTTAGTTTATCGCCTTGCAGTTGGAGATTCATGTCGTTGAACAATTTATACAGGTCTGTCATGTAAGCTATATCATTCTTTGATGGTATGAGCTTGTCGTGCAATTCTATATCTTTAGTTTCCAAGAACTCTATAACAGAGTCAAACAGGTTGTAAAATCGAGTCAGACAATTGCCTCTTGATAGCCAACGAACTTCAGTATGAAACAACAAACGGTTGAAATCCTCGTCATTAGTAACACAAAGCTGATGAAATAATCTATCATTCAAAGAGCTGTTGCGGATTTTATTGACTGCTTTGATGACATATTGCAGTGATTGAAATAGTTTTTCACTTAAGTTTCTAGCAACTAAATGTTGTCTATGAATAACGCAATGTACACCAAGGACATCTGGAATTTTATTTTTTAAGTACGCTATGAAGCCTTTATGGCACCCTGTCATAGCCGGAGCGCCATCCGTAGCAACTGAAATAATATTTTTCAAAGGAATCTCTTTCTCATCGCAAAACTTTTCCAATATATTGAATATGGTTTCGCCTTTTGTATCGGTCTCTAAATTTCTAGCAAATAATAGTTCTTCACATATTTTCTCATCTTTAATAAACCTCACGTTAGACAACAACAATGCTTCATTAGTTGGTAAAGTGGACTCATCGAGCTGAATTGAGAATTGACTTGTCCTCAGGTGATCGCACAATGATTCTTCAATGTTTTCAGCCATTTCATCAATTCGTCTTTGCACAGAATTATTACTCAAAGGAATTTTTCGGATAATATCTGCGGCCGGTTTATGAAGCACAGTAGTTATTACTTCATTTATTGCTGGCAATATTAACTCTTCTCCGATGTTATGTGGTTTGCCTTTTTGAGCAATTAACAAAGAGATATTGTACGAAGCTCGAAGTCCGTCGTCGTCTTGCTTAGCAGCCTCTGAAAATAGTTTTGCTACACTTGGCTGAGTATTATGCTTCTTCTCTAGGTCTTGAAAATATGCTACATTCTTTTCTTTCTTATCTGGATGCATTTTATTCAAATGATCTTGCAGTCTTGAAGGCTTCATTGCTTCATTCGAAAATGTTTTTAGACATAGAAGACACAAAGGCGACGATGGGTTTGTGGGATTTTCAATGAATCCGAATTTAATATATTCCGCACAGTATTGCCGTCTCTTCTTTTTTACTTCCGTCATTGTTTTGCTTTGAGAAATACGTTCAACTTCGCGAGTAGTGTAGAGGAGACGTAAGTACTAATTTACTGCATCTATTGCGCGCGAAACCACAAATGAAAATAAAATAAATATTACATTGTTTATGGGCTTGTACACAAAACTGCGATGCGACGCGATGCGAATTCGCAACGCAGAAAATTACGACACGAATTGCTGCGATGCGATTTCGTGCGGCAAGGCGTCTCCCAGGGTGACCATTCCTTCGACGACCGTTAACCGTACTAAACGTATTTTGAATTGAAAACTAGGTCATGACATGGATCGTAAAAAAAATGTGCACTTTTATTATTGCTTAGGAGATACAGGAAAAAGAAACAAAGAAGATTTTGGGTTCATCCATTTATTATGAATCCCGATGGAAACTATTTTCTTCTAAAATATAAAGCTTTGAAAACCGACGAAAAAAAATTTTTGGAGTATTTTAGAATGAGCATATCTTCATTCGAAGAGCTTTTAAGTTTATTATCACCATATCTTCAGAAACAATCGTACAAGGGGAGAATTTCTGTTATGCCTCTGGAAATGATTGGCCTCACTATCCGGTAAGTAAAGTAAAACAATAATTGTTTACATTAGTTTTTATTGAGAAAAGAGTTTTTAAAATATTACAATCTATAAAATTTACGAAAAATCAAAGTCTTCTTCAGTTGAAAGTGTGCTTAATATGCTTGAGTTAGAAAAATCATTACTGGGTGAATCAATTTGATCTGGTATGTTAGATGACTGTGGAAATGTCGCAAAATGTTGAGTTTGATAGCCACCCTGGTAGTTGCTATTCGGATAGTAGTAGCCATGAGGTTGATGCAATTCTGTTAAAATTTGAAGAACTCTGCTCTGAAAGATTAGTGTTTTATTGTCATCTAATCTTTCAAGTGATGGTAGAATACCTTTAAAAAAAGATATGTGTCTATTCTCAGGTTCCTTTAAAATATTTACAATATCATCTTCAAATTTATTATTAACCATCTTTCTTTTTGGTGGCTGCCTTTGGTAACGTGTTTTAGATGTACCTTCTTGATTATCTTGCTCATTTTCTGACTCATTTATACTAGTAGTTGTCTAATTTTGCAAATTTTTCTTAAGAAATAGTAATTGTTTGTACAGATGGTATTCTTTTATATTTTTGGATCCAGACCCTGACCTACTTGCATCTTTGAGTTTCTTTTCATATTTATTAAAGGTATCCTTAATCCCCCTCCATCTTTGTATTACTGAATTACCTGCAAAAAAAATAGACAATATTTAATTTATTCATTTATTTATTAATCTTTATTATTCATCAAATACCAATTATACAGAACAATAGGCGAACCTAACGCTAGAAGCGTTGTCTACCAATTAATTAAATTAAAATAATTTATGTATGTTTATGTCGTTTTAGGTTAGTGTTCTTTATTTTTCAAGTTTGTTATATAAATTAATCCTTTTTTTGTTCTATTTATGTTACAGATTCCTAGCGACCGGAAATGAAATCAGAAATATACATTTAGATTATTATCGAGGAATAAGTACAGTTGCTAAGATAATACGAGTAGTTTGTAATGCAATATGGAAATTTTGTTTAAATGCAAACATACCAAAAATTACACAACAGCTGTTTGAAGAAATAGCTGCGGACTTTGACAAGAAAGCCAACTTCCCTAAAGCAGAGTTTACACGAAGCCAGTAATGCTGGCGCCAGTCTACAGACAAGCCAGCGTTGGCCTGGCCCTTGTTGTTTAGACGCGGCCAATCATTCACGGATTTTTTCTTCGGGTGTGCACACGTTTGGAAAAAATTATGAATACGCGGCAAAGGCTGTTGAAAAAGAAATGTTTAAGGAATATCTCTGCACTATTAAGAGAAGAGTTGATTGATATATTACAAAAAAAGGGAGCGAAACGAGTTTGGATAAGAAAATGGTTAAGCGATAGACCTGTAACTGGAGCTTCTGCCTTGTTGCTGAAACAACTAAGATTAGAAGATCCTTCTGAGTACAGGTTGGCGTTGCGGGTTACTGCTGAAAACTTTGATGAGTTGCTTTCGCTTATACAGAGCTCGATTCAGCGCCAAGACACTCTGATGAGAGATGCATTACCAGCAAAAATAAAATTAGAAGTAACGTTATCGTTCTTAGCATCTGGAATGAGTTATCGAAGCTTGAGTCATTTTTACCGTGTTTCTAAACCATCTATATCACAATTCATACCAGAAGTTTGTCGAACAATTTATGAAGTATTAAAACAGTTTATTAAGGTAAGTGTTTATTTATTTACTTAAAATAGAAATAATAAGGCACATATTATTACAAAATACAACAAACATATATATTAATATTAAGCGGTATTGAAGGCTTGTTGAATGGCATCACTGTTGTCTACGCTTTCGCCGTAACTGTCATAATTATATGGAGTTTCTGGGGATATTACATTAGTAGTAAACTGGGAACACGAAGAACATGTCGATGGACTGGACTCTGGACGAGGGCAGATTGTAGGTGTTGTCAGAGAGTATTGGGGTACTATGTAGGACGGAAGAACTTGTGTAGAATTCCAATTAGTAGGTGGCGTATTTTGCGATTGCTGAACCGATTGTTGCACTTGATACGCATTCTTGGCTCGTATATCTGTGAGCATGCATTGAGTCAATATACTCTGTATTTTTTCCTTAGCAATGACTGCCTGTTCCTCTGTCAATTTTTTTAATTGTGCCGAGGCGCTTTTTCCAAATAGGTCAAGATCTGTTTCTTCGTAGCGTGTGTTGTCGTTAATTTCCCTTAAGTCATTTATCATGTTAGATATCTGTGATAACTTGCTCCGCTTAGGTTTTGTGGGTGGGGTAAATCGAGGTGTCTCTTCTGTAGACTCATTTTCTAACCCATTTTCAGAGCGTGGAACCAACGATGGTCCTGGTTCATTGCTATTCGATAATCCTGATTCATTGCTATTTGGGGTATCCATGTTATCCTGTAATTAAACAAAATTAATTAATGTAATTGTAATGTTATAGTTTTTTTTGGTGTGACTAAAAATGGTATTAAATAGGCCGCTTTAATTACTACCCTTTTTTTACAGGTACCAAACGCAGAAGAATGGAAAAACATCGAAAGGGGATTTAAAACACGATGGAATTTCCCCTTATGTTATGGTTCTATAGACGGAAAACATGTGACAATTAAAGCTCCTCCTAAAAGTGGAAGTTTATACTTCAATTATAAAAAAACAAGCAGCGTCGTATTGTTAGCTATTGCCGATCACGACTACTGTTTTTCGTACATAGATGTCGGCGCGTGTGGTAGCGCATCTGATGGAGGAGTTTTTAAGAATTGTTCTATATACCAAGACCTGGAAAATAACTTATTACCTGACAACGGAGTCATCGTAGGAGATGCGGCATTTCCACTAAAGACTTATTTAATGAAGCCGTATCCAGGTGTAAACCTCAGTACAGAAGAAAAAGTTTTTAACTACAGGTTATCTCGGGCAAGACGGATAATCGAAAATGTATTTGGAATCTTAGTTAGTAGATTCCGGGTATTAGAAAAGCCAATACTAACTAACTTGGAAACAGTAGATGCAATCGTTTGTGCTTTTTGTGCCCTTCATAATTGGCTACGAAAGAAATCAAATTCATACATCACCGCTACTTGTGTTGATAGGGAAGATGAACAGGGAAATATTCAGCCTGGTTCATGGAGGAGCCAAATACATGCCCTACAGAGTATTGGCAATCAAGGTAGCAATCATTCAGCAGAAATAGCAAGAGAGAAAAGAGAAGTTTTAAAAAATATGTTTAATAACGAAGGAAGAGTTCCTTGGCAATTAAATAGCATACATTAACAATCGACTTCGAAAATCAACATTGAAACGGACACGAGCTTCTTTTGTTGTAGTATGCGTGTGTCTTTAAGTGGCTTTATAATTTTGCTTAAATGTAATTTTCGTTTAAAATAAATAATAATGTGATTTTACTTACTATGGTTTTTCTCCTCATAGAAACCGGCTTTACAAACGAATCATATTCATCAAACCATTTTGCCTTTGGCTTATAAACGCTCCCCCCAGCCCCAGATCTTGTAGATTTTTCGATTTTGTCGAGTTCCAAGTAGTACGTATTTCGAATACTTTTGATTTTTGATTTAACTTCATCGAGTCAGTTCTTCTATATTCATTCCTACACGAAGTTGTTCTAGTGCCGAAGCGCGCATTTCTTTATTTTTGTATGCATCGCAACGCTTATCCCACAAGCATTCGTGCTCTCTATAAAGTTGTACGAATTTCAAAGTATCCTCTTCGTTGAATTTTCTCGGCATTTTGTCGCAGAAATTCCAAATAAAATAACAAAGAACACACACCGTACGGACGTTCGCCAGTGACTGGCGAGACTCGTCTACACGTGTCCGCAACGCTGGCGCGGGGGTCGAAGGGTATGCGGGCGGAGGTCACTGGCTAGAAAAATAGACGGTCGCTCTATTCTCGCCAGCGTTGGCAGCCAGCGCTGGCTTGGCTTGAAAAACTGTTTACACAAGGCCAATACCAAGCCAGCACTGGCTGCCAGTCTTATTGGCAGCCAGTGTTGGCTCCGTGTAAACTTTGCTTAACTGTATTGGAGCCGTTGATGGGAAACATATTCGTATTCGTAGTCCCCCAAAAAGTGGATCACTTTTTTTTAATTACAAGGGCTACAATTCAATAGTTTTGTTGGCTATTGTGGACTCGAAATACAGATTCATCTATGTGGACATAGGAGCATATGGAAAGGAAAGTGATTCCACTATTTTCCACAACAGGAAACTGTACGACTTACTGATGAGAGGTGATTTGCCTATACCAACATCAAGGCCGTTACCGGGCTTTCAAGAACCGGTTTCATTTGTTTTTGTCGGAGACGAAGCTTTTTCTATTTCGAATAATGTCATGCGTCCTTATTCTGGCAAGCATTTGTCTGTTAAACAAAGAGTATTCAACTACCGTTTGAGTAGGGCAAGAAGATATGTCGAGTGTACTTTCGGCATACTGGCCAATAAGTGGCGAATATTTAACCGGCCCATTAACGTTTCATATGATTTTGCAATAGATATTGTTAAGGCTTGTTGCATACTACATAACTTTGTAATTAACCGTGATGAATTAGACACCCCTATTGAAATGATCATAGATGATTCCGAACTACAACCACTTCAACAAATGAATGTAGGTAGTCAGGTTGAATGTAGGGAGTTGAATGTAGGTAGTCAGGTGGTAAGTGCAAATATAATTAGAAACGAATTTTCGGATTACTTTACTAGTGAAGTTGGAGCATTAAGCTGGCAACTACAACAAATTTAAGAATATACAATGCGACTTGCATTGTTGCTCGCGTTCTTGGTAATAAGTCAATACAACAGGTACAAAAGGATCACATCGTAAAACATTAAAGTAACTCGCTGTCGACGCCTAAACATGTAAACAATTTAAAGAATATTTTTTGTGCTTATATGAATAGAATGTTTGATTTGTAGGTAGTTTTAGTAAAAAGTAAAAAGAAGTTATACTTACATAATAAATGTATTTGTGTACTTACCAAGTTTAGTTTTTTCATTGTTTTCTTTTTCCTCGAAATTTGGAAATAAACTTTTACACACGTCCTTTTCCAACCAATGACGTTTTACAAATAGACACGACATACACTAACATAATGGCACAAAAAATGGCGCGATGCGTATTGTAATTTCCTTAGTAATTTCAAATTGGTTTGAAGATTAAGTCTAAAAGCAAGATACATAAGTTAGAAGAAGATGAATAGACATCGCTAGTTACGTAACAATAAGTGCCGCACTGTTATTGGCCAAAGCGCGTGTGACGTAGCACCAATCATCAAGTACGGGATGACGTGGCGAGAGTTGTCAAACGTCGCCATGAGAGCGAATTTAATAATTTTATTTTAAAAAATTAAAATAATGTGTACTTGCGCACTAAATAAAATATTTATTTTGTTTCACAGTTTCAGAATAATTTTTACGTTATTTTAAATCACTCTCATCTATTTTTCTGCATTTGGTTTTGAGAATACAAATAGTCAGAGAAACGCGTATCCGCGACACTGGTTGAAGCGTGACTGATTGCAAGTGAGGCAATTACCTTCCAAACGTCTTGCCATTATAAAGCTCGGACAACGCATCTATGCTTTATAAACATCTTAGCTTCCAACCATCTTGTTTGATGAATTTGTTTTTATAATCATCATTACTAGTGTCCCAAAGAACAGGGCGCTCCTCAATCAGTGATATTAAAAAATCAACGTCGTATTCTGTCATTTTTAAAGTACACGTCTTGCCCACACGCTGTCCCTGAGCGAACTAAAATGGCGTCAACAAGTGTGACGCAACATCGCAGAAATGCGCGATGCGAATCAAGTCGCAAGTTCTTGCGATGCGTAAAGGGAGCTCGCAGATTTTTGCGATGCGACGTCGCATCGCAGTTTTGTGTAAAAGCCCTATATAGGAATGCTTAAGCAGCACGCACTGACAGGAATTAAACAAACATGCATAAACTCGTTTATCTCATTCGACGCTCAATCGTACTCAACAAGTCCGAACAAGTATTCAATGATCCAGCCGACTGATACAGGAATGCACAATTCCGGTTATTTAACAAAAACTTGTTAAAACATGCTAGAAAATGCGTCTGTTGCCTTTTTATTTGTTTGTTTGTGTCTACTTTCATTACGAGACGGAGCGACCGATTGACATGATTTTTATTTTTTCTATATTCAATAAAATAGGACAGATATATGAACTACGCGGAGAGAAATATAGAACCGAGTTTGAGTAATCTTTTAATTCATATTAGTTGATGTTCACAAGTTGTTGCTGAGAGTCGAGAGCTCGTTCAGTCGTTGTCTAAGAGGCCTCCTAGCTAAATAAAATTACAAATCACCCCCCAGGCCTCTACACAACGCCCCCATTTTCTTTCTGGGTCTCTTATCGCCCCCTTGAGTCCTGCAGCGCCCACAAGGGGGCGTTATCGCCCACTTTGGGAAAGACTGCTGTAGAGTATCACCCAACACAAAGTCTCGGAATGTAAAATCAGTATCAGAAGAAGTATCTTTCACAGATTCAGGCAACTCAAAATCAGGATCTTCAACAGAGTCGTCCAAATCGCTGACTGTAATTATTTCTTCTAATTCTTCAAGGCCAATGACGCCTAAAGACGTGTTAGTTGTTAAAGCAGTGTTATTTTGAGATGAAGAGGTAGATGGTTCATTATGTTCAATTGAGCAGTTATTATTAGCAGGCAAACTGAAGCAAAGAAAAAAAAATGCAACACACAAATCACAAGCTTGCTTTAATATTATTTTAAAAGTCATCATTAATTCTTTTTGATGCCAAAACCAACAACCTCAAAACCAAACACACCCTACCAAACCCAAAACATAACAATAATCATAACCATTGGATCTTTCCTTTACCAACCGGTTGTCTGGAAGAGATCGCTTAAAGCGATAAGACCGCCAGTTATATCACCAACGTTATGTTTCTTTAACTATTGTTTTGTTCTTCTTTTTTTTTTTTTCTTTTGTTTTTTGTCTTTTGTTTATCCTTTATATATGGTGTTATAATAAAGAGTTATTATTATTATTATAATCAGGCACAGAGGTTAAAGTATGAATGTTAGAATCATAACTCTTAGTGCACGTGTTATAAACGAAAAGAAATATTCTAGAATATAACATAAAAATATAACATGTAGGTAGAGACAGAGAAGTGGTAAGTTCATTATACAATGAACTTACCACTTCTCTGTCTCTAAATCACAATCTATATTGTTATTAATTGCAGCAGCAACAATCTTTTTCGAACATATTTTGGCGGTTTATTTTACGATTATATACAGCAACACAGAAATTAAACCGTTCGCTCGTCGACGTCGATTGAAGCTCACTGCCGCGTGAGCGCAACGTGTCGCGAGAAGCCCCCCGCCGGCGCCCTTCCCCACTCGCTTTACGTGTTTCAAAAACCTTAAAGCATCGACCATTTAAAAACCTAGCAAGTCCAGAGAGTTACTAGGTTTTGAAATGGTTAAAGTGACATACTAGGTTTTAAAGTGGTCACGAGGGAGTGAATGGAGCACTTACTAGGTTTCGATGTTTAAATATATCTGCTTTCAAGCGAGTTTAAGACGCTGGTGTTTTTGTATTTGGTAGGGACTTACTAGGTTAGCAAGATTGTGCAATAAAACGATTTTTATAAAAAAATGTCGCTTACTAGGTTTTGAAATGGGACAGCCGCATTGACTCGAAACAATCGAAAAACATCTCGATTGTTTTGTAGAACGGCGAGTCGGTGGTTGACTCGATTGTTTATTTTAACGACTCCGATTCTTTCGATTGATATAACATCTCGGAATCGCACATCACTAGTGTACCAAAGCTTCAACTCATGCAAGTGCAAAAGTGTGTTATGTTTTTGTTTACAATATTTACAATGAACAAGGTTACATCTTTTTTCTATATGCCCGGGACGAAAACAATTAAGACACCTTACTATTTTTGGCCTTATGTATTCGTGTTTCAATAGGCAGAGCTCTAAATGTTTCACAATTAAAAAGATAATGATTTTGTTTGCACAATGGACATACATTCTTAGTCTTATGAAACGGATTAGACTTTTTAAAGTTACTATTTTTATTTTGTTGATTATTACGAGGGGTGATCAAAAAGTAATGATAAACGGGTAATTCTAATAAAGATAAAAATTTAAAATAAAAACATTTCGCTTCTTCAGTCCTTCACCACTTCCCAGCTAAAAAATTGTATAAATAGGACGTCATTTGGAGGAGCTACATTCATTTGAATACCAGCAGTCGGAGCGACAACACGAAAATGGAGAAACACGAAGTGAGATGCGTCATCAAGTACCTCTGTTTGAAAAAAATGTCTACCAAAGAGGTACACGCCGATTTGGTGGAGACACTGGGGGACTCTGCTCCTCCATATTCTACGGTGGCACGGTGGTGCAAAGAGTTTAAGTTGGGTAGAACATCCACAGAAGATGAACATCGCGAGGGACGCCCAACCTCGTCCCTCACGGAGGAAAACGTGAAAAAAATCGAAGATATCGTGTTAGCAGACCGAAAAGTAACCATCAGACATTTAGCTGAGGTCACAGGGATCTCATATGGCAGCATCCAAAACATTTTGACCAGCAAAATGAATATCAAGAAGGTCTCCGCGCGTTGGGTCCCGAGAATGTTAACAGACGAACAAAAGAAAAAGCGAGTTGACATTTCAAGAGCCAATCTTGCAAAGTTCCAGGCTGACCAAGAATTATTTTTGTCACGATTTGTGACCATGGACGAAACATGGATCCATCATTTTGATCCGGAGACCAAACAACAATCGATGACTTGGAAAAGGCCATCCTCACCGACTCCTAAGAAGTTCAAAGTCCGAGCTCGGCGGGCAAGGTTATGGCGTCCGTTTTCTGGGATGCTCAGGGAATCATAATGGTTGATTACCTAGAAAAGGGAGCTACTATTACGGGCTCCTACTACGCTGATCAAATAAGACGACTGCGAGACGCCATAAAGGAAAAAAGACGGGGCAAACTCCGAGCGAAAGTCCTGTTTCATCAGGACAACGCTCCTGCACACAGAGCCGAAGTTGCGATCGCTGCTATTCGAGAAGCAGGCTTCGAACTGGTCGAACACCCGCCCTATTCTCCAGATTTAGCCTCCAGCGATTTTCATTTATTTCCTAGGCTCAAGGAACACCTCAGGGGAAAGAAATTTGAGGATGATAGCGAGGTGATGCTGTAGAGGCATTTTGGGATAGTCAAGATACAGATTTTTTTTAAAGGGTATTTTAGGTTTGGAGAAACGTTGGACTAAATGTATCGACTTATTAGGAGACTATGTAGAAAAATAAATTAAATTTAAACTACAATCGTTGTTTTTTTATACTTATTATCATTACTTTTTGATCGCCCCTCGTATTTGTTGCTATTAATAAGTTTGAGTTAGATTTATAATTATAAGACTCTGTTTTGCTTATTTTGCCTTTACTTTCTTGTAACGTTTCCAGTAGATCTGCCCTATTGCTAAGAAATGTAATAAATGTTGTTAAATATGGTGATTTACTAAGTGTATTTCTATGTTCTTCCCATTCTCTATGTGACACTGTCAAGTTTCTCAGCCATCATGTAAATGATTAGCGTGTCCCAATGCTCAGTAGGCTCATCCAAGGTGCACAAGGCACGCAAGTTTTTGTTCGTGGCATCTATCAGTTGACGAATTATTATTTATTTTTTATTTTATTTATTTATTAGAAAAAAATAGATAAATACAAATTTATGCGTAGGTCCCACGAAACCGTATTTCGGTTTGACCGTGGAATCACGTGTGTATGTGAGTCTCACTTTCACCTAAACATTAAATAACAATTAAAAAATTACAGAAAAAAAAAATGCAACAACAACTCACAGTAAAATATAAAACATAAAAAACAAAGTAAAAGGAAATAATGGAAAATAATGGAAAAACATAAAAAGCATTTCTAAACAATCAGAGTAGCTCGAATTCAATTAAACAAAAATAAAATTAAAATAACAATTTAACAAAAGAACTAAACAACATTATATAAAGTAGGAGTCATTAATAGGTGTTTTTTTAATTTTCCTTTGAAACTTGAATACTTCGTATCATTCCTGATTACAGAAGGTAAACTGTTAAAAATATACGGTAATCGTTTTTTAAGTGTTCTGTCACCATAATAATTAGTCACTTTTGGTATTATGTACTTACCTCCAGTGACTGACCGCGTATTTTGGCTATTACTACACAAAGTTAAATAATGTTCTCGATTCGAATAGATTTAAAAGATTCAATATGCATGTTTTCAAAGTTAAATAATTCCCTCATATGATTGTTTACAAGTAACCTTTTGTTGTCGTAATTACTACACAATAAATTCCACGCAGATGCGTAATTCTCGGATTTAAAGTCTAAATTATCTATTATAAGGAGCGCACTACTACTATATTAGTTCCCAAGGGTAAAAATAAACACATATTTATTGGTTTAATTGTTTATTACGTTTATAAATACATCCAAATAGAGCAAATTATATTCAAAAAAGAAATATTGATTAATTATTTGACATTCCGCAAAATGTCGCGTCTAAGGAACTTAGGGATTACTGAACTTCAATTTTACAGGCAAGTGTTACAACGCTAGAGTATTAGCGTGAGTGAAATATTTTAAAACAATCAGCATGAAGATGTAATTTACATTTTTTACACATATAAATTGTTGTACTTCTACACTGTCGACATCTTCTTCGACGTTTACTTTCGTGCTCTTCTATTACATGACCAATATTATCGAAGCGAATATTGGAAGGTAACGCGTTTTTGGATGGTCTTCCTAAATTTATATTTGAATTACTCAAAAAATGCGAATTATCTGCAAGTTGGGGGGCTTCTTTGGTTTTCATCAAATTTACAGCAACGTAATATTTGAATTCCAATTGATTCAAAGATCGCTCATTCGCCATATTGTAAATTTTCCACGAGTTTACCAATACACTGTCCATCAAATTGATGAACATTGGCCACCACCACTTTTTTCCTCTTACTCGAATTCTATAACTAGCTATTGCATTATCATGGAGATCTACACCTCCCATATTTTTATTTATTTATTTTTTCAACTAACTATGTATTATTTTTCCCAACGTTGCACATACGCAACATTTCCTGGAAGTCTAAACGTGGCGGTTCGCGCCGCGACAGAGACAGGAGACCAAGATAGGAGACTGAGACCAGCGACCGCGACAAGTGTCTCGGTCTCTTCGGCATGTACTGTAGGTCGAGACTGAGACCGAAGATCGCGACAAGTGTCATCAAGCAAACGCTCAGTTCAAGAGAGTCTGTCGATGAAGTCAGTGGTGTTTTGTGTCGTGATGGAAAACCAAGTAATGAAGCTGCTATTGGAGGAAGAAGAAGACGATGATTTGCTCTTATATTATTACTAGCTTTTGCCCGCAACTTCGTCTGCGTTATTAACTTTTTTTACAATATGTTTTATATTACGTCCTCATTTCTCCCCTAAAACTGAGAAAATTCAAAAACTCCGAATTACGTCACTATTTATTAGTGAGTATCCTGTTGGGCAAATCATGTGGCTATATTATAATATACTAGCTTTTGCCCGCAACTTCGTCTGCGTTATTAACTTTATTTACAATATCTTTTAGAATACGTCCTCATTTCTCCCCTACAACTGAGAAAATTCTAAAACTCAGAATTACGTCACTATTTATTAGTGAGCATCCCGTTGGGCAAATTATGTGGCTATATATATTACTTACTTTATCAACAACGACTTCCCGCTTTAACTCCACTTAAAACATAAAAATCCAAAACCTTACAATTGGTCATTATTTATCTATAATAAGTAAATACTATTAAACATAATAAATTCCTCCCTCTAAAATTTATAATCCCAGAACTACGCACAATTTTACTTATGAGTATTATTTGCGCGAAACCCATTAATGGATATTTAAAATGAAAGTTGCTTATGCCCGATATTCCAACACACCTTCCGTTTATTCCTTTTCCCTGACCGTAAATGTGAAACTCTTACACTCATGAACAACGTACAAAATTAGTAAAAATTAAAATATTGCTTTCCCTATCCAGTTCTTGAATTAAACCATCAAGCTCAATTTTTATGGGTTATTTTGTACCCACGGAACCCTAAATACTTTTTATAAAATTTCATCCCCTTCGTGCCATTTTTCCAAAATTAGTGCATGCCTATTTCTTGTGTTTATAATAGTTAGCTGAAATACGAATTTTCGTACCAATAACAGTGGTGTCGATTTTGTATACAAAATTACAACGCTTATTTTAAGCCCTTTGAGGCTAATTTAACACAAAAAAGTAAGAAATTATTTTTGTTTTTAATTGACTACCTAAACTGCCAAGTTTGAAATCTGTACCTTTCACAGTTCGTTTTTTCATACAACACAATTTCACCCTTATTACTCCTTTAGGGATTGAATTTCAGTAAATCATTCATTAGCACTGCTCTGAAGCCCCGTGTAAAATTTCAAGTTCCTAACTTCAGTAGTTTCGGTTGTACGTTGATGCGACAGTTCGGTTCTACAAAATTTCAACCCTTACCACTTTAGGGTTAATTTTAGAAAAATAAAGTATGCAGCTATGTTTGTTTTTATTAGATTTACAAAAGTGCAAAATTTGCTAACTGTGGCTTTAACGGTTTCGATTTTCCATACAACTGTATTTTTCCCTTTTCACCCCCTTGGGGGAGGAATATCTTAAAATTCCTTCTCAGTGCTACCCTACGTCAAAATAGAAACCCCTGTATAAAATTTCAAGTTTATAGCTTCGGTAGTTTCAGCTGTGCGATGACCCGACAGTTCGGTTCTACAAAAGTTCAACCCATATTTTAACCACCTCAGGGTTAATTTTAGAAAAACAAAGTATGCAGTTATTTTGGTTTTTTATTGATTAACGAAAGTGCAAAGTTTGACAACTGTGGCTTTAACGGTTTCGATTTTCCATACAACCGTTATTTACCGTTTTCACCCCCTTAGGGGTCGAATTTCCAAAAACTCCTTCTTAGTGCTACCCTAAGTCACAATAGGATTCCTTGTGTTAAGTTACACATTTCTAGCTCCAGTAGTTTCGGCTGTGCGTTGATTAGACAGTCATTAAATCACCTTAACCTCGCAACACTTCAACCCCTATTTTAACCCCTTTAGGGCTAATTTTAGAAAAACAAAGTATACAGTTAAATTCCTTCTTAAATGACTAACTAAAGTGGAAAGTTTGACAATTGTAACTCTAACGGTTTCGATTTTCCATACAACAGTTTTTTACCCTTTTCGCCCCCTTAGGGGTTGAATTTCCAAAAATCCCTTCTTAGTGCTCACCTACGTCACAATAGGAACCCCTGTGGAAAATTTCACGTTCTTAGCTCCAGTAGTTTCGGCTGTGCGTTGATACGTCAGTCAGTCAGTCACCTTCCTCTTTTATATATATAGATTACTTACTTTATCAACAACGATTTCCCGCTTTCACTCCACTTAAAACATAAAAAGCCAAAACCTTACAATTGGTTATTATTTATCTATAATAAGTAAATACTATTAAACATAATAAATTCCTCCCTCTAAAATGTATAATCCCGGAACTACGTACAATTTTACTTATGAGCATTATTTGCGCAAAACCCATTAATGGATATTTAAAATGAAAGTTGCTTATGCCCGATATTCCGTAAAATTTGACAACTATTTTGTCCATTTACAGGGCCCTTTTGGTACCTACCAATTTGATTTATGACATTTGATGGAAATTAAAAAGTGTGGCAACGTTTTTCTGCTAATTTTAGGCCACAGCGTATTCTTAATATATTAGCATAATATTGTTCGGGTTCGATTCCCGCACAGAAACAAATATTTTGTGTAAATCACAGGAACCACAGGTATTTGTTTCGAGTCTGGGTGTTTGTGGGACTGAAAAGTCTGTCGTAGTTTCTGATATCCACGACATAAGACTCGAGAGTATATTTGAACGAGTATATTTGAATATTTTAAGGCCATATATGACATAATATAAAAAAAAAACAAGTATGTATCGGAATAAATATTAAATTCATCAGCTTTTCAATAATTTTTGGCAACTTCCAATCCATTAAAAATCTACTAACCATTAAAAGCAATTTTCCACAACAAGACGGGGTCCAAACGACCAGATTTAGTGGAAAATCCACTACGTTGGCAACACTGGCAAAAACGCCTGAAAGATGGCCGCCCATGTAAGTTCTTGTTCAGTCGATATCTGATACAGGTGTTAGCCGATTAAATACGGCGGCCAATAAATACAAGCTACTAAGTGTAATAACGTAAATGGAATTTAAATGAGATATTTCTATCAAATGTTACATTTTTATACCTAATTTTTTAATGTATTTATTGATTTTGCGTTGATGAAATTTTAGCGATCAAGCATGCACAGCTATGATTCTTTTTTTCTAGTGTTTTTGTTTAGAAACCAAATTGTAATTTATGATAGATTTATAAGTAAATATCTTTTATTACGACGAGATTTATTTAAGTAAAGGTACTAATAGCTTAATTCATTAGAACCAAAAATTTTAATAGTATTTAAACATTATGGATAAGGGGGTAGGGTAGGTATGTTGTGGTTAACATTAAAAACAAAATAAAAAATAAAAAAATATTATTAATACAATCAATTAATACATATTTAAGAGTAAATACTGAAAAACTCAAATCTATATGTTAATAATTAAAGATTTGTACGATTTAGTAAGTAAAACAGGTAATAAAACCGAAAACATATTGTAAGACGCGGCTAAGGGACGCAGCTGACAAGCGGTATAACGTGACGTGACCTTGATCACGTCGGGATAAATATTTTACCTCTCTTCAGCCGCCTCCCTTTAGTCGAATCTTATTACTTGTTTTCGATTAAGTTCTATCTAGTAATAATTGCACCATTCAGAAAAAACAAACATAAAAACATTCTTGGGCCATATCAGTAATAGTTCACTTAATACATTATTAAGGTTCTACTGTCGAAAACTAAACTACTATAACCACCGATTTGACCAAGACTGTTATTTGCCAATTTCTTTTTTGAACAAATTATATGAAATACCTGTGTGATGATGTTGTTAATTCTGATAATTCATGCAAATTTAAATGTACGTATCTCTCAAAATCACTTATTTATCCTGAAGTATATGCAATTACTGAAATTGTAAACTACAATCATTGATTTGAACCAGCAATAGCAAATTATATATTTTTTTTGTACCTGAATGATGTTATTGCAGATTGCTGCTACAGAGCTTTCTTTATGCATATAATGATAATCCGTGTACATTTAAATGTATCTTACTGCTACACAATTTGTGTAAGCGCTCAGTATTTCACGTAGTATTCATCAAATAAAACTTTTCTGTTTGACATTCAACTATGTCTATAATAAACAAAAGAAACAATTTGACTACAGAGTATGTATACGTGTACAAATACTTGTGTATGTCAAATGCATGCTGGTTTGTGCATGGGTTTGTATAATGTTTTATTTATTGATTTAATGTACTTTTTATGCATTATTATTAAAATCTTTATATATATATATATATATATATATATATATATATATATATATATATATATGTCAGTACTCTATGTCTACGGCCAAATGAAAAACAAAAAAAATAATTTGACCTATGCGTGTACTTGTGTATGTATGTGTGTGTGTGAAATGCATGATAGTGTGTGTAATGTTTTATTTATTGATTTAATGTACTTTATAATCATTTCATCCGTGCAATTTTCGTAAAAAGGAGTCCAAAGTTTTTGCATCACGTATTAATATATAGATATGATATACTTGCACCTTTTAGGTACCAAAAAACACAAAAACAAAATATTTCTTGGATAATAACAATAACAGTTTACGTATAGTTTTAGAAGGTGACGATATTTATCACAATCACATTTCGTTTTACACTTATTTCAATAAAATCAGTCAAATAATTACAAACATAAAAAGAAAAATATTTTTGGTCCATTTCAATAACAGTTAACTTATTTATTAATCTATATATAATATAGTAATGCTTGCACCTTTTAGGTACCAACAAACACAAAAACAAAATACTTCTTGGATAATAACAATAACAGTTTACTTAGTCTTAGAAGGTAACGATATTTATCACAATCACATTTCGTTTAATCACATTTCGGCCTCTGCCTCTGCCTGGGCCTCGGTGTCCCCCATTTGCACCCTGGCCGCTCAATCTAAAGTTCAAGTTAAGTGTTAGCACTACTGACGGTTTTTTTATTAGCTTAATTGACACAAACTACGCAGGCACTCTATCACTGAAATAAAAAAAAAAAAACACTCACGAGCATTGTTGGTTTTCGATTGATGAACTAACATTGAAAATGTATTTTATTAATAGTCTTCTTTTTATTTCAATAAATGTATCCAATTATTGCGTGGTGGCCTGTTGGTAAACAGACCAGACGCGGCTGCCAACATGTTCACGTTGGTCGCGGGTTCAAATCCCAGGGCACACCTCTGACTTTTCGGAGTCATGTGTGTATTGATAGTCAATCACCACGCACTAAAACGGTGAAGGAAAACATCGTGAGGAAACCTGCATACCATAGCGGTTTATAAGAATTTCTATGGTATTTACATACCGCCAACCCGCACTAGGCCAGCGTGGTGGACTATATGGCCTAACCACTCTCAATCGTATTGTCGATTGTAGAGTAGGCCCGTGCCCTGCAGTGGGACGTATACGGGCTGATACAGGTATCTAATTATATTACCAGCTTTACATTAGAAAAATAACAAAAAAGTTAAAAAAGTTAACGTAGTTAACGTTAGTAAAGCCAAATGAAAATTATAAGATGCGGCTGACGGGCGTCCTTGAATGTTGTACCACTCTTCAGCCGCGTCCGGCAGCCGTATCTTATAATATGTTTATGGCTTAACACGTTCGCGCGCTGTAATGCATGACAAATTTTGGCATTTTGACACACGTTTTTTCCATACTAAGTCCATAGGCGTACTTGCGTAGGTCCGCTTACCAATACCATACCAAATGACAGAACGTCTTCAGGCGTCGCACGTCCTAGGGCGTTCTGGCAGATTTCTTTCTATCATGTAGGTGTTCTGCCCCTTAACGTTTTGAGGCGTTCAATAATAAAACATATATTTTTTGTACTAAAATGTTTAATTAATCTTAAGAATAAGGTATCAATATTTGAAACTATAACTAGGTAAGGCACTTTTACTTATAATAAATCAACTTACAAAACAAAACAATCTTAGGAGGGTGAGATCAATTATATGTTGAACTATAATTAGCGACTAAACATTTACTTATAATAAATCAACTTTCTTATAACAAAACAATCTTAGGAGTGTGAGATCAATAATAATGTTAATTAATAATTAGGTAGGTACGAAACTTTTACTCATAATAAATCAACTTTCATAATAAAAAATTAGTAAACAAAATGACCTTAGAAATTACTGGTAATTATGTTATTATAAATTAATTTCGTTATGCCAGGCCTCGAAGCAAGATGGACAAAGTGGAGGTTTTTGTGGACATCCTTTGCAACGGTAACTAGTTTCTACGCGTTTTCCATCTTTGGAACAAACACGGCATTTTAAAAAAGCATATTTTTTCTTGCTGCCAGGATTAGATTCAATTCGTTCAGGCCAGTGGCCCTTCATTCTATCTAAAGATCTCTCATTACGCCCAATTGCTGGTATATTATTGTGTAGTGTAATGCATACTTTTCTTGTTGACCAAGTCCTTTACATTTATATTAGTATCGAGTTTTATCAAGTCTTTTATCAATTCCTCTCTAAACATAATAAATTAATAACTTTTGTCATTATTTTTTTTGTATTTTTTGTACAAAAAATATGCATTCCACACTGATATGTCTAAAAGATGAAATAATACTTTTTTATACCAACGAATTGTTTTTCTAGGGCTTGAATAATAAGAGACCATTTGGTCTAAGCGATCAATTCCTGACATATGATTATTATAAGTCGCCACCTCAAGAGGCTTCATCTTCTTTCTCCCAAATCTGTTTTGTACTTCAACCATTGTAGGATGAGTGTTTGTAGAAATCATCAGGACAGGGCGACTATCCCTCCATTTAGATACGTAAACATTGTTCTTTCGGACCCAAACGTGTTCACCTTTCTTTAATTTTTTCTTTACAATACTGTCAGGATTACCTTTCCTATTTGACCGCAACGTTCCAACAGTGTGAGTTCTCAAACCGAGTAATTTCTTGCACAAGCTAACAGAGTTATAAAAGTTGTCCATATATAAATGGTGTCCCTTCAAAAGGTAAGGTCGCATTAGCCTCAAAACTAGGTCTTCAGTCTTTGAAATGTTTTCTTCTAGATTTTCTTTACCACAATACATGTAAATATTCAAGACATATCCATCCGACGTTGTGAGCTCATAGAACTTGATACCGTAACGAGCCTTTTTAGATTTAATATATTGACGAAATTGCAATCGCCCTCGGAATAGAAGTAAAGATTCGTCTAAAGAAAGATTTTTACCAGCATTGTAAATCTTTTGAAAATGTGCTGTAGCTGTGTCAATAAACGGAGTTATTTTTCTTGATCCCTTAGCATCAACTTCAGAAGCGTAAAGACAACGCAATAATTGGTCATGTCTTCTAGCAGACATAACATATGTAAAAATTGGGTGATAATACAAATGATTTGTGTAGGTAAACAATTTACGTTGTTTAGGGCATTTAACATGTCCTTTCAGCAAACATAGACCCAAAAATTTCAATATTTCTTCATTATTCTCTCGAAATACAGCCCTTCGACTATGTCTGGTGTGGGGTCTGTTAGTAGAACACAACTTATTACCATAGGCATTTGTACACTGCACAATATAATCGACGAAATGTTTAGCATTGGTCGGAACCATATTCTCCATCATCTGCATAAGGATCTTGACTAGATTCTGACGATGAAGCTTCGTCAAACAATTTTTGTATACGATTTTGTTGTCTTTGGTATGGGTCATTGGATTCCATCTAAAGGGTAAAAACACAAACATATAACTTCGATTGGTAAATAAAATAGTGTAATAAATCACACTAAACACATATAATATACACAAGTACACGTAAATATTTTTATTATAAGGATATTACCTTGAAACCGCGCAAAACTCGCACGCACCCACTCCAATTCGCTCGCAAATGCGCACTGACCGAACGAGTGAACCAAAGTCTATTGACCGCGACCGCCGACGGACGTTGTGTCTGTGTGCAGTGTGTATTACAATTGTCAATGTAGTGGAGATATGGCTGTCCCTTTCTAGTAAGTTTTTACCATTCAATGTGACACTAGCAAATTTCTGAGGGTTCGTACGGGGACAAAAAAAAATTCCCGCTAATATTTAATAGGAAACAATACCGCCCGTCGACGTACGGTGGATTACTAGATTTCAAACTTGAACGACTGTCGACGTAGTGTCGCGTTAGTTTTTTTATCTTCTATCGCCCACCGACGTACCGCGCGCGAACGTGTTAATAGTAGATCATTTGAATGTTCGGATCATTCGCAGGCGATACGTTATCGTAATGTACATAACGGTTTGTGGTCCCTGATGGCGCCATTCATTCCGTATATTTAGAGAACACAAAGAATACTTGAAATATTTAAAATGAATTAATGAATTAATTCTTTGATATTGTAAATTGAAATCAAAATATTATTGGCTCTATCACACATATTATATCACAATCACACCCAACATCAAACATACCACACCTTCTAGTTTGAACAAAAACTTTGTAACGCAAACCCTAATCTCAAAAAATATGGCGCGCGACCGCTAAAAAATTTCAGCGGAATATTGCAAATCTATTAAAATATTGAATTATTTTGATATATTCTCAATGATCGAATGGCATCTAATTAATATTTATGATATGTTTTCTCTCTAAAAAATTATTTATCATTTTTTCATAGAATTAATACAGAAATATTTAATGAAAACCGACGAACAACGATCGTGATTTACTTTCATGTCTATAAAACTTCGAATCACGCGTCGAATATGGCTTATTTTTACGTAATTGATAATTATTAATGTAAAACTTTCATTTAATAAACTGTATAAGAACAATAAGGGAGTTAAAAAACAATAGTTACATGTTTAATTGAAATATTTAAAATGAATTAATGAATTAATTCTTTGATATTGTAAATTGAAATCAAAATATTATTGGCTCTATCACACATATTATATCACAATCACACCCAACATCAAACATACCACACCTTCTAGTTTGAACAAAAACTTTGTAACGCAAACCCTAATCTCAAAAAATATGGCGCGCGACCGCTAAAAAATTTCAGCGGAATATTGCAAATCTATTAAAATATTGAATTATTTTGATATATTCTCAATGATCGAATGGCATCTAATTAATATTTATGATATGTTTTCTCTCTAAAAAATTATTTATCATTTTTTCATAGAATTAATACAGAAATATTTAATGAAAACCGACGAACAACGATCGTGATTTACTTTCATGTCTATAAAACTTCGAATCACGCGTCGAATATGGCTTATTTTTACGTAATTGATAATTATTAATGTAAAACTTTCATTTAATAAACTGTATAAGAACAATAAGGGAGTTAAAAAACAATAGTTACATGTTTAAAAATTCCTGCGCACAACTCGCCGTTGCCCGTAGACAACATACTAATTTGCCGTTTTTTTTTTAATATTCCTACTGCTAATGATTATTTGGCCAATATTACATTAAAGGGCCTTTATTTAAGCATCGTATATATTTTTTTCATAACGCTTTTTTAATTATATTTTGAGTTTAGAACGTTTTTTAAAACTAGTGTATTTTTCTATACAAATTATGATCTTATGTCAGTCTTATGTCAAAGTTGGGGGTCGGGACGTTTTAGTGGTTAATATTTTGTTAGTCGGGTCTGATTTGACTATTTTATAAGTACTTTCATCCGATAAAAGTTGTTCAATTTTTTGGTTGTAGTCTGAAGTATCCATCACTACTGTTGCATTACCTTTATCTGCACCAAGGCTCGGAACCGGTTTAAAGAGAGCGGTTAATTCTGATAAAATACCGGTAAATTATATCGCTCCTACGTTTACCGGTTAAAATAATGAACGGTTTCTAACTAACCCAAACGATAAAGGTTACCGGTTACTTACGCATGAACGGTTTAGTACCGGTATTAAACGGTTAATTCCAAAACAAATTAACCGGTTAATACCGTCCGTTGCATATTATTGCAACGCACGATCCAAGGTCAAACTTGTGCGGTTCGGGTAGATTCGTGTTAAGACGTGTTTATGTCGAGATACCGCGTGCGGGCTCGTTACTCGTCTATAATTGTTTTCGAATTATTCAAGAGAACTGGACGCGCAAAACGCAAGTCCGTTTTGAGGCCCAAATAATGTCAATTAAAATTGAAATTTGGTTTAATTTTTACATTTTTGACTTCGCGACGTTTCAATTACTTTACAGCTTTCGTGGTCACGGTGCGGACTGCAATTAAAATAGTTCAATTTAAAGTTGTGAATTAGTTGCTGCTTACCTGTTGTGATGGGGAGAAAAAGAATAAATAGAATATATCCGTTCTTAAGATATGACATGGAAAGCCCGCTGGCTTTCCTTGATATCTTTCGAGGCGCCGGATCTTGATATTTTTTGAGGCGGGGCAAAAACTGAAGAATGGCGCCCCCGCCTGCGTATATTTTCATCTTTATCATAATCATCATTTGTAGCAACCAGGCTCAAGCCTTCGAGAGAGAACGCTATTTTACCACCATGTTAGGCATTTTACACGCTTTATATTAGCTTCACTTGTATGCAGCTTAATTTTTGAGGGTTAACGTCACTCGCGTCCGTAGGCTTTGACTCTAGTTTCACTACACGTGACCAAAAATGTCAAATGAGTGACACAGTTTGTGGTGGTAGGACTTAAGTGTCCGTCCGAGTAGCGACCACCGTCCACGGGGCGAGGTGTAAAGACCACCATTGTGATCCTCGTTTTCCGGAATCAGCCTGTGTTATTCCGGATTTTCGAGGGGAGCTCGGACATGGGGTTGTACCGTCTGGCTATTTTCGGTCGCTGTCGAAGAGAGGAGTAGCCGCCCACGGTACAGTACAGGGGCCCAATCGTGGCTAACCACCATGAGAGGCTGCCTCACCATGTCGTGTATAATCTTGTATAGGTCTGTCGTGCCGGTTGATGACCGGATGTGGCGTCCCGGCGGCCCATCACCAAACCCATACCTACAACCTCGTGACAGTGCAATTAAACAGAGCAGATCCTTCAGCGGTGCATAACCCCACCACTGCGTTCACTATGGAGTTCATCAACATCTGCGGACTCCATACGAACCTCTACGCCGTCCACCACCATCTCGAGACGGCCCGGCCTGCTTTGATTTTCTTGATGGATACGCGGATTCGTTGTCCGGCCGAAAATTCCTACCTGCTGTACCCCGGTTATTCGCTTGAAGACAACTTCAAGCTTAAAGCCGGGGTATGCTTGTGTATTCGGTCGGAAATCTGCTGTCGCCATTTGCGCTGCATGGAGGACCCCTCCTTATCCGCTTTGTGTGTACACGTGTGTTACATGCGACGCGTGTACCAAAATTGCTGACGTCCTCCGGCACAAGGCCGCGTAAAAACGCTGACTCCGCGACCTAAATTCGTGGTTATAAGTTGTAATTGTAAAATAGAATCAATCTTGTATCTAGCATCGAACAAGTAACTAGTATTAAATAAATTAGTATTAAAATTTTTGGATTTTTAAGTTCTTCGGCTGTGACTAACGTAATTCGTGGGTCTTGGTTCCCTGAGCCGCATCTACGTGTGCTTTTACTGGTCTCACAACGGAGTCGATGAGACGACTCGGCTATTCAGGTATCTTAGCCAGGCGGCTCAAGACGAGAGGGCGCAGTTCCCGTCGGCCAAAATGGTGGTCTTGGGGGATTTCAATGCACATCATGAACTGTGGCTGGGCTCCTTCAAAACTGATCATGCTGGTTCTTCTGGCCTCTGGTCATTTACAATCACTGCCTGGTTGAATCGTCAGTACCGTTCGCTTCACCTTCACGTCCCGTGCAGTTTAAGCGGAGGATCTGGCATTACTCAGCAGTCAGCAGATTGAGATGGTATGCGAGATTATTTCTCATCCATTCCTTGGAGGCAGCTCTGCTTTGAGGGTAAAGATCCTTCAGCGAGCGCCAACGCTATTGCTAACGAGATCAGGCTTGGAATGAAATACTACATTCCATCCTCTGATATAGCTAGTATGGGCCGTGGACGCTTCTGGTTCAATCGTGCCCGCGCCGATGCTATCGGCGACAATAAGGCGGCATATCGCGCTTGGATCAGGGGTCGTCCCATGAAGGATCAATTTCAGTTCCCTCATAGAAGCCTACAACAGAGTAACCAAGGCGTGCAAGAAGGGCTACGTTAAAGCGGATGCCCAGCGCGTCTGAGGGCTTGCGTTGGCCAATCAGTCAACTAGCAGTCGTGTTTATTGGAGTTTGGCCAGGGCCGTTCAGTCTAACTTCTGCCGTCCAGCTTTGCCACCGCTGAAGTATCCGGAAGGGTCGCTGGCTCACAAGCCGCAAGAGAAGGCTGCCTTCCTGACAAATCTCTTTGCGGCTAATTCCCGCCTCCAAGACCGTGGTTCCCAGACGCAAAGTTTTCTCAATGGCGGATATCCGCATTAGGAAGTGTGATGTGCGGCGTGAGCTACGGAAACTAAAAACTTTCTGAATAATAATTTAAATTAAAAGACCAACTTTAAAGTGCCACTATTATATCATTCGTTCCCAAGAAAAGATTTTTTATCAGTTCTACATACTGTCTGAGATATGAAGTATTTATATTTCTATTCCCCCCCCCCCCCCGCACGTTTTTCACTTTCCCCGTTGCTTTACACTTATACTAAACCCTAATGTAATAAGAATTATTGCTGTACTGTTCAATTTTCAAGAGTTCTGCCCTTCAGGTCGGAAGATAATCACCAGGTCTTCACGAAGTTTTTTTGGTCCTACCTAACATATAATACTCTTTGACAAAAAAGTTATTTTATTAATCGATTAAGTACTGCTGGAGATATTGAATATTTACAAATGTACCTAATTTCTACCCTCCATCCCCACCTATTTCCCGTTTTCAACCATCTTTTGTAATTACACATTTAAAGTTAATCTAACACAAAAAGAATTAAGACTGGACTGCTTAATTTTGAGGAGTACTGGTCGGCAAATCCGAAGATATTCATCAGGTCATCAACAATTTTTTATAGGACCAACCATGAATACCATGCTTTCTGACGAAAAAGAAATTTTCAAAATCGGTTCCTAATTGCAGGAAAACTCGCGTAACAAACATACAAAAAAAATCAGTTGAATTGATTACCTCCGCTTTGGAAGTCGGTCAATAAAATATCACGCAGCTGAGCAAACGCAAAAATAAGGAAAGACGCGACGGAAGGTATTCGCTACTGAACTTGGATTTAACCGGTTACGAACGGTTTTGGGGAACGATAATTATCGCTCCCAAAACCTAAATATGTGAAAACCGGTTTTGCGTAGTAACCGGTAAATTGTTAACCTTTAACCGAAAAAGAGTTTTATTAGGGTCGATGACCGAAACCGGTTTAGAAATTTAACCGGTTTCCGAGCCTTGATCTGCACGGAGAACAGTTAATTCCTTCATCGATCGCAGGTTCTTAAGAGCGATAAATAGGTGTTTTGGGAGATTTGGTTTGGGCACTTTGCTACGACGTAATAAAGATGATATATCTTGACGTATCGCCTCCGAATCTTCCCTTTTCATATTGTTCGTGAAGAGACTGTTCTCAACGTTACAAATAATGTCTTCATACGGTATCCTACGTGGTGTTACGGCAAAATTTAAACCTCTTGATAAAACCTGAACCGTGCTATCATCCAATGTTTGTTTTGACAGATTAATGACGGCGCGTTGTTTGTCTGCGCGGGAGTGAGTGTTACCTATGTCAGGGTACGTTCCATGACTGCACTCGGAGTTGTTATAATTTTTGGCATTTGATTTGGTGGAAAGTTTTTCATATTTAATAATGTGTTTATTTTTGCATTCATTATATTTAGATGTTTCTCGTTTATTTAATGTGTCGATGCAATGTTTAAAATCAAATGCTGATAATACTGTCTTAAGTTCACTGGATAATTTCTCAACACTAATATTTAAGAAATGTAGGTCGGATCGTGTGTCATGTATGGTAGCTTGTAAAAGTTTTTTACTCGCCTGGTATAGAATTTTAGCGCTCCCCCGTATGCTTTTCTTCGGTGATATTTTCACACACGTAGGGATGAGATTATGATCACGGCATCTCTTCAAGAAGCATAGGGACCCGCGTTAATTCTACACTTAATTAAATCGGAACCCAAAAGACCAACTGCCAGACCTCAAGACACTGTGAGCTCCTTCTGCGTAGATCGGATCGTAAATACAGACTAGCTATTTTAAATTAATTTTTAAATTAATAATTATTGTAAAATAAGGGTAGTTGAATTGTAACAGTCACAGAGCGGACGTCTAATACCTCAGTCCGCCCCGTGACCACGAAAGCTGTAAAGTAATCGAAACGTCGGGAACTCAAAAAATGTAAAATTAAACCAAATCCGCGATAAAATCCGTAAATAATAATTTTATTTCAATGTGCAACATTCGCGTAAATCTAAGAAACCATTACAGTTTGATTACGTATTAAATTTAATGAAAAAAAAACAATGCAAGAAAAGGGGGAAGAATATCAGTGAAAGAAAAATTAGCACTAACTTTTAGGTAAGTTTGCCAATTCATCGAAATTATTCTGGTCGATTTCACCATAATTGATTAGAAATGGTTCACTCGAAATATTTGGTAATCCAGTCTGTGTTTGGTGTTCTGATGAAGCTGCACTTATCGGTGAATATGAATTATATGACGAATTTGAATTATATGAACTTGTATAGGGGCGTTCAGTTTGACCCTCGATATCTCCGATCTCATACTTCGAGACAATATTAAATATTTCAGTTTTTGCCATTGCTCTTGAACGTGGGCTCAATTTTCTTAGCATCATTTCAATATGTTTTGTAAATGTCGATATATCATCAACTGGTTATTGAGATTTTAATGACTCCAGCTGTCTATTTCGGTTTTCCTGTCTGTCCTTCATAAATTTTACAAATTCATCTTCTTTTTGTCTCTTTCTCTTTGTATTCTTGACGATTGATTTTTCAGAAATGTTACTTAGTAGTATATTAGATCTCTCTTGTGTAGATTTAGAAGTGCCTGGTAAACTTCCTTTTAAAAGTAATTGGAACGTTTTATGTGGTGCAAAATTTAAGCGATTTCGATTGCCCCAATCACATATTAATTTTAAACTCGCATCTGCCATATTTTCTAGTCCCGATCTACTGTTTGACTCTATTAGCAAGAGGCCATCGTCCGCATATCCGGTCAAAGAACATCCTGACGGTAAAGGAATGGCAAGAAAATCGTCGAAGCCTAAATTCCACAAATAAGGACCTAAGACCGAGCCTTGTGGACAACCCATCGTCAGTGGTTTCGACACGGCATAGTGTCCAAGTTTAAGTTTGGTTGTTCCGTGCGAGAAATACGAGTAAATAAGTGAATATATATTTTTAAAGCAACCTCGTAATTTCAACTTAAGAAGCAGCATTGGCCACCAAGCGTTGTCAAAAGCACCGGAGATGTCCAGGAAAATACCGAGTACATATTTGCGCGCCGATGTACTCACAGCTCTTCTAACCGAAATTGCCGCATCGATAGTTGACTTACCCGTAGTAAATCCGAACTGATTTTCGTGAAATTTCGGTCCACCCGGTAGCAATCGGGGGAGGATAAGACGTTCTTAAAGTTTATCTAGCGACGGCAAAAGTGTAATACGTCTATACGACTTAGGATCATGTGGAGATTTATCGCCACTCTTGGGTATTATCCGAATGAAACCGGTACACCATACTCGCAGAAATACCCCTTCAGCAATGCATCTATTAAAAACAGTAAGTAATGCATCGCCGGCCGATAATCACGCTCCTTTGATCATTTTATTGGATATTTTATCATCACCGGAAGCCTTGTTTAAGTGCAAAGATCGTACGATGTTACTAAATTCATCAAATGACGAGAGATTCGAATCAGAAGAGTTCGGCAATTCTATGGCCCACGTCTTAATCTGCATGTGGTATTCTGTGTCATTTTCAACACTATCATCCGGAATTAACGAGTGTAACAGAGCTTCTGTTGTCTCCTCAATACCAGTGGTGAAGTTGTTGTCAATTTTTAAATTCTCAATATAAGCCAAATTGATTGACCTATTTGCTTTGAATTCATGGTATAAAGGAGACCACGGACCTTCACTATCTAACCGAGCCACAATTTTTTGTAACGAATTTCCTTTCGTTTTTTGGAGAGCCGCTTTATAATGTGATCTGGCAACTCTCAGTTTATTAAAAGCAGATGTTATTGCTTCCCCTGTGACGCAACGTCTTTTAAGTCCGTTATGACACCTACGCGCTCTGCGAAAAGTCCGACGTAGCTGGACAAGTAAGTCATTCCACCAATCACACCTCCGAGTGTGTGTAATGGAACCTCGACCGATGGTAACAAATCGGACTAGACACCTCAGCGACAGCACAGTGTGGCGTCATAAGATTACGCACTGAGGTGCACACGCAATGGTAAGATTAGAACCCGACACAAAAATACCTGCTCGTCAGTTGTTATCGAGTTGTACTACCTTACTACGTAATCGCGCATGTTGGTATTGCTCTTGAACTAGAACGATATTTAATTTATAATCGTGAATTAACGTGTCTAATTCTGACGTCGCTACCCTATCGTTATGAAGGTTTAACTGACCGATTGTAAACTTATCCATAATTGTTTAGTATTGTGTCGACAGAAGTAAATGCTCGATTTTGTTTTTATAAGTTGGACACTCTTGAGACCCACAACGATGGTCATGTGGTTTTTTAAATCTTTTACAAGGCGCACATATTGGCTTAAATTCCGGGTTCGATTTTTGCGGGCACGCCTTAGTTTCGTGAGACTCCGCACAAATGGCGCACGTTGGTGTTTTAACTGTGCAAAACTTTTGTACGTGCCCGTAATATTGACAATTTAAGCAACGTACTACTTCTATGTCATCAATAAAACGGCAGGTGGCCCAATCAATGAAAAGTTTGTCTTTCGTATTCATCAAATGTTTGCGAACTTCCGAGTCTAATTCTAAGCCTATCCATTTACGACCGTTATCTAAAAGGCGTCTGCGAGTTATTTTAACGGACTTTAAAAAGTCATCCTCCTTTATGGGCAATTCGTCCTTGATGTTTTGACGATATAATGCTGTTAAGAAAGCGCGGTCTTCCATGGAGGCTGGCACGTCTTTAACTAAAATACGGGGTTGGCGACCCTTCGGTTTTTCGAGACGCAGCCCCGCCGATTTTATCGCGTGGACAGATTCCAATTTTTTTACTTGTTTGTAATTTGCAAGACGCAGAGCAACACCAGATTTAGCGGTTTTTTTAACCCCAACGATTTGAAACCCATCGTCACTAGAATTAATTGCTTTAAAAAGCGCCTGTTTAGTCGCGGATGACGTCTGTATATCAGCTGACCGTTTGCTCGTCGGGTAAGCTATTACGCACGGGGCCGGGGCGCGCGGCTTCAATACCGGAGCGGGTTTCGCTAAACGCAATTTTGAATTATCTGAATATGTACTAGTGGACACGTTAACACGTTTGCATTGATCCAACTCGCGTTGTATATTAGCTAACTTGGTTTCATTACACGAGGATTTTAGAGCCAGTAACGAAACAATCGAAGTTACGCGTTGCGTAATATCTAAAACGGCCGACCTATTTGCAATATTCATGCGCCAGCCCTGGTCATTAACGAGGTCGTTTATCTTTGACAAATAACTCGATACTTCCAACACCATATCGCAATAGTCCGCGCGGCTCGCGTCGCTGCCGTTATCTACAGATGAAGTATTCGCCGATTCAGACAATTGAAGACGTTTGGATCGAACGGGTGAAACCGATGTTGTTGAATTTACATCGCTGAATAGCCGTTTCGCCGAACTGGGTGACCGAGGCGTGAGTCTACTTTGACCGAAAGGATTTGGGCCCCGATCTGGCGGATCGTCATAGTGAGCCAACATTTACCTATCAGAAATGAAATGCAATTAATTTACAATATATATTGGCACTAACACGAAATAATTAATGTGAAACAAATCAGCTGACTGACCGGCCGGGCGATTTTTTATTTCGCAGTACCCACTGTAGAAAAATAAAACTACTTACCGAGAATAAATTTGAGTAAATCCACTAATAAACGATATAAAAAATTAAAAAAACTTACGATTCGCTGTGATGGCGTAAACACCCCTTGTGAAGATTGTTGTGTATCAAGACGTTTGTGCAAATAAACTATTTTACTGGACTTGCTGTTTCAACGTCTTCGCCTTGTGACAACCCCACCCGTTACAAAGTTCTTATCGGAATGAAATTCTTATGGAATGAAACGAAATGCGAAATTAATTCGGAATTAAAAATCTCCAACTGTCTGACTGTCAACTGTTCCTCCTGAAGTTTAGAACTCTTTTGCACGTGTTTTCGAAAGATTTGGATATTTCGGCCAAAGTATCCCATGTTGTATTAGGTAAATGAAGTCCAACATCTGTATCACAAATATCCCTCAAAGACAGCAAACTCTCCACCAAATCAAGCAATGAATGCGATCTGGTTAAGCAATCTAATTTAGGGACATTTTTATCATTTTCTCTAATTATTCTAATAAAATATGGAGTTCTTAAACGTCGGACGACTTCTCTATAACTATACTCCATCGGTTTAGGTACTTAACTAAATGTTAACAAACCAGAACACGTGACGCATGGTTGTTCAACATTTTATTGCAATGTCCAATTTACGAATATTTTCTTAGTCAACCAAGTAACAAGTATTTACAACAATTAACAGCAGCTTATAACAAATAATAACTAAAACAGAGTAAAGAACAACGATGAACACTTCCAAACACTTCACCACTTCACGAAAACAGTAAGTACATAAATGCAATGAATAACAATTGGCTGCCATAGATAACATATGATGATGCTTAGTTATCCGACCTAACGCATTATCTTTCATTTAAATGGTCGCATTACGGAAAAGTCGTACTTATAGATTTTGTAGCATAATATTTCTTGTAACTTTTATGAAAATGTTTTGGATGCCTCACTGTTTGGGTCTTTTTTATAGACAGATTGCATTATGTAAAATTTCATAATTTAATTTAGATAATTTAATTATGATCTTACATAATTTAATTGTTTCCAAACTCACACATTCATAATTATAATCGTAATAATAAATTTGAACATGCAATGTAGTTTTACATTTACGTAAACATTTTTTTGTCTTCAATTAATTTAGATATGAGAAATGGCAATGTTAAATAACCTTTTTTATGGTTTGTTTACATTTAGTTAAGTACCTAAACCGATGGAGTATAGATATGAGATTGCGAAAAAAAAAACTGTGCAGTATACGATTTATCAGTGTTTAATTTAAAACCAGCATTCTCAAGGCCAATATGAGATTCATTAACCCAATATGAAATTTCATGATCACATTGAATGGTGCTGGGGCCACCCTCTGTCTGTAAAGGAATATCGTAATTGTCTATGTCATTGAGAAGTTTGTTCATTATAAACATATTAGACCAATTATCAGTGGTGAGACAATAAATTCGTTTGCTTAATTCATGTTCAATGCGGAATCGTTATAAATTGTCAACTACCAAATTTTTGAGGCGCTCGGATGTATGGCGCTAAAAATTTCAATCACTCCTAAATTTTTTAACACTAGTTGGCGTTCCAATAAATACTGACAGTTTATCCCAAATAAAAGTTCTCGTTGCTAGAGAAACTACATCCACTTTCCGAGAAATGATTTTATCTTTCAATGTAAAAGCTAATTCATCCCTCATTTTTGAAGCCATCAACTGAACATTTTGTTGAACATTAGTTGCATTAATAGTGCATGTATTACCAGGAATTAACGATGGCAAGTTTTGAAATGGTTTGTCGTTCAACATTGCGAAGGGACGTCCATGAATAGCTATCAAGTCGGTGCATTCCTTGAGAACTGTGACAGTTATAGTTGCTGACTTGACTACATCAAGATCCTTTCGACTTTTATTAATTTTTAAGGGCTCTTTCAATTTAGACGTTTCGTGCCGGCCTGCAGCCGCACTTATACTGTACCGCTTCCTATATTCGGCAGCAGGGTTTCTGCAGGACGGCTGCGGTCCGACAACAAACGTTTAAATTGAAAGCGTATGAGACTGTAGTGCGTTTATACATTTGTAATGTCTTTATTCGTCAACAGTCAAACCATGGACTCGGACGAAGAAACCTTACTGTTAGTGCTGTTTTTAAATAAAATTAAACACAAACGACGGCGCCGTAATAGATCATGTTTTCGTTAACCTTTAATTCTGGGGATTTTCATAATCTTTACCCTAGGTGAAAAGAAGAACCAAGTAAATTTCTCAACTACCTAAGAATGTCCCGTGAATGTTTTTATGAATTACTTGAATTAGTTAAAAATGGAATACAGCGTCAAGAAACTATTTTTAAACATACTATATCAGCTGAAGAAAGACCTGTGATAACACTGAGGTAAGTAAAATAAACAACATATTAAAAATTATATTTGTATTTCTTAAAGTTATTTTTGTTGTTTTAGTCTTCTATAAAATATTTTGGTAAAATAAAACAAAGATTGTGTAGTTAGGCACTTACATTTTTGTGAAAATTACTAATTATGCTGTACGATTATCGTCGGTAAAAAGATCATGATATATGGAAGAATCAGAATCATCTATCAAATTAGATAGGGGTGAGAGTCCTGCAAGTACATCTGATGAGGACTGAAAGTGAAACTGATTCTGAATCTTAATACGCTTATGATAAATTGTTCGAAAGTCTGATGGATTTTCATCTATGAACGGCAAGCAATAAATTCTTGAAACTTGGTAAAATGGTACTCTGGCAATTCTGTCAAATAAACCACGAATACTTGGCAATTTCCTCGCTTTCATGTACGAAGCCCAAATATGTGCTGAATAAACAGTCGTGATTCCTGGAACAATATCTCCAAATTTAAAACCTGATACGTCTACATATTTCACAGGCTTCAGAAATGTTTCTTGGTCCGGAAGATCTTTTAACTCAATAGCACCTACGGAAGCAACTTCAGATGCCTTAGGTAATCTGCTTAACTTGGGTATCTCACCAGCAGTACATACAGCTTCTTTAGGAGCGACGCAGCAAATACCTCCCATAATGTGCATAGTATTTTTTCCGTCAATTGTACATGGATTGTGATCTGCGTTGTCGAAGACATACTGAGTGAAGCATGGCTTTTTAATTGTTGTCACTTCAGCTTTTATCGCAGATAATTCATGTATTACTACGTTATGATAAGAAGCACATACTCCCAGCTTTGCCAATAAATCGACTATTAATTTGGAACCCGATTTGCGGTTTATATATAATTCGGTTGCTAACTGTAAGGTTGAAACAAATGACTTAGGACGGATAGCCGAAATAATGGAATGGGCTATATAATATTTCTTTACTCCAAGACTTGTAAAATTTGCATTCTCATCCTCGTCGGTCGTGTCGTCATCATCACTCTCTTGTAATTCAGCATCTTCTGTAGCATTCGTTGATTTTTGCTTTTGATTTAATTTTGTTTTATTCTTGCATCATACATCATCAGCTCTTCTAGAAACGTATCTGAATATGTTTGTATATCTCCCTGAGCAGTCTCAAGGAAGCTAGTCGATGATGGAAATGTTTTCACTTTGAACTGTGTGCTTTTAATCTGCTTTCGTATTAGTTAAGCCGCAGTTCGAATTATACGAATGTGTTCATCATCTTTACGCTGCTCATGGTGCATATACCACAAATCATCGAGAGGTAAATCACCATTTCCACAATATGTTACAATACTCTTCAAGCCCACCACAGTAATCGTGATATCATTGCCAAAATGTTTTCGTAAATTACTGATCAGAGTTGATGGTTTTGGCTTGTATTCCATAATTTTGATCAATTCCGATAGTGTGAATTGGTATTCTAAATTGTTTTCAATGAAATGAAAAATAAATTTCAATGAACTTTCAAGTGGTGAATCTTCTTTATCACTTGGATTAGTTGGTTTTTTTTATAAATCATTGAGACACGTACGATGATAACGCGCTTTTGCTTCTGTTAATGACTGTACACGTAAAATTAAATATGTGACTTGACTTCCCAGTAAGTCATTACGCAGTTTTGCAACTTCTAATAACTTTTCTTTTATTTCGTCGGAACTTATCAGCAATCAATTTATCAGCAATCAATCGAACACCAAGGTCTTTATCCAAACTCCAGTAAGCACGTTCAGATGGCAATTCATGGTAACCGGTCAGTATCAGTACACCAAAAAATTTTTTCAAACTTGCACTATCAAGTTCAAAACCATGCCTATTATTTTGATTAGCGTACAAGACACTGTTAGTTGTTATCAAATCCATTACATCATGATCAAATATTTTTTCAAACAACATTACGGGATTGCAGTCTGCTAAGCTTTCAACAACGTATTTTTGTCTCTTTTGTACGATATCGGTAATTTCATAAGTAGAACTATAGGTTGGCTGAGTTTTCCTCCATACAGGTAAATCTACATCACATTTTTTGGCACGTTTTGCAGGCATAGGTCTTAGCGGCTCATCATCACTGTCGCTCCTTTCCGAAACATCATAGTCAGGACGACGCCGACCTACCTCAATAGTCCCTAGAACGACCTTAGGGAAACTTGAAGCCGCCAAATTATCTTCATTACCTTCTTCCTCATCACTCACCACAGCCGGATCTGGTGGCACTAATACCATATCGTACTCTTCATCATTGCTTTCATCAGCCAAAATTGATTCCAAGGCTTCCTCCAGTCTCTTATAGCTGGTAAATACGTTCCGATTGGCCATTTCAACTTCAGTGAGTATGTGGCAATGATGACATGCTATGTCCGATCCAATGAAAACTTGGGTCATGCAAGAAGCATGTATGCAGATCCAGAACATCTGCAGTCTTTGCGAAGGAATGATGAATCCACGAGTTCTCAGCACAAGAACTATTTTAAAGACTTATCCGAGGCTACTCGATCATGGTAAGTTCAGACTTCCTAATCATGCAAGAATCCGAGACCTTCCACAGCGAAGTCGTCTATTCTCGACTTTATTAAAAAACATATGCAGCTTTTCGTAACGTACCTAACGTTATGAAAATAATATGTTCAATTAACATGTAATTCTTAACAACTTACCAACAATTACTTAAATTATCCTAACACACTAAAATTCTAAGTAAATCAAAATGTTATATGGTAATATTTAGAGTAATAATACCGATAAATAGGCGCAAAGTAAGTTCAAGGTCGTTGCTATATAGTCAGCTGTGGCGTGGCGTGACTCATACATGCGCGCGTCTATGTATTGACATGTCGTTGCACTTTTAAGTTTAGGGAAGGTTTAGGGTGATTTAGATAATATGTGTTTTGGGGATATCTTGTACTGATATTGTTCATGGGATAGTTTGTAGTTTTTAATGATACACAATACACTATGAAATTTTCCGGACGATAAGCGATTCCACCCAGTATATCACCCAAGAAATATCGATATTTCGATATTGCCCAATTTGCAATTATTTATAAAAATAGCCAAAATTATCGAAATTTTAAAGCAAATACACATCTGGCTGTTTCAACATAAGTTTTATGATTTAAAAAAAAAATTCGAATTGCTCGACATAAAAAAAAACAAACAAAATAATAAAAAAAAAACATTATTCGAACCAGTATTTGTCTGATAGACATCAGGAGCACTCTTTGTTTGATGTGTTCCCCTGTTAATCTGCTCCTATCATTTGGCACAGCCATATTTACCACTGAAGCTACTCTTTCAGATGACACTGAAGATGCTTGACAAATCAAATATTTTAGAGCGATATCCGAGAGAACCGGCGTGAAATGTTGACAATTTACCCAGAACTTTATTGAATCAGATTTTCTTTCTAAAAGTGGCTGGTCCAAATACTGCTTCAGTTTATTGACACAGCTACTGCTTAGAACCTCTGACGAACCTATGCTCAGATTTAATAATTTCTCATGTCTGGACCAGATAGTGGACCCACTAGCTTGTTCTGATGCTGCTTGATCAGGATTTTTATCCGGAGATCTTTGTCCTCTACGCCGATGTTCTGCATGAATCTCAGCACTAATTTTGGATAAAGCATTTGACACGACAATTGCTTTTCAATACTTTCCTTTATTATTTCAATCAAAGGTCCACAATATACTGGGTTGTCCATTTCTAATGAAAGTAATATTTTTGGCATTCTCATCAATTCAGGTTGTAGACATCCATAATATATCTCTTTGTAACCTTCCAAGCTCCTGATGGCCTCAGCTATGGGTTTGGAAGTTTTAACATATTCAATCAAGAACTGTATTTCAATTTCTTTCAGGACTGATAATACCAGTTTTCGTAGAGCTTCATTTGTGTTTTTTTGTACTTGTAATATATCTGATATACAATTGTAATATGAATTCCAACGAGTTGGACAGAGGTAGTTGGAGACTTACCAGTAACTTCCAAGTAAATTTCAGATGCTTTCGGTGACCTAGAGCATATATTCCAAACAAAAATTACTAATTTTTGTTTGTGTTTGAAGCAAAGAAACTAAACCCATACAGCCTACTGCATATTTTATAAATTTAAGAAATCGGATTGTCAAAAACATGATGTGATGCATGAGCAGACAGCAGAGCTTTAAAAATATATATATTTTGATATCTGAAAATAAACATCGAAAATTGATATATCGCGGAAAAAAATATCGCTAATTTATATCGATATTTTGATATATCGATTGACGATTGACTGGCGCGGCGCCAGTGTCCCCCAGAACCTTGCCTGCGCCGGACCGCTATCGCTTATCGACCCGCACCGCCACGTGTCGCTACGGTCTTCCAGGGACTCCGCTGTCCTCCGCGCTTACGTAATCGTTTGCCTTACCGAAGCACGCGCTTTACTTTAGGGATGGCGATTCTTACCGAAAAAGATCTATTTTTAAATCGATTCGAATCGTGATCGTGAATCGAGCCACAAAAAATCGAGGTCTAAAAGATCGATTTCCAAAAAAATCGATCTTTTTTCAAATTAGTGTTTACAATGTAAGTATAAATCAAATTTATAAAAAACAAGACAAATGTTATAATTAACGATCTTTTAATCGGTAAAATCAGGGAATTCGATAATAACAATTATATTTATTACCATTATAATCAAAGTATCAGATACCTTAACGATCCATCCCAAATCGAATTATTTTTATCTTACCATCAGGAGGTAAAAAAAAAATCGCGGCTACCTTCGAAGAAGCACACTTAATTATTCTGGATTTGGCTGACGATCCGGAGGAAGACGAACTCATGTGCAAACGTTTCGACGATATGTATTATGAGATTATTCGAATTCACCGATCAATCACAAAACCCGTCTCACATGCACCCGAATCTTCCCTTGACTACACAAATTCACACTGTACTAACTCACACGTAAAGTTACCCAAGATAACGCTCCCGTCCTTCTCCGGCAATATAAAGGAATGGCCTAAATTCATTGCTACGTATGATAACCTAATTCATAATACACGTATGAGTGACACCGATAAGTGTTATATTTGACGTCAACATTACAAGTGGTAGACGATAGGCACTCAGTTTTGGAATTAACCGTTTTTCTGCAGCGCACATTATTGTCGAAATTCTGTTGGGGACCTCCCCCTCGGCAGCTGAAAAGCTCAGCTGAACACTGTGTCCAGCCTTCTTGCTGGTACATGTTTCAGGTAATCAGGTAGAAAACAAAACATTTATTTTCATTTTTTTTTTATTACAAAGCAAATAGATAATTTATCTTATAGTTCCCAATGCTTAATATCCACATTTTTTAAAAACAACAATCTCTCTAGTCTACTGGGATCCAAGCGGTTCCGCTCATCACTTGCGATGTTTGCAGCAATTGAAAACAGGCGCTCACAAGGAACGGATGATCACACAATACTCATATAAGTCATGGCTATTGAGTGAACGTGGTGATAAATAGAGTTTTTTTTGATCTTGTTAGTAAAGTATAAGATCATACTTTAGAACCTGAAGTAAAAAGTAAAGATTACTTTTTCATTACTAACAGCGGTGATAGTGCATGTACATGTTATCATACGTGTAATAAAATCATATTTCCGCCATTGCATTGGATGTTTTATTGAAATGTGGATAGGAACCCACATGTGGTGACCCCGACGTGATCGCCAGACAGAAACGGTCACACCTACAGAGAAAAACAAGAAAACGAAAATGGAAGAACATTACACAGGCGAAAAAGAATCGGTCGACCGCGTCGCTGTGCGCCTGCCGCCATTTTGGCCGGACGATCCGGAAGTGTGGTTCGCGCAGGCCGACGCGCAGTTCCGCATCTCATTCACGTCATCTAAAGACGCTCGCGGCGGACGGCGTCACAGAAGATTTTTTCTCTTCTTACTATACTTTTGTAAGCAAGTATACCATCGTTTGTGTTTTCCCATTTGGTCAAATGGCGGAATTAAGTTGGGCAAAAAAACATTTCTCTTTCCTCTCATTTTTCCAATTTTCATTCATTTCATTTTTATTAATTTTATTTAATTATAAATTAGTATAATTGTGTCTGTATTGTCAAACAAGGATTTATTGATGTAGTACCTGAGTTTCTGGTCATGTTGTTGAATGTGCATGTGGTGTTTACCTTTAATTGAATATCATTTTTCTTTTGTATTATATACTATTTATTTTATTTTATTTTGTACTTAATATTTACTAAGAGCAAGCAAGAGAGTTTTCTTTGTATACAATTATTTAAAGGAAAATAATCTGAACTATTTAAGCATAAGTTATAATTATTAGATTAGGACATAAGCTTCGGAATGCAATCTAGTTTTTAACAATTATGATAAAATGCTTGTATTTGTGTCTGATTATATTCTGTTTTATGTCTTATATAAATAAATAAATAAAAAATCATACTTTTGTTATTAATTTTTGTAATCGTTTTTAAGTAATAGTGTGATAAACGCTGGTAAGCCTAACAAAAAAAAAATCACTGTGGACAACTTGTCACATTCAGCAATAAGTTCCAAAAACAATACATTGAAAAACTTACTTTTGTTCCGGTAACTAAGGCCCAGTTAAAAAAGTTAAGAAAAAATATATCTGATAAATTTACTACACTTGCAAAGGGTAATTGACCCTAATAAAATTATGTAACTTTGTATTTAACACATTTTGTGAAGAATTCCAGTAAATTTTTGCTTCCAGGTCCATTTCCAGTGACAAAAAAACATGTTTTAACAGTTGGGCTACTATCGGTATACATCGAAGGAGGGAAAAACTATATGAACTTTATCATGAAAGAACATATAACCATAGTGAGGATTTTAAAATATATGTAAAAAAATATTCAAAAATATTTAAACAAATTTGTATTAAAGCGAAATCAATGTATGTAAGTAATAAAATAAAAAACTCCAAAAATAAAATAAAAATGAATTGGAGTGTAATCAATAAAGAAACTGGTAGAGCTAAACCTTGGGACGCAGAGTTTAGCTTAACCCCTAAATGCGCTTTGTAGACATTTGTCTACAAACTCTTTAAACAGACACAAAAAGGTTAATTGAAAAATGTTATAATTTCTAAACGCATTTAATCAGTTCAGTCATTCTAGCTAAAATAAATAGACGTCAAATCGATTTTCGTGCGAATTAGAAAACTATTACGTATTTTATCTGTCAAGATGAATAAGTTAGGTCATTGAAGATTCATGTTATGTTTTGGATTAAATTAAATATTTAAATAGTACTATTTTTACTTAAAAGATTTGCTAATTTTCTGGAACCTGGTCTTATGACGTACTAGACTATTTCTATTTCTAGTATTTCTGTCATGAATATCGCTAACCTTTTGAAATTGTTCTATGTTCTTATGGACATACATTAGATTAGCGAATATAAATTCTGATGCTACTGTCATTTTTTATATTTCTTTAAATTTTTCTCTCAGAGATTGTCTGGAGCCTAGCAAATAAATAGATCTTATGGCTCGCTTTTGAAGAACAAATAAGGTATTAATGTCAGCAGCACCACCCCACAGCAAAATTCCGTAACTCATTAGGCTATGAAAGTAAGCAAAATAGACCAATCGAGACGTATCAATGTCAGTCAATTGGCGAATCTTGCCCACCGCAAAAACTGCAGCACTCAGATTTTTACCCAGCGCAGTTATGTGGGGACCCCATTGAAGTATAGGATCCAATGTGATTTCCAAAAACTTAGTAGTCTCCACAAGGCTCAACACATCCCCGTTCATAAAAATGTTGGCATTTACTGTCTTTACATTAGGTGTTACAAACCGAATACATTTAGTTTTTTGGCTATTTAACAGTAAATTGTTAACCTTCAAGCGGGCGCGCGGTCATTTGTAACGGGAGCGGGCGCGCGTAACCGAAAAGACCTATGGGATGAATAAGACAAATAAAGCACTAATTATTCGATATTCTCTTATTTATTTGTACTCAGATACATTATGATTGTGTTTAAAGTGTAATTTGTCAAAAAAAGTAATTAAAATTATGAAAAAGAAACAATTTTTACATTAATAAACATAACTCAAACATTCTATAAATCAAAACAAAAATTAGGAACACAAAACCCTTTTTTATATCTAAGACTAGTATATATACCTAGTCTAATAATAAAAATTCAAAATAAGAATAATAATAATTAACTTTGGTTTAGTTTTCATTGGAATCAGTTTCTTCGTTCATATAACATTGATTGCAAATAAATGTTGTATGACTTCTGCAAATATTTTTCATACATAAGTTACATTGCGTTTTTGATTGCCTCCTTTTTTTGGCTGGACATATTTTACAGGTTCCTCTGCATGTGCCAGAACTACCTGCTTCTGCATCAGCAGCACTATCCTCCATATTCAAATGCTCCCTTATGTTTCTTTTTAGTTTTCTTGGAAGGCCTGACATCGTTGATCTTCTTTGGACATACTCTTTTATCAATTCAATGCCTAATGCCCGTAAATACATTCGCCTTTTCCTTAGAATGACATTATTTGCCCTCAATATCACCATACTATTTATTCCTGCAATATCCAGGAGACGAAAGAAGAGTGTCAATGGCCATCTATTATTCTTCCTTGAAACCGAATACATTTTTGCTTTTTTATCGACTTCATCAACACCCCCCTTTGTTTTATTGTAAAAAGTAATGATGCTAGGTTTGCGCTTTTCATTTGTACTTTCATCTATTTCTGCAGCACAGTGAAGTGATGATATAAGAACTACTGATCTTTTCTTTTTAGGTACGTAAGACACGAGTGTAGATGTATCTGAAAATCCAAATTGACTTGAATATTCAGGTTGGTTTTTATCTATAAAGCAAGGAGGTATTTCTCTCTTGTTCTTACGCATGGTACCCACAACAGAAATTTTATAATCCTTGGCCAAATCGTTTATCAACGGCACACTCGTATACCAATTGTCGATGGTAAGGTTTCTTCCAGTGCCAGAAATCGGTGTAATTAGCCTCTTTACGACGTCTGCCGCAGCATTACTCAATTGATATGGGCCTTCAGGCTGCCTGCCAGCATAAAGTTCAATATTTAGAACGTAAAACGTAGCAGCATCTACTAGTGGATACAGTTTGATTCCGTATTTGTCGGGCTTTGATTTCATGTACTGTCGGAAAGGACATTTTCCTCGAAAGCCAATCATCATCTCGTCGATTACAACATTCTCTCCCACTGAATATGGCAAAAGACAGTTTTGTGTAAACATATCTAAAACTTCTCTTATTGGTGCAGCTTTGTCTAAAGTTCGACGAGCTTGTCGCGTAGTAGCATCATCAAACCGCAATGAATTCAGTAGAAATTTTACTCTTTTCACTGACATAGTAGTAGGAAAAATAGGTATACCTGTTCCATCACTTGCATATAAATCTTCTAAATTGGCGTGTGATGTCTTCAAGGATCCTGCTATGTACAACAATCCGAAAAGTGCTCGAATTTCTACCGCATCAGTTGGTTTGCAGTCACGTATTCTGTTATACGATTGCGCCTTTTTTTGAATAAATTCGTTGGTATATCTAACAACTTTTTCAATAATATTCTCTGAAATGAATAAACTCCAGGCTTGCGTAAATGTTGTTGCTCCCACACCATTTCTCCGAATACCCGCATCTTCCGTCAGAACATTTTGCACTTGACGTCTCACTCTGTTATTGTTAGATTTTTGCCACTTCGTTACTTTATCGCGTCCTGTAAAATAGCTATTTATTACTGAAAGTGGCAAATCATCCTCTTCTTCGTCTGAGCAGTTTGACTCCTCAGCAGATCGAGGTTCCTCTGCCACGATGTGGTCGGAATTTTCAGAGCCATGGTCGCTGAGCTCTGATTCACTCTCTTCTTCGTCTTCTCTTAGTAAATCCTCGATTGCACTTTGTGATAACTGTCTACGACTCATTGCTATATAAAAATCCAAAATAAATTAGATAATATTGAATAATGTCCGAAGAACTATTACAAGCATGAACGAGTGTATGTCGCGTTGAGCGTCGCGCGTAATCTTTTCGACGACAGGCGCGTGTAATCTTTTCGACGACTACGCCGGGACTAAAACAATTGCGATCTGCGGAGTGGGAAGAGCGCCTCGAGCGACGGTTTATTGTTTATTTTACTCCCAATGACATAGCGACAGGCTACTAGGAATGAGAAATTAATGTGGTGGGTAGTAACAATAATATAAACAAAAATGTACTAAGCGCGGTCGATTCGACTACGCGCGCCCGCTTGAAGGTTAACGCCAAACCAATGTACTATTTTTGAGATGTAATTGAATGATTCGTGCGGAATTGTCATTCATCGCATTTGTTAAACAATTAATAATTATTTTAAAATAACAAAAAATATTATCATGCATTATATTGGTGTAAAAGGTTGTGAAAATTAATTATAAAGCAAAAAATATATTTATTGTTTGTATTTCAATTACAATACAATTATCGAAGCAATTATGGTTTTAGATTTCCGAACGTAGCCATTTTTAGTTTGAAAATCGCCATCACTTTGGACTTTTTACTTTCGCGCGGCGCGTTGTTTGAATTGTTTTATAACATGACCACAAGAACAAGTATTACACAGTTTTCTTTGATGGTTGACTTAATGGAAAAGTAAGTACTCAAAAAAATAATAGTTGAAAAACTAAAAAAATACGCTTTTATAGAAAATCCAACTAAAAAATAGAAAATAAATTTGAATCAAAAATAGTGAAAAAAAAAACATGATTTTATTGTAAAAAAAAGCGTGGGGTGCTTTTCAGGATATTATCAAAATAACCCTTCTAGTCATATATGTTCATAAAATATTTAGAACTATTGATACCATGCACCCCACGCTTTTATAATTCTGGGTGTTTGTTCTGCCAAGCCATGGAAATTTATCAAAGCCGACTAGTCTACCCAATGGGCGCCAGTGGGCTATAAAAATGTGGAAGAAACTAATAGATTCTCAAAAGCCAAGGTGTTGGAGAGACAAGAAGTAAAGAAAAGTGAGTGAAGTTTGCTAATGAATTTTATTTATGCTTTTATAATAAAATGCAGGAAGTTTTTCACACTAATTTTATTATTTTTTTTACTTCTTTTGCTAGGGTTGCTATGGACAGATTTAAAAAATAACGCTAAAAGAAAGTGGGCAAAACTGCACAGGTCTCTTCAGGGAACAGGAGGTGGCCCACCTCTAAAAATGAGTCTTATCGACATCGAAAACAGAGTGCTTGGGTTCATATGTATTCAGGCTGCTGTTGGGATGAGTGTGGCTGAAGTCAGTTTTGGCACGGTTTGTATATTTAAATAAATTGTAATTTTAAATAATCTGTACCATCATCAAATGCCATATAAAGTCAATTATAGAACAAAGGCATCCCCAAAGTTATTTCTATATTTACAGTGGTTGCGGGTTCGAATCCTAGGGCACACCTCTGACTTTTCAGAGTCATGTGTGTATTCATAATATTATTATGTGTAAATGTATGTCATGTAACTTGGGAAAAGCTGTGTCTTTTAAGATTTTTTCTGGTATAATATGCAGTTTCAAAAGTTACTGGTTTAGATGTACTGTTTTTGTAAGAGTCCAAGAAATTATCCACAACATCAACATCAACTGCCTATGTCTAAAAGTTAACTCACAATAAATATTTTTAAATTCTAATTTTTTTTTTAATAATTGACAATTAATTGTTCTTCTTTCACCTAGGACATTTGATGTAAACAAAAAGGAATTGCAAGTATTGCCAAATAATGTGGCAGGTTTAGGTAAGGTACTGTCAAGATATTTATTTTATTTCATTTGACATATATTCTCACAGGTGAAGAATATTGGAATAACCCAAGCACAAGGAATTGTGCACCAACCATCACCTCCATCCCTATGGCCGAACCTCGAAAATCACCCATCCCACTAACTTCTTCTACAGTCCCACACAACACATTACGAATAATAAAGTAAAAGAAACAAGACAATGGACTAAAAGTCGAAGAATATTTCATGGCGTGTGAAGAAAACGCGAGAAAAGACGCGAGAGAAAGAGAAAAGGTGATTTTTGAATTATAAAAGGAGAAGATCCGCATAAGAGAAATAGAACTTCGTCAACACGATACAGAATTGCAATTGCAAGCACAGTGGCTACTATGTATAGACGATATCAGCCTCACGCCTCAGAGAATCGAGCAAAGGAGGCTGCGGGAATGCGCGCACGTCAGGAAAATAGCGGATCAACTCCACTGCGAAGAAGAGTCTCCGAGGCTGCTGATAGGCTAGGACAATTGGGAGCTCATCGTGTCGAAGAGCACCAGGAAAGGAGGCAAGAACCAGCCGATGGCATCCTCAACTCTGCTGGGGTGGGTGCTCCACGGCTTGAACAGGAGAAGCGCGCAGGCCGTGCGCTACGGAATGTGCGCACACGTCTCGACTCGGGAGGACGACTTGGAGGCGCTAATAAAGGAACACTTCGCCGTGGAGTCACTAGGTGTGCAACCGAGGAGGCCGACGACCGACGCAAAAGCCAGAGCCCTGGCGCAACTGGAGGAGTCCACCAGGCGAACGCCGAGCGGGCGTTATGAAGTCGGACTTCTCTGGAAGAAGGCGGACAAGGTGTTGCCGGTGAACTACAAGGCGGCAGAGTACAGGCTGAAGTCTATAGAGAAGAAGCTTGACAAAGATCAAGACTTGCGAGCCGAGTATCAGCGACAGATACAAAACCTGTTGGACAACGGGTACGCCGAGGAAGCGGGACCAGCGACGGACACCAGGGTGTGGTATCTACCGCACTTTATAGTCACGCACCCGACCAAGGGAAAGAAGAGGTTAGTGTTCGACGCGGCCGCGATATGCGAAAGAGAAAGCCTCAACTACGCGCTGCTGCCCGGACCGGATCTGCTGCAGTCACTATTCGGCGTGCTACTAAGGTTCCGGCAGCGTCCTGTCGCGGTGGTATCGGACATAAAATAAATATTCCGGCAAGTGAAAAAAAAAAGCCGATATGCTCATTGCCTTGTATCGTACACCATTCCGAGGTCATCGTTGGTATTTACCAATATTTTCACAAATGCTCGACATCTGTATAAATAATTCTTGGCTTCTCTACCGGCGAGATAAAAAATCCAGGTTGGATAATAAAACACAAAATCCTTAAAATCTTTTAGACTGGAGATTTTTGAAAGCCTACGAAATTTTGGAAGAATTGACACAAGCTATATTGGTAGACTTGGCATGAAGTCTACTAAAAATATACAGAAACCAACATCTGAAAGACCGCCAGATGCTGTTCGATACGATCAAGTTGGTCATTTTCCAACTATACATACTAGTAGAGGAAGGTGAAAAAATAATTATATTATAATATAAGTAATGTTACAAAGGACCTATTTGTTAGACTGATTTTTAGATATGATATTTATTGTTGATCTCATTTTACCAATGACTGTGATTTATAAGATAAAAGCCGTTTTATTTCTGTTAGTTAGTATACTTATATAGTATATGTATATATATTTGTAATTTAAAACGCAGTAATTAGCTTCACTCAATAACTGGCAGTGTTGCAAATTATATACGTAGATTATACAGCGTTGATTGTTAAAGACCTGGTGATGTATCTAATATGATACGCTCAATAAATTCAAAAATACTAATATAATATTTTTTATTCATTTTTTACACCTTCAATGAACACCCCAAAGCATATTTTAAGTATAATTTTTCAATAATTCTGAAAAAAAAATCTTGCCAAGTATAGGGTTAAAGAGCAAAATAATAAATTATTTTAATTATAATGTGTTGTACCAAAATTTCTCTAAGTTGGACGTCGAAATATCCGTCGGCATAAAAATATATTTATGTAGTGAATATTGATGTTGATGAAGTTCGAGTGTTTGAAGTGGCTGCGGAACTATCAGTAAATACACAGGTAAGCCGAACTGATACTATACTATATCAGCCTATATATGGGTGTCGGATTGGCGGATTACTTTACGTACCATACAAATGTATACAAATCGCTATGGTGTGCAGGTTTTTGTTTCAGGAGTTGAACAACAACACAAATATTTGAAGAGAGGTGCTGTACCATCTATATATCCATGGAACATTAAAACAATTTTTGAAGAGATTAAAGCAAGAAAAGAAAGGTAAATAGCATGTAGAAGAAGATAAATAAGAAGACATCTTTTTGTTCAGTCATCAACATTGAAGTGCATTGAGAACTTAGTACCAATTACCAATGATATAACGTCCCAAGTTTGTTTGTTCATTTTACCCACAGAAGTCCACTGTTGGTCTCCTAATAATCTTCACATCAACCTTTTGGAAGTTGCCCGAATCAAGTGGTTAAAAACAAATATTTATTTTGGTCTATACTAATGCAAGCATCAATTTATTTTTCAATTTGTGGCGTGATGTAGATTTAGAGGTTTTGTAAATAAAAAAATTTCATAACATGTACTGTAACGGGTGGGGTTGTCACAAGGCGAAGACGTTGAAACAGCAAATCCAGTAAAATAATTTATTTGCACAAAGGGGCCGTTCAAATATTACGTAAGCACATTTATTACAATTATTTACCCCCCCATCCCCCTTGTCAGCAAAAGTAAGCAAAGCTTTTACCCCCTCCCCCCATGCTTACGTAAACATTTTTTCAATTAAAAATGTATTTTTTTATATTATAATTATAATGTTATAATTATAATTTTAAAAATAAGAAAACAGATTTAGAATAGAGATAAGATTTTACTGATGCAGTATTCAACATACAGTAAGGGACAAAAATATTATAATCTTACGAACATAACAAACTTATTTTAAATTTTTGGTACACATATTAAATTCAAATTAACAGTCTTCAGTCCATGAAACCCGAATCCATGATTCTAAGTTTTCGATGACATTGGATTGCTGCTCAGTGTTGTGACTCTGCTCACTTTCATCCGATTTTGGAATGTCTACGTCGTTCTCATCGAGCCATTCAACATCATGGTGCTCTAAATTTTGAATAATGCACATCAGTTCATTAGCACGACGAGCAGCGACTCTTACAGGTCTAACTTTCCTATCAGTGTGCGTGTTTACTTTTTTATGGATCTTCTCGATGTGACGATTTAGTGACTTGACGGAAGCATGATAAAGACCACACGTTTTGCATGTTCGACTTGATAGCCTCCATTTTACCGTCGGACAAAAATAATCGTAGGGCATTTGCAGGAAATCTTTGAGTGAAGCACTTAAGCGTAGAGCTAAATTGACTGGAAGATCAAGAAATTGCCCTCCTTCATCCAAAACCAAGTCATCAACTGTTTGTTTTACTTTTACAGGTGGTGGAAGAAACCTGTTATCTAGTAATCTGAATAGGCCACTTCTTGGACGACAGCATTCTGTATTTCTACATTTTACAATTTGAAGCAAGTATTGGCTTTCACGCACATGTTCTGAATACCATTTAATATCTGGAAAATCAGGAACATCTTGTTCACCTGCCCCAACATATTTTGCAGTAACATTATAGCCATCAATTTCCATTGAACTCCATACTTCAGCTAATACATTTCCTGCAAATTCGAAATTAGATCTTTCTAAATGTTCATCAATTGTAACGCCACGTTCATCCAAATGAGACCCAAAATGGTCATGAGGCAATATTAAACCAGCCAGTTCCCGACTAAGAGGAGCCATTCTGCGCTCTACTCTGTTGTACGCACTTCTTCCAGGAGCATTGGTAGCTAAAAACAATGCATCGAGATCATGTCGCTTAAAGTGTTGTATAGCAAACCCTATGACTTTTTCATAACGCGGATTTTCATCTTGCCCTCCATCAACCGTCATGATTACCACTGGTTTTACTAGTCCATGGTCAGTTTTAGCTAATGGTCGAAACTCTTCAAGTTCGAGAAGCGTCTCGAAATCCTGAGCATGAGTATTAGCAGTAGATGAACTATGCTTTCCACTTCGAATAGCGATGTATGTTGGTCCAGAATATCCAACGGCTTGCGGTTGTCCTAGCATACTGGAAGTGATTTTGATACCAGCATAAACAGATGGTATTAATTTATGACGCTCAGCGATTACCCAATCGTGGTCAGGTAATTTGATTCTATATTCCATGTGCATTAGAAGAGGTGCTTGCTTATTTGCCGCAGTTACGCCAATAGGGACTCGAGCTTTATCATCTTGAGATATGAAAAATACTTGATCTGGTCCAAGTATGGATGCTATGTTCTCTAAAAAATGGATTGATATTTCAGCGAACTTGCTATCTAAGTGGCTCTTGTGGTGATCAGTTTGAGCCCGAATGAGCTTAACAGGGACTGTCGATACATGTCTTCGTCCCTCTGCAGAATTAGATTTTCTGGGAATCAAACGAAGATATGTCCCACTGCGACTAATGTCAAATCCTATTTTACGTAATTCTTGTGTGAGTTCATCAAGAGTTTTTACGCTGCGAATAGATTCCGTTCGTCTTCTATCATCTGCTGCACTCCCAAATAAAGCTATATCCGCAATTGTTTTCAATAGTGATGGTTGATTGCTTTCAAGATTAGGACGTCCCACTGAATCCCTCAGAGGTAGTCTTTTTTTTATTTCTGGATTTTCATGACAAATACCTTCTAACTTTCTTTTCATACCATCCCTGTGTTTCTTCTGGGCAACTGCGTTTTGAATCTTCCTGTTTAAAGACTTTTTTGATGTTTTTATTTCCTCACGCAACTTAATGATCTGTTTATCAACTTCAGCACGGATTAGCATAGTATCTCTGGCAGAATACAAAGCGTTCAGATTTTTTTCGAGTAGAGCAATCTTATTTTTCATAGCTTCCTGAGAAGGTTTTGCTCTCTGTTTATCTGCATTTTCATTATTTTCGCATTGCTGTTGTGATTCATTACCGGGTTTTATTTTATCTTCTTCCTGTTTTTTAATATTTGAAGCTGGCTGTATAATTTGTGTTTTTTCTGCAGGTTTACAGGTAGTCGTTGCCTAAAAGTAAAAATTTTCTATTGGTTCTGCTAAAGATTCTCTTATTAAGCTACATAAATACAAAGTATGCAAATAAAAAACTGAATTTAAAGATTATTTAAAGCCATAGCCCGTCATTTGGCAACTTCCCCCAGAGGGAAATTGCAAAATTCGCATAAGTGGCAGCTGTCCTCTAAGGGAAATGGCGACCGCGCGGTTTCAAAAATTTATACGGGTTTAGTGCAGCCTTTATGATCGTACGAATGACTGAATTGTATACAGTATAAGGCTTCCTTAATGTTGAAAGTGTAAGACCGTCCAGTTGGTGCCAACATTTCAAGAAAATAAAAAATAAAGTTTCAGTTGTCGGTGTCAGTGACCTCGGTCGTTACTGTATATTTTTGTGGAGTGAAAAATGTTAATAAACAGTGTTAAATTCAATTTAAAGTGGTTTTACTATGTGAAGTGATTTATAATATGTGTTCAAGTGATAAATAATTCGTGCAAAACGTGTGATTCAGTTCAGATTGGGTTTCACATATATTTGGAAAGTGTGACGTCATCAACCATAAGTCTGTATTTTGTGACCAATTGACGGAGTCAATTGAAATAAAACGATTATTTACGGATTTTATCGCGGATTTGGTTTAATTTTTACATTTTTTAATTTCCCGACGTTTCGATCACTTTACAGCTTTCATGGTCACGGGGCGGACTGAGGTATTAGTCATCCGCTCAGTGACTGTTACAATTAAACTACCCTTATTTTGAAAATATTAAATTAAAACTTAATTTAAATAGCTAGCTAGTCTATGGTTGCGTTCCGACCTACGCAGAAGGAGCTCACTGTGTCTTGAGGTCTGGCAGTTGGTTTTTTGGGTTCCGATTTAATTAAGTGTAGAATTGGATCCCATGCTTGTGCAAGCTTCAAGCCATCTTCTCTATTGAAATTAGGATGTTTTTTAATTTCAATAGCCTCGCGAAACATCCTGGGCAGGAATCGGTGTTCTTTTGCGAGGACTTGGGGCTGGTCAAAGCGAAGGTAATGCTTGGAGCCTTCTTCTATATGTTCAGCAACTGCAGACTTCGTTGAGCGTCGATGTTTCACGTCAGCTATGTGTTCTTTTACGCGGGTCCCTATGCTTCGTTTAGTTTGACCAATGTAAGAGAGACCACAGTCGCAATCTATTTTGTATATGCCCGGTTCTTGCAAGGGTATATGGCACTTGACAGGTGGTAGAAATTGACTAATCTTCTTGGGCGGCTTGAAGTATGTTTTGATAGAAGCACGCTTCAGGATATAGCCAATCTTGTCTGTGACTCCTTTGATGTATGGCAATACAACCGGGACCCGTTCAACTGTGGCTGGTTTCACTCGGTTTCTGTGACGGCGGCGTGGAATTTGGAGCTTGTTGTCTCGCAGTACTTGCTTGACGTGTTGCAGCTCAGTCGCCAGGTGTTTCTCATCACAGATTCCTCGTGCTCTCTGAAACAAAGATTTACCCACGGTAGCTAACTGTTTTGGATGATGGTGAGAATCACCGTTCAGATATTTATCTGTATGGGTCTTTTTTCGATACACAGTGTGACTTAAGGACTGATCAGGATTACGGATTACTAAAACATCTAGGAAGGCAAGAGATTTATTGTGTTCTAACTCCATAGTAAATTGAATTTTATTGTTGATGGAGTTAAGGTGATTTAAAAATGCAGTTACTTGGTTAGATGGTAAAATTGTGAAAGTATCATCTACGTACCGCTTGTAAAATCTTGGCGAGACTGGGGCTGTACTAAGGGCTGTCTCCTCAAAGTCCTCCATGAAAATATCGGCGACTACAGGAGATACAGGTGAGCCCATAGCGACGCCATCCAATTGTACATAGTATTTATTATTCCACAACATATAGCCAGATGTGAGGCAGTGATTAAGTAATTCTGCATATTCTACTGGGATGTTATTCTCTGCTAACTTCCTAGTGACAATTGTGATGCAGTCTTGTACTGGTAGACTTGTAAAAAGTGACTGGACATCAAAACTAACCATTGTTTCATTGTCAGCTAATTTTAGATGTTTAATATCACTGACAAATTGGTATGAATCCTTCACAGATGCTCTAGTGTTTCCTCTGAGTGGTGAAAGCACTTTTGCTACGTGCTGAGCCAATCTGTAGGTTGGTGTATCGATCTGACTCACAATGGGACGTAGTGGAGCATTTTCCTTGTGTATTTTTGGCAATCCATACAATTTTGGAGGTTTTGCACACGATGGGATGAGTGACTTAACATTCAGATCTAACTTTTCGGAGTATTTAATTATTAAAGAGCTAGTGGCCTTTAATATTTTGTAAGTCGGGTCTGTTTTGACTATTTTATAAGTACTGTCATCCGATAAAAGTTGTTCAATTTTCTGGTTATAATCTGAAGTATCCATCACTACTGTCGCATTACCTTTATCTGCACGGAGAACAGTTAAATCCTTCATAGATCGCAGGTTCTTTAAAGCGATAAATAAGTGTTTTGGGAGATTTGGTTTGGGCACTTTGTTTCGACGTAATACAGAAGATATATCTTGACGTATCGCCTCCGAATCTTCCCTTTTTATATCGTTAATGAAGAGACTGTTCTCAACGTTACAAATAATGTCTTCATACGGTATCCTACGTGGAGTTACGGCAAAATTTAAACCTCTTGATAAAACCTGAACTGTGTTTTCATCCAATGTTTGTTTTGACAGATTAATGACAGCGCGCTGTTTGTCTGCGCGGGAGTGAGTATACAAAATAGATTGCGACTGTGGTCTCTCTTACATTGGTCAAACTAAACGAAGCATAGGGACCCGCGTAAAAGAACACATAGCTGACGTGAAACATCGACGCTCAACGAAGTCTGCAGTTGCTGAACATATAGAAGAAGGCTCCAAGCATTACCTTCGCTTTGACCAGCCCCAAGTCCTCGCAAAAGAACACCGATTCCTGCCCAGGATGTTTCGCGAGGCTATTGAAATTAAAAAACATCCTAATTTCAATAGAGAAGATGGCTTGAAGCTTGCACAAGCATGGGATCCAATTCTACACTTAATTAAATCGGAACCCAAAAAACCAACTGCCAGACCTCAAGACACAGTGAGCTCCTTCTGCGTAGGTCGGAACGCAACCATAGACTAGCTAGCTATTTAAATTAAGTTTTAATTTAATATTTTCAAAATAAGGGTAGTTTAATTGTAACAGTCACTGAGCGGATGACTAATACCTCAGTCCGCCCCGTGACCATGAAAGCTGTAAAGTGATCGAAACGTCGGGAAATTAAAAAATGTAAAAATTAAACCAAATCCGCGATAAAATCCGTAAATAATCGTTTTATTTCAATGTGTAACATTCGCGTAAATCTAAGAAACCATTATGACGGAGTCAATCTTAAGAAATAAATCTATATATTCATACCTCTAAACTTTGAGATAGGCCATAATATTTTCTAATCATAAAACGTCTAAATTATTGTTACAAAATGTGAAGAGAAACTTTTTGGCGATTTCTAATATTTCTAGTACTCATAGGTACCTAAAATGAATTCGTCACTCACCTTGAAAAAAAAATGTAGTAGATTGGATTTATTCTTAGTCGCCGCTTGCAATTCTTCTTCAATTCTCTTAGATACAATGATATCTAGTTCCTTGTCGGACTTTGCTTGTAATTTATAATTTCGCCACACTTCGTTAACTAACTTTTGTACATTTTGTACTTTCGTACTTGTATGAGATTTTTTAAAACTTTCAAACAATTTTTGGTATAACTTGGATTTGTCTATTTGAAACGACATCTTATTTAAACGTTAAAATTTGGCTAATGGAATCAACGGTAACACAAATGTTGAGTTGCTTTGCTGTGCTTACAATACGTCTACTCGCTATAGTATCCGAACAAAACAATACACTGACAGAAGAAATTTAGACAAGTGAACAGCGCGCGGTAATTCCCCGAATCGATTCTAAAGCGAGTGCCTAAACGTTGCGTATACATTTGCGGGAATCCCCGAAAATGCGTTTCGTTTTCAAGCATAGACAATGTGAGGGTTGCCATTCGTGTAAAAAAGTAAATAACTACCGATTACGTAATCATCATCTAGACTCCCCTACCCCCCATGTCATCCAAAATAAGCAAAACAAAGACCCCCCCACCCCCCCATAGTGCTTACGTAATACTTGAACGGCTCCAAACGTCTTTATACACAATAATTTTCACAAGGGATGTTATCAAAAATCTACACGATTCACGAGGCGAGTTTGTGACAACATTCCTGCAATCTCACCGCCGCGCTGCACAGACACATGACTCGCGCGCCATCTATTTGTGGTTCGGTTTTCGTTCGGTGGCCTGACTGACGTCATGACTTTGCGCCAAGTGACGCGATGGTGTTTTATTTTTCTTCGAGTTTTATATATATATATATATATATATATTTCGAAGTTTATGTGCTGTGGTCATAATTTTATTTATATATTCTTCAATATTTTTACAGTTTTCTAGTGTAGTTGTGATCAAATCTTTCAGCAATCCAACGCGACATGTCAATCCTTTATCGTCAAATGCCTTTTGTAAATTAATCCAGACTTCTCTCGCCGATTTCGTTTCTTGAATATGGATGTAATTTATGGAATCAACTAAAAATACTATTTTGGTTTTTACCTTCAGGTCAAGTTTTGGATCTACAGCTTCGTTATTTTCAATACAAGACCAAAGATCTGCGTGTTGCAAATATGTCTGAACGGCGAACCTCCATGTATTATAATTATCTCGCCCAACAAGCTTTTCTATCATAGACATAGTTGATCATGAGGACATTTTAAAGGAAAATTCTTTTTACGCCATGTTCCGTAGTATTGTTGTATCACTTTTATGACCGGCGATCAAGACAGAATTATTATTTTGAAGTATGACGGAAATATAATAATTTTCTTATTGCTAATCACTTTTAATACTTTTTAGACAACCAGATTATGGACTGGGCCCATAACCTGATGAAATTAAAACGGATTTCGAATAAATAATTTTAATAAACCACTAGACAGAGCAGATTTTGACAGCCCTCGAACAAGGATAACATAGATAACAATTTAAAATAAATATTATACTAACGAAAAGGAACTTTCAATTTTAACAAAATTGAGGCAGTAACTTTAATTAAGTCTGGTTTGGATTATGGAAGTAAAAACATTAAAGTTGGTATAAAAGGTTTTATCTGTGATGCTCCAGCCAAGTCTTTTCTTATAAGGAGTCAAGGGACATACTAGTTATTATTCTTGTACAAAATGCATGACATTCCTTGAATGTCATATGAAGATTTTCACAATTCAAGTGCACCTTTAACTGAAATTCCTGAGATACGTTTTATCAAAAAATTTCCATTAGATTATAAGCACCTTGTTTGCCTTGAAATTGTACGCAGTCTTCTAAACTTATGTATATTTGGGCCAGTCCCATTAAAACTTACCCACAAAATTATAAACTATAAGTACTGACCTAGTCGCTCTCGCTTAACATATGCCATTAGAATTGAATAGGAAACCACGTTCTTTGGATAATGTGAGAAGATGGAAAGCGACTGAATTTTGTCAATTTCTCCTATACTTAGGGCCAGTGGTACTTTTTAAAATAAAGTCTGACTATTTAACATATTATAACAATTTTATCAGTCTTACGGTTTCAATTTGCATATTATTAAATCCCGAATATTGTTTAGAATACAATAATGACTTTGGTAAAAGCCACAGCCTTTGACTTTGGTAATACATTTTGTGAAATCTTGCATAGAATTATATGGGCCTCAATTTGCTACTTATAATTTACATGGTCTCACACACCTTTGTGATGATGTATATGCATTTGGAGCACTTGATTCATACTCCGCTTTTCCCTTAGAGTACTTTTTACAAATTAATTTCTCAACACAGTATCGTACCTATAATCAATTAATAATATTTTACGGGATATGACACCACAGGACCTCAATATTGTAAGTTTCTACGATGAGGAACGGGCGGAACGTTAGTGTCCGCTGTATCATATAGTATTATTTGTTATGCTTATAGATATTATTTTGATGTTGCTTACAGATTGAAATACCGGATGATGATGCTAATATGGAAGTCTGTAGTAAGAGTTCGATGATTAATTTGGAAAATAAAATATAATTTAAATCTACTACTTTTCTAAGTATAGGTTCAATTTTGAACACACCTCGACAAGTTATTATAAAAACTTTATAAATGCCGCAAAACGGTAATTAGCAAAGAAAAAGTCATGGATAACTTAAGGAAAAAAATCTACACTTATTAACCCTTTACGGAGCCGTGTTGCATTTCTACAGCATACCATATTGGCTCACCTATAGTTATACTAATAATGCCAAAACCGCTTTTACCCGGCGTTGTACAACGGGCACGAAGCATTATAACCATTTAGTACAAAGACAACCATCTAGATGGCGTAATTTTCAGTTTTTGAATCATTGAAGCGGCGAACACGTATAAACAGGTTTACGCCGTACGTGTAAGATTAAGATTCGCGGAGTGATTTTTATAGGAAATTCTTATAATTAGTTGCTGAAATCGACGTGAAGAAAAGGTAAAGGTCTAATTTATAATGTTCATATGTTATTTTATGGAAATATTTGATCGTTACGAATTTTATTTTCATTTTTGTTTTGTTGCATAAATGCATTGACGTAAAATATATGGACGGGGCGGAGAGTACAAAAAGTGTTGTTACGACAGTGTCTACTTGAAATCAATGTATATTTTTACAGAACCAACATGAGTCGTAGATTCCACAATTTGACTACTCGTGACCTGGAGGAAATACTAGGAGATTGGGGTAACAGTGAAGATGGTCTTGACTTCTCAGATGATGATGATGTGGCGGATCCAACATATTATACTCTGCAGTTGCATGGGCGTGAAAGTTCGGATGATGAAGCAGAGGTACCAAACGACACAGAAAATGAAGATCCGGCTCCCAACATTCCACCTACTGCATCTGTAAGTTGTGAAGCCAGTACTACGTCTATTCAAGGAGATTTATGCCCCAGTACCAGTACTACAGCAAACACGAGTGTACCTATTCGTGTACCTAGACCCAATATTACCTGGAAAACTAAAAGATTGCTCTGAAGCTTTGCCACCAGAAATACTGGCTTTGGAAACGCCTTTTCAGGTATTTTCATATTTTTTAACTGAAGATATGATAGATCATATAAGGGACCAAACAAATTTGTACTGTGTGCAGAAGGATACTAGTAAGCCAATAAATGTAACTAGTCAAGAAATAAGGCAATTTATTGGCATCGTTTATTATATGTCAATAGTCCGTATGCCCAACGTAAAAATGTATTGGTCAGAAAGCATTGGCTTTGCTCCGATACGCGAGACCATGGCTTCGAAAAGGTTTGAACTGCTCAGGCAATCATTACATTTTAATGACAATAGCTATATGTTGCCATATGACCACGTTGATGATTCTGATCGATTATATAAAATTCGCCCATTGATAGATAAACTCAACAGCAATTTCAGAAAAGTTCCCCTTGAAGCACATTTATCAGTTGATGAACAAATGTGTTCAACGAAAGCACGAAGTGTGCTAAAGCAATATTTACCTGATAAACCCCATAAATGGGGCTTTAAAGTGTTCGTTATTTGTGGTGTAACTGGATTTGCATATAAATTTGAAATATATAGTGGAAAGGAGAACATTTGTGCAGTCGGCGAGCCTCAGTTGGGAGCATCGTCTAATGTGGTGGTTCGACTTGCCCGCGATATTCCTTCTAATCAGAATTACCGTTTATTTTTCGATAACTACTACACATCTATACCTCTAATTGAATATTTATCCAACCGTGGCATTTTGACATTGGACACCATAAGGAAAAATCGCATTCCCAACTGTAAGCTGGCAGATGAAACGGTGTTCAAAAAAGAACCGCGTGGAACATCAGTAGAGCAGGTTGGCATTTGTAATGGAGTTGATGTAGCGCTGACAGCTTGGAGAGATAATAAAATTGTTACCTTGGCATCAAACTTTGCAGGAAAAAATCCTATTTCTGAAGTAAGAAGATACGACAAATCTCGAAAACAATATATTGCTGTTGAACGTCCTTTCGTTGTAGCAGAATATAATCGGCATATGGGTGGTGTCGATCTGTTAGATTGTGTCATGGGCCACTATAAAATTAGGCTACGTAGCAAACGCTGGTATTTGCGGCTTTTTTATAATTTTATAGATATGGCCATGTGCAATTCTTGGCTATTGTACAGGAGAATTCATACTCAGAAGGGCAGCACCAGTAAAATTCTCAACTCAGCTGAATTCAGAACAGATGTAGCTGAGACCTTGTGCAAATTTATGACAAAGAACCGTATAAAGCGTAATAGTAATGTTCAATGCCTGATTCAAAATAAAAAGAAGAAAGGGCCAGCTCAACATGTACCACCCAAAGATGTGAGGCTGGACCAGGCTGGGCATTGGCCAGTTTGGATCGATAAAGGGATGAGATGCAAGTTTCCGGGATGCAGTGGCTATACGCAGACAGAATGTGAGAAATGTGGTGTTTCTCTTTGTTATAACAAGAATAATAACTGTTTCAAAACATTTCACAACTCTTAGCTTTTATATATTTTTTTGTCATTTAAGTGCAATGTTACATTTCTGCAACAGTATGTTCTTTTTGTATAATACATGACATTTTAAAATGTGATTTTTTAAATTATTTTTCGAATCAACTATACATTATTTGCTACCTAATGCCATCGAAATTATTAAAAATAGCGCACTTGCTCCGTAAAGGGCTAAAAAGACCATTTCACTAAATATTGCGTCAAAAGGTAAAAAAAATAATTAAATTAGACTCAAATTTATGTCAAGACCTATTCACGCATATAAACCCAACTGAATTGTTTAACTATAGTATCCTCCGGCGGTCAGAAAATTTGCATTGACATAGCATTTCTACTCACCAGCAGCTTATAAATATATCCGAAAAATGTATAACACCTGCTTACCTCATATCAACACATTACATGATTGGTACAAAAGTGTTGAAGCAAAACCAGGCTTTACACAAGAAGCACTTGATAGACTGTCAGCAAAAATTAAAAATGCAAACGAAATTTTATTGTGGTTCATGAAATGTCAATTCGACAGCAAAAAATTTGGACTTGAAAGTAATATGAAGGCTTAATTCACATAGGTATAGAAAATAACGACTCAAATGTAATAGCCACTCAGGCGTATGTGTTTTTATTAGTGTCTGTTAATGAATCATGGAAAATTCCTCTAGTTTACTTTTTCATCTGTAGTTTGACCGCCGAAAACAAAACAAATTTAATAAAAATTACTCACAAAAATGCCATACCGTGGGAATGAAAGTAGTATCATTAACATTTGATGGTGGTAAGACAAACATATCTGCCATGAATAAGTCTTTTTTAAACAACCCACAGCTGATTACAACGTCTTTGTATTTCTGGACGCATGCCATATGATCAAGCCAATGAGAATTTTGTATGTATTAAAAAAATACAATAGCCATATTAAACAAATAAAATGGAAACTTGTCGAAGATCTTCATAAAATTCAAGAACAACATGATTTACATTTAACTAATAAATTAACTTCGATATTTTAAATTCATTGGGGGAGGCCTATGTTCAGCAGTGGACTTCCTGTGGCTGATATGATGATGATGATGATGATGATTTTAAATTCAAGGAATTTCAACTGCGGTAGTTTCAAAAGACCCCTAAGGAACGTGAATTCGAAAGACATTTTTAAGTTGTTTTAAACTTCGTAATAATATTTAATGTCGCTTTATTAACTAGTCCAAAGAAAACGCACCTTAAAAAAAAGGGGAAACAACAATAATATTTTCTCAAGACAAAGTATATGTAAACAATTGCCAAGCTAATACAGGAATTGTCGGGTTACTTTTTTGTATTGAAAGTGTACAACGTTAATACACGGGTTATGTAGAAATAAGTTATTTAAAATAAATATTATTAGCCTACAAGTTCAGCCAGGATCACGTTAAGCCCTTTTTCTGTAATTATTAATTTCATTAGGAGAGAAGGAGCGTTCAAAAATATAATTCGAATTTCCGCCAATTTAAATACGCGTATAATAAACTAATGCATCTGGAACTCAGTCACAAATTTAAAGGAAATTATGTTCCTTTGGAAAATATGCCTATTTTGAATTGTGGGGCAACTGTATCAAACATTAACAATACCAGCGTTGGATATCGTTTTGATATAGAAAACGAATATTTGTTAATCGAAGATAGCAGTTAGATTCTTGTAATAGTTCCAACTCTGAATATGTCTGTCAAATTGTTGGTTACATAGCGGGATTTGCGGTCAGACATCTATTTAAAAAAATATGATATATGCAAAATTCTACACTAGCGCGTAACAAATTATAGTTTCACAAACTTATAGATACTAGTGGTCGCCCAATGGTCGAAATTCGACCAGTTAATATACATTATTAAAATATAATATTCAAACATTATTAAGGTTCTACTGTCGAAAACTAAACTACTATAACCACAGATTTGACCAAGACTGTTATTTGCCAATTTCTTTTTTGAACAAATTATACGAAATACCTGTATGATGTTGTTGTTAAATCACTTATTTATCCTGAAGTATATGCAATTACTGAAATCATAAACTACAATAATTGCTTTGAACCAGCAATAGCAAATTATATATTTTTTTTGTACCTGAATGTTGTTATTGCAAATTGCTGCTACAGAACTTTCTTTATGCATATAATGATAGTCCGTGTAATTGTTATTTTAAATGTATCTTACTGCTACACAATTTGTATAAGCGCCCAGTATTTCACGTAGTATTCGTCAAATAAAACTTTTCTGTTTGACATTCAACTATGTCAATAATAAACAAAAGAAACAATTTGACCACAGAGTATGTATACGTGTACAAATACTTGTGTATGCGTGTGTCCAATGCATGCTGGTTTGTGTATTGTTTTATTTATTGATTTAATGTACTTTTTATGCATTATTATTACAATCTTTTTTTATATTAAATGAGGCAATAAAACTTTTTTTTTATATGTCTATGTCAGTACTGTATGTCTATGGACAAAATGAAAAACAAAAGAAACAATTTGACCTATGTGTGTACAAATGCTTGTGTATGTATGTGTGCGTGAGATGCACGGTAGTGTGTGTAATGTTTTATTTCTTGATTTAATGTACTTTATAAGCATTATAATTGAACATATTAGCGTTCTGCACTTCTCCTACACATAAACTATAAGTGTGCCAAAGAACATCGGCCACGTCCATACATATTGGGACCTGGCAAAGAAATATATTGTACACAGCTGAGATATAGTTTATTTTGTTGCATAGTGCTTGAGGAATTATGTCCAGTTAGATGAAGGTTTTAAAAAAGCCGGATTTATTAAAATATTTCATATATTTGTAACATTTTAGGTTAGGATTACACGTATAAAAATAGCACATTATAATGTCACTGTCAAAAACAACAACATAAAACAAGAACATAATTTTGAAACACTATGCTGAATTATATGAACACAATGCAAAAAACACTTTGAAGGATAGACTGACGCTCCGGGTTTATGTTGGAAATATGAGAATACTTCGCACTTTTAACGAAATCACAAAGCGATATCATTATCCAATGGTCAATCGTACAAGGTCTTCAGAAATGCAAGGGACTATCGGAGCCCGTTATCAAATATCAAAGCCAAGTCATAAATATAAACAGAGAAATAACAGTAGGCGCAAATTGGAAATCACAATAAAGCAAATGACAGCGCTCAGAAGTCATAATATGTGTAATAGAAAATACCTACACTTAATTTTTAATTCAGCACTGACTACCTTCAACGCTGTAGATAAAACCTTATTTTGAAACAAAGTATGAGTGATGGAACGCGCTCATACGCGTTCAATATTATTAAAACACTTCAAGATTTTCTTTTTTATCCGGCTATTTAAAAATATATGGAAATATGCATTTTTATTCTAATAAATCGTACTATTTTTTGATGTACCATTCATATCTGGTCCCTTCAAGGTCCATTATGGCTCCTGCGTCCGCGCAATTTTGGTAAAAAGGGGTCCAAAGTTTTTGCATCACGTATTAATACATAGATAAAGGATTTTGGTGGTCTGTGCAACGCTAGTGAAGATGTTAACACAGAATGTAGTAAAACAGAGATTATAAGACGAGAATTTGTATTCATCGGTAAAACCTGCCGGCATTAAAGTCCCGAGCCATTCATAGTCAACACTGAATCCGATGTTTCTGAGCTTATAAGCTGTGCTCATGATTTTGTTGACATAATCTACACTGGTGCTTGTTTCTAAACTAGTGTTAATTAAGTCCCGCAATAAACCAACTTTTCTCAGCAGACCAGATTCTTGAAATGTTTGTGATAAATTTTCCCAAACCTGTTTTGACGTCGTCGCATCCTGTATATGTATATAATTTATCGGATCGACTAATAATATTAGTTTGAATTCGCCTTTTTTCTTTCTTTGGATCAGTATTTGTTCCTTGGATACATTTCCATAAATCATCGAGTTCTATGAAAATGAAAATAATTTATTGAATCCATTAAAATGTTCAACATCATTTAGATTCAGTCATTTTTTTTTATCTACCACCCGATTCGGAAAGCGGTTTTCACTAGAGAAGAACGGGCAAGAAACTCTAGTGTTGCTCTTTTCAAAACCAGTTTACAATGTAGTGAATTATTACAAAATTTACAAGTTGGTTTAAATCAGAGCAGTTTAATAATAAATTATTGTACATTTACAATAAATATTTTTGATACGACTATTATTATATTAAAATTACTATGGCTGAGTGATGTGAAGTCGCCCAGAACGAAGAATTAGTATACTCTTAATACGCCAAAGCAGTGAATAATTGCGAAAGTCTTATGTAATCCATCAATCAATAAGTTACAATGTAAGCAGATCGGATAGACCAGTCTACGCAAGCAGCACCCATTCACGAGTATGACGCATGTGCCAGCCGTCGGCCTCCTCAACCATGTTACAGGGAAGTGACCGACCCGGCACACGACGCCACCGCAAGCACAGACTTTTAGCGAACATGACATACCCAATCACTTACATAGGAAAACAATGGCAAATTTGACAAGTTACTTAATTTAAATGATATTTTATAGAGCACACCAAGACTTCCGTTCCGAGATACTACACATTTATTTTATTTTATTCTATTCCCAAGCCTTGTTATCGTCTAAATATTCCGAAATTTTATAATATGCTTTATTGCATAATTTTTGCTTGATAGTAGCTTTGAATTTTGTAATAGATAAGGCTTTAATATGACTGGGAACTTTGTTATAAAAGTGTATACAGTAACCCTTAAAAGATTTGCTGATCTTGTGGAGTCTGGTCTTAAGAGTAGCTAGATTGTTCTTATTTCTAGTATTTTTGTTATGAATATCGCTAATCTTACGAAAACTTTCTCTATTTCTATGGACATAAATTAAATTTTCAAAAATGTATTGTGATGCTACTGTCATTATATTTATGTCTTTAAATTTTTCTCTAAGAGAATATGTGGACCCTAGCGAATAAATTGACCTTATAGCTCGCTTTTGGAGAACAAAGATGGTATTAAAATTAAAATTCCATAACTCATCAGACTATGAAAGTAGGCAAAATATACCAATCGAGCTGTATCAACATCAGTCAATTGGCGAATCTTACCCACCGCAAATGCTGCGGCGCTTAGCTTTTTAGCTAGAGCGACTATGTGAGAACCCTATTGAAGTTTGGGATCTAATGTAATTCCTAAAAACTTAGTTGTATCCACAAGGCTCAACTCATCCCCATTCAAGTTAATGTTAGCATTAACTTTTTTGACATTAGGTGTCACAAATGTGATACATTTAGTTTTTTGGCTATTTAATAACAGATTGTTAATGCTAAACCAGTGTACTATTTTTGAGAGGGTGTGGTTTACGTCGTCAATATCAGGATTATGTCGATTTACTTTAAATATTAATGAAGTATCATCGGCAAACAACACTACCTCACAGTTGTCCCTTATAAAAAAAGGTAAGTCATTAATATAAATTAAAAAGAGAAAGGGTCCAAGAATCGAGCCCTGCGGAACTCCCATAGTAACGGCAGACCCGGGTGATCTTATTCCGTTGACATCTACACTTTGGACCCTATTACTCAAATATGATTTGTATAATTCAAGAGCAATACCATTAATTCCGTAGTGGCTCAATTTCCTGATAAGAATATCATGGTGAACACAATCAAACGCTTTGGATAGATCACAGAATACACCTAAGGCATCCTGTGAGTTCTCCCAAGCATCAAATATGTTACTGATAAGCTCCACACCAGCGTCAGTTGTGGAGCGACCCCGCGTGAAACCAAATTGTTTACCATGAAGTATTTTATTTTTTGAAAAGTAAGTTTGAAGTTGTGAGAGCATTAGTTTTTCAAAAAATTTGCTAAATGAAGGTAGTACTGAAATAGGTCTATAATTAGAGGGGTCCTCTGAACTACCAGATTTAAAAAGAGGTATAACTTTACTCAACTTCATTTTATCAGGAAATAGACCACTGTTTATACAAGCATTAAAAATTACAGCTAACTGGGGAGCCAAGACTGGTATTACAGAGTTTAATATTTTTGTTGAAATTCCCCAAAGGTCACATGTGTTTTTAATATTTATGCATTTAAATATTTTTATTACATCCATACTGTCAACGCAATGGAATTCAAATGAATCTCTGCTTCCAGTCACATTTTCTTGTAGTAACTTTTCTGCTATGGCAGGGGATGAGTTTAAACTTTTTGTTATAGAAACTGGTACATCTGAGAAGAAATTCTCAAAAATCCTAGCTACTTCTACATTCGATGTAATATTCTGATCATTAATATTTAAGGTAAACTCTGTGTCCCGAGGTTTAGCCCTACCAGTTTCTTTATTAATCACACTCAAAGTCATTTTTATTTTATTTTTGGAGCTTTTTATTTTGTTACTTACATACATTGATTTTGCTTTAAAACAAACTTGCTTAAATATTTTTGAATAATTTTTTACATAAGTTTTAAAATCCTGACTATGATTATAGGTTCTTTCATGATAAAGATTATATAGTTTTTCCCTACTTCGATGTATACCGATAGTAGCCCAACTGTTAAAACATGTTTTTTTGACACTGGAAACGGACCTGGAAGCAAAAATTGACTTGAATTCTTTACAAAATGTATTAAATACAAAGTTATATAATTTATTAGGGTCATTACCCTTTACAGTTGTGGTAAATTTATTAGATATATTTTTTCTTAACTTTTCTAACCGGGCCTTAGTTACCGGAACAACAGTAAGTTTTTTAATGTATTGTGTTTGGAATTCACTGCTAAATGTGACAAGTTGTCCACAGTGATCAGAGTGTAACTTATTAATGATACAACTATTTATAGGCACTATATCAGTGAACGCATTGTCTATGCAGGTAGCACTGATATTAGTTATCCTAGTTGGCTCTGAAAAAAGGTTTACTAAGTCAAATGACAAAAATAGATTTTTCAACCTTCGAGTAATTGAAGTATTTTCTTATAAATTAATATTAAAGTCTCCACACACCAGCAATCTCTTATTTGATTTAATTAATTTCCCCAATGCATCTTCAATTATACATTCAAAACTGTCATATGATGCTGAAGGAGGTCTGTATACACTGAGAATAATAAACTGCTCTGACTCTATACATGATATTTCTACTGTTTGTTCTACAGAGAGGCTCACCATATCCTTTCGTTCTTTAAATTTAATATTTTTATTAATCAATATTAGTGAGCCACCATGTATTGCATTTTCCCTACAAAAATTACTACCAACTATATGATTTTTAAAATTGAACATGAGTTGTTCAGTTCTTAGCCAATGTTCTGTAATGCAAAGTATATCAATTTCCTGACAACCCATGAACAATTCTATTTGCAATTCTTTGCCCAGCATGCCCTGGCTATTTTGATGGACTAGTTTTAAAATTTTATTGCCACTCATATTACAAACACTATTACGACTAATGGGTGGGGTATTGTAAATTCTCATGTCATTTAAATTATTATTATTTAAAGAAATATTGTGGTCTATATTATTTTCTACTTGTAATGTCTGATTGCAAGAGGTGGACTCTATTGTCGTATTCTTTAATTTAAATAATTTATTGCAATATCATTAGGAATAGATACAAGTGTATCATTCCATGTCTTGGATGTCATCTGCTCAATAGAAGCAGGGGGAGTAGCCAAGCTTTTGGCTTTGTTTAATAATATATTAAAACATAGCAGTTTCGCTACATGTCGTTTAATAAAATATGAATTTAATTGTTTATACTTACTGTTGTAAGCATTTATGTCAATCTTGGTAATTCTGTTATGATTATTATTTTGGGCTTCTTTTAAAATAGAATTTAGCCTAAATCTAACATTTCTTTCCACGTGTGACAAGCTTTTATCATAAGGGAATGTAAACATTACAATATGCTTAACTTTCAAAGATGTTAATTTGTTAAGAATGTTAGAGTACTGGCATGTGTTTACATGAACGAATAATAGTAATTTTTACCTGCAGATTTTTTCTCTTTATTGAACTGATGAGGTAACTTTAATCTTTCAGCTAGTTGAAAAGCGAGACGTAAAAATTCTTGCCTGTTTAAAGGTGTGGGGAGACCCCACAATACATTAAACACACTTACCATTCACAACATTACACTTACACATTCATACATCACACTTTCAATATAATTAAATAATTTTAATCAACAAACACACATACAGTCCTCACACCGATTTATTATAGCGACACAAGCGATAACGGTCGGCCAGCTGATCGTCGGAACAAAAGGGGCAACTCAGGTAGTCGTGACGTCACCGGACCCGCGCCGGCGCAGCCAGTCGGCTCGCCGCCGCCGGCAGTCGTCTCTCGATCGTCCGTGCGACACACCGTTGTCTATTCCGCTTTTGCTATCGCTTTGCGCCACGTACCGCTAACCGCTACATACCGTACGCCTGTACATAATATTTTAGTGTATTGGTGTTACAATTAAGACTGTCGCTTTTTCTTATCCTTCTTTAGTTTGTAGTTTTAGGTATAGTGTGTAGATTAAGTAGTGTAGTGCTAAGACGCTTTATATGTTGACATTTATTGTGACTGTTCTTCTTCTGTGTTGTGTGCAATAAACGCTAGAACATTGAGGACGTTTGATTTTTCATTTCGCTGTGCCCGAAGCAACTGGCTTGCTATACGAGGCCGTGTCAGCCGACGCGTCATCCACCATCTACCGCATATAGGCGCCTACACCACACACGGACCGCTACAAAGGCATTAACCTGTTGGCCATGTCTTTAACATGTGCTGCTAATAATTCTTCATGTTCAGAGCAAAACGTTTTGTGAAAACGACCCATAACTGGAGCAATGGACATCTCTTTATTGTTTTTAATAGCACTGATTCTGTCGTTCAATGTACTTCGGGGTACCTGATAGCGTTCTGCGGCGTGACGCGCACTCATCTCGTTATTTAGAACCTTTTCCACAGCTTTATGCATATCTTCCGGATCCCAGGTGCCCTTCTTTTGCTTTGTCAGAACATCGTTTGTGTCCCTAGGCATTTTGAAGTATCTGTAAATAATAAACACCCATTAAAAGTTAACTCAAGGAATGGCCGGTACTGCAGGACAACGCTATGACTGGTATTGAAGGAAACCGAAAAAAAAAAGATTTATTTTAGAGAAAAACTAACGATCAAAATTTGATTTAACATTCGATTTTTAATAGTCATATAAACATTATGTACTTACCTGGAGTTACTTGTTATAATTTGAATCGTTAAACTTTGAAAATCACTAACTGAATTATAATTACGTAACGTACGTTACTCACGCGCAACACAAATCTTCGCGCTGGTAGCAAACCCGTCGCGACAGGTTGACGCCGCGCGGGACATATACTTGCACGAGTGTATCGCACTAATGTCGGTAAAACTCCTAGCGCCATATATTATAGGATTATAGAAATTGCAACTGGCCGATACTGGATGCCGGCCGGCACTGGGGGACTCTCCCCTAAAGCGAGGGAGGGATGGAGTGCGGTACATGGTTATCGGCGCGCAAGAAACACTAGAATCCATTCAATGCATCGTGCTTGATATTGACACTTGACTGTTTTCTGTGTTCGTATTGTACGAGTTTACTTCTACTTTGTGAGTTTATAATTATTTCATTATGAATATTGGAGCGAGTACTTCTAAACAAAGATCACGTGTTCGAAGATATAATTCAACAGAATTACAAGTGATATTAGCAGAATCTTCCAGTGACGAAGGTGAGTTTGTTGCTTCTGATAATGAACACGATTATATTCCTTTGGTTGAAGAGGGTGGATTGGAAATTTCTGATGTTGAGCCAGAAGCTGAAGTCGAAAATTCAAATTCAAATTCAAATATTTTATTGATACATAAACAAGCTTACAGATAATGTTTTGTGTACGTTAACAACTGCATTAGTTCGGGAGAACTGTGTCGCAGTCATTAGCGCCCACCTCCAGGACGGGAGACGATCGTATCTCAAAAATATTCAAAACTATAACTAAATAAACTATTATTATACTAATATTTTTAAAACAGGACAGAAATGTTATCTTAATTTTTGCCTATTATGATTATTTTGTTTTTTGAATTTTCATTCGTATACAACTTAATATACCTATATATGTATGTTTTAATTTTAATATATATTTTTTTTTTTTTTTTTTTTTTTTTTTTTTTTTTTTTTTTTTTTTTTATATTTATAAAGTTAGTGGGTGTTAGTCAACTTAAATATGTGTGTGAGTGAGAAAATATGTGTTTGTGATTTATAAGTGATGTAAGTGTGGATTTGGGTGTGTGTGTGTGTGTGTGTGTAAAATAAGTGTGATGTATATGGTGAAATAGGAAGGTAAGAAATAGTTCCGTTTTAGATGTTTATACTGATCAGCTGTTTATTAAATCTTCCAAATCCTCATAGTTTAGGGAACTGAGCCATTTACTGATAACCAACTTACATTTCCTTAGTGGCAGAGAGTAAATATTGAGAATTTTGTTTATTTTATTATACAAAATTGGACTCGCATAATGATATTGCCTTCTTGCTATCACACTTGAGGTAGCCTCAGTCGGACAAACTCTATTCTGTCTGCGCTTCTGTCTACTAAGATGAACGTCGAAGGAAAGTTCAGAATGTTTGCGTAGAATTGTGTTAAGGACAAACATCTGTCTAACCGAGGGCAACTCACAAATGGCATACAACTCTCCAGTCGGGAAACGACACGGCTTATGTATCATGACTTTGAGAACCGCTCTTTGAGCTCGCTCTAAACGGAGTAGCAAACTCTTTCCACAGCTACCCCATGCTGAGATACAGTATTTTAGAATTGAGTGCGCTAGAGCATAGTATATCATTTTAAGAGTAGAAAAATCAGCAGAAGATCTTAGATTTTTAAAAACAAATATTAATTTTCTGATTCTAGGGACTAAGGAACCAACATGTTCACACCAAGAAAGAGTGCTGTCAACAATCACGCCCAAATATCTAATACTGTTCGTGCGCGAAATGTTATCACATTTGCAGTCCGAATTAGTTATTGTACATTTGTGCGCGATTAAGGTATAAGGGGAAGCAGGTTGAGATGCCGTTCGCGGTGAAAAAGTAATGAACTTTGTTTTGTCCAAATTTAGAGTGAGGAGATTATCTGACAGCCAGTTCATGACTATTTGCAAGGCTAATTCAGCATGGGATCGGGTTTCAACCCAGCTTTTACCGTGTACTAGTATTGCTGTATCATCTGCGTAAGTTAGAATTTTAGAGTTGACAAGGGGTAGAGTGCAGAGATCATTTATGTAAATAAGAAACAGGGTAGGTCCGAGAACACTACCTTGAGGTACCCCATAACTGAGAGTCTCTAATTTGCTAGTGTAATCACCCAACTTTACTAATTGTGTTCGGTCACTAAGGTAACTCTTATAAATTTCAAAAGATAGTCCTCTTATACCAATATTATGAAGTTTCGTGAGTAGGAGAGGTATAGATACGGTGTCGAACGCTTTAGATAAGTCGAGGAATATGCCTATCGTTTTAAGTTTACTATTGCAATTTTTTGCAACAGTGTCGGTTAATTCCAGTACTGCATCCTCTGTACTTTTTCCAGATCTGAAACCATATTGGTTTTTAGACAAAAAATTTACAGAGTTAATGTAGCTTAGCAGTCTTTTATTCAGAATTTTTTCAAAAATTTTGGATAAACTTGTGAGAACGGAAATTGGTCTGTAGTTGCCGACACTTTCTCTGCTGCCACTTTTGAAAACAGGGTGAACAAGGGCCCTTTTAAAAGCCTTAGGAAACACACCTGTAGTCAAAGAGAGGTTAAACACATAGCAAATAATCGGGACGAGAATATGTCTAGCAGATTTAAGTAGTATCGGAGGTATGTTATCCCAGCCTACTGCGGTATATGGTTTGAGATTTAGGATTAAAGATTCAATTTCGTCATTGTCTGTGTTAAAAATGGCCATAGAGTTGAGGTGTGATGGGGCAGGTAAGTCAGTTGTATATGCAATTTTGGAGTGAGATTGTCTACGTACTATCTTTGAGGCTAAGGATTTCCCTACATTTGCAAAATATTTATTCACAGCATCAAGAGACTTATATGGATCAGTAGTCAAGGAAAGGAGTTCTGTAGGGGAAGATTTATTGTTAGGAATATTAGCAATCGTTTTAATTAGTTTCCAAGTGGCCTTTGGATTTCTGCTATGTTTATGGAATTCTGTACGTTCGTATTGTCGTTTTAATTTTTTAACCAAATTGTTGCAGAAGCTCTTGTAGCGCACGTAAGTAATTTTTAGGATGTGATTATTGGGATCTCGTGCTGTTTTTCTATACATTTTATCGCGATTTCGTATACATCTTAGGACGCCAGGTGTAATCCAGGGCTTAATTATTCTTTTTCTACTTGGAACTATACAATTAAAAGAATTGCTTTTGATTACAGCTGAGATAATGTTCACTAATTCCGTAGCTGCTATATTTGCATCATCTTTACAAGAAGTTACTTTCGAAAAATCAGAAGTTGTCAGTTCAGCTACGCACGCATCGATATTTATGCGTCGGGATGCTCTAGGGACTCTATTAACCTTAAAATGACTCTCGCATAAAACAATAACGGGAGCGTGGTCCGTGATAAAAGAGTCAACAACTAATGTGACAACATTTTTGTTGGATTTAACCATCGCGTGATCTAAGCAGCTATTATTTCGCGTAGGGAAGAGGTGACCAGGTAGCAAGCCATGCGAAGCAACTGTATTCAAATATAAATCCGAGTTGTTGTCATTGGTATTGGGTGCTATATTAATGTTTATGTCAACTAGTATAACAACAGTTTTAAAAGTATTAAGCGCGAGTAGGGTTGAATCTAAACTATCAATGAACTTGGTTAAATTTCGAGTGGAAGGTGAGCGATATACAGCTACTAGAGCCACTTCTGAAGGAAATTTAACAATTAGAGAGTTGGCGTCGATTATAATAGGTGTTTAGACTATGTAGCTTAAATCAATCCTAACATAAATAACTATGCCTTCGTTTTGGTTTTTAAATTCTGTTTTGAAGGATTCAAAGCCAGGCATTGCGGGAAGTTGGGGACATTTACTTAACCAGCATTCAGACAATACAATACAATCAAATTTAATTTTAATTCTATCCAATAAAATAACTAGGTTATTATAGTTACAAATATTGCCTAGGCTTCTTATATTTAGGTGGAAAAACTTTAGGCTATTCACAGATTTAGATATATGTGAAACACATTCTTCGGGTGCGCAGAAATAAGAGTCTGAAACTGAAAGTTGATCTATATCATCTATAATCACAGAATGATCGTTATCCATTAAGAGTTTGCAAATGAAACATTGTGTTCGTGGTTGATGAATTAGATAGAAATAGAGATGGCAACCGAGAAGGTTCTATGTTGGAGAACCTAGGTTTAACGTTCTTTCCTTCCAAAATAATATGATTTTTTTGATTTGTTGTGTGAGAGTGAGTGTGCATTAATTGACTATTAGTGTAATAATTGTGTAATGGTATGTGGTAGTGCTTATTATGTGTGTAAGTAATGGCATTTGTTCCTGATATAAAAAAATATATAGTTTTTAACAAAAAGATTGAACTACAAACATATACGGTTAGTCATTTTAAATTTGTCACTTGTGGTAAGTCTGATTCTTCCTTGATAAGTATATGTTTCGCTCCTTCTTTCTCTCGTAGAAAAATCTTCCCATTGGTGACCCAGCAGTAACGGTAGTTATTGGTAGTGGCAAAGTCTTTAGCGAGAAATAGTAGCCGCTTCATCTTAGATGTCAGATTTTCTGACGCAAATATAGGTTTTACGGGGCCGCTAAATTTAAGTGTTTCAGTAGTCAGGCCGTTATTCCCTTTGTTATATTGTTTAAACAACTTTAAAAACTTGATTTTTTGAAGGTTCGTCGAGAAATCAACTATTATTGTTCTATTGGTGGCAGTAACAGGTCCTTTGCGATATATGTCTTTAACATCATGTGGTTGTAGCGGCATATTTATTATCGAACCTATTTTAATTATGTTGTTTATTAGGCATTCTTTTGTTTCTGACTTAGCTACGGGTACATTTCTGACCTCAATGCAACCTGATCGCGCATACTTTTCCATTGTTTCCAATTTATCTTCTAAAGATTTATGATAGATGGCAGTATTTTTACGCTCTGAGAGAAGCTGTGTCTCTAGTTCTTCCATTTTTACTTTTATACTGTCATATTTTTCTGATAGGAATGACACTGTAGACTGAAAAATCGTATTTTGCTGTTTTATTTCTTCTATAGATTCATAAATTTTTTGTATTTTAGTATTTTGAACTTCTTTGAATTCAAGTAACATCGACTTAACTTCTGCCATAAATATTGATAGTTGGTTATTCTGATCAATTCTAGAATCTGAGCATTTGCGTTTACTGCGACGTGAAACATTAGAAAAATCACAATCGGCATCAGTTGACTGCACATCTTCCGCAATATTTGGTTCCGACAAACTCAGGTGGAGGGTATTTACCAGTGGCGCCGTCGACGTATTGCGCGACGTAGTTGTGGCTGGTGTGGACGACGGTGGCGGAGATCGGTTTATAGGCATGTCGCTTGAATAAGTACAAATTCGGTACCAGGGCGTATGAAGTTTGCAAGAGATATTGTAGCTCTAAACGTCCGAGGGATCAACACATTGGACGTGCATCGACGATTTCATACAATATTTTGAGACACCACTATAAGTTGACCCAGTGTGGCACAGGTAAAAATTTAGCCTGTTGTCTCTTTCCGTTTGATTGTTTTTTGTAAGTGTGCTCCTGTACACATTCAGAGCCGCCTTTGTTGTATGTTTACACTTTAGTAGTAGGGATCAAATTGTCTACTTAAAAACACTCACAGGTTTGTTTTGTCGGTGTGTGTAAGCGTGTTTAAAGAGTACACACGCAGATACTGCCGACCTCCTCAGTGCTGTTGCTCTCCTATTATTCTATCACCACTGAATTTACGAATTTGGTGCAAATTTAATTTAAAATAAATCAATAATAGGTCCACTTAAAAAACGTCTGAACACCTCAGAGATCCGGAGGGAAGTGATGATGTGAAATGAGATCGACTTTTACGATTCCGATGCCAGTTTTGAAGGTGAATCGTTTGAAAACATTTTTATTGCAAAAGATGGAACGCGGTGGCAGTCTGATCCACTTCCCAGAACGCAAACTAGTAGTCGAAACATTATTCGTCAACGGGGCGGGGCGTAAACTTTACAATCAAATGGAAAATTCAAAAATTTATTGTCCAATGAGATGTGTGACATAATCTTGAGGGAAACTAATCGGAAAGGGACTAAGATTACTGAAGCATACAATAATAAACTGATAGAAAATTACTCTGATATTAGCAAGCGACCGAAACAAAAAAATATTCAAACCATTCACAGAACAAGAATTGGATGCATTTTTTGGCATTCTAATCTTTAGTGGGGTGCATAGATCTAATAAAGAACATTTCACTGAATTGTGGAAATCCAGTCACTTACCATTATTTCGGGCTGCGATGTCCCATGACAGATTCAAAATGCTGTTACGCTTCATAAGGTTTGATAATGATGTAACGCGCCTTGAACGTTTGTTAGCTGATAAAGTTGCCGCTATACGAGATATTTGGACTATGTTCATTTCAAATTTGAATAAAATGTACAAGCGTCGTGAATGTATTACCGTTGACGAACAGCTATATGGATATCGTCGGCGTACTCGCTTTACTCAATGCATGCCATCAAAACCTGAAAAGTATGGCATAAAAATATTTTGGGCTTGTGATGCAAATAATTCCTACCCCCTAAATGGACAAATATATACAGGAAAGTCAAGCGATGGCAATCGTTAAACAAATGTTGGAGAATGCACTGTATTAGATCTAGTGGCTAAATATAACTGCTGAACATAGGCCTCTCCCAAGAATCTCTACATCGACCTGTTGGAAGCGGCCTGCATCAACAATTCCATAAATAGTAATAATAACAGGATTAATTTCTAGATTAATTTAACTATTTATTTCTGTTAATTGAAATAATCGAAACCGAGTCTTAGGGGATAGAATTAGAAGATAGGAGTGCAGATTTGTGCACTTTTGGTATGCCGTTTAGCCTCAGTTCAGCATCAGAAATCCATGCTAAAGTGCGGCAGTTATAAGAGGATCTAGATCCCAGAACGAAAGTGGCAGCATCTAAAAGTGTGATACCTACTGATTGCCATGGTTTTTATAACTCTTTACCTCACTAGCTTCCTTACTTAATTATATTTTTCGATTGTGTAATATCGACCTTATTTTCTTATGTTGTTTTTTTATGCGTAAAGTACTATTTTATGTTTGGGGAGATATTTTTTGGTTTATAAGTTTAGATTAATTTTGTTACAAAGTTCAATCTTGTTGATTATTTTTTTATGCGTAAAGTATTATTTTATGTTTGGGGAGATATTTTTTGGTTTATAAGTTTAGATTAATTTTGTTACAAAGTTCAATCTTGTTGATTATTTTTTTATGCGTAAAGTATTATTTTATGTTTGGGGAAACATTTTTTGGTTTATAATTTTAAATTCACTTTGTTACAAAGTTCAGTCTTATTACTATAGTTTCATGTAAGTCCCTATGATTAACACTTCCTATGTCTTAGAAAATGCCATATTTAAAAAGGCAACAGCGCCAAAGTGAAATATTTAATAAATTTATAAGACTATTACTAGGGATTGCGAAGATAAGTAGATGGATGGGTAAATGGACAGGGATTGCGAGCGCCGCAGAAATATTTCGCCTCGCACGAGACAAGAGACAGTTTGCTGAGCTTACTGCCAACCTTCACTAGTTGGACAGGTACTACAAGAAGGAGAATAGGAATATTACTATTTTGTGCATTTAATTATTTGAAGAATATCTAATTTACGATTCTTGAGAATGAATCTACTTTTTTTTTATTGTCAAGAATTAAGGTTTTTGCTTCCCCTGTAAAGTTAAGAAAATGCATATTCGCGCTGTTGTAATATAAGCGACGAATTGTGAGTTTCTATATTTATATCAATGGAGTATTCACAATTATTTTCTTCACAAAACCGTTTTACAAATTTCAGATGCAGATAGGTGCATTAGACCTCATTTGGTGGCAGGAAGAAAGAAGAGAATAATTGTGTCTAAGAAGTCACTTTCACCGACATGTGCTTGGCGCAGGGCAACGTCTACATTTTCAGCTTTGTTTATTTTTTGTTTACAATTATTATTAGTCATATGACACGAAATATCATTCTCTTTTAATTATGTTTGTTTATTTTTTTTACCATGTAACAATCAAATTACACTTTTTTATATAGTTTATGACAGTTCATTTTTGTAAATGTCACTCACTTCCGTTTTTGTCTGTGTCACAACTGTTGTAAAATTATAGCCAGCATTAAGCAAGTTTCACAAAACTTTTCGGGTTTATTTCCACAAAATACAACTCACAAGTGTCTGAACAGCAGACGGTTCTAAACTGTATTTCGAATACATACAATTCCGGAAGCAGTTAACATATAATTTAACCCTTAAATGCATATCGTTTCGAAAACGATACATTGCATTCAGAGACAATTCTTGGTCCTTTATTTTTTATTTATGGTCTCGAGTGAATGATGTAACATACCTTTGACATTTACTGAACCAAAAAAGTGACATTTGACACATGACAGTTCTGACATCTTGAATTGATTTCACTTTCATTGTTGGCGGTCGACAAAGTTTGCACGTTGTGAAAATTCAGATTTTCAATCCCTTTGAATCCCAAGAAAACATCGATTATTTGTATTGCAAAAATTAAGGTAAGTCTAAAAGCATGTCGCAGACGTTTGAATTTCTGATAATTTTTACTTTTTTTTTGTTGTAAACTAACTTTTTTTCCATGTATCGATTTCAATACATTATGCACTAACGTTCCTTTTGATAACCTCATACTAGCTTGTTATCTGGTTGGTTTTGGGCTGGTTTTATTATGATTTGCGCTTGGTTGATGCGTCAGCAGCAATGTGTGGTGATTTTCAGATAGGGAGATAGAAGATCTCCTTCGCCGCTTGGATAATGGAGAGATTTCTGATGATGGCATGGAATCTGATGGGGATGACTTACCGTACTATTCATCTCGTGAGGAGTTGGTGAGAGAACTTGAAAATCAGCATGGAGAGGATGAGGTTATGACTGCGGACGAGAGCGAGGACCCTCCCTTGATTCAAAATGATGCAGAATCTGACGAACAACCACCGTTACCAGGTACAAATTCTCAACTTCCGGCTTTTAGCATGAACAGCACAAGGAATTTAGTTTGGAAGAAGCAATCACTTGTATATGATGAGGATAAAATCAAATTTAGAGGCAGCGAAGAACTTTCTGCAGCTGTAATGGAACTGTAAAGTCTTTATCAATTTTTTAGCTACTTCTTCACAAATGATCTGATGGAAAAAATTGTAGATGAAACTGCTCGATATGCTATACAGACAAAACCCGATAGACCTGAATCGCTAACAATAACAGATCTACGTCAATATATAGGAATTCTAATATTTATGTCTGTATACCACTCAGTGGCGGTACAACCATACAAGCCCAAAAGCCCGGCTTGCCCTACTTAATACGCATATACTCAATCTTAAAGGAAATTAGTAACACAAATAAAACACATTCGTTTAATGCAAAACGTCTATCATTTTTAAATTTACCGCGTCGCGGCGTGCCATAATGGAGCCCCGCGCCTGCGACGGAGCACCCGCGCCCGCAGCGCCACGCCTGGCAACTCGCCTAAGCGAGCGCCGCGGTCTAAAACTAACATAAAAATATTTCATTCAAAATCAACGCTGGTCCATGCGTGACGCAATATCTAAAAAAGACGGAACACACCAAAGTATTATCTATCTTTTTCCCTCTCGTGTGCTTTTACCTGGCTTTTGGCGTATATTGCCCTCTCAGTCGCACCTATGGGTGAATTGCTACTACCATGACACTACGTACCTATACATATAGCTATTCTATAATGAAATTTGTACCAAGCAAAATGCCCGGCTTCGCGTAGTGAAGTTGTGCACTCGACGCGTCATATTATGATCCAAATTTATGGAAAAATATTTATGTTTTGCTATAAGTTATATTGGATAATATATAAAATAAATTGATATTTTTTGAGACCGTATTATGATGTTTTAAATATGTTTATTAATATATAATTTGGAATTTTACATAATTTAGGACCTGTGGATAGTTTCACGTTTATTATTATGTCTTTCGAGCGGACGATTAACCAGTAATCACAGAATATCTACGTTTAGTTTTCGTTTAATTATAGTATTTTACGTTTTTTACATTTGTATAATAATGGGTGAAAATGTGCTTTGTGATGGTTTGAAGTGCGTGCAAGTGTTGATCGGCGAGGAAAAGGTAAATTCATTACATTTCGTTGGCAAACAACTACTCGTATCTGGTCCAAAACCTACGCCTGATTTGTTATGATTTCTCAAAGTACAGAAAACTATATTATGCATTAATATCTTTTCATAATTCCGGTAAACAGCGTATAGAAACCTCTTTATGCGTCAGATACATATATGATGAGATTTCAAAACATTATGCTCGCGTAGACAGTAATCGTAGTGTTTTTCAGATATTAGTTGACACTGTTTGCCATTGAGCTCATCAAGAGCTTCCTTTCAGGGCTCATGATGAATCAAAAAATCACATGCATACACAAAAACATAACATGAATGTATTAATAACAATAATTTCTGGCCGCGAAATTAAACACGGCGCCGTACTTGTGCTATTGTAGTGGCTTTTTATTGTTAACTTTATATTATAATTAATTTACAAAATAATTGCAATACACAGTTACGTATGCACGCCCAAAAGTAATTTGACTTACACATTTGTTTTATTCATCTATTTAAAACTAATGATAGGCCATTCAGTATTTTGGCAATATTAAATAGCTGGCTGTGAAAATCGCGCCATCTATTAGATTTTTTTCGAAACAACTTATTGTAATAGATTTTTTCGTAACGGTGATAAAGACAGTTATTATTTTATTAGTTTTTATCCTAATCTAATATAGATCGTGTGGTAGGTCTAGGACTGCCTCGATGACGCAAAGTTGAGATCTCGAATTCGAATCTCGGGTCGTTTTTCTATATATTTTTTTATCGCATAGGCTCGCCCCTTATCGCATGATGAACACGTTCTTCTTTCTTAATACCATTTTGCTCCTGAACCAATACATATTCTTGCTAAAAAAATATTGGGCTTGCCCTAGTCCACAGCCCTAGGCACGCCACTGATACCACTACCCCAGCACACGATCCTACTGGTCCACCAAGTTTGGCTTCAGCTCTATCAAAGACGCAATGCCGGTCAATAAATTTGAAAAGATCCGAAGAATCCTTCATTTTAACAGCAATGATAATCACTTACCAGTTAGTCACCCCCAGCATGACAAGTTGCACAAATTGAGACCAGTAATAGACCACCTCAACCAAAAATTTTCCAGTGTAACAATAGATCAGCGACTGTCGATAGACGAACAAATGTGCTCAACCAAAATAGGCCACTTTCTCAAACAGTACCTACCCAACAAACCCCACAAATGGGGGTTCAAGCTATTTGTGCTCTGCAATTTGATGGGATTCGCTTACAGATTTATTATTTATGCTGGAAAAGAGCCTGACGATAGATTACCAAACGAACCTGATGTTGGAGTCGTGGGACAAGCTGTACTGAGGCTCCTGAGAGTGGTTCCAAGACAACAAAACCATATAGTGTATTTTGATAACTACTACACATCCTTGCCTTTGATGTATGTATTAGCAAAGGAAGGATTGCATACCTTGGGAACTATTCAAAGAAACCGTTTGGGCAAATCATGTAAGCTGCCGACAAAACAAGATGTTATGAAAAATGCTGTGCCTCGAGGGTCATATGAAGAATATGTCACAAATTTTGAAGGTGTGGATATGACCACCGTCAGCTGGAAGGATAATAAACAAGTAGTCTTAGCGTCTACATATGTCGGCGCACAGTCTGTGGAAAATATAGAAAGGTTTAATAAAAAAGAGAAGAGGAGAATAGCCATAGCATGTCCCAAATTGATCAAGGAGTATAATGCTCACATGGGTTGCGTAGATTTGAGGGACTCCTTTTTAGGGCGATATAAAATACGAATGAAAAGCAGAAAATGGTATATGCGAATCTTTTATCATCTGCTTGATCTGTCTGTAATCAACTCCTGGATCTTATACAAAAAAGTTTCTGCTAAAAATGGTGTTCCAACGAAAAACATCCTGAACCTCGCCAACTTTAGGTCTGAACTGGCTGATACGCTATGCAAGTATGCTCCAACTACCACCAGAGGCCGCTCAAGCACTAGCAGCCCATCCAGCACATCACAAAGACCACCACCTAAAATTCGGAAGGGTAAACAATGTCAAACATTGCCTCCACATGAAGTCAGACTGGACAAAACAGATCATGGCCAGATAAGGACAGAAACTCGAAGCAGATGTATGTTGCCCTCTTGCCATTTACTCAGCATTATAAAATGTGCTAAATGTAACGTACATCTGTGCTCTAAAAAGTCCAAAGACTGCTTCACCGTATTTCACAACTCTGCCAATATTTAGTTAGATATAGTACAATAATGCATACTGTATCGAAAACGATACTTGTAGTTTTTTTTGAAAAAAAAAAGTTTTAAGATTTTTTTGGATTTTTTTTATTATTTTTCCCATTATTAAGACCATTTTTCCTAACACATATATTTTTTCCGAGCGAAAATACGTTGTTATGCACTTAAGGGTTAAGGACACTGAAATTTTGTAAAGACAAAACTTTTGAAAAGATGACTGGCAAAATGAACTCATTAGGCAAAAAAAAAATATGGATGCAAATCAAACTATGCACGAAAAAGGCAAAAGGGCGAAGATTCAAATATTAAGAAAAGTTAATTGCTTTATCCATCATGAAGCAAAGTCGCAAATACTATCGATTTCTACAGAAAATATTTATATTGTGCCAGGTAATATTTTGTTATTTAGAATAACAGGTAATTTATTTTCGTGAATAGGTCTGGAAAGTAAAATTGCAGCCGACCATGAACCTCTACATATAACACTTAATAGAAAAGATATTGCTGGTCTCTCCAAATTAATGGGGAAAGGGATGGTAAAATAATCCGAGGAAAAAGGAGAACCTAACAATTTTACTCACCTAACAAAATACGACAACAAAGCCATAGTTTCATGTCTATTTTCTGTGAAATAGATGAGCCGTTCCTTTTCTAGCGGAATCCCAAGCAGCAACAACATGGCTCTGGTATTTTAAAGATACTTTACCATATGTAATTGAGAATCTAAAACAACGAACTTTGAACATTGTTTTCAGGTTAAAACATCGAATGAGAATAAAAATACTGTTCAATGAAATTTGATGAGATAGCTCTGGAAGCAAGAAAAACGAAAGAAAACCAGACACCATAACAGGCCTCGTATATACAAATGAAAAAAAAAAAAAACGAACTTGCAGACCATGCTTTGGTGTTTTCATTGACATGTAAATGCTCCAGCCATTGGCCTTTTATTTTTGTAAAGGAGCAGCAACTGCAGCTGAATTAAATGGAATTTTGAAAAAAAAAAAGGTAACTGCGATCAGGAACACTGGATTGATACATGTTGCCAAAATAAGCGACCAAGGAACGGCATTTCAATCTGCCTTAAAAAGCCTTCAGCAAGACTCAAAGAGAGCAGATAATTAGAGGCCAAAAAATTTGTGAGTCTAATGACTCAGTAGAGTCTTCTCTAGCAATGTTTACCTGCTTGTTTACATAATAATTTATTATATTAACACGTTCTCTGCTCACGCGGTCAGTGCTGACCGTCAGTAAAGTTTCCCTTTAGGCCTATTAAAATTTTAAATCTGTATAAAATTACTAAATTTTTTTGTTTTGCTTATATGCTTTTATCTTTTAGTCAAATGTTACTTAGTAATAACAAAAGTCAATTTGAGCCACTATTTATGGAAATAATTAACGTCAGGCAGCATTGACCGACGCGGCCTACAGAGATAAAAAAACGGTTGGCCGTTACAGAGGGTCGCGCGGGTCGCGGTGTCGGGTAGCCCTTCGCGCTCTCCGCGTTCGTTTGCGTTCAGTGGCCCGAGCACGAATTACTATCGAAAAAGTATTCGTATCGTAATCGAGTAATTTTGTATGAGATTTGTACAGCGCCTCTATCGTGCGTAAAAGGAACTAATTTTGCGAGCACGAAGCATTTTAACTTACTTTCGTATCGAAATCGAGACGTAATGTAAACAAAACTCGAGTTAAATAAACAATTTTGCGAGCACGAACGTTGATTTGACATACGGTATCGTAAGTTTCGAAGGCTGGCTATCGAGAATTGTCGAAAGTTTCCTCACTTAAATTTTTTCGGTAAGAAAGGTTTCGACACTTATTGAAATAAAGTTCTACTCGTATTTATAGCATTGTTTAAGTTAGTTTTTATGTAAGAAGTTGTTTTACATTTTATTCTTAAGTTATTGGAACAAAAAAGTGTTAAAAAAATTCCTAAAATGCTAAGGCCGTCCCTATATTATGAACGCAGTACTTTATATTTTTTTCTTGCTGCAAATGTTTTGCATGCAAATGCAAAATTGAAAATTAATATAGATCAAGACAAACTAGTTAAGTACCTAAATCTTGTTTTATTTATTCACATAATGGTTTAAATTAATATTTGAAATGATTATATAACTATATTTTTTAATGCAGTGAAATTATGCGCAGAGCGAAATACAGAAATAAAATTAATCCTATGAATATAAATGAAACCGAATTTAAAAAAAGATATAGATTAAATAAAGAAGCTTTCATCTTTCTTTGTGAGCAACTTCGACGGAAAACTACTTTAAAATCGAGTTCTAGGATTAGTCTAAAGCTTAAGGTAAGTACTTACACAAATAAAAAGTAAGCAATTACATATCAGCGAAACAAATACCTGTGAATCACACAAATATTTGTCTCGGTGCGGGGATCGAACCCGCGCCTCACATTACATAGCCGGCGTCTTACTTTCCAACGAGGCTGTCCATATAATAATGTTTAACGCAAAGTTTGGTTAATAATAAATTATGTCAATTGATAAAGTAATAATGTCAATTAATTTAAAAACATATTATGTTACAGGTTCTTTGTGCACTATCATTCTACGCCACTGGGTCATACCAGCGAATAGTGGGAATGGCTAAGTATTTAGGTCAAACCATAGTAAGTAAATGTGTTAGGGAAGTGACTGACGCTCTTATAACACCTGCAATATTGAACAGCTTAATAAAATTTCCAATTACAAGGGCTGACAGAGATCTTATAAAAACCAAGTTAGTATTCCAGTATTAACAGAAAAATAATGTATGGCACATCTAAGTACATAATTTGTTAATGTACAATTATGGCATCATGTATGTAGACTTGAATAATATCAAACAGAAGTGAAAATATAAAGGCAAGGTATCAATTACTTAATACAATTTATTCACTTGTTGTAGCACTATGGGACAGAGTTTCGTCTTAGCACTCGATCACGTTCCCAAGAGAGCGTTCTCCTCAACGCCCCGAGTATTTTTCGACGACGTTTGACATTCGAACGTCACGTCACGTAGACAGATAATACTAATAGTTTAACATAGATGGCGTGGCTGACAATTCCGGCACGGAGTTGTCGTAACGGCTTTGGCTTGGCTAGGCATCACAGATGGCACGCTTGGCAGAATTGTGATGCGGCTGGCGAGCTTGGCTTAGGTACATGATATATTTCTGCTCCGTTACAGTCGGCCATCCTGTAACAATTGCTCCCGCAATGGGAACACATAGTTTTGCATTAGCTCTCCAGTAAGTCAATAAGGTCTTCGGTCTCTAGTTGATCATCAGAGCTGCTGGCACTGTCAGTTACAAGAGCTGAACCATAATATGGTCGCAGAGAATCTGCAGAGACTAATCCCGTAAATTTTTTGTAACCTCTTAAGCCCTTTATGCTCCTGATCCTGTACCTGTCATTGCCAACAACGTTAGTTATAATGTAGGGACCGGAGTATAAGTCATCTAATTTTGTATTAATTTTTGCGGCGCTACTGGTAGGAGCTTGCCTCCACAGAACAAGGTCGCCTTTTTTATAGTTATAACAACTTTTGCGATGTTTATCAAAATTATAATTCATCTTGGCACTGGCCTTAGCAATGCGTGCACTAGCTTTATCGCGCTTGGACTGGGTTGATTCAGAAACGCGATCTGGAATTTCCACATCACAAACAGGTCTACCACTGCGTGCAAACATTAAATCATACGGCTTATACCCAGTAGATTCATTAAAAGTGTTATTAATACCCCAAATGACATCAGGCAAACAGTTGCACCAGTTATTGGCTGCTTCACTAGGATCACTAGCTCGTAAAGCATTTAAAATAGTACGGTTAGTACGCTCGACTTGTCCGTTTGAACGCGGACAAGCAATTGTATTTAATGTATGCTTGAACTGTTTGTCTGATACAAATTTCTTAAAATATCTACTAGTAAAAGCTTTTCCGGGATCGGTTACCACTCTATCCGGATACCCAAACAAAGCAAATATTCTTTTGAGCGCTCTTATTGTTTCTACTAAATTGACCGTACGAGTTGGCTCGGCGATTACAAATTTCGAAAACGCGTCAGTCATGACTATCATATATGCATACCCTCTTTTCGTCTTACAAAATGGTCCTAAGTGGTCAACGTGGATCATTCTAAAAGGTTCACTCGGTTTAGAAATCGGATGTAATTTGCCTTCCTTCTTGCCATACTGTCTTTTCCATAAGCGCAATGCAAACAGGATGTTACATATTTCCGAATAAACCGCGACATCTTAGGAAACCAAAAATCTCTTTTAATTAGATCTGCACAACGTTTTAAACCTACGTGACCTATTTCATCGTGGTGCATCTGAACAATTTTCCACCTAGCCGCATCGGGGACTACGAGTCGATTACCATTAAGAGTCTTCCTATATAACCTATCGTTGAATATCACATAATTATTTGTTATCAGTTCCGGCTTTCCCGCCTTTTAGTTGTTCAATGATATTTTTTAATTTATCATCTTCATAATATTTTGTCATTGTCTCGTTCGGGAGCTTCTTCCTCTGCATCATATCGTCTAGTAATATGCTATAGTCTTTATGCTTAGGAAATGCTCTTTTTAACATGTGCTTCCATTCCTCCCATGTATAGTTATATTCGTCGAGTCGGTTATACCATTTACGTGCTTGGCCACGAAGTTTATCTTGCAAGTGAAAGGCCTTTATTTTGTCGTTCCAGTTGTGTATATCCCCTAATTGGTCAATTTTCTTCAACCATCCTGATACCGTGCAATCTTCTCCCTCAGGGTCAAACTCTGGTCCCTTTTACACAGGTAGTCGAGCTACAGAGACACTTGAGATAATACATTCAGATCTGTGTGGCCCAATGGAGGTTAAATCAATTGGTGGAGCACGATATTTTATATTGTTTATTGACGACTTCAGCAGAATGACTTTCATATATTTCTTGAAGGCTAAAAATGAAGCATTGAAATTTTTCAAAACATTTAAATCCATGGTTGAAAACCAACAAAATAAGAAGATAAAAATATTGCGAAGTGACAACGGTTGGGAATACTGTAGTAATGACTTTGAAAATTTACTAAAGTGTGAAGGCATCATACACCAAAAGAGTAACAGCTACACACCAGAACAAAACGGATTGAGTGAAAGATCTAACAGAACAGTTGTCGAGAAAGCAAGATGCTTGCTTTTTGAGGCCAAACTAGACAAAAGATTTTGGGCAGAGGCTGCTAACTGTTCATCCGCTCTGCCATGCCGTTGTGCTCCGGAGTATATGGAGTGGACGTCTGGTGAACAATACTATGTTTAGATAAAAGGTTTTCAAAATTGTAATTGCAGTATTCTTTACCATTATCAGTGCGTAGTATTTTAATCTTATTATTCAACTCATTCTCTACTCTGGATTTAAAATCTTTAAAGGTGTCTAGAACATTTATTTTATCTTTGAGAAAATACACATGTATCATTCCAGTGAAATCATCGGTGAAAGTTATAAAGTATTTCATACCTCCATATGATAGATTCTCCATAGGGCCGCATAAGTCTGAATGTATCAGCTCAAGTGGTCTTACTGCTCTTGAGCCTACATTTTTAAACGGCATCCTGCTATGCTTTCCTTCAAAAAAATGAATACATGAAATTTCATTATTACCTTTTTCCAGAGTCAAAGTCACACCATCTACACAGCTTGGCAAGTTTCTTATATCTGATACATTTAAGTGTCCCATTCGCAGATGCCACAAATAAGCGTCATTCGAATTCACTGGACTTGATGTCAGATGAACCATTTCTTGACCAGGGTTCATGATATATAAGTTGTTGTTCAATACTGCAGTACATATTACTTGTCCTATATCATTCTGAATATCACATCCTTTGTTGTTAAATAAAACTTTATATCCACTCTTCACAATAGTGCTGACAGAAAGGAGATTTGCAGCTAACCCGGGGACAAACAAAACATTCTTCACTTGTATTTTATCCTTCTGGTTAATGGGTATATCAACATAACCAACTCCCTTTACAGCTAGTGGCGCCCTATTTGCAACTGTAACACTCTTTACAGATGGCTCTGTGACATTGTACAGCCAGTCATCTCTGCTTGTCATGTGCATGGATGCACCGGAGTCTATTAGCCATTTATCACACACACTTTGTTCAACAATCACTGAAAATGCAGCTACATAACTGGAGCTTTCTTCTTTACTTGATGTCCCCTTTGATTGTTTACAGAACTTGGCAAAATGACCATACTTGTTACATTTGAAACATCTTGGCCCCTTCGGTTTACTTGATGGAATAAAATTTTTGTTGTTTGAAGTTTTCTTTGATTTAGTGAAGAAAGCAGCAGACTTTGAGGTGTTAACTTCTTGAATAATCTTGCTCTTAACTGAGTCTGCATTAATTTTGATACCCGAGCTCTCGAGACCCATAATCATGGGCTTGTATTCGTCTGGTAATCCGGCCAGCATTAATGTCCCGAGCCACTCATCATCGACATTGAATCCTATATTACGTAGTTTATGAGCAGTGTTCATAATCTTACTTACATACTCCTCAACACTAATGCAAGAAATCATTAAATAATCATCGTGCTGTAAATATGTCTTCATACTAAATTTCCAGGTAGCGAAGTTTTCTCTTCCTACTAATTTTTCAATATTGAACATATTACTCGAGCTTATTTTAACTGAGAGTTCGGTTCTTACAATTTTTTACGAGAATCACGTTGTACGTATAACCTCAAATTGAATCTCAACACTTATTTCACAAACTGAAGTTGTATTATAACTTTTCTGATATTCCTTACTATACCAGCCCGAACCACGCTCTGCTACCATGTAGGATTATACGTGGTTGTGGTATATAAATGAAATATTTTATTAAATCAACTTATCGATTTATTGTGTGATCAATTTCTTACAAAGGTATAGACAAGAGAGAGCAGCGCCACACATGTCAAAGTTAGGAACTAAAATGGTTGCGTTCCATTAAAACAATTCTAATAAATGAGAATAAAAAATACTGCTCAATAATATTTTATGAGATAGCTCTGGAAGCAGGTTTAACCTATGAAAGAAAACCAGACACCATAACAGGCCTTGTAGATACAAATGAAAATAAAAACGAACTTGCACAGACCGTGCTTTGGTGTTTTTATTGAGAGGCGCAATATGTAAATGGCTCCAGCCATATTGTAAAGGAGCAGCAACTGCAGCTGAATTAAAAGGAATTTTGAAATTACTGCGATCAGTGACACTGGAATGATACCTGTTGCCATAATAAGCGACCAAGGAACGGCATTTCAATCTGCCTTAAAAATCCTTCAGCAAGACATTCAAAGAGAACAGATAATTAGAGGTCAAAAAATTGGTGAGTCTAATGACTCAGTAGAGTCTACTCTAGCAATATTTACCTACTTGTTTACATTATAATTTATTATATTAAACAGCAAAAAAAAACCAAATAAACTCTAATTTTATTTCTTTGTTTTCAGATGATGTTATAGTGCTCAGTGGACATGTTACCAATGTTACATATGGTCCACCTCATCTAATAATGGGGCTTAGAAATAATATTTTGACGAAAAACTTAAAGTATAACAATAAAATATCGAAGCGGGATTATATAGGTACAAACCTACGTACTTAACCTAACATAACCAAAAGGACCACAAAAACAAATAAAACAAAAACACGAAGAATGGAGATATCAGTTCTTGATTTAAAAAAGAAGAGGGATTCGTTACTTTCAAGCTACAGAAGATGTACTAAATTAAGGAAATCGCCAAGTTCTAGTGCCGGTGTGGACGAAGTGGATAAATCATATTGTGTGCCTTCCCACATTTAAATAATGTGTCAGATAAAGTAAATAACCACACACATGTGTTAAACAGGCACATGCAATTTTTAACAAGTCACTATAGTGACAAATTTTTATTTTTTGACACCAATTTATTTATTGGAAAATATTTTAAACAGACTAGGGATACATTGTACAAATAAATATTTACATTTACTTGCTACACCTGTAGCTAATTTTTTTAAACACAGTCATAAGTAATATGACGAAGACCACAGGCACTACCACTTTTAGTAATGTTACTAAAATAAATGTGGTAAATAATTTAAACTTTTCACTTTGACAAAAGGAAGTGGTGAAAAGTAAGTACATACATATATACGTTTATCACTAATTAATTGTAGACATGATCTTACTACAAATGAAATTAATGTTGTACGATATGGATGGAAAGTTGATTGATGTTCAATTTTCTTGTTTAGTTACGGAATTTTATTTTCCTTGCAACTCATTATGTTGACGGAACGCCAGCGAGTGCTACACTAAAAAAATCTGCCGAAGTTATATTATTTTTTGACGACCTGTTCGATTCTATGAATATAAGTAGTTTGAAGAACAACGCCAAACCACTTCGAAGAGCAGCCACGGTAAAATCGCAGCATATGACATTTTGGAAAGAAGCTGAACATAAAATAAAAAAATATGAAATTCATTGATGTGAATGGAAAAAGTAATATCTGTGCCATCACTTAAAAACTAGATCATAACACTCAGAAGCTACAGGAGAGTTTGTCATTATTTAAATTTTACATTTCATTAATATTACAGTCATATGCAGTCACACTTACGATCGCATGGTAATTCAGTGTACACCGGATAAGGATAATAAGCCGGCATCAAAAAAAATATGAAGAAATAATTAAACTCATGAAAGGCCATTGGAACCCAAAACCCAGTCAATTACCGGAGCGATTCAAATTTAGAAAAGGAGTACAGAGGACAGTGAAAAATACGAAGATCGCCAACCAACTCGCTTTCACAGTGGTCGCGCGTATGCGTGTCTGGGGCCCTACTCTATACGTATATCCGAAGTTCGAAACTTCGTGACGTTCTTCGTTTCGAAACCTACTTTGTAACACGGAATTCGAAATATTTTCGAATATTTGCAATTAACCTACTCCAAAGCAACTGTCAGAGACGAACATTTGAATTTGATATCAATGATTAAAGAATATAAAGGATTACGCACAAAAATAGCTATATATGTCAAGTTATAGTTATGTTAGGAATATCGACGCGGAATATACATTTATGTATCTGTCTCATTTACACAAAGGTGACTTGTCCCTTAATGAAAGAGACAAATAATAATTCCTTTGTTTCGAATATGGCAATATTTTGTTCACTTACCACACTGGGACCGCCCATAGACCAAAATGACGCCATTTTAGTTACTATTTCGAAACCACAGACTATGAAACCAAAAACTGCATTAAATGTCAAACTGTGGCGTTACCTGTCAATCGGAGTAAACAAATCTGCAAAATCAAAGAATTTCGAGTAATTCATTGTTTAATCTCGTTTGTTAAGTTTGTTTAGTTTGATTATTAGTTTAATTAATAAGTTTTTAAAATGCCTCAGTGTTGTGTTAAAGGATTCGAGTCGAGTTCAAGCAAAAAGGACCCCAACATTTATTTTCATAGGTTAGTAACTGTTTTTACGAAATACTACCAAATATGTGCTAAATTTACATTTTGGGTTTGTTTTTATCATATATAAATGAATTTGGATCTTGTTGATTAAGTTTGAGACTCTCCTAGACGTTATTTATACAAGTAGTGTGAATAACAACCGTATTGTTTGTTTACACACAAGTTTAGGGATGAGTCTATTCGATACGAAATTATTTATATCGATATCATCATTTTTAAATATTTTGATCTTTATTTTTCAAAAAAAGAATAACAGTATATATTTAAATATATATTTAGACCGACAAAAAAGTGTCTTTTTTTTTTAGATTACCTATATACATACGTACCAGGACAAAATGGATACAAAAAATTGGAAGCTTTTGGAACCCTCCAATAAATACATTTATTTGTTCATTACATTTTGAAAAAGAAAACAGCTTTCCAACATATATTCCCGGTAAGTGAAAATTTTTAATCATACAACTGTTAATCAATAACAAAGATGACATGCAAGATAATTTGGACAATTGGTGGTCGATTGGATAATGTTCTGGAGAACCTTTTAATGAACAGAAATAGTTCTATATTTTATTATTAATTATTATAATTGTTTATCTTAACCAACACTTTCATAATCATTGATTGAATTGTAAGTGAGACATAATGATTTTCCTGTCAAATAATGGCAATAAAAATCTGCCTATGTTATTTCATTTTATTTGGTATGTATTAAATGTTCTGATAGGTGTTTTTGATTTTAGCAAAGAATGGTGCAACGGAATAATGAACGAAATGTATGAGATGTAACTGGGTGTTTGTTTCATTAGGTATAACCTTGTAACGGTTGTAGCATGTAAATTAGTATTAGTTGGTCATATATTTATATTATGGCGACTAAAAGAGTAACGATAATTGTGAAGTATAAGTATATTTTTATTAATATCAATTAATAAATACCTCCAACCGTCACATACATAGTCACACTAAGATCAAAATGTTTAATCCATCATATTACTATTGTTTATGTAGCAGTTGTATTTTTTATTAGTTTTGTTACAAATACATTTATGTATTTTTTGTTTGGTTGACTGATTTGAAAAATATATATGTTTGCTAAATATCTGTATTTTTCTAGATTATAGTTATAATTTGGCAAAAAAATATTGACATGGTGAAAATTGGTGCATAAGGAAAAAAGTGTGGCAATACTATTCGAAGTCGCAAGCAAATTCTAGATATTAATAAAGCTGTATTTTATCTTACGTGTGTATTATTTGACAAATCCAATCCAAACATCATGTAAAACTTACCCATGAAATAAATTATAGCATGATAAAAATAATTACCTATTTATATCGGATTTAATTTTTAATGATTTTACTATCAAATCCTAAAATCCCCTGTTTATACTATACATATAAACCGAAAATTAAAAATGTTTTATTAATGTTATTTGTATGCCACTGTTGATCATCGATATCGATAGAAAATGCGGTACTAGCGTATCACTATTTTTAGGGGCGGAGCCGCCGCCATTTTAGTTTCACAAAGTGGTACGCGTCACGTGACCTTATGCTTTATCCTCTAAATTCTATAATCATTGTTTGATATCGATCAAAATGTCATAACATAGACTTGTCAAATGCTATCGTCGCGTCGTTATGACGTGTGTTATTGATTGCGATGAAAAATTTTGTTTGAATTTTGAAAATGGCGAGAATATATTTGCTTTAGAAACACTCAGAGAATTGCTTACTCGTAGAAGGAAGAGGCAGCAAATGCGAAAGCAATTTAATTATATTTGTATACCAGACGTAGAATTTACCAAGAATTATAGGTTGGTGCCGCTATTGCCGGTACGAAAAAATGCAAAAGGAATCGACCCAATTATAAGGTACGTAATAAATCCCTGTAAATTTAGAAATAGGTTGTTCATTTAACTCATTGTTTTATTTAGTATTTTACTTCGCAGATGGCTCAGATGTTTTGATGGTTCTTAGCTTTTTGCTACCGGTAGCTACCAAGGGGTAATAGGCAACAATATTGATGCGCCTATGGCACAACAAACTGTCTCCAAGTGCATCAGGGAAGTAGCCACAGCAATGAATTTTTCACGAATACTTGCAAAATATATTAAGTTTCCCCAGAACCGAGAAGAGAGAACGCGAATTCAATCGAGGTATATACTATTTAAAATTATACTTATTTAAACTATTATTTCTTGCTTATATGTAATTTATGCAACTTTCCCGTTCCCTGGAGTAGTTGGCTGCATTGATTGCACTCACGTGGCAATCACACGACCCAGTGTCAATGAAGAAATATTTTTTTAATAGGAAATCATATCACTCCATTAATGTACAAACGGTAAGTTCATTTTTCTTAATTTAAAACTGCTACTACTGCTACAGATTAGTGATGCAGACAACTATATATTTAATGTGGATGCATCTTATGGAGGTGCAACACATGACGCATTTATATGGAATGAATCAGATATAAAAATGCACTTCGAGAATATTGTGCACCAAGGAGAAATTGCATTTCTACTTGGTGAGAATTAATATATTTGAATGAAATTAAAATTATTTATTGAATCCATCAAAATGTAAAACATAATTAAGAATCAGTAATTTTTTGTGTTGTGTTCACTCTAGTGTTCTTTTCAATACCAGTTAGCCAGTATACCTACTAAATAAAGATCCTTTAACATGTTTGGTATTGGATATACCCTTTAAGAGAATATCTACTAACACCGTTTGGTGAGACTGCAGCTGATTCCCCCGAAGATCGCTTCAACAAGATCCAGAAAAGAGCCCGATCCACAATCGAACGCACTTTTGGAATTTTAAAAAGACGGTTTCGTTGTCTTCTGTCAGCTCGGGAAATGTACCATTGTCCGGATACAGCAGGCAAAATTACAATTGCCTGTTGTGTCTTACACAATTTGTGTATTCAAAATGGTGTTTCATTTCCCGAGCTGTCAAAAGTTGAAACGCTTAATGAACAAAATCGACAGCCAAATTTATTATTAGTAACCTCTACTACTGGTGCTATACTAGCACTTAGGAAAGAGTATGTTACACCAACTTAGATTAAATTATTTTTTTTGCAAGGTCCAGAAATCTTGAAAATAATTGTTATATGAAGAAACATACAGGATTTTATTTTATTATGATCTGTACAATAAAATGATCAAGTTTTAAATTTATTTTTATTTTAGTAGTTCTTTAAACATAGTGCCTTATTTGAATTAAAATTTCGATCAGTTTATCATGTATTTACTCATTCATTAAAGCCAGGAACGCCAGTTAGTACTACATTTAAAAAATCTGCCGAAATTTTATCATTTTTTGACGACCTGTTCGATTCTATGAATAAGAAGTAGTTTGAAGAACAACGCCAAACCACTGCGACAAGCGGCCACGGTATAATCGCAGCATATGACAATTGAGGGGTGCCAAACCATAACGTTTTAAGTGCCAAACGAACTGAAATACGTTTTATTGTAGTAAAACGTTGTATGTGCCGGCGTTTACTTACAGTATTGAGTTGAAGGGTATCTAACGCCATCTAGCTTAAATATTGTAAAACAGCATGCCATAACGTTTTAAGTGCCCTAAGAGCGGCAGTTCATTCAAAATGGATGAACAAGACGGTGCGTCTACTTCGCGAAAAAAAGTTGTTAATAAAAATACATGGAAAAAAACAATAAGGAAACATTGCAAAAACAAGGGTTTATCGTATGTGAACACAAAAAATATAGAAGTGAGTGAAAAAAATGAGCCAAGTGAGGTATGTGTGCCAAAATTGAAACCATTGTTATAAAACTTAAGCATGTATTTAATAATTTACCTACTTTGTTGTAGGTTTCTTGCAAATGTCAGTTTTCGTGCACCTGTTTGACATTGGAATGCCGTAAAAAAATATTTCACGACTTCTGGAATCTAGGAGATTATAACGAACAGCAGATTTACCTGAAAAATCTTATACGGCTTTGTTTAATAAACAGAAGGAGACATGGCAATTATAAAGATGCGACCGAAAGCAGGCGACAACGTACATTTAAATACTATCTCATAATTAGAGGCATGTCGGAAGTTCAGGTAAAAATTACTAGGTACCTATTAGTTATTTGAATTGTATTTTTAGTTAGTAGTGTATAGTCTATACTTTAAGTCTATACTAATATTATAAACGCGACAGTTTATGTCATATTATATGATGTTCGTTACTCTTTCACGTAAAAACTACTGATTTTAATGAACACAATGGGTACTACGGGTGATTGATTATACGAGTCAGCTAATATGGCTATACCGGGGTTGGTTAGAATTTCGCGGGATCAACTAGTAATTAATATTTTCAAATACTTAATTCTATTCTAAAAATAGTTAGAAATTCCTTTTAATTTCAGGTGTGTAAAAAGACGTTTTGCGAAACTTTTGGTATCAGTCAACGCCGTGTGCAGATGCTTTCTGAAAAAATTTGTAGTAACGACGAATCTGTAAAAGATAGACGTGGTGGAAAAAGGCAAAGACGCGAGCCTCAATGGAAAGAAAAGATTATCGAGTACATAAAGTCAATACCGGCTCAAGAAAGCCATTATAGTCGGAATGACGCTCCTAATAGAAAATATCTCCCAACAGAACTTAGTGTGGTCAAACTTTATAAAGGGTTTTTAGAAAAGTACCGTGATGGATATACTAAGCCACCAGTATCTAGGCAATGGTTCAATGAAATATTTTTGACTGAGTTTAATCTTTCTTTCAAGCCTCCGCGAGTAGACACATGCCCGACGTGTGATTCTTCTAAAATCGAAATAGATACTGCTCCAACTGAAGAAGTAAAAGACCTCGCTAAGCAAAAGTTGGACTTTCATCACAAGCAAGCTGAGATGGCCAGAAAACTAATGCATAATGATGGAGCAGACTCTAGACGCCTTAATTCAGATGTTCGAGTGGTTCAGTTTGACCTCCAGCAACAGATGTACCTCCCAACATTAACCCATACACAGATGTACTACAGTCGTCAGCTGGCATTTGTCAATATGGGAATTCATTTGGAGGACGAAGGAAAAGGCATCATGTTTCTCTGGAATGAAACTGTTGGGCAAAGGGGTTCTAACGAGATCGCTTCCTGTCTTTACAAGTTTTTCACTTTTAATGAAATAGGATACACTACAGATAAAAAGAAATTAATTTTGTGGTCAGATAACTGTGGTGGACAAAACAAGAACCAAGCTGTACTTGCTATGTACCTCGTTTTAATTGCAAAAGGTTTCTTTTCGGAAATTACTCACAAATTTCCTGTAAAGGGTCATACATTTCTCGCCTGCGATCGTGACTTTGCGATCATTGAAAAAGCGAAAAAACGTGCAAAGCCACTGATCCCAAAAGACCTTATTGAGCTTATTACAAATGCTGCCAAAAAGAACCCATTCTTGGTAGTAGATAATAAAACCTTTTTTAATTGGATGAATCTGGCTAAAAATATGATTAATACCAAGAAGCTACAGATATCTTCGGCAACGATGATTCGCCTAACATCAGAAAATTTTGGTGTCATTTTTACAAAAAAAAGTTACGGCGAATTTGCTCCTTGGATATCAACCCCTGTGCTTAAATCTGGAATTACTAAGGCGAATTTTAAGGAACTACAGATTGACATGATCGAGACACCTGTACCTTTATCTGCTGAAAAAAAGAAAGACATTGGTGCCATGTTGCCTTATTTAGCCGGAGATAGCAAATTGTTTTATGAAAAACTTTTAAAATAAAGATAATAAAAGTCGAGTTTTATGCAAGTAATATAACACTTACAACGTTATGACTTGCATTAATAATGGCACTTAAAACGTTTTGTTCTTTTAATTTTTTTAAAAAAGAAAATATTATTATTTCCTTATTCTGGCAGAGCACAAAAGTTGTGTTAAACTATTGATAATAAATGATAATTTGATTATATAATCTTTTTTTATTGCTTTGCTCTTTTCTTTTCTATTAAAAATGTTTTTTGTATCTCCTGAAAATTTCACTTTCTGGCACTTGAAACGTTATGGTTTGGCACCCCTCAATTAAAACTGTGAATGGGAAAAGTATATCTGTGCCATCACTTAAAAACTGTATTATAACACTCAGAAGTTACAGGAGAGTGTGGCAATATTTAATATTGTTTTAAATATAATGTGCCACGGGCGCCTTTTCAATTTATATTCATTATAGGCCTTTATTGGATAGATGCGGACCTATAATTTTAGAAATAACAATGTAAATGGCCACACTTTCAAAAGTACCTTTAAATCATTTTTAATCACAAGGTTCATAAAATTTATTTTGGACACTTTTAATTGTGAAGAGGATTCTGGTGAACAATTATTCAAATAAAATAAAAAATAAATTAGCAATAATCCGCCTTTATGTCAGAATGTCCCGTTACCTGAATCCTCTGAATGAATATCCAAACATTCCAACATATACAAGAATGCAAGTTATTGCAATCCCTAAATGGACACCGACTATGTGAAATAAATCTAGTCGTGCACCGCAGTTATCTGCGACAACTTTCGCGCGCGATGTCTTTTCGGTATTCGAATATTGAATACACTGAAATGGTGAGAACTTTGGCACTGTGTGATAATGTTTCATTGGCATGCAGGACATTCAATAACAGGCACGGCACCAATGTAGATCGTAGAACTATGTTGGCAGCCACTCAGCGACTCCGAGATCATGGAACTTTTCAGCCCAATACGGCTATCGACAGGGGAGATAACGTACGAAGACGTACTCGTCTTCAAACGGAAATACTAGCTCATTTTGAAGAGAATCCCCATAGTAGTACCCGAGAAGCGACCCCATATTTTAGTGTTAGCCACATGTACGTGTGGCAAACGGTTCATGGTGACGGCGAGCGTCCTTTCCACCTGAGACACTGTCAGGACATCACTCCTCGTGATTACGCTCCACGATTAGAGTCCTGCCAGAGGTTATCTGAGACTTGGCAGCGTGATATACCGGGTATCTCAAGACTGCTACCGAAAACGAAGCAGGGTGGTAGTTTTAGTGATTACAAACACAATGCAACTAAAAATTTTGCTAAGAAACGCGACAATATTTTTTTATATTTTTTTAAATATCGTCATTTTTGGGTGGTAAATCCATTGTTTTTGGTGAAATAATAATTTAAACTCTTTTATACCTTAGAGTATTTACAAATAAAAGGGTATACACTATTATTTTACGAAAAAATGTATTTAACACCCAAATACGACCATATAAAAAAAAAATACAAAAAAAAATTGTCGCGTTTTTTTCCAAAATTTTTAGTTTCATTGTGTTTGTAGTCACTAAAACTACCACCCGGTTTCGTTTTCGGTAGCAGTCTTGATATACCCTGTATATTATGGACAGATAAGAGCACTTTTACGCGTGCAGGCTATTCAACCAACACAATAGCCATTTGTGTAGACACGAAAATCCTCACGCATGCAGGGTGGATTCATTCCAACATCGTTTCTCAGTAAATGTTTGGGCGGGCGTCTTAGGTTCACATTTACTGGGTCCGGTTTTTTTAGAAAGATTAACAGAAGAAAGCTATTTAGTATTCTTACGAGAAATTTTACCGGCCCTTCTTGACGACGTACCGCTCGCCAATTTACGGGAGCTATTCTTCCAACAAGGTGGTGCCCCAGCACATTTCACCTGGAGTGTCCGACGCTATCTCGATGCTGAGTACGGAGAGCGCTGGATAGGTCGCGGCGGACCTGTGCAATGGCCTCCTAGGTCATCTGACTTGACGCCTCATGACTTCTTTTTGTGGGGACGTATTAAATTTCTGGTATACTTCAGTGAAAATACTAATTTGGTGGAACTAAAAAGTAGAATAGTGGCAACCTTCCTAAAAGTGAAGAGTGACACTGAAGTTTTATATAAATTATGCGAACAATTACGCAAACTTGCATCAAAATGTATTGAGCAAGGTAGTGCACATTTCGAACATATTTTAAAAATATATCGCCGCATGAGTGCCATTTAACACGTAAATTAATTTTGTGTTTATTTTTTTATGTAAAAGTAATTTAAGCTACGGTTTATATTAAGCCATAGATCCTTACTTTATTTATTCATACTCTTAATCATGTCTAAGCCTGTTTATTTATGCAAAATACTGCAATCGAACACAATTCATTTAAAAAAGCTGCGGACGCTATTCATGATATTATAAGAATTCTACAAAATAAAAGAGAAAATGCGCATGTCATTTACCGACAGCTTTATGAAGAGGCGAAAGAAGTAGCTGAGCGCTTGAAGGGTTGACTAACTTAGACATTATTGTTTAAAAATAAGTTAAATAAGAAATCTATAGATATGTTAAAATATAAAGAGGCATTAAAATACATTTGATTTATATGACTATTAATTAAAACAGAATAGCCTTAGGCATGAAGCTGGCACTTGAAAAATTACATAGTTCTTTGCAGCCAATGACAACAAAATATGACAATGCTCAGAACTACATAGAAGAACATTCATCGACACTGACAGACCTGATGGTGGTGGACACAGGTAGGTATAAGTATAATACTGAATGCTTTCAATCACTACACAACAATATGTGTTACATAGGTTGCTCACTGACTCATAGCCGATGTGTGCACCCATAACATCTTCTAAATGTGGTCCCACTTGTCCGACAGCTTAGAACATAACAGTAATAATATCAATAATACCCTCCCTCTCACCTATATAAAATGTATTAAAAATAACCATGAAAATATAATTATGTACAGCGATGACATAGGAGGGAACATGGGAAGGTTAGTAAATCTGGAGAAGAGACAACTTCTCAATTGCTGTATGCCTAGTGGATCCTATTCTGATGTTATGAAGAGCACTTTGGGTATTTAATTATCTCCAGATACAGCATTTATTATATTCATTGGAAATTTAGAATACCAACGCCGTTAAACTTAAAAGAAATTATTATGTTTAAATTACCATACAGGTGTAAGTTAGACCTTACTTTCCTTTGAACTATTGACCGGACTGTGATGTAACCCATGCGGTAGGTGAAACTACTGCTAACAGTCAAAAATCGGAGAAAAAGTACAATTACCTTAATCATGTTTTTGACCTATCAAAGAATTAGGGTAACTAAAAATAAATAGATTAAGTAAATTTATCGTTCATTTTATTATTTTAGATTGTCAAAAACATTGGAAATCAATACGGGACAATTTTAGAAAAGCTGTAAATTTAAGAACGTGCAAGAGTTGTGTTGCTGGTGGTAAGCGTCGGCCAATAAAGTAAGAAAGGGAGTTGGTTGGAGTTCCTCAAACCACATTTGCAGCGTAGACAACAAACGTCGAATTTAGATTCATCGCCAGAAGACATACAAACATCAGATACTTTGAGCCTGGACAATGACTCCCCACGACCATCAACCCAAATGTCTTAACTAGACATTTTTCACAACCGAAGCAGAATTGGGGACGTGCATCGGATATTCTAGAAAAATATCTCCTAAGTAAAAAATCTGAAGATCATGTAGATATATATTTTAAGACAATGGCTACGACTGTAAAAAAACTTCCACAGCAAATTCAGGGCGAAATAAAGAAGTATTTAAAATAGTTAATGATACGGAATTGAAATTTAAGGCTAAGCATTATATTAATCCAACTCCACCTTTTGATGAATCACGTTCTTCAATCAGAATTCCTACTACTGGATATACTGTAGATAATACTGAAGACACTACATATGTATCAATAAAAGTGGCTCGCAATACTACTCCCCAATACACGCACACACCATCGTCAGTCGTTCCGCGTACTTCATTTCAATTTCAAGAAAGTTCACCAGTTGAATTTATAACAAAGTACATACAAGTAAACATATAACTTCGAATACAAACATTCCAACTATGAAAGGTTATATACGTCCATAGATACAAAAACTCATAGTCATATTTGTTAAGACAAACGAATATTTATTTTTTAGTACTGGGTGGACAATAAAACCAAATTGAAAAAAGAGGAGCAGCTTTACGTACCATCCCAGTCAAGAAGGACCATGTGCCTTGACACATACTGAATATATTTTTTTGCAATTGTTTGAGGATAGTTATGGTCGAAGGATACCAGGTGTGCAAGTGGAACCATTCATAGCAGTAAGTATATACAACATTATTATGTATTCATATTTTAGACAGATAAACTTTCTAGATTTTACTAGATTAGCTACTCAAGATTACTTAGATTTTAGTCAGATGAAAAAGAATGTATTTTGTTTATTAGCAGCATGCAGAAAATGCTGATGTTGGAGTATCCCCATCGATACTTTAAATATTGCTCGAACCTCAAAGTACCACATCCCCACAGGAGCCATATGGGGTAGCACTTGCGGTTTCTCCAGCCTTGACTCTATCACCACCTGCAGTATCAACATCAGCACAAATAACGCCACGGCGATCGCCGCGCCGCTAACTTTTGCACACTAGTTCCTCGTGCAACGTCCCAGCCAATAGTGGCGGGTACAACCGTCAATTGGCGACACCAGCGAAGACAGTGGTTCATGTCTCAGGAGGCTGCAAGACGTGCCCTCGTTCAATCACTTCAAGAAAAAACCGCTGCTGCGGGTAGAAGTTCTCGAGGTTTGGAGGTGATTGGAGAGGGCCTCGGTGACATTCAAAATAAACTGGGTAACATTGAAAGGCATACCATATGTTTTCTTACACAATAATATCGATTTAAAAAGAAAATAAATAGGTATGCTCTCGTGATTTTTATAAAAAATGTGTGTCTTGTGAAGGACTATTTGAATAAAAAAAATAATTGATTTCATTGGATTAGTAATTAAATGTCCCAGAATAGTGTCAAGACAAATACATAAGGCCAATAACCAACCTGCTCAATCTGCTGAAGAGTATTTCCGCAGACCTATATACATATCTATTCTAGATTCAGTAATAAATGACCTACAGAACCGTCTGTCGGTGTAAGTAATTTGTTTAAGCTAGTCTTATTCATGCCAAAAAGGGAATACAGTAATCAAGATATTGAAACTTTGAAACAACTAGCAACCGAATTAAATACAACATAGTAGACCGAAGCCCTTACGTTGTTCACGTTTCGAGGATTGAAACAACGAAATTCTGGCACCACCTTACATACACCCAGTAACATTTAGTCTCTTCCTATAAAAACAATATTCACAATATTGAGAAAGACGGAGTCAAGAGAGTTGGACGAAACCGAGTTTCTGTTATGTACTCAACAGGATGCAAATGCTTTGCTGACCAACAACCTTCTAGCAAAACACAAGTTTGCTGCCTCCATTCCAACATTTAATGTAACCAGAATGGGCGTCGTGTCTGAAGTCCCTGTTGATATGTCGGAAGAGTAGGTTAAACAATAAGTAACTGTTTCACCTGGATCCACATCCAGGATGTGTCGCCACACATCCTTGAAGTCAGACGCATCAATAGAAGAGTTGTTAGAGGCGGGGTTTCTGAGTGGAAACCAATAGAAATCTAATCTAATCCTGCCTAAGCGAGTGTTTTGCTGTTACACTTCTCTACCAGTGGAACAATATATTTATCCTATAATACAGTTCAGGAATTGTTGCAAATTTTACCATATTGAGAATGTATGCAGTTCAAAGCCTTTTTGTAGTAAATGTAGCCATGACCATACAGAGAATGGCTCATGGTCTCAGAAAATGAAGCTTTCTGTGTGCTGTGGTTCCGGCCAACACTTTGTAAACAGCGAGGCATGCACGGAATATAATAAACATGAGCTATTACAACTACCATGACCGAGAAAACTATTTCCTATGCGGAAGCAAGAAAATGAATCCCAACAGTTTCACGTAGTTATGCAGATACTCTGAAATTTCCCCAAATTCCTATACTGGCAAAATCCCTCCCCCATTCGTAAAATCCATTCTCCAAATCTACTAATATTGACCTCTCCCATCGGATACGACAAAGTATTATCATGTGATCAGCATTCTCGTCCAGAAATATATTGCTGAAGTGGAAGACAACATAAAAAATTCGCCACAAACCGGCAGATATACAAAATTAAAGGAAGAACTCATCACACGTGAGTCCGCATCCCGGAATAACAAGTATCTTTGATTGATTGATAATTTATGTAAATGATTACTCATTTTTTATGAAATAAATGACTTAACCAAAATTTTCTTATAACTAATTTTATTTTGCTTTAATATCACGTTCATCATAAATTCGTTACCTAAAAAAATAATAAGCACCGTTAAACTAAAAGTCTGCAGTCTTATCAAGAAAGCTCTTTATGTTGCAGGTGACTCAGGTGATCCATTGCGGATATATATGACAGTAATTATTACAGCAGATTCTGAAACTCCAGAGAGCCATTATACAGGTACTCAGATGTGGGCAAGGAACATAATCGATAGGGCAATTGGGGTTCTTAAAGCACGTTTTCGTTGTCTCTTAGTGCACAGGCACATTACAAGCCAAATGTAGCTGCTTCAATAATAAATGTCTGTGTAATTTTACGTATTATTTAGAATAAGGCAAATATCTATGCCTCCTTTGAGCAATGAAGGCACAAGTGCAAACATCGCCTTTGGATCTGTCTGACGTCTGCAGGAGGATCTCTAAACCTGAAGACAAAATAATTATAGTTAATAATTAATCCAGTCGATACAATTCATTACTTATAAGTAATAAGTAATGCATTGTAAGTTATAACAATCATAGTATAGGAACTAGTATTATAATTCACACATACAAGAGAGCTGTGTAAATTGAACTTGGAGGTGGATCCGAAATGCGGGAAGAAACAACATACTTCTAGCGAGTGCTCGTACAAAGACAAAGTTTTGGTGCCATGAAATCGGTCACCTGGGAAGGATGTGTATAAAATTGGGTTGTCGCGTACAATCATACAAGACGGTTAGGAGTGGCGGAATATGACGCAGAGAGCACGTGATATGTTGTGGTGAGGGTGGCCGTCGAGGAAGAGATGCATGGCACAAGCCGCGCGGTGCACACCCAAGGGGCCGGGAGCGGGCTTCTTAACATTTGTTGGACGAACGAAACCCAATGACAATAGCAAAAATGTGTATAAAGTAGAAGAAAACGGGCCTATACAATGTCACTGAGTGATTAGAAACCGGTGCGTATAACAGTTAAGGTTCAAAATTACGTTTCGTCGAGCGTCCAAAGATTCGAACTTCGTGTCGGAGAATAGAGCACCCCCTAGTTGTGGGATTTTATTCGTGCAAGTACTAAGGTTTAAAGCATGTCGCACTTGTACAGTGCTCGTGGGCGACACATGCTCATGTGTCTGGGGGAAACTCTCGGAAATGCTTCTCACGCCTTGAGAATTTACCGAGAAAAGTTCCTTAACGTTCGGCACCCGAATGATGCACGGGTCATAACAGCTGCCTATCAACGAGTTTCAGAAAATCATCCAATTGTACTAGTGGTCTATAACATACAACCAAAAAGTCGTGAAAGACCATTCAGAAAAGACGTCACAGACATTTCAGATCATAACGCATTTTGGCTAGAAAACATTGAACCAAAACAAAATTAATGGACAAAAATGGAAGTCAGTGCAGTCGAAATACACTACATTTAAAAAAATATGAGTGTTGCAGTATTTAAAATAAAATAAAATTAACATATGTAATGAGGTCAACATTTTTTTAACACCGACCGTACCTTATCAATTTTTGTTATAAGTCCGGGCCTATAATTATCGATACAATTATCCTAACTGCCATACTTTCAGTTGCACCTTTAAATCTTTATTATTAACAAGTTTAATCTAGTTTCACAGTTATAGGGTCCGTAACATACAAACAGAAAAATCCTGGAAAACCAAATTAAGAAAAGCAGTCACTTTGAGATCATCACGCATTACGGTAAGAAGCCTTTATTAAAAATTTAAGCGAACTAAAAATTATGAATTAAAATGGCAAATAAAAATCAGTGCACTCTTTAAAAAAATTAACTACTTTAAAAATATGAATAAGGGTGTTGCAGTATTTAAAATCAAATCATATTATCATAATGAGGGCAACATTTTTTAACACCGACCTTATTAATTTACCTATTCATTACAATCTGTATCTACTAAAAAGATAGCTCACAACGCAAGACTTAGGTAGTATCTTACAACAAGGTTATACAATTTGTGTGATTGCTGGATGTATTTATGTTTTTATTTTGCAGATTAATGATGCGGACCTTAATATAATACACGTAGATGCGTCATATGGCGGAGCAACTCACGATAGTTTCGTATTTAACCACTCAATTATCAGGGACCACTTACAAAACTTAACCAATTCGGGTGAAGTGGTGTATTTGTTAGGCAAGTACTTACTTGTTACGGCGCATAACAACGGACTAAACAGACGCACAGCAAAAACACATGTTGTACATTTTGCCAAACTAATATGAGGTTATATTACTATAAATATACTTCAAAATAAGATGGCTACAGCCTGGATTGACACTTATGTAATGATACTTTTCAATGCTTTTAGGAAATGCCGGTTATCCTCAACGCTCTTATTTAATGACTCCAGTCGCCGGCGTAGCTGGTGATACCCCGGAGAGTTATTACAATAAACTACACGCTACAGGCAGAAATTCAATAGAACGAACAAAAGGAATATTAAAAGGGCATTTTCGGTGTCTCCTAGCACATAGGGTATTACATTACCATCCTGACACTGTCGCTAAAATAGTAGTTGCGTTTTGGGTACCTTCCCCTATACATGGTGATGATGCATTGGTCAATGAAACATTACCATTAGCACAAGCAGATACACAATATTTGGGTCTGAAAACTGGCCGGAAAGATTTCCACAAAATCGTTCAGAAACACATACAATTGTAATAAAACTCACATTTCAGGTGTACATAATTATAATTTATTTAAATTAGCACTTACTTTTATATCGTCACAAATCACAATCTTAGTACGTCCGGCACACACTCACTCGTTCACCAGTATTCCCGTCTTCCTCGGAGATCCACACTTGTTCCGTGTTCAATCCAGAATGCCATCCAATAAAGAAGCGCTCATATTTATATATTTTCCAAATGTCAAAACCACTCTTAATTTTATACCTTCATCCGTTCGATTAAACTAATTTTAATTTTAGGTTATAATTTAAAAATCTTTTGATTATTCAGTATATAATTTAATCAACCTAACACTCGACCATCCTGACCAAGCGCAGGTCCTCATGCGCAACAACCTAACACTCGGTTTCGCGAATCATTCATCATAATTTCTCCATAATAACATTCATATGATTCATATGACTTTGGTTGTGAATATGAGTGATCTCAGGATAATATATCTGTGAACCCTTCCTTCTCACAGATATAGGTAGTCTCAAGAAATATCTGTGAACCCTTCTTTCTCACAGATATGACAAAACTTATAACTATTATATTTGTGAACCCTTCCTTCTCACAAATATAAGTGGTATCAAGACATATCTGTAAACCCTTCCTTCTCACAGATATGACAAAACTTATAACTATTATATTTGTGAACCCTTCCTTCTCACAAATATAAGTGGTATCAAGACATATCTGTAAACCCTTCCTTCTCACAGATATGACAAAACTTATAACTATTATATTTGTGAACCCTTCCTTCTCACAAATATAAGTGGTATCAAGACATATCTGTGAACCCTTCCTTCTCACAGATATGACAATTATAACTATTATATTTGTGAACCCTTCCTTCTCACAAATATAGGTCATACATATAAACACATAAAATTATATATTTATGACATATTGAAATGAAAATAAAATGTTGATATATTGAAAGTAAGTACAAAATAAGGAAAAAGAATCAAAAATCAAATCGATAATATTATAAATCTTACATTTCATCATCATCTTCATCAGTACTATCATCTTTTGCACAATCATCATCGTTTTCATTTACATTAAGTGCCGCAATATGTACCCAAGGCAACATGCGAGCAGCTGCTACTGTGGTTTTGCGATTGTTTTTCGATGTGAAAGTAGGGCTGACTGACCTTGATGCTAGAGGTTCTCGAATACTGTCCATCCTATTTCGTGCACTGCTTGATGGTCGTACACCCAGACTGCCTTCCTGAGGAGGACTCCTATCTTCGCGATCTCGGCTAAATTCTTCTCCAATAGCCGTGCTCCGCTCCCGACGATGTTCTCGGTCACGAGCTGCAGCATTCGTAGCGACATACCGCGATTGACTGCGCTTTTTCCGGACTTCGTCCTCCAGTACGCGTATGCGAGCACGTTCTCGCTCGATTTCACGTTCCAGTTCCTGACGGCTTGGGCTTCTCTCAGAATCTTGACATTCCTGATTGACGCTACGTAATTTGCTGCGACTGCGGTAAACTTGCTCTCTTCGCCGCGTATTGAGTCTGGATGACTCACGGCTCGTGCCTGGTTGTTCTCGATCAGGCGTTGTTAATCGGTGGTATGAAGTGTTATCGCGCGGCATCATTCTCACGTCCCGAAAATGAAAGGTTATATTTAAACATCAATTACACATTATCACGTTACAAAAAAAAAAAAAATAAAAAAAATAAAAGAGGGTAGTCTTACACAGGACACTAAAGAAAAATAGGCTATGCTAGTTCTGCTTATAGAATTAATTATATAGAGGGCTATATGTTTTTGTACTGTATGAAAATTACAATATCAATGTTCATGTTTAAAATACATGCGTCAATTGTAGGTACATTTTGTTCATAGGGATAGCTTATTTTAGTTACAACAACAAGAAACAGAAATAATAAAGAAAAATGACTATTCTAATATGGGCTCATCCCACTTCTGAAATGTAATAAAACTCACATTTCAGGTGTACATAATTATAATTTATTTAAATTAGCACTTACTTTTATATCGTCACAAATCACAATCTTAGTACGTCCGGCACACACTCACTCGTTCACCAGTATTCCCGTCTTCCTCGGAGATCCACACTTGTTCCGTGTTCAATCCAGAATGCCATCCAATAAAGAAGCGCTCATATTTATATATTTTCCAAATGTCAAAACCACTCTTAATTTTATACCTTCATCCGTTCGATTAAACTAATTTTAATTTTAGGTTATAATTTAAAAATCTTTTGATTATTCAGTATATAATTTAATCAACCTAACACAATAAAGGAATGGATTTGATAATAGGATTTGTTAATATGGACGTGAGACAAAACCAGAATTTGCAGACCATGTACAAGTATTCATGATTCATGATAAGGTAAATATAAACAACGCATTGTTTATACATTTTCATGGAGGCTAATAAAGGCCCAGACTTGGCTGTTCAAATCAAAATATTGTCAAGAAACTAGGTTTAATGCAGTGGCTACAGTGTAGACACTAATAAGGCACTAATAACAAACAATCCTTAAATCTTTTATTACAAGAAACCAGGGAATATACTCTGAGAAGTTTACAAGAAGTCAGAAAAGATATAAACTTGATAATAATTAATGATAAATTGCATTGGCACAACCTAGTAGCCAAGATCATACATCAGCAAATTGCTCTTCTTTATGGAACTGTGACTGCCGATGGGCAAACCGATTTTCAAAAAATAAATAAGTCTGATATATTAGAATAATTAAATTTTGTTACTAGAATAAGATTATCTGAATAAAGGCTATTATTATTATTATTATGGAACTGTGACACCAGAAGTGCCATATTGATAGTACGTTCCCCAACCAGTTCTTGAGAATGCTTATGCAACACTGCACTGGGAGCGGTCTGTTATCAGACAGGACTTTTGTTGCCAATAAGCCTGATATTGTGATAATAGATAGATTGACGCGTCGCGCTTATACCTTGCTACTCACCTAGTTATACCTCGTTAAGTCTGAATAAGATAAATTGTCGAAATATTTAGATTTGGCTCTAAATGGGCCGTTGGTTCAAAGGCCTGATTCAGTAGCAAATACTGCTTGAGAAATCACGTATAGTGAGGAGGTTCCACACTTTGGGATCATCCACTCATTTGGAAAAAAGACAGGTTGTTGTATGAAAAATCCAAAATAATTACCAACCAAACACAACAGGCTCTGCTATAACTGAACTTGATACATCATATAAGTGTTTGTTGCACAACTTCACACCTGAGTTACTTTAAAAAATTGTTGATGAAACTTATATGCAGTACAAAAAGACCTTTCAATATGTTTTATAATTACTGTTGGGAGTTGAAAAAAATCACAGGAATTATATTATTTATGTCAGTGAAGCATTTTCCTAGTGTACGCTCATAGAGCGCAATGTCGGGAAATCGGTTTGAGATGATTAGGAGCTACTTACCTTCAACGATAATAATAAACATCTTCCACGAGACCATTCTCATCACAATCGCCTCCATAAGATTCGGCCTGTGATAGAACAGCTAAATACGTTTAATAAAACTAAATACATTTTCATCAGTTGCAATAGACCAATGACTTTCTATAGATGAGCACATGTGTTCTACTGAAATTGCACATTTCCTAAAGCAATATTTACCAAATAAACCTCACAAGTGGGATTATAAGCTTAATGGTTTATTATTTCAATGGGGTTACAAGTTTTTTGCTCTCTGTAAACCCTGATTATATACCCGAAATCAACGACAATGATTCTGAACAGCCGTCATCATCTTACAATGGCAGACCTAAAAAAGGACGCAAGAGAAAATTTGCTGTCTGGTCAACACACAGCAGCATAAGAAAAAAGAAAGCAAATATCAATGAGGATTACTTTAGTACGAAAGGAAAAAAGGTTTGTGCGAAGAAGTTTAACAGTAGCGATAGTAGATGTCCTTTGAAGTGCACAGAGAAAATATCTATAGATCAACGTATAAAGGAATTTGAAAAATTCTGGAGTTCTGGTTCTTATGAAGCTAGGTGCGCGATATTACAGGGTAGCGTTATTGAAGAAAAAAAAAACAAATCCTAATCTAGACATTCCAAGCGAGCTTTGAGTAGAAAATACAAAATTTGTAAAACTCCAGTCTGTAAAAAAGCTTTTTTAATTACTCTTGGCATTAGTCAATCAAGAATTGATGTAGCCCTTAACAAATGTAGAGAGCAGGCGCCTATTGATGATAAAAGGGGTGTTAAATCTGGAGGCAGAAATGCTATCCATGAAGAACAATTGCTGCAAATAAAGCAATTTATAAAAAGTTTACCTGAGTATTCTTCTCATTACTGTAGAGATAAGCACATCAGCTACATTTTTGGGTCCAAATTTGAACTTGTTCCAAAACCAAAGTAAGCAAAATCCAAATAAACAAATAGTTGTTCTTTCTGACATTAAAATACAACAAAGCAACTCATTTTATATTGCTGATTATGGGGAACCAAAACCCTCAACATCAAAATTGTAATGTAACTACTATTTCCAATCAATATTTTCCATTGTTAATGATGATTATATCATATTTGTCTTCAATGATACGATTAGTGGACACGTTTTATGTTAATGCTACAAGTTCATCAAGTTCCTCATTTTTTAAGTTAATTAAATATCATCAGTTATTAGAAACTGTATAATGACCTATTACATATTTTTCTCACATTAACATGACGTAACTTGTAAAGCGATCTTTTCTTTAAGTTTCGATCCTGTGGAATACACATTTGAACATCGATAGTGCTTTGATTCAGATAATAATTATATATTGTTTTAAGTTTGAGTATATTTAGAATTAAAAAAAAATAAAAATGATTCTATTGTCCCTTTAATAAGGATTATGATTACCAAATAATAAGAATTATTATTATTGCAAAAGTGAGAAAAAAACCATTGAAATTTAAAAAATAAGTATTTATGTGTACCTACGCTTTATGTTAATAAAAAAAATGATTATTCATAATTCATCATCATGTATCTGTGATTTTATGATTAAAAGATTTTATTGATTCCTAATCGAGTTGTATTATTTCGTTCTTTTTGCAACTTTAAAAGCATTATAATTAACACAAAATAATTATTCGTACCAGTTATCATCTTTCCTCACCATAAAATCATTAACTTCCACACGTTGTCATTATCTTCAAGTGTTTTTTTTAATTTGATTTATCTCCGAAAATATTAACTTCATAATGGTGCCTCTTTTATGAATTTCAATTATATTGATCAAGAAATGATTCTGGCATAAAATAATTGTTGTGCCACAAGGTTTAATTATTTTCGATAAAATCGTCATAAATATATTCCGGACTAAGATTCACCCATTGACACTTATGTAATGATACTTTTCAATGCTTTTAGGAGATGCCGGTTATCCTCAGCGCTCTTATTTAATGACTCCAGTCGCCGGCGCAGCTGGTGATACCCCGGAGAGTTATTACAATAAACTACACGCTACAGGCAGAAATTCAATAGAACGAACAAAAGGAATATTAAAAGGGCGTTTTCGGTGTCTCCTAGCACATAGGGTATTACATTACCATCCTGACACTGTCGCTAAAATAGTAGTTGCGTGTTGGGTACCTTCCCCAATACATGGTGATGATGCATTGGTCAATGAAACATTACCATTAGCACAAGCAGATACACAATATTTGGGTCTGGAAACCGGCCATTTTTCCACAAAATCGTTCAGAAAGACATACAATAAAGTTTGTCAAGATGACATCAATATTCTTTCAAGTATACCTGTAAATAATAAGGATTTTTTCACCCGTTATCTGAAAATACAAAAAAGTACAGCATTACAGAATAATTTCTGTATTCTTCTCCGGAGTTGAGGTCGTTAGCATTGCAATTGCACTTTTATTCGCCTAGGGCGTATAACTACGTTAGGAATACTTTCAGCACTGTGCTACCACACCCAGGCACATTGTCGCGCTGGTACAAAAACATCGAAGCAGAACCGGGCTTCACCTCTGAAGCTTTTGAAACTTTAGAAGCTTTAATGAAGAACAGCAATAAAAAAATATACGTTAATTTAATCATTGACGAAATGGCTATTAGAAAAGAATTAATCTGGGATGGAAGCGAAAATAGGTACAAGTACGGTTTTCTAAACAGAAAATGAAATTTCGCCTAGCAACACAATTATTGAGCAAATCAGTAGCCGACGCCTTGTTGTTCTGTAAAGATAAACTGTTGCTTGAGGAATTTAAAGATTGTGCCGCTACAGTTAGATTTATAACAATAATAAACGATATTTTTTATGTTGTTAACAGTCGTTCTACGTTAGCACCAGGCTACAAAAAAGCATTATGTGCGGATAATATTCATAAAATCAAAGAAGACACAAAATTATGGACGTATTATTTAAAGCATTTAAAACTATCTAATGGCAATTTGGTAACAACTTCGGCTCGTAAAACTGGTTTCATAGGTTTTATAATATGTTTGCAAAGTACTATTAACATGTTTGAAGATTTAATTTGTAAAGAGAAATTAAGATTTTTGACTTTATATAAAATAAGTCAAGATTTCCTAGAATTGTTTTTGGAAAATTGAGAGCACAAGGTGGTTTTAATGATAACCCCTACGTCGTTTAAGTCTGCGTACAAAAAAAAAATTATACAATAATACTAAAATTGCAAAAGGATGGGTTCCAAAATACCATAAAGACACTGAACACTAGCACCCCAAGTTTTGAACAAAATGTAATTAATCTATGTGAAATTGACGAAGAAGATGTTGATTGTTTTCTGAATAATATTCTTTCTACGCCATTAGATGATTATACACATCACATCACCATTTATATTGCAGGTTTTGTAGCGAGAAAAGTAATTAAAGTTATAAAATGTTCAATTTGCCAAATGTTTGTAATAGACGTTAAAGAAAATTTGTTGTGTTCATTGATAAACATAAAGGACAGAGGAGGTTGGATATATCCGTCTTCTGTTGTCATAAAAATAATACAATCGTGCGAGAAAATCTTTAAGACGTGTCCAAAAGTGCGTGGTGGCCTGTTGGTAAACGGACCGAATGCGGCTGCCAATATGTTCACGGTGGTCGCGGGTTCAAATCCCAGGGCACACCTCTGACTTTTCGGAGTCATGTGTGTATTGATAATCAATCACCACGCACTAAAACGGTGAAGGAAAACATCGTGAGGAAACCTGCATACCATAGCGATTTATATAAAAAAAAAAAAAACTATGGTATGTAAGTCCGCCAACGCGCACTAGGCCAGCGTGGTGGACTATATGGCCTAACCACTCTCAATCGTACTCTCGATTGTAGAGTAGGCCCGTGCCCTGCAGTGGGACGTATATGGGCTGATACAGTACAGTACAGTGTCCAAATAACATCAACTATAATACTATGATTACTTATGTGGCTGATTCCATAAATTATCGTACATTATTTAAATCTGGAAACGAACACCATGATACCAATCACTTGTATTTGTTATTTAAAGTGATTGTTAAATTTTATGTAGATTTAAGATGCAAGTACTACGCCAAACAATCTAATTTGACTGATAGAAATTATTTGAAAAAAGTTATATTATTTAGGAATATATTAGCCAGTTTTATTATTGTCGGTTTATTTATTTTGAAACGCGGTTTAGTAAGTGTTTAGGTCAGAAAAAATAGGTCTACAGCTCCTGACGTATGAAGAAATCAATTTTTGGCACAGTTGGTTAGGCGCTGGCTATAAAACGTTAGAAACTTGTGTGTTCAACAGGTATTTGATTCGGGTCTGGGTGTTTGAGACTAAAAAGTTTCTCGTAATTCCTGACACAAAACGCAGGACTCGATTTTACTGCGGATGCAGGTCTACGTACATATTATGTGGCTAATGGGTGTATTTATTTATTATTTTAATGATTTGTCATGTTTTAACGGGCTAAAAATATTCACACAAAAAACGTGACGTCATATATAAACGTGATATTCGGCTCGGGTAACAAATTTCCAAGCAGCATCCCCAATGTTTCATTAGGAGGAAATTTATTAAATGTAGTTGCATCATTCAAGTACTTGGGACATATTGTTACCAATGATCTGAAGGATGATCAAGACATTGAAAGAGAACGGTTGAAGAACTAGACGAAAAACGGTTGAGAACGGTTGAAGAACGGTTGAGAAATGTGGAAGAAGTGTTGGAATTAATAACGCAAGACCCACAACTGAGCGTCCGACGCATTGCAAATAGACTTAATTTGTCGAATTGGACAGTTTGGCAGATTTTAAAACGAGAAGGATTGCATCCATTCCATTTTAGAAAAGTACAAGATTTAATCGGACCTGACGTCGCCCGAAGGACAGTTTTTTGTTCTTGGATATCACGAAAAGTGCGATCTAACCCCAATTTTTTAAAGAGAATTATGTGGACCGATGAAGCAACATTTAGGAGATCTGGATATACAAACCATCGGAACGAGCACCTGTGGCTTCACGAAAACCCGCATGCAGTGAGACTGAGTAGCTTCCAACACAAGTTTTCAGTGAATGTATGGGCTGGAATGATCGATGACATTTTAATTGGGCCTCTTATTTTGCCCGCTACTATGAATGGCCCAAGATTTTTAGAGTTTCTTCAGTTAGATGGAGCTCCTGCACACTTTGCCGTTAATGTGAGAAATTATCTCAACGACACTTACACAACGTGGATAGGACGAGGTGGAACAATCGCTTGGCCGCCGTGATTCCCAGATTTGACGGCCCTTGATTTTTTTATGGGGCACAATGAAACAAAAAGTTTACGTTAATGTGCCAAACACAAAAGAATAATTAATTGAAAAAATATTGCAAGTTGGGGATGAATTAAAGGTGGACAAACCCATGATCAAGAGAGCAACACAACATGTCGTCGGTGATACTGCAATACCGCGTAAGTAACAATTGCAAATACCGCGGAAGTATTTGCAAGTATTTGCAGAAATTTCGCGCCTATGTCTAGAATTCATAGGCGCGAAATTTCAATTTTGATTTTTTCGTACTTCCGCGGTATTTGCAATTGTTACTTACGCGGTATTGCAGTATCACCGACGATGTGTCAATTAGGGCAACAGCGTGTCTACAGCACAATGGGGGACATTTTGAATCGTGGTTGTAGTATTACTGAAACATTAAAGGTTATTGTATCGATTTACTTTGTTTTATTTATCTCTTCGCACTCTTGGGTTAGAAACCATTATCTTGTTTTAATTATCATAACTTATAAACTATCTTTCGGGCTTTGATGTAATATCTTTTTAAAGGAAATACCATGTACTTTGAGAAAACAACCAAAAAAATGTAGGTTGACAGACTAATTTTCATAGCAAGTTAAAAAAACTAAAAAAGTACAACAATTTTTGTTTTTCATTGCTATTCTTGTTCTTTTATAAAAAATATGATCACTAAAATGTATCTCTAATTGATTGTCTGCATTGTTATCTTTCAAATCGAACAACCAAACAAAACCGACAGCCTCCGTGGCGCAGTTGGTTACACGCCGCCTGTGAAACGAGAGGCCGCGGGTTCGATCCCCGCACCGAGAGAAATGTTTGTGTGGCCCACAAATATTTCTTCCGGGTCTGGGTGTTTGTGAGACCGAAAAGTCTCTCGTAGTTCCTGATACCCACGACACAAGACTTGATCTTAGTGTGGGGTCAGGACTATGTATGTGACTGTTGGGTGTTATTTATTTATTTATTTATTTAAATGAGGTATTTTTTGTCTTCCTAGGACGTCCACAACAACAGCAATGATTAAAAATTGGAGCAGTGATTTGTCGATAAAAAACACTATATTTTACCCCCCATAAGTCTCCGACACTCGTGACCAGTCACATTGTATAATTAATAACTACTTTTTGAGTTGGTGACTGGGCCCCTAAATGTAATAGAAAACCTTTAGATGCTATGTTCAAATTATATTATAGAAAATATGTCTAATAAAAATGTTGTGAACTCTGCTACCTATGGAACATAAAATTACCTATCTTGTAATTAATGTCAATAAATAAGTTTCAATTTGAATTATTTTATTTCCTTACTTTCCTATTTCCTATTAATTGCACTTGTAATTTTGAGATATAACGCTGTAACTGCAAAAATGTAATTATGTAATTGAAAAAAAAAACTGATGAATGATTAACCTATAGGAGATTATTTTTAAAATTTTACCACAGGCACAAATAAATTCATCCTAAATTCGGCTCCGTCTGAGTGACATTTATGTATGTGTGCAATTTGGCTTCACTTTACTTGTCTCGTGTTTGGTCTGCTTACTCTAATACGTCTGTGGGGTCAATACATTATTATCAGAATCAAAATTGTTGTTTGGGAAATTATCAATATCACAGAACATCTTTCTTAGATATAAGACTTATTTTGTGTTTAGCAACTTTGTGGATAGCCCTTTATTGCATTAACAAATCATCTGTTTAGTCAATATTTACTAAATAAGTGCTCCAGCAACTAATGCACAAAACTTACAATCCCATTAATACATTTAAATAGATTCAAAATCCATCCCAAATACCACACTGCCACACAACATGCTGAATGTTCTAAGACTCTCCTCCTGTAGTCTACACACTAATAGAAACCACAGCACTATATTGAAAAGTTCTAATAGTTGTCTCTTTGGCAACATCAAAATACTCTCGGTATTTGCGCGACCAAAAACGAAGTCTGTCATCATTTCAGATACCCACAATACACTCGTTTTAACTGTGGAGACAGGACTATCTGACTTCTGGGTGTATTTATTTGACTATCATGTCTTATTTACTGATCGAAGCATATTTATGACGAGATTCACATTACAATTGAAGGATTAACTACTGAAAAACAACCAAGTATGGCATTGAAGCCTGCAACATACCAGTGTCATGTATTAACTTATTAAGACGACAGAAACAATACCAGACGAGGTTTTAATGACCCATTACAAAATAACACAGGTTTACTGATTATTAAACCAATAAATCTGGACTCAAATATGTTAGGGATGCAAGCTAGATACACCACACCGACACAATATGCATTACCACATCAATTATACCATGAAAAGCCCGCCTAATGTAAAGATTTTCGAGCCATTTAAAATTTGAAATGCAACACAAGGTAACCGTGAACTAAGTACGGGCGACGATTTTTAAAGCGAAAAATCTGAAGATATTGTCCACAATGCGTGCGCGCTACAACTAAAAAAGCCACGAGTCACGACACCGCATTGCAATATTCACTACCTAATACCTTTTACCAAAATAATGTAATATAAAGATTTCACAAACAATATCAAACTCTACCACCAAACCAATCCATTTATGATTTCATAAATCGTGAAGTGCGAAAAATTGACAAATCCATGACCAAAGACCAAACAAGACCGAACCACAGACCCGTCACAGTCCACAGAGTGTACAATACTAGGGATGATAAAATCGACTTCAATTTTAACCGAAAATCGATTTTTCCAATCGATCTGCGCTGACTGAAATCGACTCATAATTGATTTTCACTTTGGTATAATTGAGGTCAAACCATGGACATATTTAGACAACGTGTAACAAAATATCCCGTTAAGCCAATAGGAGGTTAAATGGGACTTTATAAATAAATAACACCCAACAGTCACATACATAGGTCCTGACCCCACACTAAGATCGAGTCTTGTGTCGTGGGTATCAAGAACTACGAGAGACTTTTCGGTCTCACATACACCCAGACCCAGAAGAAATATTTGTGGGCCGCACAAACATTTCTCTCGGTGCGGGGATCGAACCCGCGGCCTCTCGTTTCACAGGCGGCGTCTAACCAACTGCGCCACGCTGTCAAATACTTTATAACGAGTCCATTCACAATTTAAGAATCGTAGTAACGCTGAACAACTTACCCCAAAAAACTTAAAACATAATTGGCTTGTGGTAATTGAAGTATGAAACATATGTTTGGGATTCTATTTTATATAAATTTTTGTTGTATCTGCTAAGCGTCCGAGATACATCTTTAGAATACTCTAGCAGTGCTCGATGAATGAACTCCAGAATATCTATTAAATTGATATTTGATGAGACATATATGAATACACAAAGAAAAAACCACACACACACACACACACACAACAAAAATAGTCGTCACGATACCACACTGTTCACTGAAATGAAACACACGCAAGCTGCACGGCTTACAACTATAGAAAATAAGGAACATAGTACCAAAAAAAAATTTTACACTGATGTTCAAACTCTATTTCATTAAAATTGAAGAGTAAACTACGCGGAATGTTCCTACATTTGTACCTAATTCGCGGAAGTATAAAAAAAAAATTAAAAGGTCTTACCTAACGAAACAACCTACACGAACATTTACTTATTCATAATAAGCGTCAAACGTCATTTACAGAAACGGCTCAAAGTGTGCTCGGCCCTGCTCAATACACAACCTCGCTCGTCGGGATGTGGCCGGCATTTCGCACAATCGTCGGTGTTAATGACGCGAAAACCGTTCTAACACGCTGTTTCATCTGGGCAACCGTTGGGCAATCGGAAAAATATACTCCGTCCTTTACACAACCCCACAAAAAGAAGTCCAAGAGTGTGAGGTCTCGAGAACGAGCAGGGCATACTACCGATCCCTCACGGCTGATCCATCCGATAAGTGAACGTTAAGATGTTCTCGTACGTTGCGAGCAAGATGTGCCGGGGCTCCATCATGCTGAAATATCATCTTCTTGGCTTCTTGGTCGTTTCTTTGGTTCTAAAAGTAATCCCAGCCAGCCACAAGAAAGTCATCGATATTCTCTTGGAATTCCGTTTGTAAAAACGTTCGATTACTCCACTATTCAGACGTGATGGCATAATAACGGGACCGATGACATGCCCTCAGATGCAAAAATCGAAAATAAAATGTAATAAAACTCATGGAAACTAAGGTGACTTATACGTGCGTGCTTAAGGGTCGAGTCCACCATCTGCGACTTCACAATCCAATAATCTTCCCATTCGACTGTCGCATTACAAGAAATTTAGAAATAAAACTTTTTGAAGGACACAAAATTTATTTTTTATACGTTATATTAGAAATGTCCCATTGTATACATTTGTATGGATACACTAGTAGAAAGGGACACGGCTACTTTCATACAGCTGTACTGCAAGCATTCCAGTTAGAGTATAAGTTTCTTGCCCATCATATAATGCGGGTCTATACATCACCTATTCCATAAAATTGAGATGATTACTTTTAGGTATAGTTGAAAATTAAATACATATTTAGTAACACCTAAATATAACTAAAAAAATGTAAAAAGTGCGTACGAAAGCCACGGGTTACTTCTAGGGCTATTTTAGATTCATACTTTTTAATTTCATTTAGTATATTGTATACCGGAAACGGATCGTGTCAAAAAGTCGAATAAAAAGTTTTATAGACCTACGGTGTTTTGGCGTCAGAATGCGTGTTCGGTGAGTAAATTCTTTTGTGAAATTAATCTGTATTTTTATTAGCCCATATACATACGTCTTGCTGCAGGGAACGGGCCTACTCTACAATCGGGAGTACGATTGAGCGTGGTTAGGACATATAGTCCACCAGGCTGGCCTAGTGCGGGTTGGCGAATTTACATACATATGGTATAAAATAAAATCTTATAAATCGCTATGGTATCCTCACGGCAGGTTTCCTCACGATGTTTTCCTTCACCATTGACTATCAATATTTTATTAATATTGATTGACTATCAATACACACATGACTCCGAAAAATCAGAGGTGTGCCCTGGGATTTGAACCCGCGACCACCATGAACATGTTGGCAGCCGCGTGTGGTTCGTTTACGAACAGGCCACCAAGCACTATGAAACTATTAGGAACAGTTTCTTCTTTTCAAATCTAATAATTTGGATATATTATTACTACTAGATTACGAGTATGATTGCTTGTTGTTAATTATAACAAAACTCATATATCTGTTTTGTCTCAAACATGAATAAATCAGAGAAAAACCTTTCCTGATATGTTTATAGCAGCATGTCAACCACGCATTCGCACGTAAAAAACTGGGTTATTTGTAACTGTAAATGTATGTAATGTATGTAATGTAACTTATTCGAAAAATTGAATAGAAAAAATAAAACCGGTATTTTATATGTAATTGAAGCAAACAAAATAAATTCAATTTCGTCGATTATTTGTTTCGATGTATGTCTGTTTTACTCATGTTTTACTCCTTAGTCTATGGTTTGTTTCTGAAACGTATCATTCGTTCTTTTCTCACTCTGTGCATCGTAGTCTGTAGTCTGTGGCAATCTGTGGTATTTATCTGTCATTATCTTTTCCATTTGCATTTTGGTTTTTTGACCATGGACAAATTTTAATACTTAGATAATGTTTATTTGATATATTTTAAATATTTTATCAAACAAATGACATATACATTTCAACCAACTTAATACTTCTCAGATTTTTTGCACAAGAATCTTACAAGTTCAAATTTGTATCTTTTTTGTAAAGTGTAAACGCTACTTACCGATATAGTTGGTGATTTGTTCCAGTGATTAAAGTATAAAGATTTATTACTCCCATCATGTTGTCAACTGGTTTTCGTACATGTTCATATCCTGACTCCTGCTGCTAAAAATAGTGCGAATAGTATCCAACCCAATTTTAGTTTTTAATTATAAGTACTTATGGTAATTTATTGGCCGGCGTTCGCATGTCACTCTAGGTGACCACTGAAAATCAGCGTTGCGCTGTGGCTTCTGCCTCGGTGCAACATGTGAGCTGAGTGGTCACCTACTTTGTCACAGCGATGCGACGTGCATGCTCGTTTATTGTTTTTGTTATGTACATTGTATGTGTAATTTTTTTTTTAAGCGAGTATGACCGTTGTCTTTTGTGACAAATAAATGTGCCTTTCTTTCTTTCTTTCAATGGCAAAAGGGAAACTTTAATATCCATCTTTGGAGTGGTGTTGTCTTTAGACCATATTTTGGGATGGCATTGTTGTTCTAAGACGGATTGTATTATTTAATATTTTTTGTTATTTTTGTTGGTAGTTTTTGGGTGCAGGTGGTGCATATTTTCACCATTGGAAGACAATTTATAATCAATTTTTCATTTTATTTTACTATTACCTATCTTATTTAATTTGGGTGATGGTAGCGGAGTGTGTTTGTTCTTCAAACTAGCCCTAATGAGACATTTTACCACATGGCAGTCAGCGGCTTTACTATGCATATTCTGACAATGGCAGAAAAATTTGTGTGGAATATTTAGAATATAAGTAATATGTAAAATGATACTTAACAATTTTAAAATTGGTGATAGCTTATTCAGGTTCATATGCTGTGATATTGTGTTAGAAAGAGAAGTGAAAACGGTTCTTCAGTGTTTCATACTTATTGTTTTTCGGGGAGTCTGCAACTTCTGCCACTTGTTGAACCACATCTTAGCTTAGTTTCTCCACTACCATGTAATATTTGTTGGTGTCAGATGTCTTCTGTGGTGTCATAATAGTATGTACACAGCACTGGGTTTTCTAGCCAAGAAATTGGAATTGTGCTTAGCCATTCAGAGAGTGGACATAAGGTTGGAGTCACATTGCATATTGTGGGTTAATTTATTTATTAAATTTCATACACTATTCTTTCACTGCTACAATATTACTAGTCATACATGTCCATATATTATTCCAGGTAACTAGCCTTTACAGGCGTATACAACATTATATTATTTTAAATTACAAGAAAACAACGTAATAAATTGAAAAAAGAAATTATATCAAATATAAGCGATTTATAACAAACTATATATTAAAAAAATAATAAAATGAAATATTTGAATTTTAACAGGTAAATATCAATATGATGTGAATGAACAGCGTAAGTTTTAATGCAAATGGTAAAGAATTTATGTCAGAATCTCATATTTAATTGCACACATGCACAGGTTCTCAAAATATATCGCTGCTTTTAAACTTTAGTGCCATAAATCAAAATTTAGTTTTGTTCAGGAGGTAAAATTGAACATTTTTATTTAGTTTTTTTGAATTTTTGGCACTCTTATTTACAATAATTTTATATTATTTGACATCATTCGGTGCGTATTTTAATTTCCTGACACCTTGTTTTCTTCAATTTTGTAGTGTGTAATCCCAAAGAACATTAGGAGCACATAAGTCCCTTTAGTTTATAATTTTTGTCAATCAAATCAATTAATATTTTGAATAAAAGGACACAAGTCGAAAAAAAATGGTTTATTAAATATTTTTATCACAACCTTGTATGATAGAGATAAACTTATTGTATAAAGAAAAAATAAAACAAAAAATGCGCATATCGTAATTATAAAACAATTATATTCTTAAATCTTTATAACAAATATAGTGTTTTAACACCAAACAAAATAGGTAGCAAACAAAAATAAATACTTCTAAATTCTCATAAAGCATAATAATTATTAATTGGTTACATAATAATCACACAAAATTGGCAACAAACAACAATATTTTTAAACCTCATAAGATATTTATTTATTTATTTAAATTTTTATTGTACACAAACTTAACAACAACATAGCTAAACAGAAATAACAATAACAAAGAGTACAAATGGCGGTCTTATCGCTCAACAGCAATATCTTACAGACAACCATGGGATGGATTTAAATGAAGGAGAGGGAGAGAGGGCAGTGTAACAAATAAAGAATTACTTAAAGCTAAATAATACTAATTAAACATAACTATATAATCATCATTCTCACCATTTATTGTTACAAAATAATTGTACAAAATAGGTGACAAAAAACAAACAAAAATATTTCTAAAACCTCAAAAAGCACAAAATTTAACACTATTTAATAACATAATAATCGTACAAAATAGTTAACAAACAAAATGAACATAAATAATTCTTAAACCTCATGAGGCACAATAATTATCACAATTTATTGGTAGCTTCTGCAATCTTAATACAGTAGGATAAATGCTTTGCACTAGTACAAACAAGAGATCAACGTAGTTTTTTAAATATATAATTACAGTCTTATTCATAGACAGTTTTAAATCCTATTTTAGTTATCGAATGTTTCTATTATTATTTGTAATATAAAATCTGGTTGTGTTTATTAATACCTACAATTCAGTTTAAAGGCTATCAGAAAACGCCTCGTAATAACTCGGTATCACATTTTTTTTTTATTAGTATCAGAATGCCCTGTTTTTTTGATTCTGAAACTTTTATTTTTTGAGCATATTATTGTTTTAGTGTCGTGGTTATCACGGTATTGGTTTTTACTTGTTTTTTTTGTCAAAGTATTGACTGACTTAAACTCTGTGTCGTCGTATGCCCGTTGCCTGAAAACCTGCTTTCAGGTTATCTTCATAACACTTTGTGATTTCTGCTAGTAACTCCTTCAACAATATAGTAAAGTGCGTTTTATTTATTTAAGTCTCAGATGGATTTTTTATTTTATAGTCTGTTAGGATTTGACGCCAGATTTTTTTAAAGGGCCGAAAAAGGCTATATCTAATGGTTGACTTATGTGTGTAGAATTTGGCGGTAGAAAAACAAATCGTATACCGTGCTCCTCACAAAGTCTTAAAATATCCACATTCAAGTGGCTCGATAAATTATCACCAATAACAACTTTGGGACCATCAAGCTTGGTAGCCAATGGAATAACGACATTCTTAAACCAATCCTCAAAAACTGAAGCATCAAACCATCCTGACTTGGTTCTATGAAGACCACAAATGTTCAGATTTGTATACTGTATAAATAGGTAACAAAGTACCATCTGCAGAACCGGCGAACATTAGTGATATATTGCCTTTTGAATGATTTAATATTCTTTCAGGATATTTTACTTTGCGTTTAAAAATGCATTTTGTTGAACCAGGATTGTCAGATAAGTTCGTCCCGTCGTAGTTTAGAATGTTTGTTGGAGGAACATTTTCAATAGTGCGTTCAAGATTACTGAAGTAATTCTCAAACTCTTCCACAGTTTTTTCTGCTCGTACTTTCTTAATATTCTGCACTACTCGCTCAGTCAGTGCATGCTTTTCTTTTCAAAAAAATTCTTACCCAACATTTACCTGGTATTTTACCGGAAAATAGGCAAGAACGATGATTTTTGTTCAAATATTCAAAAATTAATATACGTAAATCGAGTCTAGATAACGGTGAACCGAAATCTGCTGCCGCTATTAATACATCGACGATGTCTTTTTCTTCCAGCGCACTCAGGCGCAACTGGGCACCACGTTGTTTCATGTGCAGTCCTTTGACTTTATTTTCTGTCGTTCGCCGAGGTATGAAAAATTTTTCAGCTTCCGATGAAGTCATATTCTTTTTTTTTAACCAGATCTACGGCTAAGTCTAGCATTTCCTGGGTATAATTCTTATAAGACCTCGATCCCAGTTTTCGACGATTTCGGCGTCCCATTACCCTAAAAATTAATAATAATAAATATAAAACTAAAAATTGCTAGAGAGTCTGACGATAATTTTAGGATTGTAGGGCGAATGTCAGGAGATGAGTAAGACCAACCCTCGCTTCGGCGGGCACAAGCAAGGTGGCGAGGCGGATCCGGCAATTGGGCCTCAAGGTGGCGCTTCATAAATCCGAGGCCATCTGCTTTCACGGGCCTCGGAAAGTGCCACCTGTTGGGGCACAAATAGTAGTCGAGGGCGTGCATATTCCCATCGGCTCTAAGCTCAAATATCTTGGGCTGCTTCTTGACAGCCGATGGGACTTCCGCGCACATTTTTCGGCGCTACAACCCAAGTTGCTGAGGGTAGCAGGCGCACTAGCCAACCTGCTCCCTAACCTGGAAGGTCCAGGAGACCCTTGCCGAAGGTTACATATGGGAGTCGTGCGGTCCATGGCTTTATATGGATGCCCAGTATGGGCTGAGTCCCTGCGCGCCAGCTGTGTTGCTTTGTTACGAAGGCCTCAGCGCGCCCTGGCGCAGCGGTTGATCAGGGGCTACCGCACGATCTCCCATGAGGCGGCCTGCGTTATGGCCGGTACCCTGCCCTGAAGAGGCCATAGGCCGTGGGGCAATGCCGGTCCTGAGGGAGATCGAGGCAAAAAAAGCCTCCTTCCGCAGAGCCGCCGTGGAGGAATGGCAAACCAGGCTGGAAAACCCCAGTGCTGGTGCTAGATTAGTCGAGGCAGTGCGTCCTGTCCTCGACCAATGGATGGACAGGCGCCACGGCGCACTGACTTTCCGCTCGACACAGGTACTGTCCGGGCATGGCTGCTTTGGACATTACCTGTGGCGAGTGGCACGGAAAGAGGAGTCCGCCGTGTGTCACCACTGTGACAACTGCCCAGACGACACAGCCGAGCATACACTGATGGAATGTCCAGCCTGGGAAGAAGAACGCAGCGCTCTACGCGCTATTGTAGGGGACGACCTTACACTCCCGGCCGTTATTGTCTCAATGGTCGGGAATCGAAGGTCGTGGCAGGCGGTGCTCTCTTTTTGTGAGCGAGTTATCTCACAGAAAGAGAGCGCAGAAAGGGATCGCGATAGAACCGATCCCGCCCGTCGGCAAAGACATCGGAGAAGACGGCGCCAGTTTAATGGCGATAATTAGTCCTGGCGCCCCGCCCTGTGGCAAGGGGGCGAAAAGAATTCCACCACGGTATTCCCTGCCTGTCGTAGAAGGCGACTAAAAGGGACCACTGGGATTATTGGGTGCTTTTGGGGGGCACCCTCCTTAAAGTAATCCCGAGGCGAACGCCCGAATAGGGCTAAAGGGGACACGTACGTGTCGCTCTGTTATGGACGAAGGGGGGGCTAGAGGTCTCCGAACTGCATAGGTTGACTGCGGAGTAGTACCAGGCGAATCACGCTAGCAGAGACCGCAGTCATCCTAATATGCGCGAAGAGGGCCATCGAGGGGTTTTGGTCGGTATGCCGGCGTAGGATATAAGCGTTAGGGACCCAGCTCGGCATTAACATCTCAAAGCCGGGTTGGAAGGCCGGTGACCCCGACACATCCTTCCTACATAGGAATATAGGAAGAGGACCATAAACAGTTTTTGCCCTCGTTAAAAAAAAAAAAAAAAAAAAGAGATGAGTAAGACGACCAAGTGATGATATAAGACTGAGTTTATTATGTTAATCAATTGGGTTATATAGTCAGCATGATTACACTTGTATGTATACTTATATATTATTTTCTTACTACTACTACAGGATAAAGCTAAATTCAGATTCGTAGCACAAAACAAAACGTTGAGGAAAGTTACCAATTAATAATCGTATTTCCTGCTAAACGTAGTCACAACACTTAAAACTTATGTATATCTGGGATATGGACGGATTACCTGATACACTATGCTGTTGGCAACATTATTAACCCATGGTAAAGTTGACAGATTTCACGGTAGTCATTTAAAATTACAATGGTTCATGTCACACGTCACTATAATGTCTGTTTAAAATGTAAAAATGAGCAATTTATTCCCAAACAGTTTGTCTTCCATATAGGCTGAGATTCTATAATATGCCTTTTTACACAGCTTAACTTTTATTTTTTAAACTTATTAATTGGTAGTTCTCTTAAACTATGTGGAAAAATGTATTGATGTGTTATATGAATATTACTGTAGATAACATTGTATTTGATCATGCATTATAAGCTAAATGATGATTAAATATGTTACAAAAACACTTGAAATTATATTATGTAGAAAATAACATAATTGTAGACTTTTTGAAAACATTGTTGGCAATGTTTCGATGGAAATAATGCATAGCAATTAAAGTAATCTGTCCCCAAAATATTTGTTTTCAAAACAAAGTTGCTTCTACGTCTCCGGACTCTTCGCCATTTCGTAAAAGGGTGCTTTAAATTATTCTTTTCTGCTAGCTGGTAAGCCAAAGATCTGATGTCCCTGCGCGTAAGACCAAATCCACATTTTTCAACTTCTAGAATATAATCGCATAATTCAGCTTCCAGTTCACTCGGCAAAGTCGATTTTCTTCCAAGTTTCTGGTTCGTCACCTCACTAAGTGGTTGGTCTTCCATTTTTGATAAGCGGATAAGCGTTGTTTCGGGTACTCCGTATGTTTTGGATGCTTTCAAAAAACCCATTTGCTTATCTTTTATTGCTTTAATTGCATTTGCCATTGCGTCTTTATCCCATGTTTGTCTGGTCTTTGCTTTGGTTGTACAATTTGAAGATGCCATCCTAAAACAATTCAATGAAAATATAGGTAAGTGACTGCTTGGAATATGGACCACTAGTCCATATTCAAAACATAGCGGTGGTCCATATTACAATACACATACATTTCTATGTAACTATTGTTGCTAAGAAAATTACAAAAAGGATTGGATATTGCAAGTTAATATGAATAAATGTAAAATAACTCACCTTTCTCCTAGATTAATTCACTTTCCCAAACAGTAATATTCGCTGAAATTATGACCTTACGAAGTTAGGTAAAAAATTACATCGCGACTTGATAAAAATAAAAAATGGCTGCCGTGAATACGTGCGCGCTCTCTGCCGATCAGCAAGCGACCAGCGGGCCGCAGGAGGGGTGGAGCTAAGCGCGCGGCGACCGATGGCTTAATACGACGGACGGTTTCTGAGAAACGAAGGTAGTCCATATTACGGACCCAGTCCATATTTAGCGCACTTACTCTAATTCATTTATTGAATCCATAATTAATAACATTTATTAATTCCTCAAATGGATCTTTTTTATTTCTCTCAACTTCTCTTCGCCACAAATATAATATATTCATATATTAAATCGTTTATTTTTTTTATCTTTCAGAGTTTTCTCTGACTCGAGCTAGTGCTCGGCTTCAATGACCACCCACCCTGAAACCCTCAGGGAAGAAGTGATTCAGTGTCCCCACTGTGCCGATTAACGAAAACTGTGTCCCCTAAAACTTTACTTAAAATTATGGAAGTGTGGATTGCTGCTTGTTTTTGTAGAATGGTAATGTCTATGGCCGAATTTAATTTATCTATATATCTTGTTAGGCTTTTTGCTACTATGCCAGTCGAACCTATTACTATTGGGATGGTTTGTGTTTGAGTGTTCCATAAGCGCCTAATTTCAGTTTTGAGCAGATGGTATTTGCTAAGTTTTTCTATCTCCCAACTTCTCTTCGCCACAAATATATTCATATATTAAATCGTTTATATTTATGCGATTGTTATAATTATTTTTATGACAAAAAACTGTTTGAATGCCGCCACTGTGATTCGATTCATTGTTTATGCGTGCCATCCTTAGACACAAAAGGGTTATTCTTGTCACTATGTTTCACTTTGTGATGACTAAAACTTTTATCGCCCAGACAATCATATGTCCGCCAGTGGTCTGTGTGAATATTGGTGCCTTCAGCCACATATTTTTTTTTATCAAAGGCACAGAATTTCAGCAGAGCGGACATTTTCTGGGCAAACCTCTAATCGAAGGTCCTCAATCCCATCATGGATCGTTCCGAGGACCCAGTATCCTTCAACTTGACGTCCTTTATTATATTTTCTTTTGCCAAACTTACTCTCATCAGTTGGTCCAATTGTCTAAGTTTTCATTTGGTAAGTTACCACTGCAATAATTATACCAGTCACATATAGTGGCACTAGTGGTTGTAGTTTGTGCGAGCAGTGTGGAGGAAACGACAACAGAATCATGCCGTTTCCTTTGCAATAATCCCGTGCATTACTATGCACATGAGATGTACGATTGTCCATCACAAGTAAGACCTTACGCTTTTTCATTGTTAGTTCCCGTGGCAGATTTTTTAATGACGTTTTTAGTTTGTTCTAATTCAGTAGCTATTAACTTAAAAACTCCTTAGACTTTTTAGAATATTCCACGTGTTTCGCCTCTAAATGTCGCCAAAGTTTGGCCGGCTTCATGGATTAATTTGTTAAAACTTCATAACATATGACACATTGAGGTATTTCTTCGTTGTTCACAACTGTATTTGTGAAACCAAAAGTTGGGTAATCTTCTGCAAACTTACGAAGCTTTGGTTTTGCCACTTCACAAGACGAACTAGTTTACGCACACGATGGGCCGGCGCCTTGATGTGGATCAATTGAAGATTCATTACGTTTTAACCGGCGTTTCATAGTAGCTAACATAATAAACACTAACTAGAGTTAGGTTGTGGGCGAAGGCAAAAGGGTTATTAAAAACAATATTTAGGTGTGTTCCACTTGAAGAGCAGAGCAAGACTGATCTTTATTTAATTCAAAGAGTACATGAATGCTTATCTACATTATAATAAAGGAATATAACTAATAATGGTTTCCTGTGACAAGTACCAGGAAGTGATATGTGATGTAATCGTATCTCCTAATTATTCCTAAGTAACAATGGTGGCAACATCAACAATGGCAAAATCGAGCTCAAAGGAGTCGGTTACATTCATACAATACAAACATAAGATGATGCTAATAAAAGCGTGTTAAAAAAAAAGACTTCATCAAGTTTTCTTCGAAATATGTGTTTTTATTTTTGAGCCAGTCTTGCATCTCGCTTTTTAAACTAGATATGGTTGGTCCTTTGTTCACTTGTGTGCATTGATAATGCAATATACGACATATTGCATTATCGATTACCACAAGACAATTATTTGGCAAGTTGGGCACAACTTTTTCTGTCATTCACTTTAAAAAGTTGTTTGCATTAATATCGTCATAATCGGACGAATTAGAATGTGATTTGAAAATTAACAAGGCATTTTTAATGAAACCGTTTTCGGAATCAGTATGCGCAATGATCCAGCGACTTCCAACTGAGTCAGATACTAGAACTCCTTGTTCTTCATTGCTTTGTCAACACTTTTCATGTGATAGGTCGCAAGTATGTAACATTCATCTTGATATATCGCTTATCTACCAACATATTTTTCTCAATATTTCCAAATATCTAGCACGCCAAGCAGTAATATCGTACGTTTTTATAAGAACCTTTCGATTAGGCTGACATCGCTTAAATTAAAATTCAATGGACTTCAATATTCTTCGCAATGTAGTGTTCCTTCCTTGGAAATTTATGTCTTCTTTCTACGGAAGCATTTTGTCCTGGTGATTTATACCACCCATGTACTTATTGTATTTTACTTCCACTTCAGGATTAGAAACGGTTTCACCGCGTCGATTTGAAGCGGTGGTCATATCAGATCCATATTGTGATAAAATCATTAATAGATCCCGCCGGTCTATCCATTTTATGATACAAATGCCACTACTGTTGAATTTTGCTATCGATTCGCCACGTTTAATTTTTTTTGTAACTTCTTTTGGATATTTTTTTCCCACTTGGGAAGGGTGAGTAAAGATAATTAAATACAAAACATAAATTTTAAACTTTTTTCATAAGTTGAATAATTGTGAACATTTTAATATTTATTGCCTTGTGCCATATTACCCTCCGTAACAATTCAAAGTAAAACATTAAATAAATAAGCATTGCGCTATTTCTTTCGAAATAACTCGAAAAAAAATTGTTTCCACTCCTGAGCATTTTCGTGAACCTACAATGTACAAACAATTTAAAAATATATAGAATCCTTGTTTCGCCTCTATTTGTCCATGGAATACAGATACTCATAATACAAACACGTCTGTCTGTCTGTCGTTAGAACTGTTGTAATACAAAAAAATACTGATAACATTTTTCAGTAACGCTGTTGTAATTGCTGCCATTTCATCACGGATATTCTCCTTGAACTGATCGATGTTTTTCGAATTATTACTGTGGACTTTGTGTTTTGAGGTACAGCCACAAAAAAGTCAAGCGTAGTCAAATCTGGACTACAACCATTGAATATCACCTCTTTTCGAAATCGGTCTGCCTGGGAACATCTGTTTCACAACCATCATAGAGAACCATCGTGTGACTGGTTGTGAGGTTGGAACCATTAGGAGCGAAATGAAACCATCGAGTGCTGTGTTAGAACTAGAACTTTAATTGAATATTGAGACATTATATAGCATGGAGTACATATGAATTATATCTAGATACATATAATGATTACACATAAGGTACACCCTTACAGGTAGTTCCATATTGTTGAAACCAAGTACTAGAATTCGCTATTTTTGAATTTTTAAGTTTTGGGGCCAAAACACCACCTCACATCGCAACATAGCCTTCAGTATTAACTGTGACGTTTTCCCCTCGCGCATTTTCAAAGAAATAAGGGCCTTTACCTGAGATTGCTGCCCATACTGTCACATTCTAGTCATTATCAGTCCATTCAGGAAGGTGTGTCCGATATGGCGATAGGCTCGCCCACTTTCACATCATGGGACGGAACGTATAAGGCGAAATGTGGGTGTCCTGGCACCTCTGCCTACCCCAGGGAAATAGGCGTGGGTTTATAATCTAGATGTGAACCGAAATTGTCATGTTGTAATATAACATCAGTAAGTTCGCGACTAAGAGGCGCCAATCGTCGTTCCACCCTGTTGAAAGCACTTCTTCCCGGAATATTTGTGGCAATGTAAATAGCATCCAAATCAAAATCTTTAAAATGTTGTATAGCAGAAACTATAACTCGCTCGTATCGTAGATTTTCGTCTGGACCGCCATCGCAAGTAAAAATAAATACGGGTTTTACAAAGCCTTCTCGAGTTCTCATGAACTTTTCGAAAGCAGGCATTTCAGAAAGTCTATGAAAGTCTGTAGCATGAGTCTCTGTATTAGATGAAGAATGTTTTCCACTACGAGTTGCTACGTATGTAGGTTCAGAGTGTGTCACAACTTCAGGTTTCCCTTCACCATCTTTATTACAACACCTGCATAGACAGAGGGAATGAGTTTATGTTTTTCTGCGACTACAAAATCGTGATCGGGTAATTTTACACGATAATCAAGGTGCATTAATATTGGTGCTTGAACGTTTGCTGCTGTAATACCCAATGGCACGCGTGCTTTATCATCCATTGATAGAAAGAAACCTTGGTCCGGACCCAAAATTGAAGCTAATGATTCAAGGTTTCTTATCGTAGCAGTACAGAATGTGCCATCTTTATGTTTCATATGTAGTGTACAATCTGATTTGCATAGTTTAACAGGAACAGTTACGACGTGTCTTTTTCCTTCTTCTGTATTGACTCGTCTGGGAAGAAGTCTTAGGTATAACCCTGATCGACTGATACCATATCCTTGTTTACAAAGTTCGGCTTGTAAATCATCCAGTGTTTTAGTTTCAGTGCGACGTCGGTCATCAGCAGCACCACCGAAAATTGCAATCTCCTTTATGACTTTAAGTATACCGGACTGGTTTTCTTCTACTCTAGGCCGACCAACAGAATCTCGAATTTTTTAGATGTGCTGCAAATTCGGCTTACTTTCACAAAGCTCTAAATGTTTTTGTTTTTTCGAGTCCCGACTTTTTTTTGGGGTTCTGCTGCGCTAATATTTCGCTTCAATATATTTTTTCCCTGCTGAATTTCTTTCCTCAAAGTTGCTATTCTTTTTATTTATTTTTTTGTAGCTATACCAGTATCGCTACCCGAATGAAAAGACATTAATTGTGATATAAAAGTATCAGGGAATAAATTGTACAGGGTGGAGATTCAAATATGCCAGAACGGGTTGCTTTTGTTGACTTCAGGTTATGGGAATAATAAATTTTAATACTTGATTGAGACATACTTTCAACATATTTAATATTAATTATATTGTTTTCTATCTTCTCTATGATGAAATGATACCTTACATCAATGTGCTTTGTCCTTTTGTGATACACAGGATTATGAATTAATTTAATAGTACTCTGGTTATCTACACATAGGGTAATCATTAATTGAGGCTCATTTATATCTATTAATAGCTGTCGTAGCCATAAAATTTCTTTGGCAGCTTCACTTGCAGCCATATATTCCGATTCTGTGGTTGACAAAGCCACGGTATTTTGTTTTTTACTAGCCCAAGTAACAGGTCCCCCATTAAACATAAAAATATAACCAGTATTAGATTTCCTACAATCAATATCTGAGGCAAAATCAGAATCAGAATAACCAATAAGCTCACTATTACAGTTATAAGTAATACAAATATCTTTTGTATTTATTAAATATCTAATTATCCTTTTAACAGCATTTACATGATCCTTACTAGGATTATTCAAATATCTACTAACCATATTTAAAGCATATGAAATATCAAGTCTAGATACTGTTGATAAGAACATAAGGGCTCCCACTGCTTCCCTATAAGGAAAAATTATGACATTTTTACTATTAACATTTTTCATCAATATAACATTATGATCACTAGGTGTAATACAAGGGTTGGCTTCTAACATATTAAATTTCTTTATTATTTGTTCTATATAATGCTTCTGACTAATAACAATTGAATTATTATTCTTAACTATATTCATACCGATAAAATTATTTAATTTTATGATTTTTATCTTAAAATTTCTTTGAAGATCATTTAGAATATGCATTAATGAATCTTTACTCTTAGATAAAAGCAATGCATCATCTACATACAAAATCAAAATAACTTTACAATTATTAAAATATCCAACAAATATACAATTGTCTGATGGACATACTTTAAAACCATAAGTAGTCAGAAAAGAAGTAAATTTTCTATTCCAACAGCGAAATGACTGCTTTAAGCCATATAAGGATTCAATTAACTTACAAACTTTTCCTTCTTCAGATTCAACACCTTCAGGCACTTCCATATAGATATTTTCTAGCAACTCACCATTAAGAAATGCTGTTTGTACATCAAATTGTTGAATTTCATAATTTTCTCGAGCTGCAAGAGATAATATAATTCTGATAGAGTCATATCTGGTAGTAGGGGAAAAGGTTTCATTGTAATCAATGTCCTTTACTTGTGTGAATCCACGGGCACAAAGACGAGCCTTGTACCTATTAATCTTACCATCTGGGTTTCTCTTTATACTAAATACCCATTTTGAAGTTACAGTCTTTTCATTGTTTCTATCTATTAGCTCCCATGTTTTATTTTCTTCATGTGACTTTAATTCTTCTCTAATAGCTTCCTTCCATTTATAGCTCTCTTTACATTTCATAGGTTCCTGATATGTGGTTGGTACTTCCAATTCACAAAGGTTCGCTACTTCATTTCTGCATCTTCTAGGCCTCAGTGTAATAGTTCTTTCATCATCACTGGATATTATTTCTGAAGGCTCATAAGTGGGATCATCTTGGCTTTTTGGGCTTTCAAAGCTAGAATCTGAAATAGCTTGTTCCTCCGGCTGATTTGTATTTTCATTACCACCGGGTAAATCTTGTGAAATTATTGACATATCCTGTACTTTATTTTCCTCTTTATCATCAGTAATAGAGACTGAAGTTATGTTTTTCCTTAACACTGGTATATTGTTTCATTAAAACATACATTTCTACTAATTGTAATTTTTCCAGTCTCAACATCAAACATCCTATAATTTTCATTATCATAGCCTACTAGCATAAGTTTTATACTTTTTCTGTTCAGTTTCGTTCTTCTTTCATCAGGAACATGTACATAGCCTTCTGAACCAAAAACTCTTATGTGTCCAAGATAGGGCTTACTTCTATGCCACAACTCATAGGGAGATATCTCCTTAGTTTGATTTGATGTACTTCGGTTTAATAAATATACCGAACAGTTCACTGCTTCAGCCCATAAATTCATTGATATATCACGAGCATACAACATAGATCTTGCACTCTCCATTATTGTGCGCATTTCTCGCTCAATTCTTCCATTTTGTTCAGGTGTATATGGTGCAGTGCGTTCATGAACAATCCCTTCACATTCTAAGTATGCTTTAAATTCATTATTAATGTACTCACGTCCATTGTCTGTATGAAATATACGAATACCATGTCCAAATTTATTTTTAAGTATTGCATTGTATTTTCTGAAGCAATCAAAAGCATCGCTTTTATGTTTGATGATAAATACATGTCTATAACTGGTTGCACCATCTTTGAATAAAATAAAATACCTTGCACCAGACACAGATTCATGGTCTATAGGTCCGCCTATGTCACTGTAGGCTAGTTCACCAGGTTCACATTGTCCCCTATGGGATTTATAGAATGGTAAGCGACTCTGCTTGCCATAATGACATGCTTCACAAATAAACTTGTCGTCATCAGTCAAGGATACTGGTATTGCTCCATTTTTGCTCATATTTTTCACTTCTTTCAAATTAAGGTGTCCCAAACGTTCATGCCAGACTTTCAAGCTTGTTTGTACCACATTACAGTTTACTTGAATTATAGTTTTAATATTTACTTCATATAGGTTATTTTCTTTCATCAGTCATAACAATATTGTTGTCCTTCATTATTAAAACATCTTTATTTCTTTTAACAATAACATAACCTCTTCTTGTAACCATGCCTTCTGTAAACAGATTTCTACGCAAATCAGGAACGTACAGAACATTTTCCAAAATACTTTGATGATATTGACCGTTCACATGTCTCTTGAACATTATATTTCCAAATCCATGTACTTGAAGTTCACTTTTATTTCCTAATTTCACCTTTCTTTCACTGTTCTGACCATATTCTTGAAGCTCACAGAAGAAATCACGTCTATAAGTCATATGTATAGTCGCTCCGCTGTCAAGAATCCATTTGTCTGTATTGCTTTCAGACTGTAAACATAGCTCCACACTAAATGCAAGTGGCTTCTGCTCTTGGGGTTTCTGTAACGTTGACTTCTTAGGGGCTCGACAATTTCTTGCAAAATGCCCTCTCTTGCCACAATTGTAACATATGAAGCGATGATTACTGTGTTGGCCGGACTTCACATTGTCATTTCTATTTTGACTTTGGTGTTTTGTTGTTAATAAGGCATTCTCAGCTTCTTCCTCATTGGTTAAGCTAGCTTCTTCGTCCAATAATCTTGCAGTCAAATTATGTATTGTTTGCAACTTCGGATCCAACGATAACCATGCCTGCCGCAAAGATCTATATTTCGTGGGCAACGTGCTCAAGATTTTCGTCATAATTGCGGTATTACTTATTTCTTCACCACTCTCTTTTAATTGTTTCGCTAAATTTTCAACTTTAGCTATATGTTTGGCAATGCTGTCAGTCGGTGACATTTTATACTGATAGAATTTTTCATGTACCATCATTTTGTTTAATTCTGATTTGGCTTCATAGATGGACTCCAATTTTGACATGATTTCTTTTGCCGACTCGCAATTTTCTATCAAAGAGATTTGGCTTAGGTGCATCGAAGATGTAATTATGAACATCGCCATTCCATCATTTTTCTCCCATTGAGAAATGTCACCCGTGTTGGGTTTCTTTAAGTTAATGTTCAATCCTTTTGCTTTTAGTGCGCAATTTATTTGAAACTTCCATTGTCTGAAGTCTTCTCCGGCGAATTTGTCGATTCGCATAGAATTTGTTACTTCCATCTTTAATATGCGAAACAAAATTTCTTGTGAAACAGCGTAACGTGTTTTTCTTTGCTCTTTACTCAATATTTATATTCTTGCGTCCTGGGCTCATAACCTGTTGACTTCAGGTTATGGGAATAATAAATTTTAATACTTGAGTAAGAATTCTTTAATCAGTTTTGCACACACGTTACAATTCAACAGTAATGAACAAAAGAAGAATCATCGCACCGCCATATTACTAATATTTTTCTTTTTACATGCACAAGGTAACAAATCAAACTGCCTAAAGTAAAATTTACATTCTAATAGCTTTATATAATTTTGCTTGGCCAAGTAATAGCGTTAAACCATGCATGACCAAGTTATTATTAAAATGCAACCCGCGGTTAATAAGAAGAAATCTATTGTACGACATATAAACTGTAAAATATGGAGAAGAGAAAATATCTTTGTTACTTCCCCAATACTCTAGGTACCATGTGCCATGTCTAATAGATCTACTCGTACTTTAATCAAATCCCAACGTTAAATGAGCATACCAGTGACAAGATAAAAAAACAATACCCGCAAGTTAAGTTTATGTTTATGAAAACAAAACCATCATTTGGGTCACCCCCAAAAGTTACATCCACATGCAAAATGTTGAGATCGGAATTATTATTGTCAAATAAATTAAATATATTTAAAGCTATTGTATAAAATATCTATATTAAAAATATATTTATTCATATGTTATAAAGATTTGAAATTAAAACATTTCTGTCATGATAACCTTGACGGCAATAATATCGCTCCTCATTTATAGGACGTATCATTGAAACTAGGGTACCATCAATGCAATCTAACATTCCTGGGATTTTGATTTTTTCATATAACTCCAGTCCATGAAAATTTTAAGCAACAGTTTTTTTAAGAAGACAGGGTTTTTTTAAGGCCACTAAAAATGTTTTTTCTTTATATTTACCTTGACTTGAGTAAGTTACTTGTCGTTTATGATGGCTTTGCATGAATCTTTTACAATTTCTAATAATATTTACATTATTTAAAGCGTTAACCACTTTGTGGATTGTTCTAATGGCAGAGGGTTGAGATACATTAGTATCTGCGTCCTTGCCATTGATGGTGTTAGCTTCCATTAGCCAGAAATCTGAAACATTATCACATTTGATTAAAATGTTATTAAGATGGTTCCCGACCCTATATTACAAGATAAATATTGATTATTGTTCACTTTCATCCCTGACAAAGTAATACATATTATCAGAAATAACGTATCTATAATAGAAATAGTTAATAACAGTAAACCTGTAGCCTTTTATTTAAGCTGCTGGTGTTCACTTGCGGTCGCATGTAAGGAGATAAATCACTTTCCAATATATTAATTAAACCCTCAGAAAGCCGGTAAAATTTGAATAAAGTCTTCATCACGGGATATCATTCTTAATTATCTCAGTTGTTTCGCCTGACGACCTTTATTAAAATCGTCGATTTCTTTAACTTCTTGTAATTATATTAGCTTTCTCTAAAAGAGCTGCGATTATAATTAAAAATGAGTAATAGAAACAAAATAGTTACAATTATTTGAAACACAAAATTCGAGTAATGCCCAAGAAAACGTAGGATTTATGTAGATTTCACAGATCAAATTAAGGTTGTGAGCGTCTTTGACACTTGTTCTCTTAAGGAGTGTCAAAGACATGAACAAAAAAAGATGATTATTAGGATAGTTGGTGAGTAGGCAATATGGAAGTCAAGGAAGGCACTTTTGTCGATTTTGTTGCTCGAGGTGATACTTTGGCTGCACACTGCTCATAAAGAAGGGGGCTACACGATTTTGGTGATGCAAGGCCGACCTTCTTCCGTCCTTTGATCTTCAAATTGCTCGGCGTCGTTTCTTCGACGGAGACATATGAATTAGGTGTGTGCTCCATTAGAAAGTTGTGGAAAACGACAACTTTCTAATGGAGCACACACCTAATTCATATGCACCTCCGAGATGTTTTTATTGAGAAAATGTGGATAATGGAACTGTTGTTACACCACACGTTCAAACGTAGAAAATGTACAAGTAAGAAATCAAGGAAATGTCCTGAATGATGCAAAAAAAGCCAGACTAGAGTACCAAAGTTACTTTGTCAATGAAGGAAAAGTACCTTGGCAGGAGAGTTTTATTGAGATGTGTTATATTTCTTTTTATGTAATACATAATATAATATTGTTTGATGAATAAATATGCAATCTCACCGCTTATGGTTTGTTTCTGTTATTAATTTATGTAGGTACATAATTATGTAAAGCTATAAATGATTGCCTCGGTGGCGCAGTTGTACGAGACGGTACGATTGATAAGCTGAGTTCTCGGGTTTGAATCGTGGGTCGGGCAGACAAGTAAAGATATAAAATAAATAATGTACTAATTCGTACTTTAAATTACAAATTAAATAATTTACTAATTTATACTTACATTGGAATCATTCTCATTAATATCCGAAATGTTAGATCGCGAGCTGCGAGGAACATCTTGATCTCCAATAAAATCGAATAATTCAAAGTACCACAGTGTTGGTTTATAAATTTCATCAGATGATGCTCCAGATTTCACAGATTCATCGTATTTTTTTTCTCTCGTCTAACTTTACTACGTAACGTATTTTTTTTAATCACATCTTTCTTAGCAGTAGGCTCCAACTCCTGAAGCTTAATTATCAATTTCCCATATGCTGCTGATCGTTTGTCTCTGTCGTGATATTCTTTACACTTTACGCGCCAAAGACAAGGTTCCGACTTATAAATTTCTATGAATTCTTCGTACCATTCCCGGTCTCGCTTCTCGCCTCGTCCGCTCCTTGTTCGTTTGTTGACTCGTTCAATGCGTAAACAGGACCATTCTTGAACTTTTTTAAAGTTACAGTTTTCACTGTTCAGAAAAGTTATTCTCCAGAATTACGATCTACAAAATTACGAATAAAAAATAACATCATGACAAAGCATTAAAACGGCTCTTCCACATCCAGTTACTATCAGTCGATGATGCAAGAAAGTGGATGCTAAGCCTTGACAAGTGAATATTTTAGTATTCTGGGTGCACTTTGTATATAACTAGTCATATTTTTGCAGCTTTCCAATTTGATTGAAATCAAATGTCAAAGTAAAGTAATCCTTGTGGAAAATCCTGAATCGTCAAACATAGTCTATAAACTAATGGCGGCTGGAGTAAATGCGTTGTTTTTGGTGGCAAGCATACAAACGCAATATTGAGCTCATCACAATATTTCAGTACATTTTCCGAAAAATGAGACGATAAGTTGTCCCCGATCAAAACTTTTCGGCCTGGTTTCTTTTTTGCATAAGGTACTATTATGGTATTAAACCAGTCCTCAAAACAGACTGAATCAAACCAGCCACTTTTCGGTCGGTTGTACCTAGTACCCTCAGGCCCTACCTCTACCCATGTGTCCCACAGATGTTCCGACTTATAAACCACATATATTGGCAATGCCTGTCCATCTGCTGTACCGCTGAACATGAGAGATATTGCAGTTTTCGAACCATTGACTACTCTCTCGGGTATTTCGTTCCTCTTTTGTAAATGTAGTTTTTACTACCAGGATCGTCAGAAAGGTTTGTTTCGTCGTAATTTATAATACAGTCTGGAGTGACGCCTTCAACAGATTCCCTATACTATGTGAAGAAACTGTCAATAATTTCGGGTGTAATCTTCGCTCGATCAGTTGATATGTTCGCAGCTTTGCGGTTTGACAGTTCATTATTGTGCCGTACGAGAAAGTTGCGTGCCCAGTCAACTCCCGGCATATTATCTTTTAGTTCGTACACCCAGAAAACGTAAAAAATATAGCTGCTAATAGGAGTTAGAACACAATCGAAATAATCATTAAAATCTCGAAAAAACACGTCTCGATGACTGTATTCATTTTCTACGTACCTCTAAAATGTTATAGAATCATCTTGAATTAGATCACAAGCAAAAAAATGCAATATTTGTATTTTACGGTACGATTATTATACCTACATCAATTACAATATTCAATTACCTATTATAATATAAAGAACAAAACTTAACAAATTTTAAAATACATTACAAACAAACTTATACTAAAATAATAATTTTCATTTTAAATGTACCTATTTCTAATAGACAGCAGACTCATATAGGGATTGAATAAAATAAAACGTCTTAGTTTCGAAGACAACATATGTGACATAAAACATTTGAAACATCAAATCTCATATGTGTTGTTAGCAAAGAATTTGCCCACATAAATAAAAAATCAATACTTACAATTTATATTTTTTTTCAGCCTGTTCACTATCGATGCTCGTTATTAAAACAAGGTAGGCCGTAGTCAATAGTGCGGTTGATCAGCACATTGTGAGTAATAGGTAGGTACTTTGCGTGTTTTATTTTTCGCATATTTCCTCGAAATCATCTTTCCATTCTTTTATAACAGAAAACAAGAAATTTTCTTGTTTTTGAACAGGCCCCGGTTTTTTTATTAGTTCATGTTAACTTTTGGGACGCAATTCATTTATCACGTTATCTCGTTCTGGTTCTGGACTCCTTGAATTTGTTAGGTACCGAACAAGTAGTTTTCTATGTAGTCGCGGGACAGACAGTTGTCAACGGAGACGTGGAAGTGACGCGTCGGGAAGTGTTCGGCAAAGCGGTCTTGTATACGAGGCCGCTATGCCAAACCCTGTCGAACGCCTTTTCGATGTCTAGGAATACTGCAAAGACACCTTCACGTTTGTTTTTGGCAACCTTGAGTGGTGCAGCACCCTAGACAATTGAAGAGAGATACTATGGTCGGCGCGAAAACCTAAAACTGATAAAATCTTTTCGATAATTGTGTGATAATGGAGGTAACTTGCGCATCTGCATAGTCAAGTTTTGTACCACTATATCCGAGCGTCCGAATTTTTACAATTACAATTAAAATGAAAGAATTAATTGTATGGCCAACACCTGCAGAGATTTTTAACAAATACAAATAGAGAAACCATCAAATACTTGGTCTGCGTAAAAAATGTAACACATTAATATATTTAATTTCATGCAGCCCTGATGGGTTAGTAATTTTTATCTTTGAAGGATACAGTGATACAGAACAGATGGTATGATAGTTGAATACTGCGGGTTCCTTGAGTGTTTGCCACAAAAAAACTACACTTAGGGCAGACAGAGGCTTTAAAGAGATATATTATGTGTTAGCAAAAAAAAAAAATTGTACTCTTATACGACTCTATACATTTTTAAGTCAGCTTCTAGTACAAAAGAAGATTTAAAACAGTCAAAAGAATAGCTGTACTAAGGATTAACATAGAGCGTGTCATAAATACATTAAGGGAATATCACATGCTACTATCTCATGCATGTGTGGATCACAACTTGATCCCTATAATAAATGAAGGTATAGCAGTAGTTTATGGATTAATTAACCTGTTAACCGGGGAGTTCCCGTTCAAATTATGCAACATGTACCGGGCGCGTATTGTTTCGCTAGGACATGTCAATTCATAACGAGACACGCATCGATGACTTAATATCATAGTGGATCGAGAAATAAACTCCCTGTCAGTTCCAAGACGCACATTAATTTTTGAGGACGTATTCATACGTCATACCCGTACCCGATATTGTTTGCGCTTGACGCATTTATACGTCTTGCCCGGTTAACAGGTTAATATGCAGGATGTTCTAACAAAAAAGTAGATTTATGCATAATTTGTTTTATTTGTGTTGGTCCTATTTAAATAATAGAGGAAAATAGCATGACACCAAAATGTGGTACATTTTTCTTAAACTTTCACAAATCACCTTGTCATATTCTACTTCAGTTATATATACGTTTGTTGAGTCCTCAAAGTTACTGCTATCGACACAAAACAGTGCTTTGCTTTTTTGTAAAGTGCATCTGTAACTGAATTTGTGCCATGTATTTCGGGTATATGGTTTTATTTTTAACACAGAAACTTGTGTAGATTTCTCTGATACAGGGCACTTAACTTCAATACTAAAGTCAGTATTTTGTCCATCAGGTAAAGCACCCATGATGGGATACAATGGATTCAATATAAAACCACATTTATTTTTTATTTTTTTTACTTCTTCCACCACTTTAATCACTTCACTCTCTTATTGTCTTCCTCTTTTCATGGCATTTGTGTCTTGTTTTGATGCACCCAAGCTAACTTCTGTTAAAGTTCTATCAAAAACTTTGCAATGTTCAGCTTCATAGGCTTTTGAAGCAGTGATTCTCCCATATCGGAGTTTGTGCCATAAAGGACAGTCACTTTGCTCCACGGTGGCAACTGCAGCATCTTTACATGCTTTAGTTACCATCATATGCTTGCAAAACTTAATAAACTGTTGAGCGTTATTGGGACAGTAATTGTGCATCATGCTTACCAAATTACTAATTGATAATTTTTCACACACACTTGGCTCATTCTAGGGTAAGGCTGTCGATTTGACGGTAAAGTAATGCATAATTATAGTAAAGCTGATTACTTAAGGGGGTATTCTAGTCTAGAGGTCCGAATTTCGAGCGTTTTTTGGCAATTAATATAAAAGAAGCAGTTAATATTTTTACTATCGAATTTTTTATCATTGGTTTATTGATATTTCAAGAATACAAAAAAATACATTTAAAAAAAAAAATTTCAAAAAGATATAAGTCCTTGAAGTAGAGAAAAAAAAAAGGCCGTGTCCTCGTGAAAAGGATTTCTCCCCTTGTATTCATCTGAACAAAAAAACAATGCCAAATTATTGATCAGTACAAATGTCATTATCGCACAAACCAACAAAACTTGAAAAAAAATTTTTTTTCACAAAATGGCGGCTGTTTGAAAATAATGGTCGATTTTTTTACTCATTTTTCAACTTCCTCCAATTTTTTAAAAATATTACAAATTTGAAATTTTCGATTTTTATTGCTTTGTGCAAAAGCGAGATAGTTGAAGAATATTCATGGTAAATTTCAAGTAAATCGGCTGATTAGAACCTGAGATATCTGCATCACCGTATCGAAAAAAGTAGTTTCGAGAAAAACGCGTTTAAAGTTTAACGTTCAGTTTCAAGCAGCATAACTCTGATAAAATAGTACGTATAACTTACATTCTTTTAATCAGCCATCCCAGCTTCATACATTGGGCCTTCCTCTACTTCATATTGACTGTTTTCAGCATTTCTCTCTGTATAACGAGCAGTTCTTTCCTCTTTTGAAGCATCTGAAGCTCGAACCTCAGACCGTTTAATTCTTACTGCGTTGCGCCTAACAGCAAACCCATGGGATTCCAGACCTATTTTTATTCCCATTAGACTCATAATTTGTAAAATAGGATAAAAGCCTTCATTAAAAATGCACGCGTAATTTCTCATTTATACTTCTTCACAGCTTCGAGGTTTACATGGAACTAACTCAAACTAAAAACAAATTGAGTATAGATTCTTGTATAATACGTTACAATGACCTTCAGACTATTGATATAGTAAACTAAAAGTACATGAAAAGAAAAAAAGAAAGCTATTCATACTCAGGTAGCCCGGACCGCCCGTAGTCTATTGTTACAGTCGTCCGCTCAAACCGGTCTAGTTGCCACGACACTAAAACGGCTGTAACTTTGAAAATAATTTGAATTTTGAAAAATCCTTCTAGGGAGATATTTTTGAATATCTAAACTATTGATTTATGAAAAAAAAAATTTTTCTTTTTTTTCAAAATTCTAGACTAGAATACCCCCTTAACACGTATTTTTATGTGTAAAAAATTCATATACCTAGTCTTGCCATAAATATTGTAATAAAGAAAAAAGAAAATTGTTAACTGCAAATAACATTTATTACTTTTACAGTGTGTCAGTTTAATACATAAATATAAAACAATTAAAAATATAAAAAGCTTATTCGAAGTGGTCTCCATTGGCTGCAATACAGTCCTTTAAACGATGAGGCCAGTTATCAATAGAAGCACGCACTCTTTCCATGGGAAAATTCTTCACTGCCAATCGTATAGATTGTTTTAGGGACTCCAAATTATCATGGCGTTTAGAGCAAGCTGTACTCTCTAAAACTGACCACAAATCATAATCCAGCGGATTAAGATCGGGACTAGACGACGGCCAGTCTTCAGCTCTGATGAAGTCCGAAACGTTCGATTCCAACCAAGACTGCGTGGACCGAGCTTTATGACCCGGCGCCGAGTCTTGCTGGAAGGACCATACTTGGTTATTGAACATGGTGATGTTAAGGGGCTTAACTACCTTCTCAAGAATGGTATCTTGATACACTTGTGCCGATGTTTTGATACCTTTTTCACAAAAATATGGCTCAGTCACTCCTTCATAGCTAACACCCCACCAAACCATCACTGAAGTCGGATAATGTCCACGTTGCACTCTGTCGACTAATTGGGAAGCTTCCTTAGAGCTTTGAGCATAAATACGGTCATTTTGTTTGTTAAAATGTTGCTCAATTGTAAAAATTTTCTCATCCGTAAACAAAATTTTTCTGTGACCTCCCTTTGCGTACCGCTTCAGTAGTTGTTTCGATTTTACCACCCTATTCTTCTTTAAATTATCAGTTAAGAAATGGCCAGTGCGTCTCTTATAGGCTGCAAGTCCTAAGTCATCTTTTAAAATACGCGACATGGTTCTAGGTGCTATCTTCATTTCCCGAGATAAAATCTTTTGCTTTCGGACAGGATTTCTTCGAATTCTTTCCCTTACTGCTTTGACCACCTTTTTCGTACGAACACTACGTGGACGGCCAGATCTTTTTCTGTCACAAACAGAGGAGGTCTCATTGTACCTATTAATAGCCCGGTACACAAACATTTTACTAATACCAAGTGTATGGAGAGTTTTAAAAATTGCATTTGGCTCCATACCTACTTTGTGTAATGCTATCACAGCGATTCGGTTCTCTTTATCACCCCACACCATTTTAATATCGCAAAATATTTTACAATGTATTGGCGCCAAAATGAGAAAACACAATGAACAATCGTATAAAAATGACAGATTCGAAATTCAAATGTAATATTTTTTTATAATTAAGTGTAACAGTATTTATGGCCAGACTAAGTATATATACAACATTGATACAACCGAGCGACTTTTCTTTAAACTGCATATACTAGGCACCATTTTCAAGCTCTGTACTAAAAATCAATTAAATAGGAACAATAGTTTAGTCATAAATGATTTTTTAAGTTTTTGCGCTCTTTGAACACGCTGTGGCTTTTCTAACAGCTGATTACGTCCAACGCATAGGTCATTCACCTTAAAACGACAAATCTTACTAAAATCTATGCGCTGTTGCCGCTCTGACACAAGTCACATAAATAAGTACAACTAAATTACTTTAAAAGTTGGCGATGCAAATAAGAAAGCAATAAATACACACACACTTACACTTTCATTACGAGAGCGACATAGCAAAACATCCTGTGCGTAAAAGAAATAGAAATAGGTCAGCATGTGTGTGTGACATTGTGAATTGACCTCTAAAAAATAGTTTTTAGTCTGCCGCCGGTATCCTTTCAGAACGCATGTAACACGGAAGCTCCTGCGCCGCTTAGATCTTGCCGATCTCGCGCCGATAATTTTAATTTTGTCTTGTTATTGACACTACTCGTAAATAAGTTTAAGACATTATTTATTTTTTTATTGTGACAGGACATGTAACTTCGGATAATTATTATTTAGTGTTAGTGTTTCTGTGTTATTGACTGTTAGCCAACAATGAATTGGTCGATTAGGACCTGTACGGTGGCCACCGCGATCTCCGGACCTAATCCCTTGGATTTCTTTTTGCGGGGCTTATTAAAGACCTAGAAATAGGGTTATTAAGCATTTGAAAAACTAAAGTGCCTAGCCTCGAACACTGATTTAATAACAATTTAAACAATAATAATACTGTCCGTCGCTATAACTTGTACGTTCATGTAAATGGAGGACATATCGAAAATTTAAAAATCTAGTGTAAGGAAAGTATGTTGTGCGCGTACTTCAAAAGTACCTAACTACGCACGGTGCACACAGCCACGCTGCGCCGGCGGCGTGGCCTTGGCGGCGCGGCGCGGCGCGACAATAACACATGCCGCGCGCGACGTTGCCAATTTGTTATCTATTCGTATCTACAGGTCAGTGAAATGTATTTACACAGGGTGGTTACGTTTTACTCATATTTATAAGCTATTTAGTTTGTTTGAAACAAAAAAAATCTCATTTTTAATATATATATATATATATATATATATATATCAGTTTAAAATATTATATAATTATCCAAGTAGTGATTTACCATTAAGTTAAAAAAATATTGAAAAGATAAAAATATTTAAAAATACATTTATAATATAGAGGGAGTGGTACTGGTATTTCAAAAACGTGGATAACAATGGTGGTGCTGGGCTACATTTTTCTGTCCTCCTGTTGGGTCAACATTTGAGAGGTTGTCCGACGTGCACGAATTCTTTGAACAAGAAAAATAGTAATTAGTCCGTAGTGTTCGCCCGTATCTATATGATGTTCGGCGAATGGGGTCGGCTCTCCAATTATATCGAAAATATCAGAATACTCACCGAGCAGGACCTCCAAGGTAGACCGCTCCTCCTGAGTCAACAAAGTGCCAACGTCTTCGCTCAATAGATTGACCGCGGCATACTTCACCACGTCGCGTGAATTCTCTGTTAGCAAGGGGTTAATGACCTGAGGCCGATCAGCTGTATACACGTCATAGATGAAAAATTCAAAATTAACTTAAACTTTGTGATAAAATCGATACTTAGAAATGTGTTGTTGTTTGAGGCATCGGGAAACACTATAAATTCAATAGGTATACACATAGACATATAATTAACATTTATATCAGAAATTCCGCAAATTCGGGGAAAAATACCCAATTCCCCACACAGGAATAAAGGAAAAATCATGCAGTTTTTATTTGTTTTTATTAAGGCTTTTGCCATACCTTACAATTTAACATATTTTTAGAAGGTATAAATTTGACAATATCACCCTCTTTTTTATTGCGTCTCTAGTAGTCATTAAGGATATTCACTGTAGAGGGAAGAAGTGGTTCTTGCAAAAATGCATAAAAAATCTGGTAAATGATGAGTAGATGTCTTTACCACACCTAAAGAATCATATTGCTTACATGAATAATTTTCATTTAATTATTTATCCAACTCTTTCTTTTTGGTCTTCAGAACTATCGTTGATGTGAGTAATATTGTGGCTATTGTCGTTAATATTTTCTTGGTTATTTTGTTTAAATTCAGTGTTTCTAATGTAGAGTTGGGTCAAATTTTCTTTTGCTTTTTTCTGTTGTAATAGTGTCAATGTTGCATTGACTCTGGGATCCAGAAACATGCCATTAATAAAAATGTCATTGTCAAAGACAATTTGTTACCTGCATCTCATTGATCTAATTATTTTATCGGAAAGTATCGTCTTAATCGTGGCCAATTTAATTTGGCACATCTTCCATGCAAGAAAAAAATCACCAACTGTTAATTGTTCCTCTTGTAGTTTCTTTGTTCACTCTTTCGGAGGTGTCAAAGATTTAATTAATTATAATTCAATAAACCTATGTAATATAGTCATAATTTTTGCGCCAAAAACGGTAGGTACCTACTATAGGTCTACCAGAATCTCATGGCATAAAATTTAAAAAAAAAACAATGATTTTTATGTGGCAATACCATCGACGAACAGCTGATTCAAAACTTGAGTTACGTCATTCGATGTGAATATTTTACGATTTCTATTTTTCCTTAGCGAAAATATACAAATTAGTTCTACGATCACAAGTGCGACATATTGTTTACAAGGTTTATTACCAGATCCGTGAATAATTTGACCAAATTTAAACAAAATCGTCGATTTTAAAATCGATGTCGTTTTAACAAATAAGTTGGATTGAATAGTTTTGATACTTCATTTTTTTTTGTTAGTGTTAGGTATGTGCATGTGTTTTATCGTATATACTTTGATATCATTTTTGATACTAAACAGTAACGCATTAAATACCTATTTATAGGAGTTTTCAGAGATTTTAGATAAGGAACGGTTTATAATTATTCCTTTATCTTCATTGTCTTCATCAAAAGATGTACAGAAAGAGTATGTAGAAGTAAGCTCTGACTAAAGAGTTAATTAAATAAAGAAGACTGACAATAAAATTATACGTTTATTTTACAATCTTGCATCTTTCGTATAATATTTTTGGAATCTAATAATTATTTACGTAAAACCGACTACTTCCAATTTAGAAATTGAAAGTTGTTTATGATATGATTAAGTGAGAACTAATAAGAAGAGAGAATTAAAACGAAACTGGTGGCTCGGTACCACCATTTTTATCTACGTTTTGGAAGTACTAGCGCTCCCTCTATATTATAAATACTAGTAAGGCACGTATGTATATTAGAATTTAAAACTGAATAAATCTTATTTACCTGATTTAATTGGCTATTAATCTAAAAGTACAATTTTGAAGTCATTTTAATGTTTAAATAACCTATATATTTATACTTAAAACATTATGTACTTCATTTAGAAAGTTGTACTAAAAAAAATCATGTCAATTTGAAATAATTAATTACAATTATTGAAAGTATCGAAATATGTTCATCCAATTACCCCAGTGTTGCAATGCGTAAATTCAAATTTCCCAAAATGCCATGAGATTCTGGTAGACCTATACCTATATTTTGTTTTTATTCGATACGTTATTTCAGTGCAACATATTTAATTTTATTAATTTTAAATCATAAAGTGTCTAGTGTAATAATTATTTAAACTATATTGTTAAGATAATTGTTCAATAACTGCAATAAAATACGGGCATTATGACCAATTTCTTGCAATTTGCACTCTCGTATAGTAATGGTTGTTGGTATTTATATTTTATTTTACGGGTTTATTGGTGCTTATACAAGCTATTTTGCTTATAAATGCTATTATCTTTATTTTAACGTTCTCAATTATGCGTTTCGTTTTCCTTTTTTGAATTATTTTCTGATTTCTTCTTCTTTGTATTGTCCGGTTGTAATTTATTTTTCTTTCAGCAGTTACTTTTTATTTGCAATGACGGACTCTGGTTGTGGATATTTTTATGAATCTCCGTCATCAATTTGCCTGAGTCAAAAGAGAAAATTGCTCCGGCACATCTCGCCCAATATGAGCGTTTTACGGAATAATTTATACGCTTTCCACCTATAGACTTCGCGATGACTCCATTAAACCTTTCCACAGCATTACTGTCCACATTTTCAATCAAACTTCTAGCCTGCGATGCAACATTTCCTACTAATTAGCGAATTCTATTAAACAAATATGTATTAAATATAAGTTTATCATAAGCAGATTCAGTATGCTCGGAGCAAATACATTTATTGCATGTGTCATGGTAGCCATATGTATGGAACACAGCATTACCAATATCTATATTAGTTACTATTTATCTTTCATTTATTGCGAATTTCGTGTCTGTTTTATGTAGCTGGAACTTCGTACAAAAATTGCTTAGTATATAATTTCGGCAGCTAATTTTTTCTACAGTAATAGATGTGTACGTGTAGTACCCAAAATCTTTGTATACGTACTACTATCTCCGTCAGCAATAAATCTAGAATTCATCAGTCCATACATTGCAATAGATTTCTTAAACCCTTCACAAATAATTGCACTCTCCATTGCTGTAGATAGTCCTGAGTAATTTTTGAAGCATTTATGCTGCTTTACTACTTCATTGTGATTCTGAGCTCTAGCACATATACAGCAATACTTGTTTTTTACTGCTGGAAATAGTACTTGGCCAAATGTTCTTCCTATTATCACGGCAGTTCCCGATAAAGCTGAGTAATTTGTTCTGTATGATCTTTTACACCATGAACCATCTGCAACCACATCAATCATAGGAATACCATCTTTATCTACATTTCCTTCTCTAAGGCTAGAATTTCGAAACCTCGAGCGCAGATTCAACGTGCACAAGACCCGCGGCCATCTGACGGGAACACTTCCATGGGATAGCATATATGACCGCGTAACGTACAAGAATGAGATAGAATGGCCGAAAACTTGAGTTTGCGGATGATATGGTGTTGGCCATAACTGTTTTATTTTTAAGAAATTGGCTAGTTCTTTTGAATAATTCAGCAGTGAAATTTGTACCTTGCTCTGTCAAAAGGCATTCATAGCACTCTTCAGCTGTTGCGTTAGGGATAGGATATGCGAGGGAGAATTTAGTTAGATCATCTTGTATAGTAAGTAAATATTTGAATTTTAAGTTCCCAGCTTCTGGTAATGGTCCTACAATATCTTAACTTAATCGCTCAAATGCGGTGGACTACGAGGTAATTTGCATAGGTGCTCTGTTAATCATACGGAGAGCTTTATTTATCTGACATTCTGAACAATTTTTTACATAGTTTTCGATATCTGACTTCATATTTTTCCAGTAGTATTTTTCTTTAATTCTGTTATACATTTTGGATATGCCTACATGACCAGCTATTGATAAATCATGATTTCCTTACAAGATTCTAGGGATTTCGCTTGGAATTGGATATATTAAGGTAATCCTATATATGTTAATTATGATGCCCGTATTGTGGAATAAGTAGGATATATTATATATTTTGGTGTATGATAATTTAACGAATGGATCGTTGAAGTCAGATATGCTGACTTCCTTGGATTTCAGCTCACATTTTGTAATTAATTCATCTCGAAGGTTTTTCAGGGCATTATCACCATTATCAAAATGGTATACTTTAGTAAATAAGAAATAGTAGGATTTGTTTCTTATTTTGAGATTCTGAATGGAACGTATCGTTCTTTCTTTATTTAGGAAATCGTTATCGTCATCATTAACATTTAATACGATATCTTCAATATAAGGGTTTTTTTATTTATTTATTTTTTTATAAAGAAATTTACACACCGCAGACCCTAGGTCTGCACCCTTTGAAGATTTTATGGTTTTGTTTGATTAACAATTTTAATGTAAGCTTAAAATTAGGGCAGCGAATGAATTGCTGCGGTGAAAAATTAGTATGGTTACAACTTTATTATCATTCTATATTATTGTTATTTTAAATTTACATTTAGTATGTCCTCCTCCCACCATTCCTTAAATTATGTTAGTGTGTTAACACTAGAAGAGCGGTATATCCTGATACCCCTGTAAGCGCGGATGGGTCAATTATGGTCATTTTATTTTCGCTACAATAATGTGAAGTTGTGTATATAAATAAAACATGTATTTTTGATGAAATGTCTTTATTATCATATTACACATATTTTGGATGAACTTTGGCTTTAAATAGAAATCACAATCGACAAAAATAAAAATAAAATAGTAGGTACTTCAATTATTACTCTTCGGAATCGCGTATTGAGCAAATGGAAAACTCTTTCGATGTGCACTTCTTGCAAACCGTTTTCTTACATGCTTGACCGAGAAGTGGCCTCTCACTATGGGCCTTATTACGAAGCTCAAAGTCACTCAACGAGCTATGGAGAGGGCTATGCTCGGGGTTTCCCTACGAGATCGAATCAGAAATGAGGAGATCTGTAGGAGAACTAAAATAACCGACATAGCCCACCGGATTAGCAAGTTGAAGTGGCAATGGGCAGGGCACATAGCGCGGAGATCTGATGACCGATGGGGTCGGAAAGTGCTCGAATGGAGGCCGCGTAGCGGAAAACGCAGCGTGGGACGTCCATCCACAAGATGGTCCGACGACCTGGTAAAGGTCGCGGGACGTCGCTGGATGCAGGCTGCCTCCAACAGGTCTCTGTGGAAATCATTGGGGGAGGCCTATGTTCAGCAGTGGACTTCCTTTCACGTCATCCATGAAGTTTTTCATTTCTGACATGAACAGTCGAGCGTCCAACCTGGCCTCTAAATTAAACCTGTGTAGTTGAAAACGTGGACATTCTGTTATTATATGTTCCATTGTCTCTTTGACGTCAGGGTCGCATTCGCAACCAGAAGTATCTATTAGGTGGAATTTGTGTAGATAATCGGCTATACCCCCGTGTATCCGTTAGAGCTTGTTGGACTTGGTAAGGTGTTAGGTGTGTCTTCCTGACTAGGCGATACGCCTTTTCTACGTCTGGAAGAAAGCTCCTTGTCACCTTCCCTGTGTCAGATGTAATATACCTGTCCTGCCACTTGGTGACAGATTCACTCCGGATGGTTTTGTTAACGTAAGATAGGGGTACTTTGTTGTAATCTAGGTTCCCCTGCCCGAGTGCTGCCGTCTTCGCAAGCTCATCTGCTCGCTCATTACCGGCAGTTCCGACATGGCCTCTCAACCACAACAGCCGAATTTATCTATTTTCCGCCCTGATCTCTCCAATATCTCACGCTCTTAACTAAAGGGTGACCTAGTTTTGGTTGTTTTAGCAAGTCGAGTGATGATCTTGAGTCACTCAGTATGTTTATAATTGGTTTCTTGCTAATTTTGGCCATCTCTGTCGCCCTGTATAATGCGTAAAGATCTGATTGGAAAATCGTACATGATGGATGTAAACTATAGGACGAGAACATCACTTATTTTCCTTCCTCCCACCAGGTTACAGCAGCACCGACTTTATTGTCTATTTTGCTGCCGTATATTTGTGGTCCTTGGATCTCATTTGTGTTGGAAGTATTTTTTGTGATGTCCTCCAGGAGCTTGTAATTGACCTCCACCGAGGTGGAGGGTTGAGGTAAGTTGTAATGATTCACCTTGCATTCTAGCTCCTGTCTCGGTGGTAAGTAGTCCTGAGAGATACCTTTTTTAGCCTTGCACAGGTTAGCCACCTCTTGGATTTTTAGGTCCAGAGGTAGTATTCCCGACAACATGCAAAACCCCGTTGGAGAGTGTTTAATTGGTTTTTAACTAGTTGGAGATTTGTTGCTTCTGACCACGCACAGGAGGCATATGTCATGATAGCTTCCACCACTGAGATATTTATGACTCTCGTGATCTCTCCGTTTAGACCCCATGTTACCTTTGCAGCGCACGCTAGTTGTTTGTAAATATCCGCAGCTTTTTTACATGATGCGGCCACGTGCGCTTTGAAGGTTAGTTTGTTGTCTATGATTAGCTCTAGAAGTTTGATATCGTTAACGATATTTATCCTCACGCCTGCCATAGAGAGATAGGAGTGTCCACATTTCAGCTTCGTTGTGAGCATAGCATTTGTTTTGTGTGGTGCACAGTTTAGCTTGCTGTGTACTCCCCATTGATGTACAATCTCCAGGGCAGCGTTGGCTTTTTCTTCTATGATGGCTGTGGATGTACCGGAGAAAACGAGTGCCACGTCATCCGCGAAGGCCTGACAGTATACTCCTTCCGATTCCAGCTTGTGCAACAACGAGTCTAGGACTATGTTCCAAAAGGTTGGTCCTCCTATGGAGCCTTGAATGCAACCTTTGATAGTATCTTTCTCGTATTTTGCTCTGGAATAATTGATCCTGATCTTGCGGTCTGTTAACTAGGAGCATACCATTTGGTAGAGATTTCGCGGACACTTTTTTGTTTTCAGTTGTTGTTTTCGTGTGGGCCACCAGGCATTATCGAACGCTCCCTCTATGTCCAGGGATATGAGGAGAACGATATCCTTTCTCCTGGTTCCTTCTTTGAGGTATCCAACTAGATCATAGAGGGCGTCCTCGGTTCCTCTCTGTGGCATGAAACCATATTGTTTGTTATTGAGAGTTGGAAATATGTGCCATTCTATTGTAATAACCATCATTTTTTCTATTATTTTTCCGAGTACTGATAGAAGGCCGGTAGTATTTTGGATGGGTGTAATCCTCTTTCCCCGGCTTCCGAATGATGACCACATGGGCTATTTTCCATGGCTTGGGGAAGTATCCCAACGATAGGCACTTATTTGCCATCGCTAAGAACACCTCCCTGTTGCCTTTTATGGAGTTTGTGCAGATGGAAGCACATAGCCCATCTGGACCTGGGGCTTTCTAAGATCTGTACGATTGACTAATTGCGTTGGTAGATACCGAGATAGGGCATCTGCGGCATTATTTAATTTGACCTTTCCATATACTATCTCGTATTCGTATTCTTCTAGTTTTAACCTTCATATTTGGAGTTTACTACTTGGATCAGCATGATTAAATAGCCACTGCAGGGGACGGTGATCCGTGATTACCGTGAATTTTCTACCAAATAAATAAGGACGGAAAGTTTTGCAATCTAAAACGATCGCGAGTAGTTCCTTTTCCGTAGTGCTGTAATTACACTCGCATTTATTAAGGGTTCTGGATGCATAGGCTATTGGTCTATCTTTACCAATATCACTTTGTGAAAGAATAGAACTTATCGCATAATTGGACACGTCACATGTAAATAAGAAAGATTTAGAAAGATCAGGATACGCTAATAGTGGAGCGAAGTTAATTTATTTCGAAGAGTTTCAAAGGCTAATTGATCTTCATTCGACCAAACGAATTGTGTATTAAAAGGTTAGTTAAGGGTTTCGCGATGTTTGAAAAATCAGGAATGAATCTACGATAATATGAGACGAAACCGAGGAATGATTTGATATCTTTAGGCGTTTGGGGAATAGGAAAATCGTGTACCGCTTTAAGTTTTTCAGGATTTGGCTTTACGCCTTTGTTATTATGTGCCTTAGGTAACAAACTTCTTTCCGGAGAAATTCGCATTTATCTGGCTGTTACTTTAATCTAAACTGGTGAAATAATGTTTTAAAATTATCATATAATTATTCGGCCTTCGTTAATTGTCGTTTGACATGATTAATACTCAGTGCTCGTCTACTGGGGCCTAATTTGTTTAATGCTACCTTAATATTTTCTATCTAATTCATGTCTAATTCATCATTGAAAACTTACATAATATGACAAATTATGTTATTGTATCCATGTTAAAAATATATTTGTTTACTTTAATAATTACAATTTGTGGAAATCTCAAAAAAAAAAAGACTTCATAAAATATATAAAATAAACCTCTGTAATTTATCCAACGTTCCCACGTTGGATAACCTCAAGTGAGTCATTCAGCTTCCAGTCCTTATTGGGTAGCACCTCGTCTGCCTCCGGATAGTTTCAGGCGGATTGGCCTTAATGCATGTACCCTCAACTCCTGCTGTACCAGTGCTAGATGACATTATCTATATTGTAAATATAGCACGTACAGGAACACCGCAGATTTCCAAAAACACCAAAATACTACACACGGGAGCAAAAAAATCGACTCAAACTTTAAACTGCCGTTGTAACATCTCTGACAAAAAAAATAAAACCTAAATACCATTGTTTATCCTAAATTCTTTAAATTCTAGGTCTTAGCTTTAAAATGAGCCTAGGTTTAATAAAATTAATGGTTTGGTTCACTACTAAACATCAGCTTTAGTGTTAAGTAGCGGAAAAATACTAAAATGACAAGCGAAAAATAAAAAAATTAAACAAGTTGTTGTCAGTTTTTTTTAAATTAATTACAAATGAAACATTATCAATATTTAGTGTTACCCCCCCTTGCCCTAATTACAGCTTGCAATCGGCTTTTCATTGTTTTAATAAGCTTGACCACGTTATTCTGCGGTATAGCTTCCCACTCCTCCGAAAGTGCAGCTTTAAGCTCGTCTTTGGTTGCTGGGATAGGATTTCTTGCTCGAACTTTCCTTTTGAGTTGATCCCACAAATGTTCAATGGGATTTAAGTCCGGGCTACGCGCTGGCCAGTCCATAATTTTTATTTGCACTTCATTTAGGTATTGTCGTACGCAGGTTGCTGTGTGTGGACGCGCATTATCGTGCATCAGAACAAAGTTTTCGCCTATAAATCCTGCGTAAGGAATAACGTGTTCTCCCAAAATTTCTTCAATATATCGTTCTGCAGTCAGACCTCTTTGCCGTCCCCCAGTTTCTACAAAAATCAACTCGGTTTTCCCTTCGATTGAAATGCCACCCCACACCATACAAGACCCTCCTCCAAAAGCAACATTTTCAGCTATGCAGCATTGTGCAAATCTCTCTCCTGGCCTTCTATACACTCGTCCTCTTCTATCGCTGCCATGCAGACAGACTCTGCTCTCATCAGAGAATAATACGGTGCGCCATTGATCGTATGTCCAATCAACGTGTTCTCTAGCGAAACGAAGACGAGCTGCACGGTGGGCTGTGGTTAGTTTGGGGCCTCTCACTGGTCGTTTTGGGGTAAGGTTGGCTGCCTTGAGTCGTCTTCTTACTGTCCACCTACTGACAGATAAACCCCGCGTTTCTCTGAGTTGTTGTTGAACTTGGACGCCTGATAGAGCCCGATTTCTCAGTGAAGTGCTGACAATGAATCGATCATCTCTCTCTGATGTGGACCGCTGTCTGCCAGAACCTCTTCTCCGACTAAAGCTTCCAGTGTCCTGGTATCTTCTGTATACTCTTGAAACGGCAGACTGACTTATGTGCAGCACTCGAGCAACTTCGCGTTGTGTCTTTCCTTCTTCCAATAATGCAACCACTTGGGCCGCAATTTCACTTGTTGTGTCCATTTCCAGGTAATATTGTTTACTCGTAATTAAGCAGATGTGTACCGGGTGACGTTTAAAGGGCACCTGATAGAGATTAGGCTAACAGATGGGCTTTTATGGGACTCATAAACTCACAATGAATGCAGGGCTGACGAGTGTAATATCTTCTCTTGACCTATCACAGCGGCCTATTGAGTAGCAGAAAAGATGAGACTGCAAATTTTGGTATGACCTTATAGGTAAGACTCAGAACTGTAAGGTGTTGAACCCAAAAAATTATTTTATGTTAAAGTTTTCGTCCTAGAGACATTTTAGTGCAAAGATGCGCTCTGAGTCGATTTTTTTGCTCCCGTGTGTATATTATTGATGTGTTAATATTCAGAAGTGACCGCACTTAGGTTGCTAGCGTCACCATCACCTTGCTGGTAGATTATAACTTCCTTGGTCTCGTACTCACATTTAGAACATTGTTTCCCCATTTTGATTATGCGTATTTTATATAATATTATAAATTTGAATAAAATATTTCGGTCTTGACCGTGCCGCTTTACAGTTGCGAAGTCTCTTAGTACATTCCATTCTCACGGTGGCGTGACTTTAAAAACGCTGACACTAACTTCGAAGAAGTAACGCGGTCGGAACTGGCAGTGTCGCCACGTGATCTATGTATATGGGGGTATGTGTGTATGGAGTCAAATGATAATACAACCGCTCTTGAGTAAGTTCACTTTATTACCAAACAAAAACTTTACATTTACTTACGAGTGCATGTCATTGTCTTATACTACACTTCAATCTTATAACCATAATGAATTCAAAGATTAGAATACTACTATATGAAAAAGAGAGCCCTCTCAACGAATTTGCTGTCACCGAAATGTCAATTTTGAAACTCGATCACCGTCTGGTGACGTTTCCCTTGTACTCTGTTTCGATGTGTGCGTGTGTGTGTAATATTTCAATACGATGCATTTTTTGAATGCACAAAGTATTTTTTCTACTACAGAAAGTAATAGATACTCTCTGTATTATAAAAAAATACTTTGTTTGTTAAATTATTTACTATAGTAAACAACTTTGTTCTTAATAATGGATAACACAGGTCTGCGAAAAAAAATTTTTTGTCAACTGCATGAGGTATTTTTACTGAATTATATGTTTTAAAGTAGGCTGATTTCAAAAGTGATGACCATTTTTTCCTATCACATAAGGATTTTTTGCAAATACAAACACAAAAAATTAGTTAAAGCACTCCTTTATTTAAAGTTTTTAAACAATTGGTATTTTTTTTAAAAGCAAACAAATCATTTTTTTGATACATATACTTATTCATGTTCTTTATGAAACCTCTTCTTCTTTTCCTTCATACTTTGACGAGTCCTTTTCCGATTTCCATCTTCAGTTTCTCGCTTAAGCAGCCAACAGTAGTCAGCAAGCATAGTGACATCCCATCGCCCTTGGTACCTTCTGTCGATATCACGGACATCTTGATGAAATCGCTCCCCCTGCTCTTCACTGTAAGCTCCCAGGTTTTCGGGAAAATAGTCTATGTGAGAGTGTAAGAAATGAACCTTCAAACTCATCTTGCAGCCTTGAGCTTCGTATGCTGCTAGCATCCGTTGCACAATGGTTTTATAGTTAGGATCCTTAGTATTTCCCAAAAACTTTGGCACTACGTCCTTGAACGATACCCAAGCTTCTTTTTCCTTCTCATTCATAGTTTCCACAAATGAAGGGTCCGTTAAAAGTTTTCTTATGTCGGGGCCTGTGAAAACTCCCTCTTTCAACTTTGCTTCTGACAGCTTCGGGAATTTTATACATAAATATTTGAAACAGTCTCCATCCTTTTGCAGCGATTTTACATATTGTTTCATCAACCCGAATTTGATATGGAGAGGGGGCAACAAAGCCTTCTCTGGTGGTGCCAATGTAGTGTTTATAACATTTTTCTCTCCAGGTTTTAAAGTTTCTCGGGATGGCCAATCACTTTTTTTCCAGTGCTGTTCTCTGGCTCTACTATCCCACAAGCATGTAATATCCCACAAGAAGCATGGGTATTTGGTATAGCCTGCCTGTTGACCCAAAAGCATTGTCAGTATTTTGAAGTCCCCACAAATCATCCATTGATGGTCTTGATACTTGATTTTTTCCAGGATAATGGCCAAATCGTTATAATCTTCTTTCATATATGTACGTTATTTGACTTGTCTCAACATGTTAAAACATTCCCAGTCTTCCCAACAGCTCAGATTATTTTTCTCCATTATCAAATAAAAATTATAGAGGTTTATTACTAATGAACATAGATACTGCAATATGCATAAAAACTTATGTGATATAATAAATTGAATGTTTTTTCTGTTTTTGGGAGGTCAAAATCTGTAAGAAAATGTAAAAAAATCCCATGCAGTTTTTTGGTCGCAGACCTGTGTAATGGATCAATAAACACAAGGTATTATTTCCAACATATTTTATTTTAATCTTGCCGATTTCCATTTCTTATATTTATTATAATAACATTAAGCCATGCTCTTTAATTCGTCTGTTTTCGGCAATATTAGAAGTTTCCAACCTATCATTGAAAAGGAACTTTAAATTTTGCAGGCATATATTATTGTCCGCTTCACAATTTCCATAATTGGAATGGGGCGAGTTATAATTATTTAATAGAAGAGATTTATATGCTCCTTCAAATCCCACACAATTAGGAGCAACATTTCTCGCCCCATAACTTCTAATATTGCCAAAGAAATTTTCTATTGGGTCCTGGTTCATGTTGTGTGTCAGCATGCAGTCAAAGGAGTATTTTTGTGATAATAATCTCCATAGAGCCTGAAATCCTTCAAAACAGTTTTTATTAAATTATTTACAGATGGTGGAACGAATTCTGTGGTACCCTTAACAAATCGGATGCTTTTTAATATTTTTAAACTATCTTCCCTAAGTTCATGATGTGGGGAATTCCTTCTGACAGCAGCTGTAATTTTTTCCGTTCGACTCTTTCAAGATATTTATTTAAAGAGTCAAACAGATTATCCACGCACAGTACTAGATTAATTATATGTGAGCAGTCTTGAGTAATTATTAAGCCCCGAGCTGACAAATGTGCAGCAGCTACGGCTACGCTATGACTAAATAGTTGCGTAGCCGTCTTAACGCGCATTTTGTTCATTTTTTTCGGATCTATATGCTCCTCAGTAATTTTTTGCAGGCATCCCAGTTCCCCAAATGATTTGTCAGCCCAATACAGCTGCTGAAAGAAGTCCCACTTTACAATTTTTTCTTTGTTCTCTTTATGATCAAAATATTTCATATGTTTCGTAATTAAATTATTCCGTAATCCTTTTATTAAATGGGGAGTATCATAAAGTGGAATTATTTTTCGGGAATCCACTTCGAAATAATTATACCGCATTTCTTTTCCTTTTCTTAATAATTGGGATTTTTTATCATTAATTAAATCATTTATTGTTGACACATTTGTTGTGTTTTGGTCGCATACAGTGCAAACAATTAGCAGACCAGTCTCGTTATTTTTTTAATTACTTCTAATATTATATTTTTTAATTCATTTTTATTAAGGGAACTTGTGAAATAGTATGCGACAGGCTGCTTAAATGGTTTTCGTAAGCCCTTTACCATGAAAACCAGAGCATGATTAGCTAGATTTTTTCCCCGGCAGACGACACCTTTCATTTGGTCTTTAACAGAGTCAAAATGAATTTGGGGAGTTAAATACATCTCATCGATTATTAAAGAGCACACCCGATTTTGTGTGCATACTTCCCTTACTTTTTAATTAAGTTGGCAAATAAAATATTATTATTTATCCCGGGAGTTACTAGAACTCTGGATAACATTCGTTTTACACATTTTGCTGAAGGCAGTGTAAATAGATTTGCTAAAAGAGCTTAACATTTTGGACTCTTTTTGTACATGGAGAGGGATAATATTATTTCGTCCATGGAAGATCGTTTCCGTCGTTTGGCTGAACTACATTCTACAGAAAATTTTGGCAGGGGTGGTCATTTTTTCTAGAACCTTTTATTGCTTCTGCGTTTTATAAGCGTGCCCCGAACGACTGGTTTTCTTGCGAAGTCGGTAAATCGTGCGACGTAACTTTTTAACGCTCGCTCGCATTATTTGGTTTTTCTTAGTCACAGCCACCGGAGGAGACTTTTTTGATGCTGTAAAATAAAAGAAATCAATGTAAACAACGGTGTACGCATTTATCTTGATGGTGGTGAACAATATATAGTTAATGCAATCAATATAAAAATATTTCTTATATATCCATACGTTTTTTGCAATAATACATACCAAGTGGAATTTTAAAGAGTTAATTTTTAATGAGTGATTTTGAGTTAATAATTGAAATCACAAACTGACAACTCGTACGCAAGTCTTAACGAACATTTGTGAAGTGAGTAAGTGACAAGTTTGGCAAACTTAATTAGAAAACTGTTGAACTATGGTTAAAACAGAATTTATCGTAGAGCGCGCCATCTGTACTGAGGTAAATTAATTGTCAACAGAATTTCGCAGGATTTAGCTAGCGATGTCGCGTCTTTATGCCTCCTCTACACTACTCGCGGAGTTCCTCGGCGAAGTACTCGAGATACTTTGGCAACAGTCCGAAGTGCGACACTACACACTCGTTCAACTTTGCGATGAGCTCATTCGCTATAAGGCGCCGACAGTCTGTGCACGTTTGTAATGAACGCTCAAGTAGCAGCTGCTGTTGCAATGTGCACGCTCGCGTATTATAACTACGTGTATATTATTCACACGAAAAAAAAACAGCCTAATGTGTTTGACATAAAGTTGGAGTTAAAGAAATTTTTCAGATTTGTATAAATCTAAACGTTTGTTCCGTTTTTTCTAATTTTATTGTATTTTTTTGCAGATGTACTATGGAGAAACAATTTCTTGAACTCACACGGGAGCCATCTGGGGAATTTGAAAATTTTCATCGAATGTCATTGGACGATTTTAATTATTTGCTCTCCAAAGTCGAACCCTTCATCTGTAAACAAGACACTCATCTCATAGAAGCTATACCTGTCAAAATTCGATTATCAATCACCTTGAGGTTTTTAGCAAGCGGTGACAGCTACAGATCTATGCACTATTTATATAAAATTTCAAGCCAGTTGATTTCAAAAATTGTAGTTGAAGTCTGTAAAGCTTTGAACATGGCTCTGAAGGATGAAATAAAGGTAAACATGTATTTGTTATATATATTTATTGAAATCAACTCTACGTAGGTATACAATTAGTTATTCAATATTATTATTTTGTGTTATGTGAAAATAACAATGAAGAATTAATTATGACTGATAGTATGCCTGATATATTAAATCATTCTTAGGAGTGTTATCGTCTGGAGCAACGGCTTGGGTCTCTGTTTCTGGAATATGTAACATAAATTGACTATCATTACATACATCTGAAGATGGAGGAACTATAACGTTATAAACACCAGTATTTTCCGATTCAAACTGCTTCTTATAGTGTAGACGAACTGATTTAATTTGGGTTTTCGGTACAATAACTTCATCGCTTATTAGCGGCGTAGCTAGCATAGGTGGCACCCGGGGCGGATTTTGTAGGTGTCACCCCAAAACTCAAACACAATGTATAAAATAAAAAGTAATAATCGTTTACGTTTTATTAAAATAAGAGTATTACAAATAGTAGTATATTATGTAAAACAGTATGCCAAAAATTAAAATTTCTTCCTTCTAGCTTTGACACTTGCGAACTCCGAAATCACGTCTTCAAAATTTATATTTTGTGTTGCTTCATGTTCTATTGTTAAAATACCAAGATTACTTAATCTGGTTTCAGTCATTGTAGACCGCAAGTAATTTTTTATTAATTTCAATTTGCTGAAACTAGGCATGTCGATTCATTTTAAAAAATATCGATCTCCGATTCGATTCAATTCGGACATACTAGAATCGATTCTTGTTTAAATCGAGCATTAAAAGATCGATTTTCGATTAATCGAGCCAATTTCAAACATGACTAATTGCCCAATAAACATACAGGACATTATTGATGACCATTTACTGCAAATACAAGTAATTGGATAGAAGTATTATTAAATTAATAAACATAATATCACGCCTATATTCCTTCGAAAGAATAGAGGTGTGAATCGAACCCAGGATCTTTTGCTCAGCAGTAGTGTTTGCGACCACTAAACTAATGTGGCAATTTAAATTTCTAGTCGGTTAATAAATTAATCAAATTTTAAGTTTATAAAATTTTATTCAAGTTGAGACAAATTTAACAAGAAATTATATTTCCCAGTATTTTAAGTCGAGTGACTTTAAAAAAAAATACTTATCTAATCGCTCAGGATCTTAACGACTCCTTTCGTCAGTAGCAATATTTCCCGCAACAGAAAAAAGCCTTTCACATGGAACAGATGTTCCAACTATGCAAAAGTATTTGTTGGCAATCGGCGTTATTGAGTTGTACAACGAATGTCTTTGGTGATACCAATATGTAATAGGACGTCGTTTTAAAGTCGACGACAGGCTGTGTTAAATAATGTTTCAATTCGTCTTGTAAACCTTGTCCTTCAGTTTCTGCTTGAAATAATTGTGCTTGAAAAAATTATCAAAATGATAATCCTTCTACGTATATAATTATATCTATTGAAAACATGCACCACACGCTTTTTTTACAATAAAAAATATTTTTTTCTTATATACAATATTCTTAATTCAAATTTTTAAAAATTTATTTTCTATTTTTTAGTTGGGTTTTCTATATAAAGCGTGTTTTTTTTTTGTTAATATCGGCGGTCGGTTGCTCAGCCAGTGCGAATGAAAGATTTCTACGTTTGCATTCATTTCGTATTAAAAGATGAGTCAGACGAACTAGCAATATATGTAGTAGCTTATCTTTGTGGTCCTTGCACATAGTCCATAGCAAATTGTCACATTTTGTCAACATCATCGTAACTGCTTGCTGAGAAATATGGTTTTCATGTAGAATCGGGTTCACGTGAGTCTCAAAGCAAGTTGTAACGGTGTCAACTAATTTGCATAAACTTACCGTAGGATATGTGAGACTTTTTTTATCTTGCCACCACTCACGAAGTTTTATATAGCTGTACATTGGTGTGGTATATGATTCCGGATCTTCGATTTTTAAACTGAACTTACAGTTCTCACATTGCCATATGATTTTTTTTAAGACGACCGAGGCCAAATAGCCCGCTACATAAACAGTGGGCTGCTTTTCGAAAGATTCGAAGAAACTGTTTTCCATCTGTAAATATTCCGCATCAGCATCAAGATAGGAAATTCATGATCATCTGAGGCGTCAAGAATAGGAATTTCAGCATCTTCAGGCAAGTGTATAACAGGTAGCTGAGTTGCTTCATCAATGTTAACATTTTGAAAGAAATCTTCGAAATCAATAATTGCTTCGTTAATATCCACTTCACAATTTGCTCCTCTACTAACGGGCGTACTTAATTTCGTCATAATATTTGACTTTAATGCAGCTGTGAAATGGTGGCATGTTGGGTTACTGTTTGTTGGACAATGTTGACGAATCATTCCAAATAAGTTTTCTAAGCTATCTTGGTTTCATTGGCGTAGATTTAAATATTTAAATCCTTTAGACTGCAATTGATTCCAAATATCTTCGAGTGATGCTAACGCAGTAATATATCCCTGGACACATCGTACGTTCTTCAGTCTTAAAAAGCTGTCAGATTTGAGGAAATACATCGTACTAATTGTTTTTTTATAATATTTCCACAATTCTATGTGATTTGTTTTGTTCGAAACATTTTCTCTTCTGTGTCTAATGACATCCTTTCTGGACGCAGGAACATTAGTACAATCAAAAAGGCGATTAAGGTATTCTACTATTTGTGCAGTCTCTAAGATTTCTCGAGCTTTCTGATGGTCACCATATTTTTCCGCCATCAGTTTTAAGATAGCAGCAACAGTATTTCTTAAAACTTGAGCGGCAAGTTTGACTCTCATTTTGGATCTGAATGTAGGATTCACATGTAACGATGTTAGTTTTTTGAAATGTAAGGTGGTTTTATTTTTTTCTGCTACTTCAACGATATGAGACCACTTTCCTTTTTTGCCGTCTATCACAATTTCTCCATTATGGAAATTGTTACGGATAGACTTAAAAAGATGAGGAATGTCAAACATAATATATACCTTAACTTCATCTATAAGAAAATAGTTAGACTCAGTTGGTAGGCCACACCATATTTTCAGTAAATTTAAGCTGCCAATGTTTATGGGACCTTGGTCGCAAACTGTGGTAACCACATTGAAACCAGTACTAGTGACAGCCTTAATAACGTTTTTAGTAAGAACAGCTAGGCTTTGGGATGATGTTGTTCCTCTTACAAAATAGTATGCTATTGGTTGCTTAAGTTTTTTGTGAAGACCTTGAAGCATAAAAACCAAAGCGTGATCGGCTATTTCTGAAGATCGATATTGGTCGTCGCCTAAGTCTACAAATCCCTCAACTTTATCTGTTCTGGGGTTAAAAATAAGACGCTTCTTTAAAGAAATCTCGTCAAAAAGTAACGCACATAGTTTGTCTTTTTCATTTAATTTGACAGCCTTCTTTTTCAGATGATCAATGATGGTTTTGCTTGACTCCTGGCTCTAAATGTATACTTTGAAGCAGAGTTTGAAGGGTTCTTATACTAGGTAGTAGCATTAAATGTCGTAAGTGTCTGTATGTGCGAGGTGATTTTTTATATATGGCAATGGCTAAAGCTTTTTCTATAGAAGTCCACCGGTGTCCATGCGGTTTTCTGCCATGGTTACGTAGGTATGTTTTTATTAAAGTCTTTAGTGCTAAAGACTTAATACTTGGCATTATATTGCCTTGTCGTAATAAAATAATTTTGCGTTGGCACAAATGTAATTTTCGAATCAGTATTCTTTTTCGAGGTGAAACTTCCAAATCTGTAAGTAAACAAAATACATATATTAACTACTGAACATGCTAAATAATTAATAATAATAATAAATAATAAAAATGTTTATTTATTGCACAAAAACAATAGAAATAAAGGTACGAGAATAATCATGAATAATAATAATCATAATCAGAATTCTAATAATGACTTTTTTTTTTTGTTGCTATGAATGGCGAGACGAGCATGCCGTTCGCCTGATGGTAAGCGATACGACCGCTCATAAACAATAGCAAAACCAAACAACACCTGGAATTACAAAGCAATGCTTGGCACTCCACTGCGCTCGCCACCCTGAGACATAAGATGTTAAGTCTCAATATGTCCAGTAGTAACTCTGGCTACAATGCCCTTCAACCCGAAACACAACAGTGCATTTACACTGCTGCTTGACGGGAGAAATAGACACTGCGGTGGTACCCACCCAGATGGCCTCTCACATATGAGAGACCTACCACCAGTATGATATCATATTTGTAGTGGCTAGCATTTATGCCTTTGCTTTTTTTATGGCTAAGTTATTGAGTTCATACTTCGATCAAATATACACTAGATACAACATGAGCGCTTAGAAAATGGCACCAAAAAAGAGTGCTTTAAAGCAGAACTTTTACAGGGAACTGTGTATCTAGTGTATATGAAGTGGATGATGAAGAAATCATTCCACTGTATGACACACCCCATCTAATGAAGGGAATAAGGAATAACTTGCTAACTAAAGAGCTAAGATGTGTTATTGACGGAAAATTGAAAATAGCAAAATGGGATCATATTATCCAATTTTACAAAAAAGATTTCAGTTTTGAAGGACTATGAATGGTCCCTAAATTAACAGACCGGCATGTCATTCCCGAGAAAATTTCTAAAATGAAAGTCAAATGTGCCACACAAGTGTTCAGTGGAACATTAGCAATGAATATGGGCATTTTAGCAAGTAAGTGAAATGATTTTACTATAATATAAATATATTTCTTATAAATTCGTTTTTATAAACAATGAAATTTTGTCAAAATAAGACCAGTTTACTCATATCATGTTATCAAAAAATATTTCATTTACACTTCAAGTAAAACTAAATTCTAATATGCATGCAAACTCAGAAATAATAGTTGATTAAACGATAATTATAGGTTTCCACAGTTAACATATGCTTTAAAGTGTACGATTTATAGATAAGTAACATAAAAAATACGCATTTTACAACATTATAAAAGTTAGCTAACTACAAGTACCTACAATTAATCTTAGTGTGGAAAAATAGTTTGCTCATGTCAAATTTTAGTAATTATATACAGAACAAGTTTTAGTACTCGTATTAAATAAATCTAAATCTACATATCTACCAAATATCGAAATTTACCAAGATATCCTATAACAGAAACCTTTTCACTTCGTAGCAGCAGAACAAACCTAGGCAGAAATGCCTCACTAAACCGACTCCTTAAAACATACAATGATATAAACTGCAATGGTACTGATGATATTTTTCATACAAACAGTATTAATGACTTTCGCTCTATTTGTAACACCTGTTATGAGAGTTTAACATAAATTATTTACCATTTGTATTATAACTCTTTATTCTAAAATGTATTTTTACCCTAAACCACAATGTTATCTTTATGATTTTATTTTTATTTATAATTTGTTATTGTATTTGATTTAAGTTATTTTTCCAATTTGTTGAGTTTTCCTGTGTGTTATTTATTATAATAATATAATGTTGTATACGCCTGTAAAGGCTCGTTGCCTTGAATAATATATGGAAATATATAACTATTAATATTGTAGCAACGAACCGATGGTGTATCAAATTTAATAAATAAATATCTACCATCCCTATCCGTAGACGCTATCACGTCAATAAAATATATGCTTGCTCTTAATAAAACTACTCCCTGTAGTTTGTCCTCACTAGTAGAACATACAATAAACGCAAGTCATACCAAAAACACAAATATTTATTCTCCTGCTAGATGTAATGTTGAATATTGAAGTTATTTATATTAAGTAACAAACTCTTCTGTCTATATTACAAAATATTCGGCATATATTTTACAATATTATCTTTTCAGATAATGGAATGCTACCGAGAGACTGTATGGACACAGCATCGATACTCCATTTCTTCGACGATCTTTTCGATTCACTAAATGGAAGCTATAACAAAGCACAGCACAGCAGCAAACCACTTTTAAAAGCTGTCACTCGCAGCTCTCCGCATAGAAAAGTATGGAGGGATTCAAAAGTAATTCTAAAATCCATGAAATTTACAAAAAATGGAAAATCTTTTCTCGTGCCTTCTATAAATAATTGGGTACAAACTATTGAAAATGTGGAGTACATGACTGACTGCTTGTCTCAAAAGTACGGTTTGACCTCACTGTGGATGCGTCATTTCAACCAAGATCCTCTAGAAAACTTTTTTGGCTCCATCCGAAGCCATGGCCATCGCAACACATCGCCGACATGTGCTAGTTTTGGGGCAGCTTTTGCGTCACTACTAATAAACCATTTAAGTAGCGCTCACACTCCAGGATTCAATTGCGAAAAAGATTCTTGTAAGGGATTCGTATCATTAAAAAATATTTTTTTTATTAATAGTGAGCTATCAAACCGTACTGCAGAGATTGATTTAGGTGATGTCCTAAATGTTAATTTTAAAAATGTTCAAAACAAAATGGAGAATGTTAAAATTAAAACACAATTGGAATATGTTACATGATATGTCCTGCGCCATCTAAAAATAAAAGTTTTTAAAAAATGTACAGTTTGCCATAGTAATTTGTACAATCAAGATAAAGATGACAGTATTCTAACGGCAAGGGAATATGTAAAAAATAAGAGGTGCTTGACATATCCTAACATACATGTGATTGAAGGTTTTTCCAACATGCAGGATATCATTTTATATATATTAAGGAAGGACAGTCTAAAGGCAAATTTAAGAACATATATAAAAACTATCTTGGCAGCAGTCAGTCATTTTTGTCGTGCACCATACATAAAAAACAAATAATTGAAGAACTCGAAAATTTAACAATAAACTTTTTTATATTCAATTGGTGCAAAGATGCCAATAAAATATTAAGAGGCATTAGGACAGATTTTGATGAAAATGATTTTATACATAAATTGTGCTATAATAAATATTTAAAAATAAAGAAAAAGTGAACATTGAAGCATTTTTTTTTTTTTACCATCCTGCAGTTCTATTGCATCACATTCTTGCGTGCTTTAAGCTAAGCAATATGCACTTAGCCAAAGAATGTGATGTGCGGAAGAAAAAAATACTTAAAATTGAAAGTAGGAATTAAAAGTAGTATTAATTCGATGATAATTATTTTTGGTCCAGACCACCAGATGTCGCACTTCAGTAGGATTATTTTGACGCGTGAGTGACGTCTCTATTTCAGTTTATAAAATGTACTCTGTGCGCGCGGCGCGGGCGCGAAACTGAATAGAAATTTCCGAACGTGTGCGCCGGCACAAACAAAATGTATGTAAGCGCTGCGTTCCGAATGACGTCATTAGGTTTTTTCGAGTAGGTTTCTCCGAACGCGCTGGCTTCCACACGAAACGTACGTGCGGAATTTATTCCGTTCGAAAATAAACCGAACGTGTGCGTTAGTTAATGTATTTTCTACTGATTCCATGCATTCAGATGTCCGAATACGGAAAACGAATTCGGAAATCGAATGCGGAAAACGTATGTATGCGGCCAGCCTTAGTCGTGTGCATATTATTGTAAATTCGTTTTCAGTTATTTTGAGTAAATTTTATTAATTTCACTATGCTTTGAACATTACCTAATTTGATAGCTTTTGATGTAACTTGTGTTATGTGAAATGTAAAAGAAAAAGTGATTTGTGCTACCAAACTGTGACAGTGTTTTCGTGCGGGTTTTGGAGGATCCTGCGCTTCCAGCCTTGCCTATCAAGGTCAATACGGTTTACATTACAAGGTCAGTTAACTATTTTAGTGGTCATTAATGACAACTAACCAGCTCATATGAGTCACCGACGGCCTCCGTGGCGCAGTTGGTAAGAACCGCCTGTGAAATGAGAGACCGCGAGTTCGGTTTCTGCCCCGAGACAAATAATTTCCGTGAACCATAATTATTTTGCTAATACCCGCGACACAAGATTTGTATCTTAGTGTGGGGTTAGTACCCATGTGTTATGTGAATGTTGACAGTATTAATTTAATATATATTTTTATGTACCCTAAGCGTTATGTAAACAATCGCACGACTTATAAGTAAATAATTAGCTCTGCTTATTTATTGTTGAGTGTCTACCGTTCAGTTGTAAGGTTCAATCACTTTAGCGTAATGTATTAAGGGTTAGCATATGTAACGTTAGTTTTTTTTTTCTCGGCATCTTGCTTAATTTTCGCTAGCGCCATGCAAATCCGTCTTAATTAAGATGCCTTCACCATATACTATAATGTATATTGGCAGGTGCGCCGTTTTCTTGTACACCCTGTATTCGCTGGGTGCGAAGTATAAGGTGAGGGAACCACGAAACGATCGCAGCGCGCGTCATGGCCAAAAAAGGAACTATCGGTGGCGGACGCTGTCACTTTTTACTAGCGAGATTTACGTTTTTAGTAAATAAAGATGAGTCACGAAGCTTGCTGCGTAGTTAATTGCAAAAACAATGGCAGAAATAGTGATAAAAAATTCTACAAATTTCCACAGGCAAGTTGGAAACGAGAACAACGAATGAAATGGATAATGGCTGTCAAGAGGAAAAAGTAAGTAAGCTAACCTAGAAGCAACATATCTAATACTTATATTTTGTATGTTGTAGCACGTTACAAATTAATTTGTTGTTTTATTTCAGTGTCGACGGAACACCGTGGTGCCCAAAGCCACAGGACAAGATTTGCAGTGCGCACTTTATTGGAGGCAAAAAAGCTGATGAACAGAACAGTCCTAGTTACGTCCCGAGAATATTTCCTGCTACATCTACCTCTGCAAGGCTTAATGCAAATTTAGCCATGTCAAGATACAAACGATACATGGAACGCAGTAACAAGAATGAAAAAAATGTACCTAACCTTCATTACCAATCCAATAGTACATTTGAAATAATGGAAACTACTAATAGCACAAAAACTGATAAAGAATGCCAAATTGAAATATTCTCTAATATTGAAAACGAAGGAAAAACATTCATTTGTAACAGATATATTAGAAATAGTGGCAAAGAAATATGTGACTCTGAAGTTCAAACTGAAATATCAAGCAATTCGAAGATTATTAAGAATTACAAGAAGACAAAACACCAAGGATGTAATACTGTTGAAAAGATTTACACTGATCAAACAACCTTAACAGAGAAGAAATATTTTACTGGGTTTCGATCAATTAGCGAAGATGAGGAACTCATTGCTCTTGCAGGTGTTACCCTTGACAATTTCCGTTTTTTATTAAAACGAACAGTGGACAATCACAAGTATATGGTTTCCAAAGAAGATAGACTTCTTATTTTTTTGATGAAAATAAAACTAGGTGTGACATTTTCAGCTCAAAGTGTCTTATTTGGTGTACATAGAACAACAGTATCAAGGATATTCTATTCGTATCTTGGAGAATTAGCATCTGCAACATCAGATATGATTTTTTGGCCCAGTAAAAGTGTTGTGCAAAAAACAATGCCGGACTGCTTTCATCCAACCTACACTAACACTCGGGTAATTATTGATTGTACTGAGTTTCAAATAGAAATACCATCTACAGTTGATAATCGCGTGTGGTGCTATTCACATTACAAAAAGGGTTTTACTGCAAAAGTGCTCATAGGTATTACACCAGGAGGCTTTATTTCATTTAAATCTAAAGTGGCCGGTGGAAGGAAAAACGATTCATAAATAACAGTTGAATCAGGATTGGTTGATTATTATTTAGAAAGTGGAGACATTGTTTTGGCTGACAAAGGAATTTCACAAATAAAAAAAATTTTAGATGAAAGTGGAAAGAAATAGGAATTGTTATGCCACCTTTTCTAAAAAACAATATGGAATTTTCTAGAGATGAGACAGATGCTACTTATAGTATTGCTCGGGTCAGGATTCATGTCGAGAGGATAATGCAACGGCTGAGACTCTATCAAATATTAAATAAAATTCCTCACAACTTGTTTTGTCATATTGATGATATTTTGCATATTTGCTGTGTGTTAGTAAATTTACAGCCCTTAATATTTTCTAATAAATAGACCTGTGCATGTTTTTTGGGATTTTTTGTATGTATGATGATTGTAAGAAAATAATTAAATGAAAAAATCCATAACACAGTTTACTTTTATTTAAAAACGCAATAATAACATAAGTAGTAATTAAGAAAACAACATAATTTATTACCTTAAATAATGTGAACAAATAACGTTACTCTTATTTATTACTAGTAACCAACACTAATAAAATATGAATTTTCAACAACTTTAATCAGTATTAACTCAAGTTCATATTTATCATAGGTAGATTGATTAAGTTATTACCAGTAAAACTACGTTTTGGCAGAATCTCTTTAATACTGATTTTTTCCTTCAGTTCCTCATTTCCAATCGTCACATACAAATGTGGTAAATAATGTTTAAAATAAAATTCTTCACTTTTTCAAATCGCATCTTTTATAAAAAGTTCATGTCTGTCTACTCTTATTATGCAACTACCGTTTTCCACTGGAGAATAAACAAAAAGATCGCATATTGTCATACCAGTGACATACATTTGTATTTGTATTTGGGTATAATATGAGTGATTTTTCTTTAATTCAATGTTATCATTAACAAACTCCAGATATTGCACATTACTAAGTTTACTGACAAAATCCACAACAACTTTTTTCTGGCAAGATATTGGACATGTAAATTCTACCAGTTTTATAATACATCCATCGTGTATAACAACTACATCTATGCTTGTGCATAGCCAAGGCTGCTCTTTGCTAACAATTACTCCAACTGTTATCACACGACAGTTGGCAAACTTTTGGTATTGTTGTAGCGCATGACATTCATTACGTTTACCATAATTAGTAGCATCACAATCAATGGATTTCAGGAACAGCATATTATGCACCAAACTCTCAAGTGACTTTGATTTTCGCACTTTTAAAAAAAATATTATTTCCTTAACACCTACTAATGGTGTAATATATTACGTACTACATCAAAAATTGCAAAAACAGTAAACAACTGCTAACATTCAAGGATGTTTTGTATGGCGTTGATGTCACTGAAGTTTGTCGAATAACATGTGCTTCAATGGTGTGGATCATAGCATCTTCATATTTAATTTCTTTCACATCTTGCACGTGTTGAGCTAAAACTAATTGTTTTCCTTTCAATGTTGTTTGTGGTTGGAAAATGATGTCGTGTGTGATTGGTCGGAATCCAGTTTTTATGATTAATTTGGCCATGTTTAACTGAAAATACATAAAAGGATGGATTATTGAGAGCACAAGCACTCATAAATAATCGTCTGCTATTTATATGAAATGCATTATTCGATGAAATTTGCTTATTTCTTTACTTACTTCTCATGACGACAGCCATGAAAAATCCGTAATGTACTAAGCGAAATCTATTGATTGTGCCATTTTAGACGAAAAATAAAAAAAACTTACCTTATATAGATTTAGAATATTTATTGGAATAAATGTAAATTACAATATTTAATTAAAATTGTTCGTTTGTAAATAACTCGTCGTAATGACAGCCGGGCATCTGACATTTCGGAGGCCACCGTAGTTGCAACCGCTAGTTGGCGCTGTCGTCGCGCACCCAGCGAATAAGGCGCCGACAGTCTGTGCACGTTTGTAATGAACGCTCAAGTAGCAGCTGCTGTTGCAATGTGCACGCTCGCGTATTATAACTACGTGTATATTATTCAAACGAAAAAAACAAAAAAAAAAGATGGTGGATGATTGAAATGCATCGCAATAGAACTAGGTAAGTTGAAGACCATAGAGTATAGTTAAAATTGAAGACTTTGCCGAACTAGTTCAGCCATACTAAATTATGCCGCCGAGGCGGCGGCGTCGCGGAACGGGCGGCGGCGGTGCCGGTGGACCGGCGGCGTGTGTGTAAACAGCCTAATGTGTTTGACATAAAGTTGGAGTTGAAGAAATTGTACAGATTTGTATAAATCTAAACGTGTGGCTTCCCATACCTACGTTTTTTTCTAATTTTATTGTATTTTTTACAGATGTACTATGGAGAAACAATTTCTTGAACTCACACGGGAGCCATCTGGGGAATTTGAAAATTTTCATCGAATGTCATTGGACGATTTTAATTATTTGCTCTCCAAAGTCGAACCCTTCATCTGTAAACAAGACACTCATCTCAGAGAAGCTATACCTGCCAAAATTCGATTATCAATCACTTTGAGGTTTTTAGCAAGCGGTGACAGCTACAGATCTATGCACTATTTATATAAAATTTCAAGCCAGTTGATTTCAAAAATTGTAGTTGAAGTCTGTAAAGCTTTGAACATGGCTCTGAAAGATGAAATAAAGGAAAACATGTATTTGTTATATATATTTATTTAAATCAACTCCACGTAGGTATACAATTAGTTATTCAATATTATTATTTTGTGTTATGTGAAAATAACAATGAAGAATTAATTATGACTGATAGTATGCCTGATATAATTAATCCGTTTTAGGAGTGTTATCGTCTGGAGCAACGGCTTGGGTCTCTGTTTCTGGTATATGTAACATAAATTGACTATCATTACATACATCTGAAGATGGAGGAACTATAACGTTATAAACACCAGTATTTTCCGATTCAGACTGCTTCTTATAGTGTAGACGAACTGATTTAATTTGGGTTTCCGGTACAATAACTTCATCGGTTATGACACGTATCTTTGAAGAGTGTTGGTCATAAGTTGTTCCGGTTGGCTGTTGCATGTAAATATGTTGACTTTCATTAGACCGATTCGAAAATGTTATACAAAGTGTCGGTGTTATAATTGCTTTAAATTACAACGTCATTAAATAACGTCACATTAAAATTGAAAAAATGATATTTTCAAACAAACTAAATAATAAAATAATTTAGTTTAAATACAACACGCTTTATGTACACATACAAGAAGCCAAGTCAGCAAAAGGAATATGGAAAAAGTTGTCCCAAGTATTTGAAGACTGGTTTAAGTTGGTCTTTTGAAAGACTTGATTGATAAGACGTTAGAAATAGTGTAAAGTATAGAGAACTATGTAAATAAAATAATGTCAGCTGCCCACCGTCTGAGAAATATTGATTTTAAAGTGGATGATGTAAATTTCTTGTCATACTGAATGCGACTTCCCCCGCTCTCATATTTTTTTTATTCTTGCCTCTGAGAGACTCCGGGATGAACTCCCTGTTGAGTCGAAGAGTGCCCATGGAATCTGTGTTATGTTTTATTTTTAATAGCCTAGATAGGAACGGCGCATTATAACATTTGTCCATGACAACGTTGTGACCTCTACCAAACAACGGTCTCAATAAATTAAATACATTTTTAGCCGTGGCACTCTCCGGCTCATTGCTCAGGTCATGATCTACAATCGCTTGCGCTTGCACCGGCACATGGACATGCCCTTTGCCCGAATATATGTCCATCTTCCAAATATAGCCCGTCCTTGACTCGCATATTTCATAGGTCTTTATACCTACCTTCGCTCGTTCCATAGAAGAAGCGACATTCATTAAAATTTCTCGGGCATATCTGTTTGTCTCGTGGACAATGTGGGCGATCATCTTGGTATCAAAATTTTTTTAGGACCTCTAAGTTCCCGTGACGTTGAATGTCGGGCCAGACGTGCCATTAAATACATGGGACCCCCTTAAAATTATTGGGATCGCCACGCCAATCAAAATAAAGCAAGTCTTCATTATGTGCTAGGGTCCGAAGTATTGTATCATTTTCGTCCCCTAGGTCATCGCCGCCATCCGCAGGGAACTCGATTGTAGGGAGTATGGTTGTGTAGGGGAATCAGGAATTCAACTCGAGGCGTCGGTGAAATAAAAGTTCTTACACCAAGCGTACACAGTTTTTAATAGGAGGCACACAGATGTCTTATTCACTACGGTAAAGCTATTACAGTTTATGCCTGCACACTAACTTTGTCCCTATATATACTATGAAGGAGATGAAGCGATAGTACTTTAAAGTTCAAAGCAAGCGCTATGAATTATTATCACAAAACTATTGTAAGCAACAAGGCAAGCTAGACGACGCGACGGTGCATCGCCGATAGTGAGCCGAAGCAAACTGAGTGGCGCGGCCGCATGGCCGGCTGCGTTGGCGCGAGGCCGTTGACGTCACGCGTACCTGAACGCCCGCCGCACCGGGGCAGTCAGCTGGTGTGCCGTTATTTAATATGTAAATAATTATTTTTGTGTTATGTGTGTGGAGGCCTACAAGATAGTTCTTTCTTATCAAAGTGTCGCCAAAATTACCCCCCACATCTTCCTCGCTGTCGCTGTCTTCCACTTCATTCAAATGGCGTTCTGCATTCATCTGCATTATATATTTCATATATATTGCTGATCCCGTTTATATAAACTGAACAATGTAACTCACTATAATAAATATGTAGAACCCACCGATCTGGTACGATCCAACGCTTGTGCCGGACCCAGGCGCCGTTGTGGAAGTACTGGACTCTGAAAAGTTTTCAACAAAATTTAGTCTAAAATCGAGAAAAAATATTAATGATATTTTGAGACATGTTACTAATGAGGTGTAAGACCAATCAACTCATTGTGAGTCCCAATAGCTATTGGGACTATAGTAATTCCGTATCTATTTGTTATAAGTTTTGAAATAACTGTAAAAATCGGTAAAAGGTACTTGAATACGCTCTGTGTGATCCTCGTGAGGGTCAGCATGAGTTGTGCGATCCGCTATCCCTATGCCGCGTATGCCACTGTGTGACGGAACTCATAAAAAAATCAATATTTAGGTGATTTTCGTCTCCTAATTGCAATAATAGATGTCTAATTTTGAAAAGCAATTAGTTTGTCTTAAACGAAAAATATCAATTATTTTAATTGAACACAATACACTTTTCGAATCTGATACTATTAAAATATTATTTACATTAGTATTTATTTCTGTGTTTACATGGTGCAATGCAGAATAAACTGCCGCCAGAATCGATTGACAGCTTGCCGCCCTCGTGTTACTCGGCGAATTTCTTCGACCTTCCACCATGGCCGCGTCTTTTTCAGCTGCCTCCATACTAAATTAAAAGCTTTCGCAAAATCGAGCTGAGCCTCCGAGAACAAACGTTGCCGAATATTATCACTAATAATGCCACAAACTAGCTGGTCGCGGAGGCTTTCCCTGAGCCAGCTGCCGAGCTCGCATGATTTTGACATCTTTTTTTAACACTGCCACGTACTCTGCAATCCCTTCGTCATTTTTTTGTGTTCTATGTCTGAACTTATAGCGTTCGGTAAGTTCGCTTGGCCTTGGTTGTAGATGCTTTTCCACGATGTCGACAATGTCCTGGAAAGTTTTATTTTTTGGTTTTGTTGGTGTGCACAAATTGAACAATAGTTCATAGCTTTCGGCGCCCATAACTGTGATTAGTGTCGGCACCTTGAGCGCGTCCGGCACTGAGTTAACCAGAAAATATTGTTCTCTTTCTATGTAAAATTTCCAATCGTCCTTATGGATGTCAAACTCTTTTATTTTTCCCATTGGCATTGTGAAACACGTTATTCGGATAATCCTCGTCGCCACTGAACTGTTGTAGGGAAATAACAATCGAACGTCTTGTCTAAACAGCATTTATTAGGAGACTGACTCAGAGTTGCTTACAACTAGTGATGAGGTACAACTGCAATCTATAATCTACATTACATAACGGAACACTTTAACCCAGCCTTTCTACATCCACAGGCTCCCCGACATCCCTTTTTGCATTTGCAAGAAATACGTTTTAACAGGGTTTCCGGAGCTGGAAGCTCGAGCGTGATCACAGAAATTAGCCCATTCTTACTTTTTTTTCATTCCCATTCCTCTACATGTTTTTTTATATTTATTTCTTTTGAATTCGTCTTCATAGCTTGACCTCATATATATGGTAAACATCTCATTTTTCTATAAAACAATCTCTTTCGTCTTTAACCATGAGACCTTCGCTCCGTCAAATGCTTTTTTTCTATTTGTGATAATACTTTCCAGCTCAGATGATGTTACAAAATCTGTTTTATCCATTCTATGCACTTGCAATGGCTTTTTTTTTTTGCAGTGTTTAATTATATGTATGTAAACTTCGGGTAGGTAAATCATTTGGTGCAGCTTTAAAACACATTCTATTTTTGCAAAATCATTATCGTTTAGAAGGAAACTGTGTCCTGACTCCAAAAATCTGAAACTTATTTCTTCCAAAGATGGATGATCATTTAATAGCGCTGTTAGAATTAGAACTAATGTAATATGTCGGTTCTGTCCTCCATATGAATCGCTCCATAATATTATTTTTTTTACATTTAGCTTCAGATTTTGAAACGTATGCTTAAGAATGCATACGTTTGTGTTTTTTATTAGAAAAAGGATACTTTGCAGCTTGGATATTTTTTTGCATATACAAAGTTTGTTGTGTAGATGCTATTTATAACGGTAACTCAAAAAGTAGTTTTTGTGGGTTGGATCCATTTTGCATAACTACGTCCAACTATATCTTGCGCATTGAGTTCAGTCGTTTTTTAGGGGTAATGTTGGAAATGATTTCAGATTCAATGTGCCCACATTGTGTACTCCAGTAATGTCTTTAACATTATCGCTGAACAGTTTTGTTAATGATATAGGGTTCTTATTTCCTATTTTTTCTCTCTCAGTTGACTCAACATATACTATATGTTGCGACTTATGTGTTGGGTGTTCATGGGACTTTACTACGATTGAATTTATATGCACCTATATAAATTCAGTCGTATCAAATAAAACTTTAGTGACACAAAAGGATTACAATAATTAAGTCCGAGTACATTGCTAAATTAAATTTAGTTACAACTAGTCGACGTGATGGCGTGCGAGTGTCATGGCGAGCGAGGCAGCGCGGCCCCTAGCACCGGTGGCAGCTCTCGGCGCGGCCCGGAACACGCCACAATCCTCCGCGTTGGTTTGCTGCCGCGCAAGCGCCGACCAATCCGGTGCGGTGTAGAGGGCGCTGCACATGCCGCAAGCGGCACTGCGCATTAGCGCAGGCCCGCATCGCGTCTTACTTCCGTGACGTTATTGGCTTGTCGCCACGCCGTTTTTCCATAGAACGGGCGGCGCAACGACCGCCTAACAACCCGATAGATGGCGTAAATTCTTCTGGATCTTCTACACTATATTCATTGTTATTATTATCCAAAGAAAGTATTTTATAATTGGGTTTCATATACTGGGTGGAATCGCTTATCGTCCGGAAAATTTAATAGTGTATTGTGTATGTGACATTAACGTTATATACGAGATTTATCATTAAAAACTACAAACTACCCCATAAACAACATCAGTACAAGATATCCCCAAAACACATATTATCTAAATCACCCTACACTTAAAAGTGCAATGACATGTCAATACTCAGGCGCGCGAGTGTATGGGTCACGCCACACAACAGCTGACTGTCGCGCATCGACCTTGAACTTACTTTGCGCCTATTTATCGGTATTATTACTCTAAATATTACCATATAACATTTTGATTTATTTAGAATTTTAGTGTGTTAGGATCATTTAAGTAAATGTAGTTGTTGCTAAGTTGTTAAGATTTACATTATTATTTTCATAACGTACCTACTACCTTAGAAAAAGCTGCATATGTTTTTATTTAAACGTTTTAATAAAGTCGAGAATGGACGACTTCGCTGTCGAAGGTCACGGATTCTTGCATGATTAGGAAGTCTGAACTTACCATTATCGAGTAGCCCCGGATAAGTCGTTAAAATAGTTCTTGTGCTGGGAACTCGTGGATTCATCATTCATGATACCATTCCTACGCAAAGACTGCAGATGTTCTGGATCTGCATACATCCTTCTTGCATGACCCAAGTTTTCATTGGATCGAACATAGCATGTCATTATTGTCACATACTCACTGTTCGTGTAATCACTCATTTTGACCGCAAGAAACTAACCAATAACCAAAATAATTTCATACAACATCACTCGGTACCGAATTTCGCACGACTGAGGAAGGTACGATCCCTGGAAGGTGTCGGCGGTGCGGGAGCGGGCGGAGCGGGCGGCGCGGCGCGGCGGTACGCTTTGTACTTGCGCTTGCGGCGGCGCAGCGGTGAGGGCGGCGCGATCAAAGGATTTTATTACTTAGATTTAGAAGTTTCTACTCGAATTAATATTGTATAAAGTAGGGTAACAATAATGTGTATTTATGAAGATTTTTTTCATTTATGTCATCTTTCTCTAAACAACGTTGTTTTATGAATAACTTATTCTAAATTAGTAACTAGTAGTGGTAAATTAATTTTACACTACATAAACAAAATGACAAAGTGTTCTAAATCATGTACTTGCCATGCACAATTTTTTTCGTGACGATAAGCGATTCCACCCAGTATGTATTATATTTGTTCGTATTGCCGCTCTTAGCACCATCATATGTGTTGCGGACGACGAGCCCAACGCTCTCGCGTAGTAAATAAGGATAGCTCTTTGTATTGTATATAGAGAATAGTATTATGTAAGTGAAAATAATTGTACATAAGCATAAAATTTTATTAAGGGTGGACCCGACAATGTGACGTTACGGCGCCCGCAGTTCAGACATGTCGGCGCCTCTGCGGCCCCCCGCCTCGCCCCGCACGAACTGCGGAATTAGTAAAGGCGGGCGGGGATTGCTGGAATTTGTGCCGCCCGGGCGCGCACCCGACTCTGAGCTGTGAGCGCCGTAAAGGAATATAGATCGTGCCAAATTGTGTTACGGCACGCACTCGCCGATGTATTATACTCCTGTATCAAGAACCAGAAAATACAGTCCTTTTGGAAAGCAGTACTCGTGTCATTTGTTCCCCGAACCCATCGAAGGCGACGTACTGCACAATATGAAACGCTTATAAGTTTCTTCTTCTTACTATCTTATATTATTCAATATGGGTCCTCACCATCACTGGGAGGACCCATATTGAATGAAGTTATTTATAAATGTATATTATTTTTAATTTACACTCTAATAAGTAAGAAAAATAAAATAAAAATCTCAAGTGAAAATCAATTTTAACGCCTTGTTTTCAAGAATTTTGAACTAAATCGCCATCTTTTAAAATGTCAAATAAGTTTTACATCAATCACGTGTGACAGTTACACGATTTAAAAAAAATGGTTTTGGTAATTTTGATCCGGATTTAATTCTAGCATTTACATATATACACACATAATGTATACACTTTTTTTTTGCACTTACATATCAATAGTTAGATATTTTAAGTGGGCATGAGAAAAATTCTTCGCGATATTTCTTTTTCCCAAAAGGAGCATATCACCTGACGATTTTGCCTTCGAAAAACGGAAGTGCTATGAAGAAATAGATGCGGCACTAAAAGTTCATAGAATACGCGATGCAATACAGAGCAAGTAAATAAATGTGGCGGCAAGAAAGAGAGTCCGATTTGAAAAATAAAAACTGTTCAGACTGTGCTATGGTTAGTAGCGACATTCCAATAGAAACAAGGAAAAATCATTTTTTAAAATTTGCAACGTCAGAGTGCCTCTAATCTTGCTAACAAAAATCGAAAACCAATATTGTTCAAATACATTTTGAGTCAGTTGGTTGATAAAGCTGAACTTACTTGCAGCATAAAAGAATTCGAAATTCTTGAACAATTTATAGATTTCATAAAACAACAATTCGGAGAAAAAAAAACATTATACACACTTTCTCTCCGAGCTGCAAAGCTGCAAACAAGATACTAATGAAACAGCTAATCAATTCTCTTTAAGAATTGAAACATGTCTAGCCAAATTGCTCACAGAAATCAAAATGTCTAACCCAATCAAGAAAAAAGCCGAAATATCTGGACGAGAAGCCGCAATGGAAGACCTTGCATTGCACACCTTTAATGTGGGATTGCAACCGAGATTCTCACAAATGAAACTACGCTGTTAATTTCGCAGTCGCGGAAGAAAAGATCATGTCCGCGGTGAACAAAAGATCACAATAATCAAATTCGGGTTATTTCGATAAACCAAAATTCAGTCCGCGGCGCAAATTTAAATCTTACCCAAGCCGTTTCCCACAAGGATTCCGTCCTAGTCCTTCTAGAAGCATAAATACGAGTGAAATCGTTTGCAGATAATGCAATAACGTAGGACATAGCATTGAAAATTGTCGCAAACGACAATATAAGAACAATAAGAACCGCATTAACAACCCAACTAACCCAAATCAAAACCTAACTCCAAATCGCCCACAAAAGCAGCACAACCCTAATTCTTAAGTGTTCAACAAGCAAGCCCAGCTTCTTAAGTGGAAGCTTGCGGCATGGTAGATTACATCCACTTCCTTTCCCGTTCGGAGGGCTTCCTCTTCGCTATAGAAGCTCTGCAGATCTCCTTAAATTCGGCCGCGTTTCTGTTCTTGACATAGATCGCGGCGCCGACGATAACGAGCTCAATCGTAACTCTTTCGGTGGCCCATCCCTCTTGTCTCGTCTCCATAAGAAGTGAAGGATGTCGCGGTCTTCGTTTCTCAGTTTCACTTGCAGGAACAATTATTTTATGTCCGCTACCACCGCAACAGGACGCCAGCACCAAGTGACCATTAAGTGCGTCAGATACCACACCCTTGTGCCCGTCGCTGGTCCCGCCTCCTCGGCGTACCCGTTGTCCAGCAGGTTCTGTATCTGTCGCTGATACTCGGCTCGCAAGTCTTGATCTTTGTCAAGTTTTCTTCTTCTCTATAGACTTTATAGACACTGGCAACACCTTGTCTGCCTTCTTCCAGAGAAGTGCGACTTCATAACGCCCGCTCGGCGTCTGCCTGGTGTAGTCCTCCAGTTGCGCCAGGGCTCTGGCGTCTACGTCGCACTAAGGGGTATTTGAGTGATCTAGCTGGCCAAAATTACAATTCTTAGAATTACCCTCAGGTAAAAAACAATGGGTTCCTAGAAAAGCCAGGTAGTTGGGCGACCCAACCCTATTGTTTTTATTTCACCCACTACAAATCCCAGAAGATAAGGTCAGTCGGAACTCAGACATTGCTCGTAGTGGTTGTTCGGTTTCGATATTTGTGCTTTAAAACTCATATTTTAACAATTTGTTATTATAGGTTGTGTGGTGAATAATTTAATTTTAACTATGGATTCTCAAACTGCAGGTAATTGAGTTATTTTACATGTTTAAAGTATTTCATTTTATTAGAGTATTACATTATTTTTGACCATTTTGAAAAATAGCGTTTTTATTTGTTTATTTTTTGTGAAAAATAAGTTTTGAGAGGCTTTTTGTTATGGTGCCCGGCATTACCCGGCTATGATTCTTATATATTCTTAAACTATAGATCTTATACTTTATTTAAATGTAAAAATTGGTTCCTACTAATTCCTACTCCGCCATCTGGAGCGATTTTCCATCTCTAACATAAATTTGTAAAAAAAATATAACTTATGATTATTGAAATAAAACTATTATTTACGGATTTTATCGCGAATTTAGTTTAATTTTTTTACATTTTTAACTTCCCGACGTTTCGATTACTTTACAGCTTTCGTGGTCACGGGGCGGACTGAGGTATTGGTCGTCCGCTCTGTGACTGTTACAAATCAACTACCCTTATTTTACAATTATTAAATTAAAAAGTTAATTTAAATAGTTAATCTGTATTTGCGATCCGATCTACGCAGAAGGAGCTCACAGTGTCCTGAGGTCTGGCAGTTGGTCTTTTGGGTTCCGATTTAATTAAATGTAGAATTGGATCCCATGCTTGTGCAAGCTTCAAGCCATCTTCTCTATTGAAATTTGGATGTTTTTTAATTTCAATAGCCTCGCGAAACATCCTGGGCAGGAAACGGTGTTCTTTAGCGAGGACTTGGGGCTGGTCAAAGCGGAAAGCTGTAAAGTAATCGAAACGTCGGGAAGTTAAAAATGTAAAAAAATTAAACTAAATTCGCGATAAAATCCGTAAATAATAGTTTTATTTCAATGTGTAACATTCGCGTAAATCTAAGAAACCACTTATGATTATTTTAATTTTATTATTTCAGGTCCTTCTGGAAGTAGTGTAATAACTCGAAGAGAAGTATTTGATCTTATGAGATCCCAAAATCATTTAAATTTTAACGATCAATTAGAATATGTTGAAAATTACTTGATTTCAAATAAACGTTATTCTAAAGAAGAAGTAAAAGACAAAGCATAATTTTACACGCTTAAAATCAGAAATGAAGAATCGGAGTGCTAGAATTACCTGAAATACCGACAACAGCAGGTAGACCTACAAAATCTTTTGAAGAAGCTAGTGAACGAAGTAAAAGACGTAAAACAGAGAACATCCGTTTATCTGATATTCCTGAAAAAATAATATATGCAGCACAAATGGAGTTGAAGAGCCCAGGGAAATAGAAGTGCATCAAACATTTTAAAAGAGATTTCGGAGAATAGAGATCGTGCTAAAGAGTACAGGAAGTTAGCAGAACATGACAAGGCACAAGTTAAGCAAGTTGACCCAGAGAAAGCACTTGAAATGTTTGTAGATGCAAATCTGACAAGGTCGCAATATGAGAAAATTAGACAAACCACAGGAAACCTTCCATGCTATACAGTTTTGCAGCAATATAAAAGACAATGTTATCCTCCCCACGAGTCTTTCAATATAACTGAAACATGTGCCGAGGTGAATTTACAAGGTGTTATAAACCATACAGCCGAAAGATTACTTATTTATTTAGAAGATGTTTTGAAAACTCTTAGCGATGATGAAAGAGATCTTCAAATGATCTGTAAATGGGGTTGTGATGGCTCACAACAACAACAGTTTAAACAAAAATTTGAAAACGATAGCGGGTGTGATTCACACATTTTTCAAAGTTCATTTGTACCTCTGCGTATAATATATGGAACAGAAAATAAAATATTGTGGCAGAATGCAACACCATCATCGCCCCGCTACTGTAGACCTATCCGTATACTTTTTGTAAAGGAGACAGTGGATATAACGAACGAAGAAATAAACTACGTGGAAAGTGCGGCTAGTAAATTAGAACCCACATCAGTAACAATTAGTGGCAGAACGTATATTGTTAAAAACAAAATGTTGCTAACAATGATAGATGCAAAAGTGTGTAATGCGTCAACAGGGACAAAGTCTACAATGAAATGCTATATATGTGGGGCCACATCAAAAGACTTCAACGATTTAAATAAAACTAATGAAGTTAGTACAGATACACTGAAATTTGGTTTATCCATTTTACATGCCAGGATTCGGCTATTCGAAAGCTTATTGCATATTTCCTACAAGCTTGACGTGCAAGATTTGCCACCTAAATCTGAAGCAGATAAACTTTTGATTAAAAAGGAGAAATAGAAAATTCAAAACGAATTTAAAAGTCAACTAGGTCTCCGTATAGATTTTCCCAAAGCTGGATTTGGTAATACGAATGACGGTAATACCAGCCGAAGATTTTTTGAAGATCCTGAATTAGCAGCGAAAATAACTGGCCTAAATGTCACATTTATTAAAAAAATTAAAGTAATTCTTGAATGCATTTCAAGTGGACACAAAATAGATGCAAAAAAATTTTAAAAATTTACTAGTTATACGGCTAAACTATATGTTTCATTATATGGTAGGCATAATATGACACCTACTATGCATAAAATTTTAATGCACGGCTCTATTAATTATTATATAAAAATATAATGGAATATTAATATTAATTATTTCAGGTAAAATATTATCTCAGAAATGGAAAAATATAAGAGACGCGTGGATAAAATGCGACAAAAAGAAACGTGAATCAAAATCTGGATCAGGTGCAAAACCAATACATACTACTGTGTCCAAAAAATAAGGTGACATTTGAATTTAAAATGCACGCGTCGAATGTTTTGGAGAATTATTATTTTTTTTGGTTGGTAGTACTATCAGTGACATCTATGTCAAATTTACATGTCAAAATATTCATTAGTGTTTGAGATACGCGCCATTTTCTCAACTGCTAAAAGTGAGTTTTTCGTTTTTTGCAATGGCGAAATTTGTGGAGCAAAGAATTTGCATTAAATTTTGTTTGCGGAACCAATTTTCTGCTGCGGAAACGTTGAGGATGGTGCAGAAAGCGTTTGGTGATGAGGTTATGTCTAAAAAAAATGTTTACAAGTGGTATAGTGAGTTCCAAGCCGGCCGTGAATGTGTCGAAGACGAAGAGCGTCCTGGGCGACCATCAACCTCAACCGACGAAGCTCACGTCCAACAAATCAAAGATTTGGTGTTGAAAAATCGTCGATTAACGATTAGAGACCTTGCTGATGAGGTTGGCATATCGAAAGGCTCGGTCAATGCCATTTTAAAGGATGTTTTGGGCCTCAAGCGCGTCACATCTCGACTGGTACCGAAAACATTGAATTTTTTGGAAAAAAGGCGTCGCGTTGAAGTGTGTAAAACGATGCTTTCTATCAGAACAAGATGGAACGCATAATCACTGGAGACGAGACTTGGATCTATGCTTACGACCCCGAAACAACCGATCAATCGAGCGAATATCGTGCCAAAGGGGAACCGAAACCAAAAAAAATCGCGCCAAAGTCGCTCAAAAATCAAGGTCATGTTGACAGTTTTCTTCGATTATCGTGGTGTTGTGCATTATGAATTCCTTCCGCCGGGCCAAACAGTCAACAAGGAATATTATTTGAGCGTTATGCGTCGTTTGCGTAACGCTATCCGCCTAAAAAGACCGGAACTGTGGAAAGACAATTCTTGGTTTTTACACCACGATATTGCGCCGTCCCATACTGCACTCGTAATTCGTGTCCATTTCACCAAAAACTCAACCCATATCGTTCCGCAACCATCATATTCACCTGATCTGGCGCCGTGCGACTTCTGGCTCTTCAGCAGGCTCAAAAGACCGCTCCGAGGACACCGTTTTGATACGATAGAGGAGATTCAAGCCGCAGCGAAGACGGAACTGAAGGCCATCCCGGAAAGCGACTACAATCAGTGTTTCGAAAATTGGAAAATCCGTTGGCATAAGTGCATTGCATCAGGAGGGGATTACTTTGAAGGGGATGAAATTGATTTGGAAGAATAAATAAAGAATTTTCAAAATAAATACAATGTCACCCTATTTTTTGGACACAGTATGTAAATATCAATATTATGAAAATTTACAATTTTTTAAAAAAATTACCCCACGGCCACCCCAATCTGGATCAAACATGCCGGAAGAAAAAAAAAACTGAAGTTACTAATATCAACAAAAGAAAGAAAAACGAAGAAATAAATCCAGTAGATAAGAAAATGATTAAGTTTATGGAAACGTTAGAAAAAGATGACGACATTAGAATGACGTCTTTTTTTAAAGGTATAGCTCCTACCGTGGAACGCTTCAAAGACGAAGACATTGTTGAATTCCAGTATCAAGTATTGAATATTATAAGAAATATTCAATATAAAAATAGTTATAACGCTCCACATCATTCACGCACAACAGATGCAATGGACTCCCCGGCACACTATGGTTACAATACTGCTGCTGGACCCAGTACGAGAGTTCAATCACAGGCTTCGAATTGGGTACTTGACTGTTGAAGAAATAAAATATAAAATGCTTTGAATATGATAGCTTATTAGCAAACAATAATTTTACATATTTTTTGTACATTAAAATAAATTGTAAATATTTAAATTATCTAAAATAAGTTTGAGATTTTTTTAGCTGTGGTTACAATTATTAAAACGCGAGCAGCTGTCATTGAAATTCGTGTGACGTCACGTTTTACACAACATCTTGTTCACAGTGGTTCACAGAGAACATTGTATAAGGAAATCTAGTTTTTTCTTCATAAATAAGTGATCTTGTTGCATTCTCTGTTATTGAAAACATTCATAATACTTTAGAAATAAAACATATCTGAATTAAATTGTCCTAGCTCTAAGGGTTACCATATAAAAGATACATTATAAAATGGAATCAGGGTATTCAAAAGCTGATAAGGCAATTTTGCCAAAAGTGGATTCGTATATGGTTGCAAATTTCTTTGCAAGTAACCTAGATTTTTGCTCTGCCGAGTTTCGGAATGCAAAAGTTTCACTGTAAGTATACAATTAAGTTAAACAACGTCATTAATTTGTACTCGTTTAAATAATTGTCTCCATTATTATTTATTAAACAACATAAAAATTCATATCTTGTTTCTATTTCAGATCGTCGCGACAGTCGTATGGCGATGATGCTATCGGGTATGTCCAGCTGAAGAGGGAGGCGAACTTGTGCATTGTTAAATGTAAAATATGTCCTGAACACAAAGTTCGTCAACAGCCATACACAGCAATCTTGGTTGTAGATGAAAAAAAAGGAGAAGTAATAAGTGTGAATTGTAATGACTGTCCTGCTTCCCAAGGATGTTGCAAACATGCAGTGGCTTTTCTTATGTGGTCTCACAGAAGAAGTGAAGAACCATCTTGCACTGCCACAGAATGCTACTGGAAAAAATCAAAGCTTGCTAAAGTGGGTAGCACCCTGAAACTTATAAAAATTAAATTTTCAAAAAATTATATTTTCACTTATGTTTTATTTAGATAAGTAGGTAGGCACTATTATAATGCATGTCTGTTTTGCCATTCTAACGGATTTGCATTAATAAAATAATCCGCAAATAAATCCCTATAGGATGCTGATGATCGGCTTCCTCTATTTGTGGGTCCACCGGCTATTTCCAGTTCTGGTGGAACGTACAGTGTGTCTTGAAACCTATACCCGTCTCTTTCGCGCACGTAGTTATGTAAGACACAGCAAGCTTTTACTATGGCTATTGCAAGTTCCTGTCGGACATCTAGTGGGCGGTGAAAAATTCTCCATTTGTTGGCTAATATCCCAAACGTGCATTCTATGTACCGCCTTGCCCGAGACAGTCTATAGTTGAAGATTCTTTTCTCCGCTGTTAAACTCCTACCTCCATAAGGTCTCATTAAATTTTCACATAAGCCAAATGCCTCATCCCCCACTATGACGTATGGCATCGGTACTCCATTATTTGATATGGGGCGCTTCTCCGGAATTTGTATATCTTTGTTGACAAGTTTTTGATACAAAATAGATTTTTTATATATCGATGAGTCACTACATTTTCCATAAGCCCCAACATCTATATATGTGAACTTGTAATCTGCATCGCATACAGCAAGTAAAACGATGGAAAAATAATTTTTATAATTATAGTACAGTGACCCTGAATCGCTGGGTTTTATCACTCTTATATGCTTGCCATCGATGGCACCAACGCAATTGGGATAGTTTGCATTTTCATTGAAACCTTTTGCTATTTCAAGCCACCTCTCTTCATTTAATTCTGGAAACGATGACTGTTTCATATTCTCCCAAATCGCCATGCAAACTTTATGTATGATATCTCGGACAGTTGTATGTCCAATCCGGTAATTATGACTCAATTCCATTAAAGAACATCCTGTAGCAAGATATCTGTAACAAAGAACAAATATAATTTACAGGTAAATCTCTACAGAGCAAGTGGAAGAACATCAGGACTAGTTACAGCAGGGAAGTAAAACGCAGAGCTGGTATTAAAAGTGGATCAGCAGCTTCGCGTAAGAGTCCATACGTATATTTCGAACAACTTCATTTTCTTCGGCCTACCGTGGTAATTAATGAAACTCAAAATAGCATGGATGAAACACGCACTGCCGAAACCAACGCTAACAGCGGTAGTACTCAAGGTGAACGACCTGTTTCCAAAAAGAAGACAAATGACGACGATAATTTGGTGCAGGTATTAAGGGAAAGTATTGTAATGAGAGAAGAGCGTGAAAGACAGCAAGAGTCTGATTCAGATAGAATGTTTATACTTTCACTTCTAGATGATTTTAAATACATCCCGAGACATCGTAAGCTTTCTACAAAAATGGAGTTAATTGAAGTTATAAAAAGAGCTCAAATGGAAACTCACGATTCTGAATTTAGTCCGTTTCGCCAACGTTATGTTGATTATGAACCAGGAACATCGGCCGCCAGATCATATAGACCACAAACATCGTTCAGTGGGCAATATCGCCAAGGTCAAGGATACTCGACTGAATATGGACCGGAAACCACAAGCAGTGGGCAGTATCGCTATGGATACTCGACACACTCGAATTATAGACCAGAAGCCTCGACCACTGAAGGCCGCCGTGGGTATTCTACGGCTGTTCCAGACAGGCAAGACAATACTGTTTATACTGAAGCGTTATCACCAACTGACACAAATGCAACAGATATGTCTCAGGGTTCTGAATTACTAGAATTATTTACTACACAGGACAAGATGAACTAGGTAATTCATTACCATACATGTAAGAAATAAATAATAAATGTTAAGACTAATTAACAATATCTTTCAGTTTCGTACTCACCTCAAAGTTATCACCAGTTTTTCTTCAGGTTTTATACAAGCTCGCATAGGAGTATCAATGCCCTTGATTGAATTTCGTATTTTTTCCAAAAGGTTATCAAACGATTGCACTGACATCCTTGTGTAGTTAAAAAACCGGCCTGGGAATGCGCGAATATCTTTAAAATAGGTTTGGAATAAGCCTTTTGAGTGTCTTTCTAGAAAAAGTGGATGAACCCAGTGTCTTTTCTTTGTTTTGCGTTTTTTACGAGATAGGTAAGCAATAATTATAAGTTCTTCCACGTCCATATTGCTCGACGGAAGGATCTAGACTAGTCGTTGATTGGCTGTAATAACTGGCTGCGCAAATATTCTGGCTGTCGCAGCCTAGCTGCGCAGCCAGGCTGCCTGGTGCGAGGGGGCCTTAAATGACAACACAAAGCAACCGGAGAGGAACAGTCCTGGCTACGACAAATGATTCAAAATACGACCATTACTGACCATGATAAACGGAGCTTGTCAAAATAATGCATAAGATTCTTCTTCTCAGAGTATCGACGAATCTATGACACTATTCAAAGGCCGCTCATCACTCAAGCAGTATATGTCGCTGAAGCCTGTAAAACGTGGCTACAAGGTTTGGTGTCGATACCTTTACGAATTTGAAATGTATACTGGGAAAACTGGAAATTCTGTAGAAGAAGGTCTAGGAGCTAATGTGGTAAAGAGGTTGACTCAAAAACTTATAGATAAAGAAACGAAAAAAGTGCATATCACATTCGACAACTTTTTTTGTGATTATAAAATATTGGAATACCTTTACCAAAATGGTATATACGCCTCTGGTACGGTGCGCAGGCACAGAGCTGATATGCCGCTGATTATAAAAGGTCTGAGGGGTAAGAAAATGAAGCTGAAGAAAGGGGACTTCAAGTGGAGGGTAAAATAAAATGTTATAGGTCTACCAGAATCTCATGGCATAAAAGAACATCGGTCACGTCCATACATATTGGGACCTGGCAAAAAAATATGGTGTACACAGCTGAGATATAGTTTATTTTGTTGCATAGGGCTTGAGGAATTATGTCCAATTAGATGAAGGTTCTAAAAAAGCCGGATTTATTAAAATATTTCATATATTTGTAACTTTTTAGGTTATGGTTACACGTTGGTACACGTATAAAAAAATAGCACATTATAATGTCATTGTCAAAAACAACAACATAAAACAAGAACATAATTTTGAAACACTTAGCTGAATTATATGAACACAATGCAAAAAACACTTTGAAGGATAGACTGACGCTCCGGGTTCATATTGGAAATATGAGAATACTTCGCACTTTTAACGAAATCACAAAGCGTTATCATTATCCAATGGTCAATCGTACAAGGTCTTCAGAAATGCAAGGGTCTATCGGAGCCCGTTATCAAATATCAAAGCCAAGTCATAAATATAAACAGAGAAATAACAGTAGGCGCAAATTGGAAATCACAATAAAGCAAATGACAGCGCTCAGAAGTCATATGTATCATAGAAAATACCTACACTTTATTTTTAATTCAGCACTGACTACCTTCAACGCTGTAGATAAAACCTTATTTTGAAACAAAGTATGAGTGATGGAACGCGCTCATACGCGTTCAATATTATTAAAACACTTTAAGATTGTCTTTTATATCCGGCTATTTAAAAATATATGGAAATATGCATTTTTATTCGAATAAATCGTACTATTTTTTGATGTACCATTCATAACTGGTCCCTTCATGGTCCATTATGGCCGATGTTCTTTAAAAAAAAAACAATGATTTTTATGTGGCAATACCATCGACGAACAGCTGATTCAAAACTTGAGTTATGTCATTCGATGTAAATATTTTAAGATTTCTATCCTTTCTTAGGGCTCCCGCACACGGGCCACCGGCCACAACCACAAAACGCCGCCACTGGCATATTTCCTGTATTTTTCATACATTTTATATGGACTCGCCGCACACGGTTGGCGCCGGTGGCGGCCACACGCTTCAAATCGTCGCAGCTTGCATCTTGTGGCTCGCACCGGCCACTAAACGCCGACACAAAAAGCCGCCACACGCCACTCGCGCGATTCCGCGCCCCTCTCTCCCTTGCCTCAGTTAACCTGTGTAAGTCGACGGTGACGCACGCACGTAGTCTGTAGTTCATATAGGTAGATAAATATGGATATAGAATTATTTATATCAGAGATACAATCCCGTCCTGCAATTTGGGATTCAAAAAGTGATAGTTATAGTAATAGATGAGAAAAAGTGAAGGCCTGGGAAGAAATCTGCGAATTGTTTGTGGGAGATTTTTCGAATAAAACTGCCAAAGAAAAGAACATTGAAGGTAAGTTTAATAAAATAATATAAAACCATATATTTATATTCTATTTTCTTGCCACGGTATTGCTCCTTCATTCATAAAATAATCTTTTAACGTATCTCTTGCCGTAGACGCTCGTGTTACTGGCCAGCCTGTATTTTGTATATTTTCGAGTCCCACTATTTTCAAAGTATGCCGAAAATTGAAGCCATCCCTTTTGCGAATAAAGTTGTGCAAAATGCAACAAGCTTTCACAATGTCTTCTGAGAAATGAACAGAAGTGTTTAATGGGCGATGTAATATTCTCCATTTATTTGCTAGTACGCCGAAGGTACACTCAATGCAACGTCTGGCACGGCTTAACCTATAATTGAAAACTTTTTTGTCTAAGCCCAAATATTTTCCAGCATATGGCCTCATCATATTTTCACTGAGGCCAAATGCTTCATCACCAACAAATGTGTAGTTCAATGGTTGTCGATTACCGACCTGTCGTGGTGAGGGGATATTTAATGTCTTTCTGTGTATTTTGTTACACAGTTCACTTTCTCTAAATATTGTAGAATCGGATGCTTTACCGTATGCCCCAACATCCACGAACGTAAAAAGTAAATTCGAGTCGCAACTTGCTAGAAGTACTATTGAAAAAAAATTTTTATAGTTAAAGTACAAGGAGCCGGTATCGAATGGATGAATAATTCTTATATGTTTCCCATCTATGGCGCCTAAACAATTAGGAAAATTAGTATTTTGAAGAAATCCGCTGGCAATTTCTTTCCACATGTCTTGGGTCGGTTCTGGAATACAAACGGCTTTTAAATAGTTCCAAATTAGTTGACATGTTTCTTGTACTATTTTCCTTGCTGTAGAGGCCCCACGGTGGTAAGAGAGTTCAAAATCCTCAAACGAGCATCCAGTTCCTAGATTTTTTTTTTTTATTGCTGTGAATGGCGAGACGAGCATGCCGTTCGCCTGATGGTAAGCGATACGACCGCTCATGAACAGTAGCAAAACCAAACAGCACCTTGAATTACAAAGCAATGCTTGGCATTCCACTGCGCTCGCCATCCTGAGACATAAGATGTTAAGTCTCAATATGTCCAGTAGTTACTCTGGCTACAATGCCCTTCAACCCGAAACACAACAGTGCGTTAACACTGCTGTTTGACGGGAGAAATAGACACTGCGGTGGTACCCACCCAGATGGCCTCTCACATATGAGACACCTACCACCAGTACCTATAGATACCTGAAACAAATTATATTTTTTTAAAAATAAATTAAATAAATTAAAATTATATTTTTTGTTGTTACAGTAACTAAATTACAGAGGAAGTGGAAGAGTCTTCGTGACAGTTTTAATAGAGAAAATACAAAAAACAAGAACGTTGCGAGTGGTTCGGCAGCAACAAGCAGTAAACAGTACATTTATTTCAATCATCTATCGTTCTTGAATTCCTTAAAAGAAGTGAGACCGCCTACCGATGTTACTAATGCAACTGATGATGCGGAAACATCTCGCCCGAAAATAAACAGAAACATTAATATAAAAAGGGCCGAAAAATCAGAAAATGAAATTCTCAGAACACTTTCGGAAAATTTAAAACGTAAACATGATCAAATAAGCGACCAAAATGACCCCGATAAGCAATTTCTGATGTCGCTGCTTCCACATGTAAAAAAAATTGACGAAAATTGTAAACTTGATTTTCAATCAGAAATATTACAGTTAATTAGAAAGTACACGCATAATCAAAATTATGAAACCTATTCGGCACAATATTATGGTTATTCTTCAGGAAATGCCAACATACACTCGACACAAAAAGCTTCTACATCTGTTCAGCCTTCTCCACTTCATTCACATTATTCCGACAAGTCTATGCTTGACATGTCATACTCTACACAAAACGCTTCTACATCTATCCCGTCTTCACCTATAATTCAGCCTTCTCCAACTCATTCATATTATTCTGACCAGTCTATGGACAACAGTTCTGTTATCGAAAACATGTTCCGTGATGATGACGAGTGATACCAAATTATAATAAAGACATAATAACTAAATACAAATACCTACGTGTTTTATTTGTTAACTAGCTATTCTCTAGTAGAAAAAACAATACATTATTTTATCATAGTGTTCTGTGGAGTTTTATGCTAGTGATTATTTCCACTTACCTTAATGTGATAGCTAGTCTTTCCGCAGGTGCGATGCTTTTCCGCATGTTGGTATCGTGGTGCTTTAATCCAGCATATAATAGAGCATGTAGTTCCCAAAACGTACCTATGCTTAAACGAAAATGTTTGAAAAACTTTTAGGACGGTTTAGAAGATTATCGAAATGTTCGTTGCATTTGTTTACATTCGTTAAAATTGGATGTATCCAATAACTACGGTTTCGTCTTCTACGACGACGTCTTTTTATCAAAAGTAGCGCAATTAAACCTTCTTCGTCAGAGTCCATTATGATACTGCACGCAAGGGTTAAAAAAAGTACAACAACAAGCAGCCACCGACCGCAAGTGTCGACCACCGGCCACAAGTGGCTGTCGCGCGCTTCAGCTACCTTTGTAGCCGCTTCTAGCTTCTAGTGGCGGCGTTTGTGGCTGTGGCGAGTGGCTCGTGTGCGGCGATACTTAGCGAAAAGGTACGAATTAGTTCTACAATCACAAGTCACAATCATTTTTTGAAACTAAACAGTAATGCATTAAATACCTATTTACAGGAGTTTCCAGAGATATTAGATAAGGAACGGTTTATTATTATTCCTTTATCTTCATCAGAAGATTTACAGGAAAAGTATTTAGAAGTAAGCTCTGACTAAAATGTTAATGAAATAAAGAAGACTGGAAATAAAATTATACGTTTTTATTATACAATCTTGCATCTTTCGTATTACATTTATCGAATCTAATAATTATTTAAATAAAACCGACTCATAATCAAACTACTTACAATTTGGAAATTGAAAGTTGTTTGATTAAGTGAGAACTAACAAGAAGAGAGAATTAAAACGAAACTGGTGGCTCGGTACCACTATTTTTATCTACGTTTTGAAAGTACCAGCGCTCCACCTATATTATAAATACTCGTAAGACTCGTATTTATGTTATAATTTAAAACTGAAAAAAATCTTATTTGCCTATTTTAATTGGCTATTAATCTAAAAGTACAATTTTGAATTAATTATAATGTTTAAATAACCTTTATATTTTTACTTAAAACATTATGTAATTTATTTAAAAAGTTGTACTAAAAAAATAATGTCAATTAGAAATAAAAAATAATTACAATTATTGAAAGTATCAAAATATGTTCATCCAATTACCCCAGTGTTGCAATGCGTAAATTCAAATTTCCCAAAATGCCATGAGATTCTGGTAGACCTATAGTTTCGTTGTGTGGCAAGACAACAAAGAAGTTCTTTTGATGTCAAATGTCTTCCACCCAAAAGGTCAAACTTCAGTTACAAGAACCTAGAAAGATGGCTCGAAAATATCCGTAAAATGCCCCCTCGTCACTAAAGAATACGGAGAATGGGAGGAGTAGATCGATTCGATCAACTGAAAAGCACATACACTGTGGGTCGTAGGAGCAAGAAATGGTGGCTTCGAATTTTTTATTTTTTGATGGACGCTAGCATAACCAATGCGTTTATTCTGAGCCATAAAAATGGCATAAACCTAACGCAACGTAACGTATAACGTGTAACGTGGTTACAGTAATAGCGCCATCTGTTGATACAAAGTGTTAAACTGTATTGTTTTTTGGTAACTAGGCTACTGTATATAAAAGTGTAAAATGTAAATGTTGTTATATATAAAGGTATTGTGCAAGGTGACGAGCCTTTATAGGTGTATACAGACAGTATTACAATTTATCTTATTAAAATAATACAATAGCACAACTTAATCTAAAACAAATTAAGGTTATGGGCCCAGCACGCTTCCACTATCTATTATGCCCAATAACAACTTCAGAGGAGTAGTACAATAATATTTTAATGTTCATGTTTCCGGAGTTAGCGTTAGGTCATTAAGGTGAATTAAAAAAAGAGGGTTCTATGAATCAAGGAATATGGAACACCCCAAGGAAAAACGTTCTCGCAAACCTACCGTTTCAAAATTAGATGATTTTGACATTTCAGCGATACGTAATAAAATTAACAAATTTCATTGTGTCAAAAAGAAAGTTCTTACATTAAGGAGCTTGCTTACAGATCTAAGAGAATCTATTTGATTCACAGGACATAGGGAGACATTGAGAAGAATATTACATAAGAACAGATTTGAATTCAAAAGAAATAAAAATGAGAGGTCCGTGGTTATAGAAAACTACGAAATATCTGCGTGAAGGCATAGATATTTGAGAACAATTACTGAAAAGAGGCAACCAGGAAAATTAATTCTCTACCTTGATTAAACTTATATTCATCAAAATTATAAATTAAAAGAGTCATGGCAAGGACCTTCTACTAGTGGTGTTAAGGATCAAATATCCCTAGGGCAGAGACATATTATTATTCATGCAGGTAGGGAAAATGCTTTGTGCCCAACGCTCTCCTAGTATTTAGCACGAAGTCGAAAATGGCTGACTATCATGATGACATGAATAAAAATATTTTTTTATGGTAGCTGGAAGAAATATTGTTAAATTTATCGGAACCTTGCGTTATAGTAATGGATAAAGCGAGTTATCACGTAACGGAAATAAATAAGCCACAAAATATGCAAAATCGAAAAGTTGACATTCAAAAATGGCTGAATGATAATCATATTTCTTTTGAAGAGTCTTACACTAAAGTGGAACTTTTCTGTCTTGTCAAGGACAACAAATAAAATCCACTATATGAAGCAGAGGAAAAAATAAAACAGCATGGGCATTATGTCTTAAGGTTACCGCCTTACCACTGTGGTCACAACTCCATTGAATTAATATGGAGTTCTGTGAAAAGCAAAATTGCTGCTAAAACTCTTGGAGTGCATTGCTCTTAGATGGATCAGCTGATCAAAGTCATTCGAATATATTACTGCAGACGCATAGAAAAAGTATACTGATGACAATAACTAAGAAAATAAATACAAGAATAGAGACAGAATTGCGGAAACAGAACTGGAGTCATTTATAATTAATCCGCGTGATGACGAAAGCGACGGTGACAACTCTTTGAGGACATAGAAATTTTGGAGTCTGATTTTGACTATAGTGATTAAAATTTGATGCTTATAAATACACTGTTTTTCATTTTCAATCCTGAAACAGACTTTCTTCTTGTTTCAACCGAAAGAAATAGCATTTAAATAACATTTGTCCTATTTTAAGTTCATTCCAATAATCAGCAATATGTTAACTTTAAATTAATAATAGCAGTACACAATTAACTTGCCTCAACTGACTCAGGCATTACATTATCAAACGAATAAACAAATAGTAGACAGGTTTCATTTATTATATTAATATAATTTAGTTGAACCTACGACGTAATAATCCTAAGTATCAATATTAGTTTTGCATCAATTTCTAAGATTGGCAGCCGATATTTTTTTAAAGGACAATGGCGAAATCGTATTTGAAAAAAAAGTCAGCGTTTAGAAATGTCATATGTGAGAATCTTTATATCATTTTATTGCATGATTTTTCAGCATACTATTTTTAGTTGTGTAACGATATATAAATTTAACAATAAAATAAAAAGTTTAATTGACTTTTTGTAAAGTATAATGGCCGATAGGAATGTCCGTAGTTCTAATGCACAGAGTATAAAATAAGTCCGTAAGATTTTTAACAATGGCGTATGGTCTTATGGACGAAAAAAATATTTTTCATGGATCGTTTATAAAAGCGTATTTTCTGGTTTTTGTAAACTATAATTTATTTTCTGAAAACATGGATATTTTTGACCTTTTGACACGTTAGTTTACCGTTTTCCATCTGGTAACACCGCTATGGTGATTTTATGCGTATCTGTGATTTGTGTAGTGTGGTTTTGAGCGTGGTATTTTAGTGGTATTGCATCACTTCACAGTTCACACTTGTACTCGTTACTTGTTCTTGACTCGTGCTATTTTCGTGCGATTATAGTAATTTCATTTCCTTATTCGACCCGGACTGCTTATTGGACCCTGATTTTTCTCTGCGTGACCCGTGCTTGCCCCAGGACTCTGATTGTTTGCCTATACGACGACATTCTGCTGTAGATTTTGGACTACGATTGTGCTTATTTGTTTGGATCGTTTATCGGCGAAATGGCAAACAGACCTACACGAATTTTGTGTATCAACTGCAATGTTTGTGTCAACAAACTACGGCGATATCCTGCTTTGGAATCCGATGCAAGAGTTAGTTCTATACTCTGCAGCTGGGTATACCCACACATTGTAAGTATTTTAGATAACTATTTTATACGGTTAACTGTTAATCGGCGACCAAACTTATCAGTTTTAAATGAGCATAATTTGTGTATACCAATCTGAAAAATGTGAATTAATGCACTTAAAATAAATGATTGGCAATAATAATTACAGTACATGTTAATTGTTTTAGATCGCTGAAGATGACGTGGTTTGCGAAACATGCCTAGATCTTGCTAGGGCTGCTGTGAATGTTGGCTTGCTTAGACGTGATTCTGGTAGTAATACCCAAGAAGCTGGACCAAGTCGCAACATCAGAACTGATGTATGCTTTTTGTGTGGATGCTCAATAGCACATAAACAGAAATGCAAAATTATAAGAGAAAATGCCACTGAAATGCAGCAATCAATATACCACATCATTGAAAGCAGAGTAGCACCAAGAGAGGTAAGTAGAAATAATTGTAATAAACCCTATTAAACCTATAATTATGAACAAATTATTTTTATTAACTATGCTATACAGTTATATTTCAACTTATTTTTCACGCCCATATTGACATTTAGCATTAGTTGATATTAGGATTTTAAAAATACACTAAATATATTGTAAATAATAACATGAGTAAAAACATAATATCTATATACCATAATAATATTTAAAGTATGATTATAACATAATACTCCAGTTAGCATATATTAGTAAAACAATCACACATTGAAATATGGTTTCTCTTGGTTTTAGATTACACCATCAAATTATGTGTGCATTACTTGCTGGTGTAAAAGAGAAGTGGAAAGGGGAATACGTCAAGACCTGGCCAGATTAGATGAGCATCATGAACAACAACAAGAGGACAGATCACAGCCTGAATTAATCAATGTGCCACAACAGCAGCCGCAATTATTTCAACCTGGAGAAATAATATTGCCAAATTATAGGAGGGCTGCTAATTCAAATAACCATTGTGTGTTTCCGAATTGCCACAGTACTACTCTGCATGGTATACCTGACAAATTGCGGGCCCAAATAATTAGTCAGTATAGATATTAGTTGCCACATTTAGCTCGCATATGTGCTGAACATTTATCTAATAATATGTGGGACACATTGTTTGAGTCAAATAATAGCATTGATACTTTTAGTGTTGACCACATACAGCATGTTTTTTCACTTGTTAATGCATACAACCCAACATTAGATTTTGAAAATCTAGACAATATGGATGACAGGATTTGTCAATATTGGCTGGGATTCACAAAGGCTCAATTTCATGATATTATTACTGACATACCTCAGTTGGCTGCAATTAAAAGGGGGTCCTTAGGTCTTCAGCATTACTATTAAAAATGCGTACTGGTGACTCTGACGAGCGAATCTCGTCACTGGTACAAGTGCCACGTAGGACACTGGAAGTGTTGATGGATCAGGTGCGAAATATTTTAATTTTGGAATTTGTTCCAAAATATTTAGGAACCAATACCATAAGCAGGCAAGAATTAATAAGTAGTGCTTTGATAATACCAAAAGGGTTATATGGGGAAAATAAGGTAATAGTTATTTGCGATGGAACATACATATATATAAATAAGAGTTCCAATTATAGCTTTCAAAAGCAAACATATTCATTACACAAATACAAAAACCTCCTTAAACCATTTTTAATTGTTGCTTGTGATGGATATGTTGTTGATTGTTTTGGCCCATATAAAGCAACTACATCAGATGCTGAAATTATGAAGGAATTATTTGGTAACGAAAACTGTCCTCTAAGATTATATTTCAGACCTAATGACACTTTTATATTAGATAAAGGGTTTAGGGATAGTATAAGTCTGCTTGAAGATTGTGGTTATGATGCACGTATGCCAGATTCATTGTTAGAAGGTGAACACCAGCTTACAACAGCACAAGCAAACCGAAGCCGCTGCATAACTATTTGTAGATGGGTAGTGGAAGCGGTAAATGGGCACATAAAAAGGGATTTTAAATTACTTAGACAGGACTATTTTCACAAGGCCCTTCCACACATGATGGAGAACTTCCAAATTGCAGTGGCTCTTTTGAATAAGTTTGGTGTTCGCCTTCGTGACCATGAATATGCTGAAGAAATGCTACAAATAATATGTGAGAGATTTGACTTGGAAAATAATCTGGCAAACCTTATTACAGCCACAAATATGAACAGGTGGTCATCCAATTTCCAAAATATTACAGCAGACCGTAGTAATATGCTATCCTTTCCCATCTTGGAGATGAAAGATTTAATACTATTTGCCGTGGGGACGTACCAAATTCGGCAAGCACGTTCTTATTATGGTGAACATGTACGTTTCCACGGTAGCTATAGAATTGAGGTGTACAAAGAATCCATTAGTGCATCTGAATTTAATTTAAGATGCAGTTCAGAGGAGACCTCATTAATTAGAGGGAAAATAAAGTCACGACATGTGTCTAATAAACAATATGTATTATGTATACATATTAATAAAAAATAATGTACCTGGTCGAGCGGGTATTGCAGAATACTGTTGTAGTTGCTTGGTTGGGCGCCGTACAGTAGGCTGCTGCGCTCATACTATGACAATTGTCTGGTATTTGGGATGGGCCAGACATCAAAATAATATATCTGCTCCAGCAGCATTTTTAGATGAAGTTTTTATAAGAAATGATGATGAAGATGAATAAATAATTAAAAAGAAAAGGTGTTTTATTGGTTTCTGGACCACATATTAATTTAAGTACCTTTCTTGGTTATTATTCATAAATTACCTTTCTTCCTTTCCTAGCTTGTGCTTCCTATAAGTAATTTGTGGTTTATGTTATTTTTGTACCTAGTATGTATCTAATGATGAATTAGTAAAACCAGTTCAACAATCTATAAGTGAAAAGAATTAATTAATAACAAGAAAAAAACCTTTAAGCTTGATTTCTTAGACTAAGTTATTAATCAGAGCATTATATTAAGTTCCTATTCGCACATTTATGGCGGGAATGCAAATCGCGCCACCCGCGCTCTTGTTTATAAGTACAATGCATTTAGATATAACCTTAATAGTACAACGCGGCTTGGCAGATCATGCTTCCCTAGAATTACCCTATATTCAAGTTACTCTGTGCCTAGAATAGAGGTAAGAATTAAGGGAAGTGCGATAAATGTTTATAGTTCATTCGGAAATGTCAAATAGATTATAACCTCAAAATCGATTGAAAATCCTTGAATAAATATTTATTAGACTTTCTCAGCAGTTTTTCTTATCAGATTATTGTATAGGAACAGCAGCTACATTTTTGTATAATTTTTTCATTAGTAAACGCTCCACATTTCTATCAACTAAAATCATGTATAGGAATCTGCCATTGTCCTTTGCCCCTTTTTTGTTGTGCCACGAGTCGTGAGCCAGACTTTTATTGATTTTGAAATTATACAATTTAAAGGCCACAGGAACAAATTGATTAATTTTTTGATTAGTATTGTAATTAGATGCTTTCTATTTAAATACAGCAAAAATATCAATCGAATCCTAGCTGGGAAAAGGCAAGTTGATGATGCGGATCCTTTTCAAATAAAAGCGCACAAAAATAATAAATGCTTTAAAAGGCGCTGATAGATAAAAAAATACAGCATCACAGAGTGCACATGGATGCCAAGTAAGGTTAGAAATGGACAATATTAAAATGTACGCTAAGGGTTGTACAATACAGTTTCAGTCCAAATACATCCCAGTGGTATCTGCGTATATGTCTGTGACATCGAAGCATATGAATTTTGAACTAAATCGCCATCTCTTAAAATGTCAAATAAGTTTTACATCAATCGCGTGACAGTAAACGAACTTATTAAAAAAATATTTGGTGATAAGTGGTAATTTTGATTCGGATTAAATTATAGATAGTTATTGACGATATGACAATGCAAAACATAACTTACATAACCCAATCTATTGTGTGATGGACAGGATAATTTATTCATGACAAATTATTTTTGTGTTCAATTGATTTCACATTGACATTTTGACATAACATTGAATATTAGAATTTTGTGTTATATACGTTATCGGCCGACTGGCTAAAAAGACAGTCGGTAGGTAACGTATACAGCTAGTATGAAAGTGTCAGCCTTACGGAAAACTTATATTAACCCAATACGCGACCCTATTCACCACCTAGTCACAACGCCTGGGGTCAAGTCAGTTTTAGTATTTTTTATGGTTATTCTATCATAATCTTTAATTTATCGCATTGCATATCAAAATTTGAACTTCCAGAACCATTATAGTCTTCGTTATATGACTTTACTATTAAAACTTCAATCGTTCGGAACCAAATTTTATATTATTGGCTAATAGTGTTTTGTTACAAATCACAACACCCTCCCCTAACAAAATAATCTAGCAATACACAAGTTCAAAAAAAAAATTACAAAAAGTGATACAATACCTTCATTTATTCTTCCGATATGCCCATTAAGTTTAAAAACTTATAGTGCTTACTTGCACTGAGACTTTTCGTCATTAAATCGGCTGGCACGTCAGAAGTAGGAACATATTTTAACTTGACTTTCTTGTCAGTAACACACTGCCTAACAAAATGATGTCGTACATCAATATGTTTCGTGCGTCTATGATACAGTGGATTTTGGGCTAATTTGAGTGCACTTTGACTGTCACTACATAAACATATTGGTGTACCATCATATGCTTTTAACAATTCAGATAAAAGATTCTTTAAGCAAATAGCCTCTTCACAAGCTTCACTGAGAGGCATGTATTCTGCTTCAGCACTTGATAAAGCTACTGTCGTTTGCTTCCTTGATTCATAAGAAACCACACACCCTGACATTATAAAATAATACCCAGTATAGGATTTTCTGTCTAAGTGACATGCTGCGCAATCTGCAAATCCATGTAGGTAACTTTAATTTTTTTTTGTAAGTTAGACCATAGCTTTTTGTCTTCTGCAAATATTTTAACAATCTTTTCAAATGTTTCCAATGAATTTCACTGTAGTTATTATTATATTGGCTGAGATAGCTCACACTAAAAGCTATATCTGGCCTTGACATAACAGATGGATACATAAGGCTACCTATTAATTGTTGGTATGGGTATTTACCACGACAATCATTACTATCTTTTTCCAGCTTTAAATTTGTCTCCATTGAAGTATCAGATCTATGAAAATAAGACATATTGAATTTATTCAGAGTACTGTTAACAAAATTTTCTTGGTCAATAGAGATAGTATCTTTTTTTACTTTTACTCTCATCCCCTTTACATTGAATAATTTGTCCTAACTGGCCAAAATCCGTCCGATAGATCATTTTAACAATAGAATGAATGATATTTATTACCCAGGCAAACAGCTTTCTCTGGATGAAGCGATGGTGTTATGGCGTGGACGTCTCCAATTTAGGCAATACATTAAAAATAAGCGCCATAAGTATGGGGTAAAGTTATACGTACTTGCAGAACCAGATGGCACAGTACTGAAGTTTCAAATATACGGTGGTGCAGGTGATGACACGTCTGGAGTAGGCCACACTCAAAAAATAGTTCTCAAATTACTAGAAGAGAAATTGGACGTATACCGGCGGCACATCGACCTTTCGAGAAAATCATGGGTTGGAATATGTGACAATATGACCCTGATAGAAAGACTGAAGAATTTCGACATTATTGAATATATCAAGAAGTTCACTAACAAAACTTATACAAAAAGCAAGAGATACCATGACACAATATTTTGTTCCTATGCAACTAGGTTTAACCCATATTTCAAGGCAGGAAGTTGCTTGTAGGAACAAATATATACCGGAGATATATCGTTATTTGGGAACCCTGGGAGTGCTATTGAAGCTAGAAAAGCAATTGTGATGATGGATGGAACTTATATATATGTATGTTCAAAAAAGTAGCAATTATGCATACCAAAAGGATACATATTCCTTACATAAATACAGAAATCTCATCATAGTGTGTTGTGATGGCCATATTTTAGATGTTTTGGGACCATATCCTGCTACAAAATCGGATGCAGATACTTTAATAGACGAATTCAGTGACGCCTCCCAGCCCATGCGACAATATTTTAGAGAGGGTGATGTTATGATATTAGACCGTGGCTTCAGAGACTGTTTCGTTACTTCAAAGTTTAAATTATTCTGTCCACTTTCCACTCTCTTTAGAGCCTGGACAAACTCAAATGAGTACTGAAAACGCAAATGAGTCTCGAAAAGCCACCTTATCTCATCTTATCTTATGGGTTGTGGAGGTTGTCAATGGTCGCTTTAAAAGAGATTTCAAGCTGCTGCAACAAGAATATTTCAACAGAGCTTCAGGGCATTTAATGCAAGATTTTAAAGTCGCAGCAGCTTTGATTAATAGATTTCACCCTCTTCTAGAAGACAGGGATGATGCTAGAAACATTGTATCAATCATACAAGAAAAAATGTTTTTGACTAATGCATTAGCCGATTATGTAGAACAGTATAGTTTAAATAGGTGACGGTCCCAGTTTCAAAGTATAAGTGTAAACAATAATGTGGTATTAGATTTTCCTCGAATGGAAGTTGATGACTTAATATTAATATCTTTAGGTGTTGGAGCACAACGCCATCTAGCGATCCGCGTAGGAACTGCGCGGACAGCTCACAGCGCAACAATTAGAAAATATTTTTAATTTTAATAGATCTTTTATAGATTATCTGGATTCAATTCATTCTCTAGTTTTGTATCATTCGTTTTCATTCGTTCTAACGTAAATTTTCTATAATACGCATTCGTTTTAAAAAGGACAAAGTACTCTGTGCAATGTACAATAATTAAGTATACGTCATAAACGTTTTTATGGAAAAGATAATTTCATTTGAACATCCTGCCGGCCAAGATTACAAAACATCATACACAAAACATTAGGTGTATACCAAATAAAGCAGGCCCGCTCATACTATGGTAAGCATGTCCGTGGCGATGGAAATTATGTAATAGAAGTGTGCAGGGATGTTGATCAAGATTTAACTAATACTCTCCAGCTCATAATTTTCTCCCTGCGTAAGGGCGCATAACATTTTTAGAAATTGAAAATGCTTCATCACCCACAAACGTACGGCATTGAATTTACAGGTGGCGGAATGTTTAAGGTTTTTTGTTGAAGTTTTTCATATAATACGCTTTCTTCAAATATTGTAGAATCTGAACATCTCCCATAAGAGCCGATATCAACAAATGTAAACATATAGTTACTGTCGAAAGTGGCTAGTAATATCACAGAAAAGTATTTTTTATAGTTGTAATATGAAGACCCAGTGTTTCGAAGTTTTTTTAACCTTACGTGCTTTCCATCAATTGCACCAAGACAGTATGGAAAATTTGCTCGATATTTAAAACCTTCCGCTATGTTTTTCCACTTCTCTTCAGTGAGTTCTGGCATTACCATATCTTTAAAGTGAATCCATATGTTACTACAAACATCTTTAATAATTTCTCTCATTGTGCTTACTCCGTGTCGATAAGCCCAGTGTAAATCATCAATAGAACATCCACTTGCTAAATATCTGGAAAATAATACATTAATTATTATTTTCAGCTGTTCAATATCAAAAAAGTGGAAACTACTACGCGATAATTTTTCACGATATGAAAAAAGAATGAACACTATGAAAAGTGGTTCAGCGACCTCTGATTTACGACCATGCACATACCATCAACAGTTACTCTTTTTAAAAGATTTACAAGAAAAAGGTGAAAGATCGTCTAATTTAGATTCTACTAATGAGGAACCTGTAGGAGATGAAATAACTAAGAAAAAAAAGCTGTTAACAAACGTAAAACAAAAAATTCATTAGAAGAGGACTTGATCGAAAATTTAACTAAAAGAATAAATAAAAAAATAAATGATGAAGAAGATGAAAGAGACGAAGACCGATTGTTCCTTCTGTCTTTGTGTAAAGATTTTAAAAGAATTCCAGATTATTTAAAGCTAGATGCAAAGGCAGATTTCATAAGAGACAAGAGACCAAAAAATATCCAAAGACAAAAAGATGATGCAGAATATGGGTTAATAAAAAAAATAACAAGTCATTTGAGCAATCAAGTAACTGCACATACTCGTACACAGGAACCTGACAAGTCCTGTGACAGTGACATGCATTTTTTGCTATCTTTATACGATAGATTTAAGACGATTCGCGATGATTGGAAACTGAATGCTCAGATAGAAATATTGAATGTAATTCAAAAATATCACACACCTACAACTACACGTAATGATAATTACAGTGAATATGGACAGGGGTATACGACACCAGCGTACCAACCGTACGAGCGACCATCAACGTCTAGGTATCGGCCGGATATGGAAACAGGTTCTCCACAGCTTCGCAATTTGCGTACTGCATCCACACCCAGAGATATTTCAGTACCAGAATCTCCACTCAGCGTCTCTTCTCAGGCTTCAAACTATAATGATCCGATTATAACGGATATTTTCGGAGATAACTGATTAATTACCTACTCTGTTGATTTTTGAATTACAAAATAAATAAAAATATATAAGTACGCTCTTGAAGTGAAGGGGCTTCTTCGTGTGAAGGGGTGGGAAGTGAGAAGTGAGGGGTTTTTTAACCCACCCATTCCTCATTTATCTCAAAACCCGTACTTTTTAATTTCTGGGCTACACCCACTAACTGCGTTACATACGCCGTCATCGATTCTTCGTCATTCGTTCATCGTCGTCTTGTTTCTAGGCGAATTGAATTGAAATGAGCTTTGGCTTTTCTAGTGCTTGATGTGCATCTAGTTGTTGGTCACTGGACAAGTCGACTCCTTCCAATATAAGAAAGTTCTCGATTGCGAACGCCCAGTCATTGAAATTTTCTCGTCCCTTCAACTTTGGAACGTTAACTTAATAATTTCCTGCCATTTTCTGCAATTATTTACTGTTTTTGCAACTAGAAAAAAATGAGTATTTTACTGGGACTGGGCTCATAACCTATTAAAACTTCAATCGTCCGGAAACAAAGACAATTTATTCTATATATTTTTATTTTTGGCTTATAGTGTTTTGTTACACATCACAACATTTACCCACAGAAAATAACGATGTAAATCAATGACGAACTTACAAAACGTCCCGATTCCCCTCATTTTACGGTAATTAATATTAGGTACTTCTATTTGTTGCAAAATAAAAAAGGAGGGGCATGAGAATATCTTAAAAATCTTAACATTTATTTATCTACATGTTCATCAAACTCCTCTAATAATTAACCACTTGATGGCATGAGACCGCGGTCTGATACCATTGGATACACTATCTGAACGGCATTTGCATTTGCCAGCAGGTGCAATGCAGACACAGCGGATGTGCAGTTTTTATTGGATAACATTTTTGACTCTGTCAAAGGAAGCCGAACTAAAAATATGTACGCCAAACCCTTACTTGGCCTAGCAAAAGTGAACTCTGTCCACAATAAAATTTGGACAGAAGGTATAAAACCTTCAAAACGGTGAAATTTATAAATGATAGTGGTAAAAGTGAATCTGTACCAACTCTAGAAAATTGGGTATGCACACAGAATGGAATAAAAGTATTGTTAAAAAAATTACATTCTGAATTTGGTATATCGTCGGTGTGGTTGCGCCAAATGAGGATCCCTTGGAAAATTTCTTTGGGACAGTAAGAAGTCATGGGTGTCGCAACGTGAACCCGAATTGCGATCAATTTAATCCGGTTTCGCTACACTTTTAATTAATTATTTAAATAGTTTACGCACTCTAGGTACAATTACGAGGAGGAGCAGTGATGTATTACACACCCTCATCGTCAGCCGTGATTTTCCGTAATTCTACCCCAATGGAAATTAGAGAACACAAACCACGCATCACAGCCCCTATAGGGGAAGGCCGGGTAAAGTGAATACCCCAGGCAAAGCGAATACTCCCCAATATTCCTAAATTATTATTTTTTCATTCAACCATCTTGGTTTAATACGCGGCAAACATAGAAGCGAGGGGCCGCGTCGCGTCCCATCCGCGGAGCGGAGATTTGTTTTCGTAAATAAAAGATTGATTTTACGCGGTAAGTACATTGATCAATTCTCCTGTATTACTAGTTTTTGATTTATAGGAATGTCTTAATTTGGTAGCATATCAAAGTAGTTTTTTATGGTATATTTAACAGAAAGGCAGAATTATTAGTTTCTGTATAAATAGTGTTAACCTCAAAACTTACCTAGTCGGGCAAAGTGAATAGGGCAAAGTGGATACGGTCCACTTTGCTCTATTTACTTTGACTGCCATTTCTCATTGGTGACTTATTATCTAAACATGTATTTTATTTGTATCAGATGGTGAATAAATATAAAAAAAATCTAAGCAAGGGACGTGGGATGAAAATGCTATGCAAACGGCTATTGATTTGTGCAGAGTTGGAGAATCAATAAAAAGCACAGCTAAAAAGTGTGGTTTGGCTTATGCGACCTTGCATAGGCGAACTTTGTATAGGTAATGTATTTTTTTTCAGTTTATCAAAGTTATTTTTATGTTATCAGAGATTGAATATGGGTATTCACTTTGCCCAAGTACTGTATCCGCTTTACCCGGGGTACCGGGCAAAGCGAATACTTTCGTACATTTTTAAATTCTAATTGTAGTTGATTATTGCTTAAATATTAATGGTAACTGATGTCCGTATTTGTACGAGCAATAAATAAAGACTGCTTTCTGATAATTATTTTGATTTTGTATTATATACCTTTTCTGCTATAACCTTAAATACCTTAAGGTATCCACTTTGCCCGGCCTTCCCCTACAATATATAAGTACTACTTGATCCCCGCCTCTCAATTCCTAACCAGAACCACGCGGGCTGGCTTGCGAAACCATAACTTGATGGTCCACACCATCTCGGTACGAATCAAAAGTTTTGCAAATTCTATTTTGTGCCGCATCGTCAGGCTTTGGAATTGTTTGCCGTCACGCGTTTTCCCTCCTTATAGTCCTGGGTCCTTCCGCCGTAGTGTGAGTAGTAATTTTTTGAAAAAGTCACGGTATCATGTCTTCAAATCATGTACTATATGTAAAAGTAATTTATTTACGAAAAATGAAATTGAGTATATTAAATATAGAGAATATGCAGGACGACGATGGTTGTCCACTCCCAGCACTGACTTGATTAATATAATTTCCGAAAGGAACATTTTGAAAATGATGCTATAAATGTTATACTGAAGACTGAAATATTGTTACTAATGGATTCCTAAATTATAAAATGTTAAGACCACAGGAACAAATTGATTAATTATTTGATTTATAAAAATAGTGATGTTGTTACTGGTGTTTGTGCGGTATATCTGTAGATGTAATAATAGACAGCGGCGCGTATGTATCGCGTATTTCTGCCGACTTATTGAAACCCTTTCCTTATAAAATAAAGCTTAATGTACAACAACTTGATGGACAATTCTTGCGTGGTTTGGGCGGTACTGAATTAAAATCGACATCGTATGTCACGTTACCGATGGAATTAACAGAAATATCGCTGGAAATCGATTTTCATGTCGTTCCCCACGGTTGTTTAAACATGTCTGTGATTATAGGTACAGATGTTTTGAACAGAAAGGGCGTTGCTTGTGTAACGGCCGACTCTCAACGCACGTAATGATCCTGAGTCGAAGGATGCCAGATGGACGTTTTGAAACCGGACTTCTTAGAAAACGGGACGACTGCACGATTCCCGTCCACTACGACTATGCTTACAAAAGATTGTTAAGTTGAGAAAAGAAGCTCGACCGTGATGAGGGCCTGAAGACGAAGTATGAAGAGAGGATAAGTAACCTCCTCGTCTCAGGATACGCGGTCCCGACTACTTCACCAGCACCACGAGGAAAAACCTGGTATCTTCTGCACTTTGCAACTCACCAACCCAAAACTAGGGTGGTACATGACGCAGCGGCTAGTTCACACGGGGTCAGTCTGAATGACCTGCTCCTATCGGTTCCCGACCTCCTGCAGTCTCTGCTCGGAATCATGATGAGATTCCGACAACATTCCTTTGCAGTCACCGCGGACATACAGGAAATGTTCATGCAGATTAAAATATAGTTATGGGAAAAAATAGGTCGGTTAGTGATGTAAAATTAGCTCCGAAGAAGATGAAGCTGGCGGCTAAAGCTAACTTGTCCGATTATAGGCAAAAGCAAATGCAGACAGGGGGTGGTGAAAAGCCGAAGTCACCGTTGCAAGAAGATCTTGCAGTCATCGATATTGTTCCACACAATTAACAATTATGATAGTAATGCAATGCAACCTACAGTAAGTATAAGCTATATATTGTAAGTGTACTAATATGAAACATAAGTCGGGACGGGTTGCTATTTATATTATATTTTACATTAAAAAGTAGTAAAACATTATTTTAAATAATAATAGCCTTCATAATATGATAGTTAATATTTTCAGGTAGAATCAGAACCTCCTGACCTGCCTCCTGAATGCAATGATGTAGTAGAAGTTGTAGTGGAACAAGGTAAAATTAATATTCAATTAAATACTAAACAATTCTGTAAACCTTGAAGTTAATTGTATTTGGAAAATAAAGAACAAGAAAATCTATAAGTAGGTGAGCAAATATACTCGTAGTATTAAAATAAAATACATAATATAATTTCAGTATATATACTCGTATATATATTTATATACTTTTTTTTCTACGTGGGTAGTTGAGAATTACAGTAATACGAATTTTTGCTCTGAAATTTTTAATCATTTTAAAATATACAAAAGTGTTATTTTGTTCCACGGTCAAATATTACTGATAACTCACTGCATACCTGTGGTGTTAGTTTACATAAACGATCCATTGTTTCATTAGTATATAAGCAATACATCATTGTGAACTGTGTGATTCGACTGACATTCTCTGTTGACGAACAAGCTGTTCGTCTAGTTAGTAAAATATCTTTGTTAATAATTTAAATAAAGTATTTTTAAACTAAATTCCCGAATATTAAATTTAACTGGCGCTATCGGGGCGGATAAAACATAAGCCGAAATTTAGTACACTTTTGGGGATTTATCCCGAGAACCTATCAAATAAATTTGTTAAATTTGGGAATTAACAGAAGTGTCGACGAACTCCAGAAGACATCATGAAGGTGTGGCTGTAAGGATCCTTTTACACTGTTCCATATCCTTGTCTTCTTAACTCATGTAGTAAGGACAAACATTGCTCTACTGTCACAAAGTTTTGATTATTTTGGACTAAAAATTGCCAAAAGAATCTTTTAAGCGCCGTAATTCTTGGACATACATTGCCAATACTGCGTTGTTACTTTGCCCTAAAGTAAAATATTGTAATGTTAATATAATAAATATATATGCATAAAAAAAAAATACAAATAAGGTAGTACATGAGATCCCAGGTGATTTTTTAAATACTATCCCAAAGTACGACGGGGATGAGTTAATGCTCAATTTCTTTTTGGAGAAATGTGAATACGTGATAGGGATATCGAAAACAGATGACAATCCCGAACAATTGAATTTTGTACTACATTGTCTCAAAGCTGGAACGAATTAAAACAACACCTCATATTTAAATTTGGAGATCCTAGGTCAGAGATAGTATGAGGGTTGATTAAATATTTTTCATTTTAATTAAAGATTAATTCTGACCCAGGTGCAGACTATAATAATAACTTATTAAAGGAAATGTTATCGTTTTATAAAGTAAATTTACAAGTAGGGACACCTCATAACCTTAATTCTATGGGTATTGTTGAAAGATTTCACTCAACAATTTTAGAAATTTATAGGTTAGCTAAATATGAAAGGAGAATAACTGATGCCGCTACAGTTATGACCTATTCAATTAAGACTCAATACATCAAAATATAGAAAAGAAAGTTCCTATAAAAGATATACGTCGTTCACATATTCGTGATCGCGATGATACTAATGCAGGAAGTCCGAAGCCAGACACTTCTACTGCAAAGAATAGAAAATAATCCTGGTATATTACCAGTAAAGGAAGGTAGAGCATTACTTAGTCTTTACAACTAGAATATTATTAAGAAAGTGGATTTAAACCTAATTAAAGAAGGATTATTATATAATGAAAATAGGTATTTTGAAGTTAAGAATATATTAAACGAAAATATAGACATTTGTATGTTAGATGGACAAATTATTGATGCCCAAATGCAAACTGAATATATAATGAATATTACTAAAGAAAAATAGTGAGTTGATTCCAAATATTAAGGTTAATTTTAAATCCACTTGGATCATTATCAAAATCTTCTCTTCTTTAGAATCTATCCTAATCAACCTCACTCTTTCGTACAGTCACACCATAATCATGGGAGATTTTAATACGTGTCTTATTAAGAATGACCACCGCTATTGCTCTCTTTATTCCATTTTGAATTCAAGCAACTCATCTGTCCTGCCTCTAAATCCTACTCATCATATCCCTAATTCTATTCCTTCTCCTTCTTGATCTTATGACAGTATCTTCTCCTCATCTCGTCGAAAAACATGGACAGTGCTCTGCCGATTCTTTCTCGTGCCATGATCTCATCTATCTTTTTTATAAAAAATGCAAATCTTCGTAGGGATGCCAGTAATATTGACTAGGGGCCTCTACTCAACTCGAGTTTGTTTGATGACAAAGTTAATGTCTTCACGGCCAATATCATCAGACTTTATGATGTACATGCCCCCATTAAAACTGTTAAGATAAAACATCTTCCGTCACCCTGGCTCACCAACGACATTAAATAATAAATAATAAATAACACCCAACAGTCACATACATAGTCCTGACCCCACACTAAGATCGAGTCTTGTGTCGTGGGTATCAGGAACTACGACAGACTTTTCGGTCTCACAAACACCCAGACCCGGAAGAAATATTTGTGGGCCACACAAACATTTCTGCCAACCAACTGCGCCACGGAGGCTGTCAAAGCCTTAATATCGAAGAAGGTCGCAGCTAAGGCTAAGTTTACACGTCGACCTACATCTCAGAATTGGGACAAATGTGTGGCTCTCCGAAATCACTGCAACAAGATGTGTAGGAATGCACAACGCCGACATGTTCACAAATCAGTAGAAAACAATGATCCAGCTAAGGTCTGGAAATTTCTTCGTTCTATGGGAGTTGGAAAATCTCGTTCAGATTCTATTCGTAATAATTTAAATGTAGATTCGCTGAATACACATTTCACTGCTTTGCCCAAATTTGATAGGGCTACTACAATTAAAACAATTCAAGACCTTTCTTCTATCACATTTCCTAACTATCCCCAATTTTTGTTTCGTCAATTCTCTGATTGTGATGTTAAAAAGTGCATTTTATTTATCTCCTCCAATACATCTGGGAATGATTGCATTAGTCGCAGTATGATTTTGCCTGTCTTTGACGAAATTCTCCATATCCTTTGTCATATTCTTAATTTTTCCTTATCCAACTCCATTTTCCCTTCCTTGTGGAAGGCCTGTTAGTAATATTGTGGTTTATCGACTAAGTGCGGATTTACCGATGTTAAACAAACATTGTCTATGCTAGTTGTATTGTGTTGTCTATTTGTTGTTACTTCCGCTCCTCTCTTGACACTGTCTGTGAACTGTATACATTTTTTGCATACGAGTATTATATCACAGTTAATCCTGTTAACTTCTTCATATTATTTAACCAAAACCTATTAGGTTATGCGCCCAGCATGCCATACAAGCATAAATATTAATATATTCTAAAAACCAGAAAGACGTATATAAAATAAAAATATAGCGTGCTCTTCCAGCAACGAAAAATTTTTCCATCGAGAAGTTAAAGGGCAATGAGAACTTTAGCTCATGGAACTTTATGATGAAGATGTTATTAATATAGGAAGAACTATGGGGATTTGACTGTGATATTTATTTCACCTAACATCTTTACAGCTGTGAATTTGCTGCTATGGTTTTATATATAAAAAATATCCTATGGGACATACATGGACTATTTGAAACTTTAACATATCGCCTGCCAACGTCTCGAAATAAACGATGACAATGCCACCATAGTCTAAGTAGCCTTAATGTTTGTCGTACGTTAATCTGGACCTTATTGCCATAGAATCAAATATTAAAGCAACATTTCGTAGATTCTCATCAAATATAAATATGTATTTTAAACAGTAAAAAATATCTTTAAATGATGTTCCGATCACTAACATAGTCAATTACGACGAAACTAATTTAGCGGATGATCCCGGCCGAAAAAAGATAATAACTAAAAGAGGGACTAAATATCCAGAGAGGGTTATGAACCACTTAAAGGCAGCTAATCACTTATGATAGCCTAGTACAGTTGTCGGAGAAATTCTACCGCCTTATATATAAGTCTCAAAATTTATATGATACATGGACAAAGTCTGGTCTTAGGTTTTTATGGGCGACTCTTAACCCTTTTAAATAAGAAAATATTGAATGAAACATGTGTTGCTTCATTTCACCTTATGCCTTTGTTTTGGTCCCTACGATATTTATGGACAATATATGGCAAATGAGTTGCGAAAATATGATTTTACTTTATAATATGTAAAGAATGCAAAAAAAAACAATAAAAAAATTTAAGCGGACATGGGAGCATACAATGGTTATTAAACTCAATCATACAGTGGACATGAAAGTTCCAACTATATGTATCATCCCTCTTCCTCGTCGACGCATTCTACCTGTTCAAAACCTGCTACCTCATTGACGCCTACTACCTCACCTATACCTGCTATCTCACCTACGCCTGCTAATGCATCTATGCCTGCTACCTCATCTATGCATGCTACTTCACCTATGCATGCTACTTCACCTATGCCTGCTATCTTACTGATGTCAATGCCACCACCTCCTTATCATTAAATATTTGTCTCAAACTTCTATGTTGATTTATTAATTAAATGATAAATAAAAATAAAACATTTTATTTTACCTTAACATAATCCTTCAATACCTTGATTATCGCATCACAGACTTCAGGAACTATTACCGATATACTTTGTTTTGATAAGCGAAATAGATAAAGGGATCAAATAGACAAATACACAAACAAACAAAGCGCACGCGCCATAGTAATGTACAGACGTGCTGTATTTTTGTGTCTGTGTTGTGTGTGAACGAGAATTGGAACAACTACATACCTACTGAAATTGAATTGGGACTATGAAACAGTGCTAAAATTCCTGGAATTGAATCAAATTCCAGTATACGGGAACCCCAGAATGAATCTCATTAAAATAGACAGCGGGTCAATGACGCATGGAATAATATAAAAAACAAAATGGAAGTTGTTTGCACAATCAAAGATTTGAAAAAGAAGAAAGAATCTTTGATATCTGCCTTTAGAAACTATAAGATTAAAATTAAGAAATCAGAAAGATCAGGATCTAGTTCCAGTGAAATATACTAACCTATTTGGTTTGCGTTTTGATACATTTGACATATGATTAACTACTAATAAATTGTTAAAAAATGTGCTATGACTTGTTTATTGAAGAATAATAAAAGTAAAATTTGACCCACCTTACGAAAAAAGATACAAACTGTAATACATCAAGCTACGTTATTGCTGCAACACCTTATACGAGGGGTGATCAAAAAGTAATGATAAACGGGTAATTCTAATAAAGATAAAATTAAAAAAAAACATTTCGCTTCTACAGTCCTTCACCACTTCCCAGCTAAAAAATTGTATAAATAAGACGTCATTTGGAGGAGCTACATTCATTTGAATACCAGCAGTCGGAGCGACAACACGAAAATGGAGAAACACGAAGTGAGATGCGTCATCAAGTACCTCTGTTTGAAAAAAATGTCTACCAAAGAGGTACACGCCGATTTGGTGGAGACACTGGGGGACTCTGCTCCTCCATATTCTACGGTGGCACGGTGGTGCAGAGTTTAAGTTGGGTAGAACATCCACAGGAGATGAACATCGCGAGGGACGCCCAACCTCGTCCCTCACGGAGGAAAACGTGAAAAAAATCGAAGATATCGTGTTAGCAGACCGAAGAGTAACCATCAGACATTTAGCTGAGGTCACAGGGATCTCATATGGCAGCATCCAAAACATTTTGACCAGCAAAATGAATATGAAGAAGGTCTCCGCGCGTTGGGTCCCGAGAATGTTAACGGACGAACAAAAGAAAAAGCGAGTTGACATTTCAAGAGCCAATCTTGCAAAGTTCCAGGCTGACCAAGAATTATTTTTGTCACGATTTGTGACCATGGACGAAACATGGATCCATCATTTTGATCCGGAGACCAAACAACAATCGATGACTTGGAAAAGGCCATCCTCACCGACTCCTAAGAAGTTCAAAGTCTCGAGCTCGGCGGGCAAGGTTATGGCGTCCGTTTTCTGGGATGCTCAGGGAATCATAATGGTTGATTACCTAGAAAAGGGAGCTACTATTACGGGCTCCTACTACGCTGATCAAATAAGACGACTGCGAGACGCCATAAAGGAAAAAAGACGGGGCAAACTCCGAGCGAAAGTCCTGTTTCATCAGGACAACGCTCCTGCACACAGAGCCGAAGTTGCGATCGCTGCCATTCGAGAAGCAGGCTTCGAACTGGTCGAACACCCGCCCTATTCTCCAGATTTAGCCCCCAGCGATTTTCATTTATTTCCTAGGCTCAAGGAACACCTCAGGGACAAGAAATTTGAGGATGATAGCGAGGTGATGGATGCTGTAGAGGCATTTTGGGATAGTCAAGATACAGATTTTTTTTAAAGGGTATTTTAGGTTTGGAGAAACGTTGGACTAAATGTATCGACTTGTTAGGAGACTATGTAGAAAAATAAATTAAATTTAAACTACAATCGTTGTTTTTTTATACTTATTATCATTACTTTTGATCGCCCCTCGTATATGTACTCATCTAAAAGCCATCCTGAATGAAACAGTGGACTTTGACTTTCTCAAAAAATGCAGAATTAATTTAAATGAAAATAAAAGTTTTATACTAAAATCTGTAGTAATAATATGCTTAGCTTCGGATTGCGAACCGCTTTAACTCTACAACCCTTTACCCATGAACACACTTGAATTTGAAGTGGGAAAATGCGTGCAAGCAATTGACCTACGCTTTGACATTGGACATCGATTTTCTGCCTAATCGACCGATATTTGGGCGTACCACCCCGGACTCTGATTTATTGCCTGCACCAACGACCTACGCTACCATGCAAAAACCTCAACCTTCAACCAGCCGTTCCACAGAAGCGGAACCGCCAACAAAGCGTTATCGCAATGTGGAGGAATTGCGTGGAATGTGGAACTTGATGAAAGTCAGTCGCCATCTGGGCACGCCTGAGTAGGCTGTGGCGTTTGCAGAGCAATATGGGATGTTACCTCGCGAAAAAACGTGCCATTACCATAAGAAACCTATGAAAATAGAATATTCAACAAATAAAAATGTGGGTGCTTTTGTATGCAATAAAGGGCCATACAGAGCAAAATCTAAAGTTAGCCGAGGGAAAGGAAGGTTTGAGAACATTAAAATAGATATACCCATTGTATTTTATTTAATGTATGCATACGCCTCTAACTTCTCGTATGATAGAACAATAAAAGAGGATGACTCTGAAGGAGAACACCGCCTCCCTAGATCCACTATAAGCGACTGGTTCAATTATTATAGAGTGTAGTGTAGGCAGTGTTATCGTACCAAAAGAATCAACAAACATTCAGCGGGAAGATTGGAGGACCCGGTAAAATTGTTCAAATGGACGAAAGCAAATTTGGAAAAAGGAAATATAATAAAGGACGTCGAGTAGAAGGTCAATGGGTCCTCGGGATGATTGAAGATGGCAGTGAGGATCTTCGGCTAGAAGTCTGCCCACACAATGTATTGGTGCCTTTAATAAAAAAACATGTGGTTGAGGGCACCACAATACATACAGATTATTGGCGGACATATGATTGTCTGGGCGACCATGGATATATACACAAAAAAGTTACCCACAGTGATCCGGACAATCCTTTTGTATCTGAGGATGGCACGCACACACAAAAGATAGAATCGCAGTGGCGTGTCATAAAGCAATTCTACTATAAACAGAATAATAATTTAGTAAATATTAATGATTTAATATACGAATATCTGTGGAGGAGAGAAATAGAAAAATATAAAAAAGACCCTTTTATCGAATTAATAAATGTGATTAATTACGAGTTCAATAAATAAAGAAATTATAAATGTCCTGTTGTTTTATTTGTATCCTTTCATGAAATTAATAAATGGGATAAATTACAGGCAAAATAAATAAACAATTTATAAATAATGTTCTTTTGATTTATTTGTTTTTCAATATACAAGGTTTATCAAATTCATGCATTTTCAATTATAACAAAGTTCTAGCATTACATAAATTGGTCCTTCGAGACAGATTCAGGATACCTGCGACATCCACATGCAAATATTGCGACACTTCGACATCGAGTTTTCAACATGATAAACGCCGTGTTAGAAGATCCTAAGCCAACACTTAGGACGCCATTTTACAAAGCTCAAAGAGCAACGTTACAACACGCACCACAATTGAAAATCCAGCCAACACAATGTTGACAGAAGTGGATAAACTCATAAATAGTGTGGAACAAATTGGACCAATTTTAAAGAAAACACAAACAACCCTGAAGAATTGTCCAAAGATCGGGCTAACTGAAAACTCCATTGAAGCACGTCTCAAATGCATTGAGGACTATTGGAATGATTACAGGCAAGTACATAATATAAGAATTATTTGCAACCATTTGTAACATCAAAATAATAAAACAAATTTATATTTGATAGAAAACCCACGTCGGAACCGGAATCCGGTCCCGGATGTAATGGTGGCCCAACCAACGTCTCCAGCGACCCATATGGAAGTAAGGTAAGCATTTAAGTTTGGTTTTTATATAAAATCCATTATGACATTGCCGAATGAAGTTGTGATATGTCATCACGCTGACTCCGTGCGCTTGCTTTGTTGCCGCTTTTGCTCCGCACCGCTTCCTGCCCCGTGCTGCAACCGAGCCTGCGCCGCGCCGCTGACTTGCACACTGTTCCCGACCACGTGGCAGCCTACTTCGCCGGCGAGCTGTCGCCGGGTTCCGCCACGTGCCGAAGGCCCGGATCTGTGTTCAACGAAGGCCAGTGACTCACGTTGCATAATACCACCAGCAACAGTGTCGAGTGTAAACAGTGATGCGAAATTGTTAAAGCCCGAACCACGTAATTACCCTGAGTACTTATTTACTTACCTACCCATACCTGCGGGCAACCTAACCCGCCGCAGTGGCGCCCAATTCATTCTAATACGTGGGTTTTCGCATTACCAGTTATACTCGGTACTCCACACACAGTCCGGTTGCGCAGTCTACTACTGGGCAAGCGAGCGGTTTAAAAGTGCAAACAGGTTTGTCAATTTTTCTAACTTAGTGAAGTGTAAAGTCTAATCTTGATAATTAATTTCCAATTACATTGTTTGCATTTTTTTCTGCCTTATCTTCTTCCTTATCTTTAAAATGCACTAATTTTCACTTATAATGGACACTCACCCTATCAAGTATTTTTTATTAAATAAAAATGAACTGTGTTACGAAGTATTAATTCGCGGCGAAGACCCGAGTGACACAGTGTTATAGCTTTGTAAACAAATTCATAAACTGTCATTGTTATATCCATCTGAGGACATTGATGAGTCGGGATTAGCATTTGACGTCGATCTAAATTCTTTAAATGTTTCTTTTAATGACTTAAAATCAAAAATTTCAAACCTAGAATGTTCATTTGAAACTAACATGTTTAAACGTACATCCACTTTGGCAAATCATATTTATCACAGAGGACGTAGATTAAAACCGTTAACATCTGCCGATAACAAGTTATTGCATACACATCACACTGATTACGGTTTATTTATCAATAGGCTTAAAAAACTTAACTCTAGTGAACCGACTACATTTAATTTACCCACATCGGTTGATAAAACAGATGTTACAGCGTATTTATGCGAGCGTCCTCGTTTGTCCGACTTCAAACTACTGAAATACGACGGTTCCACTTGTGTTCGTATATTTTTACAAAACGTCGATGATTTTAAAGCCGCTAGGACTATTTCGTCTGCTGAATTATTAAATTTCGCTACAGAAATATTTTGTGGCAATGCACTATATTGGTTCCGTAGCATTAAAAGTAAAGTTAAGGATTGGGACAAATTTTTGTTAGAGGATTCTGGCCAATTCGACTATGACTATCGTTTCAGAAATTCGTAACCGTACTCAGAATGAAACTGAAAACATCACTATATATTTTTCTATGACGTCTGAATTTTTTTCTCCAGAATTACCTATATCGGAAAAATTGTAAATTTTGTTACACAACATCCGTCTCTGCTACTCTAACATGCTCACCTAAAATTTCTACAATTGAGGAACTTCGTTTGATTTGTAAAATTTCGGAAAAATCCAATGTATGACTGCTCAATATCGTGAACCACCTCCTATAACTAATAATACGTTAGCTCCAGATTTGGCCTACTCTAATAACGCTTCTAATCCTAATATTCAATTTAATAAAAAATCTACACATTTCTACAATTTCAATAAACATACAAATACACAACCTAACACTATAAATACATCTATTGGTACAAGTAAACCGGTTGCTCGCTTATATCGCAATACACATTACGAAGCATGTCAAGAAAGATTTTGCATGAATAGTTTGCTTCCTAGGATTCTCCCGCGTTGGTCGCAACAGAAGACGCAGACACGGAGAGTATGCTCTTGTCTTTCTCGTCATTACCCTCCTGACCCGATTCCTCCCGGATAAGGGGACTGTGATGTGATCGGGTTTATAGGAAGTCAATCAGCCCCAACTTGGAGCTGGTGATGCGAAGGCCTATAGAGGAGGAGGGTTCCGGCCCGTGTGCCAGATCCATGTCATCTGTGCCTGGGCATGCCACAAATTGCTCACAGATAAATAATATGTTTACATCTAATTTTTGGTTTATTTTAACAGATGTCGGTGCAGAAGTTTCCACTCCACTTCCAAACGTGTCGCTCCGGGCCGTCCTGCCATTTGTAAGTTTCTAGAGCCGGTGTTGGTTGAAACAATAATAAATGTACTAAAGACCATCTATCTAATGTTCGCGTTAATTATTTCAGATATCCAACAAGCCGATTCTGTTGCGGAGGATCAACTGACATGTTGACTATGACAAATGATGACGATAACAACTTTGACGTAGATTCTACAGACAAGACATTTTACGCCCGACCTATAGTGGAGCGTAAATAATCTTGTACCCGCCTGTCCCACAGATCCATCGGCATTTCAGGACGTAGTATTAAGGCGGAGGATGAGGCCAGTGATCGCGTTTTACGCCAAATGTTACCCGTGTGACAAAACGTTCGACATACATTTTCTAGACGGTTTGTGCAGGCAGACGGTACGCGAATCAGAAGATAGCTTTGCTGCGAAAGCAGAAATAGCTATGTTCTCATTCTCGGTTGAACCGATGTCATCCTACTGACAGAGACGTAATGAGGTCATTTTTCAGCAGACTTAAATCTTCACAATATCCGGAAAAATATACAACAATTGCATCAATTTATCGCTACCTTTGAACGATTGATTAATCCCTTCAGTGCAGAAGTGCCGGAAGACCAACTAATAAATATTTCATCTGGAAAATCCGCATCGACACCGGTAGAGGCATTCCTTATAAGTATTGAAAAAAAATCATCGTAAAACATTTATTACTGAATGTTAATCAGATATAAACAGATTTGAAAAGCTATAAAGAAAATATCAATTGGCAATTTTTCTATGGATTATGAGAAAAAGAATAAAGTTCAAGTAGGTGGTAAAATTCAAGAAATTAAAATCCAAAGACATTTATTTGGACGGATGCTGGGTATATTAAAGGTTTTTAATGTAAACAATTCAAAAATTTTATCTTACACAATACGAAAATAATATATCATGTATCATCAACTATCTAGCAGAAATAGTTAACGATTTCTGGAACAGGTGGTACAAAGAATACCTCGCTTCTCTAAATCAACGGTACAAATGAAATACAAAAAATACTGAACTAGAAATCGATGACGTAATAATTTTAAAAGAGGACAATATTCCACCTTGTAAATGGATATTAGGTCGAATAATATAAAAACATTTCCATGTCAATTAAATGTAAGAACGGTGTTTTTAAGAGACATGTTAGTAAAATATGTGTTATACCAAAACAAAATAGCAATGTATAAACATTTATATTGTAAAAATACGTTTATTTCATATTTACAATTTTAATTTTATGTTTATCTTTTGAGTTCAAACGCATAAACCAAAAAGAAAATTACAACTATTAAGGTGTACATTTTAGTAATATACAAATACTAAAAAAATTAAACCAGGAACACCAAGTGACCAAATTTGTATCCAACCTTTTGTGAACAAAAACGCACGTTTCATCATTTCTCCAAAACTCTGTTTATCAAAATAAAACCTTATCGCAATAAAAACCATTGTGGCGACACCATATTATTATATACTTACCCGTGCTTCACCTTATTCCAATTACATCATTTCAACTACTAATTAATATATTCTTTCGAGCTGGTAATCGTTAAGCGATCAGCAGTGTGTATACCTTATAAACGTGTGAGTTAGAAACAATAAATCTTTCATCGTGTAAAATTGACTTTTTTAATCATTTCACCTCGGAACAATCAGTGCTAATCAGCACAACCATTACTACCTTATTGATATTAATCTTTTTTTCTCAACAATGTCTTGATGTGGCATACAATATCATCGAGAAGGAAATCATGTTCTGGGCTATGAATGCGGCTGGAAAATGGAAAATAACAATGTTAACGTGATATAGCTAGACGGATCTACACTCTAAAATATCTAGACATTTGAAACTAGATTGTTGATGAGAGGTTCAGGTTGGCTGAACATCGTGGAGGGAAAACGTATTAAGCATAAAGTTGTTGCTGAAAAATGGTTATGGGAAGAAAACGACACAATGCAAAAACTATTCTGCTCACTCGTATGACTGGACAGGTACACATTACACATGCACAAGTTCTGCTGAAATATGGAGTAAGCTCCATGGTATGAGCAGGAGACTGAAACAAGTATACATCTAATACAACAATGATTTTTAATACAAATATAAGTAAAATAAGTGGCGCCTTCGTCTAAAAATCCAAATCAAGGTGAGGCGGTGTCGAGGACAGTGGCTAAAAGTACCGCCTTAGATCGCCGAGGTGAAACCTATTGTAGATTAACTCCTACCCTTAACAAATAAATACTGGGAGGGTCGTCTATAAACATTAGAACGCATGTCAAGACAGATTTTGCATGATAACTTTGTTCCCTTAAATTCTCCCGCGTCCGTCGCAACAGAAGAAGCGGACACGGAAAGCATGCCCAGATCACCTTTCTCGATATTTCATTCCCGACCCGATTTATTTTAATTTTTCAAATAAGGCACATCAACATTCCCTCCGGATAAGGGGCCTGTGATGTGATCGGGTTTATAGGAAGTCAACCAGCCCCAATTTGGAGCTGATGCGAAAGCCTATAAAGGAGGGGCCCGTGCGCTAGATCCATGTCATCTGTGCCTGGCCATGCCACAGATTTCTGACTCATAAATGATATGTTTATATTTTTTTTCTTTATTTTAATAGATGTTGGTGCAGAAGTTTCCGTTACTGAAGTCTCCACTTCAAAACGTGTCGCTTCAGGCAGTCGCAGTTTGTAACTTTCAAGAGCCGGTGTTCATTGATACAGTAATAAATGTAGTAAGGATCATGTATCTAATCTTCATGTTTATTATTTCAGATTGGATATCTGAAATGAAACTGAAACAAGCTGATTCTGTTGCAGAGGATTGGTTGTGTTCAACTGACATGTTGACTGTGACTACTGATGACGATAACAACTTTGACGTAGATTCTACAGAGGAGACATTTTACTCCCGACCTACAGTGGAGAGGGACGCTGGTACTGTACCCGCCTGTCCCACTGATCTATCGGCATCTTAGGCCATAGTGTTACAGGCGGAGGATGAGGCCAGTGATTTACGCCAAATGTTGCCCGATGACTACAACATATTTGACTGCTCAAAAGACAGACTTGACTTTCTTAGACAAAGAGAAGCTTTTACATAATCATCGGAACCTACTTTTTCACTTACTGACTAGACTCGATCGACTGACATATTTGACAAAATGTTTGACGTTCATTTTATAGACGGTTCGTGCAGGAATACCAAACGGTACGGGAATCAGAAGATAGCTTTGCTGCGAAAGCAGAAAACGAAAACAACAGACGAAACAATGTAAATTTTGGATATAAAAATCCTTTAAGGTATCTGCTCAACCCGAAGAAGAAACGTTTTGCCACAAGGCCATATTTTTCTAAAATAAGGTTTTCTAATAGGTATTTTTTGTTAAAGACGATGCTTCATTTCGTTAACAACCAGACTATAACTGACAAGACAAGACTTTATAAAATAAGTTGCATCGTCGATTACTTCAAAGACAAGTTTTCCACATTATACGAGTACATGCCAGCACAAGATAGACATTGACGAATTGCTGGTAAAATGGCACGGCATACTCACCTTTGCCCAAAAAATAACATCTAAAGCGGCAAAGTCGATGTGAAGACGTATGAGCTATGCGGTTCCGTCACTGGTTCTCTGAGTGTTTCGTGTAGATGCTGGAAAAGACATACAGACAAACAGACGGACAAACGGACTCACAGGCTGATAACCCACCTATGACCGCTACTGCTAAAATTGTGTGCGACTTAATGGAGCCTCTACTTTCACCGTAATCATACATGAATAATGGTAATTTTTTATTAAATCCCATTATTGCGATGGCTTAAACGTCAAGGGACTGACTGTTTTGGGACTCTTCGACTGAATTGAGAGAATTAGCGACACCTTACCGAGATCGATCACATCCCCTATTAACCATCACACCAGACAGCGACACCTAATAATATGGACATAATAAAACAAAGGAGAAAAAAACAACCATAACTTGCAAATCGAGACATCATCGAAATATGACAAACTGACTTATAAACTGACAATCATACTCGACCATAACAAGTCCATGGGAGCGGTTCATAGAACAAACCAATTTATGTCAGCCCATCTCATGGAACGTGTTAGAAACCGAGTAGGGTACAAGAAACTCTTCTTCCGTATATACAATGTCGCGATTTTCAATTGCTTCGTGATATATTCCAGTGTTCACCGGAATTAATCACAGCGCAAGATCCGGAACATATTGGTAGGAGAATTAATTAAAAGACACCGACACCTGGACTTGACATCGAGGCTCGATACAAACTTTTACGACCTACAACCAGTACTGATCAAATAATGACGACAGGACTACCTCGAAGACACATGACACAGGACAGACCTAGACTTGAGCACAACCACTTTCCGATCTGGACCGGATCGAAAGATTCGATCGAACGGTTCGTCGACTATGCCCGAAAAGGAAAAGGAATATTTAGAAGTGCATAGAATGCAACGTGAAACTCTGCATCGACGAGTATTTTAAAAACTGCCACAAAATATTTTTTTCTTTCTGTTTATTTATTATTTTACGAGGGGTGATCAAAAAGTAATGATAAACGGGTAATTCTAATAAAGATAAAAATTAAAAAAAAAAAAACATTTCGCTTCTTCAGTCCTTCACCACTTCCCAGCTAAAAATTGTATAAATAGGACGTCATTTGGAGGAGCTACATTCATTTGAATACCAGCAGTCGGAGCGACAACACGAAAATGGAGAAACACGAAGTGAGATGCGTCATCAAGTACCTCTGTTTGAAAAAAATGTCTACCAAAGAGGTACACGCCGATTTGGTGGAGACACTGGGGGACTCTGCTCCTCCATATTCTACGGTGGCACGGTGGTGCAAAGAGTTTAAGTTGGGTAGAACATCCACAGAAGATGAACATCGCGAGGGACGCCCAACCTCGTCCCTCACGGAGGAAAACGTGAAAAAAATCGAAGATATCGTGTTAGCAGACCGAAGAGTAACCATCAGACATTTAGCTGAGGTCACAGGGATCTCATATGGCAGCATCCAAAACATTTTGACCAGCAAAATGAATATGAAGAAGGTCTCCGCGCGTTGGGTCCCGAGAATGTTAACGGACGAACAAAAGAAAAAGCGAGTTGACATTTCAAGAGCCAATCTTGCAAAGTTCCAGGCTGACCAAGAATTATTTTTGTCACGATTTGTGACCATGGACGAAACATGGATCCATCATTTTGATCCGGAGACCAAACAACAATCGATGACTTGGAAAAGGCCATCCTCACCGACTCCTAAGAAGTTCAAAGTCTCGAGCTCGGCGGGCAAGGTTATGGCGTCCGTTTTCTGGGATGCTCAGGGAATCATAATGGTTGATTACCTAGAAAAGGGAGCTACTATTACGGGCTCCTACTACGCTGATCAAATAAGACGACTGCGAGACGCCATAAAGGAAAAATTTCCTAGGCTCAAGGAACACCTCAGGGGCAAGAAATTTGAGGATGATAGCGAGGTGATGGATGCTGTAGAGGTATTTTGGGATAGTCAAGATACAGATTTTTTTTTAAAGGGTATTTTAGGTTTGGAGAAACGTTGGACTAAATGTATCGACTTGTTAGGAGACTATGTAGAAAAATAAATTAAATTTAAACTACAATCGTTGTTTTTTTATACTTATTATCATTACTTTTTGATCGCCCCTCGTATTTGTGTAATTTTGTAGTTTCAATTTACCATAAGAGTTAATGTTAAATATATTTCTTTTTTAAAGGTTATTTCCTGCCTCTTTCAAGTCTCCCACGCCACGAATACACGTGAAATGTATTACTATATTTATTTATTTCTGTTTTCAGTATTGTACCCCGACAGCAGACCATGGAAAATACAGCAGAAGTGATCGCATTTTTCGACGACCTATTCGACAGCGTCAATGGTACGAACACTAAGGGAAAAGTAGTAAAGGGAAAAAAAATGCGCAAGGCAATATGTGCTAAGTCCGCCCATCACGAATCAAGACTTGAATTGCAGAAGATTACAAGTTACCAATTAATTGTTTAATAACTAGGAGTAAATAAAGAAGCAAAATTATTTAAGGTTAAAGTTTTATGACTGATAGCTTTATATATTTGTTAATTAATAGGTAATTCATAATAATTGAAATATAAAAGAAGTAAAATTGGTTGTGATTTTCTTGAGACGGAAGTAGTCATTTTAATTTAACGGATTATTAATGTTACAGTAAGAGTTATTGCGTTAGTTATACAATTTTAAGTTGTGTGTAATTAATAAATAAAAACTAACGAAACTAAACTACGATTCCACAAAAGGCGTGATCAAGACAAAAGCGAAACACACGTGGCGATAATTGAAACTTGATAAGACCAAGCAATGTTTAGACAAGCTGAATCACAAGAAGTACACGACGCATGAATAGCAAATCGTTAACACACATCTAAAATACGAGAAACCGAACCACTTGAACAACGAGAGGTTTGCTTAAGCGCACCGCAGACACAACTTCTGAAAGGAGAGAGCTTTATATAAGTTCAGTCATTCGGCGCATCGCAACGCTAGTCGCTTCCGATTGTTCCTACGCATAGTTAGTGTCGCTTTGCGCTTTGTGATTGCTTAGGAACTGTGTTTCCTGAACTGTATCCGCTGCTTTATGTACACCCCTTCTGTACGTTGTGGACAATGTTAGTGTATGAATGTATGTGCTTGTAGTGCTTAAATAAACGCTCACGTGTTACTCTGGCTTTTCGACACTACCCGGTATCCTGCGATCAATCCACGCATCCCACACCAAATCTACCATAAAAATTTTAAACTTAACGAATATACGGCGAGTTTTACTGTTTTTCTATTAATTTACATACATTACACCAATCTGCACATTATTTCACTACTGTTAACCACGAGTATTACAAACTGGTTAACGTTCAAATCTCAACTTGCCTTACAGTAAGAAAATAGAACAGTACGACCCTCAATGGACAAGATGGAAGCAGTGAAGAAATTTGCTGGTTCAGCATTCAGCATACTCTCTGTATTCAAAGGAATGGGTGGCAATTTGGGATAACACAGATATAGTCACTGTTATGTGTTAAGACAGCAAAACAGTCGTATTGTCATCATCATTTGTGGGTCAAGAACCAATACAATCAGTAAGAAGATGCTGCAAGAAACATAAAAAATATGCAAGTACATTGTCCCCAAATAATATAAACAACTAATTAAAAACGTTAATCGTTTTTGCTCGACATTTTTCACAAGATTGTGAAGAATTCTATTGCAGTAAGCTACTGCGGCCGGCGCACCACAAATATAGCACCATTTTGTCCGTTAATAACTGTCAATAATCAATCTAGCAGGCCATCAGTGCAATTAGGTAAGTTGGCCGCGCGCCGCCCACGTAGCCTGCTGCTAAAGGGATTTCGCGTTTTTTTCCCGTGCGTATTCAACATGTCGGATTCCAAAACCGATCCTTACTATCAATCATCCTAACCACAAAGTTCATCGCAATCTGTATCAAGTTATGATGAAACTTCACCGCGACCCCCAGCACTAAATGTTGGAGAGCATCTATTCGTCGAGCTGGTATTCTCTCGTAAAAAACTCTTACTTGGAGTCTACTATTGTCCTTCGCTTCGAATTGATTTTTTCTCTTCTCTCAAACTATTCTCGAAAATCTAGTTCCTTCGTACAGTCAAACCATAATCATGGGTGATTTCAATACCTGTCTCCTTAAGAACGATCGCCATTCTTCCTCCCTATTGAATACCATCCAGTCCTGTAATCTCTCCATTCTGCCTCTCTCTGCCACTCATCATTCTCTTCTTCGTTTCCTCATTAAATCATGTGGTAAAACATGGCCAATGTCCCGCTGGCGCCTTTTCCTCTCATGACCTATTATTCCTATCATATCGCATCCATCCTCCTAAAGCTCCACCCAAAATCCTTCTGCAGCGAAATTTCAATCGATAACTGGACAAACTGCGTTCCTGAAGAAATGGGGAAATTTCTAAGCCTCTTCTAAGGTTACATGGGACTTAAAAAGTTACCTAAATTAGTGACTATAGGAGTAAAAATATTCTATTATATATGAAAACATAGTAGCTCGCCAAACTATGACCAAGAACAGATTCAAACTATTGTCCAGATGTTTGCATTTTAAGGATACCATATTTTTAGGAGCCAATCATTCTGACCGGCTTATAAAAATAAGGCGTTTCGTCGAGTTAATAAAAAAGGATTTTAAAATTCGAATACACCGGGTGAATATGTCGCTGTGGATGAGAGTTTGGTAGGCCCAACTACACAACCAGAGTTACGCCACATTATTATGCGTTGGCGTATGTTCCCAATATGCATGGTAGCCGATATTGTTAAAATGTACAGACAGATAAAGCTGGCGGAAAATCATGTAGACTTTCAAAGAATCGTTTGAAGAGCAGATGTAAGTCAGACATCCTAGAATATCAACTACTAACAGTGACTTCTGCTACATCCTGCGCTCCATACTTAGGGATAAAAACCTTTCAACAAGTCGCAGAAGAAAGGAATGATTTTTCTTTAGCTCCTTCCAGAATGAAAACAGATTTCCATGTTGACGACTTAATTACTGGATGTCACAGCGAAGAAGAAGCTGTAAATCTGCATCACCAAATAAATGCTCTACTACGTAAAGAAGGATTTACTCTACAAAAATAGGCGAGCAATAAAATTGATTTATTATACAAAATATTTAGAAATAAATGCTATAAGCAGGGACGAATTAATCGAGCGTGCTTTGACGATACCGAAAGGGTTATATGGGGAAAATAAGGCTATAGTTATTTGCGATGGAACATACATTTATATAAATAACAGTTCCAATTATCAAAAATCTACTTAAACCATTTATAATTGTTGCCTGTGATGCATATATCGTTAATTGTTATAGCCCATATAAAGCAACTACGTCAGTTGCAATTATATTCCTGGCGATGGTAATGTCTATTCCACCCGCTCATAAGTGTTTTGCAACTTCAAATTGAGACTTGTCACTTGAGAAATCAATTACGCGATTCTCCCTATTTGAACTCCTGCCACAATCCGCAACAAGCATATAACATTCTATCAAGCACTAATGAGTACGGAGATTTGGATTGTTTGTACTTATTCTCAAAAATGTACAATCAAAATGTTTGTGTACATTATTGTTTTTACAACATAACTACAACGAATGAAGACACTATCTTTTGTAATTTTAAAGCGAATTATACACAAAACTGGATTCATCTTCATCTTCGTGAAGAACATTTCACACCATTTTATGAGGTATCAAATTTATTGGAGACAATACACGACGCTACCCAAAATGAAGCCCATGTTGATGCCAATATTCAACTATTGCGTGACAATTATGATATTATGAAATAAAATAAACAAATTGTTCTGCTACAGAAGTACGAGTCACAACCACCGACCATTTTTTTTTTTTTTTTTATTGCCATGAATGGCGAGACGAGCATGCCGTTCGCCTGATGGTAAGCGATACGACCGCTCATGAACAGTAGCAAAACCAAACAACACCTTGAATTACAAAGCAAGGCTTGGCATTCCACTGCGCTCGCCATCCTGAGACATAAGATGTTAAATCTCAATATGTCCAGTAGTTACTCTGGCTACAATGCACTTCAACCCGAAACACAACAGTGCGTTTACACTGCTGTTTGACGGGAGAAATAGACACTGCGGTGGTACCCACCCAGATGGCCTCTCACATATGAGAGACCTACCACCAGTAAAAAGTGAAGGACCATGGTCCTAAGTGACCTGCCCTCACCAGAAATGTGAGTATTGTTTAATAAATTAACATCTCAATCTCTGAATAACTGACTATAGTGATTATATTTTTAATCAGGATATTTTTTAAGTTTTTGGAAAACCGCATAGAAGTAATTATAAAGGAATGTAATCAGTAGCGGCCGCTTGTCATTTTATCTGTACTTACTTATAACAATATTTTTGTTTACAGGGAGTGAGGAAGAGAGCTCGGATGACGATAACGAGGAGCAAATGCTGGAATTAGCGAGTTAGCTGCGGTGGGCCGTAGCCGCAGATGACAACGAGGACCCGGAGATGAATGCGGCACCACCTTCGCCCGTGCCATCTACACGTTTTAGTGTTGACGGGACGGGCGTAGGCGTTTACAAACCCACTGAGATATTCGATTTCCAGTGGCACACGATTCCTGAGACGCAAGTTTCACCTGATTTGCGTCGGGAAAAGTTTGATGAGAGTAACTCCGGCCCCGGAGAACATTATGCCGATCGGTATGCTGCATTCACTGCCATATGGGATAGGCAACTGAAAACCGAAAATTTAACCAAAAATGTAGAACTCGTAGATTAGATAGTAGTAGTAGATTTAAAATGTGTGTAACATTTGAGTTTTTCTAATCCACTCTATTGTATGTTTGGAAAAAATATATATTTAGAAAAAAAGTGAAAAATAATCACTTTTCTCGAGTTTACCTTCCGATAAAAAATAAGTTGTAATGACTGATGATTAATATTATTATAAAAATAATCAACAATATATACCCCTCTGATACAAAAATCTCGAGATATATGACTAAGTAACCGCGAGTCGATGCGCTGACTCGCGAATAAAAATGGCGGACGGTGATGACATATTCGCACCTCTCCACTGTGACTGATGGACGTTAGAGAGGATATTATTATTATTATATACAAAAAAGTAAAGGATATGCCAGAAAAAGAAAAAAATACAAAGAAAAAAGTGGAGGGATCAGAAAAGATGCGAAAATAAAAAGAAGACATCGATACTACGAGAGAAAATGAAAATATTGAAATTGATTGGATTCCAGACAAATTGCAAGTAATCTAAATATTTAAAGAATCCACAACATCTGTAAAAAACAAAGCAGAAATCAAATCGAATACTTAAACCGACTTACAGAAAATTTAAGGAAAAAGATTTATCGATTAAATTAGAAACACGTGAAGACAGAATCAAAAGTATTGAAACACCTGATGCCGACATTAAAAGAAAAAATATTGACATGCAAACTATTACGAAAGCAGTCAATAGTTTGAAAAAGTCTCTCCCTGCAGAAGTAGGATTTGTCGAGATTTCCATCGAAACTGAATCTCAGAAGTCACATAATATGGAACTTTCAATAGAAGAAAATAGTACTTTTTTAGTCCTATTTATTGTGAATTGAATGCAACTAAAGAGATCTCGATCTCTTCATTCCACGAAGAAATCGAAAACGAAAATGATCAAGCTAACTAGCTAGCATGAAGTGGAAAGATAAGGATGTTTATTTACTATCTACGAAAGATTCTATTGGATTTACGAGGACTTACAAAAGAGACAAAGAAATAATAAAAATAAAAATTGTAAAGGATTACAGCAGCGCGAAATCAGCTGTAGACCTATCTGATCAAATGGTATGGTATGGCATACTCAACAGATTACAGAAAACTTGCTGTTGAGTTATTGCTAAACACTGCCTTTATTGCTTGAATTATAATTTAAAAAGTTAATGAATGTGGACTAAAAGTTGATGCAACAGTCTGTGACCGAGGCACTTCGAATGTCGCAGCATTAAATAAACTCATGAATCGCACCAAGGCATGGTACATAAAGGAGGGAAAAAAATACTCTGGTGGCTACTTTGAAATTGATAAGAACAACATTTATGTTATATGGATATGATCCACCCCACCTCAAGAAAGGTGTTAGAAATAACCTGTTGTCGAAGAATTTGGAGTTTACGGAAGACGGAAACTTAAAATTAGCCTCCTGGTTTCATGTGGAAGCCTTATATAGACGTGGACCCGGGTACAGAGACGTAAAATATCGTAAATTTACAACAAATTATTAATGAAATGCTCTGCATTAAACCAACTTGTATTTTTTTTTATTAATCACTACATTGTAAACTGGTTTTGAAAAGTGTAACACTAGAGTTTCTTGCCCGTTCTTCTTGAGTAGTGAAAACGGCTTTCCGAACGGGGTGGTAAAAAAATTACTGAATCTAAATGATGTAGAACACTTTAATGGATTCAATAAATTATTTTCATTTAAAATTAGTTAATAAACTGCTCAACATGTTCCATCAATGATTCCGAAAATGAAAGTAAAAAATCCACCCAAGTTTTAAGTGAAAATGTTGGCCGAACGATGGGATACATGGCAGGTATGTTACTCAATGTTAATAATTTGTAAATTTTATGTACTATTATTTCCTATGTTGTGAGCACCCATTCTACCATGTTTCTAGTTCAATCTTAAGGCTATCTAGAAAAATCAGTAATTGCTTCACGTATTTTAAGCGCTATGCGCTATTTATATATTTTTTAAAGTGTTATACAATGGATGTTGTTAATTAAGAATAAATTCAAAAGTTGAAACTTGAAAGTCATAATTCTTATTTTGTAATTATTTTAGCAATATGTTCTTGGAAACATACAGCAATTGTTTATGCATTTATGATACTCTGTATTAACATTTCATATTTACTTCTAGAAATCGGAAGACTACCAAAACAAAGTTTGCCCACAGCAGATTTACTTTTATTCTTCGACAAATTATTTGATTCTGTAACTGGCAATTACCATACACCGGAAGGTGGGAAAATATACAGAAGTGCCATAACACTCCGGTCTCCACATCATAGCTTGTGGTATAAAAGTTTTCCATACCGAAATCGATTAAGTTTGTCTCAAGAAATAGTAAAAAACCATCACTTACGATTTGGATAAAAGCCGTAGCCTATATATTTTATTTCCATAATAGATGTGTAAGGTTCTTATTTATGTCATTTATCAACTTATAGATTTAACTAGAACATAAATTAGTTTAATATAAGTGATAAATAAAGAATTACACTATGGCAACACTAGTGAGACGCGATGGCAGGTGGAGGGAAGAGGGAGGCCATCTTGGAGAGACGGGCGCGCGGGCGGGGCGTGATGGTTAACTAGAGATGGGATTTTACCCGGAAAAAACCCTAATGTGGGAAAAAATTGGGAAAAAACCCTGGGAAAATTACCGAATGGGATAATATTCGGGTTTTTTCATATTTAGCATATGTAACTAATATTACTACGAGTTAGAGCTAATCTAATTCTGTTTATTTTCATAATTCAATAAATACGTTACATATACTCCATGCTATCTAATTGAATAAAATGAAATTAAATAAAAAACCTGTTTGTTTGTATGTGTTCATCCGCTCTTAGCGAAAAGTAACCCGAAACTACGTACGCGGGTAGGGGGGCGGGGAAGCAGGTAGTAGCAGAGGCGTACGCGTTGGTGATCTATATTCTATGATCTATCTATCTCACACGTTTTGGCTTCGTACTGTGCGCACTTATGTTAATTTGTTGGTTTAATTGACGATTTGGATTTTGTTTTGTAGACTTTGGATTGCCTAGTGATTAAATACGTGATTTACTTTGGATTGACAACTACTGCTACTCTTACGGACTTCAGTACCTACTTCTTTTTATGAACGGTAACTTACCGGTAAGTTTGAGCTTTAATAATTGTTATATTAGATTTAAATAGTTTTAGGTACTATATTTGTGGATTCCTTGCAAACCTTGTACTTTTATTCATTTTAATAGATATATTTTAATTTTGTATGTTTATTTACTGTAGGAAATAGTTATTTTACAAAAGTTGAAATGAGTCATGTATACAGATGGCCAAACGCCGTTGGCCGTTTTAGACAAATTGGGCTAAGCATAAATTCCTTCTTTTAGCTATTTATACTTATTTCATATTGGTTTTGTAGGTGTACCTACTCTGTTAAAATACAATACTTTAGAACAATTCTATGCATTTCTATTTTTTTTATATTTGTTTTTTTTTCCTTAGATCACATCATGCCCAGAAAGAAAAATACTAATGTATGGGAAAACTATTTCCATTCGCCAACCAGTAAAATAGTAAAATGCAAACACTGTGAAAAAGTTTACCAATTTGGCAATGTCAGCAAGATGGCCAGTCATCTGTTGAAATGTTATAGATGTCCAACTGTTATCAAGAACAAACTACAGAAAATACCTGTTACTAGCACAACTGCCACAAATCTGCCCTTGCAAGATGAATCACATCATGAAATGTCACAGGATAATAGTTTGACAGATACAACTTCTATTATTGCGACTTCATCAGAAATTTCAACAGAAAAAAAAACTTTATCTAGATCAGCTCTTATCGTAGGCAATATTTGTTACCGGTTCTCCTTTATCCATCGTTGAACATCCGCTGTGGGTACGATTTTTTGACGATTTGCAACCACTTTATAAGTTACCATCCAGAAAAGCTATCTCCACAACACATTTGGAAACTATTTATAATGAAATGGTCAATGAAATTACAGACGAACTGAAGTCTATAAATGATTTGCATTTGCAGTGTGATGGCTGGAGAAATCAGCGCAATGAAGGTATCATCAACTTCATTATTGCAAAACCCGAGCCTGTTTTTGTTATAAGCCTTAATACTCTTACAAACCGACATACAAGCCAATATGTATCTCAAGAGATAATCAAAGTTATAAACGTGTATGGAGGCCACAAATTTGTAACTCTTATCGGAGATAACGCAAATAATATTCAAAAAGCATTTCAGATAGTTAAAAATTCGTATGCACATATAATACCGCTGAGATGTGTAGCACATACATTGAATTTGCTATGCGAAGATTGCTTAAAACTAGAACCTATTAATGCGTTTATATCGATTGCCACAAATACGATAAAAGCAATAAAAAGAAGTCAAAGTATGAGCGCTTTATTAGCTCAGATTGTAAAAGAAAAAGGTTCAGGTGAAACATTAAAATTGCCAGGGAAAACCCGCTGGGGCAGTTACTGCACTGCATTAAAAAGTTTAAAAAAATCCAAAGTTGCATTACAAACATTAGCTGTTCACGAAGATGCCACTATTTCAGACGAAATAAAATCAAATTTATTGGATTTAAATTTCTGGACCATGGTAGAAAATTGTATAAAACTACTGGAACCTATAACAGATAAAATTTTCAAACTTGAAGGCAATGGAATAACTATAAATGAAGTTTATATGGCCATCAAAGATATAAAGTCTACATTTAATTTTGCATTTCCGGATATATCCATTCTAAATGAGCATCACAAACAAGATATTACAAATGCTGTGATTAGACGAACAAATAATTGTTTGAAACCCATTCATTACGCTGCATATTTATTAGATCCAAGATCGCAAGGCATTGAATTAGAAGAAGAACACGAAGTGGATGCCATGGAGTTTGTACACGACGTGAGCCAATCGCTCAATATTGACGTTGGTGTTGATTTAGCCAATTATAGAGCTAAACAGGGTTTATGGAGCAGACCATTTATATGGAAACATGTCGCCGAAATGGACCCGGTAGTTTGGTGGAGAGGACTCTGCAAGTCCAAATTGCTAAGTAGGGTTGCAGTACGTATTCTAACTGCTCCCTGTACTTCAGCAGCCACTGAACGATCTTTTAGCACGCATGCGCATATACATAATCACAAACGAAATAGATTGACTACAGACAGGGCAGCAAAAATCGCATTTATATCATATAATTGGAACCTGTTACACAAACATAAAGATGATGACAATGACGATGATGACGAGCCGTTATCGTTACACCCAGGCAATTGTCAAGTCCGTTGAGCAGCCCATTAAATGAAGAACGACCTTCAACATCTCGTGGAAATACTCAAGAAATAGAATTTTGCAATATTAATAATATATTTAATGATCATGACAGTAGCGACAGTGACTAAACATTTTCAATTGTAAAAAAAACACTTTTGTAATTTTGTAAAGAGTAATAAATAAATGTTAGTAAGTATCTCTCGTTGTTTTTTTTTTGTTCAAAGATTTTGAAAAGTTTCAATAGACTTTATTTTTGCATTTAAGTAACATTCCATCCCAATGCACAGAAAAAATCTTATGATAAAACAAGAAGTCGTCTTTTTGTTGTTATAATAAACTCCTGGTTTTATTTTAGTTCCTGAATCAGGCTACACATTTCGAGCAACAGGCAACAGCTAGTGCCTTATATACGCTGGCGCAAAGTATGTGCGCATCGCAAAGAACGTATTCTTCGCTGCATTTGTTCTAAAAATAATAAAAAAGTGTTATTTTTTTTAAGATTTGATAATTACGTTTAATAATGAAAATACCCGTCTATTGGGTTTTTTCCCACATAAATACCCGGTTTTTTCCCAAATGGGAAAAAACCCAGGTATATTCCCGTTGGGTTTTTTCCCACTGCCCATCTCTATGGTTAACGGTTATTTTCAAATATTGGACATCATATTAGATCTGTCGGACATATTGGATAAATCGAATACATTGGATGAATTGGATACATTGGTTAACGGCTATTGGATACCGGATATATGGATACTTGTATAGATAATTGGAAGTTGAAATTATATGCTCTGGAACATTAAACAGTGTTTGACTACTCTGATATATCCTTTATAGATGTAAACATATTGAAATTAAGTATCACTTTAGTAAAGTATTATCAAAAGATAATTGTATTAAAGTTTGTTAGTCGTGATTGTCAGTTTGCAGATATTCTAACAAAAGCATTGACTAAAATTAAATTTCAATATTTAAGGTGAAAGCTTGGAAAGTTATCATATGACTCAGTTTCCTAATGATTCCGAACATTTAACGCTTTTAAAGCATGCAAAATTTATTTGCGAAAATTGTGCTGATCTCGACAATTGTCATTAAAACAATATGATTAATTCAATAAAAAATATACATCAAATATATTTTAAAATATATAATATATTGTTTACGAGGACGATCTCACTATCTTTTAGTTTTAATTGGATTTTCAATCTCAAGAATAATATTTTCGTTTAAGTCTTAACCCTTAACCACCTAACGGCGGTCACAGTGACTCCAGCGGTTTTAGTTTTTTGAATTATTCCGTTATTATGCGAGCTATGCGTCTGCGAGTTCATCTACTTTACCCCCCCCCCCCCCTCCCCGCGCGCACTTCAGTACGCGTTGCGCGCTCGATCGCGTCACACGTTCGCGCGTTCAAAAGTTACAGGTAATTATACTTTGTTTGCGGTCATGGTGACCGCCGTTTATTAAAAATTACGTAACCACCTAATTACGTAGCTTTATAATGTCTGATGAGCGACTAAGCCGAAACATCTTGGGATGGTTAGTACAAATATCTGATTCAGAGACGGAAAATGAAAGAAATGAGCCAGAATTGCCAAACGGAGTCTCCGCAGCGACGTCGATGATATTCCAGTCGATCATGTCATTAGAGGCGAGTGTGAGTCTGACTCAGAAATAGAAGATAATGATCCAGTGTGCCGAGAAGAAAATGGAACCAACATTGAGCCGCCGTCTATGGAAGTTTCATCATCTGATGACGATGTTCCACTTGCAAATTATACGAGGGGTGATCAAAAAGTAATGATAAACGGGTAATTCAAATAAAGATAAAAATTTAAAAAAAAACCATTTCGCTTCTTCAGTCCTTCACCACTTCCCAGCTAAAAAATTGTATAAATAGGACGTCATTTGGAGGAGCCACATTCATTTGAATACCAGCAGTCGGAGCGACAACACGAAAATGGAGAAACACGAAGTGAGATGCGTCATCAAGTACCTCTGTTTGAAAAAAATGTCTACCAAAGAGGTACACGCCGATTTGGTGGAGACACTGGGAGACTCTGCTCCTCCATATTCTACGGTGGCACGGTGGTGCAAAGAGTTTAAGTTGGGTAGAACATCCACAGAAGATGAACATCGCGAGGGACGCCCAACCTCGTCCCTCACGGAGGAAAACGTGAAAAAAATCGAAGATATCGTGTTAGCAGACCGAAGAGTAACCATCAGACATTTAGCTGAGGTCACAGGGATCTCATATGGCTGCATCCAAAACATTTTGACCAGCAAAATGAATATGAAGAAGGTCTCCGCGCGTTGGGTCCCGAGAATGTTAACGGACGAACAAAAGAAAAAGCGAGTTGACATTTCAAGAGCCAATCTTGCAAAGTTCCAGGCTGACCAAGAATTATTTTTGTCACGATTTGTGACCATGGACGAAACATGGATCCATCATTTTGATCCGGAGACCAAACAACAATCGATGACTTGGAAAAGGCCATCCTCACCGACTCCTAAGAAGTTCAAAGTCTCGAGCTCGGCGGGCAAGGTTATGGCGTCCGTTTTCTGGGATGCTCAGGGAATCATAATGGTTGATTACCTAGAAAAGGGAGCTACTATTACGGGCTCCTACTACGCTGATCAAATAAGACGACTGCGAGACGCCATAAAGGAAAAAAGACGGGGCAAACTCCGAGCGAAAGTCCTGTTTCATCAGGACAACGCTCCTGCACACAGAGCCGAAGTTGCGATCGCTGCCATTCGAGAAGCAGGCTTCGAACTGGTCGAACACCCGCCCTATTCTCCAGATTTAGCCCCCAGCGATTTTCATTTATTTCCTAGGCTCAAGGAACACCTCAGGAGCAAGAAATTTGAGGATGATAGCGAGGTGATGGATGCTGTAGAGGCATTTTGGGATAGTCAAGATACAGATTTTTTTTTAAAGGGTATTTTAGGTTTGGAGAAACGTTGGACTAAATGTATCGACTTGTTAGGAGACTATGTAGAAAAATAAATTAAATTTAAACTACAATCGTTGTTTTTTTATACTTATTATCATTACTTTTTGATCGCCCCTCGTAGAAATTACTTCGGTAAGAATCGATTCCGTTGGTCTGCTTATCTGCCGGTGTCAAGGTCGAGAACTATGCAGCATGATATTATTCGACAACCACCTGGACTCAAACCTAACTTCAGGGATGTTTTCCATGCTAATACAAAGCCCTTGGATTTATGGTTAATGTTTTTTGAAGAAAGGATGCTCGAAAATATTATCTGGCACACAAATGAAAAAATAATAAAAATTCGACCTATCAAATCCAAACGTGTGTTCAAGATCTGGATATGATTGAACTGAAAGCTTTCATTGGTATGCTGTACTACACTGCAATTTTCAAAGAAAACCATACACACTAGAAATGCTGGTAAAGCACAGACGGCACAGGGAGAGACATTTATCGCTGTGTTATGAGCAAAAATAGGTTTGAAGTACTACTCAATTGTCTTCGGTTTGATGATGCAAGCACAAGAAATGAACGCCGGAGCAGTGACTTGGCTGCACCAATATCTCAACTGCTTGTACTAAACTGCAAAGATATATGTTCAATTGGCAGCTATGCTTGCATAGATGAGATGCTAGTAGCTTTTCGTGGCAGATGCCAGTTCAAGATGTACATTCCAAAGAAACCTCACAAATACGGGCTAAAAATTATGTGTATAACTGATGCACGCAGTGGATATCTTCTGGATGCTTACATCTATTTAAGAAAAGACTGATAGCCAAGGCTTACCAGTTGAATACCAAAGACTGAACAAACCGACACAGTCTGTGTTGAGATAGGTGTCTTCAATAGAGGGTACCCACAGAAATGTAACTACTGACAATTGGTTCACTTCAGTGGAGCTGATGGATATGCTAAAACAAAAGCAGCTGACACTAGTGGGCACCCTGAAGAAAAACAAACGCGAAATCCCGCCGCAATTTCTCCCCAGCCGTCATCGAGAAGTCGGATCGTCAATTTTTGGATTCACATCAGATGCAACCTTGGTCTTATGTACCGAAACCTGATAAATCAGTGCTTGTCCTATCCAGTATGCACCACACACCAACCCTTGATCCAAACACGCAGAAACCGGAAATGATTATGTTTTATAACAGCACCAAAGGTGGCGTAGATATGCTAGACCAGAAATGTGCTATCTACTCAACTGCTCGACGAACCCAACGATGGCCTATGGCGATATTTTATAGAATGCTGGACATTTCTGGTGCAAATTCATACATCGTAAATAACATGAACCAAGCTCAAACAAAGGTGCGAAGGTTCAATTTCATTAAGCAAATGGCTGAAGATCTTGTAAAACCTCATTTGGAACGACGTATGAACAAGCCTGGTTTACATCGAGAACTTCAAGGCACTATTCGCCGCATACTGAAGATGGACCAAGAGTCTAGCACGTCCTCAAGTACCAACATCGAAAAGTTTGAAATCAGAAAGACTTGCTCAACATGTGATGCTAAAAAAAACGCTAAACATATCACATGTGTTTTCAATGTAATAAACCCATTTGCGTAAAATGTTCGCAAAAGATGTGCATAAACTGTCGTCAAAAATTGTAACTGATTACTCATTGTAATTTTATAAAAAAAGTGATTTGATTGTGCCATTAATAGTTTTATATAGTAGTTTATATATTAAAGTACCAAAAAATAAGAAGATTTTATCAGGTTTTACTTATAGTTACTTGTCAGATTTCAGATTTTTTATAATGCCCAGATTTTGTACTGAAATGTTTAAGTTATTTATAAGCATTGATTATTAATATGTGTAAGTGTTCTTTTTCAAAGTTTAATAACGTCATTCAAATAAAAAAATAACAAAGGTTACGATCTGTCTTTCATTTATGTCATTATTATTATTTTTTTTCATATAAAAAATAGAAAATTATAAGAGATCACCATGACCGCCGTTAGGTGGTAGTGTAACACAAAAACACGTTAGGTGGCTAAGGGTTAATTTTAAATTTTAAATTCTTATAATATTTTTTTCAAATTGAATCACATGTTCCCGAGTTCAGCGGGTTCAATTAAACAAACTTTTCATCTTGCGTATTTATATGCATAAGTCAATACAATGCCATAAATCCTTTTTTTACATACAATCATCATTGCTAGATCATTTCACACAGTAAGGCTCAATTGCACAAACTAATATAACTTTGCCAATACCTTTGCCCGTGAAAATGTCAATCCCATACATTAGCAAGGTCAAATACGTCTCAAATGTATGGCGATGACAGTTCCAAAGGCAAAAGTATAGGCAAAGTTAGTTTGTGCAACTCAGCCTTAGGCTCAGTTGCCCAAACTAACTTTGCCAATACCTTTGCCCTTGAAAATGTCAATCCCATACATTGGCAAGGTTATATACGTCTAAAATGTATGGCGATGACATTTTCAAAAGGTATTGGCAAAGTTAGTTTGTGCAACTCAGCCTAAGTTATGAATAGAAAATTAACATTCAACTTTATAACTAAGATTATACAGATTAAAAGGGGACCTATATAACTAAAACGGAACCAATTCGCGTTCATTGCACATACCCAAATTTTCTTTATAACCTAGATTTGTACTCAAGCCCAAAAGTCAGATTTCACTTATAAATTGCTTCATAATTTTAAATTAGATTAAAATTAGTACAGACAAACTCAGGTTTCATAAATAAAAAAAGAACTTGTTTGTTAAAATAATTTCTGTCCTGATATTATGTAGTAATAAGTGCCTGATGAGATCCGCCTCCTCATTGTTGGAATTCATCTCCCTGAAGAAGGCAATAGCAAAGAAGGTGTCGTTTCTGCAGCACCAAGGACAAAAAGAGAACTAAAATAATGTGTTCAACTTGTCAAGTAGCACTATGTGCAAAAAACTGTTTTAAAATATTATGTTACTTTAGTAATAAAGATATGATTCCATATTCGCCGTTTTTAATTTATCGAAATATAAAAATAAATTAATTCTAAAAAACTAATTATGACAACCAAAGTCAGGAAGAAACACTTGTATTAGAATAATAACGAAAGTACGGTAAATGTATCTAACCTTACCGGGCAGGGGTATTATTTTCCCACACCGATCCAAAGTGTACAGACAGAATCGAGCAAGGGAAAGTAATTTCCCACCAAAAAAGGGGGTTTTCTTGTCCCCTCCCTTAATAAAAGTATATTTTTTTTAAATCAGTGGTATCAATATACTCTAAATTCACCTTCAATTTTGTAGTTGCTTTCACACAGGTTTGCGCCTTATTAAGGATCAATTATTTTGTAGCAACAGAAAAAAATTGCAGCATATATAGTTCCAGTATTTAAAATGTATGTTATGCATATATGTAATTGATCTTTTCCCCAGGGAAGATATAAGGAAAAACCTTTTCTTATTGTATTTCTTTTTCATAATTTTCATATAAACATCATATTATGTCAATATGAAAAATTTAATTGTAGAATACCTTAACATATTTATTATTTTACTACACTATTAGTTATTTTATGATAAATAGGCTTAAAATGTTGTTTCTTTAATTTTTACAGGTTTTTGTTTTTGTTAATAGTTTTAATTAGATTTTAATATGTAGCGATATAAGGTAAATGTAAAAAAATACTAATAAAAATTATCTTTAATTTTTACGGCAACACATTTTCAAGCCTTTTATTTTAATACTTAAAGAGATACAATAAAGATTATTATACATATATGTAAATACTATCAACTGTTGAATTATTTAATGAAATGGATGGTGTATGGAGTAATCAAAATATACATTTTTACCATCGCAATTCACACAAGCATAAGTAACATTTAAACAATGGAAATATACATAAAAAAACATTAGGAATCAAAAAAGAAAAATATGTGCAGAATAACAAAATCTTTAGAATGAAATCTATACTCCAATTGCCATGAGAATCTCTGGTCTACAAGGTTAAATTTTAAAACACATTCAACTTGTAGTATGTCAACCGTAATTTTATGGAGATGTAATAATAGTTGAGGCTAATATAGAAATATTATCAGTATAAAAGGAAATTCACTCAACCCATTAACTGTTTAAAACATTATTTCAATAACTGTATAACAATCAACCAATTATTCAACAAAATTATAGGCAACACCTAGATAACCTAGAAGGCTAAAGTACAGGCATTGCCAAGATTTGTTACCCCTGGAAATGCCTTTATTGTTTTTAATTATAACACATTGTTGGTATATTTAATTTGTTTTATCTTAGAGTAACAAATAAGTCATGTTATTAAATTAACATTAAGTAATCATTTAATTTTATAGTTCAACATATCGGTCAGATTGCCACTTTTGATATTTTATTGATCTATCACTGGAACAAATTAAGACGCAGGACTACAAAACAGAGAATCTAAGATAAAAAGATATTACAGGCATACTAGGTCGAAAACCAAAACCCATCTCTTGAGACGCCAATCTGTTTTTGCAACTTAAGGAGTCATAAACAAAAAATAAGTTGTTACCATCCTACGAATTGTTCAATATTTAGAATCTTAAGTAAAAACAAAACCCAACCAGTAAAAGATTGAAAACCTTAGCTTCAGATAAATGCATAGCAGTCAACCACATATGACTAGAAACTCTTAAACAAAAATTTCTCTTCGACATATGAATAGAATGTCGAGAAATAAAATCGAGGTCGTATTATCACCAGAGAAGAAAATTATTATAAATCATATCCAATGGTATTGGTATATATGGTAATTATATCCAATGGTTCAAATGCGACCATACCTACTTACAGGTAATGCCTAATTTAGTAACCCTGCAAGTTTTTTCTTACTATTCATGTCAAAAGAATACTCGCAGAAAGCAGAAAATTACAACAATTATGCACCATAACCGAATCCGTCTAAACAAGGAACCCTATAAAAAGAACTTCGGAAGTTCACAGGTCACTCACTATACTAGTAATTGTACTGCTAAACACAATAATTAAGTTCTTGAAAGAAGACTTTCTTTCACCGATAATAATTAGGAATAGTTTATTTTCAGCTGGTTACGTTGGCTGGACTTTGTAGTCGTTTGGCACGAATTGAGGGGTAAAAATGGTCAGAGGTGTTAGGGATTGGGTCCCTGATTATAACGATACCACTCTTATTAAAAGGAAATGCGTAGTTTTCGAGAAATTAATAAAAATAATTCTTAACCTCAAATCACATATTACGCAAAACGGAACGTTATTATGGGCGATTGACAACTAAATCGCTATTACTAAGTAAATTATATTATCTGTGGTTTAGAAATTACATGAAATGGAACGTAAAAAAAGTAATTGCGTTAAGTGTCACTGTCATTAATTCAAAGACTTCATTGATCATTCCGTTTCTCCCCGAGCTGCGTGGATGTGTTCTTTGAGCTGCGTGGTGATTATTGTGTGGATTTCTTCAACAACTTTGGCTTATCTTCTGGGAATTATATATGAATGTTTTTTGTTTTATTTGTTTTTAACAACACAACCCATTATGCCTGATGGTAGTTAGTAAACCGACTTTGGTTAAAATTAGGTCGACTTTGTCTCAAAACCGACTTAGGGCACCCCGACTTCACGTAGACTTTTGGATACCACCCCTAGAGTGTTTATAAAAAGCCGGAGGCGCGGAGGGAGAGCAGCCCCCGCCCGCTGTAACGAAGGATAGGCAACCGTGCGAGCCGTAGCGGCTGAGGCTGGTCGCCGGAGGCGACCAGCAAGCCGAAGCTGCGGAGGCGAGCGTGGATGCCTATCCTTTGTTACGCAGGGCGAAGGGGCTGCACTTCCCGCAGCGCCGGAGACGTTGCAGAAGCAAGTTTGTTTTGAAAACAAGTGTTTTGAGGTTAGGTTACTTAAATTGGTTTTTCTCAGGAATGGTGCATTGCCTTTTCACGAAAGTGGTATCGGGGGACAGTGGGCACCCTCCTTCCTCCCTCCCAACCCCTCCCACCCCCCATTTCGTGCCAAACGATTCTAAAGTTTCCCCGTTACGTTTCTTAAATAAACTCATCCCAACCCAAATAATGGACCACCCCCCAACCAACAAGGAATATCGACACAATGATCACACACAATTTTACAAAAATTTACATTCGTGTCCACTGACAGGTGGGCAGAAATAAAAAGAATAACATATTACAGATTATAAAATTACCAACCCGTGACCACAGATTACCAAGATGAACGAATGGTAACAACAATAGTGTTACCAGTTTGAGATGTTTTCCTAAGGTATCGGGAAAGATCACTCTTTAAAAATATAATTGCTAAAATGAGGGTGCTATATACAAATATCGATATTTTAACTTTGAGTGGAACAACAATGCACATACATAGCTGGGTCGCATTGATTTTTAAACCATACTAATTGATAATAAAAAATCTTCAGTAGGGCGATTTACGTAATTGGTTTGGTGCCATTTTGCACCAAAACGTAAACTTAATCGCAACCGCACCGCAACTTGATCGGCTCGTCAACAAATACTTTTATCATTAATATATATTGATACGATTTATAGGTGATTCCTTATTATTAAAATCGAAACTGCACATGTGTTGCACGTTTTTAATCGGACTAAACCGTCCGATCAAGTTGCGATCTGTATCAACGCGCAGCAGTAAAATACGTTAAAGCGCTCACGTGACGCGAGCATATTTGACAGCGGCTACGAGAATACGAAAAGGGCCGTTTTGATTAAAACTTAACCGCTACTGCACTGCAACTGAACTTGTTTTAATACGTTAATCGCCCTACTGGTGCATTTACACATTTGGCCATCTTCGGCCAGCCTTACCAACACAAGCGTGTTAACGGGATGTTTGGCTCGGCTCGCCTTTTCTTGTCTTTGTTGATAGCTTGGAGTTTGTAGATGTTGGCCCAACCTCAGCCAACGTGTAAACGTGTAAATACACCATTATTTTAATGTCATGTTCGGACAATTTTTTGGATAAATAACGTAACGTGACTTTTAAGTATTACATAACAATGACTTTTAACAATAATAGCTTATGATTACCTTACGAAGATTGATCAAATGAATTGCCATGATCTTCAAACACTTCATTTTATTACATCTTTTTAAACTTTCATGTATCCCGCTATGGTATGCAGGTTTCCTCACGATGTTTTCCTTCACCGTTTTAGTGCATGACACGTGAGACGCGGCTGCCAACATGTTCACGGTGGTCGCGGGTTCAAATCCCAAGGCACACCTCTATGGCGTCCAATTCGTAAACATCTTCTTGCTAATGTGTGACGTCATAGCCAATCAAAATCGTTAACGATCACGTGGCGCGAACTCAAAATAAATTAAATTGTAATAATGGTTTTTAACCAAAATATACAATATTTTTAATTTATGATAATGGAATTTGTTTTAAAATTAAATAATCTACACGGATGGAAACAAATAAGTCAATATTGTTTATACAGTCAAATAACCTATTGATAGTTAGTCACCAACCATTGTTAAGCGTTCATATATACAAAATGCATTTCAAACTCATTTATAGGTGAAAACACAATTAAAGTTGAAAACAAATTATCAGACGTTCTTTCGGATGCAGTTGATAATATGCATAAAAACGTCCGAAAGATCTCAGCGCGGCGTGTTTTTTTTTTCTTTTATTTCTAACGACAACGCACGGTTTGCTCATCTGCCAATAACGAAATTGTTGCACGGCCGTAGCTAGGGGAGGGGGGGAGGGCATTGTGGGGCAATGCCCTACCTTGAAATTCCAATGCCAAACCTTAAAAATACCAAAAATTAGATAAATTATTATAATTGAATTGTTTGTTTATCGTTTGAGATTAAAAATATGTATTGACCATCACATCACTGACCAGTGACTGGTCAGTGATATGCATGGTGATTGATTTAGGAACACCTGCTTCGGAGCAGATCAATTATGATAAAATTTTTACTTCCGCCCTACCTGTAACCAATGCTGTCCTACCTCAAATTCGACTCTAGTTACAACCCTGAATTGTTGGGGATGAAAAAGTGGGCATATACGTACTCAAATTTATCCCACTTTATAGACGAATGTTAATTTTAGAAATTAAATCAATGCCGCCAATATATATGTTATAAAATATGTATTTCAGTTACTTATTTTTTCTCCACATTTTTGTTTAAATATCTATCGCTATGGGGTAAAAGATATACACCGCCACTTGTATATACTACTTGTAGTTCATATTGTATATAATACATAGTATATCTTATTGTCTTTATGGTAGGTATACAATATAGTAATAATAGTAATACACTGACTTTAAATTTTACTCGGATAAAACCATAATTAAAGATAAGCAATTATTTATGGCGGTCATTTTTTTTAAGTAATTTTGAATTTATTATGCATTATGCAGGAATCTCAAAACCCATGGTTTGCATATTTTGATAGTGGATTTCTGGTGATTTTGTATGTTGAATCTGGTGGGAGACAAGCAGCAAGCTTAATTGTTGGCAACACTGATGACAACTGCCCATGTGAAATGTGAAATGTCTTAGTCTTTACCAGGCCCGTTTAACTTGGGCCTAAAAAGTGACCCATTTTTTTATCTCGCTTTCTCATATGCCGTTTTCGCCCCATCTTTTTCACTTACGCTATCTTTGTAAATGTGTGCGTGTGCCGGGTGCACTTGCCGCCATTTATGTCAATAGTCAATCGTTTGTTAGTTTGGTTCGGCTGATTTTATTTATATTTTTTATGTTATTTCATCTATTTTGTAATCAGTAACGTAAATATTTAGCAGTGCGAACGTTATATAGTTTGTTTTGTGCAAATGGTATCAATAAACTTGTGATTTTCATGATAATTATTAATGTTGGTCACGTGTTTTGTTCCCGAGTGAATTTACCACAAATCAAATAAAGTATTCAAGAAAGTGTTGTGTGCCTTTCCCAAACAAAGTATAAAAACAATGTACTCAATGGACAGAGCTATGTTGGCGGAGCATGGAGCATCAAATTATTGAAAAACATCATTCTAACCTTATATGACAGAAACAAGGTAAATATAATATTTTATTCCGCTGTGACCATGTTGTGATACTATTCCTAGTTTTAAATTGTTGCCGGAATATAAGAAATAACAATACGTTCAAATACATTATAAAATACAGAAGTTTTGGATCTCATGTGAAAAGATTAGCTTTTTGTATGAGTCCATCGTGACGAATTATGTAGCCATACACCTTTCATTGATACTCTCGGTTGTAGAGGATGCTCGTGCTCTGCAGTTGGGACAATAAAGACCGATCTAGTACAGTACAATTCAATATTAGAGCTTTTTATTGGTATAGGTACCCGCAAGTTCATCACAGCTTAATTTAATAATTATTTAATGTTTTATAATTATTATTTAACGTCAGGCAAGCAGTGGAAACAACTGATTGTGTCTTTTTCATATTTATTTTGTTATTAATGAATTGTTTTATAATTTCCAGGCAAGACTCGGGTTAAATTTGCAGTCCAAGTATTTAGCAGGCAAATGGGTTCATCGTTGGAAGCATAATGAAAGTCTCATCTCGGTGTCTGAAGGATCTCTTCTCTGTAGGTTTATATGTTAATATTTACAAAGGTTAATTCACAGCATAAGTAATTATGTTCATTAATAATCTGTTTATAATATTGATAATATTTGATATAATTAAGATGTTCAGAAAAGGCATTTGTTAAAGCTTTTTGGTCATATGTTATTAAAATGAAATGCAATGCAGTAGTGTATTGAAGTTAAGAATGAAAGTGAAAACAACTGATTGTGTCTTTTTCATATTTATTTTGTTATTAATTAATTGTTTTATAAATTTCAGGCAAGACTCGGGTTAAATTTGCAGTCCAAGTATTTAGCAGGCAAATGTGTTTATCGTTGGAAGCATAAAGAAAGTTTCACCTCTGTGTCTGAAGGATCTCTACTCTGTAGGTTTATATGTTAATATTTACAAAGGTTAATTCACAGCATAAGTAATTATGTTCATTCATAATTTGTTTATATTATTGATACTATTTGATATAATTAAGATGTTCAGAAAAGGCATTTGTTAAAGCTTTTTGGTCATATGTTATTAAAATAAAATGCAATGCAGTAGTGTATTGAAGTTAAGAATGAAATTAATAATATTGAATACAGTATGCATAAAACAGGAATGCCTACCAACCTATATTATGTACTGTAATAGCATAAAAGCATTCTTCAAAATTACCTTATTATAAACATATTTTTTGCCTATTTCTTTAATATGTTGTTATATAATAGTTAATCTCAAATGTTTTAGTATGGTGGTATTATGCATTTAATGTTTTCTATGATTTGAAGCCAACACATTTATTGTATTAATTTAACAATATTGCTTATTCTTCAGTATGTTAATGTAAACAATTTACTATTATTATTTTTCATTACACTTTACACACATAACATTATTGCCTATTTTTTAATGTATCATAATATCATATCACTTGATATACATTTTTGTGTATATTTTCTTATTGTAAATATGATATTATGACTTTCCCAATTATATTTTTCATTACGTCCTACTTGAAATAATAATTTGTTATTATATACTTCAGATAAGTAATGTAAGCATATGTTTTTAATTTTGCTCTGTTTCAAATGTTTGTTAAATGGCGTGTCTTTTATTATTAATTTACACGAATGGCTTCTTATATTTAATTTACACTTTACAAATATAGCAATATTGTGCCGTTAGTATTGGAAAATATATTGTGCACTGAATGTTTCCATTTATACTTTTATTTCTTAGTGCAGTGATCATATTCTTTGATTTGGCATTGTTTTAATAGTCCTAAAATTAACAGAATTAATATTTACAAATTGAAAATGTTTAAATCAATTTGAAAATGTATAAAAAGTATTTTAGGTTGTAATATTAAATTATGATAAAAATGTTAAAAATAATGTAAAAATATAAAATAAAATACATTTCTAATGTTGTTGAGTAAAGGTTTTGAATTATAACTTGGTTTTATTTTTTTATTTTCGTATGAAATTAAGTAATTTTAACATACATACGAATGATACCCAAATATAAAACCGGTAAATTTTCGGTATTAAAAATCGGATTGCCTAAAATATGTAGTACATCCCTAAATATTGAAAAATCGGCAATTTCGGTAAAGTACCGATTTCCAGCTCTGGTTCGAAACGCGTCGAAATATATATACGTATAACGCGCGAAAAAGATGGCTCAAATACGTGGAACAATAATCTTTAATACTATTGGTCAGTGGTAAATTTATGAATGAAAAGAAAGAAAGGTCCGATGAACATTTGAATGAATTCTATGGAATTCTATATGTAGAATGTATAAACACATGTAGTTGTGTGAGTTTGCATAACGTGTTAAAACATTTGTATGGAGTTGGCCGTCTGTATTTTTAGTCGTCTGTGGTCTTTACTTCATAATCTGTGCTAATGTCTGAAATGGGTCTGAACTCTGAAATCGTTGTTGAATTGAATTGAATTGAATTCTGAATGTTTTGTGATGGGCATTGGGCAATTCATTAAAGTTAATTAAAATTATAATGAGTCGACAATTAGTTTATGTGGTTCTGCTAGTTCCCACTTCCGATATTAGGTAACTTTGTACACTGTTTGAAGCTGTGAAGCGATCGCATTGTGATTTCTGGTTTTTATCGAGAGCCTTCGCTCTTCTCTTCGGCCCTTTCAATGATTAAAGATATTCTTTAATCATTGGGCCCTTTGTAATCGTTGGCGTCAGTTTCCAGTTGCCTTCGTGGTCGCATTTCAAGTTTTAAAAGGCCTGAAAATATATTTTTGGATTGTCTATTAATTTAGAACTTGTCAACTCTTGTGATTTGTTTCGGCGTGGCGGACCAAAATCACATAATGTGTGCTGGGAGTATGCCTAAAGTATTTGGGTCCACATTCATTAGTATGATTGATCGGTTAGCTCGTATTTTCAGTGTGAAATTGCATAATTTTCCATAGTTGTATGTTGTAATATAGACAACTTTTTCTTGTTTCCGTTGTGTTGTTTCTGTTGTCTAAATTCATGATTCTGGCATTTCATTGTTGTTATTCCTGCCTCGTACTTTGAAGTAGGATATTCAGTTTCCTAGGTCTTATAGAGTTAGTGTTGAATTCATGATGATATCTAATATCTGTGATAAATAAGTAGAAGCAAATGTGGGAGCTTGTTACAGTGTAAAGTAACCATGTCACAGCTGAGACTGAACCAACACTACATAGTATAAAACAAAGCGCTTCCTATCTGTCCAAATAAATTTAATTTTTTTTTTTGAAGACATGACCGTCTGATTTTATAAAGTGGTAGCTTTTTTAATTTTTACACGTGCACTACAAAATAAGATCTTAAGATGAGGTACAAATCATTATTTCCTTCCTCAGTTAAGCAATTTTACAGTGATTCAGCTATCTATATATGTTTATCAATTCAAGTTGTTGGCTAGTCTGGTTCACATTGCAACATCTTACTGCTCCAAGGAATTTTTCCAGAGTGGCATTACTTGATGTGTTGCAACCACACACCATCAAAGAAGAATTCCCATAGTTCTAAGAAACTTAGTATTGTTGTGAAGATTATAGTGTGTCTATGACTCACTTTTTGTGTAGGGAAAACATATTTTCAATAAATATAAATATACTTGTGACAAAAGCCCGAAGTTCTTGGAGAAATTAACTTTAAGTTTGATAAAAAATATTCTTGTTTTCGGCTCTGTTAAATGCGGTGATTATTACTCTATTTTATAAAAATCTGTCCTCCAGGATAAAACAATAAAATATTTGAGGACAAACCTTAAAAAATGCCATACTAAATTTTAAGCAGTGTCAATATGGGCATTAACAATATTTTTACCTGTTATGAATGGGCATTCATCTTTAGAATTCAATTTTTGTCTCTCGTTACAGTGAACATCTCTCCACAAGCTTAGCTAAGTTAGAGAGAAAATGCCACGTGATGTTTGGCACACCATGAGGAACTTTTACCATTCTCGTTCCTTCTAGTTGAGGTTCCAATTGTGCTAGTGCAGTCTGTTATAGATGTAGTGTCTCGAAGTGTGGAGGTATTTTAATTATAACTACAGATTAACCATCTTTTTTGTGACTGAAGAGAGAGATATTCTCTCTTCAATCAGACCTTCATTGAGGATCGTGAACTTTGATTATCTTAATTTATTTATTTATTTATTTAGAACAGCCAGTAGTTGTTACAATGTAACTTAGACTAATAAAGATATACAGAGATAACTTAAGAGTAACACCCTCTGAAGGCGTTCACAACTTGCACTGTTTGTGATAAAACAATATACATGTAGTTATAGTATTATAGTATATAGGGTGGAGCTTACAGTGGTAGGGCGTAAGTACAAAAACATAATACACTTTTTTTTCTTGATGGTTAATAAAACCAAAATATATTCATCTTTTACTGGAACTCGAGGCAAAGGCTCGTCAATCATTTCTTCAGTTAAAACACAATTGGTAACTTCGTTTTCCATATTGTGGACGCTCACCCACATAAATAAACACACATGTACACATTCACATTTAAACATACATTCACATCAAACAAACATACATACATACATATATACAAACATACATGCATACATATTTACACTCGTACACACATATAAATTACTGACAAAGTCACTGACGCGAGTGACACAACTGGTCGTTTCCGAAATTGTCTGGAAATGCGTTACGGGCTACTACAATAACTGTGCGCCCGAGTTCGGCTAGCTTCACTGCCCATGACGTGTGGTTCGGGTGCCCGAACCACATCCGAGGGCCGCCGAACTCGACCGAACGCGCGGAAAAAATAGTTTAACCAGTCAGACCCTACCCGCGCTGATATACGTTGCTATCTGATTAGACCAGCTGTTTTTGCTATTCGCTCGCTTTATTTAGTACGCACTGGCTTATAATTAACATACGTAGTAGTTATTGCATATATGTGTCATCCATCTTTTGTGCTTGTCTGCTGTTCTTTGTGTGTGTACTTGTGAACTGTCGCTTACGACCCTTCTGACTATTTTTCCATAGTGTGTGTAGTGGACAATAAACTGTGAACTATCTGTGTACTGGCTTTTACTTCTCTGCTGTACCCTTACATACTTCACGCTATCGAGTACAAGGTACCCACACATCTTTTTATCACTACATTGGTGACCCCGAGGAAAACGCTAGAATGAGCGACAGCAGTGATTCCAACAATACCGTCGAATCACAGAAAGGCGGCGAATCTGGCAACGTTACCCGTCGGGCCAGAAAGGTACGCCCGACAGCAGAGCGACCTTCATATGACCTTCCAATTAATTTGAAGGTACCGGCATTTTCTCCCGACGAACCGGAAATTTGGTTTGCCTTATTAGAGGGTCAATTTGAAATGTATGGCATAACTGACGACGGTTTCAAGTTTTCCAACACCCTCAAGAATTTGGATGTCGCAACAGCCAAGGAAGTAAAGGACATAATTATAAATCCTCCACTTCGAAGAAGGTATGAAAAACTCAAAAGTGAGCTCATTCGACGACTGACTGCCTCCAAAGAGAAGAAAATGAGACAGGTTCTGACTCACGAGCAACTTGGAGACCGAAAGCCATCACAATTTCTTCGGCACCTTCAAGATTTGGCTGGCCCAAGCTTTCCTGACGATTTCTTGCGGACCATTTGGTGCGACCGTTTGCCTCGAGAGATTCAAACTGTTCTGGCTTCGCAAACCAGTCAATCATTGGAGCAGCTAGCAGAATTAGCTGATCGTGTTCAAGATCTAGCTGCGCCTTCCAACGTGGCAGCAGCTTCAGTGTGTGCCTGTTCCTGCAGTGGGACTTCATCCAGTGAGGTCGCAGAGCTGAAGTTGATGGTGGCACGGTTAGAAGCAAAACTGGAGGAGCGCGGACGTGTTCGTACAACAGCTGACCATTCTAGACCACGGCGCCAGCGATCTTCGTCCCGGAGTAGAACGCGGTCAACGTCCAGCTATCGTCGGGCTCCAACCTGTTGGTACCACCTCAACTTCGGATCCAAGGCACGGAGATGTCTACAGCCGTGCGACTACAAGCCAGCGGGAAATGCCATGGGCAGTCGTTAATGGCGACTGATGATTGCCCCGCTTCCCCAGGTCGCCTCTTTGTAACCGACCGTCATACGAAGACGCAGTTTTTGGTCGACACAGGCAGCGACCTCTGCGTTTTCCCAAGGTCGCAACTGCGCCAACGTCGAGCACCTACTAGCTACGAACTCATCGCAGCCAATGGGACGACCATCAGCACCTACGGCTACACGGATCTCAACCTGGACCTAGGACTTCGCCGGGTCTACCCATGGCGATTTATTGTTGCGGATGTAACTAGACCTATTTTAGGAGTAGACTTTTTGTGTCATTATAGTTTAATTGTTGACTGTAAACATCAAAAATTAGTAGATAATACAACTACTTTGTCTACTCCAGCTTCACTGGCTATTGATTGTAGTGTCTATTCGGTGAAGGTTCTGACTGGCAATTCACGTTACCATCTTTTACTTTCACAGGAATTTCCGGAGATTACACGACCAGCTGGGACACATCGCACGGTACCTCACCACACACAACATCACATCCGCACAACACCAGGCCCCCCCGTTTCATGTCCTCCCAGACGTTTGGCTCCTGATAAGCTGAAGGTGGCTAAGGAGGAATTCCAGGCCATGCTAAACGATGGTACCGCAAGGCCTTCTGAGAGCCCGTGGTCATCGCCTTTACACCTGGCGCCGAAAAAAGATAACGGCTGGCGTCCCTGCGGTGACTACCGACAGCTCAATGCCCGCACAATACCGGATAAGTATCCAGTACGTCATATCCATGACTTCGCCCACAATATTGCTGGTTGTAGGATCTTTACCACGATTGACCTCGTTAAAGCCTACAACCAAATACCAGTGTGCGAGGAGGATATACCGAAGACGGCTATTACCACGCCCTTCGGTATGTACGAATTCCCGTACATGACGTTCGGGTTGCGGAACGCCGCCCAGACATTTCAGCGTTTCGTCGATGAAATGATGCGCGGACTGGACTTCGTCTACTGCTATCTTGATGACTTTCTCATCTTCAGCAGGGACGAAGTCGAGCATGAAAACCAACTCCGTCAAGTATTTTCACGGCTGAAAACTTACGGAATGGTTATAAATCCCGCGAAATGCGTTTTCGGCGTCCCGGAAGTTTCCTTTCTGGGATATCACATCTCGGCGGAAGGAACCAAGCCTTTGGACGACAAAGTTCAAGCCATTCGTGATTTTCCTCTACCGAAGACCGTCAGAGCATTGAGAAGGTTTTTGGGCATGGTGAATTTTTACCGGCGTTTTTTGCCCCATGCCGCAGAAACCCAATCTCCTCTCAACTCTCTCCTCATGGGTGCAGTCAAGGGTTCAACACATGTTACCCTAACTGGCGAAGCTTTAAAGGCTTTTACGGATACCAAACAGAGCCTATCAGAAGCAGCTCTACTCGCACATCCTAACTGCAACGCCAAATTGGCTCTAGTTACTGATGCCTCGGACGTGGCTATGGGGGCAGTTTTGCAACAGCTGCAAGACAATGCTTGGCGTCCGCTAGCTTTCTTTTCCCGCAGACTGAACCCTACACAACAAAAGTATTCCCCATATGATCGCGAGCTTCTCGCGATCTATGAGGCGATCAAATATTTTAGGTTCATGCTCGAGGCAAGGGACTTCATAGTTTACACCGACCACAAACCTATCAGTTATGCTTTCACTGAGAGGAAGCATAACTGCTCGCCTAGGCAGTTTCGGCAATTGGACTATATTTCTCAGTTCACGACCGACATAAGGCATATCTCAGGCAAAAACAACGTCGTGGCCGATGCCTTATCTCGAATCGATGAGCTGGGGGCTCCAATCAATCTAGCCGAGCTTGCTAAGAGCCAAGAGTCCGATACCGAGTTGTCTCAATATTTGGATGGCGATTCATCTCTCCGCCTCTCCAAAATACAATTACCCGGGAGTTGCATATATTTGTACTGCGATACGAGTACACCAACCGCCCGGCCCTTTGTTACCAAAAATTTTCGTAGGCAAGTATTCCAGAGCCTACACTCCCTTAGCCATCCTGGCGCTACTGCCACTGCAAAGTTGGTTGCCGAACGATTCGTCTGGCCAGGCGTAAGGAGGGACTGTCGAGAGTGGGCTCGTACTTGCATACAATGCCAACGTGCGAAAGTAACAAAGCATGTTTCGGCGCCGATAGGGAAATTTGATTTACCCCGGGCACGCTTCAAGCACGTGCATGTAGATCTTGTAGGACCCCTACCCATATCCAAAGGACACCGCTACTGTCTTACGGCCATCGACCGGTTCACTCGTTGGCCCGAGGTGATACCCATACCGGACATCACGGCTGAAACAGTAGCCAAGGCCTTATTATCCGGTTGGATATCCCGATTTGGGTGCCCAGAGCAGATAGTGACAGATCGCGGACGTCAATTCGAGTCCGCACTGTTCCAATATCTAGCAAAAATCGCTGGGTTCCAACACAGACGCACCACTGCATACCACCCAGCCTGCAATGGCATGGTTGAGCGCTTCCATCGGCAGCTTAAAGCGTCAATCACGTCCCATGTCAGCCAAAACTGGACTGAAGTTCTGCCTCTAGTGATGCTGGGAATACGCAGCGCATACAAAGAGGATCTCCAAGCTTCTTCAGCTGAGCTGGTCTATGGAGAGCCGCTAAGACTTCCTGGGGAATTTTTCGATCCGAGCGTGCCATGTACATCTGACATGTCAGATTTTATGGCGCGTCTCCACTCGTTCGCCAAGAAGCTCAAACCAGTACCGGCCTCCCACCATACCAAATCGAGGATCTTTATTCATAAAGATCTGGTTTCCACCAAATACGTATTTCTGCGTGAGGATGCCTCACGTGCCCCTCTCCAACCGGCTTATACAGGACCGTACAAGGTCTTGGAACGAACCGACAAGGTTTATAAGCTCCTGATAAAGGGAAAACCAGTTACGGTCACAATTGACCGTCTTAAACCGGCCTATGTGACTAGTGACGAACAGGAGTTGGCACCAGCACCGCCTCTGCGGCGCACGTTCGTTACGCCTGTCCCAGACACTACTCTTTCACAGGACGCAGCGCCACTTTTAAAAACAGTGCCAGTAACCACACGCTCTGGACGCCGTGTCCATTTTCCAGATTTTTATCGCCCCTAGCCAGGTCTCTGGGGGGGAGTGATGTGGACGCTCACCCACATAAATAAACACACATGTACACATTCACATTTAAACATACATTCACATCAAACAAACATACATACATACATATATACAAACATACATGCATACATATTTACACTCGTACACACATATAAATTACTGACAAAGTCACTGACGCGAGTGACACAACTGGTCGTTTCCGAAATTGTCTGGAAATGCGTTACGGGCTACTACAATAACTGTGCGCCCGAGTTCGGCTAGCTTCACTGCCCATGACGTGTGGTTCGGGTGCCCGAACCACATCCGAGGGCCGCCGAACTCGACCGAACGCGCGGAAAAAATAGTTTAACCAGTCAGACCCTACCCGCGCTGATATACGTTGCTATCTGATTAGACCAGCTGTTTTTGCTATTCGCTCGCTTTATTTAGTACGCACTGGCTTATAATTAACATACGTAGTAGTTATTGCATATATGTGTCATCCATCTTTTGTGCTTGTCTGCTGTTCTTTGTGTGTGTACTTGTGAACTGTCGCTTACGACCCTTCTGACTATTTTTCCATAGTGTGTGTAGTGGACAATAAACTGTGAACTATCTGTGTACTGGCTTTTACTTCTCTGCTGTACCCTTACATACTTCACGCTATCGAGTACAAGGTACCCACACATCTTTTTATCACTACAATATCATCATCAGATTCTTGGTATACAACATTCAGTAGTAGTTCTTCCTCATCTGAATCACTTTGCAATAATCTTTTTGTCACTTTTTTTCTTTTCGGATTGTTTCTTTTTAGTGATGAAGCATTAGGAGACTGTCCCGCCCTCACACCCACCACTGCAACTCCTGTAAGCCAGGATCAACAGTGGCACGCAATGTAATGACACCGAGCATTGAAGCTCGGCGAGTCTCCGGGAATGTCTAACTTGTCTTTAACCCGCAACGAAATTAATCAGAAAGTTAAATTAATAGGAGGAGTTGGAAATAAATTATTGTCCACTTCCCTCCGTGCAAAGCGGGTGACAAAACAATGAACTAAAGAGGCAAATAACCTCGCAAAAAGACTTTTACGGCCGGAGAAGCCAGCCGTAAAGCACCACGGATCAAATTATTGTTACCTTAAAATGGGACCTATTTATGTGAGCTTTTATACTTGATTCCAGTAATATGTATGGCAAAAACGCCGGAAAGCACGGAAGTTCTTCCTAGTCTCTACAAGGTCCATGTAGTATACAACTCCAGATGTTATTTGCATACTATCCAGCATGGTTTTACGCTCATCCTGCCAAAGACTACACTCCCAAAGTATATGATGCGCGGATTGTTCATATTCGCAATTAGATGTTGAACACGGGCACGCAGGCGATTCGACAAGCTTAAAAGAATGTAGTTTAGACTTAAAGTTACCATGGCCCGTGAGGAACTGTGATACGCAATAATCGACATCTAGCCAAGTCTTTGTCAAACGATCACGCACGCAAGGAAAAAATTGGTATAAATGCCGTCCCTTCAAAGATATTTCCCATCTATTTTGCCATTCATCTAATAGTTCGCTATATACCACTGAAAGCGGTTTAAATAATCTTTCAACTTTTAAAAGTTCACGTGCGGTTAAAAATCTTTTATCCATATTCTCCCTAGTAGAGTAATACATGGCGGCGCGACGTTGCACCTCCAGGTCGACTGGAAGTACACCCGCCAGGACAGGCAAAGCTTCCGTACTAACAGTTCTATATGCCTTACACAAGAATATCAACGCCAAAAATGATGAAGCATTAGCCATTTCTATCTGAGATTTTTCGGGTGTATCTGTAGCTGTTAAATTTCGGCCTGGTTTTCTTGTTTTCCGATTATTTTTTCTTGGCGGTGCTTTTATTGGACTCATGAATTCAAATGGTGATAAAAAGGTTTTCTTTTTGATCGGATGAGATGGAGTGCCAATATTATGTGTCGTGGATTCAGTCAATACTTGCGATTTGTAGGAGTTTTCACTGTTTTTGTGATTTTATGAAACTTGCTGTGTTAGTGTCGGAGTTGTTACTATAGAGTAATGTAAACATAATAATTTCTTTTAAGTTTTTTCAAACTGTCATAATATTCCAATAATTCTTTTTTGTTCAAATTACTCCTATTTCCAATAAATATATTTTTTTTATCTATCGGCGGGTTAGGCCGCCCGCAGGTAGGGGTAGGTAAGTAAATAAGTACTCAGGGTAATTACGTGGTTCGGGCTTTAATAATTTCGCATCACTGTTTACACTCGACGCATGCTTTTACGAATTCTTTTTGAATATTTAAACTTTTAAAGCCTAATTTTTTCATCTTATACACGATGTCCTTTGATAAATTTGGCAAAAAATAGGGATTTTTTTTATAATATTTTTCATGCATGAGAATAAAATCGTGCATTCGGCGATGCATAGCCGGGACGTGCGGTTCCAAAATTTCGTTGACGTACCTTTCGGCAGTCAGACTTTCCCGAACGATAACTAATGGTTGTGTTGGTGTTATAAGATACTCCTGCCCACATCATTACTGACACACGATTAAAGGCCGTTAGTGATCGCGTAAAATTATCGTGGTTGGGATCAAACAAGAAATCGTATGTCGTTGCCATAAAGACAAAATCGAGATTCGTCCGTTAACAATACATAGGCTCATTCTCTATGAGTCCAATCTTGATGACGTGCGTAATTTAATCGAGTGCGACGATGTCTTGCTGTTAGCATCGGTACACGATTTGGGTGTCGAGCACGTAGAACTTGGTCTCGCAAGCGATTGCGAATGGTGGAGGCGGAAACGTGTTGTTGGGGAGGATGCTATCGACTATTGGAGACTTCAAGTGCGATGGTCCGTGCTTGTATCGTAGGATTTCGACGAGCCTGTCGAACGATAGCGCCCGGTCATCGCGTTCGGTAGTGACCTTTGCCTTATGGTGTAGGTGTGTTATGACGGCGTGTGTGTAAGGTAGGACACAAATGACGAAGAGCACTTGTATAAACGTATTATATTTGAAAGCAGATATACACAGTACAACGTTCAGAGAGCGACTGCCACTTATTACATATATTATTAATTATGAATCCAATATTGATTATTGCATCACCCAAAGTGGTGTGACCGCTTAGTGTGCAATTGTCTATAAGAGGTATCTAATATGTAGGCATAGACCATTGTCTACCTTGGCCAACAACCATACTGCCAATGAAATTCACCAAAGGATCTTACAGACAGGATATGACAGCCTCCGAGGCGCAGTCGGTTAGACGCCGCCTGTAAAACTAGAGGCTGCGGGACTGATGCCCGCACCGAGAGAAATGTTTGTGCGGCCCACAAATACTTCGGGTCTGGTTGTTTGTGAGACCGAAAAGTCTCGTAGTTCCTGATACACACAACACAAGGCTACTCTATCTTAGTCAGGACTATGTACGTGACTGTTGGATGTTATTTCAAAAATATTATTATATTCTTTAAATAATTTATTGCGTATTAATTCCATATTATTTAAAGTACCTTATGTATCCAGTTATTTAATAATGCAACAGTACCAGTTGGCCCATTCAAAGATATAAATTTCGTAGTTTTGAGGATACTTTTCATCGTGGTCCATATTTTTTTATATCTGGAAGTAGGCTTAACATTACTCAAAAACTCTTTTCCACTTTTGTTTTTATATTAACGTGACTTCTACTCAGGGAGCTAAATAAATTGTCTATAAAGGATAAATAAGTCTGATGTGTCCTTCGTTTCTACCGGAAGTATTCCATTTTCTATAAAAATATGTGCAAGTTTGAGAACTTTCTGAATAACCATTATAAAAATTTGACTGAGATACAATATGATTTTTATTGCGCACAATTAAGTTCGTACTATGCTAGTATTAGTTAGTATTTCGTTGACCCTCCTTTAATCGATATAATGCCTTTATTCGTTGAGACATGCTTTTTATGGATGCCTGGATAATGTCTTGAAAATGAGGATTATGATTTACTAGAAAATAAATTTTTCGACGAGTTCTCCACTTGTTCTAACTGAAAGATTGCTATTTATCTCTTCAGAAGCTATTATTCATCAACTACATATCCATTTGTTTTCCGACTGTTTGGATAAATAATTGGGAAGCATATTTAACCTTCATCTTGGGTATTTTATGCTTACTGCAGTGGTTTTCTGTCAGTTTTTTATTATTTTCAATCCTTTATAGGTTGGATATTTTCATATACTTTATATTATCCTACTTTCCGATCTATTCTTCTCCATTTATAGTAAATATTAAATTATTTGTGAGTAGATAGTTCCTTTTCAAAGATGAAGAACATCATGGAGCTGTATTACACACTTTCTTTCAATTTAAAACTCACAGTGCTTTAATATTTCATTTTTTCTTAAATATGCCTGTTTTGTATATACCTGTAAAGTTGGTACTTCTCAATAATTTCTTCTCAACAGAAATCAATGGGACGATTACTGTCTCTACGTATGATGTCATATTGTGTGTTCTCTGTACCTCTCAAATCATGTTCAAAATCTTTAATACTAGGTTTTTGTACTTGTCAAATATAATATGTACTTCTTTTCTATTATACGTAAGTATTTTTAATATATGAGTTGAGATTTTACAATAACTATTTGGAACGTTCTTCAGCGTATGTAGTAAATAAAATCCATCTAATAGATGAATATCTCCTTTTAGAGGATTTACAATTTCAGTTTGATATTGTAATAATTCACTAATAATCACAGATTTGGGGACCTTGCAAATTGATCTATTAGTATGACAGAGTGAAAAGGGAATAGGAGCTAGAGGATAACTTAATGCTTTTTCTATATCAATTTTATTTTTAGTGACGCATAAAGTAGTCGACCAAAAACATCTCTTTGCATTTTAACTTCTTTCACTTTTCCTTAAAATATTTGCGTATTTTTGTGCTCAAAATTAATTATTTTATTTTTGGTAATGGCTCTATCAAACCTATCTGGTATTAGTCGAGTCTCAGTAATAAAACTCTGTCGTTGTTTTTCGCCTTCAACTTCAACTGATGATAAAACTGAAATATTTAATCGTTCACTGACTGACCTTTCGATATATTGTACAGATGATTTTCTGACAGTTCTAATGCAAAAGGATTGGTGTACTGCTTCATTAGTTGCATCAGCGCATCTAAGTTTTTGGTAGATTTCTGAATTGTTGACTTTTTCAAATCTTGCGTAATGTCATCTGTCGATTTTATATCACAAAACTCCATCATTTTTAATATAACACTCGTAAGTAATGAATGTGTAATAGACCATTTTTGTCTTGCAGAGAACGAGTTTGTCAACAATTCCAGAAGCTTTTGATGCGGCATCAGCATTGATTGTTTGCTCAAGTGTTAAATCGACCGGAATTCTTGAAAATGGTTTCATTGTTCTTCTAATGCCCGCGAATCTCTTTTGGCAATCAGCAAGCAACCCAGGATGTGTAGTTTCAATATTTTTCAATTTATCCCAATAAATAGACATATACCTTGCATAAGTGTGTGGTTCATTGAAAAAAAAAAAAAACAAATATTTCAAAATCGATAATTTCGGCAAAGTACAGATTTCCAGCTCTGGTGCGAAACGCATCTAATTATATATACGTATAACGTGCGAAAGACATGGCTCAAATACGATAAACAATATTCTTAAATACTATTGGTCAGTGATCAAATTATCAATGAAAAGAAAGAAAGGTCCGATGAAGATTGAATTAATTCTACATGTAGAAAAGCATGTTTAGTTTTGTTGTGTGAGTTTTCATAACGTGTTAAAAAAATGTATGGAGTTGGCTATCTATATTTTTAGTCATCTGTTGTCCACAGTAAACAATGCTGTGCGCATGCGTTTGTGAGCAAGGATGGTAGTGTGCGTCAGCTCCAATAGCAAAATAAACAAACAATTTTTTTTTTAATTCAAGAAAGTCAACTATGTAACTGGAGAACTGGAATTACGTACCACGCAATTTGTAGGACAATGTGGGTGGTAAACTATGCAAATGTTAGCTAACCAATACAAAAAAAATCAGCTGGTTAGTAATTATTTTTTATGACCTTATTTATGATACATGTTGGAGACCGTCATAGTTTTGCGCCACTAATTTTGCGGTACAATCGTATTTATTCAAAAAATCTTAAATTAATCTAGAAAGGGTGTCGGCTGTACGACTCTCCTAAACATATAAACCATAGAAAACGATCACGTATATTATTCACATAATAATATCGAAACATAATGCATAATGGTTCTCTATTACTAACATCGAGTGTTTCATCAACTATTATTGAAACAAATTAGGTCGTTTTAAGCTCTAACTCAATGCGAGATTTTAATACATCGGCAACGGAATGGATAATGTCGTCTTGAACTTTATTTGATAAATAACTCGGCCCCGCTTTGCCGCATTGTTGTTGCTGCATATGTTTTTCTAAAACGCTATCGTATTTGGAAAGTAATGAACCTAATTATAAGAAGTTACATTTATTCAATGAGTTTTTTGATTCATCATGAGCCCTGAAAGGAAGCTCTTGATGAGCTAAATGGCAAACAATATCAACTAATCTCTGAAAAACACAATGATTACTGTCTACGCGAGCATTATGTTTTGAAATTTCATCACATATCTGATGCGATAAAGAGGTTCATATTCACTGTTTACCGAAATTATGAAAAAAAAAAATGCATTCATATGTTTTTGTGAGTTACTATGTCTTTTAGAAGCACCAGTAAAATTGTTTAAATCACTATAGCCGGAATAATTCCAAACATTTACATCGTTCGAAAAAATATACAACACCAACAGTATAACTTATTAGTATGAGAACATCCAGCAATCTATGTAGTTTTATACACGGATCTATAAAAATGTCTTCTATGGTTTTTACTACTGTGAGAAATACACAAATCAGGCGTAGGTTTTGGGCCAGATACGAGTAGTTGTTTGTCTACGAAATTTAATGAATTTAGCTTTTTCTCGCCGATCAACACTTGCACACACTTTAAACCATCACAAGGGACAATTTCACCCATTATAGTACTTTAATAATCGTAGAATAATATAATTAAACGAAAATTAAACAGTGTTTAGTGGTTAGTCGTCCGCTCAATAGACATACTTAATAATAAGCGTGAAGCTATCCACAGTTCCTAAATTATTGACAATTCTAAATTAAGCTTACGATGGTGACATGATTTATACTTACGCGCATGGTAATGGGGGTGCCACGTCACCCCAGAATAATAAATTGAATAAAAAAACCATTGAGTTAATGAAAAATTAAACTATTTATTCTTGAAACAAACTGTAAGAACATTCTTCTTGAGATCAATAGGTCACTAAATTATATTAAATTAAAAAAAAATTCGCCAAAATTTCGTTGGCGCCCACATTTCAGTTGTACTTTTCCTGCTATCTTTGTTTACCGCAGCATAAAATAGTAAACCTATGAGTGCCTCTATCTCTGTTTTGTCTGTTTTATGAGTAAAACGATGATCTTTATATTTGGGAGCACATTTCTCAATTTCTTGATTCGTATATGTTAGAACTATGTCGAGAGGTATAGAAAACAAAGTCATGAAAGCATCTTTTTTTGTTTCAATATAAGAATTGACTTGCACATATCTTTGTATGTTTACTATATTACGCTGAGGTGTTCTGCTTGATGATGGCGCAGTAGCAGACCAAATATGTCCATTCTTACCTCAGAACGCTTCTTCGAAACTGTGACAAAGGCACATCATCGTCATCGTCTGAGCCTGAAACAATGTCATCTCTTTCGGAATGCACGGAGACGTTATCTTCATTTTCAGAAGCTCCTTCGGTCTCCAAAGGCTCGTTTTTACTCTCAGAATCATCAGCAATATTACTAAATTACCGCTCTAGCTCTTCATCAATACGAAACGCCATAATGAAATAAAATGAACGAAACAAAAAAATACAGTAACTTAAAAAAATACCGACGTAAATAATAACGCAGCACGAAATCAACGTGTCGCCGCTCCCACCGCGCAGCGGGTACTGACAGCTCACGGTACGACAAGAGAATACACGAAATGCTAGGGCGAGACGGCAAATAGTTTTCTATAAATCGGCGCGTGATTGTTCGCGTGGGGTGATGGTGTTACCATCCTAAGGTTAAGTTTTTCGTCAAAAAAATATTTCTAAGCCCCTTTATTAGATGAGGTGGATCATATATAACATTGATAACATGGCCACTAAGCACTATAACATCATCTGAAAACAAAGAAATAATAATGGAGTTTATTAGTTTTATTGCTGTTTAATATAAAAAATTATAACGTAAACAAGTAGGTAAATATTGCTAGAGTAGACTACTGAGTCATTAGACTCAACAATTTTTTGGCCTCTAATTATCTGCTCTCTTTGAGAGTCTTGCTGAAGGCTTTTTAAGGCAGATTGAAATGCCGTTCCTTGGTCGCTTATTATGGCAACAGGCATCAATCCAGTGTTCTTGATCGCAGTTACCGTTTTTTTCGAAAATCCATTTAATTCAGCTGCAATTGCTGCTCCTTTACAAAAATAATAGGCCAAAGGCTGGAGCATTTACATATCAATGAAAACACAAAAGCATGGTCTGCAAGTTCGTTTTTTTTCCATTTGTATCTAAAAGGCCTATTATGGTGTCTGGTTTTCTTTCGTAGGTTAAACCTGCTTCCAGAGGTATCTCATCAAATTTCATTGAGTCGTATTTTTATATTCATTCCATGTTTTAACCTGAAAACAATGTTCATAGTTCGTTATTTTAGATACTCAATTACATTTATTACTTTCCGCAATTTCGAGAAGCCTAAGGTTCTATTACGCAACTAAGTTATGTCTCGTGGTAACGTATCTTTAAAATACCAGAGCCATGTTGTTGCTGCTTGTGATTCCGCTAGAAAAGGAATTGCTCATCTATCTCACGGAAAACAGACATGAAAATACGCCTTTGTTGTCGTATTTTGTTAGGTGAGTAAAATTGCTAGGTTCTCCTTTTTTCCTCCGATTATTTTACCATCCCTTTCCCTATTAATTTGGAGAGACCAGCAATATCTTTTCTATTAAGTATTATATGTAGAGGTTCATGGGCGGCTGCAATGTCACTTTCCAGACCTATCCACTAAAATAAATAACGTTATTTTAAATAACAAAATATTACCTGGATACACCTGGACCACCATGGAGGGTGCACTTTGAGGGCAATATAAAGATTTTCTGTAGAAATCGATAGTATTTACGACTTTGCTTCATTATGGATAAAGCAATTAACTTTCTTAATATTTGAATCTTCGCCCTTTAGCCTTTTTCGTGCATAGTTTGATTTGCATCCATAATTTTTTTTGCCTAAGTGGTTCATTTTGCCAGTCATCTTTTCAGAAGTTTTGTCTTTGCAAAATTTCAGTGCCCTTAAATTATATTTTAACTGCTTCCGGAATTGTATGTATTCGGAATTATTGTATTTACTATTTTTTACTCTATCAACTAATTGGACCCCACACATACTCCTCAATGCTCTCATCTCTACGGCATTGATTCTGCTTTCATGTTTCTTATGCCACACCCATGATTCACTGTCATACATAAGTGTTGGCACTGAGACTCATGCACGAATATTTTTATTTGCCGTAATCGAGTACAAGGCGCCATTAACACTATTTCCCATTTTTACTCTTCTTTCAATATCCCTTTCATACTTTCCATCTCTGGTGATCAAACTGCCCAAATACACAAATTCATCTACTTGCTCCACTTCCTAACTCTCTATTGTGATCTTGCATTCTGTTCTCGATTCATCCCTCTCCAGAACCATAACTTTCGTATTTTTTACATTTACTTTCATGCCTCTCCTTTTAAACATTAAAACAGTGACTTATCCATTCTGAAACTACAATCAGATACTTTCAAATCAGTCAAACAGCTATCCATGAAGAGGTTGAACAGCCATGGTGACGCTACACAACCCTGTCTTACACCGCGTTTGATGCTAAACCAGTCCGTGCAGCTCTTATTTAATCTGACACAGGCACATGACTCCGTATATAACGACTTCAGCGCCCGCGTCCGATTGCCATCCACCCTATATGTAGACAGTGTCGACCACAAATCATCCCTCACCACTCGATCGTAAGCCTTTTCAATGTCAAAAAGGGCGCAGAAAACCTTTTGATGCCTTTCTAAGGCCTTCTCTGCTGTGCACCGTAGAGAAAAGACTTAATCCACGCATCCTCGTCCCTTTCGAAATCCTGCTTGCAAGTCCCAAATTTTGTCATATGTTACACGCATCACTCTTTCAATCAATTTTCCTGCATACAATTCACCTACTACGCTGATGAGGCTGATACCTCGATAGTTCTTACAGTCTTGCTGATACCCTTTTCCTTTGAAAAGTGGCACAATAACAGCCTTGCACCAATCTTTTGGTACTCGGCCGTCCCGCCAGCATTTATCAAACAAACGGCAAATCGGAAATTATATCTCCTCCTCCTTTCAGCATTTCAGTAGATATCCTATCATATCCTGCAGCCTTTCCTACTTTCATATGCTTCATTGCATGACGTACATCATCCATCCACATATCCATACTAATATCACTTTCGCTCTCAAACTCTTCAAGCTCCTCGTGGGGAATCCTAATAAATGTAAACAAAAAATAAACAAAGCTGGAAATGTAGGCGCTGCGCTGCGCCAAGCACATGTAGGTGAAAGTGACTTCTTAGACACAATTATTGTCTTCTTTCTTGCTGCCACCAAATGAGGTCTAATGTACCTATCTGCATCTGAAATTTTTAAAACGGTTTTGTGAAGAAAATAATTGTGAATATTCCATTGATATAAATAAAGAAACTCACAATTCGTCGCTTATATTACAACAGCGCGAATATGCATTTTCTTAGCTTCAGCAAAAACCTGAATTCTTAATAATTGACAACTAATAGAAAGCAGATTCATTCTCAAGGATCGCTTTTGTATGATTGCGATCAGCCTGCTTCAGAAATAGATTCTTGGTCCCGAATTCCATGTTGTGTTTTTAAGTTGTTTTTGCAGGGGTCGTGGTAGTGTGGGTATGTTGGCTCTTGATATTTGGTGAGGTTTGACTAAATCAACAGCCAGTCGCTTTAAAAACACTTCGGGATATATTAGAGTCAATTTGATATTTGGTGAGGTTTGACTAAATCAACAGCCAGTCGCTTTAAAAACACTCTTCGGGATATATTAGAGTCAATTTTAGATTTGTATATAACATAGGAATTGATACCTGTGATATTGAAAATATCACCATCGGCCATCTTTTCTTGGCAAATTTCTATTAATTTTAAATTCTTTGTTGATCCATTTCCACATTCCCTTGAATGTGTTTAAATTATGTATCCAGTTCTGGACAGATGGTACTTTTATATTTGTTTTTTTTATGACTGTGCCATCTTTATTACTGACATTTTTACAAATTCTATGGATTTTAAAACTGGTAAAATCTCATTCCTGAACTGGAAGTGGGCCGATTTATTTTTAAGACACCCATTGAGAGGTTTTGCTGTATCAGGGTAACAGTGTCCTTTAAATGAATCAAATAAATTATTAAATAATGATAACAAATCAGCTGTATCTGTGTATTCTTTTGGAAGAATTTTGCGATCTGAAACAAGGAAAAAAAATGTTACTTGAAAGCAAGTATAGTGTTGAAAGTCATGTAAAGTGACTAATATTTTATTGTAGAATATAATACTAATGATTTTGTTTAGAAACTATGATTATTTCATAATTTCATGAAATACATAGGTGTAAGAAAAGAAAATGTCCCAATTAACTTGAAAATCTATTCTATTGTCCTAGTTTCTTCTGGCCTTTTCAACAAATGTAGATGGACTTTATTCAATCATATAATATATAATATATTTTTGTAACTTACTTGCAAGAAATCTCATAAATGCAGACACTCTTCTGCTAAAAATTTGTGCAGCATATTTTACTTTCATTTTAGGTCCTTTTTCAGGGCAAACATGGTATTCTGTTAGTTTGTTCAATACCCTTATTTCGTCTTCTCCTTTATCTTCGTTGAGTAACATTTTTAAATGTTCCCACTTTGCTATTTTTATTTTATTTTGACAATATTTTATGTTTTTAGTCATAAAATTATTTCTTATCCCTTTCAGTAAATGGGGCATATCCTATAGTGGGAAAATTTTTAGGTCATCAATTTCACAGGCATTTGAATTATATTGAAAATTTCTTCGGAGTTATTTTTCTCTTGTTGCCTTCTGGAGCATTTTTATGCAGCTTACATTTGCTGTAGCTTGTGCTTGGTCACAAATAGTTACCACAATATTAATACCAGCTTTTGATAGCTGGGTGATTGTATTTACAATAATATTTTTTAGATCATTACTTTTTGTTGTGCCCTTACAAAATGTAAACAATATTGGTTGTTTTTTTTTATCAAACCTTTAATCATCAATGCCAGTGCATGGTCAGCAATTTTGTTGGTAATCTTATCACCGAAATCTTCAAAAACGATTATTCTGGATCAGTTAAAGTGGAGTCCAGGTGACAATGCTATTTCGTCGAACAATAAGGAATATAACCTCTTTTCAATTGGTAAATTTTTCATTAGGTTTTCTAAATGCTTCGTGATATTTTGATTTATGCCCATTTTTAGAGCAAAACTGCTTAAGAGGCGTTGGGTGCTTCTTTTAGAAGGAAGTAAAATTAATTTTCTTAAAAAATTGTACCCCTTTTGGCTTTGTTTGAAAATTTAAGCTGCCATAATTTTTTCATCCAAACAAAATTACCGTCCTCTTGGATTTTTTTTGTCTTCAACTGCATTTCCATAAACGTTTTTACAGAATCAGGCATATTCTCTACAACTTTCATAAAAGAAGTGGCCTCTGATAATTTCTTTGCAGCTTGTATTTTCTTTGTTTGGTTTTTACATGTTCAATTTCATAATTTTTTTGCTCAATTTTTCAATAGTTTTGTGATAACCATTTATTTTTTTATGAGCTGGAATCAAAATAATGGATATAATACATACGAGGGGCGATCAAAAAGTAATGATAATAAGTATAAAAAAAAAACGATTGTAGTTTAAATTTAATTTATTTTTCTACATAGTCTCCTAACAAGTCGATACATTTAGTCCAACGTTTCTCCAAACCTAAAATACCCTTTAAAAAAAAATCTGTATCTTGACTATCCCAAAATGCCTCTACAGCATCCATCACCTCGCTATCATCCTCAAATTTCTTGCCCCTGAGGTGTTCCTTGAGCCTAGGAAATAAATGAAAATCGCTGGGGGCTAAATCTGGAGAATAGGGCGGGTGTTCGACCAGTTCGAAGCCTGCTTCTCGAATGGCAGCGATCGCAACTTCGGCTCTGTGTGCAGGAGCGTTGTCCTGATGAAACAGGACTTTCGCTCGGAGTTTGCCCCGTCTTTTTTCCTTTATGGCGTCTCGCAGTCGTCTTATTTGATCAGCGTAGTAGGAGCCCGTAATAGTAGCTCCCTTTTCTAGGTAATCAACCATTATGATTCCCTGAGCATCCCAGAAAACGGACGCCATAACCTTGCCCGCCGAGCTCGAGACTTTGAACTTCTTAGGAGTCGGTGAGGATGGCCTTTTCCAAGTCATCAATTGTTGTTTGGTCTCCGGATCAAAATGATGGATCCATGTTTCGTCCATGGTCACAAATCGTGACAAAAATAATTCTTGGTCAGCCTGGAACTTTGCAAGATTGGCTCTTGAAATGTCAACTCGCTTTTTCTTTTGTTCGTCCGTTAACATTCTCGGGACCCAACGCGCGGAGACCTTCTTCATATTCATTTTGCTGGTCAAAATGTTTTGGATGCTGCCATATGAGATCCCTGTGACCTCAGCTAAATGTCTGATGGTTACTCTTCGGTCTGCTAACACGATATCTTCGATTTTTTTCACGTTTTCCTCCGTGAGGGACGAGGTTGGGCGTCCCTCGCGATGTTCATCTTCTGTGGATGTTCTACCCAACTTAAACTCTTTGCACCACCGTGCCACCGTAGAATATGGAGGAGCAGAGTCCCCCAGTGTCTCCACCAAATCGGCGTGTACCTCTTTGGTAGACATTTTTTTCAAACAGAGGTACTTGATGACGCATCTCACTTCGTGTTTCTCCATTTTCGTGTTGTCGCTCCGACTGCTGGTATTCAAATGAATGTAGCTCCTCCAAATGACGTCCTATTTATACAATTTTTTAGCTGGGAAGTGGTGAAGGACTGAAGAAGCGAAATGTTTTTTTTTTTAATTTTTATCTTTATTAGAATTACCCGTTTATCATTACTTTTTGATCACCCCTCGTATATAAAGTCTAAAGAGGAGAAGTATGTTTAAAGTGACTGCGAATTTATTGAGTAAGTGTTGGCGAACCTTCATCTTGAATACCAAACGGGTACCGGACGCCCTAACATCGAGGGGGAGTGCGTTCTAAAAAAGAATGAATTGTATAGAGAAGGAAGAGTGGATAAAGTATGTGCTATGAATAGGACAATGAAATAGGACAATGATATAGACCAAAACAATCTGACCAGTGTTTAATATGAGCCAAATCCCTGTTAACTTTGTCAATCACTGTAGCCACGCAATCTATTCTCGCTTGGGAGTTAATCTGCAAGTCATCGGCATTCAGATGATACGCACATTGAATATTTTGGGTAAATAGGGTAATAAAGATAGAGAATAACAAAGGAGATATTATACCGCCTTAAGGAACGCCAGAAATAAGATCACACCAGTTGGATGATGAATTATCAAGGCGGACTGACTGCTGACGTCCCTGAAGATAGGAAGAGAACCTTTCAAGGGCCTCAGACGAGATCATAAAGTGGGAAAGGATGGACAGAAGGATTCCATGACAGACGGTATTGAAGGCATTTGAGAAGTCCACCTAAATAAATAAATAAATAACACCCAACAATCACATACATAGTCCTAACCCCACACTAAGATCGAGTCTTGTGTCGTGGGTATCAGGAACTACGAGAGACTTTTCGGTCTCACAAACTCCCAGACCTGGAAGAAATATTTGTGGGCCACACAAAGATTTCTCTCAGTGCGGGGATCGAACCCGCGGCCTCTCGTTTCACAGGCGGCGTCTAACCAACTGCGCCACGGAGGCTGTCGCCACCTAAGCCAACACGGTTCTTGTATTTTCTTGTTAATCTGCCTATTCATATTTTCTGCTTTATGCAAGTGTTCTGATGTTACTTCTACTGCTTAACATATACATATTTATAGCTTTCTGTAATGATAAATCTGGTTCCCTTAATAGCGTATCCTTAAGTTTTTTATGTATTAATTATTAGCATATGCTTTATTAAGAGTTCTTGTTGTTTTCCAAACTGACATTGTATTGCTAATTTACGTAATGCTGTTATGTCCTCGTCAAAAGTTTTCCTGGTGTTGATTACGCATAAAAATAAGTGTGAATTTATGCTTAAATTTTCTCTAAGCACAAAATAGTCATGAAATCATTGCATTATCGCTCCAAAAGTTGTAGTTTCTTCATCTGTTTCAAACGTTGAGTATATCTTGATGCATTTTTCACCCATGGACATCCTCTGGTTTTTGGTGTCCGCATACCGCCTTTTTGTAAATTTAGATCCTTTTTTAGCGTTATGAGTCGTAAGCTCTATGGGTTTTATCGCATTAAGAATTATTTGCTTTTCTTAATACAACAGTATGTAACGAAATAAAGAAATGTAATACGAAAATACGCAGTAAAAATTGAAACCTTTATCGGATTGTAAAGGTATTAAAATTTAACGATAGGTATGCAGTATCTACGAGGAACTATCGACACTATAAACTCAAATAAAAGCAAACTACATACGTATTAGGAAAATAAATAAGTATTGAGCAACTTCTCTCGAATAAATGGCTGCAGCAGCTGGCTGGTAATATTCTGAGGTTGGTTATTGCCTACTTTTGTGTTTCTTTGCAATTCCTTTGTCTTCGCGTAGTAGCGGCTTACAAGCAGAGTGATTGTGCGTAGTCCACTTATATTACGTCGTATGGGTCCCTAGATGACAACGCCGGCTCCAGGAACTTCTTCAGTGAATACTCAGGAGTACTTTTACATTAGCACACCCGTACGAAACGGAGCGATCAAGCGTTATAATTTTTACATTTTAAAAATTTAGATTGAAAGTTGCCGATGACGTAGTAGTAGATGCGTTCCGTTACTCGCGGACTAAACAAAAACACTGCATCGGCATTACTTTGATATCGAACCCATGCAGGGTACCACACCAGTCATGACATGGGCACATCATAATGTGCGTCGTCCTACGAAACAGTTGCAACAATGCTCAGTTGTTCAATTTCTGACATTCCAAAGCTTTGTTTTTATTACCTACATGCTATAATCAAAGCCTACATGTCTTGATTTTATTTTCGCTTTTTAAATTATAATCCGAAATATCTATATTTTCATGGCTTACCTCATTTTTGTAACGGCTTCGAAAAGTCTCAATAGAATGATCGCGTCTGTCTTATTTGATAAGTTCCCATGGAGAAATTTACTCTATCAACAGAAATATTAACCTTTAAGTACTGACGTGGTTAGGTTAGGTCATTCATGGTGATGTGATGTCACAGGCGGCCTGTAATAGTAGGTAATATTTAATATATTTTAATAGAAATTATATTTATTTTTTTATTAAAAAATTTAGTTATTTGTATCTTTTTAGTGTTGATAGGAATTGAAATGAAGAAGATTTGGTCCCCCACAAGGAATATGTTCTTTCCGAAGACGATGAAATCGCGAAAACCGGCTAAAAGCTGCCGAAGATATTAGAGTAAATTTTGAAGAATTCTACTCTCCAGGTCCGAACATGATCATCAGATCTTCATGTTGTGTTCCTGGGATCAACCTGTCAATACGTTTTATCCAATGAAAAAGAAATCACTAAAATCGGTTAAAAACTGCCGAAGATATTAGAACTTACGTGTTTTTTTATTTTATTAGCATCACCCCCCACCTTTTCCCCTCTCTCACTGTAGGTTTACTTTTATAATGAACGTAATGCAAAAAGAACCATTGGAATCCTACTTAATTTTAAAGAGTTCGCCTCTCCAGGTCCGAAGATATTCATCAGATCTTCACCATATTTTTATGGGACCATACGAGCAGCACCAGCTTTCAATCAAAGAAAGAATGGTTGAAATCGGTTCACACAGTACAGAGAAACGAGGTAACAAACATAAAAAAAAGCAACATACAGTCGAATTGAGAACCTTCTCCTTTTTTTGAAGTCGGTTAAAAATACTATAAAATGATTATCAAAGATGAAATAATAATATTAGGAAGAAATAAGTATTTATTTATTAGTCGGAAATTTAAATAGTATCAGCACAATCAATGCAAACATTTTTCGAACATCCGAGACAGATAGGCTTACGACATGTTACACATGTGTACTTAGTACGCCTCTTGAGTCGCGATGGACATATTTTGCATGTTTTTTTTTACCATTTCTGTGTCAGCAGGTGTAGGTCTTTCAGGTTCCGGGGGCAAATCATTTCCAAGAACACGCTTTATTGTCAGTCTTAGTTCTCTCGGCAGACGATCATTGTACACTCTGCGTTTCAGATGTGGCAGAACTAATGATCGAGCAAGATCTTGAAGAAACCTTCCTCTAGGTATATCAGGTACATTATTACATTTTTTATATAAGGCATATGCATTTACACCGCTCATATCCATAACTCTGAAAAAAAAACCAAGAGGCCAGCGAGGCCGCTAACGAATCAGTCTCAAGTCGCTGTGATCTAGTATTTATATCAGCAAAACGAATGTAATTCAAGAGAGTTAGAAATCTGTATTGTGATAGCACGCATCTGAAAATTTCACGACCAGATCCATTGATGGCAAAAATGTATTTAGTATTCTCATGATTCGACTTGAACACCGATGCAATCTTGATTCTAGAATTGTTCAGCCTTCAGCAGTGAGCGATTACGGGCTGATGATATTCTATAATTTTTAATATAACTGCCGGCATCATCGCCTTGCTTCGTGCTACAATACTATGCTTTACTTGTCGAACATAAAAAATCACCTTATACACTCTGAAATAATTGCACTACCATTGTTATACAAAAACCTGGATAAACAATTTAAGACAACTCTCTTGAAGGAGCTCATTATAGTTTTCTGTATTTGGATTTGGAAGAATTTTAGCAATATCTATAATTTATATTAAAGGAGGAGGAGGAGAAAGATTTGCATATAGAGCTATGTTGTGTAACATACAACTTGCAAGCACAATTTTCCCAGCAACAACAGGTGACAGTCTCCATCGCGTCTGCAATTTTTTTTAAACTGGCCTGCCATAGTGACAACACTGCGTCTGATGGTAAGCGCGAATGCTATCCAGGCAGAGTATCGAATGGCTTAAGACGACAGTCCCAAGACATCCGATACAATTATGCCGGCCTGCTGAGATGCCTCTTCACACTACGGCGGAAGGACCCCGGATCATAGGATTCAATAGTCCAAAGCAGTTTTCAATGCAGTTTCTGGCTTTTGTATGCCGCTGCATATTTGTATGTCTTCAGGACTTTCTTGGGTCGAATTTTGTATAGGTGTCATCAACCATTGTCGCTGGATATACCCAGAATCACCTTAAAAACCATTTCTTTTGTACTGGTTCGTTGTAATGACTGCACTGCACCTGATGGTAAGCGCAAATGATGTCCAGACAAAGTTTAGAATCGGCAATCCCGTACCATTCATTACAATTATGCCGGCCTGCTAAGATGCCTCTTCACACTACGGCGGAACGACCTACGATTATAGGGAGGAGAAAAAACGCGCGTATTTGAACAAAACTATGAAGGCAAAAATAGATTTATTGGTGCGTTCGTGTATTAAAAGCGATTAGATTAATTAAAATCTCCGTATGAAAGAGAAAAGAAACATAAAAAGAACTAAAACATAACCATATGAACCTACTAACCATACTTGTCCTCCGTTTCCATGCAACCCTCTAAGATATGTTTCTACTTTGCTTGATGCCCATAAGAGGCTTGAGGCTCCACCAAACTTTAGATTCCCATTAATTATTTTTAAATTACTGTCACGTACCTGTAACAAAAGAATGCAGTTTATGACAGAAGTACATAATCTCACATCACGTGTTTACATCGGAAGGATGTAAAAATAAACATAAACAATATTGCTTTTTGTATATGTCCAGTTTTGTGAACAAAAAAAATAGTTATATATATTTTCCTTCATATTTTTATTTGAAAGCTCAACATTTGTACATTTAATGATAATCCTGTTCAAAAATATATGTTCATCTTGGAAGGGTCTAATAATTGCAACATGGGTACAATCTACACACCCAGTTATCCCCTTAGTAAACATTTTCTGAAATCTGAAAAAATAAGCCATATTAGAAATAAGTAATTTGTTACTATAAGTATACCGTTTTACTTGTGGTTTACATAACAATTACCAATGTTCATAAAATATGTTGACATTTCTTTATAGTTTTGATTTATCCTAATATCTATGTATTTATTTTATTTAAATATATTTCTCGCTGTGGATCGCCGTAAATCTCCTGGAACCTCATGAGAACTGCCAGCACTCGACGGCATCCGTCTTCGCAAAATAGATCGATGTAATGCATTTCTGCGTATCTCTCGAACATGGCACTTCTTGTATAGGTGTTAGATTCCATATATTATGGCCAAAGTAATCGCAAGCACGATTATTGGTCGTTGATAGATGGAAACGAAATTCTTCATTCTTGGCGTCATTACTTCCAACAGCGTTTTGCACAATTATTTCCTCCTTAGACTGTTGTTTGACCATTGTGGCAGGTTAAGCCGCCCCGCAGGTAGGGGTAGGTAGGTAAATAAAGTATTTACGTGGTTCGGGCTTTAATTATTCGCATCACTGTTTACACTCGGCACTGTTGCTGGTGGTATACAACGAGAGTCACTGGCCTTCGTTGGACACTGATCCGGGTCTTCGGCACGTGGCGGAACCCGGCGACAGCTCGCCGGCGAAGTAGGCTGCCACGTGGTCGGGAACGGTGCGCAGGTCAGCGGCGCGGTGCAGGCTCGGTTGCAGTACGAGGCAGGAAGCTGTGCGGAGCAGAAGCGGGCAACAAAGCAAGCGCACGGAGTCTGCACTCCGTGCCGTAGCGGAAAAGAAGAACCCCAGCGGGATTAAAGACGCGCGTGGTAGCACACGACTTAGAAATTAAGAAGAAAGAAAAGACGCGAGCGACGTTACACGCGTATTTATGCGTGCGCCGATGAAAGTTCGCACGTCACGTTTGACATATGATTGAATTAACTAATCAGCGCAACGGAGGCCTTGATTGGCAAAAACAATACGATTGAAACAGTTGAGCCATAGAACGCAACTGTTATAGGTGACATTCTCACAACGTCACACCATTTTTTTTAAATAAAAGTTGTTCCGAAGGGACGGTGGACCACTGTCGTAGCGTAGTTGTAAGTATCCGTCCCATTGTCATTACACATACACTCGATGGGTACTTGAAAAAGTTGTTTATCTTTATTTCCAAATTTATTACTTGTGAACCTTTTAAAGAAGTTAAACGTCAAAGATCGTCACAGAGGCTCCAAAAACTTACTTTATTCAATCTAAAACCATCTATAAATTCCAAAGCAGGCATTTCCGCTGTTATTTCAATTTTATGGCGCATAAGTCTTAAAGGGCGTGTTTGCAAAGCCATTTCGTTGTTAGCGGCCCACAGCAGTCTCAATGTTTGCATTTTTAATGATTTTATAGTAATTTCGTAAATTAACAATTTTATTATAAATTCTGGGAACAAATTTATGTCACAGTGTTTGTCTTAAGTGTGAGTGTCCGCCGAGGCGTTAACCGAGCTTGACGTGCTAACGCTAAAATATCAAAGCAGGCCATTCTGACGGCCACTTGTCTACCATTTGTACGAAGATTTAGCGTTTCGACGGCACGCTAACTCTTTATGTTCCCGCAGAACATAAGATTCATAGACAATTTTTTGTATTAATATAGTTTTACTATCGAAAAGAATACAATAATTGTTTTGTTAAGATTACAATCAATTGGCAATTCTAATTGAAGCGCAGGTTTCCCCAAGCGGATCACTTAAAAAATAATACTCGATTCGGTCAGAATTCCCTAGATTTCCGAATATTTATTAATTAAAAAGTCACTGGAACCCACTAAATTATTAAAAATAAAAGAAATAATGTAATGGTGAAAATGATTAACAAAAATAAACATAACATTCAACATACTAAAACCAAACTAGAACTAAACTAAAAATCAACATCAAATACTTCGGGTATTTCTTCATCATCTTGATTTGGAGGATGGATGGATCATCAGTTTCGTGAGATTTGAAAAAAAATATATATATTTAGTGTTGCTTCCAATAGCAATCACTACGTCAGTTGGGAGCTCGTTACTGTAACAGTTTTTCTTCATTATCTTCAGCTGGTTTCTTTCTCAGTTTGTTTTTTATGATTTTCATATAATTTCATTTTGTTTCTCAGTTTGTTTTTGATGACTTTCATAGCACTAATTGCCTTTCGCCTTCAGCATTTGAGTGAGGAAGTGATAATGCGGATATAGTCAGCTCAGTTAGCTCACAAAAAGTATTTTTCCAGCAGCATTTGTATTTTAGAACTTCGGCCCAGAAAGCAATGATGTTATGTGTAGCATTCCATTTCACATAATTTATAAGATGCCCCTGCTGTAACAGTTTTTTCTATTGTTTCGTCATTATACCCAGTTCCTTAGCAAGATCTGGTATTTTATTATCTTAACAAACGCGTTTTCTCTAAAGCATTAAAAGTTTGAAGGAAGTCTTTGCCGTCATTATTTTGAGTCTAATAGAATATAAGTCGAAACGTTAAATGAACCTTCTTTGATTTTATTAGCAGCTTCGGATTTTTTACTGAGGTATCCTTTTAGAATTTTTAAGTCATTTGCTAAAGGAACTATGGTTACTTTATTCTACTTATTTGTGTTTAGATCTGATGCTGCTTGACTAGAAATATCGAATTTCCAATTTGAGTCTATAATTTATATTAGAGTATTCAGGTCTGCTCTATTTCTGCGGCGTTTATTTCCATGTAGGGCCCTTGTTTCTTCAATGCGAATAAAATTGCTATGTTGCAGCATTGTTTAATGCTAGTGGAAATGTTCATAGCAAATTTAGGTGTTTCAAATCTATCTTTTTCAGCAACATATTTTCCCACAACTTTTGTGGCTGCCACAATAGTGTCGTAGTTTATCGGTCTCAGAGCATCAAGTAAATCTTTTATGGACGGATTGGTCTTCTTCATTTCTTGCAATAATTTTGCTAATTCCCTCACTTTTCGAGAAACTACGTTTACAAAATGTTTTTGTTTATGAGTTTTCAACTACTGAGACCCAAAAGCACATATAGGACAACTGATTTAGCAACAAGCGATATTTTATCTGCGCTCATTCGAATAAATACACTTTCTTAAAGCTTATCATTTACTTTCAAATGCCTTATCAATAAGTTTTGAGCTTCGGACTGTACATTTACGAGTATAGTTGTTTTATCAGACTTGAGTGCATTCTTTTCTGAATCCAAATTTTGCCTGAGTTTTTGAAAGTATGTTTTTATTATTTTGTGACATTAATAAGACTACGTAGTGTAGAAGGAATATGTTAGCGAGAAAAAAAACGCCTCCGGCGACCAGCCTCAACCGCTACCGGTCGCACGGTTGCCTATCCTTCGTTATGGCGGCTCCATATTAGTGCCGTGAATTCACGGAACGAATCCATGCCTTCCACATTCACGAGATGCTCACTATAGTTCGAAACCCGCCGTGAAATGGACGTTGAAGCTGCTGCTGCAATAACTTTATTTGCTGTGTCCCTATACCACTATATAGATGTCCAAAACAAGAAAGTTATTAGAAGAAAACGTTCGAAAAGAAGATGGTGGATGACTGAAATACATCGTAACCGATCAAGGTATGTTTGTTGGTGTAGTGAATATGATTAGAACTGTCTTTATTAAATATATAAAATTTATTTCAGACTTATCATGGAGAAGCAGCTGTCTGAATTACATTCTGAACCCAGTGGTGAATTTAGGAAATTTACTCGTATGTCAACAGTAGACTTTGAATATTTACTTCAGAAAGTTTCTCCAATTATTTCCAAAAAATATACCCAATTTAGACCAGCAATACCAGCAAGAATTCGTTTAGCCGTGACACTACGGTTTCTGGCTTCAGGAGACAGCTATGAGAGCCTGCACTTCTTATTTAAAATTTCACCACAGCTTATATCAGAAATCGTACCTGAAGTATGTAAAGCCCTGGTTCATATACTAAGAAATGAAATCAAGGTAAGTAAAAACGCATTAAATAGTTTTATATGTTTTTATTAAAGTAGGTGCTTGAATCAAACTTTGTTTAATATTGATAACGTTCTTACTAAAAATTATAAAAATCAAGCATTCGCATATGCATCGGCTATTAAATTGCACTCATATTGAGATTGGGAAAAGGATTCAGTTTGAGTAGGGGTAGGGGGAGGAGGAGGCGAAACAATTTGATTAGACAAAATTCTGATTCTAGTTGTATTTGTATTGGAATGCTCAGGTATATTTATTACGGGGGGATATTGCGTGATGTTAGTTGTGTTGTTAATTATTGGTTCAGATTGAGCCATTTTGAAATCGTGGTTTGAATCATAAAAATATGATCTATGTAACGACATAGGTTCAGAATAGGAAGTAAAAGAAGACCCGGGCCTACTCGTATTCTGTTGATGAGATTGCAAGATACTGGGAGATGGTGAAGGAGTCGAAACAGATATCGGTGATGAAAAACGAATCTGATTTCGCCGTTGTATAAACATGCCATCAATTTGATGCATAAAAATTAATCTTTCGTCTTCTGGCAATTGTCTTAGCTTATTTGCAAAAATTTTTGCATAACGATCGCAATCATCTTCTTTTTCCTGAGGATTATTGCGGCATAAAGCTTGGTTCAGGTTAGCAAGGCTTTCTTTAATGAAGCTTCCAGCTTCTTGTAGCTCGGGCGGATTCTTACGGCGCCGTTTCGTTATTGTAGAATTTTCATCTGGCACAGGGTCTACATTTTCCTGGTTGTTTTCTTGGGAATCTTGAACGTTGCTCTCCTAAAAATTAAATATGTGTTAACGAAAATATATTTTTTGTTTGTCGCGGGACACAATACCGACTCTGATCGGGGAACAGGCGTGAACGTGCGTGAACCCCGCGAAAACGGTCCACATTCACGTTCGCGCTTGTTCACGGAGCTTCACGGCACTAATATGGAGCCGCCATTAAGCCGGCTCTACACTCGCCCGCGAACCGCGCCCGTGGTTCACGGCCGCGGTTCGCGCATTGACACGCCGCGATAAATATAGCCCTCTACACTCGCAACCTTTCGCATTAACGTTTGCGCATTTGACTAAAATGGACGTGGAAGTTGCTGCTGCTCTGACATTGTGCGCTTTAGCGAATTACAATTATGCATTTATAAAGTCCAAAAAACAAATTAAGAAGAAATGGAGGAGAAGAAGGTGGTGGATGACACAAATCCATCGCAACAGAACCAGGCAAGTCTAGTATGACCTTAATAAGTTACTACAAATGGGGTTGGCCGGGCGAAGGTATTTGCAGATGGCGCCAGCATAGGATGAACCTCATAGTCTTACCAAAACTCAAATTCTTGTATTTTTCGGAATTTTCTTGTTTAAGCTAAATCCCATAGAAAAAGGCTATTGACAGATCTATAATGGCACCATCAGTCAAATATTTGACAGTTGCCAACCCCATTTCCTTTAGCAGATTATATAGCATGGCTTGTTGCTGACTGTAGATAGCACAGAGAAAAAATATTATTAGCTATTTAAAAAAATATGTTTTTTTTTTTTCAATTATTTATTTCAGTGCGATTATGGAAAAGCAGCTGGCCGAATTAGTAGGAGAACCTTCGGGTGAATTCAAAAAGTTTACAAGAATGTCTCTCTTAGATTTCGAGAAGTTATTATGTAAAGTTTCTCCACTAATTGCTAAGGAAGATACGCAATTACGAAAAGCAATCCCTGCTAAAACACGCCTCGCCATTACATTACGATTTTTGGCAACTGGAGATAGCCTAGAAAGTTTACACTTTTTGTTTAAAGTGTCACCTCAACTGATATCGCTGATAATACCCGAAGTGTGCCAAGCTTTGAATCAAGTACTGGAGACGGAAATAAAGGTAATTTAATATAAAACAAATACATAATAATCAAAAACATTTACTACGATAAGTGTCATATTAGCTTTTACAATTTGTAAACTAAACTTAGTAATGCAAGGAACCTGTGTGCCTAAATGTGATTCGGTTTCAATATTAAGAGAACTTGAAAGCCTTATCAATCAAATTGTCATAATCTGTTGGACCTTCATTAGGTTGGTCGCTCGTGTCATTAGTATAATCTGTGTAGTCTTCAGTAGTTTTTGGAATCAACTCATTGCTTATTATAATCACTGATGAATCTCCTGCGGTTGCTGCTTCTTCTGAAATATGAATAACTGGTGAATGAAATGGTAGTGACTCTGAGTAGATGCGCTGTTGAATAGGTGCCCTCTGTTGCTGCATTGGCTGCTCTGAATAAGTGCTGCATGAACTAGTTTCCCTCTGTTGTTGCATGGGCGACTCAGAGTAAGTACTGCGTGAACTAGTTCCCCTCTGTTGTTGCATGGGCGGCTCAGAGTAAGTACTGCGTGAACTAGTTGCCCTGAGTTGTTGCTATGGTGATGGAGACTGTGATGAAACATACGTTTGAGCAGGCGAAAAATATCCAGGAATTTCTGATCGAGCTAGTGAAAAATAGGCAGGGCAGATTGTGGTTCTTTGCGTCGGTTATAACGCTGGAACATTTGATACATTTCACATATGAACTGTTCTCTTTCTTCTTCAGATAATAATCTCAACTTTTTGGCAATTATTTTACCGTGTAAGTCACATTCATCATCTTCCTGTGGCTGTCGAGCGCTTAATGTCGTTTTGAGTGTCGAAAGACAATCTTTAACCGTTTTTCCAGCAATCAAAAGCTCAGAGGGGTTGTTACGATGACGAATCGTTTTAGATATCATTTGTTGACTGTTTATATTACGACTCGGTCCAGCCTCCTGAGCCTCCTCATTTGTTTCATTATTTGCTGATTGTTCCTGAAATATAAAAAAATAATAATATTATAACTACTCGAAAATGTGCAACTTGTTTGTTTACCTTTATTTAAATACCTAAAAATACAGACTATAACGCTAAGTTGAATAAATTAAAGAAATTTATTTTCTTTTAAAGATACCGACGTGCGCAGAAGAATGGCTTGAAATTGAAAAAGGATTTAAATTTCCTGGAGCTCTTGGTTCAATTGATGGAAAACATGTCGTTATACAATGCCCACCTGAAGCAGGATCGGAATATTTTAATTATAAGAAAACACACAGCATAGTATTGTTAGCTTTAGTTGACAGCAATTATAATTTTATATTTGCAGATATAGGATGCCGGGGCAGAATTAGTGATGGCGGCGTGTTTAGAAATAGTTTACTATGGAAAAAAATATGTCTGAATACATTAAACTTGCCTACACCACACCCCTTGCCTGGTTCATACAAAGATGTGCCCTATGTATTTTTAGGAGATGGTGCTTTTGCGCTGTCGACACATGTAATGAAACCTTATCCGGGTAACCATGATTCAGGATCCCCAAAACGTATATTTAATCAGAATCTATCAAGATCAAGGGTTGTAGTAGAAAATACGTTTGGGATACTTGTCACAAAATTTAGAATATTTAAAAAACCGATTCCATTTAACCCGGAAAAAGTCTCACTTATAACAATGACGTGCATTTTACTGCATAATTTCTTACGAAAAAGTACCACTTCTTCACATATATATACACCGCCTGGAAACATAGACATTTATGATGAAAATAGTGTACTATACTGTTTCCATTCGTTTATTTTATTTTTGACAGTTCACGCCTATAAAGTACGACATTACAGTAGAACAATATTTTGAAATAAAAGTAGATACTTTCTTGACGGGTAACGCCCACTTAGAGTTGTGCCATTCGTAACGAATGACCACAGATAACAAAAACGATTTTGAATAGAATCAATCAATCGGAATCATTTGAAATAAAATTACATTAAAATGCTAATGAAAACAGTTAAACGTAATATAGTACCCAATATTAGGATCGAATGTATTTGCTGCAAATTAATTAATATGAATAAAGGTATACGTATTGAAGTGACTTTTAATAAGAGTTTAATTTAAAATAATTACAATGATTACAACGAAAATAAATGTTTAGTACCTACTTGTAATAAACAGTTAAACCATGTTGGAATTCATAGTACTTTAAGGATTAAATAATTAAAACAACTAAAAGGTAATTTGTTAATATTTTTATTTATAAACAATCGTCTGTTTCGTCGGAATCGGCGTCGTCGTCACTCGTATCCCCAGTAACACTAATTATTAATGAGTGCATGGGTAAGTTGTCAAATGCGACATCGCGATCCCAATCAGACATTATTTCTTTCTTCGTCTTATCTACGACACTCGCCCAGTTATGAGGCGTCACATTTTCACACGCATTTTTAAGCAACTCCAGCATTTTGTTTGCGGTGAAAGGAGGAGTTGTATTTATTCTCGCAGCATATCCTTTCACTTGCGCCCATATTAGCTCTATGGCATTATACTGGCAATGATATGGAGGAATTCTAAGGACGGTGTGCCCATGTTCTGCAGCCATTTCATCTATAACGTATCGTTTAGGCTGCTTCCTCATTTTTAATATTTTAAGTAACTCTACTTTTAATAGGGACTCGTCCACCTCCTCGCCATTGTTACGGAGCCAGTTTATTATTTCATTTTTTTTACTGGCTTGCGTTGGCATTTTGTTAATTTGCCGAGAGTGATAGGACGCATTATCTATAAATATTGTTGATGGCTGTTCGAGTGACAATAACATTTCCCGAAACCATTTTTCATATACTTCGGAATTCATTTCTTCGTGGTAATCCCCTGTTTTCTTTGATTTAAAAGCTAACATAGCATCTTGCACAAATCCTTTTGCGGTTCCTGCATGACAAATTATAATTCTTTCACCTTTTCCCATTGGCACTGCGGTCGAGGAGCTAGCAGTGTTGTCAGTCCAAGTTTTTGATACCGTGTGATTCGCATTGAGCCAAGTTTCATCGGTGAAAACAACATTCGACCAGTCTTCTATTTTTTTAGCTTGTCTTAAAAATTCGCATCGATACAAAGCAACATCATTGCGTTCCATCAATATTTTTCTTTTGTCACATTTTTTGTATTGGAATCCAATCCTATTCAATACCTTCGCCAAAGAAGACTTTTGACCACGGAACAAGCCACTAGTTTTCAGAGATTGTACTAGGTTATGTAAAGTAGGAATCTCTTTTCTTTGGTAATAATCGTATATATGACGACGAATAGCATCACCATCAAAACTGTCAATTGCTGTCACTTTAAAGGGCTGACGTTTTTTCTTAGGTGTAGATGGCTTGTTTTGTTCCATGCCACTACTGCCGTAGCCTTCTTTAATTATTTTTGAAACTGTTGGAGCAGTAATACCTAATGCTGCTGAAACACGGTCTCTGATTTGAGTCACTGGTATAAGAGGTCCACCATTACGGCTTTCCCTTTCAAAGTACTCATGAAGTCGCAACACAAACTCCCTTGTTTGTCCTTTAAGCACCTTTCCTTTAGGCATTTTGAAAGTGATGAAGGCAGGTACGATGTTCTCAATTCAACCAAATGTAGGAATTCACGGGTAAAACAATACGGAGGAATATAAATACTCAACTCGACGTATGAAAAATGTGAATTAAAATTCAGCGAACGGAAAACACTAGCACGGGCGCGGGCGTCTCGTTGTGAGTGACCACAAAATGGCGGCGCGCGTCACCTGTCTGCCCAGTGTTGCCGTTTCACAATTTGTTTTTAACAACATTACTATTGCCGACGGAAGTGATAAGAATATTAACTTAACATGAGTAAATGGTTTATTTTAATATAATTATTAAATCAAGTAACTTAAATATCCCTGAAGTTTTATAAAACAATGCATGGAGCAAAAAATAAAATATGTATTAAATCGATTAAAACTTGTTCAAATAAAATTGCCTGTAAAGTCGGTTTTACGGGCGAAGATTTTACGTGACAACGTCTTTTTCTCGGTAGAATATTTATTGATATGAATATAATTAAATTAATCACTCAACTATAATTAGATCATAGTTGAGTGGGAGAGAGACGCAAGGCATTCGGCGGGCCTCTCTCTCGTTCGGTGACTCATCGTAACGTTACCGGGCGTTACACTTTTTCATAAGTGACTCCCAGCCGCAACCTAATTTAAGACGTTGTCACGTCAAAATAAAATCGTTTGTTATAAAAAATTGATTCGATAACGCATCAGGCCATCACTATTTGATTCAGTACTCGATGTGTCAAAAATAAAATAAACGAATGGAAACAGTATAATCGCACCTGGCTCATGGAGAAACGAAATCGAAACTACTTGTGCTGTTCGTAATATTCCAATCACAGCACGTCGATCAGCTCTGAATGCCCATGAAATAAGAGAAGAATTTACGAAGTACTTTGTAAGTAGGTACCTAGATAGATAAGTATAGATTATAATTAGGTATAAGATCTTTTTTTAAATTATCAAATAAAACATACTTACACTATTTATTGTTTTATTACATGCCACTCCTTCTCCGAGAAATGAATCCATAGTTTCATAGGCGAACCATATAGGTTTATATACTTCATCTGTGCTGGCACCACTGTGGATAGAATCCTTCACTTTTTTTCTGTACGTTCTGTAGCTGGACATTAGGAAATCCCTTTTCTTCTTCAAATCTGGCACTGGAATTTCCATGATTGCACTAATTCTCGTCCATGCATCGTGTGTCTTATTTTTATTTTTATGTCCTTCATGTTGGGCTTGCTAAAGCACGGGTTCTGCTTGATAGCACTCCAGGAACACTAATTCGCGATCGTTGCTCCACTGGGTGCTCATTTTGACGTCCGCTTGCTACTGCGTCTCGCACACAACTGTGAACACAGCGCGAGTGTGGATGCGTTCGCGTTCGCGCTTTGTTCGCGCTTCGCAAACCCTTTGAAGCGGACCAAAAAACCGCCACCGGACGGGGAACGCCGCGAAGCGCGAACGCGATGTCGCGAAACCATCCACACTCGCGGTTCGCGGCCTTCGCGGGTCTTCGCGGCGCGAGTGTAGAGCCGGCTTTACAGCGGGCGGGGGCTGCTCTCCCTTCGCGCCTCCGGCTTTTTATAAACACTGGGGGTGGTAACTGTGGTAAAAGTCTACGTGAAGTCGGGGTGCCCTAAGTCGGTTTTGGGACAAAATCGACTTATTTTTCCCACAAAGTGGGTACACTAACTACCATCAGAACATGATTTCCAAATTGTTAAAAAAGAAATAAAACAACAAACATGATATAAAGTTCATTTATTGAAACTAAAATTTATAACATGAATTAGTTCTTCAAAGGGATCTTTATTATTTTTTTCCACTTCTCGTCTCCATAAATATTCATATATTAAATCCTCAATATTAATTCGATTGTTGTAATTATTTTTACAAAAATATTGTTTAACACATTAACCGCCGTGGGGGTCACCGGTGACCGGCACCATACCCTTCTCTCAGCGCCATGGGGGTCACCGGTGACCGGTAAAGAACACTAGTTTTTGAATCGTTGCTGAGAGCCGGCGGTCACTCGTAAATGGCGTTTTAACGTACGTTGAGATCCGCGCGGCGCCCAGGAACATTATTGAGCGCTTGGTTTCTAAATTTTTATAAGTTTTCAAGTAAATTTTCATAAAAATCAAATGGCAATAAATGAAAAATGTATTTTATTTTTATATATTTAATTAAGTTCTACGGAACCCTAAAAACGTTAACAATCATCTAATAACGATGTTCCCTGTTGAAACAACTCAAGCAATAATGTGGCTGTGATGGACAGTCGGAGCAAAAAGTGGCTACTTTTTTAGTTTTGTTTTTAGCAATGTTCCTGCCCATGTTTTGAACATTTATTTTGTAGCATCCTTGACACCATCTTCGTGTTGTACGAACTTTGCCTTCTTTAGTCTTTAGTTCGTGTTGTAATCCACCAATCAGAGAAAGGGGTGCGAAAGAGACAGGTGACCGGCGAAATGACCCGCGCGGCGCTGTGAAGCGAAATTCAATCTATACGCCGCGACGGCCACCGGTGACCGCAAACAAAAAAACCTTTATAATTTCTAAAATAAGAATATAATTTAAAAAAAAAATTGTGTACATACATACCAGAACATATACTATTTATATACCAAACGGCCTAAATGGAACATATAGGTCAAATTAGCTTGGCGGTTAACGTGTTAATGGCACGCCACTGTGACTCAATTCTTTGAGTGTGCGTGCCATCCTCTGCCACAAATGGATTATCTGGGTCACTGTGTAACTTTTTTATGGATAAAACCATGGTCCCCGAGACAATCATAGGCCCGCCAGTAGTCAGTATGTGTAGTGGTGCCCTCTGCCACATGTTTTTTTATCCAGGGCACCAGTACATCGGCGGACCGGACATTTTCTGGACAAACTTCTAAACGCAGATCCTCACTTCCGTCCTCGATCATCCCGAGGACCCAGTGACCCTCAATTTGACGTTCTTTGTTGTACTTTCGTTTCCCGAACTTACTCTCATCAATTTGTCCTATTTGTCCGGGACCTCCAATCTTCCCAGTATTACTTTCTTTATTTTTTTGGTAAGCTGCCACTGCCTGTCTACAATAATTGTACCAATCGCAAATAGTGGCACTAGAAAGGCAGTGTTCACTTTCGGAGAAATCTTTTATGGCAAATTCATAAGAGAAATTTGCTTTCGAATTTTTACATTTTCCAGCCGTGTTCCTTTAGCTCGGCTTATTTTTGGTTTGTTTTTGCATGGCCCTTTGGTGCAGATAAAGCCGCCACCACTTTATACGTTGAGTAATCTATTTACATTGGCTATGGTAGTGGCAAAACTTTTGGCGCGGCAATATTTCTTCGGCAAAAGCAACTGCCTGCTCAGGCGTGCCCAGTTGGCGTATAACTTTCGTCAAATTCCACTGCGCACGCACTTCCTGTACATTCCGGTGGCGCTTGGTGGTTCATCTTCTGTAGAACGGCTGGTCGATGGTTGAGGTTCCTCCTGCATGGTAGCGTTTGTCGATTGAGTAGGCAATAAATCGAAGTCCGGGTTAGTACGTGCAACTGTCAGTCGTGTAGGCAGCAAATCAATGTCCAGTGTGATAGCGTAGGTCAATCGTGAATACAAACAATCAAAGTCCAAAAGAAAAGCCAAAGACAGCGTGAAACACACAATTTATGAGCTGGCAGCCCAGCTCAATTACACATGTTATGTAATATGCAGCAAGCTATTACTATTTTCCCCACCATAATAGGTTCATATAGTAACACTCTGTGAACTAACAGACACCGGAACCCCCCTTTAGTATTCCGATGGTCCTCTCTACACTGTTACGTGCACAGCTGTGTAAATTATTATAATGACTCTCTGGAGTGCCTGCTTCAAGATTACTGAATGGAGTCATGAGATAACTCCTTTGGGGATATCCTGAGTTACCTGAATGAAATTTGAATAAATTGCAAACCTGTGAATAAGATATTGTTCTATGATAAAAAAATACCCAGTAAATATACAATTTCTCCAGGGCTACTTAAATTTTCTAAGTGCAATTTCACACTTGTGTTTGAGAAAACAAAACTATCATGTGTGGTATCCCAATTTTTCTTCGGAGATCGCGATGTTGACAGCCTCATTTAATGTTTTAGGTGACTTGCACTGGACAATGTTAGAAATTCGAGTGATTAGTCCTATTTAGAAATGGTGGAAGGCTAGTTCCTCCATTGCTGCGGTGCGTCCTATCATTTCCCTACTCTTATGTCCAAATCTAAATGGAAATTTCGGTTAAGAGCTGTGAAAGGCATGTCTCTATCCTTAGGGCGTACTGGCTTACAGTTTCATTAATTTGCTGTCTATACTCTTGCCGCCGGCCTGTGAGCAGATGGGCGTATTGTTTCTTCTCACTAAATTGTGTTTTAAGAAATCTTTTAATTGGTGCCAATTTTTGTGAACTCCTTGAGTAAGCAGTTTGTGCCGTGCCTTGTAGCTGGCAAAGTATGTACTTAAATAAAATATCTTTTTGTGGTTCGGATGCTAGTTCATATGCATTGTTGCAGGTCACCAAAAATGAGTTTAGGGTGTTCCTAGAGCCATCGAATGATTTAATGAATTTAAGCAACGTTGATAGGTCTATCTCTGGTTTGTTTGCAACTGTTTTTCTTTTTGACGCTACCATAGTGGCAGTTCTTTGAAGCGGAGGATAATTGTACTGTCCTTCCTTGTCAGTGAAGGCTGTTTCAGGTTTTTCGAATTTGAGACTCTGTGATCTCTCGGCCATTTTATAGAATTACAAAAGTTTTTGACAAATATAAAATAGTTGTTAAACAATAATTAGATGTGAAACACGGGTGATTGCAATTATGAGCAAGTTATTGTGAAAATGTTATAATAGACACGAGTATTGTACTAATGTATAGCAATGACCAAGTAAATGATTGATTTTACTCACAGGAATGCAGGTAATAGGATAAATAAGAGCATATCTTAAAATCTTGGAAACTTGAGATGCAGTGGTGCATGCTCGTTGACAAGCCTCGGGGTGTGGTGTCGCTGCTTGGAGAAGTCACTCCGGTCACAACACGCGACAGTGGGTGTGACTCGCTCTGCTTCTGGAGACAGCTGCAGCACAAACGTTGCTTAGCAATGGTCTTCTAGCAGGAACACGACAATGCACAACTAGGTAGGCCGGTCCAGAACTCGGTGCGGAAAGTTCGGTGCACAATGGAGTTGGCACTTACGTGTCACAAAACACAGTAAATCCATTTTCGCCCTCAAAACGTCCGCCCACCAAAAATATTATGACGGGTTTAAGTTTGGGTTTTAAATAAAAAAAGGAAATACGTCATTACAAAGGAACAACGATCAATTGGGACGTCTGAATGGATTGGAAAATGGAATTGGACTGAACTGGACTGCGTGATGAAAAGATGCTTTTATTATGTTTAGGAATGCTGAGGTTGCAGGATAGAACAGAGAGGTATGCAGGTAAGGGTATATTACATAATTATAACAGAACGCACTGTGGCCAGCAGTTCCTTCAACACCTTCCCTTGGGCGGTCAAGACCACCTCACCCTTGCGAACTCTTCAGAGGCCGGGTCTTGCACCAACCCCAGCAGCTCCGACACGCTTTCGTTTAGGTTCCGAACGTATGTACGTACCCTTTAAGTGTTGAGACGTCCGAGACATTTTGGAGCCGCTCCGCCATTCTCGTGAGCACCTCGCTGCGGATGGCCGAGGCTACATCTCTCGAAGCTGGCTTAATTCAAGGATGAGATTCCTTGGCATTTCGCAGCTCGACCTTATCTGCCTCCTTCATCTTGGCCTCAATAATATACTCTCCGTCCAGCAGGGCTATTGGCTACCTTATGTTGAAATTATTGGAATATTTATAGTGTCTGACAGGCCCCATATGTAATTTTACTGTCTTGCCTGCCACAATCTTGAGACAATTTTACCCCGAGTATCATCAGAATATTGTGTTTGATCCACCTCTCTAATATCTTGATGTGATTGATCATCATTTAAATCAGCTGGATACTCCGGGATTGGGATATTCTGTGCATTGGCTATGATATGTAACACAACACATGCATTCACAAGTTAACCAGTAGTCATTGGGTCATAATGAAGTACTCTATGTGCGAACAAACAACGCCAACCTGCTTTCAGTACTCCTATGCAGCGTTCCACAGTTTTTCTTACACGACAATGAAGCTCAGTGTAATAAACTTCTGCGGTTCCGGCTGCGCCTTGGATAGGTGTCATCATCCAAGGACGCTGTGCATATCTAGAGCCACCTAAAAAAGAATCAGAAGAAGAAAGAAAGAATGTTACCATTTATTTATAGTTTGGATAGGGTACGACCAATTGACAACAACATACAACAGACAGGTACATACCTCATAGCTAACAATGATCTCCATTCCTTTCCACTCCTTCTCAATACCCTTTAACCGGGCATTGATTCCATACATAGGAATCATGTGATGCACCTCCAAAAGACGCATCAACATGGTATATACTTAGGTTATCATCACAAATCTGAAAAAAGTTAATTTTTATGAAAAACATCAGATGTCTACTGTCACATATCGGTAGGTATATATTAGATACTTACTATTAAGACATTCAAAGAATGAACAAATGATTTTTACGGTTAAATATGCTTCCTCATGTTCCATTGGACGGATTAATACTACATGAGTGCCATCAATGCAACCAATTACCCCAGGAAAACAATTTTTTTCCATAAAACTGAAAAGAATAGTTTGAATGTTACTTACACATATTTATAACATAACAGACATTATGACCAATACACTTCATATATTTAGATCCATAAATCACTTGCTTATATTTATATCTGGCGGTCTAACTTTTCAAATGCAATGAATGTATTCTAATTATTTAAATTTGATTGATGAAAAAACGGATGAGTGGTTTTTTTTTTGGAGTTTGTGTCTTCATGTAAAAGAACATAAAATAATATTCCTTTATAAATTTATTAATATGAGTTGTTAATTAAGAAGAAACATATTGAATGAAGTAAGTCTGAGTTTCCTTTTAGCGTAAAAATGACCCACTTACTCTGTCATAATAATTTCTCGTTGTCTTAGGGATGAAGGAAATTTTATATATTTCAGTAGCAACTCACGCGCATTCCATTCCATCAATAACTTCTTGTAGGCATTTGCTAAAGGAGGGCTGGGACATACTCAATAAATACGATGCGCCTACATTACGCTGATATAACCCATTGGCGAAAAAGTTGAAAACAGCTAAAATCTGAAATAATAAATTTAAAGCAATAATTGTAAAAGGTTCATGTGCATATATGATGTATAAAAACACTTACTTTTAATTCGTTGGATATAGCCGTTCTTCGCCGATTTTCTTGCAAATAAGGACGGAGTTCTTCAAGTACCTGACGGAATCCTTATTAAGCCGAAACTGAGCAATAAACTCTTTTTCTGGCAATTGCAATGGATCACTTGCGTCGCGCAGACGCCGTCGTTCTATGCATAAAGCTTTCTTCCTCCTCTGTTCTTCAGCAAATCCCAACAAAATCGATCGATACATTATATATATTATGTGAGTCACGCAATTAGCTTAATCTTACGAAAAATATATTATTACGCCAAATAATCTAATTTCATAACAAACAACGCATAGCACGCACATGAAAATGTACCTCAGACTAAGGAGTAGGGGAAGGGAGGGCAAGATGGAAATTCTAACGTTGTGTTGTAAAAACAAAAAAAATACATAGCATAAATTTTTTATTTTAATTAATCTTGAGAGATGAGTGCAACACTAATATAATCCTGTAGTTAACAATAATTAATACTTGTTCCAAAATCCGTAACAATTAAAAAAGTATAATCGTGTCATATTCCATTATGCCCTCATGCAGAAGGCAAAATGGAAACCCTTATGCGGGCAAGATGGAATATTAGGAAAGTCTTAGGGTTTACAGTTGATACATAAGAAATAGCCACGTTCTGTATCAGAACATAACTCATGTGCCCAACCATAACACGACTGGCATTGCAGCCAGCTTTCTGTAGGTGGCTCTTCATATTTTTCTCCACAAAGCAGGCAAAACACATCCTCCTCATTCCCTGCCTCGGTTTCTTCCCTTCTTTTTGCTTTTCCTTTCTCCTTTCCTTTACCTGTCCCTTTTCCCGTTCCTTTTCTTCTTCTCGTTCCTTTTCCTTCACAATCATATTTTTCTTCGTTGTTTTGTCTGTTTTCTTTTTCTTCGTTGTCCTGCTCAAGATCTAATTTTGGTTTCTTTTTTAGCTCATTCTTCTTTTTAATCATAGCTTTGTATGGAGAACTGGTAAGAATCTCTGACTTTTGACATCTAACTTTTCGCTTTTTAATTTTAGGAGTTACTTTTGGTAAAGGAAGTATTTTCTTTGGAGAAATCGTGTATGATGTAGATGGCTGATCTAAACTAATATCAACAACACCGGAATCAGTACGCTCTTCTTCATTCTGTCCTACTTTTAATAAGTCAGTATTTACATTTCTTTCTTCATTGTTAGTATCATCTCCTTCAACAGTTACAGCAGCTTCTTCACAGTCTTTTTGCACAGTATTTTTTTCTTTTCCCGAAATTTCATCTCTTCTGACCTCTTTGTTTATGACTGAATCTTCTATTTTATCTACATCGACATTCTCATTCACTGGTGTATTTTCATAAACTGAGGATGGAGCAAAATCCATATCAGTAAATAAATTTCTGTTATATGGAAAAATTCCTGTCTTAAAACCGCTGGTGGCATTTTGTACAGTAGCACTTTTTTCGTACGCAGTGCATACAAGTCTGGCAACGGCAAACTGGGTTACTCTTCTTCCAGGATGATTTTTTTGAAACGTGTCAATTGTTTGTTCAAAGGCCACTTTAAATGAAGATAGACTGACACATCTAATGGTTGCAGTTTGTGACTTGTGTGCGGAGGAATGCTGACCATAATCACATGATTTTTCCGTGCTAAATTTAAAGCTTCCAGGTTTTGATGAGTTCTGTGGTTGTCTAAAATCAATAAAACCGGTTTGTCTGCTGTTGGTCTTGTTTTCTCGATAAATATTTGTAACTAATTGTTAAAAGTATTGTTAGTTATCCAGCCAGAATTAGAGCACCAAGCTTGAGAGCCGTTGGGACCTCCATCCAGAAGTCTTTCATTCATTCTTTTCCTCTGTCCAAATATGAAACAAGGTGGAATGAAACGACCCGTATCACTGCAAGCGCAGATCACTGTAGTAAGTTGCCCTTTTTCTGCTGTAGCAACAACCCCTACTTGTCTTTTACCTTTAACAGAAATTACTCGAGGGGGTCGGCAAGCGCTAGTCTTGATACCAGTTTCGTCCATATTATAAATGTCGTCAGGTCTTGTCAGAAACTGATTTTGGGACATAACGTCCCACAGGTTATCATAGAAATGTTCCACCTGAGTGCGATTGAAAGCAGAGCATCGAGATAGGGCCGTAGGTTCTGGCGTTCGGAATGTTAGTTGAGGATGTCTTCTCATAAAGCCTTCAATCCATGCTCTCCCAGCTTTTCCACACGTAAAAGGATGCGGAATTTTATTCAATGTCGCCACCTCATAAGCTAACTCTTGTAGAATGTCTTTTGTTAGACCATAAAATAGCGCGTCTCGTTCAATGGCAAGGTCACAAATTTTCTGCTCAAGCTCTTTTGAGAAAACAGGCTGAAACCTACCAAGTTTTTTAGAAGCATCGCCTTTCTTAATGTGGCGATGTAAAGTTCCGATTGGAATCTTATATTTCTTTGAAGCTGAACTTATCGTTGTAGTTTTAGCCTCATCCATCGCCTTCTGCATTATTTCTTCCGTCCAAGATCCTCTGTTAGTCTTTTTTTTGTATTTGAAAACCATCTAAAAAAATGAAAATTCGCAATTGAGGTAAGAGATCAAGATAAAAAATTTAACTTATTACATGCAGGCAAAATGGAAAGTTTTCCATCTTGCCCTAAAATTCAGATTTCCAACTTGCCCATAAGCCAATTCTAATAATAATATCTACGCATCTAGAACCTAATTTTTTTTTCTATTTTAATTATTTTAATTTTTTTTTTTTTTCAATTCGAACGCTAGATTTCTGATAGATACTTACTGCCAAAACGGAATAGTAGTAATGCTTACCTTTTCCAAACAGTTTTATCGCAAAATAACAATGTTTTTGTAATAAAAAAGCATCAAATAAACAAATTAAACGTATACTCCACTGGCTGACGCAAACCGGACTAAACATCGTGCGTAAATTCAAGGTGACCGCACCTATTTGTTTACGTAGCGGTGCGTGCGACAAGTCACGTGTTTTTGTTCTACAGGCAGTTTCCATATTACCCGCTCCTTCCATCTTGCCCTCCCTTCCCCTAATTACAATTTAAACGTAGACTCCTAACAAATTGAGAATTTAAAATTACAAAATACTTATGTGCAATCCAGTTTGGTTTAGAATTCAGTCGGTTAATAGTGATGATCACTTTAAAGATGAAAAACACTGCTAAAAGTTCGTGTCTTTCGTAGAACTTTTGACGGCTGAAGTTACTATGCATTTGATGTCAATTTTGCTTAGCCAATACCGAATTATTTTGAGTCGATACAAACTACGTGTGTCGATATCCACTGTGACGTCATCGGTGCCTATCAATGTTCATAGCCACCGATGATGTCATCGTAGTTGGTAGCTGAAGTTAGCCATGTAACACACCAAACTATTTAAAAAATGTACACTTAATGGATTATATTTCTAGTTGCCCCTAATTGTTGCACTAATTGCCTCCGCTTTTGTATTCTGTATTCCTCTTTGCAACACTGGATTGTCAATATTAACTTCCATCATTATTTCTCCTGTTGAATCTACTTCAGGATTATTTATATCTATGCTAAGTGGCAAATCTGTTGTATTACAAATATTGTACAACAGGCTATAATTATTTTTGATGCCATATTGGGGTGGTAGTGAAGTACCCGTATGTTTTAAGAGGCATCGCCACCTGTTTTTTAACACACCAATGGTCCTTTCAACTGAGTTCCGGGCTGTGGCACGTGTTTTAGTGCAGGGTAGGCGAACCTTTATGCATCAACGTGCCATTTTTTCTAAAAAAAGTTATCAAATAATTTTGACTTTCTGATTATTTGGAAAATAATAATTATAAATACTATCAAAACTCTTTATTAAATAAAGTAAGCAAAAGAGGTACATTTTGGTATGTTTATATTAAATGTCAGTAAAATTAGTGTGACTTCTGTTGCTGCAGGTTAGATGACAAATAATTTATGTTAGGGTTGTAAGATGTTACTTTTAGCAAAATGCATGCTGAACTAGATTCATGTGTCAAACGGTTTCTAACCGAGTTTTTAATGTTATTCATCTCTGAAAATAATGACTCGCAGGCATATGTAGATGAAAACATGGTTAAAATAGCATGAGCCAGCTTCTTCAAACAGTTAAATGTGTCTGGTAACGCATTCCATGTTTCCAGAATTTTATTATTAGCATTTTTACTTAAATTACTTGTCGATCTTTCAGTTTCAATTAATTCCAACTCTTTCCTTGTTTCAATAAATTTTTGAATCCATATTTAACTAGATTGGAAATCAATCAGCTGCATTTCAAATTCTTCAATTTCCAACCAATCAAATTGAGAGAAGTTCAGTTTATGAAATGACGTCACATCTGGGTACATAATGAACTTGAGTATTTCCGACAATTCTTTGAACTGAGAAAATCTCCCTAAAAATTCCTTGATTAAAGAATCGATCACAGAAATAAATTCTTCAGTAATTTTTCTTTGTCTGCTGTCTCGTGAATATCTAAATCATTCATATATTTTTTCAAGTTTGGAAAATACTTGTAGTTTCTTGTGATAATATCGTTTATAAAAACTTGCAGTTTTGCCTCAAAAGCGCGAACGAGATCTATCATGGCAATAATTGTTTTATTTGTCCCTTGAAGCTTTACGTTTAATGTGTTTAAATGTTGGCATATGTCTGTAAAAAACATCAATTTTGAAAGCCACATAACGTCCAATAACTGTGGGTATTGTTCAATTTTTCCCTCATTTTGCAAAAACAGTCTGATTTCTTCCAAGCAATCAACAAATCTTTCAAGTACATTCCCGCGACTAAACCAGCGAACACTATTATACATCAGTAAGCCATTATACACCGAGTTAACTTCGTCCAACAAAGCATCGAATTTTCGCTTGTTAAAAGCCTGTGACGAGATGAGGTTGACTATTTTTGTAACTACCGCCATTACATTATCAAGGGATATTAAACCACTCTTAGCACACAAGACTTGTTGGTGAATGATGCAGTGGAATTCAAGAATCGAATGTGAAAAATCTGTTCCGTGACATATGATCAGCTACAAGACCGACACGAAATTTATGTTGCCAATACATGCGGAGAATCGGATATCCAGTACAAGACATAGCCTAATTAATTGCAATAAAAATGTAGCACTCGGTAAGTGTCAATTTTAACAACTGGCCGTTTCTTGATAAATACATCTCGTTGGAGCTATCTACGATAATTTGCATCTGCTTATCATTCACGTATTGACGAAAATAATCAATTTTACTAAATTTGTCATCATGAAGAGGTAAGTACGATGGCTGCATAAAAGGGATTATATCAGGATAAAAATATTTTTCCATCCACCCTCCAGTTTGTTCATCATCACTGCCAATATCATCGTTATCTATAGCTTCCACTTGTTGATACACTCACCCATGAGATGAGCTTCCTCTTCTACTATTTGGTCGAGAAGTCGAAGAAATTCCTCGACCACGACGGCCACCCTGGCGCTGTAAGCTCCTCCCTCGCGTAACAGAAGAATTAGAAATCGCAGGACTTGAAACTAAAAGCTCGCCTTCTGAATCAGAAGAAGATTCTGCCGAATTATCTGACTGATGATTTCGGACCTGTGGTCGATAATCCACATCATCGATATCATCGTTGTCTTCATCATCTTCATACTCGTCCAGTCTTAGCTCAGCTTCTATAGCTTCGTCGTTCATGGTTTAAACAAAGAAAAATTTAAGTAAACGCCCAATGTCCTTAAATTATGACATGGAAGTTAGGTTAACTTTTACAATAAAAGCCCACCTACCTTATTTTGGGACATGTTTTTTATCGTTCGTGTATAACTGGATTAACTTGACTTTACAAGAAAAAACTCGTTGCAAAATAAGTATAACATTTCTACAATTGCTTGCAATACTTTTCAGACATCACTATGTAATGATTATAAAGATATGAATTGATTTACTTACCTATCTCCACGAGGCATCCGATCACACGAGATGACACGTCAAAAAGACATATCCTTGGTTTTAAAATGTCAAGTTGACATTGTTAGATTTAAAGATGCGTTCTATGTTAATTACTTTTTAATGGCAAATTTAAATTGGCGGGATTATTTAAACCAAAAAATACGTATAAATATCATGTCATAATTTTAGGTCACTGGGCCGTAATTTAATGATTTTAAAAAACTGTTATGGGCCTCAGTGTCAATTTATTTTTTTATATTTTGACAGCCTCCGTGGCGCAGTCGGTTAGACGCCGCTTGTGAAACGAGAGGCCGCGGGTTCGATTCCCGCACCGAGAGAAATGTTTGTGTGGCCCACAAATATTTCTTCCGCGTCTGGGTGTTTGTGAGACCGAAAAGTCTCTCGTAGTTTCCTGATATCCACGATACAAGACTCGATCTTAGTGTGGAGTCAGGACTATGTATGTGACTGTTGGGTGTTATTTATTATTTATTTTTGTCATTAAATTAGGTCGTCGGACCTTACGAGGATAAAATATATTGACACATTGTACATCATTTAGATTTAGCCGATCTAATGACATTCTCTTCACAAGTATCTTACTTTCTCATTTTTGTAATACATATTATATACATATTGACAAGATGTAATCATATAAATACCTAACAAGCAAACATATTCTCCATTGCTGACTAGCCCTATTAAATGTTTTAATGGGGTGTTGGTTCCAAATGAAACTGTCATGAGTTGCACCTCCAAAAGATGCATCCACAGACAGAATGTTAAGATCAGCGTCACATATCTAAATGAAAACTTATAAATATTTTGTGTTGCCAGGTCTATAAATAATATTAATTGCGCAATAAGTACATACTATTTGTACATTTCTTGAGGGATAATGTTTCCTGTTGAAATATCTTTCTTCATTTTCATGAGGTCTTATTATGGCAATATGTGTGCCATCGATACATCCTAATACAGCTGGTATATTGTATTTTTCATACAATCTAGAATAACTGTACATGTATTTTAGAATTATAATTAGGATACATATCAAACGGCAGAAAATAATTTATCTCTGTGTTATAATGTTCCTTTCAACCGGGGTCTGAGGAAATTTTAAATAATTTTGTATTATATTAGGCTTAATGCCTCAGTTACATTCTTTATGGCACGAGATACTGACTGTTGAGGCATGAGCGTCTCGTGGGTGCCTGCCACTAACCTCTGGTAGCTTCCAGTTGCATAAAAAGACATAGCAACCAGTATCTACAAAAAACCATGTGATAATTAAGAAATTATACACATATATTAATTTATTCATTTGTATAAAAATACTAGTGAGACTGCACAAATAAAAATTACCATATATTTCGGCTAGATTTCGCTTACTCGCGTTTGAACTGGCTTAATGGGCTTATAATATGAAATATGTCTTCGAATAGCTCCTTGGATACACGATAATTTCCAAAAAAAATTTGTTCAGTCAGAGAGAAAGCCTTGTCGGCATATCTCATCATGCGACGCTCATTTCTCCGTATCTTAAGTTCCTGCGCACGAGCACGGCGCATGCTTTGGTACGCAAGCACTAATCTAGCCATTATATTACGTTTTATAGGGAATACAAGTTAAAACAGTGAAAACTTATAACAAAAAAAAAGTACACTTGCACGTATTGAATATTCGCGATATGAACACAATACGAACTAAAAAATAATTCAAGATGAACTGTCAAAATAGCGTCAAGAGTACAGTTTGTATGGAGAACCGACTCCAATAACGAAATATTTAACCCTTAGATAGGACTAGTCGGAAGAAAACGAAGTCGCATAATTTATTTTTTTACTATTGTTGGTATGGTAAAATCAATTAGGTTCGGGATAAGTTTGCATCCACGAGCCGATAAACCTTGCACGACCGATTTCGACTAAAGGCCTTGGAATCACTGAGCGTGTAGGCCGCAGGATTTGGTGCAGTAGACCGCAGCGAGCAATGCAGCCGTCGACAGGGATCGATGCAGTAGTCGGGTAGTGGGCGAAGTCGCTGAGCGTCCGGGTAAACTCTAAAATCCCAATAGTCGGACGTATCACCTAATAACCAACTTTTGGGTTTGACTGCTACATGAGCGTAACTTTGCGGCAAAGTGCAACAAGGCACCTAGAGGTGTTCCAGCAATGACTATTGTCACGGTGTGGCAGCAAATACAAACACTGGTTAGCTTACAATTAAAATTACATAGTTAGATTACACTTGCAGCAAAAACATGATATCAGTATGGAATTATAGCTTTTTTGGTACATTCAAATATATTGCGGCAGTTAAGGTATCAGCAGGTTATATTGTTTGGCGTTACAACTAGAACAGGCAATAAGTGGTATAATTTACGCTGGCGGCGGCAAGAATTTCGTAAATAGCAGCATTAACCAATACAACACATATATAAATAGGGTAAAAACAATATAAATAATATAATGTTAAAACTCATCCAAATAGGGGTAACACAGGACACAATTGAATATAATACGTTTAGTGTACACGTCTCTAGATTACATAAACCACGAATATCAATATGGAGTAAAAGGCAGATGCATGCACGCGCACTCGACCGGTGTCGATTCCTCCCGCAATCCTATCACTCCATCGGCGCCCCATAATTGATTCGCTACATAATGACATTACCGCTACTTTCGAAAAGTTATTATAAAAAAATGTTACTAAATATTATTATTAACCCTTTCAGACCTGAATTATCTTTTTTTCTAGTATAAACGTAATATTTTTTTTTAGGTTAATTAAACTTCAGCTAATAGGGGAAAAATATTTGAAAAAATCATTCTAGTTTACTTTTCGAGAAAAAGTGATTTTTCTTTATGTGCTCAAATGCGTATTTGACAATAAAATGTCTGTTATATAGATTATTTGAAATTTTTGAATAAAACTATTTAATATTTATATTATTTATTCTATCCGGCACGTTTCGCTCATTATTATCTATTGAAATTGACAAATAAAAATATTCATTTAATGTGATTTAGTTGCATATACAATCAAAAAACAAACAAAAAAAAAATCTCGTCCTAAAAATTTTACTATGGCAGTTAACGTGTTAAAAACATAATAAAAATAACATAATTAAATGTTTTTCTCAATAAAACAAAATATCTTCTCCAATTTGAATAGGAACCATGTAATTATAATCAGTCTATATAATAGTAATTTCAATCAGTCTGTGTATATATAATCTAGCACACTTATGTGTGGAAAGCTAGGAAACAATTTTTATCTTTGGTGAGGCACAAGTGCACCTTACATTTCAAGCATTTTATACGAGATTTCCCTTTATAGCCGAACATTTTACAGCGGGTTCCGGGTCCATCATCATGTGCAGGAAAATGACCCACACCATCATGAGCTATTTCGGTAGCAGATCGAATTTCTCCAGGTTTTCTCGGAATCACCTGCGGCGTAGGACTACTGACACTTGGACGTCCCCTTTTAGCTGTTGTAATTTTATTCCGTAATACTAAAGCTTCTAGTTGGTGGCGGAAACGAAGCATAGTCAGCTGTCTGTTTTTCAGAATTCCAAGTAAATCATTATGATTTTGATAATCACGAAAAGCTTGAGTTAGTGCTAGGTCGGATGCGTGGAAAATCATGCGAAGGGGCCATTTTTATTTTTAGATTTCATAAATGTCTTGTAATAACTCATTTGGTCAAGCAAATCGACCCCTCCCATTGCCTGATTGTATTTTCGAACTATCTCCGGCCTTTCCACTTCAATATAGCGCTTTTCCTTCTTGCACCATCTCTTTACGATATCCTTTTCTCCAATACCGACAAAGTTTGACGCTAAGTGAGCTGGTTTGTTATCTAACCACTTCACTAAAACAATATCACCATCTAAGCTGCTCACTTCTTGTGCAAAACCCCTCTGTTTTTTATTTATTTCTCTATCCGATAGTAATGATGGTTTTGCAAATCTGTTTACACGAGCGGTATAGGCAGCCATAATATGTTTCTGTTTCAAAATCTGCAGTAGATGATAAGAAGAAAAATAATTGTCGAAATAAAGTTCGTGGCCTCTGCTATCACCGATTCTATTTACTAAGTGCAGTACTACAGATGTGCCGTATCCAATGGTCTTTATGCAATTCTTATCAAGTTCGGGTGACGAACTTTGATAGATTATGAAGTCATACGCCTGACCATGTTTACTACATAAAAAAAATAACTTTATACCCCATGGACATGGCTTCCCTTTCATACACTGCTTAGCGGCGTGTTTACCCGTAAAGGGTAATGGTAGCTCCAAGCATCGATTTCTGATTGCATCATAAATAGGTCTTACTTTATAAAATACATCCTGGCAAACTACAGGTTTCTGTGTATTATCGATTAAATGTAAATTATTGCGTAATTCAAAAAAACTATCTCTAGCCATGTTGCAACACATGTAGCTTTGAACCTAAGTTTGCCTAACTGTATACGCATATAGGTTAGTCATTTCAGCCATCGTACAAAATAATTCACGAGGAATATACTTGAAATAATAATCGATTGGTGCTAGTACAACTGGATCGATTGTCACTGGTGGAAACCAATCACAATATATTGTATTTTGTAGCTCTGTATGCCTCCACCTAATTCCTTGTTTAGGTGTAAGATTTTCAAACATACCTCCAGGAGACGCTAGTCCCGGTCCTGAAACAGCACCCGAATGATCAATTGGAACTTCTAACTTAGCTTCAGATTCAAGAATAACGTCTTCATCTTCGGAGTCAGCCTGGTAGGAGTCCTGTTGATACTGGTGCACTACATCTGCACCAATTCGAATACGTCTTGGTTGTCGTGCTGTATCATAATTACCTTCATCTTCATCGTCAGAAGATAACAACAGGTCTGATAAATTGTCGTCTTCTAAAGCAGCCAAAGCTTCTGGTGAAAACATTTCTACTATTTCGATGTAGCCAGTATGTGTATGTATAAATAATCTGTAAAAAATTACAATATATACACAAAAAGAAAATTACAAACAATAGGTAATGGGTGGTTCTACAAAAGTAAGGCAAATATTAAGGATATTATGTTTACATGAGTTTCTACTTTTAATTATTACGAATTTGGGTGGTTATGATAGATAATCTAATAAACATGCTAACTTAAAACAGGCCAGTCACTTCATAAACTAGTTTTTAAATTATTAAGGATTTTCAAAATTTTGCTTCCAGAGGACTGACGAAAACAACAGGGTACAGACAAATACACATTTTCATAAGAATAATCAGTCATTTATTAATCATTGAAACATTCTCTTAGAATGTAATTATATCACATGTTCTTTTAACATTAATCCTTATAGGTAAGTATAAAATAATCACATTTTTTCTATTTGTACTGACGAAACTTCCTCAGTGTTAAAGTCAGCCTTGAATTTTTTTATTACCTTAACATTAATCAACATTAAATTACTTTGAGGTAGTTTCACTCAAAAATTATACATTTTCTAAAAAAAACAATAAACAACTGTAACACGAAATTATTATTTTTAAATAATAAAAATGAGATCCATTTTCTTATTAATCAACAAAAAATAGTCTTATTCTCTCATTGAAATTTACTTTTCAAAAACATCAATATCCTCCTTAAATTGGTAAAATACTCTTTTTCCTTTTGTAACGAGATCTGGTACAGGTAACTTATGGATTATTTGTTCAAACGGTACGTCTGCAACATCCTTTTCATCCAATTTAAATAGAGTTCCATTCTGGTCACAAACTTTAAGGAAAGTCACTCTCATCTCGCCGTCATCATCGATATCAGAGGAGCAGATAGCCGCATAACGATACTCTTTATTCCTTATCATATATTTAATTAAAACATAATCTCCGTTGCTATAAAGACTTTCTTGTTATGAGCCGCTAACTGTTGGCGTTGATAAATTGCAATCCAACTCAACAGGGTGGTTATTATGGTCTTTCGCGTAAGTGGACAGTGGTGCATCATCATCTTCAGAGGAGTCTGTGAACACCGTGGAAGTGTTTAGACGCGTAACTGGTGTACCTGGCAACTTTGTCTGATAATGAATAGATCCGAGCTTGTAATGATCACATCCATCTGGGCTGCAGAATCAACTTAGTGACTTCAAGGTAAGATTGTTAGGGCAATAAGCTGTGCCTGTGACCTGATGTACCAATAGTGTCCCCTTGAAAGCAACGATTTCAGATGGTTTCTCGTTAATGAAAGTATTCATCTGCTCAATCTCACAGCCTTTAATCACATCCACTTTTATACCTGGACATCTCTCACGAACGACAGTTGCAAAATCTTTTAAGTAAGTAATATCACCTCCAGTAGCAATTACTTGGTCCGCTGTTCGTTTACAAGTGGCACCCACACTATCTGGTGCCCCTTTTCCGTGCCCAGCCTCATGAAAGTTCCAGGAATATTTTATAATATTAGGGATCATGTCTTGCAGTTTACAGGCCAACACATAGAACATATATTTGTTCCTGTATTGAGTGACAGGACCATCACTGAGAAAGTGGATGTTTTCAATACTTGATGGTAGTGATTCCAGAATAGGTTTGAGATGAGCCCAAATTGCTCCGACGTTATGAGACAGATTGGACGACATTGTGCAGTGTGAAATGACAGATCCTTTTTAGGTAAACGACAACAGTATGTAATGAAATTTGGGTGCGCGAACCGCCGAAGTGGAAAGATTGAATTTCCTGGGTATATTTAGTGCAAAAGTTTTCTGAAAAGTCCGTATGCACTATGGCGTCGTTCTCTGACAAAGACTCTTTCAGTGTTTTAAACGAATTATGCTGGTGTACAATGTAAAATACATGTCGGAAAAAGTTGGGTAAATCCTTTTCGAGTTTTGCAATGAGATTTTTGGGTAATATCTCCTGTTGTTCTTTTTTATGTTTTGTCACAAATCGTTCTTTCTTCGTCTTTAAATCAATTATAGATTCTTTCTTACTCACCCACTGTTTCAGCAAGATCGGTTTTGACTCGTCGTAATCTTCGTAATTTAAAGTTTTTGAGCAGCACTCGTTACATGTTCTCTCCAGACATTTCTCTGAATATCGATCGCAACAAAGCGTTTTCAGCATGCTCTGATAATTATTTACCGTCGCAAGAATATTTGCCTTTTTTAGAGCAGCAAGTTGAAGATCTATATTTTCGTGCGTCGTGCAAGCACAGGTATCGCGGTTTGATAATGTAGGGGGCACCACCCAAAACGGTCGAAGTCGAGTAAATAGCTTTCACTCTTTTGTCTTCTTGAAGCACTTGCGGAACTGGTACTACAATTGGTTGCATTTCATCGTCAGTAGATACAGGGGTATTTTCGCGTATAAAATTATTAATACTTTCCTTTAAGTGGTGTTTCTTTTGCCTGTATTTCGAGGAATATTCTTTCCATTTCCTTCTGGTTGCTCGTTGCTTAAAGACCTTAAACGTCGTATTTTTTAACGTAAAAGCAGACAAAAACAAAATCTGTCAGTACTCTGGAAAATATGTCAGTCCGCGGGCATATTAACGGACAACGCACTGACGTTTAAGTACTGACGAAAATGATGCAATTTTATAATTATAGCCAGAAAGTACGTTCCTTTTTGAATTTTGTAATATTACTAAACAATATTATTACAAATTATAATTAACTGTATATGAATCGAAACAAAATTCAAGTTTACAAGTAAATGCCAACTCACCACAGTACTGAAATGTTGACAGGACCCACCACGTGCACACGGAGTAACCGCGACTCTAGCACTGGCATCGTAATGGCGGCCGTCAATCGGCGTGGCTTGTAGCTTCACTATTAACCTTGAAGCATAGCGGGATTGTAACCTTGAGTCTGAGGTATTTACCGGGAATTTCAAATTTTAAAAACATACAACGGACTGACGAATGACTCTGAACACAAAGTTTATTCTTTATTTTAAAAATAATGGCAACAATATTACATTTGAAAGCTTTGGTAAACACTGTAAAGTACCAAATAAAATTTCCAGTAAATATACGAAAACTTTGTATTTATGGACTGGTGACATCAAGTTACCCATTTTTTGTAGAACCACCCTAATGTATTTTGACCTACCATATAAGTATTGCAATATTTCGTAAATTTATCAGTTGATCCGATTGTGCACATTTGTGGACGTAAATAAAAATCATGTTTTCCAATGTAAAAAAACCACAAATAATACATTTCACATCATGACAAAACCATATTTTATACAAACACCATTTTTTCATAACATATACACACGGGAGCAAAAAAATCGACTAAAACTTTAAACTGCCGTTGTAACATCTCTGACAAAAAAAATAAAACCTAAATACCATTGTTTATCCTAAATTCTTTAAATTCTAGGTCTTAGCTTTAAAATGAGCCTAGGTTTAATAAAATTAATGGTTTGGTTCACTACTAAACATCAGCTTTAGTGTTAAGTAGCGGAAAAATACTAAAATGACAAGCGAAAAATAAAAAAATTAAACAAGTTGATGTCAGTTTTTTTTAAATTAATTACAAATGAAACATTATCAATATTTAGTGTTACCCCCCCTTGCCCTAATTACAGCTTGCAGTCGGCTTTTCATTGTTTTAATAAGCTTGACCACGTTATTCTGCGGTATAGCTTCCCACTCCTCCGAAAGTGCAGCTTTAAGCTCGTCTTTGGTTGCTGGGATAGGATTTCTTGCTCGAACTTTCCTTTTGAGTTGATCCCACAAATGTTCAATGGGATTTAAGTCCGGGCTACGCGCTGGCCAGTCCATAATTTTTATTTGCACTTCATTTAGGTATTGTCGTACGCAGGTTGCTGTGTGTGGACGCGCATTATCGTGCATCAGAACAAAGTTTTCGCCTATAAATCCTGCGTAAGGAAAAACGTGTTCTCCCAAAATTTCTTCAATATATCGTTCTGCAGTCAGACCTCTTTGCCGTCTCCCAGTTTCTACAAAAACCAACTCGGTTTTCCCTTCGATTGAAATGCCACCCCACACCATACAAGACCCTCCTCCAAAAGCAACATTTTCAGCTATGCAGCATTGTGCAAACCTCTCTCCTGGCCTTCTATACACTCGTCCTCTTCTATCGCTGCCATGCAGACAGACTCTGCTCTCATCAGAGAATAATACGGTGCGCCATTGATCGTATGTCCAATCAACGTGTTCTCTAGCGAAACGAAGACGAGCTGCACGGTGGGCTGTGGTTAGTTTGGGGCCTCTCACTGGTCGTTTTGGGGTAAGGTTGGCTGCCTTGAGTCGTCTTCTTACTGTCCACCTACTGACAGATAAACCCCGCGTTTCTCTGAGTTGTTGTTGAACTTGGACGCCTGATAGAGCCCGATTTCTCAGTGAAGTGCTGACAATGAATCGGTCATCTCTCTCTGATGTGGACCGCTGTCTGCCAGAACCTCTTCGCCGACTAAAGCTTCCAGTGTCCTGGTATCTTCTGTATACTCTTGAAACGGCAGACTGACTTATGTGCAGCACTCGAGCAACTTCGCGTTGTGTCTTTCCTTCTTCCAATAATGCAACCACTTGGGCCGCAATTTCACTTGTTGTGTCCATTTCCAGGTAATATTGTTTACTCGTAATTAAGCAGATGTGTACCGGGTGACGTTTAAAGGGCACCTGATAGAGATTAGGCTAACAGATGGGCTTTTATGGGACTCATAAACTCACAATGAATGCAGGGCTGACGAGTGTAATATCTTCTCTTGACCTATCACAGCGGCCTATTGAGTAGCAGAAAAGATGAGACTGCAAATTTTGGTATGACCTTATAGGTAAGACTCAGAACTGTAAGGTGTTGAACCCAAAAATTTATTTTATGTTAAAGTTTTCGTCCTAGAGACATTTTAGTGCAAAGATGCGCTCTGAGTCGATTTTTTTGCTCCCGTGTGTAATAAGATAAAACATATAATTTCGAAATAAAATTTACAGTGCTGAAGTGAACGTGTTCAAACTTTGCTCCGTACTGTTCGAAACTTGACAAAATAATGTAAATGCGTGGCCAAAGATGGCGTTACCTGTATCGTTTCAACAACGTATTTATGTGTACAAACAAGTACAACCGTCCAAAACCGTAAATTTAAAATATTTAGTATTAATTTATTTGTTTAAACTTTATGTCCTCAATTGTGGACGTCAGGTCTGAAAGGGTTAATTCAGAATTTTGAACTGTTATTAAAAATATAATGTTCAAATTATAAATTAGAATTCGTTAAGTGTAATAGCCGTTACAAAGTAGGCCAGTTTCTTTTATTTTTCGTTAAACACTGACCGTGTGTGTCAGTCATGGCGACTAGTACGAACTATATTGTTATGCCGATGTGAAAGGACGCGAGAGTTAAAATGAGACTTTCAGGGCAGAGAATTTCCTTATTCTAGAAGGAACTTCTGACTTCTTATTAGAAACAAAACCAGAAGAAGCTGTTGTTGATGCGAAAACAAAGGCTAAACCGATCTTGACGATTGTTCCGTCGCTTTATGTACATATTAAGGACGTGAAACCTACAAAAGAGTTACGGAATAAACTGAAAAAAATGTTCGACGATACTAGACTTATAAGAAGAATCAGTTTGTTAAGGACTGTGATATCTATCCGTTTGGAAAATGATGCGGCAATGACCTCTTATATGATGCAAATTATAGAAAGCAGCTATAAATTGAATGAATCCGGCTTTAATATTAACCCTTAATTTGGCAGAATTTTTTTTTTACATAAACCGATTTTTTTTATTGAAATCGGGTTTAAGACGTTTTAAGGCATTACAAAAAAATACGAAAAAATATCTTTACGTTTCAGTTTTCCTGAAAACTCATGTATGACACAGCATACATTGCCAAGTGAATAGAAAACCAAGGGATCAAAGTCGTGTATGCTGGGATATACATTGCCAAGTGCAGTGACTAATGAAATACCGACGGAAGTGAGTCCTAAAACTTATGAAATTTCGACGGGAGTTTATCCAGGAGCAGGAATAGCAAAAAAAATACAAAAGATAATAATAGTATAAACGTTTATTGAACTGAAATGACTAATTTACGCCTTTACATGGTAATCTAATTGACAGTTTCTGGGATTCTTCCCTGTTACGAAACATAGCCGCACTTTGCATTTCATGCACAATACAGTGGTAAGCTTCTGACATAGCTTGCACCTGCCTTGAGTGGTCATTATCATAAAATGACCAATGGCATCGTATCGTAACGATTCCACTGGGTTAGCTGATGGCACACCTTTTCTGGCTTTGTCATTTTTATCAGCACGACCAAATTTTTTCAGGCCTTCGTATATTTCGTACCTAAAATCTTTTAGAGGTATATATTGCTTGCTTGATTGAGCTTGATCCCGCCTATATAAAAGCCAGGCATTATTTATGCATATGTCAAGTATTTGAACAAAAATACCTATGTACCAACGCCTACTTTTAAATGGTGTTTTATAGAGAGATATAAGCATGTCGGCTAAGTCGACTCCCCCCATATGTTTATTATACTCCTTGACTATTTGGGGACAGTCGACATCGATTTTGCTTTTTGTCTCCTTACAGTATCTTTTCATTTTTTCGACAGGTTCTACGCCTACATATGAACTAATTAGGGTAACAGGTTTGTTATCGTTCCATCTCACTACCGATAATCTATTTTTGTTGCACACTACTTGTGAATAACTTCCTCTAGGCTTCTTTTTCATCTCTTTCTCTGAAGGCAACACTTTTTCTGCTCCTCTAAGTCTATTGTTTCTTATAGTCCCCAAACCAAATATACCGTATTCTTCGCGTAGAATGTAAAACAGCTCAGGGCAGGAAAAAAAATTGTCACAGAAAACAAAAGCCGGTTTGAATTTTATGCTTTGACATAAAGCGATTACAATTCGTCCTCCGAAACCTATAGAAGCTTCCTTATCTGAAAACGTGTAAAATCTGAATGTATCTTCGCCACCATAAAGAAGAAAATCATATACCATGCCTGAGACTCCGGCGCGGACATAATTTTTGAAACCCCACTTGTTGGGTTTGTCCTGCATATATTGACGGCGTTTTCCAGCTTTGGTTCCTTTATACGGAATCATCATCTCGTCTATACTAAACTTCCGTTCATTTTCCTGTGCTAGACAATTTTGTCTTACTTTCTGCACAAATGGCCTCACTTTGTAATATCGGTCGGAATCCTGTATATTATTGTCAACGAAGTGCAAATTGCGACGTATTTGTTGATATCGTTTTAGTGTCATCAAATCTGCTACTAAGTTATACCTGTATCGTAAACTCCAAAAGTCCGTATATGCTGGCATATTCACGACCCCCATTATAATATGTATGGCTAGAAAATCGCGAAGCTCATCTTCCGTCAAACCAAGTGAACGTCCAGTGTTTCCTATTGAGTAAGAATTTGTTTGCTCTACGATATCTGTTAGAATGTCTGGCGAAAAAAATTTATAAAAATAATCCATCGCTGATATATCCGGAACATCTGTATAATTGGAGTCTTCTTCTATAATAGCTCTGTGTCGAAAAACGGCTTTTTTCCACTGATAGTTCAAAGTAAATTTTTTCATTAGTCTCGGTCTTTTCAGGACAGGAACGGTGGGCTGACGACGTCGGGATCTGGTTTTTGGATTTGGTGGATTTACTGGAGTAAGAGGAGTTGTTGGGAGTGACGGAATATCACTCAGCACCGGTACTTTATTGCAATTTGGTTCTAAAGACGGACTTGAATATACTGTTTGAAAAATAGGCGTAAGTGGAACATTGTCGCTGTTGTAATGTTCGTCATCATCTACAATGTTTAGTCTTTCCAAGGAAGAATGAATAGAAGGTGCTGGAGAAGAAAATGAAGAAAGCGGGGTGCGTACACGAAATTCCTCTTCGACATCTGAGCGCTCGCTATCGTCAGAGGGTGCATTTTCAGCAGGCACAAGAGCTAATATTCTACCACCTCGAGTTAGTAGCGTTTGCTGGCAACAAAGAAACAAAAAAACATGCTTCAACCAAAAATAAAAAGCAATCCCAAATCACAAATACATGCGGTATCTTGCAAATTACAAATAAAGCATTTCATTACAAACTTGGCAATGTATGCTGTGTCATACAGATAAAACGAAGGGTCTTTCATTACGAATTTGGCAATGTATGCCACAGCATACATCAGTTTACCGACCAAAATAAACTCAAAACACAAAGTCACCATACACAAAAACATATCAAATCCATTCGATTATGCTGTTATGCATAAAATATAGTTCATAAAAACACCACAAACCATGTCAAACCAAGTTAAAATAATATAAATACCTTAGTCAACACAGATGAGCTACGCCGGGCCGCCATTTTCGAGACCGAATGTCAAAATAAGTGTTGCCAGAGACGTGTTTTATTTTTCCTTATAAAAATAATTAGTATTGCAATGAATTAAAATGATTTGTGACACAGACATTTTTATTATACTATGTCAAATATTTTTACAAAGTTAATGTATGCCAGTACATACACTGCCAATTTAAGGGTTAATGACGAGTGGATAGGATCACTACTTTTTAACATGAAAAATATTCGCCGATAATCATGGCCATTGACTATTCTGGCATAGAGTAAAAAGTAGATGCCATTAAAACTAAATTTATGTATTTGGAAGATGGCGGAAGTGACGTCACCGGAGCGTTTGCCAGTTTCAGAAAAAAAATGCCAATAGTACCAGCTGAATTTGTACCAGAGATTATAGACAAAAGTCAAAGTCAAAGCAAAAATTAATTGAAATGCTACAGATAAAAACAAACCGGACACTATCGTAATCAATGTACGGCTCTTGACAAAGATGTATTATATGTTAGGTCAACTGAACATTAATAAACAGTAGTACATAGTTTCGAAATTTATTTTGGAAAACAGCATATTCAGAACTTACCTGACGAACTTAGGTTGTACCGTTCAGTTCCGCGAAGGATGAATCATATTATTAATTTTGTCAATTTTAATGCATAAATCACTTTGTTACATTACGTACATAGTCAAGGCATTTATACATTGGGCACAATTCAAAGAAACAGCCTCGGAAAAAATTGCAAGTTGCCGGTAGTAAAAGAATTCATGAAGGACTCTGTTTTGTATGATGTTTTGCAACTCTTACGGCCGATGCCAATAATTTGGATTGTTTTCTACTTTTCGATTTATCATTTACCATGTTGCCATAGTTTTTTCACTACTGAGATTGATTATTGACAATATAGTATCAGAAAAAAGATTGAGCTGTCAATCTCAAACGGCAAATTTTGGATTGGGATTGTTTATTGGCAGCGGCTGTTAGCCGATAGGAAGTCAAAATCAAAATACTCCTCTTTTCCGTAGAATGTTTATGAAGTTAATTATTGTACATTTACCACTTTTTAAAAACGAATGCGTAGTAACAAGTAACGAGTGTATGAACAAATAGTTATAGAACGAGTGAATAGATAACAATATGAAAAATAAAGAATGAAATTAATCTAGATAATAAATCAAAATATCTATGAAATATTAAAAATATGTTGTAAACATTGCTGTCCACGAAGATCTCGCGCGGGTGGCAAGATGGCGTTGTGCTCCAACAGACTCTGTGCCAAGAGGATCGTGTGAGTAACTAGTAGCAGACTATGAAGATGTGGATATTTCGGTAACTTGCTGGAAGGATAATAAGCCTGTTACATTGGCGTCTATTTAAGTTGGTTCTGAACCAGCTGAAACCGACACCAGATTCGATAAAAACTAAAGAAAAAAAGTCTCCATTGCCTGCCCAAAAACTGTCAAAGATTATAATGCTCACATGGGCGGAGTTGATTTGATGGACAGTTATTTGTGCAAATATAAAATCAAAATTAAAAAGTCGTAAGTGGTACATCCGACTATTTTATCACATGGTCGACATGGCCGTCATAAATTCATGGGTGCTTTATAGAACAACCACCCAATAATGACACTAAGTGATTTTAGGTCAGATTTTGCGGAGACTTTATGCAATTATAAAAAAACATACTGAACCCAAAAGAGAAGCAAAGAGACACCGGGGCCCAGCTAAGCCTATTCCTCCAAAAGACGTGCGGACTGAAAGAACAGGCCACGATGAAAAAAGATGTGCTTCTACTTCTAACATTAGTAACATTAGATGCAAACTTCTAACATTAGATGCAAACTTCCCGGTTCTCATGGTTTTTCGTTGACTGAGTGTACTAATTGTAGGGTTGCATTATATCATACTAAATATCGAACTTGATTTGCTGCATTTCTCTCGAAAAAGAAACTTTTTTCTAGTCTAGGGCGTTAGTATCCTGATACAATAAAAGAATATTTTGCCGAATTGTCAAAAGTCTTTGGAGGGCGTCCCAATACAAAATATAATTCATTATGATGAGACGATCTCTGACGGATGATCCAGGCCGCAAGAAGGTGATAGTAAGACAAGGATGCAAGTACCCAGAACGTATAAGGTAATCACTCAAAAGGATCAATATCATTGATGATATTAGCTACAGCTGATGACGAAATCCCGCCGCTCTATGTCGTCTACAAAGCAACTCATTTATATGATTTATGGACGACGAGGGGACCGCATAATGCAAGGTATAACAGGTCTTCATTCGGCTGGTTTCATGGAGAAATATTTGAGGATTGGATTAAAACAATATTTGTACCCTTTTTGGAATAGAAAGAGGGCAAGAAAATTTTGATAGGAGACAATTTGGCATCACATTTGTCTATAAATGTAATAAAACTGTGCCAGGAAAAAGATATCCACTTTATATTTTTGCCTGCGAATTCGACGCACCTTATTCCGCTGTGGACATGGCTGTTTTTAGACCAATGTATATGATTTGGCATCGCTTATTGGAAAATTGGAAAAAAATTACGATAGGAGCACACAATCATGTGGTTCAAAGGGATGCTTTCCACTGCGGTTGAAATTTGAAATGGATGAACTATTTGTAAATGATGTAAAATGTATGTAGATATGTACCTACGTACTTACTTTGGATTGATAGAGTGACAGCCCTGGCAAAATTTCCAATCAACCACGTTCCCGTGCCTATTATACTATCCTATTGTAATATTTTATTATAATTGCCTCGACCTCGCCTGAAATGTGGCTGATATCGTTTTCCAGGTTTTGCATTCTCCGGACATTGATATGCTTTGTGACCTTTTTTATTTTATAGCATACATAAAATACATTATCACTATATTTCCCATATTCTTTTTGTTTTTGTTTGATTTTTAGTTCTGCATCTAACAATTTGATTTTCACATATTCCGTATTTAATTCAGTATTAGTTGTTTCAAGTGCCGCTATACTAGTTTCATAAGTATCGGTCATTGTTAACAGCAGGTGACATACCTTATCGGGTTCTGTTACTTTACTTCCTGTTTCTTCTAATTACCTAATTAAAGCATCAAATTTATTAAATTGTTCATTCAAATCGCCAGTACCATATAATATGATAATTTCAATAATTTCTTTCGAATACATAATGTATACCCTGGCATTAAAGAGTTGAAAACAAATGAGATGTTAAGTTTCAATATGTCCAATAGTTACTCTGGCTACAATGCCCTTCAATCCGAAACACAACAGTACATTTACACTGCTGTTTGACGGGAGAAATAGATACTGCGGTGGTACCTACCCAGATGGCCTCTCACATATGAGAGACCTACCACCAGTAAATGTGATGTGATAATTAAATACATTTTAAACTAATTATTCATTGTTAACGAATTTGAAAAAAAAAACGCAAATGATAATAAAAGGATTATGCAAGAAATATGATTTATTTTTAGATTTAACAATATTATTAGTATTTTATATTAATCTAATATATCTTCTTCCAAATAATCGACACCAGAAAATTGTTCTTTATTAATTACTTCTGAAGAGCTTGCCATTTGTTCGTATTCTGAGTCAGATGTAGAGTCTGTGTTGTCAGAGTCCCTTAAATTTATTATAAGTTGATCTATTGTCTTATACATTGTCTGACCTCTTTCAAAGTATTCTTTTTCTATTTTTGATACGTGATGGCAACAAGATCTCCAGTCATCTGCAGTTATCCTGGCGAATACTTATTCTGCTATTGTTTTAATATCAGCAGCGCCAACATTTCGCATAGCAATTTTTTGCTTAGCCTGGGCCCAAATCAACTCTATCGGATTCAGATCACAGGGGTAAGGTCTTACCACTGTGTGCCCATGATCTCCTAGAAGTTGGTCAATTTCATAAATCGGATCTGGTATTATGTATTTTCACTAACATTAATAGAGATGGCTTACGTAACATTGGATCGAAAGGTATTGTTGTGTATGTATGTGGTTACACTACTTTTAAGTGTTTGTGAGTCTTGGATAAATGCTTGTACAGAACGCACGTCTATTATTTAACAGTGGCGACGAGGATAAAAATTAAAAAAAAAAATCAATCGGTAAAGTCAGTGAATTCGTGGTGAAAGACGGAAAGTGGTCTAGTTATGTGGAAAGAATGGAAATGTACTTTCTAGTAAACAAAGTATCGGACGAGCTTAAGTGCAGCAGTGGAATTACTTGCAAGCCACTTAGAGCCAAAACCCTCTGTGTTAGCGGAACGATATAAATTACGACAACGCCGGCAATTCACGAATGAATCCATAGCGGATTATACATCAGAATTGAGAAAGTTGTCCAAACATTGCGAGTTCGGGTCGTCGCTGGAGGAAAACATTCGCGATCAACTAGTGTGTGGCCTAAAAAATGAAGTTATCAGGCAGCGACTATTCGCAGAAGAGAACCTACAATGCAATCGGGCTATCGCGTTAGCATTGTCATTGGAAGCCGCTGAACGTGATGCTAATGCTATGGAGCGGAATAACGTGGAGCTGATAGGAGAAATGCATAAATTGAACTTAGAGGGTTGTCCGAAATGCGGGAACAAACGACGTACCGCTAACGAGTGCTCATACAAAGAGTTCGTGTGCAGTTGGTGCCACGAAGACGGTCACCTGCGAAGAAGGTGTCCAAAAAAGGAACATTGGAATGTCGCGTACAATCACACAAGACAGTTACAAGTGGCGGAATCTGCCACACGCGGAGGGCGCGTGATGGGCCGCGCTGAGGGCGGCCGTCGAGGAAGAGGGGCATGGCGCGGGTCGCGCGGTGCAAGCCGAGAGGGGCCGGGAGCGGGCTCCTTTACATTTGTTGGACGAGCAGGAACCCATAGGCGATTACAAGAATGAGCATTTACCACGGGGAGTGTTCTCGTGAATTGTTCGGACTTGTCCCTGCTGCTGAGTTCCGCTACCGTACTACACGTCAAACCTCCAAATACCACCCACATCACCTTGGAGGTTGGAAATCCACCACAGTACGTTTTTCCCGGCACTTTCTCCCACGTACTACAAATCTGTGGAACCAGTTGCCAGCGGGATCATTCCCGGACAGATACGACTTGGCGACCTTCAAAAAACGAGCGTATTCCCACCTCAAAGGCCGGCAACGCATCTCCATGCCCTTTGGTGTTGCAGATGTCCATGGGCAGCGGTGTTCACTTACCATCAGGTGAACCGCGTGCTCGTTTGCCCCCTATAACATAAAAAAAAAAAAACAAAAAAAAATGAGCATGAAGAGGACGAAAACAATGCCCCATCCCAACAATGTCACAGAATTAAAATCGTTTATCGGAATGGTAACTTTTTATGGAAAATTTATTAAAGATTTAAGCACTCATTTAGCTCTTTACGATCTTTTAAAAAAGGGTTAACATTGGCAATGGAAAACCGAACAAAATTCTGCTTATGTTCGAGTAAAGAGTTTTTTGTGTAGTACAAAAGCACTAGCACACTTCGACATACATTGCGAGTCAGTAGTAACGGTCGACGCAAGCGGGCGCGGGCTAGGGGCGGTACTAGCCCAACGCTAGCCCGGTGGTGAGGAGCGCGTTGTTGCATACGCTTCATTTTACGAATTACATTACAGTCAAATCCACAAGGAGGCTCTAGCGATTATTTTCGCTGTGGAAAAGTTTCATCAATACTTGTATGGGAGGAAATTCGTATTACGCACCGATCATAAACCCCTCGTGAGCATTTTTGGCCCTAATAGTGGTATTCCTAGCGCGGCAGCCAGTCGTCTGCAGCGATGGGCAATAAAGTTGTCCGCTTATAATTGAGTACATTAGTACCGATAAAAACACTGCCGACGATCTCTCGCGGTTAATCGAGTCCCAAAAAAATGAGGTGGCTTCTGAAGAACAAGAGTTACCAGAGCAAACATATTTGCACTTTTACGCAGAGGCGCTATTGCTAGATTACAAGGTTCCAAGAAAAGAAACGGCTCGTGACCCAATTTTAAGTCGCGTTTTAAGTTGTTTAGCGGATGACTAGCCGTCGGATATCGAAATTAAGGAAATGATACCGTATAATAATAGGAAGAATGAATTATACTGTGAACTCGGATGTATCATGTGGGGTCATCGCGTAGTTATCCCACCAGCTTCATGTAGAAAAAGTTATGTCAGAACTACATGACTCCCATATGGGAATAGTGAAGACAAAATCGCTAGCTCGGAGTTGCGTATGGTGGCCGGGGATAGATGTCCCGTCTCTGGTCTAGGTTACATTTTGATTTTTTAGGACCTATATGTGGCCTAAGCTATTTAGTAGTTGTAGATTCATGTTCTAAATGGATCGAAGCGATTAAGATGAAAAGTACTACAGCACAGGCGGGTATATCCGTACTTCGAGATTTGTGGTCAAAATTTGGTCTGCCGAAACAAACGGTCAGTGACAATGGGCCACCGTTCACGAGAACAGAGTTCTAAAATTTTGTAAAGTATAATGGCATCGAACATATTTTCTCAGCCCCTTAACATCCAGCTTCCAATGGGGCTGCAGAAAACGCGGTCAAAATCTGTAAACGCACTATTAAAAAGGCATTTAAACAAAATTTAGATGTAGACACGGCACTGTGTGGATTTTTGTTAGCCTATAGAAATACAGAACACGCGACTACCGGTGATAGTCCAGCCTTTATCTTACAGGGTCGTAATCTCCGAATGAGGTTAAATAACCTAAAACCAGAGAGAGAAGGGCGAGTTATCATGCGCCAAGAGCGCAGTGAGAGGGACGCGGGAGGGGCGCAGCGTCAGTTCGAGCCGGGAACTTTAGTCTGGTATCGCGATTATACTAAAAACTCTGATAAATGGGCAGAGGGTACAGTCATTAAAAAGTTAGGTAATAGGGATTATTGCGTAAGATCTAATTTTGGAAGTGACATTCATAGACACGTCGATCAGCTGAGGCAGAGGGTAAAAAGCTTCGAACACAGCGAACTGCCTGGTACGATAGTGAGATCCGATGTTTTAGCGCGGGAATTTGAAATCAGTAGGCAACCTCATAAATCATTGACAGTTCCCATGTCCAGCGAGCGAGAGCCAGAGCCGAATGAAGACAATTTAAGAGAGTGTGCCGGCTCCTCACACTTATCTCCGAAAACCACCACGTCAGCGGTATCAGATAAAGTCGCCCTTTTGTAGTTTGTAGCCCTTCGGTAGAACCTAATGTGTCGCCGGATATAAAAATAGTTACAAGTCGTCCATTGCGAAACCGTACACCTCCAGTGCGATACGGTTTCGAAGAAATAGATTAAAACATGTTAAATTTAGTATGTTTAGTTTTTTAAATATAGATATAAGGAATCTTGGATACGTATTTGTTAATTATAGTAGGCTTAGTGTAAATTGTAATAGTTCGGTAATTTATAATCTTTTTTTGTGTATTTAATAAGGGTGGAGGTGTTGTGTATGTGTGTGGTTACGCTACTTTTAAGTGTTTGTGTGTGACCCTTTTGTCTTGAATAAATGCTTGTACAGAACGCACGTCTATTATTTAACAGGTATGTTATTTTCTAATAACCACAGCTTTATATCATCAACTCGTGTGGCAGAAGTAGGAGCTTTATTTGTTATCACACTGTGATATGGAGCATTATCCATGACAACAATGGAGGGCTCTGATAAATTTGGTATTAGTTTCTCCAAAATCCATTTAGTGAAGGTTGTCTTATTCATTTCCGAATGATAGTCGTCTTTTTTGTTATTCCCACTAAATATTATTAATGCATTTGGCACAAAACCATTTTCACTTCCTGCATGCATAATTTGGTACCGTTTCCCTTTTGTTACGTCCTGCCTTACGCCACTAAAATCAGAAGACTGCTAACATTACTTTGTATGAATTGTGTACGTAGCTTTCGTCTAGGTAGATAATGTTTTTATTGCAATTCTTGCGGCAAATTTCTGTTTTTCATTATAACCTTTAAATATTTTTCTCGTTTTGCTGCGATATGAGTTTTTCAATCAAAGCAGTTCTCTTTGATTCATATTTTTTGAAAATAATTCCCAAAGCCCGTAGCGTTTTTCTTAAATGTTCACGACTTCCATCATATCCCAAATCTTCCCTCAAAACAGGCAGTAAACTTCTTAGAGAAGGCACCTGTTTTCGCACAGTGTAAAAGAAATGCACCAATTGTTTTCTAGGTCGCCCTATTCTACTTTTACCAGGAGTACTGAACACACTATTATTAGACGATCCTTCATCTACTATTCTTCGTACACTACTAAGTGATACACCTGAAAAAAAATGGTTTGCGTAAGTATCAAAATGATTAGAGCCAGATATATTTATTTGTAAACATACTTCAATGATTGTTTTCTAATTGTAATGACCCGCTCATGCCGGGGCAATAAAACTGTATTGGTTAGTTACTTTAGAGCCGGCAATCTTTAGCAACAAATTTATCTTTTTTAGACAATAGTACACAATAAGGTACATAAAAATTCTTACTTTAATAAATTTTACGACTCGCAGATGTTATGGTTAAAAATCTGCAGTCATATCTTAAAATGAAATGCATGTTTAAATAAAGTTAAAATTACAAATAATAAGTGTGTACATTTAAACGCTAAATTTAAGTTGGCGTATTGCAACCGCCACATGTATATTTAAATTGTTTTATTTTATATCATAGTGTCATTGACCACGACAAGAGGACGTTTTAGCCGTGTACGTACGAGGGGAGGACCTTTTTAATTCAAAGTAGGTATTACTATTCATATCATGGGCATAAACAGGCTGAATTTTACTTCTCAGAATTTGATCCATAATGTGGATGTGTATGTGATTTTGCATTTTTACCACAATTACAAGTTATTTTCTTTTTAGATTCATTGAATGTGGTGGAAGCAGACCCGGCACGCCCCGCGCTATGAGCGACCAGCCAAACATACCGCTAAAAAAGCGACGAATATTGACTGATATAGAAATCGATAATATTATACATTTTGGTAATTATTTCTTTCATATTGATGGTACTATTTTTATTTATTGCATAGTTGTAATAAACTGATTTATATTTACAGGAAGTGACGAAGAAAGCGAGCCGAAGATGATATACTACCAGTTTTTGTGCCAAGAAGTATGTGAATGTTTTGCGCGAATGACGACGATGAGAACGTGGCTGAGGTACTTTTTGGTACTCCTCCGCCCGCTTCCTCTACTGGACCTAACAGCTTAACGGAAGCTATACAATGCAACACACTGGCCGGGCCCGAGCAATTCCATTTCGATTGGAAAGCCTTTCCCGTTACACCGATCCCTCCACGGGACAGGCGTGAAATTTTTAGGGAAATTGATGGTCCTGTTGTAGACTTGCCAGAACAACGCGTACCAAGTCCAGGAGAGATATTTTCGTCAATATGGGGCAAGAGAATTATGGACCTTATTGTAACAGAAACGAATAGATATGCTGAACAAGAAATATTAAAACGAAAAGAAACGCTGACATGCTGTTCACGGTTCCAGCATTGGATTCCAACAACTGTTGACGAACTACTATTTCTATGTACTACGTCTATTTCGGGGTTCTTTTGGCAATGGGACTTTGTATAAAGTCTAATATCAAGGAATACTGGCATAGCGAGGGGTTCATTTGTGACACATTATTTTCCAAATATATGTCCTACAACAGATTCATTCTTATAAATATTTTTTTACATTTTGCACCTAATAACGATAGGCTTTTGGCTATGAGCCCTGCAGAGGCAAAAACTTACAAAATTAAACCCATAACTGATTACCTCAACCAAAAATTTCAATCCATGTACAAACTGAAACAAAATATCTGCATGGATGAGTCGTTGACTCAATGGAAGGGGTGATTGTCTTTTAATCAATTTATAAAACATAAGGCTGCGTCTTTAGGGATAAACTCCTTTAACTGGGATTATCCCCAGTTTGGTGTTCCGTCTGTTGCAGGGGCTTGAAAATCGAGGCCACTGCGTGTGGATGGACAATTACTACAACAGCCCCGCCCTCACACGTTCTTTAAAATCAATGGGTTTTGATTGTGTCGGCACGTTAAGCACAAATCGCCAACTTGTTCCGCCCCAACTGTCTTCTCTAAAAAAAGTGCATATGGCTATTGGGGAAATCCAGGGATGCACCAGTGGGGACGTGTATATTTTAGTATGGCGCGATCAGAATAGGGCGGCTACGATATCCACGTACCGTGGCAACGCAGTCCAAAAAATTCAGGAAAAAATAAAACCAGTAGTCGTTTTAGACTATAATTTGTGTATGGGAGGCGTCGATCGTAAAGATCAGAAACTGGCCATGTACCCGATGGTACGTAAAAGAACTCGGGAGTGATATAAAAAGCTATTCAAGCGCCTCCTAAATATAAGCGCATTAAATAGTTTCATTCACTGTGAGTTCCCAGAACCAGAGCATCCTGGTCCTAGATTTACTAAGCATAGGGGATTTCGAATAGAATTAATCAAACAATTGCAAGGAAAAAAAAAAAGAAATTACCGTTGATCCCACTATGTCTCGGAACAGTGATATTTATTTTGACCACCTACCTAAAGAATACGAGTCTCTTCCAGGCCGAGGTGGAGAGAAGTTGCGGAGGGTTTGCGTAATATGCCATAAACGTATTCGCGTTTATTGCCCGGGTTGCAACGCAACTTTGTGCCCATTTACTTGCTTTGGGCAATATCACACCAACAAATCTTTAAGTTAAATTTTATACTTTGTTTTGTATCTATTTTTATTATTATTTTTAAAGTATTAGTAAGCTAATAATTAGCTTACGTTTTTATTTTTTATTCTTAAGTTCAACGGATAAGTTCGTGTAAATCTTTTTTTTCTTAATGTGTTTGGATGTAAGATTATGTGTGTTAGGTATGGCATTTTTTATAAGGAATATAGTTTTGTTTTGTTTGTTTTTTTTTTGTTTATTATTATATACAGTTAATTCAGCTATGCCATTGTTTAATTTTCAGTCATATCAACCCACAAAACAATTAATGTGAAATGTGTATGTATGTGATTGTTGGTGGTTGTTCTTTCAAAATAAGCTATGGATTAAAATTATGTCAAAATATCAGTGTTTACTTTATTAAAATATTATACCTTTACAAATAAACAAATAAGAACCATAGATTTTTTGTTCCAAATTCTCAGTTTGGTTCGAAATTTTGTCAAAGTTCCCAATTAATTTTAACGACTTTAACACGTTCGCGCGCTGTAATGCATGACAAATTTTGGCATTTTGACACACGTTTTTTCCATACTAAGTCCATAGGCGTACTTGCGTAGGTCCGCTTACCAATACCATACCAAATGACAGAACGTCTTCAGGCGTCGCACGTCCTAGGGTGTTCTGGCAGATTTCTTTCTATCATGTAGGTGTTCTGCCCCTTAACGTTTTGAGGCGTTCAATAATAAAACATATATTTTTTGTACTAAAATGTTTAATTAATCTTAAGAATAAGAATAATCAATATTTGAAACTATAACTAGGTAAGGCACTTTTACTTATAATAAATCAACTTACAAAACAAAACAATCTTAGGAGGGTGAGATCAATTATATGTTGAACTATAATTAGCGACTAAACATTTACTTATAATAAATCAACTTTCTTATAACAAAACAATCTTAGGAGTGTGAGATCAATAATAATGTTAATTAATAATTAGGTAGGTACGAAACTTTTACTCATAATAAATCAACTTTCATAATAAAAAATTAGTAAACAAAATGACCTTAGAAATTACTGGTAATTATGTTATTATAAATTAATTTCGTTATGCCAGGCCTCGAAACAAGATGGACAAAGTGGAGGTTTTTGTGGACATCCTTTGCAACGGTAACTAGTTTCTACGCGTTTTCCATCTTTGGAACAAACACGGCATTTTAAAAAAGCATATTTTTTCTTGCTGCCAGGATTAGATTCAATTCGTTCAGGCCAGTGGCCCTTCATTCTATCTAAAGATCTCTCATTACGCCCAATTGCTGGTATATTATTGTGTAGCCTGTTGTAATGCATACTTTTCTTGTTGACCAAGTCCTTTACATTTATATTAGTATCGAGTTTTATCAAGTCTTTTATCAATTCCTCTCTAAACATAATAAATTCATAACTTTTGTCATTATTTTTTTTGTATTTTTTGTACAAAAAATATGCATTCCACACTGATATGTCTAAAAGATGAAATAATACTTTTTTATACCAACGAATTGTTTTTCTAGGGCTTGAATAATAAGAGACCATTTGGTCTAAGCGATCAATTCCTGACATATGATTATTATAAGTCGCCACCTCAAGAGGCTTCATCTTCTTTCTCCCAAATCTGTTTTGTACTTCAACCATTGTGGGATGAGTGTTTGTAGAAATCATCAGGACAGGGCGACTATCCCTCCATTTAGATACGTAAACATTGTTCTTTCGGACCCAAACGTGTTCACCTTTCTTAAATTTTTTCTTTACAATACTGTCAGGATTACCTTTCCTATTTGACCGCAACGTTCCAACAGTGTGAGTTCTCAAACCGAGTAATTTCTTGCACAAGCTAACAGAGTTATAAAAGTTGTCCATATATAAATGGTGTCCCTTCAAAAGGTAAGGTCGCATTAGCCTCAAAACTAGGTCTTCAGTCTTTGAAATGTTTTCTTCTAGATTTTCTTTACCACAATACATGTAAATATTCAAGACATATCCATCCGACGTTGTGAGCTCATAGAACTTGATACCGTAACGAGCCTTTTTAGATTTAATATATTGACGAAATTGCAATCGCCCTCGGAATAGAAGTAAAGATTCGTCTAAAGAAAGATTTTTACCAGCATTGTAAATCTTTTGAAAATGTGCTGTAGCTGTGTCAATAAACGGAGTTATTTTTCTTGATCCCTTAGCATCAACTTCAGAAGCGTAAAGACAACGCAATAATTGCTCATGTCTTCTAGCAGACATAACATATGTAAAAATTGGGTGATAATACAAATGATTTGTGTAGGTAAACAATTTACGTTGTTTAGGGCATTTAACATGTCCTTTCAGCAAACATAGACCCAAAAATTTCAATATTTCTTCATTATTGGTCTCTCGAAATACAGCCCTTCGACTTTGTCTGGTGTGGGGTCTGTTAGTAGAACACAACTTATTACCATAGGCATTTGTACACTGCACAATATAATCGACGAAATGTTTAGGAAAAACAATATCAAACATATCCCGAGGATTGTTTACATTCTCTTTGTTTACTGATATGCTTTCTATTGATGAATCAAAATTAAATTCTGGAATGTCAACTAGTGTAGAGGACCAATCCTGACTATCGAAGTCGTCGTTGTTTGGCTCGTTGTTACTATTAGACTGGGAATTATGAGTAAGTACGAGTAGATCTCTTTCTATCTCAGTTCTACTAGTAGAAGGCTGAACATTTTCGTTTTGCTGAGATTCTTGCTCAGTTTGATGCTCCGATTGTGATAAATTTTGGTCAGGAACATCTGATAAATCGGTAGAAGACTTACTTGAATCAGACGATCCACCGACACGTCGTCGTGACTTGTTCGGTTGATGTACTCTTACCACGGTTTCTGAATCGGAACTACTGCAATTATCTTCATCAGAAGGTACGTAGCATTGGTCGGAACCATATTCTCCATCATCTGCATAAGGATCTTGGCTAGATTCTGACGATGAAGCTTCGTCAAACAATTTTTGTATACGATTTTGTTGTCTTTGGTATGGGTCATTGGATTCCATCTAAAGGGTAAAAACACAAACATATAACTTCGATTGGTAAATAAAATAGTGTAATAAATCACACTAAACACATATAATATACACAAGTACACGTAAATATTTTTATTATAAGGATATTACCTTGAAACCGCGCACTCGCACGCACCCACTCCAATTCGCTCGCAAATGCGCACTGACCGAACGAGTGAACCAAAGTCTATTGACCGCGACCGCCGACGGACGTTGTGTCTGTGTGCAGTGTGTATTACAATTGTCAATGTAGTGGAGATATGGCTGTCCCTTTCTAGTAAGTTTTTACCATTCAATGTGACACTAGCAAATTTCTGAGGGTTCGTACGGGGACAAAAAAAAATTCCCGCTAATATTTAATAGGAAACAATACCGCCCGTCGACGTACGGTGGATTACTAGATTTCAAACTTGAACGACTGTCGACGTAGTGTCGCGTTAGGGCCGCCGTACACGGACTGCTCGAGCAGTTAGCGGCTGAGTGAAATACACGGACCGCTCGAGCGGTCGGCGTCGACTGCTTGAGCTGTCGGTTGTTGACTGCTCGAGCTACGACCCAACTGCTCGAGCAGTTGATTTTCTACCACAGTCGAGTCATGGATTCTGACGAGAAAGCACTGCTTTTGCTGCTCCTGCTCAGGCGGAGACGACGGCGGCGACGTCAAAAGAGAAAATTTTGGGTTCATCCAATTTTGCAATTAAGAGAACAACGTGGACAATTCCATCATTTGTTTATGGAACTTAGAAGTGATGAAGAAAAATTTTTCAACTATTTTAGAATGTCAATGTCTTCGTTTGATGAATTGTATAATATACTAAAGTCTCACATTAAACGTGAAGACACAATTATGAGGAGAAGTATCCAACCTGAAGAAAGACTAGCAGTAACATTGAGGTAAGAAAAATATATAGTAATTATTAAAATTTTTATTCATTAAAAATATTGGAAATTACATCATCGGACGTTACAGAACATGATGAAAGGTCTTCAAATTGAGAATTTTGGTCATCAGCCATTGATGTAGAGGGGCCGGTTGCTGATCTAGAGGGACCAGGCACTGATGTAGAGGTAGAGGGGCCAGTATTATAACCCCATGGTCCACGATAATCATTAAACGATGAATATCCCCTGTCACCATAACTCGAAGGATATGTGTGATTTGTCATCCCTTTAAAGTATTTCACTACGTTAAGTATTTCGGTCTTAGCATCTAATTTATAATGCTCATTAATTTTTTTGAATTCGCCAACTAATGATAGTAAAAACAATTTATCTTCATCTTCATTATCAATGCGCGAATTCTGCGATTTTTCATCTAAAGGTTTGGATAATTTTTCAATTAAGACGTTCTCATCTGTGATTTTAGTAGTTAATTTTCTTTTGTTTCTTTCTCTGGGTATTTTATTTTGACCATTTTCGGTTTCTTCGGACGTAATTTCAGTGTGCTCACTCTCTTGTAAACTATTTGTTTTGTCGGGTCTATCTTCTATTATTGCCTTTAAAAAAGACATCTGCTGATAATATGCATATGGCCGAATGTTGAGGGCTGCTGAACCACTCTTTGGTTTAATTTTTTTAGCATATCTGGTGTATCCATCTCTTAATGTTTTCCATTTTTTCTGTATTAACATGGCTGTAACAACACAAAAATATAAGTTAGTATAATTGATTGATTTATAAATATGTTTTACAGGTATTTGGCAACTGGATGTACATTTATGGATTTGCAATATAGTTTTAGAATAGCATCAACAACAATAGGTAAGATAGTGAGGGATGTTTGCAGAAATATATGGATACATATGAAGGATATGTGTATGGAACAACTAACTGAAGATAAATGGAAAGACATAATAAATGGTTTCAAAAAAAATGCTCAGTTTCCGAACTGCCTCGGTGCCGTTGATGGCAAACATATTAGAATAATACAACCCGCGCAAAGTGGATCGTCATATTATAACTATAAAAATTATTTTTCGATAATACTTCTAGCAGTATGTGATAGTAATCATATGTTCACTTTCGTGGATATAGGCTCATATGGAAGGCACGCTGACTCGACTATTTTCGAAGAGAGTTGTCTATATAAAATGTTACAAGAAAAAAAGTTAAATATACCTCCACCTTCTGCAATATCACAAAATGGACCGTTATTACCGAATGTGTTTATTGGGGATGAAGCGTTTAGCTTGCAGGAAAATTTAATGCGTCCATATGGTGGCAAGAATTTACCAGAGAAAAAAAAAAAAATTTAACTATCGGTTATCACGTGCGAGGCGATATATTGAATGCACGTTTGGCATATTAGCTAATAAATGGCGGATCTTTCATAGACCACTTAACGTCAATGTTGATTTCGCAGTGGATATAGTAAAATCATCGTGTGTTCTTCACAACTACGTAAAACAACGAGATGGAAATAAATTTGAGGATACGTTTGAGGGTCTTCCTTATTCTATAATACATTCAACCCAGCAAGTTCGTCCAGGTGGACCTATGTTAACAACAATCCGTGAAGAATTTGCTAATTACTTTGTGAGCGAAGAAGGCAAACTAGATTGGCAATGGAATATGATATAAATCAAAAGGGCGCCGTCCGTATAACATAGCCTCTGTATTCTTTTAAATATTAAAAATATAATAAGAAGCAAAACAACTATTATATTGTTACCAGTCTGTTTTTTAATAATAAATAAAATAATAAATGTGTGTGTAAAATGACTGACTTTTTTACTTACCGATTTGATTTTTTTCTTCAACTGGTTTTTCATCAAAGTTCTCAATTACTTGGGCGCAAATAATTGCCCATGCATTGTTCTTCTTTATTTTGTCGCTGTGTTCCTTAAGTTTATAGTTCCAAATAAGTTCTTGCGTTTTAATTGCGCTAATAAGGGCATCACTATCGCACACGCCCTCCATGTTCAAAAAACAGTCGGCAAATGAGAAAACACACGCCGCGAGGCCGCAAAGGGCGGGAGGGAGAGGGAAGTCGGAGAGCTGTCGACTGCTCTAGCGCAGTCAACGGCTCGAGCAGTCGGTGTATGCCTCGCAACCGCTCGCGAGCGGTCGACGGCACGATGGAATTTCATCATGCAGTTGACGGCTTGAAGCGGTCGCGACTGCTCGAGCAGTCGTGTGTACGGCAGCGAATGAATGACTATAGTTCACTGCGCGGTCGCGGCTTTAAGCAGTCGGTCTCAACTGCTTGAAGCAGTCCGTGTACGGCGGCCCTTAGTTTTTTTATCTTCTATCGCCCACCGACGTACCGCGCGCGAACGTGTTAACAAAACATCAGAAATATTTGGTTATTTAAACTGGTTCTTTATTTTGTCTAGTTTTACATAAAATAGCTCATTTTAAGAATTATCGTATAGTTTATTTTTTACAACCCAATCTTTGGCAGTTCAATTTTAGGCCGTTTTTTTTTTTGTTTCGTACGATTTATAACAATCTGACCACTTGAAACATGCGTGTTACTATAGAACAGACTCGTTATTAAGTGAAGTTTTATAGAAAACCAACCTAACAAACCAAAACCAACCAAAACCAAAATAACATTTTAAGTGGGTACTTAAGGTCTGAATGGGCTTTGAACTTACATATGCGGCAGATAGAATTTCGCTCTCACAACGTCGATTTTAAATCTATTCTTTTACTTATTTTAGGAGAAGAGGATCTTTTTAACTATTAAAATTAATATAATAACAACTAAAGAACATTATTAGTCCTTTTATCATGCTAAATATACAAATATGTATACACTTTTATCATGCTAAATATACTAAATATAATCGAAGGCCTATATATATATATATATATATATATATATATATATATATATATATATATATATATATATTTATATATATAGCGACATCAAAAATTCTAATAAAACATTATCATAATACACGACAATTTACACATTTTTCAATCAATGTAAAATTGGACAGCTTTCCAGAAACCACCACAAAACCGTGCCTTAAATCGCATTCATTCATTTACGACCGGTAAAGTAGATAATTTTGAAGTGGGTACTTTCTGTACTGAAGAACTGTTACGTAATGTGACCACACGGGTGATGTTATCGTCACCGGGATGTTTTTGCCCCACCCGACGTAACAACCAGCGACTGCGAGCCATGTCGTCTTCCTTTATCAAAACTATGTCACCGATTTTAAATTCCGACATTTGTTTGGACCACTTATACCGTTGCATGAGATTCGAAATGTATTCTGAGGACCAACGGCTCCAGAATGATTGTAACATCCGTTGTACGAATTGCCATCGTGGCAAGTGATTAAGGTTTGGCGACTTATGGTTGAAATACCTTTTTACCGATAAGAAAATGCTCTAGAGTTAAAGGTAAATGTTCACCGGGGCAGTAGTATTAGTGACACTTATTGGTCTGGAATAGTAGTATTAGTGACACTTATCGGTCTGGAATTTAAGCACGCTTCGATTTGACTAAGCAGGGTACTCATTCCGTCAAACGTGAGAGTAGAATCACTTGTGACGCGTTTATTAGAAGTCCTCAAATACACTGCTACGCTTATGTTAAATTTAGTGTCACAAAAATCTATCGATAAAACATCAAATTTGCCTGACTTAACAGCTGTATTTAAAAGAATTATTGTACAGTGGTTTAAACAATCGGTTGCCGCCAGTGACAAACTGAGGCGAGAATTCGATTTGAAGACATGGCCACACGTTCGAACTCGACATTTTATATGATTGAAAGATTTTTTAAAATTGCTGCTTGCAATAAATAACATTATTAATTGCCACACCAGGGCACCAGAAATGTTGAATGCAAAACAAATTATTGATTTAGTGAGATTTACCGGCCAATAGAAATAAGTACACGTCAAGTCTGTGGTAAAAATATGTAACCTGTAGTAAAGTAATACCACTTTCCAAATTACTTACTTTAAAAGTGATTAGCTTCCAACCGAAACAGACAATCGGAGAAAATTTCAAAAATAGCGTTATTGAAGAACTTAAGAAACGATTGCTGGAAACAGAAAATGTTAATATCCTTGGAGTCGCCACTCTCATGGATCCTCGATTTAAAAACATACATTTCCAAGATGCTTAGGCCTGTTCCAGAGCTATTAGGAGTATCAAAGAATTAATTACGAATGAACCAATTGAAAATTATTAATTGCCGGATAATTCCACAACAGAAGTGGAAGAAGACTTTTTTCGCTTATGCGACAATAAACGTTGCACTGTTTAACTTTATTTTATGTGCTTATAATATTGCAAAGGCTAGACTAACAAGCTTTACCATGAAGAACCAGTTGGATTGTCTCGCCACTAAACTTTATTTATTTATTTTTCCTTTTTTGCACCACTCATAGAACTAGTTACATAAAAGAAATAACACAATAAAAAAGTACAAAAAGCGGCCTTATCGCGCTGCCTAATTATCTCAAGATATTTGCACTACGTGTAAAAATCATAAAATAGCTCATGAAAAACTACCTCTTCCTTGTAATTGTGATGAATGTGTAGGCTCCACACACAGGCACCAGCTGACCGCCCCGGCTCGGCGGGCGCTCAAGGACTCGTGACGTCATCGGACCCGCGCCAACGCAGCCGGCCGAGCGGTCGCGCCATTTCAGTTGGCTCCGGCACACTATCGGCGTCGCACCGTTGCGTCGCCTAGCTCGCCTTGCCGCTCGCAATAGTTTCGGGATAATATTTCGTACCGCCTTGCTGTGAACCTTGCAATACTATCGCTCCATCTCCTTCATAGTATGTGTATACTGTTATAGGGACTAAGCAGTGTGTAGATATGACTGTAATAGCCTTACCTTAGTGAACAAGACTTAAGAACATGTACCCTGTGTGCCTCGGAATTAAATACTGTGTATGCTTGATGTGAACTTTTATTTCGCCTACACAACAAATACATTCCTACAAATGTATTATAATAGGACAGCACTTGGAAAATAAATGGAATTCACGAACAGATCTCAAATTAGCAGAAGATCGAAGTGCTAATTCTTAAGGAACAGAAGCTGTATTCAAAGTGGTAATGCAAAAAGCTACATGCAAGCCACTTTTCACAATAAAAGAGTATTAGGTACTTTTCAAGAAACTCATTCTCTTTAATGAGTTATTTGTTCCGCCTGGTAAAAATAAAAATGTTGTATGCATTCTGTGGATTCTGTGGCATGAAGGAAAAAGCGGCAGAAAAGCTTTTAAAATCGCTACCACATACGTTTATTTCATACGAAAATTCTGTAAGGACCTACAACATTTAAACTTCTTTTTGGACAATTGCAACGCAAAACAAAAATAAAATTATTTTTTCTGCATTAGTCAGAGTTATAAAACTAGTATCCAAAACTTAAAATTGGAATACTTTGAACCAGGTCATACATTTATGGCTGCAGATACAGTACATGCTGCTGTAACAAAAAAATTGAAAGCAGCAGGTGAAGTTTATGATCTGGATGATTTCGTGACCAAAGTCAAACAGTCAAGAGAAAACCTAGACGTCGACGTATTCAAACACAAAGACATGATAATTTTCAAAAACCACAGTAAAATGGCTTTTCCAAAAGATTGGAATATTCAAAATATAAAAATTATTGAGTTTCGTAGAGGCAAGCTTTCACTTTTTAGAAAAAAGAATACAATGGAGAATTTAGGGAAATACACTTTTTGAAGAATAAGATTGAAAGAGATTTAAGACAGAAAATTGATGATGGCCTAGACTAAAAAATGTCCCAGTGGAAATAGAATGGTTCAGGATGGGGCAAATGGTGGGAAGGATTTCGTCTCGGATGGGAAGAATCATTTTACGGCTGACACAATCGCTACATTCGATTTGCATTCGATTAAATAAGCGTAATAGTTCTCCTGACATCACAAGTGGCGAATTGTTTAAGAACAAAATCAGAACATTCAGGAGATACAAAAATAACTAAATTAATAACACCCAACAGTCACATACATAGTCCTGACCCCACACTAAGATCGAGTCTTGTGTCCTTGGTATCAGGAACTACGAGAGACTTTTCGGTCTCACAAACACCCAGATGCTTAATCAATAATGTAGTATTTACTAAAAAGTTTTGACCTAATATGACTTGATATATAATACCCCTTGGAACTATATAGAAACAGGTTTCAAAGGGATAATAAGCGACTTCAATCAATGTTGTAAACTAACCGAGTGTGCATACCTTTGCTGATCCTAACCCCGTTAGAATAACTATATCTTTCACGTAGTCACATCGTTCAACTGAAAATAATTCAGATGTATTTAATTTATAGTAACACCCCACAAAAAAAAAACAGTAAATTCACTGTAATACCACATAATTTAATTTTGATTTCATTGATATGTTTGTTTTTATTGCATTGTTTATACTTAAAACGTCAGTTTGACAGATACTATACTTTTGATAGTTATCGTTGTTTATGGTCCTTCTTTCCATTCTAAAACTCAATCCGTCGTTATTTTTCAGCGCAGACGCACATAGTATTATGACCTTGACCTATTTGTCCGGAACCGCTCGCAATCAATTTTGATCCACTAGATGCTACTTCATTTCTGCACTGTTTACTTAAATGGCATTGTATTTAAAACACTTAACACTGTTTGCACATTGGCAACATGATTTTTATCAACACTTGCAAGCGACATTGTTTGCTTGTTAAATGTGCTTGTTTTATGCTTTTCGGAACTATCACTCACATAAACACGGTTTTTGCATGCGTTTTCCTTAATTATCCTGGATTTCATTTTCTCATAGATAGCTAATTTCTCTTCAGCTCCCTGTACGTGGTAATGCCATATAGTATCGCCTTATTACTCTCGTAATCTGATATGCCGTCAACTATGTATTGAATAGCTATATAATATAGAAATCTGGCCCTCTTTCTGAGCTCCTTAAGTCTGCGAAAGTGTCAATGTTAGATGTCAATCAATGTTCACTGCTAATCGTAAGCTTTTTTTTCAGATTTTTCATCTTTCAGTAAGAAAAAAATGTTTTCAATAAAAGCGCTGAAAATTTTCTAAAATTGGTAGATTTGAGGCTTAGGTTGGTAGACTGAGAACAAAGTAGGCAAACTACCTAAAGTTGGTAGATATGGCAACATTGCCTGTGCAAAAATTTCGTCAAGAAATAAAGATAAGGTCATCTTGATTTTATTCGAGAGAAAATATATTTACTACATTCAATTAATAAGAAAGGGTTGGTTTTTTTAACTGCTGCAGAGTTGACCAGTGATAGCGGTATATCCTGCTGTTCCTGTGTAAATACAAATCATGTTTCTGTTGGTTCGCTCCCTGCTGTTATACGTCCCTGTCCACATACTACGTATCAAGTGACAGTGCAAACGAAATTAAATCTTTACAGTTTCTAAATGTTTATAACGGCACATTGCCATTATCATCGATCAATCATTTTCTGTATCCATCTGTGGCTGGCGAGCGATCGTAGGTAGGCGGGCGAGGAGAATTAAAACCACGTGTTTGAAGGTTTTACAATATCCAATAATTGTTTCAACAAAATATTAACAATTTACAAAAAAAAACAACTGTCTGATTTATTTTCATAACCCTGTAATTCATAAATAACGTTTATAAATTAATTAAGGATCATGACTATTTATTTTACATACAGGGTTACAAAATACAATACAAAACAAAAACAGAACACCAATTACATGTTTCCACAGTAGTGTTGCATATCAATAGTCGACTATTGCTAAACTATCGATAGTCAATCGATAGGTGACGTCATATCAATAGTATCGATAGCCTATCGATAGTATCGATAGTATCGATTCTATCAGTAGTGTGATATGGGCAATAGTATTGATATACAAAAATAGTATCGATACTATCGATACTATCGAAGGCCAGTATTGCTCCTAAAGCAATACTATCGATAGTATCGATAGCTCACACTATCAATAATTTAATAAACTGCGATAGTATTGCCTTCCAATATTCAATTACATAGCCAGTATATTCTCATTAAAAAAGAAAACTTATTAATCCTAAAGAGCATAATAATCTCAGAATATAATCCAAAATTGACACAAGGCAACACTTAGCCCTGTCAAGTTTAAATTTTTCGTTATACCTACTTTTTAAACTATAGTGAATTGCGAGCGGGTTAATACCCACATTGCACTTTTAAAAAGTTTGTTAGTTTGGTGAAGTTAAAATGGAGAAAAGAAAATCTTTGATGTGGATACATTTCCGAAAGGAAGGTGATAGGAAAGTGATATGTAAAATTTGTCATATAGAGTACAAATACAGCAATAATACATCGAATTTAAAGGATCATCTGAAAAGAAAACATCCTGAACAATTAATACCCCCATCAAGTTCATCTCACGACGATAGTCACGAAATAGCAGTTGATTGCAGTCCCACTCGCAGTACTCAAGAGATAAATAGATCAGCCCGGTACAGTGACAATTCCTCAAGAAAAAAAATGCTTGACTGTTTATTTGTTAAAATGGTAGCCAGACTTAGAACCGCTTCGTCTATCAGAGCGTCAAGGGTTAAAAGAGTTTGTAAAGACGTTAGATTCTCGTTATGAAATGCCATCGAGAAATATACTGAGTGCTAAACTATTGCCCAGAATGTACAATAGAATGAAAGGTGAACTGATGGAACTTTTGGCTAATGTTAAAAATGTTGCTATCACTACTAATATATGGACTTCTTCAAGCAACCAGGGTATATGCTTCTTAACATGTCATTTTATATTAAGAAATCAGCTTCGTGCAGGTTTATTGGAAGCAGTAAAAGTTGACGGTCACCACGATGCTGATAACTTATCATCGGTGAGTAACATTAATTATAATGCGTTTCAACTAAGAATAGGACTGGCTCAGCGCCATTTTGAATTTTTGTAGCTGTCAAACTGAACAATTTTCTCGGTAGGATTAGCAAAACAAGATTTCATTTTTATTTTTATTTTTTGTTATATGTTTATTTGGGAAACATAAAATCCTGAAGTTCTTTAAGACTCAGGATTTACAAATCCATATATCAGCAAAGTTTCCACAAAAAAAATATTATTTATTCTAAACAATAGATGCAAAAATAGAAAAGTAGACAAATTATATTATATCTTAGCGAACTCTTCGCCATTCAGCCCACCTTCAGCCTCATTCCATAAGAAACGATACCCATCGTTCCTTTTCATATCGTAAATGCACCAGTTATGTACACATAACTTGGTTTTATAATAATCAGAAGACACACTGGATCGCGGCGCTAAAAGTACTGCTTGTAAATCTGCACAAAAGACAAATTCTTTATTTTCTTTATCGAATTCTTTTTCTATCCTTGCCTCATTCTTTTTATTTAGATGTTCTTCGTACGTCTCTTTGGAAACATGACCCATCTTGTATCCATTGCAGACGTCGCAAAGATCTTTTTTTGGTTTAAATATAGCAATTTTTTTTATGGCCAGAGCGTTTGTGAAACTTGCAATAGATAGAGCTTTTATGTTTTTCGATGCACAATATTCTGTATACATTTTATAAAGTGCATGTTTGGATGAAATATCTGACTGTACATATGTTTGTGTTGTCCGTTTTCTACAATAATGCGAAGGCAGATTAGGCAACTCGTCTAAAAATTCCTGCAAGGTTTTGTTTTCTTGGTCAAATGGTTTCCTGGGGGTAGATTCTGGTATTTTTTGTTCATCATTTCCTTTATTATTGCTTGCAAATTCAACTTTCCAGCTCCATATACATGACTTGCCGATTGCATAAGTATTCAAAAACCCTTTTTTAGATAGTAAATTAGAGTGTTAGCTCTTTTGGATGTTTTCGGATCTTTCCTATCTCTTGGCCTATTTGTATATACGACTTTGACTAAATTATCAATGTAAGCTCGTTTTTCATTCCAAGCCATCAGAATTAGAATCGCTATAGTCGGCCAATTTTTTGATGATTCTGAACAGGCAGGGGGGATTTGAGGTTCTATTTGTGTCAAAGACACGGCCAAATTAGCACTTGAAGAGGGATATGGATGAGATGGAATAAAATTATTAGAAACATTTTCCGGATTGTTGTTAAGTAATGGTGTAATGCAAGGTGGTAGCAGACGTGGACTCACTTGTCCTATTTCGAGCGGAGATAAGTCTTCAAAAATAACATTCTCAACTATTTCGTACGTCTGTTCATTGCCAAAAGATTCAGCGTTATAATATGTCTTCTCTACCTCATGCTGTTCAGTTTCAATACAATCAATAAAGTTAGTATCAAATTTGTTTGATGATGAAGAAGTAAAATTAGAAGCCACGGTATCTACCTCAACCCAAGCGTCGTAGGCTTTTGGGAATTGATTTTTTACGAACACAAACATAAAAAATAAAATAAAAAAAAGCAACATACAGTCGAATTGAGAACCTCCTCCTTTTTTTGAAGTCGGTTAAAAAGAGAGTCAGAGTTATCAATTTTATCAAGCTCATCATGCTGGTTATTTTGCTTGCTTATTAATTGCACCATTTTATTTAGCACGTGAATTAAACATCTGCGTGAAAGAAAAAAAAAGCCATCACCAAAAGCACAAAAATAAGACAAAAACGAATAAAATGCACTAAAAGTTAAATTGTATACAAAATAAATAATTTAAATCATTCAATAAATTAAATAAATCCTCATTAATATAAAAAAAGTAAAAGTTAAGTTTGTTTTTAATAAAGCATAAAAATGGTCAACTCCCAACACTAACGTAAAGAACAAGAAGTAAAGCGGCCAACTCCCAGCCAATGAGATGTATCAGTGTCGGAAGACTCCTCCATTGTTCGAGGCATTCTAGGCTCGTAGTCAGAATCACTCTCTTCTGGAGAAAAATCGCCAGTGGGTGTTGCTGTGTCTGAAAAATAATGCGATCGGGCTTCAACAACTCAGTGTTCCACATGAAGCTCTTCAATACCCATATTCCTAGCACGAGTTCCAATAGGAGATCCAATAATCGAGTTTGAAATCACTGATTCTGATGATAATGAACCATGTCTTAGTAATGATGTACTAGTAATATCACAATCATCAGTTTGATTGTGATTTGGAATTGGAAGTACATGACCCTGTAGGGTATCTTGTGTTACACAAGGTTCATTTCTAGAGCTTGAGCTGGAACTTAAAGAACTCGAGCTCGAAGAGCTTGAGCTACTTGAAGATAAAGACCGGCTATTAGTACTGAGTGACCTAGCCCGATTTTCGTTAATAACTTGCAATGGTATCAGCCGAGGAGAACAAGTACTCCACGGAATAATAACATTTTTATGTATTTCTTTACTTGTAACATCATTTTCTTTGTTATTTAGTGCGAGTTTTAATATTTTATCACTGCGCGACATTGCACCGATTCCTAAAAAAGATTAGGCAGTATTAGCATACTATAAAAACTTTTTTATATACAACACAGTATCTACGAATAACGACAACTTTAATATTAAACATTTATTATTCGTTCCAAAAGTGACACTATATTAATAGATACAATAATGAATTAAAGTTTGAAATTATTTTTTTACACTAGAATAAGCCTTAGCGTCACTAAGCAAGAAGTGACTGGTAAGCATTCAGTTTCATCACAAAAACGAAATTTTAATTGATGAAAAAGTGTCACTAAACAAGTAGTGTCACTTTTGGATTCTTGATATTTCATATAATAATCACTAAACCGTGGTAAAAATTTTTAACTTTAAACGTGGGAATCGAGGCAATATGTAAATTCAACATTTCGCAAATAGGTGGAGTTAAAAACAATTTTTTGAAGAATTTCGTTTAGTGACGATATTGGAATAAACGTGCGATATTTACAATTTTAACCTACACTTATACACTAGTGTACATAAACCTAACCTATACAATTTACAAAATATTTTGTTGTAGAAATACCAGCTGCTGCTGCTTCCTTACCCCTAAACGAATTCTCCTTTCGTTTAGAATGTTTCCGGCAGCTGAGAACACTCTCTCACAGAAAACTGATGATGCCATCGCGTTGAGCTTAGTAACTGCTATTTTTTACAAATTGGGGTATGCTCCTGTGCTCTCTCCACCACTTCAGAGGGCATTCAGTTCTCGAAATGACTTTGTTATCGTAGTACCGCTGCACTTCTACAATGGCACGGGACTGAGCTGTACCCTCCGGCTGGATACCTTGCATTTTCTCTTCAAAGTCTCTCCAAATAGATTTTATAACAATTGGTTTATTTGATATTGAGGCCATTGAGGATTTCGGTGTTGGGTCGTCTTGTTGCACAAATATGCGAATCTTGGGCTGTAAGCAACGAAATTATTCGCCGTTTTGTCTCGTCAGCAAAAAGTAGATCAGTAGAATAAAATTTAAGCCTTGGATCCAAAAACAGGCAGTTGCTGAAGGTTTTACTGCGTTCCAAGTTTAAAAATCTTTTTTAAATTTCCAATTAAATCTTGGCGTAGTCTATCAACTGACGGAGAGAAATTTCTTTGAACTCCCAAATTTTCCAACGCCAACACGGGAAATGTTTCCACCCGAGTGCACGCTCAATAGCGCATTTAATGTTTGCACCATTGTCTGATACGACCAGGAGAATTTTTTGTGTCCCATCCCACTCGACACAAATCTGCTTAATGCAGTTCGCTATATTTTGTGCCGTATGACTCTCTAGCAGAGGAACACAATCTAATGATATGGACTTGAATTCTTCTTCCTCGATAAAGTGTCCAGTGACGGCCAGCATGGAGTCGTTTGCGCTGGATGTACAAATATCAACCGTAATGCAAATTGATCTAACCTGTTTACGCACAAGCTCCTTCAGGTCCGCCTTTGCCTTATCGTACATTGTCGGCAACAGGTTCTTGGCAAAAAAAAAAACACATAGGGATGGTTTAATTAGGGAAGGCGTATGCCATCAGCGCTCGAAAACCACGATCCTCGACGATACGGAACGGTTGAAAATCCATGGTGAACAGCTTCATTACCTTTTTATCAATTCCCAATTGAGGATTTCCACGCCGGGACACAAAGTTGCTGATGGGCTGGTGGCATATGTCGTTTTCAGAAGAGGCTACAGTGGTACATCAGACAGCAGCGCGGATGCTGGCGATGGTAACTGCATAGCTGGCTCAGCCGACGTTTCACCACCTGCTTGGAGTTTTTGTGAAGAGAGAGGAGCCTTCTTTTGAGCTGCAAATTTTGGCAATGAATCCACTTACAACGGCCAATCGAAATGATAAGTTTGACATGGGATTGGGTACCCTCAAGCTGTGTTACAATTACAATTACATACAAAAGATATGCATTAGTCAAAAAATTCGTCGCCACCATTTTTTACTTTTTCGCCCTATGAAGTTGGTTCCTCTTTTTTGATCAAAACGATCAAATCCTCCCATTCGCTGTGTGTATTGTTTGACTGCTTCCGGGCACTCTATCTCTTTATTTGTTCCATCTTTCATGGTTCATGGTGGCGGAAGTTAGGTGAAAGGCAGTTGTGAGGATAGTGACTGGTTTTGTATCTTTCCAGACAAGGAAAGCTACGTCGTTCTTCACGCCTCATTTATATTGTCCTCGTTGAAGATGTTTTTGAATAGCTTTTTATTTTTTACTAACTTGGGTAAATCTGATCTGTTCGAGTTCACAGTTGCAGTCGCATGTATTCCATGATCGTATAAATATTGCATAAGAGCATATGAAGAGAAAAAGTTATCAAATGTAACATGGGCCGGAACCTTCTCTTCAATAAGGGGGGCTGTCAACGACTTCACCACGTTTACACCTAAGCCCAGTTCAGGACTATTATTCTCTTTCTTTCCTGTGTATATCTCAAACTAAAAAACATATCCAGTTGCACTATCAGCTATCACCCAAACCTTGAATCTTCGTTTGATAGGTTTGAAAGGCATATATTGCTTCAAAGAAAATATTCCTTTGAATTTGATAATTGCCTCATCAATGCCCTGGCATGTGTCGTAGTTTTAGCTTCTCTGTGACAAGCATCATTTAGAAGATTCAGGAGCGGACGCACTTTGTATAATTTATCATACTGGGGATCATTTCGACTAGGCATTTTTGAATTTTTTGTATTGGCTAAATTTGCTGAGCATTTGGTCAAAAACCGACTAGAGTGGTTTATTGAGAGTAGGGGATTATTATCGGACAGTCAATTTGGATTTAGAAAAGGAAAAAGTACTATGAATAGTGTCAGCATATTCGTTACCGATATTCGTCTTGCTTTTTCCACTAAGGCATCGGTAGTTGCTGTATTTAGACATAAATTCAGCCTATGATAATGTTCGCTTGGACCTACTCAAAAATAAATTGTATAATCTGGGTGTTCCAGAAATACTCAGCAATTTTATCATAAATATACTCACTGAAAGGAAATTTACTCTAGATACTCCTAACTCCCCAAAAATATCTAGACTTGTGTGGCAGGGGCTTCCCCAAGGATCTGTTCTCAGCGCCCTTCTATATAATATATATACACACGATTTAACATCATCACTTTACGAACCTGTATGTGTACTTCAATATGCTGATGACCTGCTTTTAAATACTTTCAATCAATCTATAAATTCTGCTTGTTCAACCATATCCTCTTCGCTAGATAGATTAAAGAATTGGTTAAACTTACATGGCTTTGAACTATCTCCCTCAAAAAGCACAGCAGTCCTTTTTTCTAGGCAAAGAATTATTCCGCCCCTCAATATACAATACGATAGTCATCAGATACCAACTAAAACACATACTAAGTTTTTGGGTGTTGTGTTAGATGCTAAACTTACAAGACTGCCGCATTGCGATTGTATAGCTGCTAAATGTGAACGACATTTAGGCATGCTTAGATGTCTTTCGGGTGTTTGGTGGGGTGCGCATCCATTCTCCCTGAAACTGGTGTATAATGCAATCATATGAAGTGTTCTGGATTATGGAACTTTTTTATTGGAGCCTGGAAGTAGGGCGGGTTTTAAAAAACTAGATGTTATTCAAACGAAGGCCTTTAGGATAATCTCTGGCGCTATGAAGTCAAATCCTATTAATGCGTTACAAGTGGAATGTAGTGATCCTCCTTTATTTCTTAGACGACAATTTATTTCTGATATTTTTTTTTTACGGAACCAGCAAATTTTACAATTCGCCGCTTATACGCTCAGTGAACAGATTAGACTGTCTAAATATTGGACCTATAAATCCCTCCATTGCTTAATCAATAATCTACGAAAATTTCAAACCATACAAGCTCCTACCCACAATTCCCGACATCTCCCAATATTCTCCACAAATTTTGAACCCCTAATACTGTCACCGAAGATTTATTTTAACTTAGGCATAGACAAAGACGAAACAAATGCTAATATTTGTTTTAATAATATAGTAGATAACAAATGGTCCTCGTGGCATCATATATACACCGATGCATCCAAACTCTCAACCCATGAATGTGTTGGTGTGGGAATATATCATAGCCAGTACAAAATAGTCCAGAAAATTAAGCTTCCTCCTGAGTCATCTGTATTTACTGGAGAATATCTTGCTCTAATCAGAGCAATCGAATATGTACTTATCATGAAATTAACTAACACTGTCATATTTACAGATGCTAAAAGTGCGTTACTGACATTAGCCAGGTACCCATTTAAAGGAAAATTATCTCATATAATAATGCAAATTAGGTCTAAATTATATCAGTGTACCTTATATAACTATTCGGTTACTTTTGCTTGGGTACCAAGTCATTGCGGTATTAAAGGGAATGATAGAGCTGACGAGCTAGCCAAGCACGCGGTGGAATGTGGAGACCTCTTTTCATATCAAAATTATTATACTGACCTTGCTGCAATAAGCCAGGCTAATCTCTGTGCATCCTGGGATGAGCTGTGGGCAGTTAGTAGCCGTAGCAAGGGTAATTATAATTACAGAATACAACCCAATATACCAATAAAACCCCGGTTATTCAAGTTTACGCTTCGTAAGTTGGCTACATCTATATTAATACGGATGCGCCTGGGGCACGTCTGTACCCCAGCCCATCTTGCTAAGCTTGGCATTGTAGAAAGTTCAACCTGCTCATGTGGGTGTAATGTTGGAGATTTAAATCATATCATATTTTCCTGTCCCAACCATGATTCTGCCCTTTTGTACAACCAATTGCAGTCTATTCCTGTACCTTTTCCTACCAATATAGCCACTCTTCTATGTACTGACAATTTGAAGATTTATAATATTTTATCTACTTATATATGTAATAATAATATTAAAATTTAGCTTCTATCCTGTTTTGCTATCATCCTAAAATTAATCCACTGGTATAATCCCAAAATTATCAATTACCCAATATCCGTGTACCTTATCCAAACTATCGTTTCCCTAACTTTCATCGAGTTTCCATACTTATTAAGATCAAAATACTTTGACACTGGCAGAAGCACGAATAGTGATTTGCCAAGGAGAAAAAAAAGAAAAGGTTTAAAGACTATGTAAAATTTCCCATGTCAAGGCAAGCCCGTGATGATATAAAAAGATGGTAAGTGTCCATTTTCACCTACTAGATATTGTTAGATATAATGTGTTAGTAGAAATACATGTAATAAGCTCTTGTTTTATTTTTCAGTTTCTATAGGAAGTTAAAGTTGCCGGGGGTAATTGGCTGTATAGATGGTACTCATGTGGCCATTGTAAGACCAAACCAACACGAGGAACGGTATTATAATAGAAAGGGATATCATTCTCTCAATTTAATTATTGTATGTATCTTTTTATAATTAATCATAACTTTAAAATGGTAATATGGTTTATTCACATGAACAACACATTGATATAAAAAATATTGTTTCAGATTTGCGATGCAGATCTAAATATCATATGCATTGACCCAAGTAAGCTTGGAGCTACTCATGACTCAGCAGTGTGGGGTGTGCATCCATTACAGCCCTATCTTCAGCAACAATATGAAGAGGATATATTTTTGTTGGGTAAATATCCCAAATAAAACCCTTGCGCCAAACTTAAATGCATCAATAAAATAAATATTTATAACACTAATAAATTATCCTGACAGGTGACAGTGGATATGCATTACGCAAAACAATGATGACTCCAGTGGTTAACTCAGTGCCAGGCTCTCCAGAAGGGCACTATTATAAGCTGCAGGTTTCCGCACGTAACACTGTAGAAAGATGCATCGGAGTTTTGAAAGTTCGATTCAGGTATGTATTTGTATGATGTATAATTCTATTATGTCTAGTATGTCTTTATCTTAATATTTCCAGTGGTGTTGATGGCATTGTGTAGGTGTCAGTGTTGGGCACCAGCTTCTGAGGATTATTCCTTTAGCCACAGTACTGTAAAATGAGTTCCAATGATATATTTTCATATTTGACATATCATTGTTGAATTGAACAAAAGGTACTATGGCTCGAGTTTTAGCATAATCTCTAACAGTTATTCACTGTAGTTCAATGTTTCGGTTTCAGGTGTTTACTAGCTGCACGTGTGCTCCATTATGACCCTATATTTGCTGGTCAGATAGTAAATACCTGTGCTGTTTTACACAATATAACCAACAAGGCATGACTATCAGTGCCATATCTGACACAGCAACAGGTGGAACAAGAAGAAAGGATGCGCGTACGGCGTAGAGCAGCCGCGGAGGATATGCGTCTGGAGACCCAAAACATAATTCCTCAAGGCAATCGACAAGTCAACAGCCTTATTGGAAGGTCGAGCTGTCCAACAGGCTCTTATTAATCGTCTGTGACTTCAGAGGGGATGAGGAGTTTTAAAAATTATAGTAGTAAAATAATTACAATATATTTAATTTAAATTAATAAAAAAATCCATAATGTAAATTAATTCTTCTTTTGATCATTGAATCCTTCCTCATGCCTGAAAAAAAGAATTATGTTTAATTTCCAAGGTTTTTAAGCTCTTGAAATTATGGATAGCATATACTAATAAAATTGATTGATGATTATAAATAAATAATAGGTGTTCAACTTATAACTATAATCAAACTTAGTAACACATACATGTTGGTCTTTTAAGGCTTTACTGATATTCTCAAGTGCCTCAGCTATGCGGCCTTGAGCTTCAGCTGACTTGAGTGCAGCCTCAGCCATTTTATTTGTGGCTTCTGCCACTGTCTGACAAGCTACTGCCATCATCCTCTCTACCTCTATTCGATACCTTTCAATATTGGCTAACATATTTCTCGAAGCCTCTACTTGAGTGCAGCCTCAGCCATTTTATTTGTGGCTTCTGCCACTGTCTGACAAGCTACTGCCATCATCCTCTCTACCTCTATTCGATACCTTTCAATATTGGCTAACAAATTTCTCGAAGCCTCTACTTGAGTGCAGCCTCAGCCATTTTATTTGTGGCTTCTGCCACTGTCTGACAAGCTACTGCCATCATCCTCTCTACCTCTATTCGATACCTTTCAATATTGGCTAACATATTTCTCGAAGCCTCTACTTGAGTGCAGCCTCAGCCATTTTATTTGTGGCTTCTGCCACTGTCTGACAAGCTACTGCCATCATCCTCTCTACCTCTATTCGATACCTTTCAATATTGGCTAACAAATTTCTCGAAGCCTCTACTTGAGTGCAGCCTCAGCCATTTTATTTGTGGCTTCTGCCACTGTCTGACAAGCTACTGCCATCATCCTCTCTACCTCTATTCGATACCTTTCAATATTGGCTAACATATTTCTCGAAGCCTCTACTTGAGTGAAAGAAAGAAAGAAAGAAAGAAAAATGCTTTATTATCGCGCAAATAAGCCGCATACAACACAGTACAATAATTATAACAAGTAACAATACAGTAAATTTAACAAAAAGAGACTAAATATAAAAAATAAGGAGAAAAAAAATAACAGGTATGTATGTTGCGCAGCTCACTCGCGATAACAGGTCAACATCTCAGCATGATGCTGTGTGATAACAGTAGATAACAGTGCAGCCTCAGCCATTTTATTTGTGGCTTCTGCCACTGTCTGACAAGCTACTGCCATCATCCTCTCTACCTCTACTCGAGACCTTTCAATATTGGCTAACATATTTCTCGAAGCCTCTAGCTCTGAGGTTGTAGGGGAAGTTGCAAGATAACAATTCTTATAATTATAATGAATGATTAAACAATCATTCATTATAATTATAAAATAACATACAGTTAAGGAATTAAGTCAATTACTAATTATATTTTGTTTCAGCGAGCAATTAAATGAAACATTACCAACCCGGCAGCGAACTCGACGTCGCAGTCGTTTAAATATAGGTGAATGTTTATAATTCATTATGTTTATAATATAGGTGAATGTTTATAATTCATTATAAACATAATGAATTATAAACATTCACCTATATTTAAACGACTGCGACGTCGAGTTCGCTGCCGGGTTGGTAATGTTTCATTTAATTGCTCGCTGAAACAAAATATATTTAGTAATTGACTTAATTCCTTAACTGTATGTTATTTTCAAATAAAAATATTACCTTTCAGTACTTTGTGTAGGTAAATGTGACACATCTACAACAACTTCATATCTGGAAATAAAATAATAGGATTAGTTAGTAGGTAAATAAAATCTCACTCATTCAATATGTTTGATCCATTTTCACCATAATTAAGAAGGAATGGATATGAGACACGTGCAGGCGGAAGTGCAGTTTACCGATAAAGGGTTTATTTGTATCTCAGCTTCGGGTGTGCCACTCCTACCCGAGTCCTTGGATAATGCACCAAGCAGAGCATCTAACCTTTCTTCTAATGGGCTTAACAATATTGGTACGCCTGGCCCCCCACCTGTACCGCTTAAATTTAATCTCATCTGCCTGATTCGGCTAAACAGGCGGCACTTATATTCGGTAAACCACTGCAAATATGACAAATCTAGTTATTTACTGAATTATAATATAAGTGATTAATTTTTATGTTTGCTTTAACTTTTATGATAAATAACATATGAAATCGATTAAGTATGAATTTAACAAACCTTATTCCACTGTCTTGCTGTTCTTTGGTCACCGTCCGCTTCAGCATTTAATATGCTTGCGCACTCGGCCCACAGCCGTGACGAAAGGGCACTCGCCTCCTTTGATTTTAGACGGCCGTGAACAAGATATCTGTGACCCTCCAAAAATTCCACCAAGAGTTCTATTTGTCGCAACGACACCCGTTTTCGAGAAGTCATGGCTGAAACTCAAAATAGAATTAGACCAGCTACTTCTTCATAAAAGTAAACTTCATTGTACGTACATATTTATATTTGAATATAAAAAATACATACCATGATATAAACACAGACTAAGGGGCCGTTCAAGTATTACGTAAGCACTATGGAGGGGTGGGGGGGTCTTTGTTTTGCTTATTTTGGATGACATGGAGGGTAGGGGAGTCTAGATGATGATTACGTAATCGGTAGTTATTTACTTTTTTACACGAATGGCAACCCTCACATTGTCTATGCTTGAAAACGAAACGCATTTTCGGGGATTCCCGCAAATGTATACGCAACGTTTAGGCACTCGCTTTAGAATCGATTCGGGGAATTACCGCGCGCTGTTCACTTGTCTAAATTTCTTCTGTCAGTGTATTGTTTTGTTCGGATACTATAGCGAGTAGACGTATTGTAAGCACAGCAAAGCAACTCAACATTTGTGTTACCGTTGATTCCATTAGCCAAAGTTTAACGTTTAAATAAGATGTCGTTTCAAATAGACAAATCCAAGTTATACCAAAAATTGTTTGAAAGTTTTAAAAAATCTCATACAAGTACGAAAGTACAAAATGTACAAAAGTTAGTTAACGAAGTGCGGCGAAATTATAAATTACAAGCAAAGTCCGACAAGGAACTAGATATCATTGTATCTAAGAGAATTGAAGAAGAATTGCAAGCGGCGACTAAGAATAAATCCAATCTACTACATTTTTTTTCCAAGGTGAGTGACGAATTCATTTTAGGTACCTATGAGTACTAGAAATATTAGAAATCGCCAAAAAGTTTCTCTTCACATTTTGTAACAATAATTTAGACGTTTTATGATTATAAAATATTATGGCCTATCTCAAAGTTTAGAGGTATGAATATATAGATTTATTTCTTAAGATTGACTCCGTCAATTGGTCACAAAATACAGACTTATGGTTGATGACGTCACACTTTCCAAATATATGTGAAACCCAATCTGAACTGAATCACACGTTTTGCACGAATTATTTATCACTTGAACACATATTATAAATCACTTCACATAGTAAAACCACTTTAAATTGAATTTAACACTGTTTATTAACATTTTTCACTCCACAAAAATATACAGTAACGACCGAGGTCACTGACACCGACAACTGAAACTTTATTTTTTATTTTCTTGAAATGTTGGCACCAACTGGACGGTCTTACACTTTCAACATTAAGGAAGCCTTATACTGTATACAATTCAGTCATTCGTACGATCATAAAGGCTGCACTACACCCGTATAAATTTTTGAAACCGCGCGGTCGCCATTTCCCTTAGAGGACAGCTGCCACTTATGCGAATTTTGCAATTTCCCTCTGGGGGAAGTTGCCAAATGACGGGCTATGGCTTTAAATAATCTTTAAATTCAGTTTTTTATTTGCATACTTTGTATTTATGTAGCTTAATAAGAGAATCTTTAGCAGAACCAATAGAAAATTTTTACTTTTAGGCAACGACTACCTGTAAACCTGCAGAAAAAACACAAATTATACAGCCAGCTTCAAATATTAAAAAACAGGAAGAAGATAAAATAAAACCCGGTAATGAATCACAACAGCAATGCGAAAATAATGAAAATGCAGATAAACAGAGAGCAAAACCTTCTCAGGAAGCTATGAAAAATAAGATTGCTCTACTCGAAAAAAATCTGAACGCTTTGTATTCTGCCAGAGATACTATGCTAATCCGTGCTGAAGTTGATAAACAGATCATTAAGTTGCGTGAGGAAATAAAAACATCAAAAAAGTCTTTAAACAGGAAGATTCAAAACGCAGTTGCCCAGAAGAAACACAGGGATGGTATGAAAAGAAAGTTAGAAGATATTTGTCATGAAAATCCAGAAATAAAAAAAGACTATCTCTGAGGGATTCAGTGGGACGTCCTAATCTTGAAAGCAATCAACCATCACTATTGAAAACAATTGCGGATATAGCTTTATTTGGGAGTGCAGCAGATGATAGAAGACGAACGGAATCTATTCGCAGCGTAAAAACTCTTGATGAACTCACACAAGAATTACGTAAAATAGGATTTGACATTAGTCGCAGTGGGACATATCTTCGTTTGATTCCCAGAAAATCTAATTCTGCAGAGGGACGAAGACATGTATCGACAGTCCCTGTTAAGCTCATTCGAATATATACTTGGACCAGATCAAGTATTTTTCATATCTCAAGATGATAAAGCTCGAGTCCCTATTGGCGTAACTGCGGCAAATAAGCAAGCACCTCTTCTAATGCACATGGAATATAGAATCAAATTACCTGACCACGATTGGGTAATCGCTGAGCGTCATAAATTAATACCATCTGTTTATGCTGGTATCAAAATCACTTCCAGTATGCTAGGACAACCGCAAGCCGTTGGATATTCTGGACCAACATACATCGCTATTCGAAGTGGAAAGCATAGTTCATCTACTGCTAATACTCATGCTCAGGATTTCGAGACGCTTCTCGAACTTGAAGAGTTTCGACCATTAGCTAAAACTGACCATGGACTAGTAAAACCAGTGGTAATCATGACGGTTGATGGAGGGCCAGATGAAAATCCGCGTTATGAAAAAGTCATAGGGTTTGCTATACAACACTTTAAGCGACATGATCTCGATGCATTGTTTTTAGCTACCAATGCTCCTGGAAGAAGTGCGTACAACAGAGTAGAGCGCAGAATGGCTCCTCTTAGTCGGGAACTGGCTGGTTTAATATTGCCTCATGACCATTTTGGGTCTCATTTGGATGAACGTGGCGTTACAATTGATGAACATTTAGAAAGATCTAATTTCGAATTTGCAGGAAATGTATTAGCTGAAGTATGGAGTTCAATGGAAATTGATGGCTATAATGTTACTGCAAAATATGTTGGGGCAGGTGAACAAGATGTTCCTGATTTTTCAGATATTAAATGGTATTCAGAACACGTGCGTGAAAGCCAATACTTGCTTCAAATTGAAAAATGTAGAAATACAGAATGCTGTCGTCCAAGAAGTGGCCTATTCAGATTACTAGATAACAGGTTTCTTCCACCACCTGTAAAAGTAAAACAAACAGTTGATGACTTGGTTTTGGATGAAGGAGGGCAATTTCTTGATCTTCCAGTCAATTTAGCTCTACGCTTAAGTGCTTCACTCAAAGATTTCCTGCAAATGCCCTACGATTATTTTTGTCCGACGGTAAAATGGAGGCTATCAAGTCGAACATGCAAAACGTGTGGTCTTTATCATGCTTCCGTCAAGTCACTAAATCGTCACATCGCGAAGATCCATAAAAAAGTAAACACGCACACTGATAGGAAAGTTAGACCTGTAAGAGTCGCTGCTCGTCGTGCTAATGAACTGATGTGCATTATTCAAAATTTAGAGCACCATGATGTTGAATGGCTCGATGAGAACGACGTAGACATTCCAAAATCGGATGAAAGTGAGCAGAGTCACAACACTGAGCAGCAATCCAAGCAATCCAATGTCATCGAAAACTTAGAATCATGGATTCGGGTTTCATGGACTGAAGACTGTTAATTTGAATTTAATATGTGTACCAAAAATTTAAAATAAGTTTGTTATGTTCGTAAGATTATAATATTTTTGTCCCTTACTGTATGTTGAATACTGCATCAGTAAAATCTTATCTCTATTCTAAATCTGTTTTCTTATTTTTAAAATTATAATTATAACATTATAATTATAATATAAAAAAATACATTTTTAATTGAAAAAATGTTTACGTAAGCATGGGGGGAGGGGGTAAAAGCTTTGCTTACTTTTGCTGACAAGGGGGATGGGGGGGTAAATAATTGTAATAAATCTGCTTACGTAATATTTGAACGGCCCCTAAGAAGTAAATAATAATAGTTTTGTTTAAATGCTGGCGCTACTTCAATTGACGTTTTTTTATTATTTGGCAGCGTTAGACCGTCAATCGGCCAAAGGGTATAGCGAGGTAAGGAGCACGAAATGGCCCCCACGGCCCATGACGGAATTATCATTTGTACTGGTATTGGCACTCTAAAACAATACGAAATGTAAGGTCGTTGACCCCTGACCTTGACCTGTCTTTGAGATATTCGAGAAAGTTCGTATGAGCGCCGATTTTTTTCATAATTTTTTTTCCGAAAAACTATAAAAGCTAGAAGGATGGGACCAATTGCGTATAATGAGGGATACTTTGAAAAATATTCTGTATTTTTTTCAGAGTTCTCGTGAAATGACAACTGTGTAAAATAATTAAACAAAATATAAATAATTTTTTTTAGTACTGTTCTATTATGTCTACCGCGCCAAAAAAAATATATAATACTTTTTGATTTATATACTTATACCATACAAAAGCTGATCAAAATCAAAGAGGCGCTTCTTGAGTAATTATGAGAATTACTTAGTGTGCGTACGGCTGGTAGGAACTAATTAAAGAGGTCATTTTTGGATTAATTATTATAATTACATGTTGAACATAATTTTAATCATCATCATCACTATTTTCATTTATCACAACATTGACGGCATCATTTGAAAATATTTTCGACAGAATTTCAGCAGGACGTAAAATGCGAGATAGATATCTCGCATGAGCTAAATAATATATTACACTTGCGACATGAGCGCAGCATCCAACTGTCCTGTTTCCATTCGGACAATCACAACAATATCCTCGGATTCCTTCGACACTGTTCATATTAGGAACATAATCAATGAACGATCGGTAATATTTACTATTTACATGTCTGGAACGAACATTTAACTTGATGATAGTTGGGGTTTGTTTGACGTAATATATATAGAGATTGCTCTTGTCGTCCATTATTTCAGCGAGGTATGAAACAGCTAATGAGAGCTGATAGGAACCTGTAAATAATATTCTTAATTGTTCTTCGTTTAGTCTTGGAAAATCTAAAATTTCTGATGACACCAGTTGTTGAAAAGCCGTTTTTCTTCGATTCCAGTGCTGCTTTTCTACCTCTTCACTTAAAGAATTTAGTAACGCCAGTCGCTCTTTAAAGTATTGAACAATTGTCTCATTTAAGCCTGTATCAGAATCCAATCGCTTACTAAATTTGTTGTGTAAAAATCCAACAACTTTGCATAATAGACTTACTTTTGGAAGCATTTTATTATCAAGATTGTTATGAAGCAAATTATATTTCTGAGCAATAGCTCCGTGCACAGCTTCGACTACCCATCGGATTTTAGTCACTTGTCGTGACATATTGGCTTCATCGGTAGGTAACTGGGCTCGATTACCTTTAATCGCCGGCATTAACACGGTGTAGCCTTCTTTGGTGATGTCGCCAACGGCGTCACGAAATCCACGATCTACGACAAATACATCATTCCGACGTAATAGAGTTTTAAGTTTAGCATCCTGTAACACTTTCTTCATAATAGTGGCATCATTTTCCGTTCCATAAAATGGCCCAGCAAAATCAACTATAAACCCGTTCGTAGTACAGATTGTGAACGGTTTGCATAAATGGGTTTTCTTTTGCCCAGAATACGATTTTCTCTGGTATTCATTGTTAAAACTTTTTTGATGCCTGATATAAGTGCCGTCAAATATCAATACCAGCTGATCATCTCTAAGGTTCAATAACATTCGAGCTGTTAAACTTGTGTTCTTTATTAAATCTTCTCGAGAAACGGAGGTTAATCCAAAATGAAGCAAAATATCAGTCTTAAAACTTCTTAATACTTCCTTAAAAAATGTCGACACATGTTGTTCGTATGGTAAACCCAGCACTCCTGCTATCACTGAATTAGAATTTCCAGTTTTTAATTTAAACAAGAATACAACTAACGCTTGAGTCACAGTGCGTATGCTTGTGTTTCGCATAGAAGTCAATAGCTGTCTTAATTCAATAATGTTTTGCCAACAAAGCCCTGTCAATATCCTTATCTGATTTTCAGACATATCATTTTCAATTTTGTCGAAAAGCGACATCCCTGCTCATTCTGAAAGTGATTTTAAAAAATGAGCAACTTCTTTAGAGTTCATTTTACTGGTGTTAGATACTACACGTAGGTGCACCAACTCGTCTTTGTAAAAGATTTTTCCTATTATATGTGTGCAGCAACAACGGTTATCTTCTGGTATAAAAATCCCAATGTTTGTATAAGCCTCGTAACGCGCTTCAAAAGGTACTCGCATTAAGTTTGTTGTGGATCGACATATACAACAATACTTGTGGGTGGATACAACACGTGGTATATGTACATATATAAATTCGTCGTTTTGGGCAACATGCGAAAAAACATCATCGCCATCATCATCATCATCATCGTGGTCGCTTTCGGAACTGCATGGTAAATTCATTTCACATTCTTGTTGGAATGAAGCATTAGAAGATGTTTCCCCAACTGCTAAGTGTTCACCAGACTCCTGTTCGCCTTCACACTCTACCAGGGTAGATGCCGCAGAAGTTGATGCAACGTTTGATTTGCTATTGTAAATAATTAGCCGACACTTTCCACACAATACGTCACCAACAGAAACTGTTTTTTTACTCGAGTCACTATATAGTCTAGCGTCCTCTTCACTAGTGATAACTTTTTTTCTTCCGCGAACTTTATGCACGAAAGTGTCACAAATAATACAGTTCACAAACATTGTTATCACCCGTGGTTATCACCATACAACTTGCGACAGGCATACGCAATTATTCTCACCGAATGACGTATTAGGTAATTTATATTTGTGTGTGGTTTCCTTAACACGGAAGACTAAAGCAACCATGCGTGAAATCGTATTTGTAATGACACGAATACACTTATAATAATCTATTGAACATGAATAAACACGTTTGTTTTCTAGTCCGCGCGAAGCGGCTGGGCGGCGCCCACTGTACACGATCGAACAAGTTTTCTTTAGATATTACTCAAGAAGCGCCTCTTTGATTTTAATCAGCTTTTGTATGGTATACGTATATAAATCAAAGAGTATTATATTCTTACAAGTACCCCTCTCTCAACCCGGACCGAGCGGAGCTACATAAATACGGCGGTTCGCTGAGGAACGCTCTTGATCGGCGGTCGCTCTCGTACGGCTTGGACGTGTTAGGTCGTGTGCGTGATAGGGTCTAGTGTTTATATTTGCGTCTAGGAATAAAGAATTGTGTTCGTTTTGTCATATATTTTTTTATTTTTATTAATTTTGCTTAGTGTTTATAAGATCAGAAGTGGGATCACAAAAATACGTGATCCTGCCGCTGGTTCATCCGAATTAGTTTGTGTGTAAAAATTTTACTACCCACTTTTTGGTGTGCCTAATATTGTGTAACAGTTACAATGTCTCGTCGGTCATCTCGGTCTAGGGATCGTGGATACGTGCGAGAACGCTCTCAGTCTCGCGACAGGCACAGTTTTTCAAGTAGTCGTAACACGCCTCCTGTGCCGCGGCGGCACCGAGAACGTTCGATTTACTCCGGCCGTCATCGCGATATTTCTAGAAGCAGGTGCGTGTCGCGCTACCAACGGGAACGCTCTTCAGAACACGATAGCGCTTTAGGCCGTATACTTTCTCGATTAGAAACTATTGAAGGCCGAATTAAAACGTTTGAACCTTCGTCGCGTGATTGTAATTCTCATCAGACTATCGACCGATCTTTACAGCCGCCGTTGTTGCCTTTAACAATTTCTTCTCCTGTTACCAATAGCGAACAAGACTCTGGGACCGTTGGTGGAGCAACAGCGGAGGGTACACTGCGTAACGTGCCGGATATTGAAACACAGAACGTATCGAGCGGGTACGTCGGGGCGTTATCTGAATTATTACGTGCAAAATCACAAAGTTTTTATATATCACCGTTCGACCCGAATATTCAAGATTTCGATGCTTGGTGCGCAGAAGTTGATCATGCGTGTAATTTAAATAAATGGGGCGACCGTGAGTGTCTGGGTCGCGTAGGTACTTGTTTGAGGGGTGAAGCACGGTCTTGGTTGAACGATTGGGTGACAGAGAATAGATCGTGGAGTAACTTTAAAGCCGAATTTAAGTCGTTGTGTCCGCGTTACATAGATTCAGCATCCGTTTTGTTCGAAGTCATGTGTACCGACTCCGATAAGTACCCGACGTACGCCGAATACGCGCGTAGGTCACTTTTACGCCTAAATGTTGTGAAAGGTTTGTCTGATGAACTTAAGATTTCAATTATTGTGCGTGGTATTGTCGATCCTCAGGTTAAGGCGGCGGCGATAAATGCCAAACTGACGCCTACTAGTTTAATCGAACATTTAACCGCGTACGTTAAACCTAAGCTCGCGTCACGTAATTTTACCGGTTCCGCCCGTCAGCCTGGGCATTCTTTGCCGCTTAAGCGTGTTCATCACACAATCCATGGTGGTAATAATGCCAGTAAATGCGTTATTTGTGGTTTGAGTGGGCATAAGAAGTGGCAATGTCCTAAGAAGACTAAGCCAACCACTGATAATAACCCTTCGAATGTGACTGAGAAGCCAAAGTTATTCCAGGCTCCTACAGATAGGCGTTCCGCGATATTTTGCACATTTTGCCGCCGTAACGGTCATCTAGTTGATGCGTGTTTCGCGAAGAAACGTTCACTTTCCGCCGAACATACTAATAATGCGGAGGTAAATTTTTGCAAAGATGTAGCACCCAACGTAACAACTTGATTTCAGCTATAGTTCAAGGTGTAGATATAGATGTGTTAGTTGATAGCGGTTCCGACATATCTCTTATTTCACAATCAGTCCTTAAATATTTCAATTTTAACAGATTGCCTACTTATCGGTCGTTGCGGGGAATAGGCAGCCAAGATATAGAATCTACATCGTATATTACGACTATTATTGAGTTTCCGGAGTTAAGTATTGAAGTTGATTTGTTCGTTGTTTCTCCAGAGTGTATTAATGCGTCTATTTTAATTGGTACGGATGTACTTAATCGTGAAGGGTTGAAATACGTCCGAACTAACTTTGAGCAGCGGTTAACCCGGTCTAGCAGTCCGTTATCAGTATGTCATGTAAATACTGTCGAATTTGAAAACGTTAAGACTCCTTTGGTAGGTAACGATAGGAAGCGCCTTGTGAACATTATTCAGGAGTTTTCAGAAATATTCATCTCGGGTACTGCAACCTCTACAGTTAATACGGGTTGCATGGAGATCAAGTTGACCTCTCCTACGCCAATATGTCATCGTCCTTATAAGTTGTCGGTAGACGAGAAACGTAGGGTACGCGATATTGTAGACGATTTGCTTAGTAAGGGAATAATTCGCGAGTCGCAATCTCAATACGCCAGCCCTGTAATTTTGGTTAAAAAGAAAGACGGCAGTGACAGGATGTGCGTCGATTACCGCGCGCTTAACGCAATTACTGTTAAAGAGAAGTTTCCCTTACCACTCATCGATGACCATATCGACAAACTCGGTAACTACAAATATTTCGTGAGTTTAGACATGGCAACTGGATTCCACCAGGTGCCTATAAGGGCTGACGATGATTCCATTAGTAAAACCGCTTTCGTGACCCCAGAAGGCCATTTTGAGTATTTAAAAATGCCTTACGGGTTGACTAACGCTCCGATAGTTTACCAGAGAATCATAACCAGGACGCTTAAGTCCCTTATTGATTCCGGAAGGGTCCTTATTTATATTGATGATGTGCTCATAATGACTGACACGATAGATGAGGGCTTACATTATTTGCGGGAAGTCTTAATGATACTTAAGAACGCTGGGTTCTCTGTTAACTTAAAAAAGTGCAACTTTTTAGATACGGAGGTAGAATATTTAGGTCGATTAATTCGACAAGGTCAGGTAAGACCGAGCCCTAATAAAATTGAGGCACTGATTCGGTCGCCAAAGCCAACCAATGTTAGGCAAGTTCGCCAATTCCTAGGCCTTGCAGGCTATTTTCGCCGTTATATTGCTTCTTACTCAACTAAAACCGCTTCTATAGCCAAATTATTAAGAAAAGGTGAGTCTTTCTTGTGGGGTCCTGACCAGGACGCAGCTCACGAATATATCATTAATTGTTTAACTAATGAGCCAGTCTTAGCGATTTTTGACCCCAGGTTGCCAACGGAGCTCCATACGGACGCCAGCGCCCAAGGATTGGGAGCAATACTGTTGCAGGAGCATGATGGTAAGAAAAAGAGAGTAGTTTCCTATTTTAGTAGATCTACCCGGGGTGCCGAATCCCGCTATCACAGTTACGAACTTGAGACGCTAGCCATTGTGCGAGCTCTTCAGCATTTCCGCCACTATTTAATAGGCATTGACTTTAAAATAGTGACGGATTGCAATTCTCTAAAATTAACTGAGCGTAAAAAGGATCTTTTACCACGGGTAGCGCGCTGGTGGGTTTATCTACAAGATTTCAGGTTCACTCTAGAGTATAGGAAAGGCTGTTTCATGCAACACGCAGACTTTCTGAGCCGGCATCCTCCTGCAATGGTATCCCACATCCGCAACGCGAACAACTGGGCAAAAGTCGCTCAGACAGCTGACGCGGAAACGCAGGAATTAATGACCCAAGTAAGAGAAGGACAACTGGACTGTAGCCGGTATGTGATTAAAAATGATTTGTTATTTTATAAGTATATGCCAATCGGGCAAGATTCACGCCTATTATGTTTTATACCGAAAGGTCATAGGCTTAGTTTACTGAGAATTTTTCATGATGACCATAATCACATTGGTATTGACCGAACGACTGACCTTATATTAAGACACTTTTGGTTTCCTAACTTACGTAGATTTATTACAAAGTACATTAACCACTGTATTGTATGTTTGGCTCATAAAAGTGTACCGAGGGCTCCTTTGTTACCTATCGAGTCATGGACTAAACCAGATGTACCCTTTTACATATTACACACCGATGTTCTAGGACCATTAACTGAATCAAATGGTTTCAAATACATTTTAATTATTGTTGATGCCTTTTCAAAGTATTGTCTCTTGTACCCCATTTACCGGCAAGATAGTAATGAGGCTAAAAGAGTTTTTATAAACGCAATCTCGCTATTCGGTTCACCTAACACTATTGTCTGCGATAAAGGTAGAATGTTCGAAAGCTCAGTCTTTCGAAGTTTTATAAGTGAGTTGGGAACATATATTCATTATATCACACCTGGTATGCATCGCGAAAATGGGCAAGTAGAAAGGTATTGCCGCACTATTTTAAACATGCTTCGCGTCGACATCGAGACCAAAGGTTCAGAATGGTCCGATGCGTTGTGGAAAGTGCAACTAACCCTCAATATCACCAGACAAACCACCACACAGACCTCGCCGCTTCAGCTACTAGTTGGCATGGACGCCGCGACCCCCGTCATCAGAGCTCTAGTGCGGGACGTGGCGCTGGAAAACTCTCAACCCGCCAACCGAGAGGCTCAGCGCGCTCTTGACCGACAGCGGGCGTCTCAGTTACTCGGCGCCAACCAGCGCAGCCAAGACGCCTACATCAACGAGAACCGCCGGAACCCACGAACATTTGCTGTGGGAGATCTTGTTTTTGTGAAAAAGACTTCGCAAAGCACCGGAAAGCTGGACTCCGGGATGCGCGGCCCATACAAAGTAATCCGCGTACTCCCACATCACCGATACGACTTGGAGTTAATAGCTGGTTCCTACGGCAAGAAAACACAAGCCGCCTCTGAACACATGGTTCGGTGGCGCGGCGAGTGGACTCCGGACACATGTTGCGCATTCTTCGACAGCAGTGGTTAGTACTGACCGCCATGGTAGTGTATCGGCAAGCAAACATCGGGCCTATGCCGAAAACATACCTACCATACGAACCTACACATTTCTAAATGTTGTACTTTCGTTATCCTGAAATCGGTATGCAAAAAAAAAAAAAAAAAAAAAAAATATGCCGTAATTATGACAGTAAGTAACTAGAAAGTAGCAAGCCATATGTATTGTGGGAAACATAACAGCTTCCCGCGACGGATGGTATTCTACATGCAATTAGCATTAATTTCATATAACCTTTAATGTAATATCGCGTGGTGAGAGTCCGGAATCTTATCAACCGATCTACATTCAATTATAAATTCAGTTTCATTTGACTTAAACTTGATTTCAGTTTTAATATCATTGCTTAAGGACGCTTGAGTGCACGCTTGCGCTGGCAGCAATGATAACCTTTCAGTTTAAAATCTTACATTGTAAATTCACATTTCAGTTTGACTGACTGATTCTGTTTTCTTTTTCTTATATATTTCCTTTTCATATGTTGTAAAGGGTTTAGCGATGACCAGGATGGGCGAGACAAGCAGGACAATGATGATCCGGTCGAGGACAACCTGGAACCAGGAACGGCCGTCTTACAAGTACCCCTCTCTCAACCCGGACCGAGCGGAGCTACATAAATACGGCGGTTCGCTGAGGAACGCTCTTGATCGGCGGTCGCTCTCGTACGGCTTGGACGTGTTAGGTCGTGTGCGTGATAGGGTCTAGTGTTTATATTTGCGTCTAGGAATAAAGAATTGTGTTCGTTTTGTCATATATTTTTTTATTTTTATTAATTTTGCTTAGTGTTTATAAGAATATATTTTTTTTGGCGCGGTAGACATAATAGAACAGTACTAAAAAAAAATATTTATATTTTGTTTAATTATTTTACACAGTTGTCATTTCACGAGAACTCTGAAAAAAATACAGAATATTTTTCAAAGTATCCCTCATTATACGCAATTGGTCCCATCCTTCTAGCTTTTATAGTTTTTCGGAAAAAAAATTATGAAAAAAATCGGCGCTCATACGAACTTTCTCGAATATCTCAAAGACAGGTCAAGGTCAGGGGTCAACGACCTTACATTTCGTATTGTTTTAGAGTGCCAATACCAGTACAAATGATAATTCCGTCATGGGCCGTGGGAGCCATTTCGTGCTCCTTACCTCGCTATACCCTTTTTACAATTTTGTCTTTATTTCAATTTAATTATATGATTTCCTATTTTCATAGTAAGGAAACATTCTAAAAATCGTATTAGTATATTAATTGAATATTTTATTATGTTAAAATCATTTAAACGTAATCGATTCACTTAGTGGGTAAATTAATTTCCCTCGTGTGGCCACACCGTGCGTAAATTTAATTGATGAAACGCCTCAAAACAGGGGCGTGCGCTTAGGGTTGCCAGATAGTAACTTATCAAATCCGGGACAATTCTAGGACAACAATGTCGGGTCGTGGCCTTAGTAGAAAATATACATACATACATAAACTCACGCCTGTTTCCCAAAAGGGGTAGGCAGAGATGTCTTAGTAAGTAACCAGAACACCCATATTTTGCCGTATATATTCCGTCCCACAATAGGTGGCGAGCCTATTGCCATATCGGGCACAAATTCCTGACTCCGGGCTGATAATGAATAGAAAAATCCAATTTCACTTAAAATATAGATAAAAATATAGTATTTTTTTAGAACCCGGGACAATAAGCTCTAATTACTGGACACGGGACAAGAGGCAAATTTCCGGGACAATCCCGGAAATCCCGGCCGTCTGGCAACCCTACGTGCGCTGCTTGTAGGCAGAAATGCAATGCATTACTTGCCATTCACAGATATTTTATTATAACATTCGTACGGTTTAGATGATTTTAGTTTATAGTAAATAAATGAATAAACAAAATACAATAACTTAAAAACGCCTAATATTTTATAAATAGCATCTATTTGCAAGCACCTAAACATTATGTTTGCCACGCGACAAGCAAGCGGCGCTGCAAAGCAAAATAATGTACCCCGCAGGACATTAGTTCACATGTGTGTGGTAATTTTGGTGTCCGTGCACAGTCGCAAACGCACACACCCATGAATATCGAAACTCCTGCGGCAGGCCTCGGAAGTTCGGCAGTTGTCGGGAGTAATCGGAAATGTTCGTTGCCTATAATCCGAGTAAAATGAATAGGCAGAAATCTAATAAATCACCTATGCACATTATGCATTTTTGGTAAGTAAGGTTTTATTTGTTTAAATAGCAGAAATGTTTTGTGTTTCGCGGGGGCCATTTTGATTTTTTCATGTGTTTTTGCATTGTTTACTATTTTATACTATATATGTTTGTAGTTTTCTTAAAAGATTTTTCATTTTAACATTTGAAAGTGTGTACATTTAACAGTTTATTACTAAGTTTAGATATTAATTGTAGTCATTTGCTTTTACTAGTGCCATTGTTTATTTTTTAAAAGTTATTTGATTGTGAGGTTTGTGTTGAAAATGTATGTTTATCAAATGAATGAATGAGGTGGCCGAAAACTTGCGTTTATTTACATCGGGATATAGTAATCTCAATTAACCGGAACCTTGAATATGTGAAAATTGAAGCTGACTAGGTGAGACTTTTATTTTACTTATAAGAATTTCTTCCGCCGCGACGATCGATCACTGTTTTGTCTGCCGTAGAAGATGGACATGAATAGTAATACATCTAAGACTTGTTATGTTGGCATGGTTTCCGACTTAGAGATCCGTCGCGTGGCTGTGTCTATGCTAAAAATTATAAAAGAAAATGTTTTTGTGACCGAGTACTGCGCCGCATACCCAGTGTCATAATCCTGTGCACGCCGCTGCCTCCAAAGCCTGCATGCGCAGTTTAAGCGCAGCTCACGCGCAGCTATACTTTTACAGGAATACCATTTTGTTCTAAGACGTAATCTTAATTGCAACTGCACCGCAACTTATCGGCGCGTCAAGAAATTACGCGAATCGCTCTACTGCTGGATGCTTCTTATCGACATGCTTTTTAAAATTTGTTACAGAGGATTTGAATGATAATTTGGCTTTGCACATATTGCAGGTCGTGTAATACCGACCGACGTCTGCAAAATAGTCCCTAACTACACTCTTTTATGTACACTAGGCATTCTATAACTTTTTAATAAAAATTATATTTTCAAAATAAACCTAAACTATCTATACCAAACTATTAACAACTACCTATAAAATAGTCAGGGCATGCTAGGAAAAGAACTGCAAATGGAATTGTTCATGGGTCGTCAGGAAATTGATATACTTTGCATTACAGAACATGGGCTGAGAACTGAACATCTCCACCACCATCAGGAGCACCGCTGAAGACTCAAAAAACAATAATTGTTCTGCGTGTGGATCTGCGGATCATCTGAGCAACGGATGTAGACGTAATCGGTTTATCTGTGGAAGATGTAGGCAGAGGGGACATCTGCGTCGAGTTTGTCCGATGGCTTCAGGAGGTAGGCTGCCGCAGGATCGATGTGAAAACAACACGGTGGCACATGTGCAAGGAGCGGGTAGGGTAACGTGGCAGGTTAACCCCGGATACCTGTCGGAGGAGGAAGAAGAGGAGCCAACAGAAGAATTACAACAACTAAGTTTGAACAACTACAAACCGGTGAGCTTAAGTGTATGGGTCGATAAAAACCACTGGCGTGTCGATAAAAAACACCTATACGTACGGCGGATGGTGGACTCCGTATAAGCGCTGACTATAAAATAACATTAAATGAAGTTTTATTAGTTGACAGATAATGAGAAGTAACTGTTAACTTGTAGTGTTAGTTGACAGTTTCACAAGTTTATTAATATAACCCCGGTTAATAATACGAAATCAATAACCAGCATGCGCGTAAAGTAAACTTAACTTAGAGCATATCAGTTATTTCGGAGTCCCAACTCGCTTGATAACGGACAAAGGTACAAGTTACTAGCCAAACCTTTAAGGACTTTACGTCATTGTATGGCATAAAACACATCATCAATGCAGTCGCAACACCCTAAGCTAAGGGGAAAGCCGAGCCCTTTAATCGAACTATTCTAGATGCTCTATCGACATGTGCCCATAATCAAAACAATAATACTTGGGATGATTATATTTATGACATTCGAATTGGTGTTAATACTACCGTACACAAAACAACGTCAAAGAGTCCCTCAGAATTATTATTCGGTTTTGATATAGTAAATAGGTCTGAAGGAATTCTGAATCCCATTTTATTGGATACGACTGATGAAGTTCAATCGAAAGGTTTCAACGACATGCGACTTTAAGCTAGCGAACGTATAAAAACACAACAATCTAAAGACGTAAAAAAGGTTCAATAGCCATCGGAAACGGAATATGAGGAAGGAGACTTAGTTCAACAGGATGGCCGAGCTGTTAGCTTATATCGTAATTAATCATTATAATTAATCCACTATTATTTATATTACAACATTCGATTCGCGTCACAGTGACCATTCTTGTTCGAGGCAAGTACTAAAGGAATTATGTATTACGTGAGCGTGATGATACTTTGCATAGAATTATTTATCCTGCTATAGTACATACAGTAAAATATTTTCTATTTTTGTGTCCAGTGTCACATAAAGGCATTAAATGTATTTGCATTCAAAGTGTAATGTCTAGTTTGATTTACTTATCCCAATATTCTGAACTGAGGAGGTTTCTATAACTGAATCAAATAACACATGGATCAATAAGTCCCCAGACTAACAATGAAAACAACATTTTTTTTTGCAAAATTTTTTTTATTCATCAACATAATCACCTTCTAGGGTGATACAATCGTTTCAACGCTTTTCCAATTTTTCAATACCATGTTTATAAAAAAAAATTATCTTTCGCTTCAAAATAAGCTACAGTTTCAGCGATGACCTCCTCATTTGAGCCAAATCTTTTTCCCTGGAGCATTTTTTTAAGATCAGCAAAGAGCCAGTAGTCACTGGGGGCTAAATCTGGCGAGTAGGGGGGGTGGGGAAGCAGATCAAAGCCCAATTCGTTCAATTTTGCCATTATTTTCATCGACTTGTGGCAGGGTGCATTGTCTTGGTGAAAAAGGATTTTTTTCTCTGCATGTGCGGTCGTTTTTTTGCGATTTCTTCCTTCAAACGCACCAGCAAGTCAATATAATAATCACTGTTGATCGATTTATCTTTTTCAAGGTAGTCAATGAAAATCACGCCATGCGTATCCCAAAAAACTGACGCCATGACTTTGCCAGCTGACTGCTGCGTTTTCGGACGCTTCGGACGGCTTTCGCCAGCTGTGCGCCACTCAGATGACTGCCGCTTCGACTCTGCAGTGTAGTGATGTATCCGTGTTTCGTCCATGGTTACGTAACGACGCAAGAAATCTTTTTTGTTGCGAGTAAATAGCGATAAATAGCTTTCTGAATCATCGACTCGTTGCTGTTTTTGTTCCATCGAACGCAATCGCGGCACCCACTTGGAAAAAACCTTTTTCATGCTCAATTTTTCATGAAAGATAGTAAATACACTTCCATATGATATCTGTGTCATCTCAGCAATCTCACGGAGCTTCACTTTACGATCTTTCATTATAATTTTGTCACTTCACTCACATTTTCCAGTGTAACGGCTTCCACAGGTCTACCCGAGCGGTCCGCGTCATTTGTGTCGGTACGACCACGTTTAAACTCGGCAAACCACCGACAAATCTTTGCTTTTGATGGAAAAGAGTCTGGGTAACATTTTTCAATCCATTGTTTTGCTTGCACGGTGTTTTTACCCATTAAAAAACAATGTTTTATCAGAACACGAAACTCGGTTTTTTCCATTTTTTAAACAAACTACAAAACTACTTTACTCCAACCTCGATAACTCAGCTGTTTCTGGTCCGATCGACTTAAAATTTTGACACGTTTCAAGCAAAGGTTAGTACTCTAGAAAGACGTGGTTACTGGTTTACTACGAGCGCCATCTCTGGGTTAGTCTCGGGACTTATTGATCCATGTAGTATGACCCTATTTCTGAATATCGTATTAAGCTCAAGTGGCTTCGTATACGCCGCCGCCGGGATATTCATATCCTATCTCTTCTCTACAGTATTCTGTTTAATCCCTCGTCTCCGCGCTACCTTCAGGAACGCTTTAGTTTATTTACATACTGCCAATTCTCATTCTCTTAGGTGGTCAGAGAATCTTGTACTGCTGCTACTGCTCTTGTGCTGGAAACTTTAGTACAAGTGTCCAGCGTATAGGACGTCATTTTATGATCGTTCTTTTACGGTAGAGGCAGTACGGTTGTGGAACGCACTGCCTCTCTCTATTAAACGTTCGTACTCGCTGGAAACCTTCAAACGCCAGATAAAAGGCTACTATCTCTCGCAGTTAGTATAATGTCCATACATTTATTAAGTATATGTATGTATTTGTTATGTATTTTTTATAAGTTTATTGTTTGCTTATTATATATATATATATATAGGTATATATATAAATCTAGGAATATATTTATGCTTTTTTAAACATCAAGCACCGCCAATGTCTCCTGGTATTTTGAAGAGATGAAGAGATCGCTTTTAGCGATAACGCCGCCAATTGTTCCACCTAATGTACAGTTACTTCTCATTTTTATTTTATGTTTTGTGGTGTGATAAAGAGTTTATTATTTTGATTTTTAATGAATGTTTTATGTTAATAATACGTTATTAATAGCGAAATAGTCATATATTGTATATCCTTATCTCAGAAATAAGTGTCTGCCATAATGGCGTTAACGAACGCTGAAAAACAACGTCGCTATAGGCTCTAATTAAAGCTAGTCTCCGTTAAATATGCTGAAGCTAAAACAAACAACTTGAAAGGTACCACGCAAATAAAAAACTTGTGAAATATATGACAGAGCGTGAACACAGAAGTGCTAAGCGTAAATGGAAGATCGCGAATAAGAAACGACGAGAACGTCAAAAGACTGTTGCTCAATTGTAAACACTACGCCGCCGTCCAGCCCACAACCAGGAACTCCTGTTTCACCGAGGTCAAGAGGCGGGAGACAAATACGAAGAGTTCGATCTGCAGTGAATAGAAAAAATGCAGGAAGAACCGGAAAATATGAAAAGGAAGTGTAATAAATACAAAAAAGATACCAATAAGCTAAAACTGGAAACAAAGACACGAAACAAGTCAGTAAGCTTAACCAAACTAAATATTAAACTTTATCCAATGCCATCAAAAAGGATCACTTAAGCTTGGAGTCATTAAAAGATAAAAGAGTCATAAAACGATTTTTTCAAGGAGAAGGCATCATATCTAAATCCAAAATGAAAATTGCTATTGTACGCAAAACTTTGGGTATTGATCAAATGAAAGTGATGGAACGACATCAGAACTCTGAAAAAATAGCTTACTGGTGGACAAAAGTAAAAACATTTTTGTTCGCGACGATGTTTTTAGAGTTACAGTTGGAACACAGAATCTGTTGTACATGTAAAAAAATAAAAATATATTTACTAGATACTATGAAAAACTTATTTCGTTCATTCCAAAAGAAAACCCGGAACTGAGATGTTCTTATTCATAATTCATAAAAAACAGGCCACTTTACATAAAACCGCCTTAAATTTCCGGAAGAGAGACTTGCCTATGCAAGACACATACTAATGCGCAATATATGATACATGCCCTTCACAAAACCAGGGTCATTGCTCACCAAAACATGAACGACCTCAGAAGTCAGAACTAGCACAGTATGTTCAACAAAAATTGTGAGAAAAAATATAATTTATAAGGAAACACCTGGTAATCTCGGACTATTGAAATGGGCTCAGTGGAAAAGGAAATCAGAGACACTAAAAACTTTAAAAGTTACTCAAAACGTTAAGGAAATAGTTGATGGGGCAACAATAAAACAAAGTATCGAAACCTGAGTTGCTTCTGTTCCAAACCTAAAATATTCTGCAACTGCTTTGCTACGACAGAACATACTTTTGGAAATATTTCGAAATTTTTGCCACAATCTTGAGATACTTGTGAAACAGAGATTACAAAAGATGTTCATTTAACTAAAAATGATGAGCAACAGCTTCATTTTAAGACAAGAAAGAGACTAGTTCGTCATCAAATTTAGGAGGATCATCAAAAGTGACAACTCCTGGAAAAAAGCGGCCGGAACGGAAAAAAAAGATTGTAATTGATGACTTCGATATTTGTGCAATTCGACAAAAAATATGTCTTTTTACGCTGTGAAAAAAGAAATACCTACGTTGAGCAAATTAATTGCGGGATGACATACATTTTTTGGGTGGACGTACCACACTATGGAAAATTATAAAAAAACGCTCGGGTATGAATACAAAAAGTGCCAATCAAAAAGAAAAATATTAATGGAAAGAACAGATATCGCCGCTTGGCGATTTAACTATATAGAAAAAATTAAAAAGTTCCGAGAAGATGGGTGCACTATTGTCTATTTAGATGAAACTTGTATTCATTCCTCCTATGGGGTTAAAAAATGCTGGCAGTCAGTCAAAGGAAGGCGTTTTGATTCGAGAACCTGGTACTGGTAGGCGATGGGTTATAGCGCACGCCGGAACTTCGGATGGCTTCATCTTGATCATTCCCAATGCTTTGTTGCTATTCAAATCGCAAACGAAATCATCAGATTACCATGATATGAATGGCGAAAATTTTATTAAATGGCTGGAAAAACAAGTTTTACCAAATCTGCCACCTGATTCTGTGATTGTTATGGATAATGCACTAGTGCAAATCAATAAAGCTCCTACGATGGCAAGCTTGAAATCAGACATGGTAGAATGGCTTTAGAGTAAGGTACTAATGTTCTCTTCTAATTTAACCAAAAACGTATTATACGAGTTAATTAAAATAAACCAGAACCAATATATAAAGCCGACCAATTAATAGAAAGTCAAGGTCACAATGTTCTGCGACTACCTCCATATCATGCGGATTTAAATCCCATTGAGTTAATATGGAGCGTCATGAAGAGAGGGTTCGAAGAAAAAAACGTTGGTCAGAGAGATGATCAAATTGAAGCACTGGTGAAAGAATCATTTGATTCAATTAAAAACAAGGAATGGAAAAACGAATGCGAACATATAATAAAAATAGAGGATGAGTACCTACGAAGTAAGGGACAAAATAATTGACGAAGAAATTAATCGCTTTTGTTAATTGTTGTTGATTGACAACGACAGTGATGAAAGTGATAGTGGCAGTGATCACTCAAGTAATGACGAAGAAAATATTATGCCATTACACCTAGTTGATCATAATTATGTTAAATCTGTGTGTTAAATAAATGATTCATTTCTTGATTTAATTTTTTATTTCTCCTAAATTATCTACGTAAAAAGCCCAACAATGACTGTGGTTGCATAAGAAAATGTAAGGAATTGGTCCCAGTTGAAAATGGATAAAATGGGACAGAAGAAACAGGACGGGATAAGTAGTTTTAAAGATTTAAGCATACAAGGGGACATAGGGACAGAGAAAGCCACTTTGTTTTATTTTGTCCACTGTCCGACAGCCCCTGGTGGGCCGTTGGTTTACATGTCAAAAACGTCATATCTGTCAACAGCCGCTGGTGGGTTTTTGGGGTGGTATTATCTCTATAGACAAGCACAAATTATTTATTATTGCACTAGAACGTTCCGATCGGTGTCGGAAATTAATCGTGAAGAACTAAAGTGGCTGTATGATTCAAATTTATTGCACCGTTTCATACGAAATAAATAAATAAAACGTGACTCAATTCGCTGATTACGACGCGCGCGATTGGCGTGTGAAAAAAAACGAATAAAGTGTGAGCTTCTATAACAAAGTACTACAAAGACTAGCTAATTCTTTTTGTTCGATTTCTAGTCAATTTTGACCCAACAACACAACTTGGAGGCCTTAATAAGTCTAAACCTCTTCGTTTTAAATACATTTCAATGTGTTTAAAACCTCGATCTGCCAAAATTGTAGTTCCGGATTCCAAACTATCAAGAAATTTACTATGTTCTAACCAATTAATACCACTGACTGCCTCCATATCCATGAGACACCAGGCTAAATAAAGCCCGCTGCACACGACGGTTGTTTTGCCGCTGGATTGCTTGCGGGTTTCATCGATGGCTGCTTTGCTGGCAGCGCTGCGAGAAAGTGACGTCACTACTGTCTCTATAACGATGTCGCGTGCTGGATTTCGGTGATCGGACGCGTGCTATTTTTCGTGATAGCTTGCTTGCGTGTTTGTGTTTTTTCGTGCTACATTGAATTTCAAAGATGTCTCAAAAGTGGTCCTCGGAACAAATAAATGTTTTAATTGACGCATACAAAGAAGAACCGAGTTTGTATGCTACAAATACTCCGAATTATCTCAATAAGCATCTTCGAACTGCGGCTCTTAAAAGAGCGAGCACCTCAGTTTTAAGGTTAAGACCGACAGTGACGGCAAAAGAATGCTCAAGAAAATTTCATAATTTGCTGAATCACTTCAACATCGAGCATTCCGAAGTAAAATCTTCTTTAAAAAGCGCAACTAGCACTGATGACGTGAGTATTTAAAAAAAATCTAACCTAAAATTAAATACAATAAATAATTAATATGTATGTAAACATTTTCCGGTTTATACACCGAGCCTGTGGTACTACGAAAAGCTGTAGTTCCTCGAATCCTACGTGATCTCGCGTGAGAGAAGGAATTACTTCTGTAGTGAGGTTTCACTGTCCGATGTGCCGTCAACGTGCCAAAATAATGTGCTAAAAAACTTATCTTATCTTGCTAGATACCATAAATCGAAAAATCTTAAATATGAAAGTGTCTGAAGGATATACAATGGCAGATAGTCGATCTCCCCGACATGCGTGAAAACGACACATTTAATTTTGCCGAGATCTGAGGTGCTAAAATCATGATTTCGTCGAGGGATTCTTACGTGGAAAGATCAGTGGGGTACGTAGAAATAAAACAAGAAGCGGGTACCTGTTACTTAAAAGGCAGAGTTACACCTGATCATAATGTTCGTACAAAAATGTTCTTGCCGTTATCAACGAGATTGAAGAAACGATTACGGACATTAAGTGTTTGGACTGTACAGCAAGTCAAGGTGGATGCAAACACGCCATTTGTTTCTTAATGTGGCTGATCAAACAATCTGAGGAGCCATCGGTAACATCGATAAAATGTTATTGGACATAGCCTAAGCTGTCTTCAGCTGTTACACACAACTGATGTATCGCTGCAAAAGAGATAGGGAAACGAATTGCAAAACTAAATCCTGGTATTCCAGACAAATTGAATCCTGCTTCAGTTGTAAACGAATGCAAAATGAGGAAAATATCTGATTCATTATTCACTAACTACCCTAGTCATGAACAAACACTAGATGGTAACAGCATTTTTAAACTGACTTTAACCTATTGTAATAGTCTCCCTCAAAATGAATAAGGTAAGTTTAATGAGTGGCAGAAATTTACAGAGGAAATAAATACCACAGAGTTAAAAAACAGTATTGAGGAAAATACACGCAGCCAGGTAAATTGTCAACTGTGGCATACACTTCGACAAACAAGAATCACTGCTTCAAAGGTGCATGAAAGTACCAAGTGCAAGACAGATGGTGTCCTTATTAAAATGATTCTTGGTGGATATAAAGTTCCTGAGACAAGAGCCATAAAAAGAGGCAAACACTTGGAAAATCAAGTAGTAAAAGAAATAGAAAAAAATATGAACATAAATATAAGGAGCTGTGGATTAGCTATTATAGGAGCATCGCCTGATGGACTATGTGAGGAGAAAAAAATCATCATAGTGATTAAATGTCCCAATAGCCATAAAACAGTTGAAAATTATTGCTGCCAAATATACAGGAGCAAAAAATCGACTCAGAGCGCATCTTTGTATTAAAATGTCTCTAAGACGAAAACTTGTTCTGAGTCTTACGTTTGCAGTCTCACCTTTTCATTCATTGTGAGTTTGAGTCCCATAAAAGCCCATCTGTTAGCTTAGTTCCTATCAAGTGCCGTTTAATGTCACCCGGTACACATCTGCTTAATTACGAATAAACGATTTTACCTGGAAAGCTTTAGTAGGATAAGAGGTTCTAGCAGACAGCGGTCCACATTAGAGCGAGATGACCAATTCATTGTCAGCACTTCACTAAAAAATCGGACTCTATTCAGGCGTCCAAGTTCAACAACAACTCAGAGAACACAGGGTTTGTCTGTCAGTAGGTGGACAGTAAGTATATCGGGAGCTTTAATACTGATATGTTTTCCATCCAAAGCATACATAGCGTGCGGAAAATTCCATTTCTCCTCGAATTCTTTAGAAAATGCGAGCCACTCTTGTTATGAATGTAGTAACTGAAAAAAAGTATAATGTTTATTATTAACATTAAAAGGAAGCCCGTGCCCAGTTATCAGACAGGAAATTAACTGTTTTATTAGTTACAGGATTCGGCAGGAGAGTGCTCTCTCTTGGACACAAACAGTAATAGTGGAATTATAAATGAAACTACTGATTCAAAATGCAATACTTCTGAAAGTAATACTTCTTCAAAGGCATCTAATCTAAAAATATACGTAAAAAGAAACCAGTAAAACGTACTCGTAAAGATTCTGTTACGGTTCTACTGCACTTGCTGCATATTTGTTAAAATTGAGGAATGGGGACTCTGATGACAGAATAAGCTCCTTAATTTAAATGCCAAGAAGTACATTAGAGAGTTTAAAGGCAAGGGAAGTCCTTCGTATGCAGTTTGTCCCAATGCATTTAGAGCTGAACCATATTAATAAGCAGGAAATAGCACAGAGAAACCTTCTGATTCCTGATGGTCTTTTTTGGTGGTAACATACCTAATACAAAACCAATTTTATCATAGCCGATAAGACTTATATTTATTGTAAGAAAGTTACCGGAATTTGGTGAAATCTTTTTTATTTGTATGTTCTGATGGATATTAATGATATGTTGGGTCCTGCAACAATGTCAGATGCTCAAATTATGATAAATGAATTCAATAAAGAATCTCAACCACTAAGGCAGTACTTTCAAGATGGCGATGTTTTTATAATAGATAGGAGCTTTAAAGATTCAATCTCATTATTACAAAGTTGTAATTATTTTGTTTATGTACCCTCTTCCTTCGAAGAAAATGAAGTGCAGCTATCAACAATAGAATCCAGTAAAAGTAGGACAGTCACAATTTGCAGATGGGTGGTTGAAACTATCAATGGAATTTTAAACAATGGTTTAAAATATTTCGACATGAATTAAATAATCGAGCTTCCACTCAGTTAATGATTGATTTTTCTATTGCTGCTCGAATCAACCTTTTACACCACCTTATACGAATAGGTCTGACGCTGCACAAATTTTACAAATTATTCAAGAAATGATGTATCAACATCATACCTTGAGTGATTATATCAAACAATAATCAAAAAGAAGAAGGGTTCAATTTGTAAATATTAATATATCATCATGTCAGGAAATGTGATTGAGTTTCTTGTATTTGAATATAATGATTTGATTTCAATTGCTTGTGGAACTTATCAATTGCGACAAGTTCGTTCCTATTACAGAGAGCACATTCAATTCAATAGACGTAAACTGATACAAGTGTGTAGAGATACTTCGCTTGATGATATAAAAAAAGGATTGTCTCTCTCTTAAAGCATTAGACTTATAAGAGCAAAAATCCAAAGTAGGCATTGGAAGAAAAATATATTTCGTCTATATTTTATTTGATATTAATCGTAACCGTAACCATGTAGTGGGCAATAGAACTGTAGGGTGTTGTTCTCGACACAAAAGTAATATGAAATCTCCAGCACGGTTTCTCGACACTTTATTAGTTAATTGGTTCCCTTCTACCAGTAGATAATGCAAGAGAATCATTTTTACAGATATATTTCATTAGCGATTATGTACGACAAAGGGACGCAAGATTACAATGTTTTCCAAATCTTAATCCTATGTTAGTTGAAAGCTTGCAAAGTATGCTTATTGAAAATAACAAATACATCCATGATTTCAAAATTGCTCTTCAATTTTTCCCACCAAATTCAAACGAAAATAACTACAAAATAGTTATAAATGCTGATCGACGACCTTCGGCAGAGCGTCCAGGTCGCCATAATGAACCAACAACAAACGAAGTATCTGTGCTATTGGCAAATCAAGATTGTGATAAACGAGATATAATACTTCGCAGACATGATAATCAATTGCAGAAAATCTCAGAAACTCATAGATCGTATGATGATTTGCAGCATCCTCTAATGTTTGTTTATGGGGAAGATGGATATAATTTTGCGGTCTATCAAATAGACCCCAACAAAGGCCAACCAAATTTCCAAATGCTCTACAATATTATTGTTACCGATTAATGATAAGAGAACATGATTACAATCATCTGCATAATTACAAACAATTATTTAATCAATACTTAGTTGACGTATATGCTAAAATCGAAACAGAACGGCTTATTTTTATACGAACTAATCAAAAGAAGCTTCGATGTGAAAATTATATTCACCTTCAAGACCCAATTCATCAGAATGAGAATGTAGAGGACTTGGGTCAGTTAGTTATTCTTACCTTATCCTATATACCTTCATCGTTTACGGGAGGACCTAGATACATGCATCAACGCACACAAAAAGAGCGTAAACAACATTTATTAAAAATAGCTTCCTTGGAAACGAAGATCGATGAAATGGAGAGATATTATAAATTGTCACCCATTGAGATAAGAAATGTTCCTATTCCAGTAAAACCAGAAAACAAAGTTGATCTTTGCAATATTATCCAAAATATTTTATTATCTTTTATCAGTTTTTACTAACGCTAATAAAATATACTTTACTATTCCATGGAAGATACTAATGTCTAAAGTACAGGCTCGGCCTAGTTTAGACGTTAGTGATCACTATAATGTGTATATTTTGTTATTTAGTTGTAAATTTACATGTTGACTAGTTTTTGTAAAATATTTTGGTTGGTTATAAATAAATAAATATGGTTTTGCTAATAATCGTAAAGCAAAACGAACGATAATAGCTGACCATAAACAGATCTTTATTTATAAACACCCAGTAGTATAGGTACACTTTCTGCTCCGGCAGCAAAAGTGCAACTGATTTAGCAATGCTAATTATGGAAATAATTCGAAAACTTAATAAGGTGGGCCTAAACGTTTTAGGCCACCATATGCAACCAAGGGACACCTAATGTTAGTGCATTTAACACCCTCATTCATCAAACAAGGAAAAATATATAAGGAGTAACGAAGAATTACGAAGAGATGTGTTCCAAGTGGATGAAAAAGAAGTTGTTCCATTATATGTCCCACCTCACCTCATAAAGGGTATTCGAAATAATTTGGAAAAACAAAAATTAAACATGTCATATTAATGGAACAACTACGAGTAAAACAGCGAAAAGGGAGCATATTATATAAAGAAATATGCCTCATAAAAAAACTAACCGATAAGCACATAAAACCTGACAAGTTTAAAAAGATGGAAGTGAATATGCTACACAAGTGCTAAGCCACTTCATCTTCCCCTCCCGCGGGTACAGTACAGTGACGTGCTCGTCATAATTGTGTTTAGTGTGCGATTATCGGTTCGTGAGTTGTTTATTGTTGTATGGTATCTTACTGTAAGCAGCGATTCGTAAGTTTTACCAAGTCACCAAGTTAGCCCAAACGGTTATTCAACGATCTGAATTCGGCAAGATCTGTTTCCCCGTTCAATCGAAACGTCTACAATTATCAGAATCAGCAGATACTTCGTCTGTAGACAACGGCAGCGACGCAAGCCGCGCGGACTATTGCGATATGGTGTTGGAAGGATCGTGTAGTGTATGGTATAGGCTACTAATACCAAAAGTGTCAATCGAAGTGTAAAGGTCTAATGGAACGCAATGATATAGCAGCTTGAAGGGCAAAATATATTTTATGAATGCGAAAGTATCGTTTCGAAGAAAACCGCCCGGTCGTAAACCTCGACGAAACATACATCCACGCTTCGTATTATGCCCAAAAACGTTGGCAATCAAAAGAACAGTCGGGGATTCTTGCATCCGACAGCATTGGTGCAAGATGGATTATAGCTCATGCTGGTGGTAAAAGAGAATTTGTGAATGATGGTTTGTTATTATTTAAATCGAAATCCAAGTCAAGCGATTATCATGATGACATGAACGCCTCAAACTTTTTGGGTTGTTACAGAAAAAAAGTATACCGAATTTACCACTTAACCGTATAGTAGTTATGGACAATGAACTTTATCATTGCACACAAATGGATAAAGCACCTATAATGGGAAATTTAAAAACCGAAATGCAAGAATGGCTTACAAAAATAATATTCCATTCGAAGATTGTTAGACGAAACCGCAAGTATGTGAACTAATCAAGAGACACAAAGGTGATTCAGTATATGAAGTTGAAAAAATATTAAATGAAAAGGGACATGAAGTTGTTAGATTACCGCCATACCATTGCGATCTCAACCCAATTGAAAAAAATTGGGCAATTGCCAAAAGGCGTTTAGCAGAAAAAAATTGTAATCAAGAATCAAAAGAAATAGCTTCGATCACGGAAGCTGCTTTTAAAACTATAACTTCAGAAGAATGGGTCAATGTCTTCAATCATGTGGAAAAAATTGAAGATAATATTTTCAATCCGACAGGCTCTTTAGACGTTGAAACGGAAAAAATTCTAATTGGCATCAATAGTGGTACAGATTCTTCCATAGAAGGCATTGACCCATTAGAGGATAACAACGACGTGAAATTTAAAACATGCAATAGATACTCAATTAAAGACTTGCAACATTAATTCTGGCAATTTATTACGTCTATATGTACTATATTATAAAATAGTTTTCGTATTTTACGCATATCAAACGTAAAGGTTTATGCGTCGTATGTAGACATAAATTTACAAAATATTTCAAGTCCATTATTATTTTACGCCCGAACAATAATTAATATTACATTTTGAAACGTAAAATTACATTGCAAGAGTATAATAATTAATTATTTTTAAATTTAATAATTTTCAAATATAAACCCAATTCACTAAATGCCAAATATGCTGTTTCCAATATGTTTTTATCAGTTTTTTTTGTCATTTTGTGTCAATTAAAATAAAGTACGTTTGTTCAACAGTTTATTGTATACTATATTCTTACAAGTACCCCTCTCTCAACCCGGACTGAGCGGAGCTACGTAAATACGGCGGCGCGCTGAGGAACGCGCTTGATCGGCGGTCGCTCTCGGATGGGTTGGACGTGTTAGGTCGTGTGCGTAATAGGTTCTAGTACTTATATTTGCGTCTAGGAAGGTCTAGGTAGCCTAATATCGGTCTGATTTTGTGTGCGTATATCCGTATAAGTGTTTTTAGTTTGTAATTATTTAGTGGTTGATTGTATCCGTTATAATTTATAAGGAATAAGGAATTGTATTATTTTTGTTACATTTTTTTAAATTAATTTTTCTTAGTGTTTATAAGAATATTTATTATGAAACTCAAAATATTAAACCTTTGTTATTCAGACTATTAAAGCATTTAAGACTAGGACATTAGGAATAGGCAAAATGGATTGAAAAAATTGGTAGAAATAATTGGACCCTTGCAACAAATACATATATTTGTTCTTTGTATTTTGAAAAAGACTGCAGAAATTAGTATACATTGAATTTACCTCAGCTGAAAAATAATAGCTTTCCAACAATATAACCGGTAAGTGAATTGGTAATAAATAGTTTATTTTATCTATATTTTTACTATTTTATTTATACTATTCGTAATAAAATTGTCAGTACATAACAAAGACAATTTCGAATAATTTGATCAAAGTCAAATCAAGGGGAGGAATGACTTATCCTTCACGTTGTCTACTAAAAATTGTGACAGACACTGAAAAATAAAGGCGAAACCTATTAGCATAGATAGGCTAAATTTATAATGCCCATACCCTGCAGCGGGAAGTAAATACATAAGCTGACACAAAAATGTTCATTCATTTGTTTTTTTTCCGGGTATTTAGCTACCAGAGAATCGTTCCGATCATTGGGATTTCGATTCAGAATTGGATTCATCACCATAAGAAGTATAGTTCATTTGTACAGCTATTTGGAAAAAAATAAACGATATATTTATGCCGAAACCAAGTAAAGAAAAGTGGAAAAAAATCTATGGCTTACAGTAGTACACTTAGTACAGTAAAGGCAGTTTCCGAATTGTATTGGTAGTTTAGATGGCAAACATGTCATGTTTTTTGGCCAAGAAACGAAGGATCAACATTTTACAATTACAAAAATAGACATTCTGTGATTCTTATAGCGACGCAAATTATAAATTTGTATATATAGATGTAGGTGCCTCAGGTCGCAATAGTGACAGAGGTATGTTCGCAAGATCATTTATAGGGATATCCTTAGCGGCCGGTATTGCTGACGTATCAGATGACACTCCTCTAAAACGCGATGGGGAACATGTCATAAATAAGTGTATTATCTATGGGGGCACCAAGAAAGAAACCAAGAAAGAGGCAATGGATATATCTACAATAATATTCGTCTCTGCCCTAAACATTTTGAAAATTATTTTAAATTACCCAGTCATCAACTGACTAGAAATGCCATTCCGACATTATTAAATATAGGGGAGAGCGGGGCTAAATGTTATCGAGGTAAGTTGTTCCGATTGAAATAACATTTCGAGGAAAAAAGATAACAATATTTTGTAAACACGGCGTGAAACGGAACGCCACAGCGCACCGTCGGCCGCCATCTTAAGCACGCCAGTGGCACCCGAAACATCGGTATCACAGCACGTGCGTCACTGTTTCACGTAAGTAAATGTTTTCGTATATGGTATTTTTGGTCTTTCTCGCGAATTTTAATGATAAGCCTCTTGTATTTTGGTATTTTAATTAAAGCATTTGTCTACTGTATCGGTTCACTATGCCTAAATTACGTATGTTTCGTAATCTAACCTACGTCTTGCATTTTTTCAACACGTGTCTTTGGGGCTAGATGTTCCTTTTTTTTGGGGACACGTTGTGATCGCGGACAACTTGCCCCAGTTTATTTATATAAACAATGGAATAGAAATATTGTAATTTTTCTTTTGTAGCATGCGGATTTATACGCGAAAATCAACACGAGGTTCTGTATCACAGGAGTCACAGACCAAGTAGTAGTACCGACGGCCGACTCGCCTATATAATCTTTAGCCCATATCTCATTCATTCCTTTATATCATTGCATGAAGGTTGGTATTTTTTTTTAACATGGATCGAGGCAGGCAATGGCAGTTATTGTATTCAGCCTTAGCACGAGCGCCGCGCGTAGTTTAGTGTTTATAAATTTTATCCATTTTATTATTTTGCCAAGTTTCTAAATCACATTACAGCGATTCAAAGAAACTTAACAAAATAATAAATTTTTAGGTGATATGATGTGTAGAAAATAAATAAAACCCTTAAAATTATTTATTTAAAAATTTATTTTTTAATTTCTTTTTGTACTTCTCTAAAGCTTTTAATTGCATTTTTGGTAACATAGGCCTTTTTGTCAATCTTGAAATGTCGGTACGCTTTAAAAATTTTTTGATAGTGTTGCACCAATTCACTATCGTAAAATTCACAACAATATTTATAAAATTATTGAGAATATACTGTTTGTGGTCGTCACAGGTTATGAAGTCAAATGAATATTTGGAGAAAATATTTGTTTTTATATCGTTTGATATATTATTTTTGTGAGCATTATTCTCCAAATATTCATTTGTTGCTGTGACGACATTGGTAAACAGCATGACTGATGCTTCGGATGGGTATTTGAGACTTTTTTATGAACATTGTCATATTCTCTTGTACTGATCCAGTCGTGAATACCAAGACTTACATTGCTTGTTAAATTGTCTTGGCATTCACGACACTTTGTCTGGCTAATTAATTTCTTTACAACCCATCCAGCAGTATAGGCCCGTGAGTGAGTATTCATACGTTCACGTCGGGCCTGTTCCAGTATATTCCCAATATCACATATTTTCTTTGGATGACTCGACTGTCCAGCAATTTCATTTTCAAATAATGTATTTAGAAGTATAGCTGGATCAGTCGAATCATCCTCACAATTGAAGCTATTGTTATGAAACTTGATTAATCTTGTAACTAATAATGATTTAAAGGTGCAACTGAAGGTATGGCTGTTGGGATAATTATATCTATAGTTGTAGGCCCTATTTTGACCAAAAAAATTTTCAATCGGGTCTGAGTTGAAATATCTGGGCCTCATTATATTAATTTTATTACATTTTAAATACTGCCACACCCTCATAAAACTTTTTAATGTAGTAATAAAATTTTTTATAGAGGGCAATGACTTTTCTTCACCATTTTGATCCAAAAATTTCAATTTTTTTAATGTTTGTATAGCTTCTGGCCAAAATTCGTGACGTTCGGAACATTCAGTAACTGCTTTTTTGAGTGGCTTTACATGACTTTTTGTATTGTGTATCATTGATCCGTTGACACTGTCAAATAATTTATCGAAGAAGGCCACAATTCCAGCAGTGTTTTTTAATGTTGTGCTGACTGGTCTTCCATCTATGTATGTTGCTGGAATGAGAAATACTGATATTTAAAAAAAAGATATACTTTGAGTTTAACCTACTAATGAATAGGGTACATAGTTAATTCCTTTTTTTATTGTTAATTCTATCAAAATGTTACAATAAGCAAAATCATAACAAGGAAGAATATTTAAAATAAATTAAGTAATAAACAACTTTCAAATATTTCAAAATTAGTGTTGGTAAGCAGAAAAGGATGCAAGAGGAGGTCACCTTACATAAGATGCGTGAGACCGGAAAAAAACGCATGGATCTTTATCAATATCTTGGACAGAATTTGTTTCAATCCTACCAGTTTTATACCCACTGTATACTAAGCAAAATAAAAGTTTATAGGTACCCAAACCAATATCATGTACACAAACTGAGTCAGTTATGTCATATTAACTTTACATGAACTATGAAGTAAAAACAGATTGTATGAGTTTTCAATACTTACAAAAATTTGCTGTATAAAGAAGAGCAACAGACATTGTTCTGCTTAAAACTCTGACACAGTTATTGAACTGAAAATAAGTTCAGAAATTAATTGATTATACTGACTTTCATACTAAATATAACTAAAACTACACATTATTTTAAAAATGAACTTGCTTTTAGTTTAAAATTTAATGTACAGTATTTAAAATAAATTTCATGAAACTGGTTACAAAAATTTCACTAAGTTGGTTAATTTCCTTTGGTGCCATTTTTATTTTGAAGAAATTACTTAAAACACAACTTTCATAAAAATTCAAGTATTCATTACCTTCATCTTCTTTATTTTTTGAGGCATGACACATTGGTCATTCAATTTATGAAGTAATCTCATATCAGTATGCAGGCAATCAGTTTCGTAGACATCGTAATGTCTTGCCAACGAGATATTTTCCCGTCCAAAACAATATTTTTAGTTAAGAAATTATTACGTAGACCCTTGAGTAAATGTGGCGGGTCGTAAATTATATTTAACTTGACATTATCTATAATAATGGTTCCATCTGCAAAAAAATAAATAGTTATAAGTTACCTTTATGATAAAAACAAAAGAGAATGAAGTACTATGTTTAATGAACTAACCTGGGTTTTCATTATGCAAAACATTATAACGACTTGTCTCTACTTCCAAATTTTTAAAGGCCGATTGGAAGGATGTGCCTTGGTCGCATATTAAGGCTATGGGATCTAGCCCCAGTGTCACTGCAGAGGCCACAACCTGTCCTAATATTACCTTGATTTCTAGGCCAGATGTTGCTTCTTGGCAAAAGTAAAAGCATTATGGCTGCTGCCACTTATAAACGGCCCCCCGCAACATGAAGACTAGGGCGTGATCGGCAAATTCACATTTTCTGTTGAGCACCTCCACAAATCCTTGGATGCTATCCTTATATTTATCGAAGATCAGTGCTGTATCCAACGACATTTCATCGAAAATTATAGAGCACATCTTCTTGTTTGAGTCCCAACTGCTAACCTGGAAAAATACTAGTTAATTGACCAAATATATGACAGTAGGTAAATTGTATAACTACAATATTTAGCTAACCTACAAAAAAGCAAATTGATTTTCTGATGTCATATAACTTCATTTATAATGATATAAAAATACATATGTACCATTTAATAAAATGGTAAGGAAATAAAATAAAAATCTAGAATAACAAATAAACACTTGACTGAAACAATGTAGCATGGCTTTCTTTTGGTAAGTGGTGTGTGGTAAGTGCTAAGCTATGCTGCAGTATGAAGGTGCTAGATCAATAGGATGGTACCAGTATCTCACAATAAACTTACACATTGAATGTTTTGAATGCAAGTGAAATAAATAATACATTAGTAAAACCTACCTCCTTCTTTAATAAGTTGAAAACTTGAGGATTAATTCCAGGCCTTAGAACTAATTTAGCAATCATTGCATTTAGTGTAGATTTTGTTGGTAAAATGAAAATTTTACGAAGAAATCGGTAACACTTTGGGCTCTGTTTCATTATTGACAGAGCAACAATTTTTTCCTCTGTTGTGAATCGCCTTGCATTTTTATTTCGAGTGCAGAGGTTAATTTGCATATTGAATATTTTTTTTGGATATGGGTTAATGGATTTAGTAAGCTTTCAAAAGCCGTTTCTTGACACCATTTTAATGCTGTCTGTGCACGTTTTCGGAAGCTTAATTCCTTCTTAGCCTTTTTGAAAGCTATATGCATTTTTTTACACAGTGGATGTAATTCTTTACATTTAAGTCTGGAACTTGGTGTCTCATAAGTTTGCTCTGTAATGTAAAAACAGTTAATCATTATCATTTTATACATAATGAATGTAATTGAATTCCCTTAAAAATTAATATATTTTTTGTGTTTTACTATAGGACATTTTTTGCCTTGTTACACAATTTTAATAAATTTAGAGTAGAATAGGCAATCTGCATGTATTATTTAAATATTATTATACAGTTATAGCCCAAATCGAAATATACATATTGTTTTATGTGCAAGTTCCAAAAGAATTTGTACAACTTAAAAATATTTTTATTATACATATACAATTGTACCAAGCAAAACTGTATATTATAAATGCAATTATTACCGGAGGTATTAGCTGTTTGGGTTACATTTGATTTACCCGAACAACTGGGCAATGTCCCAGCATCAGCTTCTAGTGCAGGTTTTTTCAATATTCCAGGACCTAAAAAATAACAGGTTATCAAACAAATGTCCACTTTGATTATCAAACGAAGAAAAAATGTTGGAAAAGTATTAATTTCAACAATATACATGTTATTTTCATATGTAACTTACCATTATCAGTAGGAGACTTGGCATAAGTGTGTTCATAGTGACTTTTGCGTGTATAATTGTGGTCTGCGAGAAAGTTTTCTGTAAAAAAATTAACACAAAAGTGCTTTATGACATAAATTTTGAAGTGTGACTAATAATTATTTATTGTTCTATAACATCATGAGGTTTACTATAAGATTTTTCTGGCACAAATAGCCTTATGGATGAAATGTTATTTATTAAAAGTTATTTCTTCATATATTTGAGTCTAACTCTAGTATTATAGGAAACTTATCAAGGCGAATAATATACTAGAAGTAATTATACAATTAGGGGCCTCTATATTAAAGTTAAATTGGTATGCGAATTAGCCTTACCGGTAATTTTCACAGATGGTATTCCGCTTGAAGTCTCATCATGTGTAAATAAAGAAGGATATGCTTGGCATGAAAGACGTGATTTTAAAGTAATAAACCTCGTATCAAAGTGTTTCTGACACACCACACTGATACCAGGAAGCAAACTTGAAATATTACAAACACCTTCAAGCTGTTTTAACCACACATTGAGTCTTTTCTCATCGATGTGATGTGATCGATGTGATTAAATAATATAGCGTCCTTTCGCGAATTTTGGCACTTGCCAACACAACACTTCACCATTTTCCTCAAAGCAAAACCACAGTTCACCACGAGAAAGATTGAGCTTTTATTACAAAATACCACGGAGAGGATAAGTTCACTCAATTGACGCAGTACTTGTAATGGCCGTAAACAAACATGGCTGCGCAGACGCCGCGTGGAAAGGTACCGCCCACCAAGCATGGCGAGCGCGGGGTATGTAGAGTTTGCGCGAGGGGTGGTAATGTCATGTCGTGATATAGAGCATAGATGAAAAATATCGCAAATAATATAAGGGCGGTTACTGGGCCATGCACAGGAGTTGATGCAAAGAACATCGGATGCAGTTATTAAGGATGACAGGAAAATAAAAAATGTTGCCAGAGAATTAGATATTTGTCACATGACATTATACACATTTGTTAAAAAGTTAAAGTCTGGAGTAGAAAATATCACTATTGGCTACAAGAAAGTAAGATTTGTCTTTACCGAAAGAACAGGAAGATAAGTTAGTAGAATATTTGTTGAAATGTGCTTCAATTTTCTTTGGTCTTTTGCCAGAAGAAGTGAAATAATTAGCGTACGAATATGCATGAAAATTCAACGCTCGCAATATTCAACCACCTTGGCACGAAAACAGAAAAACTGGCGCACATTGGCCGACTGGTTTTTTTAAAAAAAATCCTCATCTGCCAATAAGAGTACCGGAGTCAACAAGTGCCAGCGGGCGACATCTTTTAACAAAAACAATGTTAGCGAATTTTTTACAAAGCTAAGCACAGTGTTGAATAAATATAAAATTCCACCTTCCAGAATATATAATTTAAATGAAACTGGCGTTATCACAGTGCTAAAGCCGAGAAAAATTGCCAAGAAGGGAATTAAGCAAGTTGTCATAGTATCAGCTCATAGTATCCGTTCTGTCAAGGTGCCACTAAAAAAGAACATTTATTACTTATTTTAAAAGAAGCCATAAGAACATTATCTAGCACTGGCCTAAAAAATTTTTGCACAATATGTACATAAAAAATCTGCATGAGGAGACAGTGCAAGATGATATAAAAAGAGGTGAAGAATTTAAGAGCCGGGGCTTCGAAATTGACGGGATTAAATTTTTTCCAGTTTTTCACCCACCACACTTATTAAAAGGTATGAGAAACAATTTATTCACTGAGAATCTCAAATTTCTTGACAATGGCATTCTTAAAATAACGAAATGGAAGCACCTGCATATGTTTATGGAAAAAGATGAGCTCCGATTTTAATAAATAAATTAACAGAGTCGCACGTAATTAAGGAGAAAATACCAAGAATGAAAGTAAAGTATGCTACACAGATATTCAGCCCAAGATTGTCAGCAGCTATGAAGTTTAGCGCAAGTTAGTATCTGTTTTCATTGTGCCGCTTTAAATTGAAAGTAATATCTAATTAATTGTGCCCTGGTATTATGTATCCTTCCAAATATAATAATAGAAATAACACAACTTGGGGTTTTCCATGACCCATGATTGTTGTGTCTAATTTCTTTAACCACTAGAATTTTAAATTATTACTTAAATATGGTACAATAATGCCAAAACTATAACAGAAATGTAGAAACCTTAGTAAAACTTTATTTTCTTGATACATATTTACGAAAGTGAAAATATAATTATCATAGTAAAGTTATCGTTGTTCCAACTTATAATATAGTACATCCTAAAACTTTTCCCCTAGGACATAACGTTCTTCTACAAGAATGTCATGATACGGCAGATTTGCTCTTCATGATGGACTAATTGTTTGACTCCTTTAATGGACACTCCTACAAGGAGCAACATAAGGGGTGTATGAGCTGTTTAAAAAATGGTTCCCCTTACTTTAACCTGTGAGATCAACTTATTCCAGTAATTCGTTCCATGGGATTTGAAACTAAAAAAAGACGATGGTACTAAAACTTACCAAAAAGTACCATCAGTAAAAAAATTGATCCACAATATCCAAATATACAAAGAATTGCGGCTACATTTAAATTTTAAAATCACTAGCATATTAACTACGAAATATTAACCAGGATCCTTTGGAAAACTTTTTTTCAAAAATTAGAAGTAACGGTGTTAGAAATACCAACCCAAATTGTAGACAGTTAATAAATGCATATTATACATTAGTTATAAATAATTTTGCAACCCCACATTCTGTAAATGCTAACTGTGAAGATGATCATAGTTCAATTCAGTCCATAGAAAATTTCTTAACAGAAGATGCTTGCAATTTACAAAACAGAGATCATGAAGAAATTCGCCAGCCTGCTCAAGAAAGAGAAGATTTTTTTAAATAACGAAATTCAAAAATATATATCAGGCTCGGTATTAAAAAAAAAGTGTAAGAATTTTTAAAAGCTGTCCTGTATGCATTACAGATCTTTTATTAAACGAAAGAGACGTAAAATCATATATTTATGAGAGAGACTATACAAAAAAGTCTCTTACATATCCGTCTATGAAATTTGACATTCTAGTTGCATACAGGAATCGCCGGAGTCGTCAAATTTAAAAGACATAATTTCATTTAATGTAAATATTCTTTGTGATTTTCAAATCATCACCTGTAAACTGCACGCATTTCTGCTTAAAAAAATATAATTTCTATGACTATGTACTAATATAATTCTACACAGTTGGTGTGGTGGGATTACAAGAATATTAAAAGGAAAGCTCAGCAAATTTAGCGAAAATGATAAATTTAAGGCAAATGCTGATAATTATTTCAAAAAACTTTTTAAATATAAAAAACGTGACGGCACCGATTTTTTTCATTTAACAATAGGGAATATGCACCAGACTTCAAAATAAGTCAAAATATTTTTTTAGTAATCTTTTTTAATATAGAAATATACCTTAAAGATATTTTTTAAATTTATCAACTCTAAATCGGTAAAATAAATACTTAAAAAATGGCATTTCAAATTTGCCGCGCATTTTTTCCAAAACGCGATCTATTGCTTGAAAAGGAAAGTGACGACAATGGGCACGTTCTTATGAAGTTTTAGCTTGTTGTTTTACGTTTGTTTATGAGTTATTTTGTGCTTTCTTTATACTATTAAATAAAATGGATTATTTTGTCACGAAATACAGTTCTGTAGCAATTCATTAAAGAAACTTAATCCAAATACTACGTTGCTCATAACGTGCCCTATGACGTCACAACGAGTTCGCGCCAACATGGCGTTCAAATGCTTCGAAACTGATAGCAGTTTTGATATTTTTTTTGTACTTTATTAATTGATATTTTCAAAGACTTATATTTTTTTCCGATAATGTAATAACATACAGAATTGATTAAAAATATAAAAAAATGATATGCATATTCCCTATTATTAATTTCATGCCAGCTATTAAAACATGATAGTTTTGAAATTCATGATTGCAGAAAATTGTCATTACATACTTTAATAATAGAGTATGCTGACAAAGATTGCGATGTATTTTTGAATAATATATCCCATCTTTTCACGGATGCCAATGTGAAGAAAGTTGAAAAATACACGCAGGTATGCACGAATTACGGTATCAAATGCCTATAATATCTTAAGATGCCAAACATTAGATGACTCTCTAATAGCCACTATTATGGGAGCTGTTATACCTGACACCAATGCTATGAAGAGGGAGCGTAATTTAGAGGAAGAAGTTAAAAAAGTGGTTTCAAAAATCTCGCAAAAAATATTGAACAATGTGGCCTGGTTTTATCAAGCAAATATCCTTATATTGCTGCTTCACCTGACGGAATATGTGATGGAAGTATAATAACAGAAGTAAAATGCCCATCCACAAAAAAGAATGAACAAAACTACATTAAAAATAATAAATTAACGGAAAAATATATGACTCAGGTGCAGTTGCAAATGTTTGTGACAAATTTAAAGAAATGTTATTTTTGTATGGCCAGTTGGGATTTCGAGAATAGCCATATTGTCCATTTAATTGTAATTGATTATGATGAGGAATATACTAAAGGTGTAATTCAGCAGCTGACATCCTTTTGGAAGACAAATATTTACCATATATTATATAAAAGCACAAAATAAAACAAACATGCGATTCAATCAATATTTTTTATTTTGTTTTATTTGATAATGCTAACTTGTAGATTTATAAGGGCACATGCTATAACTACACATTCATCTAAAACGCGAATTAAGTTGTGATTTCCAGCTGAATGAGGTTGCAACATAGAAAATTCTCGTAGTCTTCTTATGACCCTTTCTATGTGTATCCTCAGACTGGCTATTCTTTTGATTTCCTTGCATCTTGTTTTGTAAATTTTGTACCATAGGAAATGCTTTGTGGTCTTAACAGATGACACTGCTTTTGTGATAATAGATTTTCAATATTTTCAAACCCTCTATCTGCTAAGATCTTCCTGGGTCTAGAATTTCTACAAATTTACTTTCTTCAACTAGCAGGGTGTCACTAATTCTAACTTCATATCCCGGTGATATAAAGTTAATTAGACCATCTGGTGTGTTTGAAATTAAATATTTGATTGTATTTGCCTTTTTATATTCTGACTATGTCAGTGCCTGGTGTACAGATTTGGTCGGTTTTTCAATTTCTATTTCAAAACAATCAATAATATTGGTTACATTACACAAGGGAACAAAATTAAACTTTTTTTTTGTTGTATGGAAATTTATACCTGTTGTTTACTAATGTGACGTCGCTTGTTTCAAATCTACCCTCATTTTTTTTTCTAACAGCTTTAGTTTTAGAGATATAGCTGTCAGACATATTTTTGTACTACTCACATTTAAACTGCAATCTATTCCAACTGTTTACAAAAAAAAACGTTTTTTTAACAATGTCCACGTCGAGATATATTTGTAAAAACAATCCCAACAGCTTTTTTAACATCTTTAGTGAAGAACATTTAAAACTTTTACCCCCTTATTCATAAGAAATCGCTAATCAACCATAATAGCGTAAATTAGTTAAATATTTTTAAGAGGAGATAAAACGTTGATTACGCTCAGCCACTAATAATTATTCATAAGATTCCTTTTGACGTATAACCACTAAAACGTCCCGACCCCCAACTTTGACATAAGACTGACATAAGATCATAAGTTGTATAGGAAAATACATTAATTTTAAAAAACGTTCTAATCTCAAAATATAATTAAAAAAGCGTTATGAAAAAAATATATACGATGCTTAAATAAAGGCCCTTTAATGTAACATTGGTCAAATAATCATTAGCAGTAGGAATATAAAAAAAAAACGGCATATTAGTATGTTGTCTACGGGCAATGACGAGTTGTGCGCAGGAGTTTTTAAAAATGTAACTATTGTTTTTTAACTCCTTTATTGTTCTTATACAGTTTATTAAATGAAAGTTTTACATTAATAATTATCAATTACCTAAAAATAAGCCATATTCGACGCGTGATTCGAAGTTTTATAGACATGAAAGTAAATCACGTCGTTGTTCGTCGGTTTTCATTAAATATTTCTGTATTAATTCTATGAAAAAATGATAAATAATTTGTTAGAGAGAGAAAACATATCATAAATATTAATTAGATGCCATTCGATCATTGAGAATATATCAAAATAATTCAATATTTTAATAGATTTCCAATATTCCGCTGACATTTTTAGCGGTCGCGCACCATATTTTTTGAGATTAGGGTTTGCGTTACAAAGTTTTTGTTCATACTAGAATGTGTGGTATGTTTGATGTTGGGTGTGATTGTGATGTAATATGTGTGATAGAGCCAATAATATTTTGATTTCAATTTACAATATCAAAGAATTAATTCATTAATTCATTTTAAATATTTCAATTATTCTTTGTGTTCTCTAAATATACGGAATGAATGGCGCCATCAGGGACCGCAAACCGTTATGTACATTACGATAACGTATCGCCTGCGAATGATCCGAACATTCAAATGATCTACTATTAAGCCATAAACAAATTATAAGATACGGCTGCCGGACGCGGCTGAAGAGTGGTACAACATTCAAGGACGCCCGTCAGCCGCATCTTATAATTTTCATTTGGCTTTACTAATGTAGTGATTCTAATGTAAAGCTGGTAATATAATTGGATACCTGTATCAGCCCATATACGTCCCGCTGCAGGGCACGGGCCTACTCTACAATCGACAATACGATTGAGAGTGGTTAGGCCATATAGTCCACCACGCTGGCCCAGTGCGGGTTGGCGGACTTACATACCATAGAAATTCTTATAAACCGCTATGGTATGCAGGTTTCCTCACGATGTTTTCCTTCACCGTTTTAGTGCGTGGTGATTGACTATCAATACACACATGACTCCGAAAAGTCAGAGGTGTGCCCTGGGATTTGAACCCGCGACCACCGTGAACATGTTGGCAGCCGCGTCTGGTCTGTTTACCAACAGGCCACCACGCAATAATTGGATACATTTATTGAAATAAAAAGAAGACTTTTAATAAAATACATTTTCAATTTTAGGTCATCAATCGAAAACCAACAATGCTCGTGAGTGTTTTATTTTTTTGATTTCAGTGATAGAGTGCCTGCGTAGTTTGTGTCAATTAAGCTAATAAAAAATCCGTCAGTAGTGCTAACACTTAACTTGAACTTTAGATTGAGCGACCAGGGTGCAAATGGGGGACACCGAGGCCCGGGCAGAGGCAGAGGCCGAAATGTGATTAAACGAAATGTGATTGTGATAAATATCGTTACCTTCTAAGACTAAGTAAACTGTTATTGTTATTATCCAATAAATATTTTGTTTTTGTGTTTGTTGGTACCTAAAAGGTGCAAGCATTACTATATTATATATAGATTGATAAATAAGTTAACTGTTATTGAAATGGACCAAAAATATATTTCTTTTTATGTTTGTAATTATTTGACTGATTTTATTGAAATAAGTGTAAAACGAAATGTGATTGTGATAAATATCGTCCCCTTTAAGACTATACGTAAACTGTTATTGTTATTATCCAAGAAATATTTTGTTTTTGTGTTTGTTGGTACCTAAAAGGTGCAAGTATATTATATCTATATATTAATACGTGATGCAAAAACTTTGGACTCCTTTTTACGAAAATTGCACGGATGCAGGAGCATAAAATTTGGCACACTTATAGTTTATGTGTAGGAGAAGTGCAGAACGCTAATATTTTTCAATAATAATGCTTATAAAGTATTAAATCAATAAATAAAACATTACACACACTATCATGCATTTCACACACACATACATACACAAGTATTTGTACACGCATAGGTCAAATTGTTTCTTTTGCTTTTCATTTGGCCGTAGACATAGAGTACTGACATAGATATATATATAAAAAGATTTTAATAATAATGCATAAAAAGTACATTCAATCAATAAATAAAACATTATACAAACCCATGCACAAACCAGCATGCATTTGACACACGCATACACAAGTATTTGTACACGTATACATACTCTGTAGTCAAATTGTTTCTTTTGTTTATTATAGACATAGTTGAATGTCAAACAGAAAAGTTTGTTTACTGTGGTTTTATTGAATGTCAAACAGAAAAGTTTTATTTGATGAATACTACGTGAAATACTGAGCGCTTACACAAATTGTGTAGCAGTAAGATACATTTAAATGTACACGGATTATCATTATATGCATAAAGAAAGCTCTGTAGCAGCAATCTGCAATAACATCATTCAGGTACAAAAAAAATATAATTTGCTATTGCTGGTTCAAAGCAATGATTGTAGTTTACGATTTCAGTAATTGCATATAGTTCAGGATAAATAAGTGATTTTGAGAGATACGTACATTTAAATGTGCATGAATTATCAGAACTAACAACATCGTCACACAGGTATTTCATATAATTTGTTCAAAAAAGAAATTGGCAAATAACAGTCTTGGTCAAATCGGTGGTTATAGTAGTTTAGTTTTCGACAGTAGAACCTTAATAATGTATTAAGTAAACTATTACTGATATGGCCCAAGAATGTTTTTATGTTTGTTTTTTTTCTGAATGGTGCAATTATTACTAGATAGAACTTAGTCGAAATAAGTAATAAGATTCGACTGACGGAGACGGCTGAAGAGAGGTAGAACATTCATCCCGTCGTGATCAAGGTCACGTCACGTTATACCGCTTGTCAGCCGCGTCCCTTAGCCGCATCTTACAATTATTTTTCTGTTTTATTACCTGTTTTACTTACTAAATCGTACAAATCTTTAATTATTAATTTATAGATTTGAGCTTTTGTATATATTCTTAAATATTTATTCATTGATTGTAATAAAAATTTTTAAATTTTAATTTTGTTTCTAATGTTAACCACAACATGCATATCGTACCCTTATCCATAATGTTTGAATACTATTAAAATTGTTGGTTCTAATGGATTATGCTATTAGTACCTTTACCTATACAAATCTCGTCGTAATAAAGGATAATTTCTTATAAATCTATCTCAAATTATAATTTGGTTTCTAAACAAAATACTAGAAAAAAAGAATCATAGCTGTGCATGTCTCGATCGCTAAATTTTGCTTCTTTCAAATTTGGATAACAGTACCTGTACTTCTAATAAATTTCAACATCCTAGCATTATTACTATTTCAAAATTTGTTGGAAGACAAATTTACACAGGACCGGATTAACTGGGCCCCGAGGTTTCAGGGCCCCTTAATGTATGACGAGTGAGCTATTTTTATTTGAGAAATTCTTGTTTCACTTATTTCACTTTTAGACGAAAAAGAAATCAAAGTCTAACGAGAAAGAAAAAATTGATTTCGAAGAAACAATAAGAAATTATAGTGTGTTAAAATAAATACAGTTTATGAATTACGGATTTTTACTAAATAAAATACTTCTATATAAAGAATCATATAAAGTATAAACAAACAAATGACAAAAACAAAATATACAGGTACAGTCGGTATCGGTGGGTGACTTCGTACCTGGCAGAAACCACTGTTTAAGCGTCTACGACAAAAAACAAAGACTTACATTTTAGTGGATACCGATGCAAACATATCAGTGGTACCAGTGTCGCGTAAACAAAAGATAACGGGCGAGCGCTCCGATTACAGGTTATACGCGTCTAACAATAGTGAAATAAAAACATGGAACTACGGTGTTAAAATTAAACTTAGGATTAAGGCTCCCGTATCGCTGGGAACTTGTAAATGCAGATGTAAGACAAGCAATATTAGGAGCCGATTTTTAGAATCACAATTTGTTAGTAGATTTAAGCTCACGTAAACTCATTGATAAAACAACTAATTTAATTTACAAAGAAAACTGGATTATGCCTGTTTTATATAATATTATCAAGACCAACAAAGATCCACCCAAAAATGCGGTCGATGAATTACGAAAAAACCATAATCATGAGGTTATAAGGCTACCCCCTTACCACCTTGACCTTAACCCCATTGAAAAATTGGAGACTCATAAATAGGAGAGTTGCTGAAAAAAATGTAGCCCAAGATGCTAAAAGCATCGTAGAATTAACAGAAGCTGCTTTTGAAAGCCTCACTCCAGAAGACTGGCAAATCCAGTGAAAGTTTGTGGAGCATATCGAAGCAGAATACATTAAAAATGATGGATTAATGGTCATGAAGATTAAACGCTTCATACTATGTGTTGAAAGTAACAGTGATACTGACTCCAATAACCACAATATTACCGAAGATAGTAACAGTAATTGTTAAATGAGTGGAATTATCCCAACGGATGACCAGTTATTTCGAAGCAGAATACATTAAAAATGATGGATAAATGGTCATGAAGATTAAACGCTTCATAATATGTGTTGAAAGTGACAGTGATACTGACTCCAATAACCACAATATTACCGAAGATAGTAACAGTAATTGTTAAATGAGTGGAATTATCCCAACGGATGACCAGTTATTTCGAAGCAGAATACATTAAAAATGATGGATAAAGGGTCATGAAGATTAAACGCTTCATAATATGTGTTGAAAGTGACAGTGATACTGACTCCAATAACCACAATATTACCGAAGATAGTAACAGTAATTGTTAAATGAGTGGAATTACCCCAACGGATGACCAGTTATTTCGAAGCAGAATACATTAAAAATGATGGATTAATGGTCATGAAGATTAAACGCTTCATACTATGTGTTGAAAGTGACAGACATATATTTTTTATTAAGGGTGAACCCAACAATGTGACGTCACGACGCGCAGCTCAGACATGTCGGCGCCTCTGCGGCTCCCCGCTTCGCCCCGTATAAACTGCGGAATTAGTAAAGGCGGGCGGAGATTGTCGGAATTAGTGCCGCCCGGGCGCGCACCCGACTCTGAGCTGTGAGCGCCGTGAAGGGATATAGATAGTGCCAAAATGTTGAACGGCACGTACTTGTCGAAGTATTCCTATAACAAGAACCAGAAAATACAGTCCTTTTGGAAAGCAGTACTATTGTCATTTATATTCCCCGAAACTCATCGAAGGCGACGTACTGCACATGTACTATGTGATTCCAAGTACTGCGTAGATTGAGTGAAATTAAAATCAGCATTAATCTTCGATAAATACAAAGATTTTATGCGAGAATTTGTGGAGGTGCTAGAAAAAAAATGTGAATATACTGATCACGCACTTGTGTTCATGTTAAGCTGTTGATAAGTGGCAGCAGCCAATATGTTTTTATTTTTGTCAAGGGGCTATATCTGCACCAGAAATAAAAGCTATATTGAACAGCTTGCAGCCTCTGTAATAAAAGGGGTCTTAATCCTATTGCATTAATATGCGACCAAGGCATATCGTTTCAGTCAGCTGTTACAAATTTGGAAGTAGAGACGACACGGTATCATATTTTGGAAAATCGAAACCCAGGTTGGTTTCTCAAACATAGTAACCTTATACTCTTCTGTTTTATGATCATAATGGTAACTAAGAGTAGTTCGTTTTTTGCAGATGGGTCCATTATTATAAGTGATGTGAATTTTAATATAGTATATATTATGATCCTCTACATTTACTTAAGGGTCTAAGAAACAATTTTATAACCAAAAATATTGTCTTGGATGGACAAATATCTCGGTTGCAAGATATAATTGATGTCTTTAACACATTAACCGCCAAGCTAATTTGACCTATATGTTCCATTTAGGCCGTTTGGTATATAAATAGTATATGTTCTGGTATGTATGTACACAATTTTTTTTTTCAAATTATATGCTTATTTTAGAAATTATAAAGGTTTTTTTGTTTGCGGTCACCGGTGGCCGTCGCGGCGTATAGATTGAATTTCGCTTCACAGCGCCGCGCGGGTCATTTCGCCGGTCACCTGTCTCTTTCGCACCCCTTTCTCTGATTGGTGGATTAAAACACGAACTAAAGACTAAAGAAGGCAAAGTTCGTACAACACGAAGATGGTGTCAAGGATGCTACAAAATAAATGTTCAAAACATGGGCAGGAACATTGCTAAAAACAAAACTAAAAAAGTAGCCACTTTTTGCTCCGACTGTCCATCACAGCCACATTATTGCTTGAGCTGTTTCAACAGGGAACATCGTTATTAGATGATTGTTAACGTTTTTAGGGTTCCATAGAACTTAATTAAATATATAAAAATAAAATACATTTTTCATTTATTGCCATGTGATTTTTATGAAAATTTACTTGAAAACTTATAAAAATTTAGAAACCAAGCGCTCAATAATGTTCCTGGGCGCCGCGCTTATCACAACGTACGTTAAAACGCCATTTACGAGTGACCGCCGGCTCTCAGCAACGATTCAAAAACTAGTGTTCTTTACCGGTCACCGGTGACCCCCATGGCGCTGAGAGAAGGGTATGGTGCCGGTCACCGGTGACCCCCACGGCGGTTAACGTGTTAAAAGTGATTGCCTGCATACCGAAATGAGGTTTTTACATAAATAAAATGACCAAAGTGTCATACCTGAAAAAATAAAGAAGATGTAGGTGATAAATTGATAATTTAATGTTCATTGAAGTAATTATATATTTCCTTTAAAAATAAAAATGGCAGCAAAGGAAATTAACGAATGAATGTCATTTTTTTAGTAATAAGTTTCATTAAAATAATTAAAAAAAAATAACTTAATATAAATATTTTTAAACTCAAAACAAGTACATGTTATAGTTATGAGTATGTTTTAGTTCTAACTGTATCTGCAAATCACCACTATCAATTAATTTCTTAAGTTATTTTCAGGTCCAAAATTGTGTCAGAGTTTTCAGAAGAACAATGTCTGCTTCGCTACTATTATTATTATTTTCGATAAAATTTGAATAGTGTAGTAGATATATTCATTTTTTTTAATGATTTCTCGTTTACAATTTTGCATATTGCAACCTTTTGATATTATATAGAATCAACTACATATCACACATTTTGGGCAGAGGCAATAAAAACATTAAAGAAATTAAAATTTTTGGACAAAAATGGGAGAGAAAGTCAGTGCCTTTTTTTTATTACTATGTTAAAAAGTTTTATGAGGGTGCGACAGTATTTAAAATCAAATTAGTATAATGATGCAAAGATATTTTAAACTCTCTATTTAGATAGATAGAGACTCGATATTTTAGGATCTATCGAAAAAAAATCGGCCAAGTTAGTGCCTATAAATTATAGATACAATGATCCTAACTGCCACACCTTCAGTTGCACCTTTAAATCGTTATTAGTTACAAGATTAATTAAATTTCACAATAATAGTTCCAAATGTGAAGATGACTCAACAGATCCTGCCATCATTGTAAATAAATTATTTGAAAGTGAAATTGCTGGACCGTCAAATCATCCAAAGAAAATATGTGGTATTGGGAATATACTGGAGCAAGCCCGTCGAGAAGACATGAACACTCACTCATGGGCCTATACTGCTGGATGGGTAGTAAAGAAACTAATTAGTTACATAAATTGTCGTGAATGCCAAGACAATTTAACAATCGATGTAAGTCTTGGCATTCACAATTGGACCAGTATTAGAGAATTTGAGGTTATTAATAAAAAGGCTCAAGTACCCATCCGAAGGAGCAGTGATGCTGTCTAACAGTGTCATCACAGCCACAAATGAATGTTTTTATATTTTACCTCAAATATTAAAACTCAAAGTACATATTTTTGTAATTATTGATATTTGTCATTCCAGCATATAACGAACGATACAAGGCCATCAGCTTTACGAGGAACAATATTGCTGCAATATTGGCTTTTTTTGACAAATTGTTCCGATTGTGTGAATGGGTCGATTACAGACAATAAAAAACATCGTGGAAACCACTAAAAAAATAGTAACTGAAAATTCTTAGCATCACACATTTTGGCCAGAGGCAATAAAAACATTAAAGAAATTAAAATTTTTGGACAAAAATGGAAAAGAAAGTTTATTTTTTTTATTACTATGTTAAAAAATTTTATGCGGGTGCGACAGTATTTAAAATCAAATCAAATTAATATAATAATGCAAAGATACTTTAAACTCTCTATTTAGACAGATAGAGACTCGATATTGTAGGATCTATCGAAAAAAATCGGACAATGATCCTAACTGCCACACCTTCAGTTGCACCTTTAAATCGTTATTAGTTACAAGATTAATTAAATTTCACAATAATAGTTCCAAATGTGAAATGACTCGACAGATCCTGCCATCATTTTAAATTAATTATTCGAAAATGAAATTGACTCCTGAGTCGTTTGATAATTGGCAGTAGTGAGTTGGTACGATAATAAGGCCGTAACATCATAAGCACGTGAACATCTAGTGCTCCACTTGAATCTGTTAAAAGATACTTAAAGGTCGCAAAGAATAAAACAGATTTTAAGAGAAAATAGAAATTTTGCTCAGCTCATTGATATCAGCTTGAACAATGCCATTATGCTTAAGAACTAAATTAAAAGATTAAAAGGACAAAAAAAAAACAGTTATGGCACGAGTTACGTACGCTCAGACACTAGAATATAAGTAATTAAGATAAGAAAGCTATGTCTCCTTAGAATTATAATCTTGTTTATTCATGTAACTTAGACGTAAGAATTATATTTGTGAACCAGTTTGAAATACACTCTCGTGTAGAACGGTTGTTCTTTTTTAAAAGCTCCCCTCATAACTCACGGCATAAGAAAGTTCTACAGCTCTCTGAGAAAACTGCATTCCAAAATGCAATAAATAAATTTTCGACAGCAGCGAATATATTTACAGTGCTACAGTTCCGTGAGTCCGGTAAACACAAATTAGGGAGCAGAGAACAAAAAAGTAATGTCCTTAACCCTTTATAAGCAAGGATCTAGAGCATATAGATGGCTCAGGAAATTCTTTATTTTAACGTCTCCGTTGACTTTAGGCAGGATGATATCAAAAGCATCCTTGCATCCTAGGATAAACGAACATTTATTCCAGCAATTGGACAACACCAGCTATGGAATTGGCTTCGCAAATAAAGATAATTATAAGAAGTATAAGTACAAGAAGTGAATTCTTTTGGCTCTAAAATCATAGCGACTGCGTGCGGCCAGGGCGTGACAAATATAAGGGCAATATATTGGCTTATAACAAGTACAAGCCAAAAATATTTAAGGGAAGGAAAATGTTTATTGTTGATGGAGAAGAAATAATTCCAATATATGATCTTCCACATCTCATTAAGGGGATACGAAATAATTTGATCCAAAAATATTTGAAATTTGAAGTGGATGGCCAACATAAAATAGCCAAATGGTCACATATCATGGGACTGTATAGCGAAAATCCGGTATACAAAAGTATTATACGTTAATGCCTATCTAATTAACAGATCGACATGTTGTCCCTTATAAAATACCTAATATGAACGTAACATGTGCCACGCAGCTCTTCAGTTGGTCTATTGCAGTCAATATGGGATATCTTTTAAGTAAGCAATACAATAAAAAAATCACGTTAGTAATGTCATTTATGGAAAAATAAACAAAATAATATTATGGGCAATAATAATAAGTGACCGTAACATGGGTTAGTACATCTGATCCTGTATTGCTAGCGACCCAGCTCGGCCACAATATCCGCGTTTGTATCGGGCTGGAAGGCTAGAGACACTGACATACCCCTTTCGGCCTCCTCCGGGGATATCGAAAGGGGAGCTTAATAGCTTTTCCTCTAGAACAAAAAACAAGTAGATCTCTTCCTGACGGAATATATACAGTGTACCGCGCTGGAAGGACAGTTTTCGCCCTCACTTGGGATACCGAAAGCGGGGCTTAACAGTTTCCACTCATCAAAATTTGATGAAATAATTTCATATTTAGTTATATATTATGTATTTATTCATGTAATTCAATAATGTATAATTACTTTATTAAATATGTGATCTATTTGTCTTTCTTTTATAGATATGGAAATTTTGCCGCAAGAATGCGAAGATACGGCAGGTTTGCTTGTTAATTTTTGATAATTTATTTAACTCAGTCAACGGTAGTTACTATAATTTTACAAAAAAAGAGCCGGAAAGCCTCTTAGAACTGTCACAAAAAATTCATCCCACGAAACAGTGTGGTTTGAATCGAAACCGGTTTTGAAATCGATGAAGTTTTGCATTGGCCACAAATCAGGTGTTTTCCGTCCATTATAAATTGGATACAAACCATTGAAAATATGGAATATGTTGTCAATGATTGAATAAAAAATATAACTTGACGTCTCTATGGATGAGACATTTTAATCAGGATCCCTTAGAAAGCTTTCTTGGCTACATTCGAAACCATGGATACCGTAACACTTCTCCTAAATGTTGACTTCGAAGCAGCCTACGATTCGTGTTTGATAAATAATATCAGCAATACGCATTCACCGGGGTCCAACTGCGAAAATGATGAATGCACTCCTAAGTCCCTCAAAGCCCTTTTTTAAAGAAACTGAGACGTCAAGTAATATAATGGAAATTGATTACGAAGATGTGAACTTAAAAACATAAAGCTTTAGCGTTTGCCTAACAGAAGACCACTGGACCTCATGAGTCACGACCTAATCTGGACAGTTATGTGGCCATAACAGGGCATTATTTAGATAAGGACGATTTAAAATTAAATTTTAATCTTTTGGTTTGGTTTTTATCTTTTAATTTTTGATTATTATGTGGTTTACATTTGCGTAAATCCTAGTTACTATACTCATGACGCAATTGTTAATCAAATGTTTACAAACTGCCAGAACTAGAACCATGTTCTCCAACTTTTTTAAGCTAAGTTGTTGGTAGAAACAAGTCGTGCACATCGAAATAGTTTGCTTATGAAGCATTTCACTTTTTACATGATAAGAATAATCCTATCGACACGTCTGATACAATTGTACCTAGTTATGCGATCTCTATTCACCGTTTTAGTAATACTCATGGTCCACTAAAAATAGATTAACATCAATAATGTTTTTACTTGAATAGCATTTTAATTACTATAAATAATAAATAAGACGACTACCAAAAACAAAAACCAAATAAATTTAATTTATATAATAATATAATCAATTATTTTGTAATTTGATCATTGGGATCAAATTACGCACACCACATCATCATGGGCGATTTTAATACCGATCTCCTGGCCCTTCAATCTTCCAGACGCCGTAAACTTCTTGACATCCTTGAGTCGGTTAACCTTCACCTTTTACCCTTACAAGCCACTCACCATAACATTGACGGTCATGACACATGGCTTGATATTATCCTTACCTCTGCTCCCTCCCTTGTTTCCTCTCATGGACAATTTCCTGCCCCTGGGTTCTCTCACCACGATCTTATTTACATCTGTTACGCCCTCAAACCCTCCAAACCCTCCCCTAAGGTTTTGCACTTGCGTTGTTTTGGAAGGATGGATAGGGACAAGCTTAATGGGGACGCTGCTAACATTAACTGGGATAAATTAACATCTGCCGAATCCGTCGACGAGAAAGTTCAGATCTTTAACACTAAGATTCTATCTCTTTTTGATGCGCACGCCCCCATTGAGAAAATTAAGTTTAAGCGTCCTCTTGCGCCGTGGTTGACACCAGGTGTTCGGATGGCGATGAGACGAAGAGACCGCGCTTTTCGAGTTTATAAAAGGGACCACACTGAAGAAAACTGGTGCTTATTCAAGGCTGCAAGGAATCGGTGTAATCAGATGGTACGTAATGCTAAACGCCGATACATTCTTAGTAATATATCCATGTCTTCCCCTGCTGATATCTGGAGATTCCTCAGAACTCTGGGTATAGGCAAAGTTAGCACAGAATTTCATGGTGCGACCTTTGGATTGGATGAGATTAATCGACATTTCTCCACTTCTACCTTAATCAATCACCAAACCAAGCGTCGTACCTTGGAATTTATAGCTGATCTTCCGAGGCCCACCACTAACCCTTTCCAGTTTTCTCCACCTGGAGAGATCAAAAAGATAATCCTTGCAATCAAATCCAACGTAACTGGCTACGACAACATTAGCCGTCGGATGATAGTCGCAGTCCCTTGACCATCTTCTTTCGCCCATCTCCCACATTGTCAATCAATTTAACATTCTTTCACAATTGACAGTTAAAGCTATTGAAGAGAACATTATGTCAATTGAAACTTATAAGAAGCCTGATGCTGTCACTGATGAACCACGTGTTAAAAAACCGAGACTTGATACGAGAGAGGTAAGTTACAGCTCACAATTTAAGTTTTATGTAAATTAAACGTCATACTGACTCTCAAGTCTCAATTAATAATTATTACTCTTTTTTTATATTTCAGACTAAAATATCTTCTTTTTACAATGAAAAAGAAAACTAAGCTTCAAGCTGGAACATCCAAAGATACGTTACAACTATGTTGTAAACCCCAATACAAAAATACAGCTATACAAACAAGAAGAACTTCCACCCCAGAAACAATAAATTTAAGAAGAAAAGTAAAAATTCTTGGGCAAAAGCTACATAGAAGAAAAATTAGAATAGATAGTTTAAAACAACTATTAATTTCCATTTTAAAAAAGTGAGGCAATAATTTTTATGAGGTAAACTCAACGATGCATAATATATTTTTGAATATTCATAAAAAAATAGAATTTATTAAAAACAAAAAAGGTATTAGATATGACGAGGATGTCAGACAATTTTCTCTGTCATTATATTACTATTCGTCGAAAGCGTATAATTTCTTACGCAATCATGTAGCACTTCCTCATACCGCAACTTTGCGAAAACTTTTAGCGTCAAATAATTTTAATGTCGGATTTATGACGGAAGTGTTTAAATTTTAAGAAAGTAAAGCACATATTGATGACAATCTACGAGATGTTGCGTTAATATTTGATTCTATGGCAATAAGGTCCGACTTAACTAACTAGAAACATGGTGACAAATATTGGGGCTACTTAGATTATGCCACCAATCATCACGGTGACAATGCCACCGCAATGTCCCACTCACATGTTAAAGTTAGCTCGTAACGTTTTTGCTGAAACCAAGTTATCTCACAAAAAAATGCCAATAAAAGCAAAAGGCTTAAGATTGGCCAATAAATTGTGTGATGGCCATGTTAATTTTTTTAACAAAAAAATTAACGTCAGGTTAGCGACACAATTACTGAGCAGTTCAGTTGCGAATGCGATCGACTTTTTAAGAGCAAGCGGTGATTTGAAATTCAAAGAAAGTGAAGTCACTGTCACATATTATATAAGAATGTGTGCCAGAATATTTGACATTTTTAATGCTTACGATCCAAGAGCCACGGGTTTTTAATCTCCATTGCGTCTATCCAATAAAGATTATTGGGCAAATATTTTAAAGGATACTTTCCCTAGTATCCTTTAAAATATTTAATGGGATTACAAATTAATGACCAAAATGTATTACAACACCGCCGTAAAATGTCTGTTTTAGGTTTAATTATTAATACATATTCCTTTGAAGGTTTAGCAGTTGATCTCTTATCTAGTAAAGAGGCACTAAAATATTTTTTACCCTACAAATGCTCTCAAGCTTCTATTCTATGAATTTAGATATAGAATAAGAAAGTTAATGTATAGAAATAGTATAAAACCATCAATACATGCGAATTGTACGGACGATTCGTTTGAATTAACTCCCATTTTAGAATTTAGGACTGCAAAAAGAAGCTTCCTTCCAACATCGAGCGACACAATAGAAGATTTCATGCAGTTTGCTGCTCTAATAAAAATTTGGAAAACTCTGTTCTGTCGGAGTATAAAAATAACATTGTTTATTATATAGCCGGATTCGTAGTAAGAAAAATATTTGATAAATTGTCATGTAAGTTTTGTCATGCTGTTTTACTGAAAGAAAATAATATTGACCACGATTATATTATTGATGTTAATAATTTTTCGGCATTCGCAAATCAATAAAGTAAATATTGCGTTGACAATTATAATAAAATCATGGTCAACCTACTAGACAAGGACTGAACTACCGTATAGCGAACTTTTCGCTCGGACCGTTTTTTGACCATCAGTGCGCAATCCTGTTTACTTGTTAGATCCATATAACGATGTATCTATGCGAACCGTTAAGAATAATAATATGTTAGGTAAAAATAGGCGCCATCTTTTAATCAAAAGGGAGGATATCGAGAAAGAAGCCTTGGTAAAGGACGAAGTACCATAAATTTAAATGTGCAAAATGTATATAAGTTGCCGTACATAAAAGTGCCGCAACTAAAAGCTATTTTTATGTAAGGCAAACGAATATTTTAAAGCATAAAAATATAAGGCTTTTGGGGTTATAAGTACGCATGGACGTAGCGTACATGATGAAGTTGTATTGTGTTCCTGTATTCAGTGGAAGTGACACTGTCAAAATACTCGTATACCGTACGCAGTTGGTTTGCCGTGGTGGAAGAAAACTATCAAAGCTGCAGAATGCAGTGTTTTGTTTTATAATAGAAACGCTACTTCTACAATTATCTGCGTTTAGCTCGGATGCGATCTACTAGTGACCCTTCGCTGAAAGAAGAAACTGAAAGAAGCTGTATCATAATACAGTCAACGCTGTTTCCGGAAAACCTAAGTGCGTGTCGTGATCCTGCCTGCATCGACCCTGCCTTGTATCTTCTGCTATGCAACCGGAAGTGCGTTCTACTAGTGCAATGCCGATGACACACGCAGTCTACATTGTAATTTATATGTAATTCCTTAGTCACTGCATATAAATATAATAGTTGCTACACCATTCAAAACAAGAAAAAAAACAATTACAACAACTTATTATATACTCTCATTTGATCATAGTATGTCTAAAGTGCCCAAAATATAATTAAGTTTTGAACACAGAGAATCTCAGGCCCGCGAATCGAGTCCAAGTCCAGATAAGGTTGAGCTCCCTCTGAGCCCGATAACTGAAACTCATAGAAAATCACGACAACCCAATATGAGTATAGAAATATAACTCAACACCCTAATGAAATTCATTAAACCATATGGCAGAAATAGGGAGACTCTAAATTTGTGTTAGATGATTAGATGCGGTGAACAATACACCGCGAAAGACTGTCCACGGCCGCGTGAAGAGCTCACCACGGGCCCGAACTGTTGAGGCGCACACAAAGCGAGCCGGACAAGAACAAGAAGGTAAACCTTTCGAATATGTAAAAACATAAAAAGGTTACTAATAATGTAAAAATGAAAATGAGTATGGATGAAAGGAGAATAACAAAACAAATACATAATGCGAATGTGGATGGAACAGCCGCTAGGGTGCGACCTCAACGAACATACACTATCCAAATCGGTGATACCCTCAACAAGGGTCAGTTCAAAAGTACCCTGAACCGACAAGAATGCATGAAGAGGTTAATGAAAGTGGATGAAGCGAAAGTAATATGTCATGATCGAGCAAAATGACGGTCTATAGCCTCTGCTTACCCCTATGGGATACAGACGTGACGATTATGTATGTAGGTACGAAAAATGTGTTTTAGAAATAAAGAAAAAGATCATTACCTTTCCCCTTTAAAGCAGACTTTACTACTATTTCCTTTCATTAAATCATTTGGCAATGGTAGTATAATTTATGTATGATTATTAATTTAAAATTATTTATTTATATGTATGTATGTGTATATATATGGATATGTATATGTGTATAAGTAATTATGTTTAATTAGTATTATTTAGCTTTAAGTCATTCTTTATTTGTTACGCTGCCCTCTCTCTCTCTTCTTCATTTAAATGGTTCCATCCATCCCATGATTGTCTGTAAGACATTGCTGTTGAGCGATAAGACCGCCATTTGTACTATTTGTTATTATTATTTATGTATATTTATGCTGTTATTTAGTTTGTGCACAATAAAGATTAAAATAAATAAATAATAAATAAACTTTTCAAGATAAATTTGTTTCCGTCGTCTCCCGCGTCGGTCACCACGGCAGATCCGGGCACAAAGAGCATGCTAAGCTCGCCTTTTTCCCTTCACCTCTTGCGAAGGATTTGTTATGTTCAACTGATACGTTGACTGTGACTAGTGATGACGATGACAACTTACATTCTGGACTTGCGAATTTGCCAGGGGAGGTAATTGTCAGTGTCATCCCCAAAATTTCGTTTTCGCAGTTTATTTGATATTTTCACTAACATTTTTTTGTCAATTAGTAAAGTTCTGTGTTGTGTGTTCGTCCAGTGAATGTGGTAAAATAAATAACTAGCAATTTGTGCTGTTTAATTATTATTTCATAGTTTTTTCTTTTTCACAAAATGGATGTAGATCCTCCTGACCCTCCAGATCCTTCTTATCCCCCAGATATTCATATGGATCTTTCTGTAACTCCAATTAAAAGACGACTTGATGCAGAGTCATCTATTACCCCAAAAAAATCTATAAAAGACATAGATTCAGCCTCAGCCTCCATCCAACGTCTATATGTTCATCCAATGTTAGTAGAAGGCATCAACAAATACACAGATTCTGACAAAGGGCCATTTATGGTCCAAATTTTCAGAATCGAACCTGACCCTTCGTCTGGTTTAATCATTCGCCCTATTAAGTTTGGATAACTTCTGTTCAAAATCAAAATAAAAGACATAAAACCCGTCAGAATACAACGTGTTGGTAGAAACAAAATCTTTGCATCAGCTGCAGAGCTGAATTCTACAAACAACTTTTTTATTAACCTGATCCTCACTGACAACCACTATTCTGCGATTATCCCCTCCTATATCATTACCCGTAAAAATATCCCGGTAGATTTTTCCATGGATGAGTTTGTTGAGAGCCTTGTTTTACCCAAAGGATTGTCCATGTCTGAGTAGAAACATTGTCAAATGTAGAAGTATCCTGGTCACCGAGCCAAACTGTTGTGTTAACTTTTCAAGGGCAAGTTCTTCCTGAAATATTTTGTTAATTCCACACATCTCTCCCAGTAGTAATCTACCAATACCCGACTATCCAATGTGTTAACTGTCGTCTTTTCGGTCATGTTAAAAGTCAGTGCAGATCCTCTCCTATATGTTTTAAATGTTCTCAACCACATGAGGGACATTCATGTGACATCCCAGAAAACAAAGCAACTTGTTTTTGTTCAGGTCGTCATTTTTCCATCAATAAATACTGCCCTGAACATAAGACAGGTTTCCATTAAAAAAATCAATGCCTCAAAACGGAGTTTCATACGAGGAAGTTCAACAGCAAATCTCTAGATTAAATAAAAAAACTCATTCAGAAGTTTCAGTTGTTGTTATAATATATATTAAAAGATTTAAACGAAAAGTTATAAACTACATTTATGAGACTGCCCAGTAAGATGTTTGCACTGTAGGCGACCTAAACACAATAAATGTACCAACAATACACTGATCAACGACAAAAAATTCCAAATTAGTAAAACAAGGCAAAGTAATGCAGTACAATTACTTCGAAGTGGATTCCAAAAAAAAAACCAGTTGTATAATACTCCTCATTCAATTAAAAGAGTACGAAATAAGTTAATAAATAAGAAAATGAAATATTTTGGTTATAAAGAAAAAAAAATGGGACTTCCTTCAGCAGCTGTACTGGGATGAAAAATTGTTCAGAGAACTCAGATGCCTACAGAAAATAACCATAGAAAATATGTCAAAAAAAAAATATATGAATAAAATAAGCATATAGACGGCTACACAACTTAGTCATAACATAACTGTAGCTGCTGCATATTTGTCAGTCTTGGGCTTAATACCTCAACACTACTCTTATTAATTTAGTACCATGCGTAGATAAATTGATCGACTCTTCGAAACGAAGAGTCGCATTAATCTCAAAATTTAGTTGTGGGTTGGAATGTTTATGCATAATCAGGTCCAAATAATTCATTTCTGCAAGAACAAATCATTTCATTAGGAACACAAATATGCAGATGGTTTTCTGAAACACGAAATATAACAATAAAATTTATTTTCGTATACATTTTCGAAACAACTCTTAGTGCATATAGCAGTGCTATTAGAGCACTAATATCAGGTCTCTTCTTTGACCTTGAGAGGTTATGGCCCTTCACAAGGCTCATAGCAGCGAGATTAATCACTCGGAAAAAATGAATAGCAAAAGTGAAAATAACATGAGTTTGACATCATTTGAAAAACTAGATGGTGCAACCAACTATAACTCATGGAAGTTTATGATGGAACTGTATTTAACCCATGATGACTTATGGGAATATACATCGACTACCCCTGAAGATGCGATTAGTAAGAAAAGAGATCAAAAAGCAAGGGTGAAGATTTGCTTGATGGTAAATCCCGAATTCATGTACGTCAAGCGAAGACAGCTAAAGAGGCTTGGCATGCATTACAGAAGGCATATAAATACAAGGGACTGAATAATCGCTGTAGATTGTTATCTAAGCTGGTGAGTCTGAAACTAGAGCAGTTTCTGACTATAAGAGAATACATTGCAGCATTAATGACGACGGCGCAAATGATTTCTGATTTAGGAAAAGAAATCGATGATGAGCTATTGGCCTCCTTGATAATACAAGGTTCGACAGATAACTTTCAAGCCATGAGATTGGCAATTGAAAATTCAAATATCGAATTGACAACCGATTTTGTTAAAACAAAACTGTACCAAATGGAGGAAACATATACTGCTACATTCCTAATGTTGACAGTCAAGCACTTTTATCTAAGAAAAGAAATCATAATCCTCAACGAAAACGACCAAAGCTGAAATGTTTTATCTGCAACGGATCACATAAGGCTAACGTTTGTCCAGAGAAAAGAAATAAGAAAACAAATTATGCATCTGTGGCTTTAGCGATGGCGATTTTGACTTCAGAAGTTTTTTGGATAATGGATTCTGGAGCTTCTAATCATATGACTTCAAGGCGTGAATGGTTGCATGATCTGAAGAAGTATGAAAGAGAAGTGACTGTGGCATGTGCAAATGGGGAATGTTTGCAAGGTCTTGGAAGTGGTACAGTGGAGAGTAAAAAACCGAATATTACAATTGATGCAATGTATGTGCCTAAATTAGCATCAAACATTTCGAGCATGAGTGCTATAACAAAGAAGGGTATGAATGTTCTGTTTTATAAAGGAGGTTTTAACATATTATGAAGTGACGAGTGCAATTTATCCGGTGAATCCTTACTTTCAGGTGTAGAGGACAGTACACTACCAACGGACCAAGCATATAGATGTTAGGTACCACTTTGAACGTGAGGCAATTGTGAATAATAATGTGATACTGAAATATAAGGAGACAGCATGCATGATTGCAGATGCTTTAACGAAACCACTTCCAAGAGGGAAGTTTAAGTTTTGTGTGAGAGGTATGGGTATATGTATTTAATCAGTGTAAGGTACTTGCATGGACATTAAGTTAAGAGGAAATGTAAATTCAAAAATAAAATAAGCCTTTGAATATGTGAAAAATATTTGGGATGTCAGTTGTTGTTCTAAGTTGTTATTATAAACACACAAGTTTACATATGTCATAAACTTCAAATATTTTTCACATACATAGATATATATATATATATATTTTGATAAGTTTTTACTGTGTTGTGATTAAAGTTTATACCTAATGTATGTGCCACATTGAATGCTTATCAAAATATGTATATATAATATTTGAAGTTTATGACATATTATGTAAACTTGTGTGTTTACAATAACAACTTTGAACAACGACCAAAGAGAATTTAAAACACTATGTTAACAATGACTGACGTCCCAAATATTTTTCACACATTCGAAGGCTTATTTTATTTTTGAATTTACATTCAAAAAAAACCTTCCAGCCTGTCTTACACACTGGCATGAGGTTACACACAGTCCAATAGCAACTCTATGCTCTAACAACGACTATGCGAGCCACGGAACATGTGTTCAGTGGACAAGAACTGAGACACTAAAGACCAGACCTTACTCAAGACGATCATTCAAATTTCAGGTTACTTTTGTATTATTCCATAAGATTCAAGAGGATGGAACTAAGAATCAGAACTTAATTATGAGCAAAGGCGAAACTTAACAAAATAGTAAGTAGTAACGACCTAAGAAAATACCACTTTAAAATTGCGACCACAGGTCAATTCATTATCCAATTCACAATTACTAACCACAGACCAAGTAATAATAATTTCTAACACAGCCCACAGACTTGCAAGAAAACTAATGACTAACCACAGACCAAGTAGTACTACGACTAAATGGCCTTTTTTAGTCTAATTTAATCGCCTCTTCCGAGTCACAAACAAAGGAGAAGGTAATAGAGATGTTAAAATTAATAGATTTTTATTTTAATCGATTATTATTTTCTAATAATCGATTTTTTAATCAATTTTCAAAATACTATCCAACGATTTTTTCAGCAACGCCATCTATGCGACGTATGAAAAACTCTAAGTAGGTATATACTGTATAATATTATTTTCATGATATGAGGCACCTAAAAGCGACTGGGAGAAGCATTATATAATTAATAAGGATTATACTACAGCAGTACGCGTATACTGGTCAAAGATAATAACTTGTAGCAATACTACAAATTTAAAACAGCATATCGAAAGGAAACTTGCTACATGTGGACATTTGTGACAACAATGACTACTAATATTTTCATTGTTAAAACTTAAAAATTAACGTAAGATATTTTGTTTTATATTTTTATTTTAGAGATTAAAACGCGGTCGTTTTGTAATTATTGTTTAAAGCATTTCATTTTAAAAGTAATCACATGTAGAATTATCATCACCATATCAACCTATTGCCGTAAACTGCTGAACGTAGGCCTAAATGTGATATAGTAGTTTAATTAAATGTGAAATTGTAGTTTTTTTATTTATGTTTTAGTTTTTGATACAATAAGGTTGTTATTTTGTTGCGATGCTCATCACTCATTTTTATCAAAATAAATGTTTAAAGGCACTGAAAATAATTATATCTGCGTTCCTTATTCCTCACCTTGAAAGTCAAAAGGAACATTCACTTTGATTTTAGTTTTGAATTAGTTATTTTTTTATTCATTTCAATTTACTTGATTATAATTTAATAAATGATTAATATGAATTTCTGGGGTTTATTATTGTAATATGAAAAGCATTTAGATTTTTAGGTAATATATTTTTTTTTCGCATAAATCGATTATTTTTTTATTAAAATCGATTTTTAACAAATCGACAAATATTAAATAAAAAATGTATTTAAATTTAATCGATTTCTTTCCATTACCCTCACATATTTAACTCCGAAGACCGAACTTAAGGCCGAGGGGTAGTGGATGAAAAATTTGTAATAATTGATTGAATGATTATAAAAAATCGATTACCAATAAAAATAATGTTACGTATTAAAATCAATTTTTACATTCAAAAAATCGATTTGCGACCAAGTAGTTCTATAATCGATTATTTTTATACATCCCTAGCGCAAAGTGCATTTGAAACCAATGTTGCCAAATGAGTGGATTTTCCACTAAATCTGGTGAATTTTAGGTTTGGGAGTTGCTGAATATTATTGAGAAGATGATTAATTTTGTTATTTCCGATACACATTTGTTAAAATGTATGAATTAATGAGTAATTATTTCATACATTTTATTTAATTATAATATAGGCAGCAATATATCTAAATACATACTGCAACAATAAGCTATTTGACTATATAAACAATATTGAATTATTTGTTTCCATCCGTGTAGATTATTTAATTTTGAAACAAATTTCACTATCCTATAGTAAATATATTGTATATTTTGGCTAAAAACCACAACTACAATTTAATTTATTTTGCTTTCGCGCGACGTGATCGTTAACGATTTGATTGGCTGTGACGTCAAGCATTAGCATGAACTACTCACGTACAGGAAATGAATGGGATGGATAATGGCATACATACAAATTAAATATTAAAAATACCTTTAAAACGCATTATTTGTCATTTATACTCGTGAATTAACAATATTAACATGTCTGATGTAATTAAATGTGAAGAGAGAAAAATACGTCTCATTTTTTTGACAAAAACTCATTCGGACGATTGATTGATTAATTGATCTATGTTTCATTTGAGAACATGGACGTAATATTTGAGAATGAGTGACATATGCGAACGAATCTGTGGAACGGATGTTTACGAACGGATGCCATATTGTTCGACAGAGCGTTTTAACAGTGAAATTATTCAGTGTATTTTGTAAATTTATTTTTAAGTGATATTGATACAATAATTAAAAATAACCTTGATTTGTAAGGTCTGTAGACCCCACTTCATAATGTGGCATGGTTTCCAGAAACTAGTCAAATAGCCTATTTCTTTCCATCGAATATCATTAAACAAATTGATACAAAAGAAACATAAATAAATGTTTTTTTTTTTATGATGGTGCTATCCCAGATTATTCTTTTGATTTCAAATTGATATATTCATACATATACAAACTCATGCCTTTTCCTCAGGGAATCCCAGGGATAGGCAGAGTGTACCAGGATACCTACGTTACGCGTTGTGTGTTCGGCATACGATGTTATAGGGTGCGAGCCTTTCGCCATGGAGGGCACAAATTTCTGACTCCGGGCTGGTAATGAATAAAAAAATCTAATATCACTTTACCCGACTCAGGATTTGTTGTTGTACAGTTGCGCCACCGAGACTATAATGTATTATATTAAAAATATGTATTTGTATTGATTATCGATCCTCCTCTACAAAATTATTGTTATTTTAGAAATTTCGTTTTGTGATTCGCGCCACATTTTGTTGATATTGTTAGTGGATTTCTGGTGGTTTTGAGTTTTGAATTGATCAGTTCAGTGCTTATTTTTTGAGTGTTGAATTGAATTTGGTGGAAAGCCAGTTTAACTGTTGGCAACACCGTTTAACACTTTTGACAGTGACACTAACGTAGTGTTTTAAATTTTCTTTGTGTGAAACAGTTTCTGCACAGTTCTCGTTTCCCTGTAGTTGTTCAAAAATGTCTAATTTGTATTGTTTGAGGACTGGAAATATATTATTATATATTGTTTTCATGTTCTCATCGAACTTTATAAGTTAATTGTTATAATTCTGCGTGGTTCTGTAGTAGTTGGTCGTAGGCACGCTCATTGTGATTTTTGGTTGACTTTTCGAGACTTCGTGCTTTTCTTTTATTGTTGGTCTGTTTTCGTCAATACTTTGCATTTTAAGTTAATAGCTTGAGAATTTTATTAGATTAGTATTTCATTGAAAAATCTGACTGCTAATACTTTGGCATTGGCAATGGTAGTTCAGTGCATGTTATTTTTGATGTGGCGGATCAAGCCCGTTTTGAGTATTAATAATAAACATTTGTTGGAGGTTTTTGATATTTTGTTTGGTTTGTTTTATCTGGTTCAAAATTTAGTCAAATGGATATGATGTTTCAGTTAAAGATTAAATGCCACCTTTTTCATAACATTTTGTATTGTCTCAGATTTTATTTGTTGCTGTAATAGTCACTATTTATGGTTAATATGTGTAATATTGTAGTAGAATACAATTATTAATATTTCTTGGCTCGTTTCCTATACACCACGTGTTCACACCATTGCGTCCACAGACTATTTGTTCTCATTCACCTCTGGTTCGCGTTGTATATAGTTGGAGACAACAGTATATAATATATATCAATATTCTACAGTTGCCAAACATTAACAACAAAAATATGTATTTATATTGATTCAACAAATCCTTGTTTTCTTAATTTGATGGCAACATTATGCCTTACCATTGCACAAGGTTATTGTCCCAAGTACTTTTGAATGAATTGAAAATATGCAAAAATAATGGTTTTAAAGATAGAATGTGTGTCTAGAAATATTGAGTATTGTTAATAATATTGTTTATTTCTCATTTTTTCAACAAAATGGCTGACGTAACTATCATACAGAGATATTACAAGTCTTCCATCAAATAAATTGGTAAAAAGTATGTTTAATAAGTATGTAATATTTCAGATTTGGTATGACCCCGTCTGTTAGTGCTATATGTGGATACTACATACCTATAAATAATAGTATTATAATTTGCACACAAGCTATTAGAATAAATTGTGTACCGCTATGTCAGTGTGAACTGATTTCATTTATCCAAGAATTTTCAGCACACAATGTTGATATGCAGTCATAATTTTATAATATGAATTTTTATCACAGTCACAGAATTTTTATCACACACACAAAATGCACCAGCGGACACTGTACTTGGTTTAAAGTTTTAAATCATCAACACATTGTTGCAAAAAGAGTGTTTTTATTGCAATTCATGGCAATATGAGCATGCCAGTCATGGTCAGTAGCAAAACCACTGGGCTCATCATCTTGACACAAACACTGTTTACTCTCAATATTTGCAATGATAACTTTGGCTACAATGTCCTTCAAGCTGGAACATAACTGCATTTATACTGCTGTTTATTATTTTAATACATCCTCCTTAATGTCTTATATATCTTAATTTCATATTATTCCCTATTTTGAAAAAAATATTTGTATAAATCTGTGAAAGCCATGTTGAAGAACTGGAATGGGAAAATAATTATTTATGTACCTTTAAAAACCCATTTTAGGAAGATTTTGATCATTATATTTGTCACTGATATAAATTGATATTGGTGGTTCAATCTTCAATAATACTTACCATGATTCCACAGCAGTTCTTACTTTTAAAGAAACCCACCTAATGTCAAATTATTTTTTTCGGCAAAATCACCAATTTACTTGTTTAAACAATAATCTTCTCAATAATTAATATTTAAAAAAACAATACAGCATCAATTCGTGATTGTTTACAAATATATTTTTTTACACACTATGGTCTTCTCTAAATAGTATATTTAACCTTACATTAAATACCCTTTTCTCATCCTCATTTTAATTTTGTCTTTTCCCATGAAAGAAACCAATAAGTTAACTCCTATATACTTATTGTATATTGTCACTATTTTAAGACAATGTATTTTTATATATTTTTAACCGACTTCAAAAAAAGATGAAGTTCTCAATTCGACTGTATGTTGCTTTTATTTTTGTTTTTTTTATTTTGTCATATCTTCTTAACATTTCAGTCGGCTGTTGGCCAAAAAAAAATGATGAAAAGTTTAGGGTAATATCAAGTCGAGGTCACCACTTTAGGGATGGGGAAATATTTATGAAAAGGTAGAATATAAGAAAATGTGTGTTCACTAAAACTGCGTTTATTAGCGACTGGTCAGGAAACTTAAACGGCGGGCGCAGCCGCCTCTGATTACACACACATACATATCCCTTACATGCATACACCTATGTATGTGAATTATGTAACTCAATCATACTGTACCTACAACAAGACGACAGGTTTATCATACCACATAACTGTTCCAACATCTGACCCATCTACCACCGTAACCCATTCCTCTGAATAGCCTCTTTCTATCTTACTGGTTTTTATATCTTTCAAGCATTTTAATATCTTTACCAAGTTGACCTTTATTTGCTGTTCCCAAAATCAAAATCAAAATATTCTTTATTCAAATAGTCTTTCACAAGATATTTTGAATCGTTAATTTCTGCTACCACCGCTTCGGAACGTGTTGTAGCTGTGAAGAAGAAGCGGCGCAAGAAATTCCCTCAGCAACACGAACTGTCTTCTTTTTTCTTTCTTTTTCTTTTTTTTCACACAAGCCACAATAATGTCAGTTTTAAAATGGCTTTTAATACAATTGGATGCAAAAAAAATGAGCAATTTATTCCCAAGCAGTTTTATCTTCCACATAATCTGAGATTCTATAATATGCCTTTTTACACAGCTTAACTTTTATTACTTTTTTAAACTTATTAATTGGAAGTTCTCTTAAACTGTTGGGAAACTTGTTCCTGCTTGTTCCCAATGACAGGATTCTTTGTTTTGCTGAGTACGAAATTTAATTAGGTGAAGTGTAGCAGTTATCGAAGAATAAGTTGTATTGTTGGTTTCTTGGAACAGATCTTGCTAAACGAACGATTATGTTTCTACTTGCACCCAAGTCAGGTTCATTAAAATGTCGCAGTTCTTTGTTGTTCTCAATTTCAGAGTGAATTTCAAAATCATATGCCATTTCCCGATCGTTACACAGCACAAGCAGCTTATAACCCCACTTGTGTAGTTTATTTGGAAGATCCTGCCTGAGTATATTCATAGCTTTCCTTGCATACATTTGTTCGTCAACTGAAAGTACTTCCCTTTTTGGTATGTTTTGGAATTTATTTCTAAGTGTTTCCAGTACAGGACGTATTTTATGTAGGTGGTCATGTCCCGGGAGACCTGAGGGAACTTGCAAATTACGATTACGATCATTAGCTAACATATATACCTAAATACTGTTTAAAATCGTAATTACTTATGTTGAAGGGTTTCGTCGAGTCTTTTCGTATAAAGGAAGTGATGCAAATAAGGCCTATAATAATAATACTACTGTTCTCATATCATCAGTTGATTTTAGTTTCTTGTTTTTTGTGGGTTTCTTTTATAGTTTTCCTTTCTTTGTTTTATTGGAATTATTCTTTTCGTTATCTATTTATAATAAACAAAACCTTGGTAATTCTCTGAACATTATAACTTATTGCTTTTCTACGTGGACGGTTCTCAACAATACTGTAGTCAGGTAGGTGTAGTGTAGTGTAGGCGTACATTTTTGTAAATCAGTCTTCTTTATCCTGGCAACTTTAACCAAGGATTCGTCATCTTCAGTGTCTTCGGCATCAGACTTAGGCAAAGTAACTTTATTTGGATTTACATTTTCGATGTCACACTCTGTGTCTGAAAAAGAATAAATTCTTAAGCGTTCCGGTGGAATAAACCTGTTAATAAATGCGTAGATATTGTCGTCTTCAGACGCTATACTGTCTTACTCAATTTCTGTACTATCACTATATTCTACTAGTCGGTGGGTAATCTATAAGCCGTTAGGCCTGGGAAGATTTTCGAGGCAATTTTGGTTATTAACATTTATTCGAGGTGGTGTACTATGTTCTAAAGGGGAAGCAGATGAAAATACTCGAAGATCAGGTGCGGCGGGAGATAGTGGTAAGACGTTTTCGGCATCGATCAGATTTTGCAAATGCTGAATATTCCCGATGATGATGATTGACGCGAGTCGGTCTCTGTTTCAATATTTAAATAATAAATAATAACACCCAACAGTCACATACATAGGTCCTGACCCCAAACCAAGATCGAGTCTTGTGTCGTGGGTATCAGCAACTACGAGAGACTTTTCGGTCTCACAAACACCCAGACCCGGAAGAAATATTTGTGGGCCGCACAAACATTTCTCTCGGTGCGGGGATCGAACCCGCGGCCTCTCCTTTCACAGGCGGCGTCTAACCAACTGCGCCACGGAGGCTGTCGTGTGTGGCGTGCGTGTCGTGATTTGTATCGGAACTTGTGAAATTTTCTCGAGGTCTTAAATTTGCATTGATTAGGTGTAAAGATTCACCACTAATAATACTATAAAAAATTGCTGTGTAAAGTAGAGCAGCAGACATTGTTCTGCTGAAAACTCTGACACAATTTTCGACCTGAAAGTAATTGAAGAAATTCATTGATAATGGGGGCTTGTAGATATAATATTACAACTTTAAAAAAATACCTACAACTATACATATATGAAAAACTTCATCTCCTTTATTTTTTTATGTATGACACATTAGTCATTTAATTTATGTAGTAATCTCGTTTCGCTATGCAGGCAATCACTTTCACAGACATCCATAAGGGATCTTGCTACTGAGATATTTGTCCATCTAAGACAATATTTTTGGTTCTAAAATTGTTTCTTAGACCCTTATGTAAATGTGGAGGATCATATATTATATTTAAATTCACATCACCTATAATAATGGATCCATCTGCAAAAAAGAAATTATTAACACGTTCTCTGCTGCGTAGGTCATCAGTGAACTCACCTGAACTGGATCGAGACACCGCGTAGGGCATCAGTGACCTCAAGGTAGATCTAAGTTTGAAGCTGATTTGTGAGCCGTAGGCCATCTTTACCGAACATTTTCCTATAGCAGGTGACCGAATGGCGCACTAGACCAATACTTTCATAGACATCCATTATATCTTGCCACCGAGATATTTGTCCATTCAAGACAATATTTTTGGTTATAAAATTGTTTCTTAGACCCTTAAGTAAATGTGGAGGATCATATATTTAAATTCACATCACCTATAATAATGGATCCAATTGCAAAAAAAAGATACTACTCTTAGTTATTAATATCACCATAAAGACAAAAGAGTATAAAGTACTATAAGTAACCAACATGGGTTTTGATTTTCCAAAATATGATACCAAATTTGTAAAAGCTGACTGGAACGACATGCCTTGGTCGCATATTAATGCAATAGGATTAAGACCCAGTTTTATTACAGAGTCTGCAAGTTGTCTAATATAACTTTTATTTCTGGTGCAGATGTAGCCCCTTGACAAAAACAGCTCCTCTCAACATTCACACAAGTGCGTGATCAGTTTAAAAGATACCGAACGTCCATTTAAGTTTGTTTTTACAGTTAAAGCTTTAAAAAGAGTGTTACAATGTTTAAAAATGAACAGTTTTACTTTACCTTTCATGTTCAGTAGAAGTTTCTCTTATTAAACCCCAAATATAGTCTCCCATCATGCTTTCAGTATACTGGCCTTGGTAATGGCAAAATTTATGATCATGTCAGTCATGATCAATTCTTCATAATTTTCGTTATTTAAAAGAAAACTGCGTCGTCATTGTTCTTGATTGAGTACTCCATGGGAATCTCTATTTTTGTATAAGTTCAACTACTTTTACTTTATTGTCTCTCGGTACACAACCTTGGTCTTTGCGTTCGGGAATAACAAATTTACTATTTTTTACTTTATTTTACTTAGTTTTTTTGCCCATTGTTCTATAATAATACTGTATGGTCCAAAGACTTGGCTTTGATACCATTTCAATAATACCCATATAATGCTTCCAAGTCTTCTCATAATATCGAGCAAGAAGTGTGTCTCCAATCTGGTATATTTGAAATTGTGTGTTATTATTCATTATTTTAACAGCTGTTTCGTCCATTTTTTCTTTGGTTGTTTTATATCTTAGCTAAATACGTCATAATCTTTGGTGATAGGTTTCTCTGTCAATTGTCCACCAGTATTGTAAAATGATTGATTTTCAGACGTTAATACTACGGATGATAAAATAGGCATTTTCACTTTTCTGCAAGTTTTTTCTTGACTGTTAACGTGTTTATTAGTTTCTGCTTCGTTACTTTCTTCATGTACTTAGATAAGACTCCTGTATTTAGTATGTGTAATTACTGGGTTACTTTTTTATTTTTAAAATTATTTTTACTATTTTAATTTTGGGCCAATGTTTTTGTTGGATCACTTTTGTACCGTTTGTGCTTTTTCGAGACATTATATTGTTTATTTCCTTACACCAATTATTAACACAGAAATAACAGGCTTTTTAATCAGGTACTCAATTAGTTTAATTCTATGATCATTGCAAGTGAGAAATCCAAAATTGACAATTGTAATTATTATTAATTTAATATATTCTATTCCATTTTGCTTATGGCTTTGACATTTCATTATTTCCATAGTTATTACTTCCATACGGCAAAAGCGTCAAAAATATTTCGTGATGGGTAACATAACCAATTTTTATTATTGTATTACGATATTTTAATTAAATGATTGTTTCTCTGTAGTCTCTAACTGGCTAAAGCAAAAGGTGTAATTTTCATATACATATTTTTTTGCCTTTTTCACTAGCCACTACATATAGAGTATAAAATAGATGCACACCTCTATGTTTAGGAGCAAATTGCTGTTCAATAATTCAATATTATTGTGCATGATATTCAAATGATCTTCAACAATCGTGTAATACTGATTATTGTCTGCAGAATTATCTATTTCCAAATAATATCTTAGGTTCTGCAGACATTTGCTTTTGCCTTTTTCGCTATTTCGCCCCTACGGAGTATGATGAAACTATATTATTAATTAACAAAGTTGTGTAGCTAAGATTTCTAATGCAGTTGGAATGATGTTTATGTGCTCTGATTGCTTTAAAAATATTCGAGTGGATCTTGGTTAAAATTCCTTGGTAATATTAATTTAATATCTAATTTATGCAAGTGTGAACATAGCATTTGAAACCCCTCGATAGGTTTAATCCACCTAGCTGTACCACTGACTTTTTGCTATATTTATCCACATACATAAGTCATTGTCGTTAAGACCGGTAAACTTTTTCGCCATAATTGATGATTGGGTGATTTAGAAGTTACAGCAGTCCTATACTTTTTTCCTGATTTGACCTTACTGTAACTTCCATTCAACGTATCAAACAAATTGTCAAAAACTAAAAATACTTCCGCTTTTTCTTTAGCTTCTTCTGGGAGTTCGCATGCTTCCGAAATTCAGAGAAATTAACATAAATGTACGAATTAAGAGCCTTATTGAAATGAGAAATTACGGTAATACATGAATTTTAAAATAGTTAAATATTAATCATACTACTGATTAATTCATCATCTATTCATCACATAAGCACCTATCTAAATTGTTAAATTTATTGATTAATTATAAAAATAAATCAAAACAAGAGAGTTAAAATTCTGTTTTGGCACTGAATGCTTGATGATATTGATATATGATGATATAAAAAATATACAAACCTGCTATGAAACCAAGAGCCGCATACACAGTTCGACTGAACACCCATGTGCAGTGCATTCCCATTTTGGGTATGAGATGTGGCATTACATGTTTTTCTGTAAGTTTCGGTACTAGTCTTACCCCCCTGTACTGGAATGACATTCGAATGAGTGGGACGTAGTCTGTAAGCTTACCATCGAATGCGGGAATCTCTATCGAAGGCAGCGAGATTTTTGCCGAGGGTAGTGGTGCTGTAGCGGTCACTTAGAGATCCCATAATACGATCGAATGCTGCCAACGTCTTGAAATAGGTTTCTTCAACTGCCTCGATGTCTTCCACGTAATCGGGATCCAAGTTCAATATTTCTTTACACAAATTCTCGTACTCTGCAAAGGCCATTGTCACGCGTCTTCGCTTTTCGTGTAATGTTTTTCGTGTAAACATCGTTTTTAATAGCCCCCCATAAAAAAATCTAATGTGCTGGTGCTCCGTCTAATTCGAACCATACTCGTGAGTAGTCTGCAAGTGGAATATCTTCTAAGTACTTCGATATTGGCCCGTCTAATAAATCTAAAAACACTAGATTTGGTCTTTATGAATTCCCACCCCAAACATTTACCGAAAAACGGTATTGGTGAGCGATCCCTTGTATTGCATGCGGATTGGCATGGTTCCAATACCGTAAATTCTGGTGGTTCCACATACCATTCCGGGTAAAAGTACTCTCATTAGTCCACAATATATTTTTTTAAATCTACCATCATCCTCAATTTGGCTCAGTAGCCACCGATAATAAAATTCGCACACCAACTTATCGCGGCTTAAGAGCGCCTGCACATTTCGATATTTATAAGGGCGCATTTTGTTCCTTTTAATATCCCGTGCACGGCAAAATAACTCACATGGAAATGCCGTACAGCCTGCCTTATGCTCATGTTTGGGTTGCAACGGAAGCAATTCGAAATCCGCTCCTCTAAGTTAATTCGAATACGACGCGGACTCACCCTGGACGCACCTCCGGCAATGTTTTTAATTATCAAATTTATAATTAGCCGCGACAAGTGCCAAAAGTATAAGAGAATTCCTGTTTTATAGTTATAAAAATATGATCCTCCATTTCTTGTGCGAAACACTTAACATGTTTACCATCTAAACTGCCAATTCAAATAGAAACTGCCATTTTTCTTTATACTCGTATGCTGTAGAAATTTGTTTCCACTTATCTTTTGTTGGTGTTGGCATAAATATATCTTTTAAATGATTCCGAAAAACTATACAGACATCCTGAGTTATACTTTTTATTGAAAAGGAAAAAAGATATAAACACCTAATTATTGTACATAGTATCAGCTCAAATATGTCCGACTGCAGGGCACGGGCCTCCTCTACGATGGAGCGTACGATTGAGCGAGGTTAGGGCATATAGCACATTAAGCTGGCCTAGCGTTGGTCCTTAGTATATATACTCGTTTATATACTATTTATATTTTGTTTTGTTCCAGCTAGTGAATGTAAAGTTTAATGAAATCACCTTCGGAGTGCATTTTCATTTTTCTTTCATTCTCTCTAACTGCTTCTTCTTTGCTTCCATTATTTCTTGTTTATTGGGTCATCAGCGACGACGATTGTTTGTCGCCTTCGATGATGGCCTGGCGGGGAGGGATCGTAACTGCAACGGTGCCTGCCTTGTTGTTGCGTGACTCACGACGCAAAACAGGGCAGGTGGAGTGATTGGCGGGATGCGGGCCGCTGCAGTTTGCACACGTGGCCGGAACTTCGCGGGGGCGGGGGCAGTCGCGGGCGGAGTGTTCCTCCGCAACGAACGCACGCTTGCGTTCGATGACAATTGTGCGACGAGTGCCTAAACTTTTGACATCGGTGGCATTGAGCGGGGCCTTTTTTACCCCGCCATGCCTCTATCCTGACTGACGGGAGGGAAAGAATCTCCCGTACGTCATAAATGGACCTAACGTTCGGGGTGCGTTTTAATTCCACGAAGAAAAGGCACCCCGAGCGGCCTAATCTAGTTTTGATCGGCCGAATTTACTCAGGGGTATAACCCTGATCGACCAGGTCGGCGCGGATGAGATCGACGTCGGTCTCGGCAGGGAGGCCGCGGATGGCCACCTTAATACTCTTCTCCGAGGGGAGTGAGTATGAGAACCACGAAATGTTCTCGGATTTCTGGAGGTCGTTGAGGTACCTCTAAATGGTGCGGTACTCAACCTCTCCTTTGGGGAGAAATCTAAAACCCTTCCCGCCAAAAACATGGGCGTTTGGGGTAAAACCTAATTTGTTTTTCAGGTTGCGAAGATGGGTGGACCAGTTTGGGAGCTGTTCCACTATTATGGGCGGGTATTTTGGGCTGGGCTTGGAGGGCCCAGCGGGCGCGGCGGGTCGCTCGGGCGACTGCGAGGGCGGTGGTGGAGATGAGGAGCTGGGTGAATCTTGCGCGGCGAAACGCGCCTTCTTAACCGAGTACGCGAAAGAGGACGGGGAGGAAATGCCGTGACGCACGCCGTCAACGGCATCCTCGGGGCTACGGGGGCGACGGGTAGGGGGCATGGGCCCTCCTCCATGGGTACGGGCGCGGCGCGGGGGATCGCGGGAGATGAACGCGGAGGGGCGGTTGGCTGGGCCTGTGCGGCAATGCTCTGCACAGGCTCTGCCGCACGATCCCTGACGCGTTCGCCGGAGCGGTCGCGATGGGGGTCGCTCCGACGTGAGTCGAGAGGAGAGCGGTCCCTGAGGGAGCTCATCCCGATGGCCGGCGAGCGTCGTCGACGCTCACCGGACAATGCACGTGGCTTACCGCTCGCGGCGGCGGGCCGGAGTCACCTGCACACACAAACAGGCACTTTAAATAGGCAGCACTTTGTCACTTAACGCGCACACGGTCACCCTCTCGACGATCAATGATCGGAGTTGGGAGAACACGTCCGCACGCTACGGAGTCACAGCACTGTATATGTGCTCTGTCGTCGCCACAAACCTCCTTTTATATCTCTTTCTTACATTTTTTGTCTCACTCACTCGCTCTAAAGGCACGCTTTAAATCTTTAGATAAGTTTTCTAAATTTTTCCTTTGAATGTTTCCCTTAGGATTCTTCTGAGTATTGATCCCTTTTAAAAAATATGTGAGTACTACAAAACTTACTAACTTACTAAAAATATTCATCGAAGCATGCTATCACTTTATTGTAGTTATTTTGCTCTTCCGTTGGCAAATCAAATGTGTTGCAAATATCAATGCTAGCTTCGCCCATACAATGTAATAATAATGCAACTTGTACCTGCGCTGTATAAACGTTTGCACCCGAAGCTATTTTGTACAACTCGAACTGTTGCTTCCATTTCTTATGTGTATCTGCGGTTAGGTTTTCCAAAGGGTTTGGAATTTTTAATCCGTGAACACTGTGCCTGTTGCATCTTGGAAAATAGTCGTGGATCTTATTTGTCTTTAAAATACGAGTATGTTTATCCTTGGCCGTATTTTCTTTATCCGGTCCTAAACGCCATGTTATATCTTTTGATATGGTGTTCGGGCTTGGGTTTTATATAAAACATAGGAGTTTTCAATTTAGCAGATTTTAATAATAATCCATCTTGCTTACAACTAGTGATGTCCTTGGTCTTATTATCTTATTAACTTGGTCGAATTTAACGCCTCAAAAACACAAGTTTGCGCGTTTACCGCAAAAAAAACGCCTTTCGTCGTATCACCTCAGTTCCAGGGCACCCCCCTAATTGCCACAGCCAGTATCGGAATTCTTGGTGTCGAGATATCGAGTGACGTTCAATTCCGCGGTCACCTGGAAAGTAAGGCGAAATTGGCCTCAAAGAAGCTCGGTGTGCTCAACAGATCGAGGCGATATTTCACGTCGGGTCAACGTATGCAACTGTATAAGGCGCAAGTCCGGCCCCACGTGGAATATTGCTCCCATCTTTGGGCTGGGGCACCCCAGTACCAGCTTCTTCCTTTCGACCGCATTCAACGTCGGGCTGCTCGAATCATTGACGACCAGGCTCTCTCCGACCGGCTCGATCCTTTGGCTTTGCGTAGAGATGTAGCTTCGCTCTGCATTTTCTATCGCATTTACCACGGGGAGTGTTCTCGTGAACTGTTCGGACTTGTCCCTGCTGCTGAGTTCCGCTACCGTACTACACGTCAAACCTCCAAATACCACCCACATCACCTTGGAGGTTGGAAATCCACCACAGTACGTTTTTCCCGGCACTTTCTCCCACGTACTACAAATCTGTGGAACCAGTTGCCAGCGGGATCATTCCCGGACAGATACGACTTGGCGACCTTCAAAAAACGAGCGTATTCCCACCTCAAAGGCCGGCAACGCATCTCCATGCCCTTTGGTGTTGCAGATGTCCATGGGCAGCGGTGTTCACTTACCATCAGGTGAACCGCGTGCTCGTTTGCCCCCTATAACATATCACACTTACCTATCGGACCCTTCGTGTTACAGGATTGCTATCACATCCCTACTCTCCAAGGTCTTGGAGCGAGTTATAAACACTCAGCTCCTAAGATATCTTGAGGACCACCAGCTGATTAGTGACCGTTAATACGGTTTTCGTCACGGTCGTTCAGCTGGTGATCTTCTCGTATACCTCACGCACCGTTGGGCGGAGGCTTAAGAGAGTGGTGGTGAGGCTATTGCGGTCGGCCTGGACATTGCGAAGGCGTTCGATTGAGTGTGGCATGGCGCTCTTCTGGCGAAGCTACCTGCGTATGGAATTCCTGAGGGACTCTGCAAGTGGATCGCCAGCTTTTTGGATGGTCGGGGCATAAAAGTCATGCTGGACAGCTGTTGCTCCAAGACCATTAATGCTGGTGTTCCACAAGGCTTGGTGATATCGCCGACACTCTTTACCATGCATATCAATGACATATTGACAGCATACTTATAATCTAATTACATACCTTAACTTACGGTTCAAATTTATAGTATTATATTTCGTAACGAACTAAATGTTTATTATACAAATGGCGGATGACTCAGCCGATTTGTGAAATTGCATTGTGAAACCTTTCAATTACTCGATTATTAGGTTCGAAGGGCCAAAAATATGTTACGGAACTTTGATAGTGGACTGTATCACAACCGTATGCTGTAATCACCGCACTTCGCCGGCACCGCTGGTCTTTGGGGTACCCTCGTGCTGGTGAGATCCAAGGTTGCTGGTCGCATCCAATGATTTGAAAGGCACTGCCAGCGCTAGTTATTGGGCATTGTGTAATTTATTGATGATAGCGTTGATAGATATTGATTTAGATTTTATTACGCGGCGTACACGCAAAAACGTTGCAACAGTTATGGCGGTCGGACCCGGAAGGAAGTGCATACCGCGTTGACAATGCTAGCGGCGTCTAAAGATGCGTTCGGAAATGGTACAGATACAAATACATTAAATTTAATTTTCTAGGCCTGTGCTAGAGTATGGAACACACCGAGTCGTCATTATGACCGAGCTTGCAGTCATTTATAAGTTCTTTATGTAGCACTTTGGGAGAAAACATATGATACGGGCTTTTGTAATTATACATTACACCACGCGAAAAAACTTGTACATGATCTATAAATTCTTGTATTTTTTCTTCCCGTTGTCTGCAACTCCCACTATTGTCTTTTCGTGACTGATAAGCAATATTCAGTTTTATTGACATCTCGTCTAAAATTAATGTGTAGGATTTATGTTGGTTTTTAATTTTATCTGCTGTTTTTCTGTTTCCATTTCTTGGTGAAATATCTCACTAAAACGTGATCATTTGTATCATAAAGAACATCAACTTCATCTAAACCAGAACCGGCACTCATCAAATAGGAATCACTGTGTATACTCATAGAGCCCGATACGCTGGTCATTCAACTTTTTGAGGAGAAAGAATGTATTTTCTTTTTTCTTTGCAAGAAATTTAAACCTCAACTATTGTGAATTGCTTCGGTATTCAGATTGCCCATCTCGGCATAGAATAGGGTGTCGTTAATTATCTTCTCCGCAATCAAGCGTTGACGCTTGTCTAATAATAATCTTAATTTCATTGCGATATATCTTCCCAAAAGTTATTACCGATCTTCTCTTGCTGAAGCAGGAGCAGTAATATGTCAGTGGCTAATCGATCTTGCACTGTAATTTTCTTTCCGATCTAGTAGCGGGTAATGGAGTCTTCTTAGGTGTCGTAAACCGTCTGTATTCCCTGTACTAGCATTTGCAGCAGCATTATTCGTAGTATTAATGTCTATGATTATTTCAGTAGAGTTGTCACTATCCACCATCATCATTTTTATACAATACAAAATAATATTTATTTAAGTTTCCAGATTCATGAGATAAATGGAACTTCTCAACTTTTTGACTATACTATTTGCTCGAATTTGGGAACTATAAGAATTTGGAAATTGTAGATGAATTCGGGGCTGGTTACCCTTAATATATAATTTTTTTTTGGGAACAAAGGATTTAGGTTATGGGTTAATGGTGCCGATTTTGGACTGTTGAAGTAAGATAGCTATTATAAGTTGAGACATGCAAGTTTCTAGTCTTAGATCATACTGACTAACTGGCTCGTTAATTTGCTGTTTGCTTTCTTGCATCTCCATTTTTAAATGGGCATAATGTTTCTTTTAGCTAAACTGGGTTCTTAGAAACTCTTTTAATTGTTGCCAATTGCTTTTTGCACGTCGATGCTTGACAAATTACACTTTTATCTTTTTCAAAACGTGCTTGATGAAAAAGGAATCTATTTCGCGAGTCTTCTTTTTCTTTCAAATGAGTATTCATTTTTCCGTGTCGTCTTTTGTTTGTGCTTCGAATGTTTTGAAGGACGTACACAGGTTACATTTGTCCTTGGGGACATGAAATCCAATATTATAATTATTTTTAAAGAATTTTGAATTTAAGAAATTTAATATAAGCATGTCAAAACTAAGAGCTTTAAATAAATAATACATGTTATAAATATTATACCTTGATTGAATTCGAATACGTTCCTCTCGTGTCTGGGGAAACCTCATTATTTTACAAGGATTCGCGGAGAATTGTGACAACTTCCCTGAAGCACTTGAAAACAGGTTGTTGGGCCAAAGGAGCATCAATATTGTTTCCTACAGCCCCTTGGTGGCTACCATGAGCAAAAAAGCTAAGAGCGGTTAAAACCTGCCAAAAGAACAATAATATAAAATATATTGCTTCAGTAAATAACCTATTCTAAATATACAAGGATGTATTCGACACGACAATGGGAGACGTCCGTGTAATCGTGGATCCACTCCCCTCATCTTTTCGTATGTCTCATTGACTAAGGGGATAAAACCAGAATAATCGAAGTTCTGGCAATATACATCTTGTGCTGGGATTAGCGAGGAATGCGGTCCTATATCGTATAGGGGCTCATCTCTCATAGCGTCTTCAGTCGTACTTGGAACGACGGTAACTTCAGGACCAGTAGGTGGTTTTGGTTTCCTGAAGTTCGAAGACCTAGCGGTCGGTTTTCGATTGACCGCTCTCGCGGGATCAAAAGGTTGGGGCTCGTAAGCCCAGGCCCTCATCTGTTGCATATCGTTAAAACGATTATAAGCACGTTGAGCGTCGCGAGTTGCTCGGCGGTTACCGCCGGAATACTGGCCTCTGCCACGTGTATTTTTCTCCATCTCAATAGTCTTGAGGAATTAAAAATGTCTTAAAAACGACTTGACGAAGTGCGTGGTGGCCTGTTGGTAACCGGACCAGTCGGGTTCAAATCCCAGGGCACACCTCTGACTTTTCGGAGTCATGTGTGTATTGATAGTCAATCACCACGCACTAAAACGGTGAAGGAAAACATCGTGAGGAAACCTGCATACCATAGGTTTATAAGAATTTCTATGGTATGTAAGTCCGCCAGCCCGCACTAGGCCAGCGTGGTGGACTATATGGCCTAACCACTCTCAATCGTACTGTCGATTGTAGAGTAGGCCCGTGACCTGCAGTGGGTCGTATATGGGCTGATACAGATACAGACAGTATTCGACACATACCTTAATAACTGGGTCAAGCCCCATTCCATTTTTCAGTACCGGCAATAACGGCACAATATCCCTACAAATTTCCTCGAACAGGCTTTTATTCAACCTGTATTTTTTTATAAATTCGATGTCCGGTATACCATTATAAATGAAATTCCTTTGTATTTGCTGCCTCTTCCTCCTACGAATACGTCGTTCTACAGCATTTTCTTACCTCAGCGCCTGTAAAGTATAATCTCGACATTTTCAGTCAATACCACAAGTCGTAACAACAACGGCTTACGTCATCGACGCGGAAAAAGGACCAATTAACATTTAAAATAATTAACGTCAATATCACATATTCGTCTCTGACAGTTATTTCGGACGACGAAGTATTGAAGATGTATTTAAATCATTCGTTCTTTTACGGATTTCGTGTTACAAAGTGCCATTGCATTTGTTGGGATCCTTCGGTAATAAATAAATAAGCGGACTGTATAGTAAATGACTGGTATATTAAAATCTCAAAAAAAGATACAATTAAATAAAGTGACGATATTAATAATGTTTCGAAGTGAAGGAAAAAAGCAAAAGTGACGCCGGTCGCGTCGCCCGCGCTGTCCTCCTCCCGCGCCCTTCCCGCTCGCTGCCGCCTCGTCCAGCGCGGAAATGTCCATTTTCTGAACAGCATTCGTCCGAAAAACGTCACGAAACTTCGAATAACGGATTGTAGTGTAACCCCCATGAATCATGTTTGTAGTAGCAATATCAAACACTAATTGATCAGTAGATGGATCTGGAATCTCTGCAGAAATTAAACTATCGATATCATCAGCACGTATTTTGTCGACGAACCGAATTGAAATGTGAGCATGAGGTAATCCACGCTTTCGCCACAGCAGTATAGCCGTGCGAGTGAGTATTCATGCGTTCTCGTTGGGCCTGCTCCAGTATATTCCCAATATCACATATTTTCTTTGGATGATTTGACTGTCCAGCAATTCCATTGAATCGTCTTAATAATTGAAACTATTATTATAAAATATTATTTATCTTGTAACTAATAACGATTTAAAGGTGCAACTGAAGGTGTCGCAGTTAGAATCATTGTATCTATAATAATTATACTAACTTGTCTGATTTTTTTTTCAAAATATCTGTGCCCTTATATTTTTTTTAACCACGTAATGGTTTTTTTTTACAAATGGTACTGACTTTTCTCTCCCGTTTTTGTCCAAAAATTTTAATTTCTTTAATGTTTTATTACCTCTGGCCAAAGTGTGTGATGCTGCGGATTTTCTGTTACTGCCTTTTTAGTAGTTTTCCACGACTTTTTTAATGTCTTTTTTTTAAATTCACACTATCAAACAGTTTATAAAAAAACACTTTTGCAGCAGTATTTTTCGTCATCGAACTGACTGGCCTTCTATCGATACCTGTATCTAGAACGGAAAATATGAATAATTTTGAGTTTGACATACTAATAGGGTAGTTGATTCTATTTTATTCTATTCTTTCTATTTTATTTGATTATTGTGTTTTGTTCCTCCACGAGTGTTTTACGTTGGAGCAGTAAACTATGTTCCTAGAATTACCTCCTGTTTAGTAGCCCATTGAAATGGTTGAGAGGGTAGCGCGCTAAGTTCGGTAAATTTTGAGAGGGCTGAAAACCGACGCTGGTTGAAGTTGTTTTTCGACCTCCTTGTTTAGGATCCGGTTTTAGCCGTCAGTATCTAGCTTTTGGCATTCGATAGCCTCTTTTTTACCTCATTTTTTGGCACAATGGTATCTGCCTCTTTTGTTTTTGGTAAAAATTCCAGGTCTGGTTCGTCATCTTGCCTTACTGGACCAGAGTCCGAAGCGGGGCCCGCCATGATGCCGGGTTAGAAAGTACCTCTTCTTTGGAGTCTGAATAGTGATTGTTCTTCTCGTCGGACTCTGACATATTTTGTTGGCGCTGTTCAATTTTTTCTCAAAGCAAGGAGAACATCCTTTCCATTTTTTCCTCCGAGGCGTCCAATCTTCTATTTTGGGATGTTGAAGGTGAGGGAGGGTTGGCTCTGCGCCTATTCGAAGCCGGTTGAATCTGGGAGGAAGACGACATGTTTCTCCACTTTTGGTTTGTAACTTCCGTTTGGGAAAGCACTCCTCCTCCTGTTAGAATGTTGTTAGCCTTATTTTTCGTGTGCAGCCAAGGTCACGGTGGCTCGATTGCTAGCTTAAAATGCTCGGTCCGTAACGCAGCAATCTCCGAAGGTCAAGCCAAAGACTGGTCGAGAACTGAATTTTTTAAATAAAAAGTGACTGTATTCAGTTGTTTTATTTAATGAGAGAGTTTTGCAGATTTAGAAGAGCACAAGCAATTACAATAACTTCATCTAGTATTTTCACAAAATTTGTATTAAGACATGCACATATTAAACTCGAACCGACGCGACGTGGGCCCGGAGCCAGTACAGGCGCACATCTACACCCACGGCAGCTACCTTACGGTCGCCCGACAGGTGACAGGTTATTTAACAATAGGCAACTATTATTATATAATATTATTAATCTTGTAACTAATAACGATTTAAAGGTGCAACTAAAAGTGTGGCAGTTACGATCATTGTATCTAAAATTATACTTACTTGTCCGTATTTTTTTTTTCGAAATGTCTGTGCCCTTATATTTTTTTAACCAAGTAATGGTTTTTTTATACAGGGTACTGTCTTCTCTCCCGTTTTTGTCCAAAAATTTCAATTTCTTTAATGTTTTATTGCCTCTGAAAGTGTGTGATGCTTAGGATTTTATGTTACTGCCTTTTTAGTAGTTTTCCAAGACTTTTTTACTGTCTGTAAGTGACTCATTCACACTATCAAACAGTTACTGATTGGCCTTCCAACGATACCTGTTAGTGGAATGAAAAATATCAACAATTACAAAAAGATGACGATATAAAAACAGTTTAGACTGATTCGTTTAATGACAGGAATTATTCCTTGAAGTTAAAAAATATTGTGATATTGAAAACGGACTGCACAATTTATAATTTCCTACAAAAAGTTGCATATTAAGAAAGGGTTCACCAGTTATCAGGTAGCTTCAATGAATAAAAACCTGTTTATTTTTTATGTTTATTTTTATTATAAAAATCAACATATTAATAGTTGTACTTTCAAAATATTTCATCAATTTGTTTTTATGTTTTTGACAGGTAAAAAGGATATACTACAAATAACATAAGTTAGTAAAATACTCTTAAAATTCTTTTTATTATACTTTATATTTGTAGGAACGCATTTTCCGTCTCTTTTGACGGGTGCAATAGACAATTCTGTCCGTTTTTGTACTCTTTTGCTTTTATAAAATCATTAGAGTTGTTGGACTGGTTGTTGCATTGTATTTCATTTTTGCAATGCTTACAAGTTTTAGAAACCTTTTGTAAGCATTTAGCCAGAACCCACCCACATACTTAATTTGCCTGGCCGTCGTCGTCATTCTTAGGACTAAGATCGATAAAAAGGCACCACAATTTCTTCATTTTCCTCATTTTGAATTTGTAGTGCCTTATAATATGATGTTCCCATCGGAAGTGTTTTATTCCCTTTAAAAAGAAATGTAAACTTTGCAAACACTCATTATTATCATTTTCGCAATTAGGGTGAAGAGTGTTGGGTAAGTTATAATTATTAAAGAGAAGGGACTTAAAATCGCCTACAAACGCTTGGTGACGTTTTCTTCACCCCATAACTTCTGATGATCCCAAAGAGTTTTTTTTGTGGATCCTGGTTAACATTTCTTGTGAGCATTCAGTCAAACGAATACTTTTGGGACTGTTTTGTCCATAAATGTTGCATACCTTCAATTGTACGGATATTTTTTTAATAGAAAGTACAGCACGTGATTCATTTAATCGGATTTTATCATTAGTTTCTATTTTAACATGCACAAATTAAACAGTTTTTAAAATACGTAAGCTTGTCATCCATAATTAATAGTGAAGAGAGTTTTTTTAACACCACATTTATATTTTTTTCCGTTGCATACTTTGAACGTGCAGCATTCATGGAGTCAAATAAATTATCAATGTAAATTTAATCAATTGACGGCACTCATTAGGTAAATCTCTTCTTCCTGGTAGGTGCTCTGTAGGTACAGCAATGCTGTGGCTAAATATCGGAGCACATTTGACCTTCATTTTCTTAATTTTATCTTCATAAATATGTACGTCTGTTACTTTGTGTAACAATTTCAATTCTCCGTATATCTTATCTAACTCATAAACCTTTTGGAAATACTACCATTTTACAGTTTAATTTCCAAATTTTCTTTGAAGTCAAGATAAATTAAATTTTTAGTCAATAAGTTATTTCGTATTCCCTTCAGTATAAGGAACATCAAACAAGGGAATAATAGTTGCTTTCCTATATCCAATACTTCATGCAATTTTTTCCCTCTTTTATGTATATTTTTGTCGCGTTTCGTCAATAATTTCATTAATTTTACTGACATTGACAGCACTTTGTTCACAGACTGTGCGAATGATTTTAAGCCCAGCATTATTTAAATATTTGACGACATTTTTTGTTACATTTTTTAAAGTAATTTTGCTTAAGCATTTTGTAAAATAATTATCCACTGGCTGCTTGAAGATTGTTTATATTCCCTTAACCATATATACTAATGCGTGGTCAGCAATATTTTTGCTGCGCCAAGCCAATTTAATGTGTCCCTTGCGGCTTCGTAATGTATTTGAGGTGATATTGACATTTCGTAAAAGGCGATCATCCGGACGTAGCTCTTGGACAGTTTCTTTCATTTTAATAAAATAGACTTATTCAGTCCAGTTTCTATTTCAGCATAAGTCAAAAGCCGCTTTAAGGACCTGGCTGAAGGTAATTTACTTAATAACAAGTAGCATTTCGGGCTCCACTTGTAAATCGAGAGTGATAAAACTTTTTCGTTTAATTTAAACCTTCGACCGCCTTTTTTATTGTTGGTTTGTGGATGTTGCATTTTGGTGAATATTTGGCAGCCGCTGTGATGTTTTTTGTCAGTTTTTGAAAACAATTCTGCTGGTTAATTTTGTCCATGCTGGCGAGTTCGCTTTAAAAGACAAATTCTTTTTTTGCTATCTTCGAATTTCTTTCTTCAGTCCCTGCAACTGACTTGTAGTTTTTATTCAGTTTAATACCAATTAAGGAATGTTTTTCAACTGTTTCTGGTCTGAAATAAGAAAATAGCGGTTTAAAATCAAATTCTATATTTGATATTTATTTTGCTTCATAAAATTAGTTGATCAATAGAGAAAGAACCTAGTACTAGACTTTCCTTTGGTTGAATGAGTACTAATATTGCATTTTTAACATGTATCTCTTAAGTCTACTTACGAGTACCGTTAAATTGGGAAATTCGGACCACCGCCGCTCCTCCTGCGCTCTCCACGCCTCACCCCCGCACCTAACTCACCCACGGAGATAATAGGTCGTAAATAAACACATGTAAAGACACTCAGGTAAGGTAGGTAACCTCCGAAGGTCAAGTCGAAGGCACAACTGAAATATTCAAATATCAATTGCCTTCATTTTCTATATTTTTTCAGGTATTTGATTTATGTAACTCATTTTGGTATGTAGGCAATCGGTTTTATAGACATCAGTTATATCTTAGTGATATGTGTCTATCCAAGGCTAAATTTTTGGTTGTACAATTGTTTCTTAAACCCTTAAATTATATTAAATATTTAAATTCGCACCACCTATAATATTGATTCCATCTTCAAAAAAAGAAACTAGTTACCGTTATTATCCAAACATAAAAGCACAAGAATACTGTTTTAGTAACCGTAAGTAAAAGCTGATTGGAACGATGTGCCTTGGTCGCATATTAATGCACTAGGATTAAGGCCCAGTTTTATTACAGAGTCTACAAGATGTCCTAATATAGCTTTTATTTCTGGTGCAGATGTAGCCCCTTTGAAAAAGTAAAAACATATTGGCTGCTGCCACTTTATGAACAGCTCCTCTCAACATGAATATTCACATTTTTTTTCTAGCACCTCCACAAATTCTTGAATACAATCTTTGTATTCAACAAAGATGAGTCCTTTAACTAATCTAATTCAATAGACGCAGTACTTGTAATCACAGTAAACAACACTGGTAAACAACTTGTAATGGCGGCGCAGACGCCGGTTGCCAGAGCATTTTTTTGTTCTTGATGGTTTAAAAAGACAATATATTCTCTTTTATTACTCTATGGCTACTGGCATAGATTAGTATTATATATATGAAATAAATGCGCAACTCTACCTTCATTTTCGATTATTCGACGTTGGCTCACCATCAGAGGGCGCGCGAGACAAACGCGCGAAATTTCAAATTTCGCGCAGGACAAACGCGCGAAATTTCAAATTTGATATTTCAATGTTTCAAAGTTTATATCTGTCATAAACTTCAGTAATTTTAACCTATGGCAACTTGATATTGGTTAAAATTACAGAAGTTAATGACACCGTATAGCATGTTACGAATTTTGTATATTGAATGGATAATGGGGAGTTTTTTTTATGTTGAGGAACGATATAAGAAAAACATGATAACAATTTATGTTGATTTATTCAATAAACACATGGTATTGGCATACAAAACCCGCACACAATATTAAAATTATCAAGCATCCAAATTTACCAAAACTACAATATGCCACATATACATATATAATTGATACCAGGGCTGGGCAAAATACATGGCTTGGCGTAGATAAAATACAAATTACTAAATATTCATGCGCAAGTATTAGAAATACGAAATACTAAATATTTCTCAGTCAAGTATTTAAAATATAATATACAAAATACAGTATTTTGACAATTTCTATTAATAAATGCTACCTTTATATTAAAATACAAAAAATAAATTACAAAATACAGTTGTGAATTTTTAGTTTTACAGCAATGTCATTTAAAAAGGAAGACTAAGTAATACAATTTAATTACAATTTACAGCAATAGAATTTAATTACAATTTACAGCAATAGAATTTAATTACAATTTACAACAATGTAATTTAAAAGCAAATACTCAGGCTAATGAAATCGGCTGTGTTATTTTGATTTGAAATCTATTTCCGAAGTATGTGAAACTTAATCAAATTCTGTAGAGCTGTTGTAATAATTTAGACAATTTTACACATTCTCAGGTGGTCTTCTCCACTATCTATGTCCAGCAGTAATTTTAAATGCTCCCATATTGCTATTTTAATTTGATTATTTTCAATGTATCTTAAGTTTTTGGTTAATAAATTATTTCTTATACATTTTAATAAATGTGATGGGTCAAACAAAGGAAAAATCTTATTATTATTTACTTTAAAGACATTTTCCCTCACTTCCATTCCCAATCATAGATTTTCTGCCTTCGATTCATTCATTAGTTCATTTATGATTCTTATATTAATGGATGACTGGTCACAGACTGATGCCACAACAATCATATCCGCTTCAAATAGTTGACTAATAATTTTCTTAATTAAATTTTTTAATGTGACACCTTTTGTTGCACTCTTACAAAATCCATAATATATGGGTTGTTTGTAATTTGATTTCAGCCCTTTCACCATGGCCACTAGTACATGGTCGGCTATATTGTGCATCGTTTCATTGTCGCCGATATTCTCAAAACCAATGATGTTGTCCATAGGCACATCATAATACAGTGATGGTGAAATTGACATTTCATCAAACATCAGTATGCACAAACGTTTCTCATACGTCATTTTTGGGTTACATTTTTAATTTGATTAAAAATAACAGGGTTGAGCCCTAGTTTAATACTAATTTTCTTATTTTTCTTCTTATTCACCCCTATGGCTACTGGTTAGTGAGTAGCTAACTATTGTCCGAAGGTGCGAGGCATCGGTTCAGTTCAAATGTTTATATAAGATGTAATTAAACAGGGAGTTGTGGGAAATAGTTTAAAAACACTTTTATTAATTAATTTTATAATAATTAATTGTTATACAAAGATATTTTAATAACTAACGTAAACTAGCTGTTCGTCAACAAAGAGATGTCAAGCGAATCACTCCGATGCTTCACAAGCATCGGCTTATAGTCGTATAGCAAAATGTGACGTTCCAACAATGGGTATTTAACACTGGAATGTGTTATGGCTTCTTCCAACAACACCTTGTGGAATGCTCATTAATATCTGCTATTAATTACGTGTTCATAGAACGCAAAACAGTGTCCAGTGCTTATGTACATTACACTCATGTGTGATGTACATGCTTTATATACATTACACCACGTTTTACATAGGAATCGTCGGGTATATGAAGGATTTGGGTACAGCCCGCATAACTCTTTCCCCCCAAGAGCAAAAGCTGCATCCTCAGTGGAATGATTTTGTTTGCAGTATTTAGGAACACAATTTATAAACTTATTTCGATATATATATATTATATATTTATACTAACAAGATAATGGTTTCTAACCCAAGAGTGCGAAGAGATAAATAAAACAAAGTAAATCGATACAATAACGTTTAATGTTTCAATAATACTACAACCACGATTCAAAATGTCACCCATTGTGCTGTAGACACGCTGTTGCCCTAATTGACACATGTTGTGTGGCTCTCTTGATCATGGCTTTGTCCGCCTTTAATTCATCCCCAACTTGCAATATTTTTTCAATTAATTCTTCTTTTGTGTTTGGCACATTAACGTAAGCTTTTTGTTTCATTGTGCCCCATAAAAAAAATCAAGGGGCGTCAAATCTGGGGATCGCGGCGGCCAAGCGATTGTTCCACCTCGTCCAATCCACTTTGTGTAAGTGTCGTTGAGATAATTTCTCACATTAACGGCACATTGTATATATTCATATAAACTCATACTGCTTTGTATTTTCTTCGCAAAACTCCGTTTGTTCGCGCACGAACAAAATAAGAAGAGACTTTGTAACTTTAAATTTATATTTGAATAAAGATACAAAATTGAATGTAAACTAAAAATAGTGCGCATGTGGAGCGCTTGCGTTGCTTGAAGTGAAGAAGGTTCTCGCTTGCGTCGCAGGCGCACACCGCGAAGGCCCACGATTCGCCGCTAATATTCTGGCGCGCGCCGATTGGTCGGACGCGCGATGACGCGATGCAGCGCCCACCGGATTGGATGAAATACGCGGCGCTCGCGCACCGCCGATCACAGATAACGTTGAATACAGTCGCAGACACCGTTGCTAAAATACTTTTTTTCGTATACAAGATCCACATGTTGTCTTGTATAGTTTAACTTCAGTACTTCTTGATTCTACAACAATTGGCGTGCAACTTATTATATCTGTAGAATACTTCATTATGTCAGATATACATTTATCTTCTCCATAACTTACTACATTCTCATTCTTGCATAAAAATGTCTGTCCATTTATTTCTTTACAAGGCGTTTCCAGATGAACTGTTTTCATTCCTTTAACTAGGATAAATGGATATTTTGGAGTAATAAGGTAAGTTATGTTTTCTTTGGGATTATACATTAGGAAAGGAATCAACCTATAATAGTTAAGAACATTCGGTTGTACTGTCGGTACAGTTAAAATAAAGGTGTGTTGTCATGTTATTTTCAACTGTATGTTGCTTAGATGTAATCTTATTTATCATTTCATTATATCTTAATGCATCTTATTATCTAAGTTACTTGTAATAACTTTTATCATTGAACCTATTGGATTCAAAATTCCTCGTTTCACTTTAACATTTGGAATCAATTCCCTATATTTTTCTGTTGTTATATTCATAATGTACTCAGTCTGCATGTGAGCATCTTTAATACTTCCATCTAATGTATAAATATCTCTATTATTATTTATAATATTTCTTATTTCAACATACTTATCTTCATTATATAATACTAACTCTTCGTATATTAATTCTAGATTCGTTTTTTTTTACAATATTCCCGCTATCAAAACTTATTAAGGCTCTACCTTTTTTCACTGGCAATATGCCTGGGTTATTTTCGATCCGTTGCAGCTGAAGTGCTTGGTTTTGGTACTACCAGCACGACCACGAATCTGTGCAGGACGACGTATGTCTTTCAATGACAACTTTTTATCTCTAAATTGTGCTTGAACATTTACAATATTTCTAATTCACCTATAACTTTAGCTTTTTGGTAACGCGGTTTACCTTTACTTCGCCTAACATTTACCCCTTTTATAAACACTTTGTCATCTTGTTGAATATTACATTCTGTTTCTCCCTTTCGTTTTTCAATTTTATTTTTCTTTCTTTTCTTACATTTTATCTGTTAAGTAATCGTAGAAATATTCAACCTTCTTTCTACGTTCATTTAGATTTAATACTCGTATAGTCAGTCAGTACTGTTGTGTATAATGTTTATTAAAATCTAAATTAAACACATCTGATAAATCTGTATGCCCAAATACTACCTCGGACGGTGTCAACCCCGTCGTATTGTTATTATTATTGCATATGTCAGTCATTATTATTATGGCATATGTCATTACTGTAGCGGCATTTTTCGGCAAGTTTCTTAGCTCTCCATACCAACAGGTCCACATCACTCGTGCATTCTTTCATCTCCCCACGCTCAAGTGTGCCTTTTTTATTGCAGCCAATTGAACAGGAATTAAGTGCCGATTACTACGCAATGTCCCCACGCAATATATTTGCATGGATTTTAATTATCTCGCCAAGGCTGCAGAATTATAAAAATTGTCCATCCACAATGTATGGCTCTTAAATTCGAGACCCTATACCATTCTCAAAACTAGGAAAGGTATTGATTCAGATACTGGGCCGGAATCTTGTGACATTTTAGACCAGGCTATGGGTTAATAGAGTTATTACTTATTACCTATAGCCAGGTTGTTATTATAATGTATAAAACGGTTAATATTAAAAAAACGATTTATGGACATGACCTCGGTGAAATACGGGGTTGCACACACGTATTTTTGCTTGTCTCAATACTCTCCTACACGTGATTTCATAACTAGACCGGAAGCCATTATGAGCGCAAAATACACATATAACTCGTCAACATTTATGTCCTTCCATTGGGTGATCCTACTACACAGGCAAAGCTCCTCTGTAGTCAGCATATGCTTCATAATATTTACATTGCCGGCGAAGGAGGTGTAGAAGGACCGCTGTAAAAGTAATGTTTTTTTTAGAATAAAATAAATAAAAAAAGTTTTATATCTGATACTAATGCTACTTAGGGAATTGTTGATTCGACTTAATATTAATAGGTAATGATGGTGGTAGTGGTGGTGGTGTACTGGTGCTTCTGTAACAAAGCAATATGTTTGAACTCATTTCGTAAACATAAGAACCGGCGCAAGAAAAATATGATACCTGCACGTGTAAACAAATGGATCCCCTATCCAACGCCGGTTCACACTGTAACGAGGAAGATTGGACTTAAAACTATTATGTGTGGTACGCCATAAAACAGTCATCTATGCATAAATGTATGTTACAATCTAAGCATCTCCATACAGTTCTTGCTAAGACCTTTCGCTAGGCGCACAACCAACATCGACTTTGTTTAAAGCCAGTTTTTACTGGAAAATGGCGATGTTCCAATTTAGGTCTAGTCGTCAGTTTTCACGTTAATCAGTCGCGTCTCTGTCGTGAGGTCAATACGCCGGTGTATTTTTAACAAATTCTCAGCCGAAGTTATCCTGAACTGTCTATGTGATACGGTAGGATTCGCTGATTTAAATATAATAAAACAATGAAATATGGCACAGTTAAATAGTCGACGGAACACTTTTTTGTACCATATTTTATTACGCTGACGTTCCATGGGGTGAGCAGACAAGAATTGGTCTTTCCTGTCCACTCCTCCCATGGCCTTGTTGTAGTCTAGGACAACGCTTGGCTTAGTATAAGTCAGTCGGTTATATTTTTGTCGCGTACCGATTGTCAGGGAATGGTATGTCAGAGCATGCTAACTATATTATCATTTCGCCATACAATTACCGGCAAATCGCAACAGTAGCTCGCCAATACTTCTCCCTGTCTCATTTCCGTCTTCGTTATACTTTTCAATGAATCGGGAACGAATTCCCGATTGAGTCGTAAGGTCCCAAAACAGATGTTCAGGGTAGGAACTATATTTTTGTTGATTAATTAAGTTATTAAATGTACCTAACTTTTTGTCGTCATCATCGGAACAATTAGTATACAATGATTTTCCAGTTGTAATATTATTAATCAATAATATTTTGAAGGCAGATACAAAATGAGTACCTACAGTCAGGATTGGTATAAAAAGTACCATGTGCCCTTATCTGTCCAAAAAACTTTTCTAACGGATCTTGATTAAGACGTCGGAGACTTAGAAACTCTACACCATCAACAGAGCGCAAATCTGACCACAAATGTTTATTGAGTTGAGATTATGCACAAAATGCTTCAGTGATAGAGGTTTTGCTTCCCTTGGATTGGGAGAGTCAAAACGCACAGACATTAATTTTTTTACAGCTTCATTCCAGAAATCTATATGTTCAGAATTACGAGGGGCGATCAAAAAGTAGTGATAATAAGTATAAAAAAACAACGATTGTAGTTTAAATTTAATTTATTTTTCTACATAGTCTCCTAACAAGTCGATACATTTAGTCCAACGTTTCTCCAAACCTAAAATACCCTTTAAAAAAAAATCTGTATCTTGACTATCCCAAAATGCCTCTACAGCATCCATCACCTCGCTATCATCCTCAAATTTCTTGCCCCTGATGTGTTCCTTGAGCCTAGGAAATAAATGAAAATCGCTGGGGGCTAAATCTGGAGAATAGGGCGGGTGTTCGACCAGTTCGAAGCCTGCTTCTCGAATGGCAGCGATCGCAACTTCGGCTCTGTGTGCAGGAGCGTTGTCCTGATGAAACAGGACTTTCGCTCGGAGTTTGCCCCGTCTTTTTTCCTTTATGGCGTCTCGCAGTCGTCTTATTTGATCAGCGTAGTAGGAGCCCGTAAAAGTAGCTCCCTTTTCTAGGTAATCAACCATTATGATTCCCTGAGCATCCCAGAAAACGGACGCCATAACCTTGCCCGCCGAGCTCGAGACTTTGAACTTCTTAGGAGTCGGTGAGGATGGCCTTTTCCAAGTCATCGATTGTTGTTTGGTCTCCGGATCAAAATGATGGATCCATGTTTCGTCCATGGTCACAAATCGTGACAAAAATAATTCTTGGTCAGCCTGGAACTTTGCAAGATTGGCTCTTGAAATGTCAACTCGCTTTTTCTTTTGTTCGTCCGTTAACATTCTCGGGACCCAACGCGCGGAGACCTTCTTCATATTCATTTTGCTGGTCAAAATGTTTTGGATGCTGCCATATGAGATCCCTGTGACCTCAGCTAAATGTCTGATGGTTACTCTTCGGTCTGCTAACACGATATCTTCGATTATTTTCACGTTTTCCTCCGTGAGGGACGAGGTTGGGCGTCCCTCGCGATGTTCATCTTCTGTGGATGTTCTACCCAACTTAAACTCTTTGCACCACCGTGCCACCGTAGAATATGGAGGAGCAGAGTCCCCCAGTGTCTCCACCAAATCGGCGTGTACCTCTTTGGTAGACATTTTTTTCAAACAGAGGTACTTGATGACGCATCTCACTTCGTGTTTCTCCATTTTCGTGTTGTCGCTCCGACTGCTGGTATTCAAATGAATGTAGCTCCTCCAAATGACGTCCTATTTATACAATTTTTTAGCTGGGAAGTGGTGAAGGACTGAAGAAGAGAAATGTTTTTTTTTTTTTTTATTTTTATCTTTATTAGAATTACCCGTTTATCATTACTTTTTGATCACCCCTCGTACAAGACAATGCATGTGTCAATATGTTACCATAGCGGCTAAAACCATTTAAACTATCAAACAAATCATTAATAAAGGTAATTATTTCTGCTGTGAAAAAAATATTATTAAAATGTAGATTAAAAGTAGAATAATCATGTTCTTGAAGATGTTGGATACTCTTCGTATAAACTAGTAGTGATGTAGCCACTTGCCGGCTAAAAACTTGGGCTGCAAGTTACTCACAAAGTGGGGTGGTATACTAGCTACAATAGGTCATAACAGGTTGGTAAAAAACAAATAAAACAAAAAACATTCATAAATAGTTTATTTATTAAATCCAAAATTTACCATATTTATTATTTCTTCAAATGGATCTTTTTTATTTCTTTCTACTGCTCTTATCCACAAATATTCATATATCAAATCATTAATATTTACTCGATTACTGTAATTATTTTTATAAAAAATCTGCTTAATGGCACGCGGCTGTGATTCAATACGTTGTGTGTGCGTGCCATCTTCAGACACAAAAGGGTTATCGGGGTCGCTATGGTTTACTTTATGATGGATAAAGCCATGGTACCCAGACAATCATAGGCCCGCCAATAGTCTGTGTGAATTGTGGTGCCCTCGGCCACATGCTTTTTTATCAAGGGCACGAGAACATCAGCAGAGCGGACATTTTCTGGAAAAACTTCTAACCGTAAATTTTCAGATCCATCCTGTATCATCCCGAGGACCCAGTGTCCTTCAATTCGGCGTCCTTTATTATATTTGCGTTTCCCAAATTTACTCTCGTCGATTTGCACTATTTTTCCGGGTCCTTCAATCTTCCCAGTGACTGTCTGAGTATTAATTTGATATGACACCACTGCCTCTCGGCAATAATTATACCAATCGTTTACGGGTGGCAGTTGAAAGGCAGTGCTCACCTTCATTGAAATCTTCTTTCATTGTTCTCTGATCAGAGAAATTTGAAGAATAGGCATAGATCAAATAAAATATTTGCGATATTGTAATTTTTGCATTCTCAAACCAAGTACCATTGCTTCGGCTTACTTTTGATTTACCTCTGCACGGCCCTTTGTTGCAAACAAAAAAGCCAATTGAATCATTTGTCTTATAATAAATATAATAAATATTCATGGGTTGTTTGTGGTAATGGCACATTTTTTTCACGCGACAGCATCCCTCTCTCCATTGCAAATGCAACCGCTTGCTCACTCGTGCCCAACTGACGATATAGTCCAGTCATTTTAGGTTTTATCTGCGGAAAAATTCCTAGTGAGCTGAATTTTTGTATACACCTTTATTACGGTATTGTAATGAAGATGTGAAAAATCGACATTGATATCGTGCCGGCTAAAAAAGTTATAAAGGTCAAAAGGTCACGAAAATCAGTTTTTCGCAAATATCTCGCGATCTATTGCTCAGAGGTCAATAAAGGTCATTATAAAAATTGTTTGTCGTGAAATTGTCTACAAAAAATGTCTCTTGCATTTTTCTGTAGAATTAACCGTTTTCGGAGTAGAGCGCCGAGAAAGCGACTATATTATAACGATGCACTCGTTTCCTCACCACCTTCGAGGTAGAATGCAGGGCGCGTTTTTTTTTTACATGGTTTCCCCCGTAGGCATAATCCATAATATGTAATAAGAGGTTTTTTTTTTATTTACGAGTGAATAATTTTTTATTTGAATACAGAAAAATACAGAAAAATTAACTTTAGTATATAATTTTTTTTTAACATTCATTGTCCATGTCTTCAGTTTCTGTGTCATCAAAAGTTGCTGACAAAACGTCGAGTGGACTTATTCCTATATTTAAATCAACATCTTCATCATTTTCATCATTGATTGACTCTGCGTTTAAGCATGACTGGCCACGGCAATGTCCACAAACTTTTGAACATCTTAATCCAATTTTTCTGCATCCACATTTGCCGCTGCAACCTTTTGTACAATTACAGAAGATTGTGTTTAGTAGATTATCGGGTGCTGGTGGTAATAAAGTTGTTATTGGCTGCAGTATATTATTTTTTAACTCCCAACCCCACTGTTCTGGATCAATTTCTCTTCCTAGCCAGGTTTGTATTTGATAATACACCCGATAAATATGCTGTTGAGCTGCTGAAGAAGTAGGTGGTAATAATGGAAATTTTACAGCTGTACTTTGCCTTGTTAGTTTAGCAAAGCTACAGTATCTGTAATTATCTATCGAAAGTTCTGAAGTTGGAGCACCGTACATTGCTAGTAGAAAATGTGTCCCAGCATTGACAATGACATCTCGAGAGCAATTTTCTTGTTGGAATATTTCTGCAGAATTGGTTAAATCGAGTCTTTTTTCAAACATCTTCATGATTTTCAATTTTCCTTTTCCAAAAAGTGCTGAAGTTGTATCACATCCGGTCATGGCATGTAGAAACAGAATATTTTTCTTGCAATGTGGATATTTGTTGAGGCTATCAGTCGAGTATATTTTTGTTTCAACATTGTTTTTTCCTGGTTTTTTAAAAAAAAATGATGTAGGTTGATCAAGTATTTGTGTGCGTGCTATGAGAAGTACCAACAGATCTATGTCTTCTCCAACAATAATTGTAGTATTATTTATTGATTTTTCAATCGCTGTTTCAACTACACACGCCGGCAGAATTAGAGGAACACGCATTAAATATTGAATTTCGTAAAAAATATTATAATTACTGAATATTTTTATTTTTATGTATTTAAAATGAGGCAAAATTTATAACAAATCAGAATAATTGAGTTAAAAATACTTAAATTAATGACGCAAATGCAATTAAACGGCAAAACAGTAAAATATTTTTTTTTTGTATTGTCAATTGTAATCGTGTATTTTCAAAACTTACAGAAATAATTTAAGAAAATTAATAACGCGTATTACTTCCACGGGCTCTAATAAGAGTCTGGATACGATCTTTCATGCTTTTAATAATGTTATCAATAATTTCTTGTGACAAATTCTCCCACTCTTGCACTAACATGAATTTTAATTGTTGGACGTTCTTAGGGGCTGGGTTTCTTCCACGTATCTTTCTTCCGATGACATCCCATACGTGCTCTATCGGATTCATGTCTGGTGATCTTGCTGGCCAATCCATTTGCGCGATTTGGGCCTGATTTAAGTAGTCGCGAACCATTTGCGCTGTGTGGGGCCGTGCATTATCATGCATAAATAAAAAATCCTCGCCTATGGATGGAGCAAAAGGCAATACATGGGACTCTAAGATCTCTGAGACGTATCTTTGTGCAGTTAAAGACCCATTTTCTATAATTATTAACTCCGTGCGTGCTCCCAAACATATACCACCCCACACCAAAACTGACCCTCCGCCATAAGACACTGTTTCAGTAAAATTTGCTCGATTATAGCGTTCTCCTCTATACCTCCAGATCCTCTCTCTTCCATCTATGCAATTCACACAAAAACGGCTTTCATCACTAAACAAAACTCGGCTCCACTCATTTGTCCAGTCGCGGTGTCGATGAGCAAAAGCTAATCTGGCTACTCGATGTACCACCTCAAGTTTTGGGGCTTTGGGCGGAACGTAAGACTTCAGTCCAACTTCATTTAAGCGTCTTCTCACTGTACGCTCACTGATATTAACATTACGGACTTCATGTAACATGTTACGGGTCTGAATAGCCGTTTGACGACGATTTCTCAAAGTTTGCAACCGTATAAAACGATCATCCTGGGTGCTAGTTGACCGTTTTCTGCCTTGTCCCGGCATCCGCACATATGAGCCTGTGTGTCTGTAACGTTTAACGTTGCGAAATACGACAGATACCGACACACCCAATGCGCGACTTACTGAACGGTAGGTGTGACCATTTTCAATCATTGTTACCGCTCTGGCAACTTCAGTGGAAGGTAAGTCACTCATTTTATATACTACAAGACAGATACTCTAATAACAATAATAATAAAAATATCTTAAGGTACATAAAATGAAAAAAAAAAAGAATTTTGTGAAACCACTTGAAAGTGAAAAAATCTTAAAATCACTTGAGAGCGTATAATTAACGATAAAACATTAAATATCCATATATTTTTTTCCATCACTTTATTCTTTAAAGGTGCTTAAATATAAATACAAAGACCATTTAAACAAACAGCCAACAAAATTAAAAAATATATCATTTTTGTGCATGTTCCTCTAATTGTGCCGGCGTGTGTATTAAAACGTCAGCATCATCACGTGATTGACTTGTAGCAATACCAACTTCTTCGAACTTCTTAATAAGCATTTCAATTAATTTTCTTTTGTTAAATCGATTAGATAAAAATTTTTCTTGACTGATAGGAACTTCCATCGATTCATTGAAGTGCACTTCACAAGATGTAGAAACAGCAGCGGTTCGTCTTAGTTGTTCCATAGCTTTGATATTTTTACTGCTATCAGAGTAACCATCAAAAATGACAACAGTATTTGTTCCGAAATTATTTGATAAATAATTAATATATTTGTGAATGACAATATGAAATGTATCATTTTTTTGCCATACGACACGATGCAAAAGAAATCCACCATCGATTATGTATGTTGCATCACAAACTACTTGATAATTAATTGGCTCGAAGTAGTCGTATATTTTTGACTTTTGAGTTTTTCTCATGCCAACATTATCAAATAGTGCTGTTGGGTATGGACTTAATTCGTATTGTAAATATTCACAAAGATTTTCCTCAAATTTTTTATTTAAACTAATTCGTTGAAATAGCAATAACGGATCGATCGTTACCTTGCAGTCATGAACCATGATAGAAGTGTTTACTGATGATAATGGAAGAACTCTGTCAGAGCGTTTTAATTTAATTTCGTCAAATGTTACTCCTATAATTTTTTTAATTGACTGCAGACCATTTTCTTTGGCATTATAACAGTTGATTTTATTATTGCCGACAATTCCTGTTGATACTGAAACTAGTTGAGTGCAACTTGAAAAAGGATTATGCAAAGCAAACCACTCTACAAGTTTTTTAATGTCAGTATTATCTCTTTCAATACGTGAATCTCTTGAGTCTACATGTTGATCTGTGGTATCAAATGAAAGGTCGCAAAATTTCTCAATTTCTTCACAAATTGCATTTGTCGCATGCATGCCATATATCCACTTACATAAGACGCTTTCATGAGTACCCCTTCCTCGAGAAACTCCTCCTTCAGTCTTCATAGACTTCATCAAACTTTGTTCAATAGTCATGTCGGTCCAGGTTCCACAGTTAAATTTTTCTGTGCGTCTCACTGCAAATGTTTTTGTAAAGTTTATATAGTCTTGGTGTCCCATTTTGTCCTTCAAAGCTAACATATCTTGCAAGTATAAATGTGCAGATTTAGCATACAGGAAATGACCAGATGCATGGAAATATGGAAGCATTCGCTGAACACTTGTAAGATGATCATTCCATAACCCTAGTCTCTCGGCGCGAATGAAATCATTAGCTATTGATATCATTTCAATGTATTGTAGCCATAACTGAGTAGTAGGACCATCGTCCTTCAATTTAGCTACTTCGTCATTAAATAACTGTATTAATCCGTTCAAAACATCTTCAGATTCTTCAATGTTATCATAAGAAATCGTCCCTCTCAGAATATCCATGATGTAACCATCCAAAAACTCCTGCAGATTTTGATCGATTGTTAATTTATCATATATAAGCTTCATTAGTGCAACTCTAACAAGTCCATGTCCTCTTACACTTCTTGCAAAAGCATGGCCATCTAACATTTTGTCTACTGAATTTGGAGCATAAATAACACTGAGAGCTTCCTTGAGTCCACTTCCTTCCATTATATATCCTATAGATCCAAGAAACGACATAAGCATATGAAAACCACCCAGTCTTACAATAACATTGGATATATCAGATTGAACATCAGCAGCAGCTACAATTGCGCGAGCTTTGTAGTAAAGTGGCTGATCAAAAGTAATGATGCAACAATTTTGTCCATGTGATTTGGCACTACGTACTGCACAATCTAATGTGGTGTAAATTGTATCTTTATTACTTGCAGGATTATGAATGAAGGGTAGGAACATTATGGTCGATGTTGTAAAGTCTTTATTATTTTTTGTTAGCTTCTCTAAAAATCCATTCCACCCTGGTAGACCGTTGATATCTCTCCACTTTGCGTATGCCCACAATAAGTCGACTTTACTACAAATTGCTTCATTTAAAATAACATTATCATCAATTTCTTCAACTATAATCTTACTCATTCCAGCTACTTCATTATTTTCGTAAGTTAAAAGAGGTACGTGTGAAACTGTAGCTAAATCATCAGCGCGTGGTTTACTCTTACATTTCACGATGGGCATATCAGCCACAACAGCGTTACTTGGAGAAATGATTTTTATTACACCCATTATATGCACAGTATTATGCCCATCAATAGTGGAAACATTAATGTCTGCATTATCTGCAGCATACTGTAAAATTACATCAGGCTGTGAAAGAATACGAGGCTGAGGATGATAAACAGTTGACACTTCATACGTCACAGCATCGCTATATGAAGCACAAAATCCAAAACTTGACAATACATCTAGTAATCTTTTTGAGGCATATCTTCTATGAAGGAATACAGAAAGGCTAAGTAGCAGCTGTGACGAAAACGATCGTGGACGCATTACACTCATTATAGCATGGGCTATGGCTGTACATTTTGCTTCATTTTTTTTTGTTTGGCCTTTTTTATTCTTCACAATTAATTGATGCAAGAAATGTGTTAGAGTGTTAGGAATTTCGTCATTAATATTATCTAACATTCGACTTGGTGCTGGATATGAGTCATGAATAATTGTAACAGAACGAATATCTTCTTTAATTATTGATGCAGCAGCTTCTACAATTCGAAGACGTTCATCACAATGATTTTCTTTTTTTTGTTCGTACCACGAATTTGTTAAAATATTGCTTGCAGTATCTCGAAAGCAAATAATTGTTAATGATTTACTTTTCGTGGTAATTACAATATTATTCCCATATCGAGCAATCAATTTTTTTATTATTGTTTTATCATCTGGAACGTAATCTTTCATTATATCTTTTAACTCAGCCAATGTAAATTGACAATCGTCATTATTTTCTATGTAATGAAAAACATTTTCCATGGCAATTCTAATATTTTCATCCAATGGACGGCCTGCGTCACCCTTTCCACTGACTAATAAAAAATTTGAGAAACATTTATCATGATACTTAGCTTCGACAGATACTAAGTCATACTCAAAATTCACATGCTCCTTTACACTTCTTCCATATTTATCACCACGCGCCTCTGCAGCTTTTAATACTGTGTCTTTAAATGAAAGAGTACTCACTTCTCTAATAACGCGTCTGTATTTTTTTTCTTTTTTTTTCTCAATTACCTCACTCGCTTCTTCTCCACAAAACAAACATAATTTTTTGGAATCAAAAGAGCTGATTCTTTTCTTACGTGGAGATATTGATGTACTCGGTTCTTCTTGGCGTCGTTTAAAAGCCGCTATACTCAAAGTGTTCGTATAATCTTTACGACAATTGCTATGAACATTTACAAAAGTCACAGTATCTAAATATTCAATATTACCATCACCTCTAGCGATACTAGCATTTTTTAATGTCTGAAGACCACGCCTAACTTCTACTACATCACCATCCGATAACACTTCTTTGCATATAAAACATGTATCACACATTATGAAAACTGTTTAAGAGCAATACTACTAAAATAACGTCTTTAACACTCAAGAAATAATTTTTAACTGAGCTAAATACAGCCCGACAGGCAGTAGCAGGTATAAAAGTAGCAGGTATAAGGGTACAATGAAATACGGAACATCTGCCTACCAGTGGAGGTCGTTTGAGGCATTCACGGGCACGAATTGTCCTGTCTATACTAGTATTACTAGTGCTATATGTCTGTGTATGTAGTAGATTTTACTAACAACACACTTACAAACATGAATAAAAAGCAATAGGGTGTACGCCTTGGTATACAATACCGTATGTGAGTGCATTCTAGTCTCTACTCCGAAAACGGTTAATTCTACAGCAAAATGCAAGAGACATTTTTTATAGACAATTTCACGACAAACAATTTTTATAATGACCTTTATTGACCTCCGAGCAATAGATCGCGAGATATTTGCGAAAAACTGATTTTCGTGACCTTTTGACCTTTATAACTTTTTTAGCCGGCACGATATCAATGTCGATTTTTCACATCTTCATTACAATGCCGTAATAAAGGTGTATACAAAAATTCAGCTCACTAGGAATTTTTCCGCAGATTGGGGTTTAAAATAGCTAAAATGACTGGACTAATAGAGTTTAGCCAAATTCCACAATCCACGCACTTCCTCCACATTACGCTGCCGCTTGACTTGCGGTTCATCCTCTGTAGAACGGCTAGTCGACGGTTGAAGTTCCGAACGGCTGGTCGACGGTTGAGGCTCCTGCATGGTAGCGTAGGTCAATAGTATAAACAGCAAATCCAAGTCCGGGGTCGTACGCGCAAATGTCCGTCGTTTAGGCAGAAAATCAGTGTCCAGTGTAAAAGCGTAGATCAATTGTGAAGGCAAACAATCAAAGTCCAAAAGCCAAGCCAAAGTTGTCGAAGAAATCCACACAATAATCACCACGACCAAAATCTAAAAGTACTTTAGGTTGGAATGCCAGAGCGTTGTATGGTAAAGAAAAAAAGAGATAGAAAGGAAATTGGAGAATCGAGTCAGTCAGACGGGAGAATTTGATGAAGCTACGAAGTAAACAGGGTAAATCAAATATTGAATTGTAGCCTCTCCTTTCTACAATATTAAGTAGGGAATTAAGTTTTACAAGGAGAGGGTGTTGCGAATTTTGAGACAATTTAAATAGAAATTTATCTGCGATAAATTGCCTGCGCAGATATAGAGGAGGTTCCACGCATTCTACCTGCATTGCATTGATAGGGGAGGATTTAATTGCTCCCAAGATTAAGCGAAGGCAACTTGATTGAATTTTTAATAGCCTTTCCAAGGCTCCTTTGTTACCAGGGTCCAATAGAAAACAGCCATAATCTAGATAACTACGAATGATAGCATTATATAAAAATTTTTGGGTGAAGGGGTGTGATCCCCACCAAACACCAGACAAAGATCTAAGAATATTAATATTTTTATTGCATTTAGAAACTAAATATGCACAGTGTGAGGCTCCTGTCATTCTGGACTCCAACCAGATACCTAGGAATTTTACTTCATGTTCTTGGGGAATGGGCTCATTCTTCTCAAAAACGTTAATTAATGGAGTATTTCTACGCCTAGTGAATACCACTGTACTAGATTTTGAGGGGGAAAGTGAAAGACCATGATTACTCATCCAAGATTCAAGAGAAGACAAAGCTTCGTTAAGAAGGGTAGATGCATGATTCGGATTCTCAGAAGAGATGTAGAGCGCGAGATCATCTGCATATTGAAGGATTGAACAGTATTGATTGACGGCTTGGTCGAGATCTCGGGTATAAACATTGTATAAAATGGGGCTGAGGACAGATCCTTGGAGTAAACCCTTCCACATAATCCTAGGATTTGATAAGGAATTTTGAGTTTTTATTACAATACTACGCTCCATAAGGAGATTGTAGATGAAATATGCCAGCTTGGCAGGAATCCTCAGCTGAATAAGCTTGTTCCTGAGGACTGGAAGCAAAACATTATCATAAGCAGACGTAATATCCAAGAAAACCCCAACTAGAAATTTATTTTTGAGGATAGCAGAGTAAATGTCGGTGGTAAGGATACCAAGACCGTCCATGGTGCTCATATCCTTTCGAAAGCCGAATTGAGAATCCGATAGTAAGTTATTATTTTCGAGATACCACTCCAGGCGATGTTTAATCATGTGTTCTACAATTTTTAATAAAACGGATGATAATGCTATTGGTCTTCGGTGATTATTCACAGAACAAGAGTACTTTTCTCAGAATAAAGATGTTCAGGGTAGGAACTAAATTTTTGTTGATTAATTAAGTTATTCAATGTACCTAACATTTTATCGTCATCATCCGAACAATTAGAATACAATGATTTTCCAGTTGTAATATTATTAATCAATAATGTTTTGAAGGCAGATACAAAATGAGTACAGTCAGGATTGGTAGTAAAAGTACCATGTGCCCTTATCTGTCCAAAACAATTTTCTAACGGATCTTGATTGAGACGTCGGAGACTTAGAAACTTTACACCATCAACAGAGCGCAAATCTGACCACAAATGTTTTATTAAGTTGAGATTATGCACAAAATGCTTCAGTGATAGAGGTTTTGCTTCCCTTGGATTGGGAGAGTCAAAACGCATAGACACTTTTTTTTACAGCTTTATTCCAGAAATCTATATGTTCAGAATTACAAGACAATGCATGTGTCAATATGTTACCATAGCGGCTAAAACCATTTAAACTATCAAACAAATCATTAATAAAGGTAATTATTTCTGCTGTGAAAAAAATATTATTAAAATGTAGATTAAAAGTAGAATAATCATGTTCTTGAAGATGTTGGATACTCTTCGTATAAACTAGTAGTGATGTAGCCACTTGCCGGCTAAAAACTTGGGCTGCAAGTTACTCACAAAGTGGGGTGGTATACTAGCTACAATAGGTCATAACAGGTTGGTAAAAAACAAATAAAACAAAAAACATTCATAAATAGTTTATTTATTAAATCCAAAATTTACCATATTTATTATTTCTTCAAATGGATCTTTTTTATTTCTTTCTACTGCTCTTCTCCACAAATATTCATACATCAAATCATTAATATTTACTCGATTACTGTAATTATTTTTATAAAAAATCTGCTTAATGGTACGCGGCTGTGATTCAATACGTTGTGTGTGCGTGCCATCTTCAGACACAAAAGGGTTATCGGGGTCGCTATGGTTTACTTTATGATGGATAAAGCCATGGTACCCAGACAATCATAGGCCCGCCAATAGTCTGTGTGAATTGTGGTGCCCTCGGCCACATGCTTTTTTATCAAGGGCACGAGAACATCAGCAGAGCGGACATTTTCTGGAAAAACTTCTAACCGTAAATTTGCAGATCCATCCTGTATCATCCCGAGGATCCAGTGTCCTTCAACTCGGCGTCCTTTATTACATTTGCATTTCCCAAATTTACTCTCGTCGATTTACACTATTTTTCCGGGTCCTTCAATCTTCCCAGTGACTGTCTGAGTATTAATTTGATATGACACCACTGCCTCTCGGCAATAATTATACCAATCGTTTATGGTGGCAGTTGAAAGGCAGTGCTCACCTTCATTGAAATCTTCTTTCATTGTTCTCTGATAAGAGCAATTTGAAGAATAGGCATACATCAAATAAAATATTTGCGATATTATAATTTTTGCATTCTTAAACCAAATACCCTTGCTTCGGCTTACTTTTGATTTACCTCTGCACGGCCCTTTGTTGCAAACAAAAAAGCCAATTGAATCATTTGTCTTATAATAAATATTCTTGGGCTGTTTGTGGTAATGGTACATTTTTTTCACGCGGCAGCATCGCTCTCTCCATTGCAAATGCAACCGCTTGCTCACTCGTGCCCAACTGACGATAGAGTTTAACCAAATTCCACAATCCACGCACTTCCTCCACATTACACTGCCGCTTGACTTGCGGTTCATCCTCTGTAGAACGGCTAGTCGACGGTTGAAGTTCCGAACGGCTGGTCGACGGTTGAGGCTCCTGCATGGTAGCGTAGGTCAATAGTATAAACAGCAAATCGAAGTCCGGAGTCGTACGCGCAAATGTCCGTCGTTTAGGCAGAAAATCGGTGTCCAGTGTAAAAGCGTAGATCAATTGTGAAGGCAAACAATCAAAGTCCAAAAGCCAAGCCAAAGTTGTCGAAGAAATCCACACAATAATCACCACGCAGTTCAATGAGCACATTCACGCAACTCGGGAAGAAACGGAATGAACCAAAACAAATGACATTGACAAATTACTTTTTTTACGTTCCATTTCGCGCATTTCATCAATTTTTAAACCACAGACAATATATTTGACATAATTGAGTTGTCATTCATCGATAATAACGTTCTGTTCTACTCAAAATGAAATTGGAGGTTAGGAACTATTTTTATTAATTTCTCGAAAACTATTTTTCACCTTATAATAAGAGTGGTAGCGTTGTAATCAGGGACTCAATCCGTACCACCTATCATCTTTACCCCTCAAATCGTGCTGCCCTACACTAAAGTCCGCCCAACCTCACTTAGTTACCGCGCTCATGAGTGAAATAATCTTAATGAACATTTATTATATAAATATGATAGGAAGTAATCAAATGATGTCAATTGAAAAGCTGAAGGGTCGTGAGAATTGAGCAAGTTGGAGTTTTGTAGTCAAGGCATACCTGCAACATGAAGATTTGTACAACTGTATTTTAATAAGCCCACTTTACGCATTAAGCCACTGTCTTCAAATGCCTTTGCTAAATTGTCCCATACCTGTTTTGCATTTTGGGCTTCTTGTATATGTACAAATAAGATTGGGTAATATTAACTTTGAGTTGGCTTTGGTATCTTGTTTAACTGAGTTAGAGTCAATAGCCATTGGTTCTTTTAAAAGAGCTCATTAATACAAATATGGTAAACAGTTCATCAGTTGAAGATTACGTTAACAAAATAATGACGGCCGCGCATAAATTAAGATTATAAACTTCAAAGTGGACGATGAATGGTTGGGCACATTAATGCTGGCAGGGTTGCCAGAAATGTACAAGCCTATGATCATAGGCTTAGAAAATTCCGGTATGAAGATTAGTGTTGATTTAATCAAAAATAAATTACTACAGGAAGTAAAGACATCAGACACTACCGCACTTTATACAAACAAAAAAAAATATTAGTCCTCAATTTAAAAATAAGAAAGGCCCTAGGTGCTTTCATTATAAGTATGGACATCTCAGTAGAAATTGCTGGCATAAAAATACAAGTACTAATAAAAAAACACATAAAGAAACAGGATATGTTGCAGCTTCTTCAGCATCTACAACAAATGTCTCCAGTTGTTGGTATCTTGACTCAGGGGCATCCATGCATATGACACAGCACCGGGATTGGCTCACTGATATCATTCCTTCATCTGTGCGTGTGATGACACTCTTCAGCTGCAACCCACAAAGACTATGTATCACATTTTCTTGTCCTAGTCTTCCAGATAGCGTTGACCTGAATAGTTAGCCTAAAATAAACCTGCTTATCTTTTTAAATCACTTTTAAATTATGATGATTTCATGAAGTTATTAGTTGATTCTGTTATTAAAATTATTACCATGAGCAAAACCAATGAAATACAAATTAGCAGTAAAACTGTTAAAAAAAAATCTGTCAAAATATATTAAAAAAACAGAAGGTTCTTTCCTATATTTTTTTGTAAGGTGAGTGGAGATATAATATTTAAACTAATATATGACCCTACTATGTAATATTTAACAGCATAGAATTAAATTTATTACAATTTCCAGCAAAGTATTGCTATGGACTGATGATAATTATAATGAAGTATATTGTGAACAATGTCTGCTTAAAAATATACTATTTGTGCTAAGCTACATCTTTAGGACTATGATCGACATTATGAATTCTATTATTATAATTACAACACTATTGTTTAACCTGCATTGTAATTACATACAAACAAAAAGATTTCATGAAAGACTCTTTATGATTATTACAATAATTATACCATGTAGAATCAACATTTTTCTAGAACATACAATTTGGGAATAAACGTAAACACTGCAAATGGATGGTAAAATCTTATCAATAATATATGCAAGGGCGTCGCCAAGTAGGGGCAGCTGACACCCCCCCCCCCCCCTCCCTTCATGTACTCTTGACTTTCCCTACAATTCATACTTTTCTCATTCTCCATATTATCCCCCAACCCCCACCCGGCCATCCGCTGGCGACGCTCCTGTATATCTCTGCCATTCAATTTTACTCAAGTTCTTGGAAGGATAATACAACCTATCTACATCAGTATTATACTCTCTTAAATGAATTAATTGGTGAGATGACTCACTCTTACTTAATACGGAGTTTATACAGTTACTACAATCAGTACATTTTAAATTTGACATTAAAGAGCGACAAATTGCGCCAGCAATATACGGTATAGATTTGTGTTGATATATATTTACGGTAGGGATGGAGTTTTCTATAAGATTACTTTCCTCAGAACAAAGATGTTCAGGGTAGGAACTAAATTTTTGTTGATTAATTAAGTTATTCAATGTACCTAACATTTTATCGTCATCATCCGAACAATTCGTATACAATGATTTTCCAGTTGTAATATTATTAATCAATAATGTTTTGAAGGCAGATACAAAATGAGGGCAGTCAGGATTGGTATAAAAAGTACCATGTGCCCTTATCTGTCCAAAAAAGTTTTCTAACGGATCTTGATTAAGACGTCGGAGACTTAGAAACTCTACACCATCAACAGAGCGCAAATCTGACCACAAATGTTTTATTGAGTTGAGATTATGCACAAAATGCTTCAGTGATAGAGGTTTTGCTTCCCTTCGATTGGGAGAGTCAAAACTCACAGACATTAATTTTTTTACAGCTTAATTCCAGAAATGTATATGTTCAGAATTACAAGACAATGCATGTGTCAATTTGTTACCATAGAGGCCAAAACCATTTAAACTATCAAACAAATCATTTATACAGGTCATTATTTCTGCTGTGAAAAAAATATTATAAAAATTTAGATTAAAAGTAGAATAATCATGTTCTTGAAGATGTTGGATACTCTTCGTATAAACTAGTAGTGATGTAGCCACTTGCCGGCTAAAAACTTGGGCTGCAAGTTTGACCTGTAATGTATGTTCATTGTAATTATTGTATAACAATAAACAATATAAAATCTATACTCATATATAACTTTTGACACGTTGATCACTTTTTGTGATCAGTGACCACTTCCAAACAGAATCATGATAAAAATTGCAAATTGCACAAGGTTTTAATTTTAATTTTTCCTTGATATGTTCGGCAAGAAAATGTTTATGACAAAAACGAATACGGCTGCGATTAATAAAAGGGATGTTTTGTAAATATGGACAAACCTCTAACCACATTTCCCACCTTGCTTGGTTTGTGAAGGGAACACAAAAATATTTATGATTTGGTCCCCGAGTGCTACACCTGGGAACAATGCACTAATTTACCATGGTTCTTCTTTTGGTTTAATTTTCTTAATTTACCATGGTTTCTTCAAGTAAGTAAGAACTTCCATCAGAGCTTTATGAACTTCATACACAGTAATTGAGATTAATTGATGAGTAATTTTGAATAGATATTGTAGACTCATATAACTATCGCCTGTTGCCAAAAACCTTAATATTAGTGCTAATCGCACTTTCGAAGGTATAGCGGTTCTCCAGTTGGTGTCTGATTTTGAAATCAATAGTGATTTTTTTTGTAATTTCGCAGGACATTCAGCAAAAGTTACTAATATAATCGATTGGTCTATGCATCATCTTTTGAAGCATTTTCTCCATGGTGATGTCGAAACATAAAGATAATGTAAATAAATGTTATTAAAAAAAAATAAGTTAATGACGAATCGAGCACGCTGTTAGCTTGATGTTAAGCGATGCGACCACCCATAGTAGGTACTGACTAATCCATCCAGAACTTCTTGGCACTTAACTGCCCTTGTCATCCTGAGACATAAGATGTTAGGACTCTTGATGCCGGATACACATTAGATACTAACTACCATGGTACACATACAAAAAACCTATCACCATAAATGAGTCAGTAACAGTCGGGTAAAGTCGCGGGCTAAGCTTGTATTATATAAGATACAACAATTAAAACCGCAGACGATTTCATTAATGGAATGATTAAATACTTTGGTCTGTTATACATTTCACACATCTTTTAACTTTATTTTTTTGCTCATGTAATAAATAATTAAATACTGTAACGGGAGTTTACCGCCGCTCGCTTAGAGGTGGCGCCACCGTAGAATTAGATCGCGGTATAGTTTCGTTACAAAGGTTCTTATATAAGGTCCAGTGTGTATTTGAGAAAAGTTTGGAGTTAACGGCTGAAGCTACAGACTTTAATGTATCCGATTGTATCCACATCGTTGGTTCTCTCTGGATCGCTGCTCTCTAAAGCCTAAGTCGTAATATTGTAATTTTTGTTTTTACTATAAAAAAACTCTTCGACAACTTACCTTGGTGTTGTTATTCTCAACCTATCAAGAAGCCCGCTATTTGAGTCTCCCATCTCCCCTGGCACCACTCCCGTGAAAAGGTAATGCACCATTCCTGAGATATATCAATTTAAGTAACCTAACCTCAAAACACTTGTTGTCAATACAAATTTACTTCTGCAACGTCTCCGGAGCTGCGGGAAGTGCAGCCCCTTCGCCCTTGCTTCTTCTTCACAGCTACAACACGTTCCGAAGCGGTGGTAGCAGAAATGAACGATTCAAAAGATCTTTTGAAAGACTATTTGAATAAAGAATATTTTGATTTTGATTTTTGATCTTGCGTAACAAAGGATAGGCACCCACGCTCACCTCCGCAGCTTCGGCTTGCTACAATAGGTCATAACGGGCTGTTAAAAAACAAATAAAACAAAAAACATTTATCTTGGATCTTTTTTATTTCTTACTACTGCTTTTCTCCACAAATATTCGTACATCAAATCATTAATGTTTAATCGATTACTGTAATTATTTTTATAAAAATACTGCTTGATGGCAGGCGACTGTGATTCAATACGTTGTGTGTGCGTGCCATCTTCAGACTCAAAAGGGTTATCGGGTTCGCTATGGTTTACTTTATGATGGATAAAGCCATGGTACCCAGACAATCATAGACCTACCAATAGTCTCTGTAAATTGTGGTGCCGTCGGCCACATGCTTTTTTATCAAGGGCACCAGAACATCTTTATTATATTTGCGTTTCCCAAATTTACTCTCGTCGATTTGCACTATTTTTCCGGGTCCTTCAATCTTCCCAGTGACTGTCTGAGTATTAATTTGATATGACACCACTGCCTCTCGGCAATAATTATACCAATCGTTTATGGTGGCAGTTGAAAGGCAGTGCTCACCTTCATTGAAATCTTCTTTCATTGTTCTCTGATAAGAGCAATTTGAAGAATAGGCATACATCAAATAAAATATTTGCGATATTATAATTTTTGCATTCTTAAACCAAATACCCTTGCTTCGGCTTACTTTTGATTTACCTCTGCACGGCCCTTTGTTGCAAACAAAAAAGCCAATTGAATCATTTGTCTTATAATAAATATTCTTGGGCTGTTTGTGGTAATGGTACATTTTTTTCACGCGGCAGCATCGCTCTCTCCATTGCAAATGCAACCGCTTGCTCACTCGTGCCCAACTGACGATAGAGTTTAACCAAATTCCACAATCCACGCACTTCCTCCACATTACATTGCCGCTTGACTTGCGGTTCATCCTCTGTAGAACGGCTAGTCGACGGTTGAAGTTCCGAACGGCTGGTCGACGGTTGAGGCTCCTGCATGGTAGCGTAGGTCAATAGTATAAACAGCAAATCGAAGTCCGGAGTCGTACGCGCAAATGTCCGTCGTTTAGGCAGAAAATCGGTGTCCAGTGTAAAAGCGTAGATCAATTGTGAAGGCAAACAATCAAAGTCCAAAAGCCAAGCCAAAGTTGTCGAAGAAATCCACACAATAATCACCACGCAGTTCAATGAGCACATTCACGCAACTCGGGAAGAAACGGAATGAACCAAAACAAATGACTTGACAAATTACTTTTTTTACGTTCCATTTCGCGCATTTCATCAATTTTTAAACCACAGACAATATATTTGACATAATTGAGTTGTCATTCATCGATAATAACGTTCTGTTCTACTCAAAATGAAATTGGAGGTTAGGAACTATTTTTATTAATTTCTCGAAAACTATTTTTCACCTTATAATAAGAGTGGTAGCGTTGTAATCAGGGACTCAATCCGTACCACCTATCATCTTTACCCCTCAAATCGTGCTGCCCTACACTAAAGTCCGCCCAACCTCACTTAGTTACCGCGCTCATGAGTGAAATAATCTTAATGAACATTTATTATATAAATATGATAGGAAGTAATCAAATGATGTCAATTGAAAAGCTGAAGGGTCGTGAGAATTGAGCAAGTTGGAGTTTTGTAGTCAAGGCATACCTGCAACATGAAGATTTGTACAACTGTATTTTAATAAGCCCACTTTACGCATTAAGCCACTGTCTTCAAATGCCTTTGCTAAATTGTCCCATACCTGTTTTGCATTTTGGGCTTCTTGTATATGTACAAATAAGATTGGGTAATATTAACTTTGAGTTGGCTTTGGTATCTTGTTTAACTGAGTTAGAGTCAATAGCCATTGGTTCTTTTAAAAGAGCTCATTAATACAAATATGGTAAACAGTTCATCAGTTGAAGATTACGTTAACAAAATAATGACGGCCGCGCATAAATTAAGATTATAAACTTCAAAGTGGACGATGAATGGTTGGGCACATTAATGCTGGCAGGGTTGCCAGAAATGTACAAGCCTATGATCATAGGCTTAGAAAATTCCGGTATGAAGATTAGTGTTGATTTAATCAAAAATAAATTACTACAGGAAGTAAAGACATCAGACACTACCGCACTTTATACAAACAAAAAAAAATATTAGTCCTCAATTTAAAAATAAGAAAGGCCCTAGGTGCTTTCATTATAAGTATGGACATCTCAGTAGAAATTGCTGGCATAAAAATACAAGTACTAATAAAAAAACACATAAAGAAACAGGATATGTTGCAGCTTCTTCAGCATCTACAACAAATGTCTCCAGTTGTTGGTATCTTGACTCAGGGGCATCCATGCATATGACACAGCACCGGGATTGGCTCACTGATATCATTCCTTCATCTGTGCGTGTAATGACACTCTTCAGCTGCAACCCACAAAGACTATGTATCACATTTTCTTGTCCTAGTCTTCCAGATAGCGTTGACCTGAATAGTTAGCCTAAAATAAACCTGCTTATCTTTTTAAATCACTTTTAAATTATGATGATTTCATGAAGTTATTAGTTGATTCTGTTATTAAAATTATTACCATGAGCAAAACCAATGAAATACAAATTTGCAGTAAAACTGTTAAAAAAAAATCTGTCAAAATATATTAAAAAAAACAGAAGGTTCTTTCCTATATTTTTTTGTAAGGTGAGTGGAGATATAATATTTAAACTAATATATGACCCTACTATGTAATATTTAACAGCATAGAATTAAATTTATTACAATTTCCAGCAAAGTATTGCTATGGACTGATGATAATTATAATGAAGTATATTGTGAACAATGTCTGCTTAAAAATATACTATTTGTGCTAAGCTACATCTTTAGGACTATGATCGACATTATGAATTCTATTATTATAATTACAACACTATTGTTTAACCTGCATTGTAATTACATACAAACAAAAAGATTTCATGAAAGACTCTTTATGATTATTACAATAATTATACCATGTAGAATCAACATTTTTCTAGAACATACAATTTGGGAATAAACGTAAACACTGCAAATGGATGGTAAAATCTTATCAATAATATATGCAAGGGCGTCGCCAAGTAGGGGCAGCTGACACCCCCCCCCCCCCCCCTCCCTTCATGTACTCTTGACTTTCCCTACAATTCATACTTTTCTCATTCTCCATATTATCCCCCAACCCCCACCCGGCCATCCGCTGGCGACGCTCCTGTATATCTCTGCCATTCAATTTTACTCAAGTTCTTGGAAGGATAATACAACCTATCTACATCAGTATTATACTCTCTTAAATGAATTAATTGGTGAGATGACTCACTCTTACTTAATACGGAGTTTATACAGTTACTACAATCAGTACATTTTAAATTTGACATTAAAGAGCGACAAATTGCGCCAGCAATATACGGTATAGATTTGTGTTGATATATATTTACGGTAGGGATGGAGTTTTCTATAAGATTACTTTCCTCAGAACAAAGATGTTCAGGGTAGGAACTAAATTTTTGTTGATTAATTAAGTTATTCAATGTACCTAACATTTTATCGTCATCATCCGAACAATTCGTATACAATGATTTTCCAGTTGTAATATTATTAATCAATAATGTTTTGAAGGCAGATACAAAATGAGGGCAGTCAGGATTGGTATAAAAAGTACCATGTGCCCTTATCTGTCCAAAAAAGTTTTCTAACGGATCTTGATTAAGACGTCGGAGACTTAGAAACTCTACACCATCAACAGAGCGCAAATCTGACCACAAATGTTTTATTGAGTTGAGATTATGCACAAAATGCTTCAGTGATAGAGGTTTTGCTTCCCTTCGATTGGGAGAGTCAAAACTCACAGACATTAATTTTTTTACAGCTTAATTCCAGAAATGTATATGTTCAGAATTACAAGACAATGCATGTGTCAATTTGTTACCATAGAGGCCAAAACCATTTAAACTATCAAACAAATCATTTATACAGGTCATTATTTCTGCTGTGAAAAAAATATTATCAAAATTTAGATTAAAAGTAGAATAATCATGTTCTTGAAGATGTTGGATACTCTTCGTATAAACTAGTAGTGATGTAGCCACTTGCCGGCTAAAAACTTGGGCTGCAAGTTTGACCTGTAATGTATGTTCATTGTAATTATTGTATAACGATAAACAATATAAAATCTATACTCATATATAACTTTTGACACGTTGATCACTTTTTGTGATCAGTGACCACTTCCAAACAGAATCATGATAAAAATTGCAAATTGCACAAGGTTTTAATTTTAATTTTTCCTTGATATGTTCGGCAAGAAAATGTTTATGACAAAAACGAATACGGCTGCGATTAATAAAAGGGATGTTTTGTAAATATGGACAAGCCTCTAACCACATTTCCCACCTTGCTTGGTTTGTGAAGGGAACACAAAAATATTTATGATTTGGTCCCCGAGTGTTACACCTGGGAACAATGCACTAATTTACCATGGTTCTTCTTTTGGTTTAATTTTCTTAATTTACCATGGTTTCTTCAAGTAAGTAAGAACTTCCATCAGAGCTTTATGGACTTCATACACAGTAATTGAGATTAATTGATGAGTAATTTTGAATAGATATTGTAGACTCATATAACTATCGCCTGTTGCCAAAAACCTTAATATTAGTGCTAATCGCACTTTCGAAGGTATAGCGGTTCTCCAGTTGGTGTCTGATTTTGAAATCAATAGTGATTTTTTTTTGTAATTTCGCAGGACATTCAGCAAAAGTTACTAATATAATCGACTGGTCTATGCATCATCTTTTGAAGCATTTTCTCCATGGTGATGTCGAAACATAAAGATAATGTAAATAAATGTTATTAAAAAAAATAAGTTAATGACGAATCGAGCACGCTGTTAGCTTGATGTTAAACGATGCGACCACCCATAGTAGGTACTGACTAATCCATCCAGAACTTATTGGCACTTAACTGCCCTTGTCATCCTGAGACATAAGATGTTAGGTCTCTTGATGCCAGATACACATTAGACACTAACTGCCATGGTATACATACAAAAAACCTATCACCATAAATGAGTCAGTAACACTCGGGTAAAGTCGCGGGCTTAGCATGTATTATATAAGATCTAACAATTAAAACCGCTGACGGTTTCATTAATGGAATGATTAAATACCTTGGTCTGTTAAACATTTCACACATCTTCTAACTTTATTTTTTTGCTCGTGTAATAAATAATTAAATACTGTAACGGGAGTTTACCGCCGCTCGCTTAGAGGTGGCACCACCGCAGAATTAGATCGCCGTATAATTTCGTTACAAAGGTTCTTATATAAGGTCCAGCGTGTATTAATGAAGGGTACAGGGGCAAAACAAGAAATGTCACAAAAACAAAAAGTTACGTAATTAACATTTTAATTTTTAAAAGTTTAAAACATTTTTCAGTTTCACTTAAAATTGTAAACTGCTAATATGAACCTTAGGGGGCGTCCATAAATTACGTGAGGTGTTTTTTTTAATTTTCTGCGCCTCCCTCCCCCCCTGGTGAGATGTCGTGAGATTTTATTCAACCCCCTCCCCCATCTCCCAATCTCACGTGAGATTTTTCAAAATGTGAGTTTCTTACGTAAACGTGTTGGATTGTTATTGTAAAAAGAAAAAAACAAATTTGCTTCGTGCTTTTATTTACGACTAGTTATGACTAGTAATCAATGTTGCTGAGAGTTTAATTATAAGTGTAATAAAAATTTAACAGTAGAATACTTAAATCGTAACTACTTAGATTAAAAAAGAGTATCTACTCTAATTCAGTCCATGGAGAATCATGCACGGTCTCAAGAGAGACTATTGGATCCAACATGTCCATATGATTTTCAGTAAAATCATCTGATCCTTCAACTTCGTTCTGATCTAGCCACTCTAAGCCATTGGCACTTGCACAAAGTAATTCATTAGCTCGTCTTGTGACAATCCGTGTGGGTCGCACTTTTCGGAACATACGCGCTTGCTTAGCTGGTGCAATGTGGGCTGATCGTCTGTGCTCTGCAGCTCTTGTGCAAAGAGATGCAAAGATGCAAAGTAAATACCGCATGTACTGCAGCATCTTTTCTCTAAATCATCACGAACACTTGGGCAATAGAGATCATAAGGCGTGCTGATGAAGGCATTCAGCGGTTGAATCGGTAGGCAGTGGCGTATTAGAAATGGAGCAAATGACTTTCCGTCATGCTCTTTAAAGTCCGGAATTGTCAAATGTCCATCAACTTGAGTGATAGGGTACGGAGGTGGCAGAAAACGGTAGGAAGAATCATATGCAGATCACTCCGGTGTGGGCTGCAGCACTTCTGGTCATCGCATTTTACAACCTAGAAAAAATTAATAACAATTTCCCTTTGTAACTCTTAATAAAAATTTGTTAATATTCGTGCTCGTTAAAAAATAAAAAAAAAAAATGAAATAGGCACGCATAAAAATTTGATATAAACCAACTGCCAATGTACCTGGAGTAAATATTGGCTCTCTCTAACGTGCTCAGTGTACCATTCTTCGCCTGGCAGGTCTGGAACGCTGGAAGTGTGAAGTGGAAATTAGTAAGAGCATGCACTGAGTCGAGTAAAACATTTACAAGAATAAACAAAGCAGGTTGGAACCTGTCCGTGTGTCGCTGCCACTCAGCTCGTACGCTCTCGTTCATCGAGTCGCGCGTTCGGCTGACAGTGGCGCGAAAACAAAGGACGGGCTACACTGTACCGTGAATTCAGATTGAATTGAGCTATTTGGTATAAAACAAATATGGTGGTTTGACAGTAAGTAAATGTATAACGTCGAAGTATGAATGAAATTATTTTCTATTGAACGAATTAGTGAATGATCTTTATCGTATTACGATTACGCTTAAGATTAAATCTTATGCATGTACAATCTGGATTAAATGGACCAAAATAGTATATTTTTTTTTTGTTTCAATCAGAAAAAAAATTGCGTGATATTTGCCGAGACCCCCCCTCTCTCCAACGTAAGATTAGATGAGATTTGACTCGACCCCCTCCCCCCCCTTAAACACCTCACGTAATTTATGGACGCCCCCTTAGTGTACTTTATAAAGTTTTATTTTTAGGAACATATAATATTGAAATGAATATATATATTTTTTAATAATTAAAAAAATAAAATAATTCCCTTTTGGAACATGCAAAAACTGGTAATGTCCACTGTGTCCCATACATGGAATGTCCAATTAAATATTTATTTACTAATTATACATGAGGAATGCCTTCAAAGTAGAATTGAGCCCCCTCAGAACAAAATCTTTTTAAATCCATCAAGTCCTTGTACTTTTCTGCACTAATAGGTAAAAAATATTGATATGAAAATTCTGGCAATTTCAATTCATTTAATGTGTCTGATCCAGTCCCCTTTTTTGCCACTATGGGTGATTTCTCCCATATACCATTATAATTACTTCTGTGTAATATAACTCTAGGATGTTCTCTTACACACATTATTTCTCTTTGGGACTGCACAGGAAATGAACATTTTTTCAGATATTGACTTTGAAAAAATTCTGAAAATTTTCTGGTAATTTCGCCTATTCCAACCTCAATCACCTCAAAGGGGTTGGGTCTTTGGCGACTCACTCTTAGCAAATCATACCACTGGTATGGGACTTCCATCGGAGTTTTTAGATTGACAAGGCCTATATTTTTATCGTATTCTAAGTATGAATGTCCTCGGATTGGATATGTAATTTTGATGGATTCTAAAAGGTTCATTTTATGGACAACAAAATGAATGAATCTTATCACTGTGTAGTTCTTATTCTGTCCACCTGCTGAATCACAATATATTTCTAAATGCTTAACACGACTATCCAGGTGGTCAGAAGAGATGTAGAGCGCGAGATCATCTGCATATTGAAGGATTGAACAGTATTGATTGACGGCTTGGTCGAGATCTCGGGTATAAACATTGTATAAAATGGGGCTGAGGACAGATCCTTGGGGTAAACCCTTCCACACAATCCTAGGATTTGATAAGGAATCTTGAGTTTTTATTACAATACTACGCTCCATAAGGAGATTGCTGATGAAATATGCCAGCTTGGCAGGAATCCTCAGCTGAACAAGCTTGTTCCTGAGGACTGGAAGCTTCGGTCAAATATACACTAGATACAACATGAGCGCTTAGAAAATGGCACCGAAAAAGAGTGCTTAAATTTCGAGTAAGCACTCTTTCGCCTTTAGTCGCGCACCGACCGTTGCTTGTGACAGTGCCTAAATGCTCTGTGGAAAAATGCAAAAACAAAACACTTACAATGCTTAAAATACATGGGATTTCATATTTTCGGCAATTATAATCCATGTACTTGCTTTCTTCATTAATAAATATGTGAAATTGAGTACCAATAATTAAATATAAATTAGTCATGCGCAAAATGAATCACTATAAAGAAAAGAGAGATATATATATTTCAAGTCAAAAGATATATATCACTCTTTTATATCTTTATATCTCTATCTCACAATGATCGATGAGCTAAAATATGAGTTGATTAAAATTTTGAGTTATGAATCTTCCATAATATCTATATCTAAGATTGGTGGACTATATCTTTATATCTCTATCTCATAATGATTGATGAGCTAAAAGATGAGTTTAAATTAGTTGATTAGAAATTTAGTTATGAGTCTTCTTTAATATTTAAATCTAAAATTAACATTTGGGTGGACGTTCATGTGGCTATATTCTAGTAAAAATTGCTTAGTGGTTTAGTTATGGTATTGTTACAGTAAGATAGAGAGATTAATTATTTTCGGCTGATATCTATCAACAGAGTTAAATCGTGCTTAGAAATATAAATAAGGACTAGTGAAATATGTAAAAAATCATGGACATTTAAGAACATTTAATAAACTGGATATTTTTGTAATAAAAACTTTTGTGCTATGGTCACCGCTGGTACTAGATATTTCACGGAAACAAAATACAAATCCGATAAAAAAAATGAATACAATATATCTTTGCTAATTTGAAAACATGCTAGTGAAATTAGGCCTTAAATCATTGTAAATAGCTTTGTTTTCGCTTACACTCCATTTACCACTGTGATCGTATTCCACTACGCATGGCGCATGCATTACATTGTGAACATAAACATTCTCTTTTCCGCTCACTCAAATGTAAAAGTCTATATCTGTTTCTTTCTAATCTTCGCAGTGAAATTTAACCAATAATGATCTTTACGCATACGGATATAATGAGTTAGTTTGAGTGCAAGGGATATAAAGATATAATCACTCCTTACGCCGGATATATATCTTTTGAGTATATCACTCCTGAGTTACACATCTCTAATATAAATAATTTTGGCAAACTAAAATCAACAAACTGTGCATCGCAGTTGTCTCTTTCTACTCGCTTAAATAGACAAAGATGAGTAGTGTCATGATTTGGAACAGAAAATATATGGAATAGTTTTATTGTTTTTAAATTACTAGTAATAATTAATGTATACTTATTATAAATTAACATCAGAAATATTTCTTACAGATTTCCACTTAATGCAATAAAAAGGAATAAGTGGCATGAAATTATATCGCAAGAAATAGACGAAGAAAATTTTAAATCGAACAATTCGAGCGTGGTGTGTGTGACTCCTATTCCATATTCCTATGCACTACAAATTCGGACAACATATTTAAGATAATATAATTATTACACTCTCGTAAATTCATAGAAAAATATGTAATCATTCGACTCCATTGCGCCTTTATTCGGGTGTCCAACTAAAGTCGTAAAATTTTATTACTTTCGGGGGCGTGTCATTCAGACTTTAAACAACATTATGTGCAAAGCTACTGTACGCCCCAGGAATAAGGTGGAATTTGTGTTAATTGAATTGGTATGTGTGATCTTTTTGTTTGCTTTTTTGTTTCAATGCATCGGTGCCACTTTTTAAAGGAACATTTACAGGGAACTGTGTATCTAGCGTATATTTGATCGAAGACTGGAAGCAAAAAATTATCATAAGCAGACGTAATATCCAAGAAAACCCCAACAAGAAATTCATTTTTGAGGATAGCAGAGTAAATGTCGGTGGTAAGGATACCAAGACCGTCCATGGTGCTCATATCCTTTCGAAAGCCGAATTGAGAATCCGATAGTAAGTTATTATTTTCGAGATACCACTCCAGGCGATGTTTAATCATCTGTTCTACAATTTTTAATAAAACGGATGATAATGCTATTGGTCTTCGGTGATTATTCACAGAACAAGAGTACTTTTCTCAGAATAAAGATGTTCAGGGTAGGAACAATATTTTTGTTGATTAATTAAGTTATTCAATGTACCTAACATTTTATCGTCATCATCCGAACAATTAGTATACAATGATTTTCCAGTTGTAATATTATTAATCAATAATGTTTTGAAGGCAGATATAAAATGAGGACAGTCAGGATTGGTATTAAAAGTACCATGTGCCCTTATCTGTCCAAAAAAGTTTTCTAACGGATCTTGATTAAGACGTCGGAGACTTAGAAACTCTACACCATCAACAGAGCGCAAATCTGACCACAAATGTTTTATTGAGTTGGGATTATGCACAAAATACTTCAGTAATAGAGGTTTTGCTTCCCTTGGATTGGGAGAGTCAAAACGCACAGACACTAATTTTTTTACAGCTCCATTCCAGAAATCTATATGTTCAGAATTACAAGACAATGCATGTGTCAATTTGTTACGATAGAGGCCAAAACCATTTAAACTATCAAACAAATCATTAATAAATGTAATTATTTCTGCTGTGAAAAAAATATTATTAAAATGTAGATTAAAAGTAGAATAATCATGTTCTTGAAGATGTTGGATACTCTTCGTATAAACTAGTAGTGATGTAGCCACTTGCCGGCTAAAAACTTGGGCTGCAAGTTACTCACAAAGTGGGGTGGTATACTAGCTACAATAGGTCATAACAGGTTGGTAAAAAACAAATAAAACAAAAAACATTCATAAATAGTTTATTTATTAAATCCAAAATTTACCATATTTATTATTTCTTCAAATGGAACTTTTTTATTTCTTTCTACTGCTCTTCTCCACAAATATTCATACATCAAATCATTAATATTTACTCGATTACTGTAATTATTTTTATAAAAAATCTGCTTAATGGCACGCGGCTGTGATTCAATACGTTGTGTGTGCGTGCCATCTTCAGACACAAAAGGGTTATCGGGGTCGCTATGGTTTACTTTATGATGGATAAAGCCATGGTACCCAGACAATCATAGGCCCGCCAATAGTCTGTGTGAATTGTGGTGCCCTCGGCCACATGCTTTTTTATCAAGGGCACGAGAACATCAGCAGAGCGGACATTTTCTGGAAAAACTTCTAACCGTAAATTTTCAGATCCATCCTGTATCATCCCGAGGACCCAGTGTCCTTCAATTCGGCGTCCTTTATTATATTTGCGTTTCCCAAATTTACTCTCGTCGATTTGCACTATTTTTCCGGGTCCTTCAATCTTCCCAGTCACTGTCTGAGTATTAATTTGATATGACACCACTGCCTCTCGGCAATAATTATACCAATCGTTTACGTTTGGCAGTTGAAAGGCAGTGCTCACCTTCATTGAAATCTTCTTTCATTGTTCTCTGATAAGAGCAATTTGAAGAATAGGCATACATCAAATAAAATATTTGCGATATTATAATTTTTGCATTCTTAAACCAAATACCCTTGCTTCGGCTTACTTTTGATTTACCTCTGCACGGCCCTTTGTTGCAAACAAAAAAGCCAATTGAATTATTTGTCTTATAATAAATATTCTTGGGCTGTTTGTGGTAATGGTACATTTTTTTCACGCGGCAGCATCCCTCTCTCCATTGCAAATGCAACCGCTTGCTCACTCGTGCCCAACTGACGATAGAGTTTAACCAAATTCCACAATCCACGCACTTCCTCCACATTACACTGCCGCTTGACTTGCGGTTCATCCTCTGTAGAACGGCTAGTCGACGGTTGAAGTTCCGAACGGCTGGTCTACGGTTGAGGCTCCTGCATGGTAGCGTAGCTTAATAAACAGCAAATCCAAGTCCGGGGTCGTACGCGCAAATGTCCGTCGTTTAGGCAGAAAATCGGTGTCCAGTGTAAAAGCGTAGGTCAATCGTGAAGGCAAACAATCAAAGTCCAAAAGCCAAGCCAAAGTTGTCAAAGAAATCCACACAATAATCACCACGCAGTTTAATGAGCACATTCACGCAACTCGGGAAGAAACGGAATGAACCAAAACAAATGACATTGACAAATTACTTTTTTTTTACGTTCCATTTCGCGCATTTCATCAATTTTTAAACCACAGACAATATATTTGACATAATTGAGTTGTCATTCATCGATAATAACGTTCTGTTCTACTCAATATGAAATTGGAGGTTAGGAACTATTTTTATTAATTTCTCGAAAACTATTTTTCACATTTTAATAAGAGTGGTAGCGTTGTAATCAGGGACTCAATCCCTACCACCTATCATCTTTACCCCTCAAATCGTGCTGCCCTACACTAAAGTCCGCCCAACCTCACTTAGTTACCGCGCTCGTGAGTGAAATAATCTTAATGAACATTTATTATATAAATATGATAGGAAGTAATCAAATGATGTCAATTGAAAAGCTGAAGGGTCGTGAGAATTGAGCAAGTTGGAGTTTTGTAGTCAAGGCATACCTGCAACATGAAGATTTGTACAACTGTATTTTAATAAGCCCACTTTACGCATTAAGCCCCTGTCTTCAAATGCCTTTGCTAAATTGTCCCATACCTGTTTTGCATTTTGGGCTTCTTGTATATGTACAAATAAGATTGGGTAATATTAACTTTGACTTGGCTTTGGTATCTTGTTTAATTGAGTTAGAGTCAGTAGCCATTGGTTCTTTTAAAAGAGCTCATTAATACAAATATGGTAAACAGTTCATCAGTTGAAGATTACGTTAACAAAATAATGACGGCCGCGCATAAATTAAGATTATTAACTTCAAAGTGGACGATGAATGGTTGGGCACATTAATGCTGGCAGGGTTGCCAGAAATGTACAAGCCTATGATCATAGGCTTAGAAAATTCCGGTATGAAGATTAGTGTTGATTTAATCAAAAATAAATTACTACAGGAAGTAAAGACATCAGACACTACCGCACTTTATACAAACAAAAAAAAATATTAGTCCTCAATTTAAAAATAAGAAAGGCCCTAGGTGCTTTCATTATAAGTATGGACATCTCAGTAGAAATTGCTGGCATAAAAATACAAGTACTAATAAAAAAACACATAAAGAAACAGGATATGTTGCAGCTTCTTCAGCATCTACAACAAATGTCTCCAGTTGTTGGTATCTTGACTCAGGGGCATCCATGCATATGACACAGCACCGGGATTGGCTCACTGATATCATTCCTTCATCTGTGCGTGTGATGACACTTTTCAGCTGCAACCCACAAAGACTATGTATCACATTTTCTTGTCCTAGTCTTCCAGATAGCATTGACCTGAAAAGTTAGCCTAAAATAAACCTGCTTATCTTTTTAAATCACTTTTAAATTATGATGATTTCATGAAGTTATTAGTTGATGATTCTGTTATTAAAATTATTACCATGAGCAAAACCAATGAAATTCAAATTTGCAGTAAAACTGTTAAAAAAAATCTGTCAAAATATATTAAAACATCAGAAGGTTCTTTCCTATTTTTTTTTGTAAGTTGAGTGGAGATATGATAATTAAACTAATATATGATCCTACTATGCAATATTTAACAGCATAAAATTAAATTTATTACAATTTCCAGCAAAGTATTGCTATGGACTGATGATAATTATAATGAAGTATATTGTGAACAATGTTTGCTTAAAAATATACTATTTGTGCTAATCTACATCTTTAGGACTATGATCGACATTATGAATTCTATTATTAAAATTACAACACTATTGTTTAACCTGCATTCTAATTACATACAAACAAAAAGATTTCATGAAAGACTCTTTATGATTACACTAGTCAACAGTGGTTCTCCCACCTAAGTGATTTATATTGTTTCTGTTAGGCACCGTACACCTAACCACAAAAGTAGTAATACTTACGTTCGCTTAGCTACCGTTATTGAAATAAACGACTTGCGAGTATTCTCCATTTTTACATTTTAATCACGGCGGTAGTTCGTAAAATAAGCAAACTACCGACACAAGTTCAGTCTTGTTCGAAACGGGATACAGTAAGGTACAAAAATGTCGCGCAGTTGCATAAATTCTCCGGATCAGTTGTGGAAAGTTCACAACCGATAGCCAAAAAAAGAATTTTACTCCGTATATTCAAGATTGTTATTTTAACTATTTTAAAATTAAAGTTGCCAATCTAGATAAATCGTGGGTGCCCCATGTGTGCTGTACAACATGCTATAAAAATCTATCCGATTGGGCTCATAAGAAAATCGTGACGCTGCCCTTTACGAAACCGGTCATTTGGCGTGAACAAAAAGATCACATTAGTGATTGCTATTTTTGTCTCACTGATCTCAAAGGGCTAAACAGGAAAAAGAAACATACTCTAAAGTATCCCGACGTAAGTTCTGTTGACAAACCTGTTTACCTACGTGAGGATTTGCCAACGCATTCATCAGCAGACAACAAGACATCATCAGACAGTCAGGAAAATTCGTCCTCGGATCCTGAGTTTGATGCGCCTTCTACTAGCAATGCTCCAGTGTTAGTGAGCCAAGAGCGACTCGATGATCTAGCCAGGGATCTGAATCTGACGAAAGAAAAGGCTGAACTTTTAGGATCACGACTTAAACAGTGGAATTTGCTGGAACCCGGAGTCGTTATAAGTGAATATCGCAAACGTCACAGTTTTGTTGTTGGTTGTTTTTCGAAAGAGGAAGGCCTAGTTTTTTGTAATGATGTTAACGGTTTGTTAGTTAAATTAGGCCATGAACATGTTCCTTCCGAATGGCGACTTTTCATCGACTCTTCTAAGACAAGTTTAAAAGCCGTGCTTCTACATAATGGTAACAAGCTTCCATCCATTCCTGTAGCATACAGTGCAAATTTAAAAGAAACATATGACGTGATGAGACTTGTTTTAAACAAAATAAACTACAAAGACTTTCAGTGGGCTATCTGTGCCGATTTAAAGGTAGTTGCTTTAATTCTGGGACTTCAAACTGGCTACACCAAATTTTGCTGTTTCTTGTGTGAATGGGATAGTAGGAATCGTTTGGAACATTACACTCGAGAGCACTGGCCTGAACGAACAGCTTATATACCTGGCCAGAAAAATGTGAAAAATGTACCTTTAGTCGACCCTAAAAAAATTATATTGCCACCTTTACATATAAAGTTAGGACTAATAAAAAATTTCGTAAAGGCCATGGATGAAAATGGTCCTGGGTTTCAATACCTGAAAAAAAAAATTCCGTCTATTAGCTATGCCAAGATAAAAGAAGGCATATTTGTTGGACCCGACATAAGGAAACTTGTTCACGATCCTGAGTTTCTGGCAGCACTGAATGACGTCGAAAAGGAAGCCTGGTTGTCATTTGTAGAAGTGACCAAAAATTTTCTTGGAAATCATAAATCCCCACAGTACGTAGAAATCGTCAAAACCATGTTACAAGCTTATCAAAAAATGGGATGCAAAATGTCCTTAAAAATACATTTTTTGCAATCACATCTTGAATTCTTTCCTCAAAATATGGGAGCCGTAAGTGACGAGCATGGAGAGCGATTCCATCAAGACATCGCGTCATTTGAAAAACGCTACCAAGGCAAATGGGAACCCTCTATGCTTGCCGATTATTGTTGGTCCATCGTTCGAGAAACGCCAGAGTCGTCCTACACCAGAAAAGCAAAAAAATCAAAGAAATCGGTACCTTTTAAACCACTATAAATATAATTACTTGTAAATATTCATTTTATTTGTTATAAACCATGAATATATATGTTTAAAAAAAACAAGCACCAACTCCGACTTTTTATTTACTGTGCATTTATACCTTGGTTACGAAGATTTAAAATATACATGTTTTCATTAGGTGGGACAACAAAGCTGTTATTTTGTTGCTCAGTGTTATTACAATAATTATACCATGTAGAATCAATATTTTTCTTGAACATACAATTTGGGAATAAACGTAAACACTGCAAATGGATGGTAAAATCTTATCAATAATATATACAAGGGCGTCGCCAAGTAGGGATAGCTGACCCCCCCCCCCCCCCCCCCTCCCTTAGAAATTATACACCATACATATAGATAGAGAAATCATACATATAGATGTAAGGCTCGTACTAAAAGTGAAAAGCTTCATGTACTCTTGACTTTCCCTACAATTTATACTTTTCTCATTCTCCATATTATCCCCCCACCCCCATCCGGCCATCCGCTAGCAACGCTCCTGTATATCTCTGCCATTCAATTATACTCAAGTTCTTGGAAGGATAATACAACCTATCTACATCAGTACTATACTCTCTTAAATGAATTAATTGGTGAGATGACTCACTCTTACTTAATACGGAGTTTATACAGTTACTACAATCAGTACATTTTAAATTTGACATTAAAGAGCGACAAATTGCGCCAGCAATATACGGTATAGATGTTGATATATATTTTCATTAGGGATGGAGTTATCTATAAGATTACTTTCCTCAGAACAAAGATGTTCAGGGTAGGAACTAAATTTTTGTTGATTAATTAAGTTATTCAATGTACCTAACATTTTATCGTCATCATCTGAACAATTCGTATACAATGATTTTCCAGTTGTAATATTATTAATCAATAATGTTTTGAAGGCAGATACAAAATGAGTACAGTCAGGATTGGTATTAAAAGTACCATGTGCCCTTATCTGTCCAAAACAGTTTTCCAACGGATCTTGATTGAGACGTCGGAGACTTAGAAACTTTACACCATCAACAGAGCGCAAATCTGACCACAAATGTTTTATTGAGTTGAGATTATGCACAAAATGCTTCAGTGATAGAGGTTTTGCTTCCCTTGGATTGGGAGAGTCAAAACGCATAGACACTTTTTTTTACAGCTTTATTCCAGAAATCTATATGTTCAGAATTACAAGACAATGCATGTGTCAATATGTTACCATAGCCGCCAAAACCATTTAAACTATCAAACAAATCATTAATAAAGGTAATTATTTCTGCTGTGAAAAAAATATTATTAAAATTTAGATTAAAAGTAGAATAATCATGTTCTTGAAGATGTTGGATACTCTTCGGATAAACTAGTAGTGATATAGCCACTTGCCGGCTAAAAACTTGGGCTGCAAGTTTGACCTGTAATGTATATGCATTGTAATTATTGTTTAACAATAAACAATATAAAATCTATACTCATATATAACTTTTGACACGTTGATCACTTTTTGTGATCAGTGACCACTTCCATACAGAATCATGATAAAAATTGCAAATTGCACAAGGTTTTAATTTTTCCTTGATATATTTGGCAAGAACATTTTTATGACAAAAACGAATACGGCTGCGATTAATAAAAGGGATGTTTTGTAAATATGGACAAACCTCTAACCACATTTCCCACCTTGCTTGGTTTGTGAAGGGAACACAAAAATATTTATGATTTGGTCCCCGAGTGTTACACCCGGGAACAATGCACTAATTTACCATGGTTCTTCTTTTGGTTTAATTTTCTTAATTTACCATGGTTTCTTCAAGTAAGTAAGAACTTCCATCAGAGCTTTATGAACTTCATACACAGTAATTGAGATTAATTGATGAGTAATTTTGAATAGATATTGTAGACTCATATAACTATCGCCTGTTGCCAAAAACCTTAATATTAGTGCTAATCGCACTTTCGAAGGTATAGCGGTTCTCCAGTTGGTGTCTGATTTTGAAATCAATAGTGATTTTTTTTTGTAATTTCGCAGGACATTCAGCAAAAGTTACTAATATAATCGACTGGTCTATGCATCATCTTTTGAAGCATTTTCTCCATGGTGATGTCGAAACATAAAGATAATGTAAATAAATGTTATTAAAAAAAAATAAGTTAATGACGAATCGAGCACGCTGTTAGCTTGATGTTAAGCGATGCGACCACCCATAGTAGGTACTGACTAATCCATCCAGAACTTCTTGGCACATAACTGCCCTTGTCATCCTGAGACATAAGATGTTAGGACTCTTGATGCCAGATACACATTAGACACTAACTACCATGGTACACATACAAAAAACCTATCACCATAAATGAGTCAGTAACACTCGGGTAAAGTCGCGGGCTTAGCATGTATTATATAAGATCTAACAATTAAAACCGCTGACGGTTTCATTAATGGAATGATTAAATACCTTGGTCTGTTAAACATTTCACACATCTTTTAACTTTATTTTTTTGCCCGTGTAATAAATAATTAAATACTTTAACGGGAGTTTACCGCCGCTCGCTTAGAGGTGGCGCCACCGCAGAATTAGATCGCCGTATAGTTTCGTTACAAAGGTTCTAATATAAGGTCCAGTGTGTATTAATGAAGGGTACAGGGTAGGGTTTCTCAATTCTCGACCTTTTTTATTTCCCGGAGCACGAGAATTCTCGACCACTATTTCCCGGGAATTCCCGGGTTGTCGAGAAATATGGAAATTTTCAAAGATATGTGTGATTTAACAATAAAACTACGCTTTTTATGCAATATTCAACAACATTTATTTTTAGTTTTATGTGACTTTAACTTAAGTAAGTATATAAAACTTTAATTAAGCGAAATAAACTCTAGCGAGATCTTTTGTCATTATTTCTACAAACAACTTTAGGACTACATAGTCTTCTTCTTTGGAAAAAACAAATAAAATATCTTCTAAAAACAATGTCATCATGTCACCACAATAAAATTTAGTACCTTACATACTAAATAATTTACTTTAGTCTCTGTCTGTACTACAAACTCTTCAATTATGTAACATGAAACGACAGTTTTTCAATTAGATATAAAAAATAACAATCAGACTAGCTTCATAATTACGAATAACAATAAGGTACAGGTAACTTAGTTTAGTCCAACTTTTCAATATTTGTTATAAATGGAGTTTTTTCGTTACGTAAGTAAACATAAGAACCTAATAAATAATTAATAATCTTAGACTAATTACAATCACAATTTAAAGCTGAAACTGCTTCAAAAGCTAGTCCACTATGTCTTGTTATTATTAAGGAAATAAGCCTTTAAAAATACGAGGGCATTTATAGCATCATCTGACAATCGGTTTCGTATTTTCGTCACAAAGTTTCCAGACAAGGAGAAAACCCGTTCATTTTCTGTCGACGTAGGCTTTACTGACATAACAGCTTTATACAAGTTTTCCAGATTTGGTGTTCTTTTGCTGGTTGATTCATATAACTGAAACTCTTTTCTAATCAAGCTTCTTGTTAAAACAGTTTCAATGTTGCTCGGAGTGTCCGTGGCTACCATTTCAATAGCCTGTTTTAGTTTCAGCTCAAAGGATGTGGCTTGCTCGAGTTGCTCGTTTTCTGATGTCTGTATTAGAGTGTCATCTCCATCTAAATTAGAGCTGCTAGGAAATAATCTATTGTACAGTTCTTCTGTAAATCGTATCAAAGCTGTTTTGGTGCAATTGCGTGTACCACTTTCATTATAGTTCTGAAATATTGTTGGGTTATGAAGATATTTAATTAATGTAATCAAGTTAATATTGCGCCTATTTTCAATTTTGCTCATCAGATGGTCCACAAACGTCGTGGCTAAATTGTTCTCCATAGACTTCAACTTTTTTATGAGCACGTCTATTATTGCCTCCGATGTCAAAATAGTGGCGTCTTTCCTCGATAACGCTTCAACAGACAACTTAACCGGGTGTAAAACTGCCAACAATGACTCTAAAACGTCAATGTTGTCGTCTCGCCACATTGAGGACATATTTAAATCGATTAATGCCTTTCTAATTGCATTTTTCAGTTTAAGAAATCGTTCCACCATCTGCATCATCGAATTCCATCTTGTACGGACATCTAATAATAAATTTAACTCATGGCCGATTTCTTCTTTGACGTGTTTTTGCAGCGTGATGTTTTTCAAAGGACTCTTCCGAAATAATTTGACCAAGGCTCGTGTCTCTTTCAAAACTTTGTTGATATTTTGGGTATATTGTGGTGCATTATTTGTTATATCAGATTCTAACTCGCCGTCGTCGAATAAAAAAATTTCATCATCATCATCATCACTGTCTTGTCCAGAAGTTTTTTGTTCTAAAGCTTGATTTGTTAGTTCAGTAACATCAACTTCGCCTGTATCGTTTTTGTTGCAAAATGTAGCCAACACAGATAAATGGATAGCATGATTTAAGCATAGGACCATTTCAGCTGGGCTTTCGCGACCGAACTTTACCATGACGTTTGGTCCATCACTAGTCACAGCTACGACGTCTTGTTCAAAGCATAATCCAAACTCTTTTAAGCGATCTTCTACTATTTGCCTCGTCTCCGTTGCCCTACATTGACCCGGTATGAAAACAAGTCCTAAATTATGAACCACACCGTCTGCGTGATGGAGACAAAGGTTGAAATACCTTCGATTTCTCAAACTTGTCCACTCGTCGATACTCAGACTGAATCGAGCTGATTGGTCATTACGTAGTTTGCGCAAAAAAGTAGTGGTTTCTTTCTTTTTCTCTTCATAAAATTGAAGTATTAACTTCATGACTCCAGACTCATTTTTGGGTAACTTGAAACCTCTTTGCTCTAGAGATTCTCTTATGAAATCACTCCTTGTAATTTGGCGAATTGTGAGGCCATCTTTTGCTGCTAATATGGAAATTATTTCGCCAAGAGACTGTTTGTGTTTCGGTTGAAATGAAAGAGTCTGTTGAACTGACGTCTTAGGTTTTTTTTGGATTTGACGGCTGCGTGTCTTCAGCACTAGTAGTTCCAGTGTCACAGCTGGCTGAAGTGGATGGCATTGGCTCCTCTGTTTCACTTTGAGATTTTATCGAAATCTTATGTATATGTTCAAGATGTCTTACTAGCCCGCTTGTATTCGAACCTTTCATTGAAATCTTTTTGGGACATTTGAGGCATTGTGCGGCTTGTATGGACGACGACTTATCATCTTTAATTTTGGTGAAATATTTCCATACTTTAGATTTCTCCATCTTTGAACTGTTAAACAAAAAAAAATAAATAAATAAATAAATAGTTTACTTTTAAGGGAGAGAAGCGAAACCCACAAAAACATAAATGTGAAAATAAGAGAGCCAAGTTCAATATTATGATATGATGTGGTTGACAAGTTCACCGACAAAAGAATTGAGATCTAAACGGGTGCCGCCAAGTTCTGTAGACAATCCTTAAATTTATTTATAATAACGTATAACATCATTAACTAAATTTAAAACACAATCACTTGTTTTTTTACTGCTACAAGTTGTAGCAGTGCATATTTCTAAATAGCAAACATTGTTGTAGCCTACAACAATGTTTGCTATTTAGAAATATGCACAGTAAAAATATTGTGTAAAATTAACACAATTTTTGTGTGATGATGACCTATTGAACCTCAACATTGACTTGGCTAGTTTTAACGGCTAGTAAACTAACTACATAACATGACTAGCATATGAAAACTAAAAACTAAAGTCGTTCTTGAACTTGGCTCTTTGACACGCTGCTTTTATTTGAACTGAAACTAAAACGATCATTTATTTTGTTTAATACCACAAATGACCATATAAGAATTGAAATAAGACGGACGAAGCAACATAATTATACTAGTCTATAAAAAGGTAGTAAATTACTTACTTTAGGGAAGACGCCCGCTTAAATTTTGACACTAACTCGCTTCAAGAGCGACGCACACGCGCTCCGCTGCCGAATTCAAAATGGAGACTGGCGTGTACGAACAATACGGGGAGGGAGCGGGGCACTGTCGGTCACTTACACACCGCGTGACAGAGCCGCGCGCAAGCGCAAGCGCGTTATTAAGTTTTTAAAATTTTTGACTGAATTTCTCGATTTCTCGACCACTTTTTTCTCGTCTCGAGTAAGGCAAAATTTCCCGGGAATTCTCGGTTATTCTCGGTTCGAGAACTCTCGAAGAGAAACTCTAGTACAGGGGCAAAACAAGAAATGTCACAAAAACAAAAAGTTACGTAATTAACATTTTAATTTTTAAAAGTTTAAAACATTTTTCAGTGTCACTTAAAATTGTAAACTGCTAATATGAACTTTAGTGTACTTTATAAAGTTTTATTTTTAGGAACATATAATATTGAAATGAATATATATATTTTTTAATAATTAAAAAAATAAAGTAATTCCCTTTTGGAACATGCAAAAACTGGTAATGTCCACTGTGTCCCATACAAGGAATGTCCAATTAAATATTTATTTACTAATTATGCATGAGGAATGCCTTCAAAGTAGAATTGAGCCCCCTCAGAACAAAATCTTTTTAAATCCATCAAGTCCTTGTACTTTTCTGCACTAATAGGTAAAACATATTGATATGAAAATTCTGGCAATTTCAATTCATTTGATGTGTCTGATCCAGTCCCCTTTTTTGCCACTATGGGTGATTTCTCCCATATACCATTATAATTACTTCTGTGTAATATAACTCTAGGATGTTCTCTTACACACATTATTTCTCTTTGGGACTGCACAGGAAATGAACATTTTTTCAGATATTGACTTTGAAAAATTCTGAAAATTTTCTGGTAATTTCGCCTATTCCTACCTCAATCACCTCAAAGGGGTTGGGTCTTTGGCGACTCACTCTTAGCAAATCATACCACTGGTATGGAACTTCCATCGGAGTTTTTAGATTGACAAGGCCTATATTTTTATCGCATTCTAAGTATGAATGTCCTCGGATTGGATATGTAATTTTGATGGATTCTAAAAGGTTCATTTTATGGACAACAAAATGAATGAATCTTATCACTGTGTAGTTCTTATTCTGTCCACCTGCTGAATCACAATATATTTCTAAATGCTTAACACGACTATCCAGGTGGTCAGAAGAGATGTAGAGCGCGAGATCATCTGCATATTGAAGGATTGAACAGTATTGATTGACGGCTTGGTCGAGATCTCGGGTATAAACATTGTATAAAATGGGGCTGAGGACCGATCCCTGGGGTAAACCCTTCCACACAATCCTAGGATTTGATAAGGAATCTTGAGTTTTTATTACAATACTACGCTCCATAAGGAGATTGCAGATGAAATATGCCAGCTTGGCAGGAATCCTCAGCTGAACAAGCTTGTTCCTGAGGACTGGAAGCAAAACATTATCATAAGCAGACGTAATATCCAAGAAAACCCCAACTAGAAATTCATTTTTGAGGATAGCAGAGTAAATGTCGGTGGTAAGGATACCAAGACCGTCCATGGTGCTCATATCCTTTCGAAAGCCGAATTGAGAATCCGATAGTAAGTTATTATTTTCGAGATACCACTCCAGGCGATGTTTAATCATGTGTTCTACAATTTTTAATAAAACGGATGATAATGCTATTGGTCTTCGGTGATTATTCACAGAACAAGAGTACTTTTCTCAGAATAAAGATGTTCAAGGTAGGGACTAAATTTTTGTTGATTAATTAAGTTATTCAATGTACCTAACATTTTATCGTCATCATCCGAACAATTAGTATACAATGATTTTCCAGTTGTAATATTATTAATCAATGATGTTTTTAAGGCAGATACAAAATGAGTGCAGTCAGGATTGGTATTAAAAGTACCATGTGCCCTTATCTGTCCAAAACAATTTTCTAACGGATCTTGATTGAGACGTCGGAGACTTAGAAACTTTACACCATCAACAGAGCGCAAATCTGACCACAAATGTTTTATTGAGTTGAGATTATGCACAAAATGCTTCAGTGATAGAGGTTTTGCTTCCCTTGGATTGGGAGAGTCAAAACGCATAGACACTTTTTTTTACAGCTTTATTCCAGAAATTATATGTTCAGAATTACAAGACAATGCATGTGTCAATATGTTACCATAGCGACCAAAACCATTTAAACTATCAAACAAATCATTAATAAAGGTAATTATTTCTGCTGTGAAAAAAATATTATTAAAATGTAGATTAAAAGTAGAATAATCATGTTCTTGAAGATGTTGGATACTCTTCGTATAAACTAGTAGTGATGTAGCCACTTGCCGGCTAAAAACTTGGGCTGCAAGTTACTCACAAAGTGGGGTGGTATACTAGCTACAATAGGTCACAACAGGTTGGTAAAAAACAAATAAAACAAAAAACATTCATAAATAGTTTATTTATTAAATCCAAAATTTACCATATTTATTATTTCTTCAAATGGATCTTTTTTATTTCTTTCTACTGCTCTTCTCCACAAATATTCATACATCAAATCATTAATATTTACTCGATTACTGTAATTATTTTTATAAAAAATCTGCTTAATGGCACGCGGCTGTGATTCAATACGTTGTGTGTGCGTGCCATCTTCAGACACAAAAGGGTTATCGGGGTCGCTATGGTTTACTTTATGATGGATAAAGCCATGGTACCCAGACAATCATAGGCCCGCCAATAGTCTGTGTGAATTGTGGTGCCCTCGGTCACATGCTTTTTTATCAAGGGCACGAGAACATCAGCAGAGCGGACATTTTCTGGAAAAACTTCTAACCGTAAATTTTCAGATCCATCCTATATCATCCCGAGGACCCAGTGTCCTTCAATTCGGCGTCCTTTATTATATTTGCGTTTCCCAAATTTACTCTCGTCGATTTGCACTATTTTTCCGGGTCCTTCAATCTTCCCAGTGACTGTCTGAGTATTAATTTGATATGACACCACTGCCTCTCGGCAATAATTACACCAATCGTTTACGGGTGGCAGTTGAAAGGCAGTGCTCACCTTCATTGAAATCTTCTTTCATTGTTCTCTGATAAGAGAAATTTGAAGAATAGGCATAGATCAAATTAAATATTTGCGATATTGTAATTTTTGCATTCTTAAACCAAATACCCTTGCTTCGGCTTACTTTTGATTTACCTCTGCACGGCCCTTTGTTGCAAACAAAAAAGCCAATTGAATCATTTGTCTTATAATAAATATTCTTGGGCTGTTTGTGGTAATGGTACATTTTTTTCACGCGGCAGCACCCCTCTCTCCATTGCAAATGCAACCGCTTGCTCACTCGTGCCCAACTGACGATAGAGTTTAACCAAATTCCACAATCCACGAACTTCCTCCACATTACACTGCCGCTTGACTTGCGGTTCATCCTCTGTAGAACGGCTAGTCGACGGTTGAAGTTCCGAACGGCTGGTCGACGGTTGAAGCTCCTGCATGGTAGCGTAGGTCAATAGTATAAACAGCAAATTGAAGTCCGGAGTCTTACGCGCAAATGTCCGTCGTTTAGGCAGAAAATCGGTGTCCAGTGTAAAAGCGTAGATCAATTGTGAAGGCAAACAATCAAAGTCCAAAAGCCAAGCCAAAGTTGTCGAAGAAATCCACACAATAATCACCACGCAGTTCAATGAGCACATTCACGCAACTCGGGAAGAAACGGAATGAACCAAAACAAATGATATTGACAAATTACTTTTTTTTTACGTTCCATTTCGCGCATTTCATCAATTTTTAAACCACAGACAATATATTTGACACAATTGAGTTGTCATTCATCGATAATAACGTTCTGTTTTACTCAATATTAAATTGGAGGTTTGGAACTATTTTTATTAATTTCTCGAAACTATGCTTCACCTTTTAATAAGAGTAAGGTAGGTAGCGTTGTAATCAGGGACTCAATCCCTACCACCTATCATCACTTTTACCCCTCAAATCGTGCTGCCCTACACTAAAGTCCGCCCAACCTCTCTTAGTTACCGCGCTCATGAGTGAAATAATCTTAATGAACATTTACTATATAAATATGGCAGGAAGTAATCAAATGATGTCAATTGAAAAGCTGAAGGGTCGTGAGAATTGAGCAAGTTGGAGTTTTGTAGTCAAGGCATACCTGCAACATGAAGATTTGTACACTTGTATTTTAAAAGAACCAATGGCTACTGACTCTAACTCAGTTAAACAAGATACCAAAGCCAAGTCAAAGTTAATATGATTAGTTGACCACATCTTATTTGTACATATACAAGAAGCCCAAAATGCAAAACAGGTATGGGACAATTTAGCAAAGGCATTTGAAGACAGTGGCTTAATGCGTAAAGTGGGCTTATTAAAACAGCTCATTAATACAAATATGGTTAACAGTTCATCAGTTGAAGATTACGTTAACAAAATAATGACGGCCGCGCATAAATTAAGGATATAAACTTCACAGTGGATGATGAATGGTTGGGCACATTAATACTGGCAGGGTTGCCAGAAATGTACAAGCCTATAATCATAGGCTTAGAAAATTCCGGTATGAAGATTAGTGCTGATTTAATCAAAAATAAATTACTACAGGAAGTAAAGACATCAGACACTACCGCACTTTATACAAACAAAAAAAATTATTAGTCCTCAATTTAAAAATAAGAAAGGCCCTAGGTGCTTTCATTATAAGTATGGACATCTCAGTAGAAATTGCTGGCATAAAAATACAAGTACTAATAAAAAAACACATAAAGAAACAGGATATGTTGCAGCTTCTTCAGCATCTACAACAAATGTCTCCAGTTGTTGGTATCTTGACTCAGGGGCATCCATGCATATGACACAGCACCGGGATTGGCTCACTGATATCATTCCTTCATCTGTGCGTGTGATGATACTTTTCATCTGCAACCCACAAAGACTATGTATCACATTTTCTTGTCCTAGTCTTCCAGATAGCGTTGACCTGAATAGTTAGCCTAAAATAAACCTGCTTATCTTTTTAAATCACTTTTAAATTATGATGATTTCATGAAGTTATTAGTTGATTCTGTTATTAAAATTATTACCATGAGCAAAACCAATGAAATACAAATTTGCAGTAAAACTGTTAAAAAAAATCTGTCAAAATATATTAAAAAAACAGAAGGTTCTTTCCTATTTTTTTTTTTGTAAGGTGAGTGGAGATAATTAAACTAATATATGATCCTACTATGCAATATTTAACAGCATAAAATTAAATTTATTACAATTTCCAGCAAAGTATTGCTATGGACTGATGATAATTATAATGAAGTATATTGTGAACAATGTCTGCTTAAAAATATACTATTTGTGCTAATCTACATCTTTAGGACTATGATCGACATTATGAATTCTATTATTAAAATTACAACACTATTGTTTAACCTGCATTGTAAATTTATTGTTACAAAACACAATATTATGAGTTGTACAATCATTCTTAAAATTTACATTTTTTCGGTTACGCACTTTAGCACTACAGTTCCTAGTTTTGGCCTTCAAATTGTTATTTGATAAAGATCGCGTATTTGAAATGCAGTACGATTTAATACTACAAAACCGTTCACTGAATTTATTGGACGCATCCGCGGCACTATGCGTATATGAATTATACGAAACGTGATCACTCCGCGATAACTTACGGCACTGTTGTTTCGAATGTCCGTACCGCTTACAGTACGAACATACTGGACGCTTGTTAACACTTCTATCGGCGTCCGGGTTGAGCACGGCGTGATGAAGGGCGGGAACGCTCGATCGCGTCGCCCTTGACGCGGGTGACGTGGCAGGTTCAGCGCCGGAATGTGTTGCTAGGCGCTGCGACGGCGGCGGCGGCGGCTTCATCAAGGAAATGGCGCGGCCGCAGCGCGGGCGCACTTCGATTCGCTTGAAGGATACGATTCTTTTTCAAGCAACGAATCTTCAATATTTCGAGCAATTCGAAGAAGTTCAGCGAATGTACTAAAGTCATCTCGTCGAAGACGTTGACGAATACGAGCATTGAGTAATCCGTATGTCATATCTAGTCTAGCTTTTTCAGATAAATCCTCTTTTGGAAGCCTAGACATTAGGGCTCGTATTCGCGCCACAAATAAATCTGTATTTTCATGTGACTTCTGTGGCGAAGAAAATATTTCCAAATAAATGCGGTGTGGGGGCCGGCGGTCGCCATGGGCACTAATAAGGTTATCTTTGGCTTGCGGCCATGTAGATATGGCGTCTTTAAGGCCTTGCCACCATGTTGCCGCATCATCTACTAACAACATTGACAATCCGCGTATAATATTTAAATCGGATACCTGAGCGCAATCGGCGTAGCTCTCCACGGCGTCTATAAAAGCATCCACGCTTTCGTTGGCACGGCCCCCGAAGGTGCTTTTGCACCGCGCCAGGGTGCCTGGAGAGGTACCTTCGCTGGTTGCGGGTGTCGAACATCGTTGCTGCGCGACGATACACTGTAGCGCGTCCCTGAAGGCTTCCGTTTGAGACCGCAGGAAGGCACTAAAACTTTCCTGCGTGAACGTTAAGTCCGGCTCACGCGGCGAATGGAGCGCCTGGGCCTGCGATGGCGGCGGCGACGGCGACCGATCATCTTCACGGGTTGCGTGCAGGTTTTGGGCTGCGCTTCTTGTAGTAGGCATTGTTAGTTTTGCTTCGAAACTGTCAATATATTACAGTACTGCCGGTCACTAGATTTTTGTTGCACGTACGAACTAAACACTACTAATAGTCTGCCATCTTGAAACACAAAAGTTACAAACACACGTTGAGCGCCAGTTTCGTGGGTGGATTCGTTTATTATAACAGCATAAATATCGGTGGGTATGCGTTGCGAGCGCGGCGAGGAAGCTATCCGGAAGGAACTAGAAAGAGGAGAGGTGAGGTGCAGGAGCGGGACGGGAGCGCACACGGCTGCGTTCATTATATGGCGTATCGCCTTGGCAGCCGTCCCCGGGTAATGCGAACGCGGTTTGCTACAAGTTGAGATTATGCACAAAATGCTTCAGTGATAGAGGTTTTGCTTCCCTTGGATTGGGAGAGTCAAAACGCATAGACACTTTTTTTACAGCTTTATTCCAGAAATCTATATGTTCAGAATTACAGGACAATGCATGTGTCAATTTGTTACCATAGCGGCCAAAACCATTTAAACTATCAAACAAATCATTTATTAAGGTCATTATTTCTGCTGTGAAAAAAATATTATAAAAATTTAGATTAAAAGTAGAATAATCATGTTCTTCAAGATGTTGGATACTCTTCGTATAAACTAGTAGTGATGTAGCCACTTGCCGGCTAAAAACTTGGGCTGCAAGTTTGACCTGTAATGTATATGCATTGTAATTATTGTATAACAATAAACAATATAAAATCTATACTCATATATAACTTTTGACACGTTGATCACTTTTTGTTATCAGTTACCACTTCCAAACAGAATCTTGATAGAAATTGTATACTTTAAATTACCTTCATTTTGTCATAATGATTTAATATCAGCAACATTAGCAAAGCCTTGATCACTATTATTTTATTTATTTTATTTAATCCTTTATTGCACAAAATAAAAATACAGTAAAGAAACAACACAATAATAATAGTACAAGAGGCGGCCTTATCACACTAGGTAATTTCTTCTAGGCAACCTTTGGATGGATATTGAAAATAGGAAAAATGAGCGGGCAGTCTAAGGTATATAAAATAGTAATATATACATACATCACTTATTGTAGCTCTAACTATAAAAACAGATTTAAAAACTGCTAACACTATTTCTTTTATTATATTCTTAACCCCATCTCGTGCAAAATAAAATGCTATCGGAATTTTCCAAGGAGAAAATAACCCTCTTAACATAAAGACCAAAGCTTTATTAGCTACATTATTTGTTCGTTTACAAGAACCTATATCTTCAAAACCCGCAATAACCCCAGTAAAATAATTAAAATTTAAGTTCTTTTTAATAGTCATTTCATTAAACATTAAAGTGCATTGCCTGTCTATTGTAGGTTTATTTAATGCAGCATCTGCCAAATGTTTAAATATAAAGTAATTAATAGGCCAGGCCTCAAAGGAATATTGGTAAGCAGGGAATTAATTCGCGACTCGCAAGGTAATGCTATATATTTGCGCAAAAATCCATAGCAATAATGGGCTTAATGTAAACGACAAAGCAAATAGTTTTTCGTCATTAGTATAGCGCCGACCTGTTAATGAAGAACCAGTCAAACGTAACTGTGAATCTACTAATAACTTCCCAAATTTACTTAATATGTTATATTTCTTTAAAAATAATTCGTTTTAGGAACGTTAAGGGGTACTTTCGTGTTTAGTCTTGTTTTTGTAATTGCAAAACACGTAACTTATTTCTTAATTTGTTAATAGATGCACGCAACATCTGCTTATAAGGGGTACCGTTATTTGGATCTAGTCTAATACGCTTAACTGACATTTTACTTGATTACTACAGTTTCGTTTTACCTTAGATACAACAATGGCAGTTGATGTGGATGGGGTAGCACATATTTGAAGCTGTTCTCTATTAGGTAGTATGTAAGGGGGGATGAGATGTAGCAACTACTACTAGGTTCGATAAATTTAGCTTGAAATGTATTTGAAACAATAGGTAACTCAGCAGATTCAGAACTTATATCTATAGTCGGTTGATTTACTCCATCAGAAGGGACAACTACTTAAGTAAAAGGTTCTATATGGCTATTAGTGGGCGTTATTTGTAAATGTTTCTCAAAATTTATATTCACGTTAAAGCACGGAATTGCACAAGGTTTTCATTTTTATTTTTCATTAATATGATCGGCAAGAAAATGTTTATTACAAAAACGAATACGGCTGCGATTAATAAAAGGAATGTTTTGTAAATATGGACAATCCTCTAACCACATTTCTCACCTTGCTTGGTTTGTGAAGGGAACACAAAAATATTTATGATTTGGTCCTCGAGTGTTACACCCGGGAACAATGCACTTATTTACCATAGTTCTTACAAAAATAAAAAGTATTTGAACACAAATTCAATAACAAACTATTTCTCGTTTGAGCCGGTAGTGTTTACCGGCTCAAACGAGTAATAGTTTGTTCACATAAGGCTATTTTATTTTTTACGAAAACATAAGCACACAAAATAATTGCAAACTGAAGCACCAGAATCCGTGATTAGAATGTTATTAAATTCCAATTATAAGATTCGCTGTACTAAGGCTCGATTCTCTGTATATAATACTTATCTATGGGCTTGATTGAGGCACAATAGAAAATGGCGGCAATGAGATTCGTTTGACAAAACGCCATTTCAAATTTAGTGACATAAGGTACTACGTCACACACACACTAAAGCGCGCTTCACATTCTCCACGAGAGGTTTTGTCTCGGATCTCGGCAAAACTATTGACGAGACGAGAGCAGCTCTCCACATTCTCGCTCGCGCATAGGGATGCAAGTTTCATAGAAATATCGATATATCGATATCAATAAATATCGAATTAAGTCGATATCGATATATCAATATATCGTTCTAGTAACTCGATATCTCGATATTTCACTAAATATTTTTTTAGGTTTATTGAATTAACAACAAGAAATATATATATATATATATATATATAACGACGCAGAAGTCCCATTTGGATTTTTAGAATGAGTGACGTCAGCAATACTGACGTCACTCATTTCATTATTTGCAGACATTGAAGGATAATGAAACAATTAACACTTACAAATTAGGCTTTAATTTTGTTATAACGCAATCACTCACTTATAATTATAATTAAATCTACAACACAGCAAATAAAGGTAATTAAGGTTTTCTAAATACACTCACAAGATTTTGAGATGTCTCTCTCCTTCGGCTCCCAACATGAAAAAAATGTCCGTGATTAAAAACTCACCAAACAAAGTGAATAATAAATATGGCGGATTTGTCACCGGAACTAGCTTAAGTAAATTATTTTAAAAAAACAAAACAATGTGTGATAACTGTAATCGTTATACATTAAAAATCTAATTAAACTAGCTAGTCATTTTACAATTTTTACATTAATTTTAGCTATTCTTATTTCAAATCGGATGTGTTTTTATCAAACCTGAATATGGACGCCAATTTAGCTTGAAATAGATATTGTTACTGATTGATAAAAACCCATCGATTGATGCTTATAAATCATCATATTAATTTACAATATGGTTTAGATAATTAATCTTTGCACTTAAAACAAATAATAATTTATGTTTGTGTTTACATCAACAACAATGAAATTGCAGTTTCCGTTTGAAGTTACAAAGTCAAGTTTATTAACATTTAGAAAAGGCACCAACTGCTTGTTTTAATTTTTAGTGCGATTTCGTTAATATTAATTATTTAATTAACCTGATTAAATAATAATCGACACGATGCGTCGACATATATTTTAGTATGTTTATTAAAGTCGGGGATAAGTTTAATTCCAGTACTTTGAGCCTGCTATGGAATTTAATTTAGACAGTCTATTGCCTTGCAGAAAGTTTCGGCTCTGTGTTAAAGTGCTAAGTAAAGTGGTAAGTTGCTACTGCCTTTGAAAAAAGACGTTCGGAAGGTACACTCGTTGCTACAATTGGTAGATGACTCATTGCCACTTTAAAAAGAGTGGGAAACACACTCTGCATCTCTTGCCATGTTTCAAGGACGTTTACTTTTAGAGTGTTTACAGGAGCACAAAGATATTTTTTTTATTTATTAATTTATTATTTATTTTATTATTTATTACCGTCAGATTTTGTCTTTTTTATTTGCGTGTGAGCTAAAGATTTGTGGTGCTTCCAAAAGTCAAATTCTACTTTATCTTCGTCATCTGAAAACGTTGATGAAGATGAGGCGGCCGCAGTTTTGTATTCTGAAATTAATTTTCTTATTCTTGACATAGCTCTTGCGCATGCGTCAGGTTTTTTAAAATGTAAGTTTTGAAACGCGGATCTACCAATGTCGAAACTGCTAACTTCTATTTCGATAGTAATATTTGTTTTCAAATCGCCGGCAAAGCTCGAAGTAATCTTCAATTCTTTATATTGATCAATTGCACAACTAATCATAGGCACAACTTTTGATACAGTTATATAATGTTCAGCAGAAGCCTCTCTCGTCATAGCTTCCAGCGGTCGCATGACTTGAGCCACATCTTATATAATATTTAGCTCAACTGCAGTGAGCATAATGGGTGCATCTATTTTAGAAAACATTATATCACTAATGTATGGAGCCAAGTCAGTAAATCTTTGGAGCATGTAATTCAACGAATTCCACCGAGTTTTCACATCTAGCATTACTTTCTGGGTTTTTCCTTCCGGTATTTTATTTTCTATTTGCTTTCTTTTCAATTCTAATGTCATATCTTGTCTTTTCTTGATATATTTCACAGCTATCTCTCACATGATCAATCAAGTTATTCAATCCGGATGTTTCTTTATGGCCTCTTCAGCAACTCTATTTATTATATGAGCAAAGCATGGGATATGTTTGTTTGCCCCAAATGTCTCTCGTACAGCTTTCACCATATTTGCGCCAGAATCTGTAACAACAGCCAAAACTTTTTCAGTATCAATATTCCAGCTTCTTAATATCAATGTCAACTGATATCCAATATATTCGCCAGTATGACTTTCATTTAATTCAAAAATTCCAATCATAATGGAGTTCAATTCATTTCTTTGCAAAAAATGGAGTGTAAGTCCCAGATAACCAGTGTTAGTCATTGTTGCTGTCCAAATATCTGTAGTTAAACAAAAATGATCCACATTTCTCAATGTCTCCACAACAATTCTTGATAATGTGTCATATTTTTTATTAATATTTGCTTTGATTGTTTCCCGACAAGGCACTTTATACAAAGGGGCTTATTGCTTTATCAAATGTTTAAAACCTTTTCCTTCAACCGTATAAAATGGCCTGTTATCACTAGCAATAAAATACTGATACACATTTTCAAAGGCATTTTTTACTTTCGGAGTGCTTGCGGATGTGCTAGGAGCAGGAATCTTAAGACAAGAGCCCACAGCCACAGACGAACAAGAAGCTTCAGCAGAATCAGCAGGTTTTTCAGGGACTTTAACACTTTCATCTGATGTTTGAAGATTAATAGTCTTGTTTTCAAATAGACTATAAGAAGAGCCACCACATTCAAACAAGTTACTGAAACAAAAGGAAATCAATAATCTTATTACTTATTTTGATATCGATATAAAATATCATTGATAACCATTAAAGTCATACATAAGAACAACACTATTTGTATGTTTAAAAACTGATTTACAGTTATTTACATTTTTACAGTTTTTCGATATTCGATATAAGTAATTAATAATCATCAGCACAACAATAAACACATTATACAAAACATTTTTTTTTTCATTTAAATGTCAATAAAACATACATAAAAAATTAATCACCAACAAAATAATATTGAATTTGAAGTTTTAGTTTAGAAGTACAAACAAAGCCCTACAGAATTTATTTCAAACAAGAAATTGAATTGATGAAAATCTAATTTATATGATATACAATGATTGATTATTTTCATAGTTAATCGAATTTATTTATTGAGAAACTACCTACTTACCGTTGTGGCTTATTCAAAATTTTGTCAAGGTCAACATTTTCTGGATGCGAGTATTTGATATGCGACGCTAGGTTACTTGTATTTCCAGATGTTTTAACGTTTTATAAAAAAATATTGCAAATAGCATCACCTCCTTCTTTTTTGAAATGCGACCATAATTTACTTCTCTTCATATTTTACAGTAATCGCAAATTATAGAAAATTAACCCTAATGGTTACGAACTCACGACACATCTGACGTGAGACGTCTCACAAGTTGCAACTTGCAAGCAAGGAATCGTTCCAATAATGTTTTGGTTTTGAAACGTTTTATATACCTCCCAAAGAATCTCTTTTTACTTGAAGTTGCAACTTTTTCGGTAAAGATTTTACCATAGCAGACATTGATTTAAAAAATATCCTATAGATATATTTTTTGTTCATCTTCGTTATTTTTAGAATATATATATTCTTTTAATATCTCAGCTGTGGTTATGTTTTGTGATCGAGGACACGACTTTTGAGAATCTGAATGTGACATTTGTGATTGTGGCCGTGATTGAGGAGAATCCAAGAAAGAATCTTGTATCTCCTCGGAAGAAGAATCTAAATTAGATACCTGCACTCTATTTTGTAAAAATTTATTTAAGAATTGGAGTTCTCTTTCGTGTTTTATAGGCCTTTGTGGCTTTGCAGAATCACCACTTTTGCTTATTCTATTTTTCATCGCTTTTCGATAGTTGTTTCTGATATTCGTCCACATCTTGAGACATTCTTGAGTTGAAAATAATATAATAAACATATAAATGAATGGTTTGTTAGTTAAACGTATGTGTCCGGCACCCGCAACACAGGTGATATTATGTATTATAATGTTTCGTAATCCGTATTGTATGATTTAAAATATGATTATCAAAAGTGCCTAGGTATATTTATTCTAAATTTTCAAAATTGTGATATTTTTTTAAAATTGGTATTATTTAAATATTTTTAATAATATTAATAAGTACCTAAGCTATATTTAAAAATATAATGTTTCTTTTCAGGTTTTTAATAACAGGAGTCAGTTTCAAAACTTTAGCATTCAATTTCCATGAAACCTGCCGTGTAATCTGGAATATTCTTGGCCGTGTCGTTCTGCCAAAACCAGCAACAGCACAATGGAAGATAATTGCTAAAGACTTTGATGAAATATGGAATTTTCCAAATTGTATTGGTGCCATGAATGGCAAGCACTTCAAGATACGAGTTCCAAATAATAGTGGAAGTATGTATTTTAATTATAAAAAAATTGTTTGGTATCGTTCTGCTGGCTGTAGCAGATGCTACAATAGCGAAGGCGATAGGGGCCGTGTGAGGCACGCATCGAGCAAAAGCCGACTGACCACAGACTAGGGAGTAATCAGACGATCGACGCGCCTATATCAATACTCTGTGGTAGGAATTTAGCGGGATTTGTGTCGGTTGACAGCCCTTTTTTTTTTAAACTTTAAGCGCAAGCAAAAGTCGTTATTATACAGTCATAAAGCAGTACCGCACCGGGCGGAATTAATTTTATATTTTTAAATGTATTGATTGAATAAAATGTATCTAAACTTAGATTTAAGTTTAGACACATTTTAGAATTGTATGTGTAAATGGGTGTGTTTAATAATTACTAAATAAATAAAAACGCCAATGTTATTTATTAAATGATTTATTTTTTAATTTTTTCTTATATTTATCCAATGCTTTTTTTTGAAATTTTGTTAGACATGGTCTTTTTATAAGTATAATGATGTCAGTCCCTTTCAAAATTTTATTAATTGTGTTGCACCAGTTGATTAATGCAAATTTCACAACTATGTTAATGAAATTATTGAGAACATATATTTTGTGTTCTTCACATTGAAAGAAATCAAATGAATATTTGGAGAGTATATGTTTTTTAATATTGTTTGATAATTCATTTGTATGAGCATATTTCTCCAAATATTCATTTGTTTCTTTCACAATATTATCGAATAATGTTACTACTCTCTCGGATGGGTAGTGAAACTTCTTTTTCTGTACTAAATTATACTCACGGTGGCTAATCCAGTCGTGAATGCCAAGACTTGTATCACTAGTCAAAGAGTCTTGGCATTCACGACAGTCAATTTGGTTCATTAATTTGCTAACTACCCATCCAGCAGTATAGGCCCGTGCATGAGTGTTCATTCGTTCTCTACGGGCCTGCTCTAGTATGTTCTCAATATTACAATTCATTTTTGGATGACTCGGCGCCCCAACATTGTCGTTATCAAATAATTTATTAAAATTTAAAGCTTGGTCGAATCATCCTCACAATTGAAATTATTATTGTGAAACTTTATTAATCTTGTAATTAATAACGACTTAAAGGTGCAACTGAAGCTGTGGCAGTTGGGATCATTAGATCTATAATTGTAGGCCCTAACCTGTCTAAAAAAATTTTCTAATGGATCAGTATTAAAATATCTGGGCCTCATGATTTTCATATTCTTTGATTTGAAAAACTGCTACAACCTCATAAAGCTTTTTAATGTGATAATAATTTTTTTTACAGAGGGTACTGACTTTTCTTTTCCTTGGTTGTCTATAAATTTCATTTTTTCAAGGGTTTTAATTGCTTCGGGCCAAAATTCATGGCGTTTTGTGCTATCTGTTACAGCTTTGCGCAGTTGTTTACCCCTGCTCTTTTGGCTGCTAGTAGTGGCCCCATTGACACTGTCAAATAATTTGTCCAAAAATTCCACGGTTGCAGCTGTGTTTTTTATTGTGCTGCTCACTGGTCTGCCGTCTACATATGTCGCTGAAAATGAAAATATTTATCACATATTTATTGCAACTATATATTAAGCTTGGCCTTATATATTATGTTAAAATAGATGAGATCTTAGAAACATTCCAACAGAGAATAAAAGTAAATGTGTAAATATAGAAAATATTCACAAAAGTTTGCAGTGTAGAGTAGAGCTGCAGAAACGGTTCTACTCAATACTTTAACACAGTTTCTTACCTAAAAATAAAGTGAAAAGTTAATCATTGAGGTCGACATTCTATTTCTGCTATATTTAGTAGGAATTATCATAAATAATTAACAAAAATAACAGTGTTTTAAATTAATACCTTCATTTTCTTTATTTTCTCAGGCATGACACATTGGTCATTAAGTTTATGTAATAGACGTGTCTCCATGTGGAGACAGTCTGTCTCATACACGTCAACAATATCTTGCCACTTTGATAATTTGCCATCCATTATTATATTTTTATTGAGGAAATTGTTTCTCAAACCTTTGATGAGATGTGGCGGATCAAACACAATGTATAAATTTTTACCACCTATTGTTATGGTTTCATCTGTGAAAATAAAGTAAAGATAAGTTTATCTAATCAACAAAATACTAACAACATAAAGCACTCTTAAGTAAGATTACCAACCGGGATTTTCATTGTGCAAAATCTGATTTCTCCTTGTCTCTTCTTTAAAGAGTCTTAAGGTAGACTGGAAGGTTGTTCCTTGATCGCATATTGCGATTGGATTAACTCCCAATTTCTATATTGAGCTTACTATCTGCCCCAAAATTGTTTTCAGCTCACGGGCAGGTGTAGCTCCTTGGCAAAAATAAAAACATATTGGCTGTTGCCATTTGCATACTGCTCCCCTTAATAGGAAAACTAGCGCATGATCTGCAAAGTCGCACTTTTTTTCACTTAACTCCACAATTCCATGGATACAGTCTTTGTATTTGTCAAAATATAAACTTATATCCAAAGACATTTCGTCAAATGTGATGGAACACAACTTTTTTTGTTCACACAGCTGTCAACCTGATAAAGCAAAGATTTTATATTAATTCTCTACACTGATGATATTGGTAGTTGTCATAGCTGGGCATTAACTCGTTAATCCGTTAATCGTTAATTAACGAAGTTAACATTTTGATTAACGAATCAACTTTTAAGTTAACTTTTAAAAATGTTAACGGACCCGTTAACTTCCGTTAGTATGCAGAAGCCCGTTAATCGTTAATCTAATGGCGCACCGCGGCGCGGCGCAAAAAACAGGTTCAGACAAGTATGAAACGAATGACAAGTGCCGGGCGCCGCACAGTGGGCTGAAAATCGCGTTTCATAGACATTCAAATTTTTTTTCCAATTTGACGGGTTTTTTAATTGGAATCTATTAAAACATGCTTGTTCATGATACCTTTTAAGTATGAAGACATACATCACAGGAAAAGGTACACTTTAGATTTTTTTTCAAAAATGTTGTATGGAGAAAACCATAAAACAAGCTATATCTCGGCTGGCACAGGAATGGCCGTTATTTCCTCTCGCATGATTTTTGCTCTATTTTTTTGCAATTTTTTGATGTATCACACCACAAGGGGCAAAGCGCGGCTTTTGAGAAAAAAAAATCATATCAAAAACAAAATATATTATTTCCGTTGACTTCAATCTTGGTTGGCAAATTTGAACCACATGTCTCTAAAAATAATAAATAGCGGTCACAAAACAACTTTATTGCTGGTTAACCCTCCCAATTTCACAATAATAAATAATATGCGGCTTATATCAAAGAATTTTTTTTTTACCTGACTTGTTTATGACACACAAATCGGTCTTAGATACTTGAATTTTTCTCATTGTTATCTACTAACAAATGTTTTTATCTTTTTGTAAATATGTTAAATAAATGAAAAAAAAAAATGATCAATAAAATTTAGTAATTTATTTATTAATTTATTCGAATAGTACGACTATACAAAATCAATTACACAACTCAGAAACAATTGTGGTTAAAGAACTTTATTTTCTCAAAATAAATTTACATTTCACTTTATCAGATAAGTACACTAATAACTAAAGCTAACATCAGAGTATAATTTCAACTATAAATAACGTATTTATTAATTCTAATATGAAAACTTTAGCCGTATTTGAATACAAAACAAAAACATGAATGTGGGTAGGACTAATAGAAAATGGGTTTTAACAAACAGAATAACTATTGGCTCGAATATGGCTGCCAATTAATAAAATATAAGGAACAAAACATAACATAACAAAATATAACAATGCACACATTAAACATAAACAAAATGTAAGGTTATTAATATAAATATAAAACGTATAAAAAAGCCACTCACATATTTCATAATATTTTGTCTGTTCCCATCACCAATAGCGTGCTTTTTCAATTTATTACTCGTATTAATATAGTTTCAATGAGTATACTGATACTTACTCTAATACAACATTAATAACATGCACAGACTAAAACATGCTTAAATAAAACCATATTTTTAAAATGAATCCACTGAAACTTACCATAATAATTATAAAAAATTTATTCTTCATTGTCTTAATTACAATTTTTACAATAAATCTTGTTAACTTTGCTCTAATCTTCATCGCTATCACTTAATTCTGAATCTATTTCAGATTCTGAATCCAATTGAGAAACATCGCAAAATTCTATTTCGGATTCTCTCTGGCTCTCTAAAAGAGTTAAAGTGTCTGCAAAAAGAGTTGTCCTTTTCTTTTTGTCCATTACAGGTCTGGTTGCTGAAATATAAGGGTCTGAAGAGAGCAAAAGCATGTTTAATATATCCTCGTTACATTTCTTCCTGCACATTTTTCGGGAACGGTGCTCTCTAAATCTTCGAAAATCCTTATTACGAGCCTCTGATGCTTCTTCTGATAAACTACCAATTGGTACTATTGCGTTATTGGCAATGATATCCGAACCATGTACCAATAACTTATGGACAGTAGAAGACATATAGTACCAACTGTAGAATTCTACATACCGTTTTGCTGTATCCATGGGATACTCTTTGAATTTCTGCGTATTGATATACTCTTCACATGTAATGGCTTGTAAAAGAACAGCGAATCTATGGATCAATTCTTCGTCCAGACCTGTGATATTTGCGGTTTTTCTCGGGTTTTCAAAGAACTTCTTGGCTGTATTTCCATCATTCGTAGTTCCAGATCCTTGTTTTACTACATCTATCAATAAATTAAGCTCTTCTTTAAGTCCATCTTGTATTTGTTTTTTCCGCGACTCAAGTGCCAATTTTTCCTCTCCTTTCACGGCCCATTTCTTCAGGTCTTGCCTGTATGCAATGTGCAAAAGACATTCCATGCATTTAATGCGGGCGTGTAAAGGAGACAATCCGAATTTCAAGAGGTGTTCAGAGACAGGCCTTTTTATAACTTCATTTAAATTATTCATATCTGACGGCTTTGCTAAGCACAGATAGCACGTAGCACTAGATCGGGCATCAGTAATGTAAGTACAAACTTTGCCATCTATCATAGTCATCATTAATTTATGACAAATTTTTATTTCGTTACAGTCTGTAGTTGTTAGCAACTTGATCTGGTCTTCAATTTCCTTCAAATGTTCAGTAACCACAAGTTTATTTTCTTTAACAAAACTAAACTGCACTGGACGACAAAAATGTGCTGAACAGGGCTTTGGATTTTGCCATACGACTTCGTTACCATCGGTCAGCGTTAACGGAACTAACGAGGTCATGAAAACACTGGATTCATTATATTCGTCTTCTATTTTCTGTTTATACCTGCTCTGGTTCGATGCACCATCAAAACCCCACTTGGACACTAAAATAAGTTCTTTTCTATCGCCACATACAGGTACACTTTTCAAAATCCTTTTAACTGTTAAATCTAGAAGAGCCTGAAGGGAAATTTTGGTTGTTGTATCTGTAACTGTAATTGTCTCCTTGTCAGGATAACACTGAGATTTAGCTTGCTGAATCTTATAGTATGATGGGTACAATTCCATCGCACCTTCCCGAATTGCTGTTTCCCTTAATGTTATATATTGCCACTTAGACAACTTTAATGATAAATATAGACCAAGTGCTTTCTCCGGTGTAAAAACAGGCTTGGGGCATGATTTTTTGGTAATTGCGTTAAACTTATCAGCAGCTTCTGGATGTTTTATCATATACTCAATAGCAGCAGCTATACTGTCCAAACCTTCTTGTCTCATTTTTCGCACAGTAGCGTATGCAAGTTCACTGGACTCACATTCTATTTGACTTTCAGTCCTTCTCTTCTTTTGCTTCATTGCTAAATCTTGAAATGGTTTTCGTGGCAAACGCTTCTTACTTGTGTGTGGTGCACCGGACGAAGATGTGGAAGGGACTGGACTTTCGAGGGTGATATGAGATTCGGATGCCCCAACATCTGATGCCTTCGGTTCCGCAATGCAACTTGGCCAATCGATATCACACTGAAGCCAGTCCTCATAATCTTTCAAAAAATCTTCTAATTTTCGATGAGATTGCTTCCATTTTTTCACAAGGGTATGAGTAAATCTTTTACAGTATAATTTCAACGTAAGACTGTCTTCATCTGAAAGATTTAAATTCAAACATGAAACGACATTGTTATATAACGAAAGGAAGTCACTGTACTTACCCGTGTTTTTCAAAATCATAAACAAGTCTAAGTAAGTTGCTAAACTTGCCATTTCCGTGTTTATAATCGATGTTTACACAAGCACGAATCGAGGTAAACTGAAAAATTACAGCAAACAAATGTCTATTTATACTTCATAAATAAATAACAAAATCATTAGGCACCTGTGCCATTATAATGACCCATCATAATTACGCAGCTGCCTTTTTTTATTTATTGGGTCTTAAATAAGTGAATTAGGAATAAAACAATAGGTAAGTACTTGCAGGTGAAAATTTATCCATTGTTTGGAAAAGTTCGAGTATTCAAGACCGATTTGTGTGTCATAAACAAGTCAGGTAAAAAAAAAATTCTTTGATATAAACCGCGTATTATTTATTATTGTGAAATTGGGATGGTTAACCAGCAATAAAGTTGTTTTGTGACCGCTATTTATTATTTTTAGAGACATGTGGTTCAAATTTGCCAACCAAGATTGAAGTCAACGGAAATATATATATTTTTTTATTTGATTTTTTTTCTCAAAAGCCGCGCTTTGCCCCCTGTGGTGTGATACATAAAAAAATTGCAAAAAAATAGAGCAAAAATCATGCGAGAGGAAATAACGGCCATTCCTGTGCCAGCCGAGATATAGCTTGTTTTATGGTTTTCTCCATACAACATTTTTGAAAAAAAATCGAAAGTGTATCTTTTCCTGTGATGTATGTCTTCATACTTAAAAGGTATCATGAACAAGCATGTTTTAATAGATTCCAATTAAAAAACCCGTCAAATTGGAAAAAAAATGAATGTCTATGAAACGCGATTTTCAGCCCACTGTGCGGCGCGTGGCAGCGCGTGAAACAAAAACAAAGCTAGATATATTTTGCCGGCACGTGCGAGCAAGAAAACTGCGAAGATATTTTTTCGTTTGATCATTTCATTACTTAGCGCCAGTGCTTAGAGTGACGAATGTTTTGTTTGTTGTTATTATAAATTACTCTCAGTGATCATTTGCGTGTTGATAAAGAAGAGTGAATGTAATTTAGTTAGAAAAAGTGTAAGGTTGTGGCATTAGTAGTTGACCATGTACTAATAGTTGACCGCTTTGTATGAAAATTTAAATAATAAGCGTTGTATTTATTGTATCTAATAAAAAAAAACTAATTTACAAGTAGCTGGTGCCATCTATTAACAACTGCAGAAAGATCAGAACTAAAGCGCGTTGTGTGTAGCAATGGCCAACAGTTGTTGTTGACAGGTACAACTGTGTGGCACGTTTCTTGATTGTATTATCTAATTTAACTAGAGAACAAGTGTTTTTGTGGAGATAAATAAGTCACACAAATAAATTCTTCAGGTAAGATTTACATTTAAAATATTTTTAAAAGTGTTTTCTTTTAAGTTCAAAAGTTTTTAACAATATAACCTCACATCTCGAGTGATTGTTTGGGGTGGTCATCTACTGAATGGTATTTTTTGGAAAGTTCAGTAATTGACCGTGGTGGTCAACTACTGATTCAATTGTCTTAACCAGGGATGTAACGGAGGTAGTTTTATCGGAACCGAAATCGGAATCGGAGTTTTCAAATTTGGTTTATCGGAATCGGAATCGAAATCGGAGGCAGGGTCAGTTTGTTTAAGGACAAATAAAACATGATTTATAGTCAATTCTTTTCATTTTTATTTTTTATTATAATGTTATATGTGAACTCCGTGGATGTTACCTCGTTGGCACCCTCTCAAGAGAAGACGAAACACATGTGACAGTAGTTTGAATGTTTTTGGATTATTATTGATCGTGACTTTGTGCAAAGCGGATACTTAATTCTATTAAATAATGTAAAACCACTTCTGGTAGTTTATATCAGAAGTGGGATTGTTCACTACGTCCACTTTGAAATTTTTTAAAAGTCAGTTGGTTTATTTTGTTCGAGTGTCCGTGAAACACAAGGTTGCGATTGATAATCTCTGGTAAGGTTGTTTTGTATTGCTGTAGTAGAAAATAGGCCGATCCCGATCTCGTGACTGGTGTTATTCTACAACCCGCCGCTCGCGCGGCGAACGCTTTGTGAGCCATCGTTCGCGCAGTTCAAGTAGAGGGTATACTCCTCCGGTAAGAAAACGAGACTTTACTTGTAGTCGCAGCCGTAGCCGAAGTCGCAATGAACGTGGTGGTGAACGACACACGCGCCGTGATCATAATAGCAGTCACAGGAGCAGTCACGATTATAGCCGGAGTTGTGACTACGGGCGCAGTCGTGGCCGCAACCATTATCGCCGTGATATTAATCGGCAAAACAACAATCGTCTGTTTAGCGGTCATGAAATTTGGCACATTATTATGTTCCGTCTTCAGGCTTTAGAGTTGCAAGCGTATGTTCCGCATTTATCAGGCCAATTAGCCTCTGCTGAGCTACACAACCCGATCGGAACAGAATAGATTGTTGAAGCGATTCAATCACAGATCGGTGAGTACACATAGCTATTATGTGTCTAATTTTAACCCTAGCATACATGACGTGGATTCCTGGTTCGAGGAAGTTAATCGGGCCAAGGTTGCAAATCGGTGGGAGGAACGGGAGTACCTTGCTCGTGTCGGTAAGTGTTTGAAAGGTGACACAAGGTCATGGTTGGATGAGTGAGTTACCAACGAGCGTTCATGGACCAACTTTAAAGAGTACGTAAAAATGCCATTTGGGTTAGCAAACACGCCGATTGATTATACCAGCGCATTATTAGTAAAACTTTACAGAAATTTATCACTGATGGAAAAGTTCTGGTATACATCGACGATTGTTTGAGAAGAAGACAAGATCTTCTTCCGTTGAAGAGAGGCTGCAAATTTTGCGGTGAGTACTACAAGCATTAACGGAAGCTGGACTCTCGTTTAATCTGAACAAATGTTTCTTTTTGTGCACAGAATTAGAATACCTGGGGCAGGTGATATCTAACGGGGAAGTGCGACCCGCTACTGGTAAGGTTCAGGCTCTTTCAGATTCCACTGCACCACAGAATGTTGAAACAGGTTAGTCAGTTTCTTGGGTTGACAGGGTATTTTTGAAAATACATCCCAGAGTATTCCACCAGAACTGCTTGCATTGCGCGCCTGACTTGTAAGGACGTGCAGTTTCACTGGACTGCGGAACATGAAACTGTACGTCAAGAAATTATTAAAATTTTAACTTGTGCACCCGTACTTGCGATATTTGATCCAAGTTTACCTACGGAAGTTCATACGGATGCAAGTAGTCTTGGGTATGGTGCGGTTCTACAACAGGTTCATAGGGATGGTACTTGGCGTGTTGTGGCGTATTATAGTCAGGTCACAAAAGGTGCTGAACCGAAATACTATTCCTATGAACTCGAAATCCTTGCGGTAGTAAATGCATTAAAGCATTTCAGGCACTGGTATTCTCATTGGTATTCAGTTTCAGGTGGTAATAGATTGTAATGCCTTAAAGTCCACCCAAAATAAGAAAGAGTTGTTACCGCGTGTGGCGAGATGGTGGATTTATCTACAAGATTTTAATTTCACCATTCTTTACCGAAAGGGCACCATTATGCCGCACGTGGACTATTTAAGTAGAAACCCATGTAATGTTAACAATGTCGAACGCCCACGTAGTTGGGCTTAAATTGCTCAAGCAGGTGATGAGGAGACTCAAACTATGATTCGATTGCTTGAACAAGGTCAATTGGATGTGTCTAGGTATGAAGTACACAATGACATATTATATTACCGATATATGCCGACGGGTGAAGACCCGAGGCTACTTTGCTTTAAACCTAAAGGTAACCGTTTGAGCCTCTTCCACATCTTTCATGATGAACATGGCCATGTAGGCGCAGATAAGGTAGTGGGTTTAATTTTAAGACATTTTTGGTTTTCTAGTCTTAGAAAGTTTGTTACTAAATATACTTCTCATTGTTTAACATGTGTCCCCCACAAGCGTGTACCGCGAGCACCTTTACAGCCAATTACATCCTGGGAAAAATCCGAAGTTCCCTTTGAAACCTTACATGTTGATGTTCTCGGGCCTCTCCCTATGTCCAAGGGTTATAAGTTTGTCATGCTTGTGGTAGATGCATTCACAAAATATTGTCTCTTGACACCTATATGTTGACAAGATTTAGATGAACTGAAACGAGTATTTAAAATCGTGTTATTGTTGTTTGCTACTCCTAAGTTAGTTGTATCAGATAGGGGACGCATGTTTGAGTCGACGGGCTTCACTTCATGGATGAAGATCCTTGGTGTACAACTTTACTTCATAACTTCTGAAATGCATCATGCAAACGGACAGGTTGAACGTTACATCCGTACGGTCTTGAAAATGCTTCGTATTGCAGTCAATCATCGAAAAGCTGAGTGGGCTGAAGAACTATGGCATTTACAGCTCACTCTTAACCTAACAAAGCAGAAAACTACGCAGACTTCTACTTTCTTCTTACGGAAAGCGCAACGCCTGCAATCCGAACGTTGGTGCGAGATGTGGCATTGAATTTAACCAAAGACAACCGGGAAGCAAAACGGGAAATGCTCAGACAAAGGACGGCCGAACGGTTGAAAAACAATCAGACTCGTCATGACATAATGGTCAATGAGTGCCGGAAGCCTCCTCGTGAATTCCAGAAGGGTGACCTGGTGTTTGTTGTCATGTTTGCTCAATCTCAGGGTAAATTGGATTCTGGCATGCGGGGGCCCTATAGGGTAGTGAAAACCCTCTCTAATCACTGATACGAGTTAAAGTTACTTGCTGGATCATATGGAAAGTCTACTTATGCGGCTGCTCAGTATATGAATCCGTGGAAAGGTGAATGGACCCCTGAGACGTGTGCAATATTCTTTGAAGGTGTGTGTTCACTCTTTAACCTTCAAGCGGGCGCGCGGTCATTTGTAACGGGAGCGGGCGCGCGTAACCGAAAAGACCTATGGGATGAATAAGACAAATAAAGCACTAATTATTCGATATTCTCTTATTTATTTGTACTCAGATACATTATGATTGTGTTTAAAGTGTAATTTGTCAAAAAAAGTAATTAAAATTATGAAAAAGAAACAATTTTTACATTAATAAACATAACTCAAACATTCTATAAATCAAAACAAAAATTAGGAACACAAAACCCTTTTTTATATCTAAGACTAGTATATATACCTAGTCTAATAATAAAAATTCAAAATAAGAATAATAATAATTAACTTTGGTTTAGTTTTCATTGGAATCAGTTTCTTCGTTCATATAACATTGATTGCAAATAAATGTTGTATGACTTCTGCAAATATTTTTCATACATAAGTTACATTGCGTTTTTGATTGCCTCCTTTTTTTGGCTGGACATATTTTACAGGTTCCTCTGCATGTGCCAGAACTACCTGCTTCTGCATCAGCAGCACTATCCTCCATATTCAAATGCTCCCTTATGTTTCTTTTTAGTTTTCTTGGAAGGCCTGACATCGTTGATCTTCTTTGGACATACTCTTTTATCAATTCAATGCCTAATGCCCGTAAATACATTCGCCTTTTCCTTAGAATGACATTATTTGCCCTCAATATCACCATACTATTTATTCCTGCAATATCCAGGAGACGAAAGAAGAGTGTCAATGGCCATCTATTATTCTTCCTTGAAACCGAATACATTTTTGCTTTTTTATCGACTTCATCAACACCCCCCTTTGTTTTATTGTAAAAAGTAATGATGCTAGGTTTGCGCTTTTCATTTGTACTTTCATCTATTTCTGCAGCACAGTGAAGTGATGATATAAGAACTACTGATCTTTTCTTTTTAGGTACGTAAGACACGAGTGTAGATGTATCTGAAAATCCAAATTGACTTGAATATTCAGGTTGGTTTTTATCTATAAAGCAAGGAGGTATTTCTCTCTTGTTCTTACGCATGGTACCCACAACAGAAATTTTATAATCCTTGGCCAAATCGTTTATCAACGGCACACTCGTATACCAATTGTCGATGGTAAGGTTTCTTCCAGTGCCAGAAATCGGTGTAATTAGCCTCTTTACGACGTCTGCCGCAGCATTACTCAATTGATATGGGCCTTCAGGCTGCCTGCCAGCATAAAGTTCAATATTTAGAACGTAAAACGTAGCAGCATCTACTAGTGGATACAGTTTGATTCCGTATTTGTCGGGCTTTGATTTCATGTACTGTCGGAAAGGACATTTTCCTCGAAAGCCAATCATCATCTCGTCGATTACAACATTCTCTCCCACTGAATATGGCAAAAGACAGTTTTGTGTAAACATATCTAAAACTTCTCTTATTGGTGCAGCTTTGTCTAAAGTTCGACGAGCTTGTCGCGTAGTAGCATCATCAAACCGCAATGAATTCAGTAGAAATTTTACTCTTTTCACTGACATAGTAGTAGGAAAAATAGGTATACCTGTTCCATCACTTGCATATAAATCTTCTAAATTGGCGTGTGATGTCTTCAAGGATCCTGCTATGTACAACAATCCGAAAAGTGCTCGAATTTCTACCGCATCAGTTGGTTTGCAGTCACGTATTCTGTTATACGATTGCGCCTTTTTTTGAATAAATTCGTTGGTATATCTAACAACTTTTTCAATAATATTCTCTGAAATGAATAAACTCCAGGCTTGCGTAAATGTTGTTGCTCCCACACCATTTCTCCGAATACCCGCATCTTCCGTCAGAACATTTTGCACTTGACGTCTCACTCTGTTATTGTTAGATTTTTGCCACTTCGTTACTTTATCGCGTCCTGTAAAATAGCTATTTATTACTGAAAGTGGCAAATCATCCTCTTCTTCGTCTGAGCAGTTTGACTCCTCAGCAGATCGAGGTTCCTCTGCCACGATGTGGTCGGAATTTTCAGAGCCATGGTCGCTGAGCTCTGATTCACTCTCTTCTTCGTCTTCTCTTAGTAAATCCTCGATTGCACTTTGTGATAACTGTCTACGACTCATTGCTATATAAAAATCCAAAATAAATTAGATAATATTGAATAATGTCCGAAGAACTATTACAAGCATGAACGAGTGTATGTCGCGTTGAGCGTCGCGCGTAATCTTTTCGACGACAGGCGCGTGTAATCTTTTCGACGACTACGCCGGGACTAAAACAATTGCGATCTGCGGAGTGGGAAGAGCGCCTCGAGCGACGGTTTATTGTTTATTTTACTCCCAATGACATAGCGACAGGCTACTAGGAATGAGAAATTAATGTGGTGGGTAGTAACAATAATATAAACAAAAATGTACTAAGCGCGGTCGATTCGACTACGCGCGCCCGCTTGAAGGTTAAGTACCTGTCTTAGATTGAAGCTGGTACCTTGGTTTGTTCCTTTTGAAAGCTTTTCGCGAAGAGTCATCGAGGGAGTACAGTGTCCTTTTCCCTCGGTGTGAAAGCTTTCCGTGTTCGGAGAGTCGTCGAGGGAGTACAGCCTCCTTTTCTCTCGGCGTGAAAGCTTTCCGTGTTCGGAGAGTCATCGAGGGAGTACAGCCTCCTTTTCCCTCGGTGTGAAAGCTTTCCGTGTTCGGAGAGTCATCGAGGGAGTACAGCCTCCTTTTCCCTCGGTGTGAAAGCTTTCCGTGTTCGGAGAGTCATCGAGGGAGTACAGCCTCCTTTTCCCTCGGTGTGAAAGCTTTCCGTGTTCGGAGAGTCGCTAGGGGATTAAATGCACCCTGGCCCCTAGTGTAGATTTAAGTATTCCTCGGTAGGGGCCCATACCGAGGACCTGTGTATTGTGCATATGTTTAGACTTTTATATATTGAATGTTTTAGCTTGTATAAACTTATTTGACTTTGACTTTCTGACTGATTTGACTTTTATGACAATCTCTAACAAATTTACTTTGTTACATGTAGCAATGGAGCTCTGAAGTAATTTGGACTTTGGTTTCAGAGACTAATCATGGTGTGGATGATGAGTGTTTGAATCTAAATAAATAGATTCCAATGGGGCTGGCCCATCCTCAACGTTTGACTGAACAACTAGGCCTTTGCCACGCCTGGTTTCAACGTCTTTGCAAGAAAAGGAACTTGCCGATGGCATTGGATCATTACTTCGGTTGATTTCTATATCCTTGGTGGACGACGACTAAGCCTGTCGAGACGCCAGGGTGTCAGGAGAGGCCGTGTTATATGTGAACTCCGTGGATGTTACCTCGTTGGCACCCTCTCAAGAGAAGACGAAACACATGTGACAGTAGTTTGAATGTTTTTGGATTATTATTGATCGTGACTTTGTGCAAAGCGGATACTTAATTCTATTAAATAATGTAAAACCACTTCTGGTAGTTTATAATAAAATAAAAAACAACTGTGAAAAAAAATTGGCATAATTCCAAATAAACAAAAGATAAAATTAATGAATTTAAAGTTTAATTGAAATTAAAACCCAAAGTAGCGTGTTACATTTGGTTACATTACAATCAATGAACAAAAGCTAAAACAAATTAAATCAAAATGGACTCCAAAAGTAATGTATTGTACTTTATGAACAAAAGCTTTGATGCTTTGTCCCCGTCCAATCTATTTCTTAAAGAGTCGTAAATTAGGCCAGCACCACTAAAAAGTTGTTCGCTAGCTACCGAGCCCGGTGGACATGACAAATATTGCCGGGCAATTGATTATAGGGGCTGGAATTTTGTATTTCCATTTACTTTCCACCACAATAACGGATCATCACTAATACTTATACGTTTTTCTTTATTGTACTCATTTAGCATACTTTTCATTACAACAAATTTGTCAAAAACTGCATATCTTCCAGATGTTGTATCATCATCGTCTTCATCACTATCACTACTTAACAATATATTCGACAAAACTGTTTGGACATTACTATGGCTAGCTTCTGCTGGAAATTCCATTCTTGCCCGTTTTTCTACAGGAGCGCCAATATTATCAGCCTCGTTTTTAGATGTGTCTGCATCAAATAGTGATATTATTTCGGTTTCATTTTCTCTTTAACCACTTCATTAAAAAAATTTGTTTTATACCGAGGATCTAGATAGGTTGCTATTGCAAAGAAATTGTTTGTTTGAAGGTCACCAAATTTGGAATTTAATTGATCGACGGTGCATTTTATTATACTTTTAAATTTTTCATTCGTATCTTGTTTACTGGCTTCAGTTTGTAATGTATACTTGAGTGTGTGTATAAGTGGAATTACATATGAGATACTGGCGTTATTATCACTCATATTTCGGGTAATTTCTTCAAAAGGTTGAAGTATAGTCACTATTTTTTTAAGCTGCAGCCATTCTTCAGGAGACAACTGAGAGATGTTGTGTTTACATGCGTACAGGCATAGAGAATCCTGTATTTTAATCATTCTTTCCAACATATAAAATGTACTATTCCACCTAAAACAGATTAATTAATTTAATTAACGCTTACAATTTACACTTATATACAGTATAACTTAAATTAAATTAATGATAAAAACTAAATATTTACACTCATTATAATCAGCGTCCTTATACGACAGCATGTTTGAATAAAATCTATTTAGTAGTTTTATTTGAATTTATTGTATTAGCGTGCATAGATCTTTGATTGAAATATAATCTGGACTAATCTGGAGGTAAAAAAAAAATATGCACAAATTAAAGAACTTACCGCGTACTACAATCCTGATTTACACTCAAACATTCTTGGTTGAGTTGTTCCTTTTGTATTTTATGCAGTTCAGTCTGAGCTATTTGGGAATGATTAAAATGCGTCGAATTTTTTTTGCATTTCGATAATAAGGCTTTAATTTCTTCATCAGAATCTAACAATGTTCGCACACACAGTTGCAACTGATGTACAGTGCAACTGACATCAGGTAAGTCGCCGAGTTTCATTGCTCGTATCATATTAGATCATGAGTCGCGTACAAAACAATGAATTTTCTCTTTTGTGATGCCCCATTCCATCAACATACTGCTAATTTTTTCAAGAACTAGATCTCCTGTATGTCTTCCGTCAAATGTATGGCATTTTAAAATAACTTTTAGCCTTTTAAAATCTCTATTTATGCCATGCGCTGTCAGACTCAATAAAGACACATTCGAACTTGGTTCGGTCCAAATGTCTGTTGTAAATGAGATCTTTTCAAATTGTGTGAGCAAATCTTTAATTTTTTTAGCTAATGTTTCATATAAATGACCACAAATATTTTCCGTAAAAAATTGTCTTCCCCTTAACTGATAATTTGGCACAGTAAACTGCATAAGTCGTCGAAATCCTATACCTTCCACAAAATTCACCTTCCACAAAGCAATCATTTCCGAAATTAATCTGTCAATTATCTGACAGCGTCTTATCTGACAGCCTCCGTGGCGCAGTTGGTTAGACGCCGCCTGTGAAACGAGAGGCCGCGGGTTCGATCCCCGCACCGAGAGAAATGTTTGTGTGGCCCACAAATATTTCTTCCGGGTCTGGGTGTTTGTGAGACCGAAAAATCTCTCGTAGTTCCTGATACCCACGACACAAGACTCGATCTTAGTGTGGGGTCAGGACTATGTATGTGACTGTTGGGTGTTATTTATTATTATTTATTTAATTTCCTTAGATTTAGCATTAGAAGTGCACCATTTTGTATTCTTCAGCAAAGTTTCTTTTAAAGTCATTTGTTTTTTAGCATCCTGAAGGGGCGTCGAAGTCGAAGGCTGTACAGTATTTTTTTTTTCAGTTTCTGACTTAATGAATTCTTCATATTCAGTGGCATGGACAGACTTCAAATGACTTTTTAAGGACGTTGTCGTACCTCCCTTTCTTGAATACGTCTTCATACACAGTTTACACTTTGCCGAATCTGAATTAACTTCATTGAAGTAGTTCCAAATACAACTGGATTTAGGTTTCATTATCCCACACAAAAACAGATCACTTTCATTGATAATAAGCCGCAAAAATCAAAACAATTATCTATAACCTATAAACGTGTCGTGGGCGTAACAAATAATAACAAGTGAAAAAATAATTGATGATAGAGTGCACGTAGTGGGGGTCGGGGGATTCCCCGCGCGACATGTATGAACCTGTTCGGCACAGGCCGTCGCGCGCCGCCCGCTTTGTTTCGTTCGACCTCCGATTAACATCCGATACAAAAGTATCGGAACCGAAGTCGAAACCGAAAGTGTAATAATAATCGGAAGTTCCGACTTAACGGAACCGGAATCGAAGCTCCGTTACATCTCTGGTCTAACATAGTTATTGTATTATACATGTATTTTCATAATCAACTTAGCCACATAACATTACAGCTTTTATCCAGATTTATAAAACATGATGGGTTTTAGTAGTGGACCACGTGGTCAATTACTAAAGCATGATGTGGTCAACTTTTAACACAATTTATAAAATGTTGACAAGTTGTTTTTATTGCAGGGTATTTAAATATTATTTTCAAGATGCCTGGAAACAAGAACACATTTCTAAACTACAGTGAAGATGCTATGAAAGCTGCAGTTGAAGAGGTTCGCCTGCACAAAATATATATCCGAGCCGCTGCAAAAAAATTTGCAGCGGCTCGGAAATATAAATTAGAGGGTAAATCCCCAATGGACAGAAAAATGGGCTCTCCTTCAATTCTAACAAGCAAAGAGGAGGCTGAGATAAGCAAGTGGGTAGAGAACATGGCACATGCTGGTTTTCCAGTTACCGTTGAGCAGCTGTGCATGAGTGTGGAGAAGTACATAAAAGACGTGAAACGTGATACCCCTTTTAAGGCGTTAGGCCACCCTAGAGGCTGAAAAAAATAGGCTTTTTGGGGATTTTTTTTCAGAAAAACTACAAAATAAATCAAGGTAACAGAAACGTGATTTTATTATCTATATCAGTGACTGCTTATAATAATTTTTTGGAAGCGATTCATATCAAAATGGCGGCTGTGCAGCGATTTTGCGACGTCTTTTTTTTTTCGGGGTCCACGGCCGGACTAACAGCTCCTGTAATTTTTAAAATAATAATGAGCAAATGAATTTACTCGATTATATATAGTAATTGCTATAGAAGTACGTAGGATTTTTGCGATATATAGATTTTTGGCCAAATGGCGCCCTTCTAAAGTGAAAAGTGACAAACTTGCCTGAAAAATTGTCAGATAATTGTTAATAACTAATGAAATACCCAATATTTAAAAAAAATCCTACGTACTTTCATAGACAATGTATATTTCAAGATATTTTCAAAGTTTCAAGTTAATCGGTTGAAAATTGCTTGAGTTACGAGTCCGGCCAACTTGAAAAATACAGTATTGAGATAAACGCGTTTAAAGTTTTGAGTAGTAGAAGATCATGAATAATTTCACAATACCTTTAATCTGCGATGCCTGCACCATACAATTGGCCTTCCAGATTATCTTCCTGTTCTTGCATTTCCTTTCTGCTTGATCTTGAAGCGATTCTTGCCTCTTTTACCCGGTCGGACAGCGATCTTTCTGCAAGTTTTATGCGCTGTTTGTCGATCTCCAGGCACATTTCGTAGCTGTTCGGGCCGATTTCCAAGTTCATTGCTTTCGTTTTTATTCCTTTCTTCGCACTTTACATTATTTTATCACTTATTGTAAAAACTCAATAATTATACATGGAAAAAGAAATGGAAGTTCACAGAAATATCTAGGAAAACAAGTGTTCGTCGACTATCGTCCTTCTCAAATACTTGGCCGTGCCCAACTAACTAATAGAGACGTTCGACAAGGATAAACTCGTCTAGACTAGTCAGGAAATAAATATTTTCAATAACATATACCTGATCTAGTCCCCTAACGTACCTTCCCCCTAGCGCTCACAAAAGGAGCTCGCTGCGGACCAGACGACCTTGTACTAAAATTTGAAAACCAAGTACCTAAAGGTTTTTCCCGGCCATAATCTTCAGGGACATCATTTTTGAGGGCCTAAGGGACCATTTGGAATTAAAAAAAAAAAAATATTTTTTCGAAAATTCTAGGGTGGCCTAAGGCCTTAAAGATGGAAGACCAGGCAGGACGTGGGTTATAGGTTTTCTGCGGAGAAATCCTTCGATTACAAAAAGAGTTTCTCAAAACTTAACTGCCTCACGGGCAGCAGTCACTAAGGCAAACATACTGAATTGGTTTTCAGAAGTGAAGTCCTACATTGGAAAAGAGTATGGTGATGAGATCTTGGAAGATCCATCTCGAATATTCAATTGTGACGAGTCTGCTTTTTTTTAAATCCTAAGGGCCCCAAAGTTCTTGCTAGAAAAGGAGATAAAACAGTTTATCAAAAAGTTAATGTTGATGAGAAGGAGTGCGTTACAGTTTTGGTAACTGGTAGTGCAAGTGGTGAAGTAGCAATATAAGCATATTCCTCAAGATATAGCAGAAAATTTTCCTAAGGAATGGGGCCTAGGAAAAACGGATTCAGGATGGATGACATGTGAGGCATTTTTTGAATTTATTGCCGATATTTTTCATCCCTGGTTATTACAAAAACAAATAGCTTTTCCAGTCATTCTTTTCGTGGATGGCCACGCGTCCCAATTATGTTTGCAAACAAGCCAATTTTGTGAAAAAAATGGGATAATTTTGGTAGCTTTGTTACCGAACGCCACCCATATTTTACAGCCTATGGATGTTGCAGTGTTCAGAAGCCTCAAAGAAGCATGGAGGAAAAAACCCATCAATGGAGGATGGACAATGTTGTTCAAGGAGGTTCTTATATCCTAAAAAAGAAAGATTTCGCAAAGTTATTGCAAGAAGTGATACTTCAAAATATTACAAAATCTATGTTGTCCAATGGATTCAAAAAATGTGGATTGTTCCCGTGGAATCCGCAAGCTGTTGTGGTACCAGACCAAGGATTATCCCAAGAACAAGAACGTAATTCAACCGTGATGAAAACGCAATACCTAAAGCGGGGTTTGGATTTTCTTAACGACATGATGGGAGCAGAAAAAGTAGCTATTTTTGAGGCATCTGAAGGTACTTAGAATGGAGATCCACTGGACACTCCTTTATTTAAATTGTGGAAGAAAATAAAAATAGAGAAACTTTCTTCAGAGGCTGAAGAAAGTTTAAACTGTGTTGATGGGGAAAATATTTCTGACGGGCCGGTCAGAAATGATGATTTCCCACAAGCAACAGAGGCCTCTACTAGGATTGCTGATAATTTATTAGCACACCTCGATTCTTCAGAGATTCTTTCTGATGGAAGAAATATAGAAGAAGCTTCTGTAATGGACTTAGATGTCATTACTGCCTTGGATCCAAATGCTTCGGATTCAGTTTCAGTAATAGAGGCATCTAGCAGTCTAAATAAAGAGAACGTGGCAGGTCCGTCACACAAGGAAATACCAAGTCCATTTAAGAGGCACTTCTTTTATCCTGCGTTTGAAGAAAACAAGAAAAAAAGGATAATGAGGGAAAGAATGCCAACGATTGTGTCCGGAGAATTGAGCCAATAATATTTCGAAACCAAAAAGAAGAAGAAAGAGGATCTTGAGCAATTGAAAATAGAACGAGCCACTGAAAGGCAACGAAAGAAGGAAGAGAATGAAAGACTAAAGAAAAATAGGGTTAAAGTGGTGACAAATAAACACAACAAAAGTGTATCAAAGATTCTTCTGGAGATAGTGTGGTTTCAGAATCCTCGGGAGATAAAAACTTAAGCAACCTAAACCCTTCTAGAAAACCGTTATTAAAACAAATTAATGAATATGTTATTTTCACATACGATAATAAGTATTACCCTGGCAAAATAATTAATGTTACTGAATATACTGCAACAATTTCATCCATGATACAGTGTGGTCGCTTATGGAAATAGCCCGAGAGACCTGATGTTCTTGAATATCAATGGAAAAATGTGACATCCCATATAAATGAACCCAAAAAGACCAGTAAAACGCGTAATGTGTACTCTGTTCCTGAGCTAGATTTCATGTGGGATTAAGTTTCCAAAAGACCTATCTGCCCTTCCAGTTCTAGCGTTCGTCACTGAATATTATATTTTTTCTATATTATAATTAAAATGTTTTTTGACATATCTGTGGTCTTATTTACCATAAAAGTAGCTTATATTCATATGGCCAATTACTGATGCTAAATACGGTCAACTACTAATTTTTTCAGATTTTTATTGGTCAACTACTGGAGCAAAAACTTAAATTGGTTCAAATTTTTTTGAAGTATGTATGTTTTGTTCAATTGACAAAACTTATTAGCAAAACTTAATCTGAAGGGTATAATGATTTCTTTTAAGTACCCACTGAAATTCTAAAATCTAAATGTGTGTGGTCAATAAAAAAACATTTTAGCAGCGATCTTAAGTGGTCAATTACTGGTGCCTCTACCTTAGGCTGTGCAGTGTAGTAATTAAAACCATATCATGGAAGACATGGAATCGGATTCCAGCGGTCCTTATGAGAATCCATGGCCACATTTGACTGAGTATGTGGAATTTATATCCAGATCGGGCCAGCAAATACTTTTTGCGTGTGAGCGATGCTTGCCGAAAGACACCAAAATAAAAGTTCATGTATCAAGCCTGAATAATTTGAAACAACATGTAAGAAGGGTACATGAGTCACAGTACGTACAGTTTAAAGAGATTGTTAAGGCGGGCTCTAACCGGGGCAAGACAAAAAGGAGAACTCATTCTGCCGATGATGATAGCACAAGTAGCAGTAATCCTAATATTCCTAATCCCGTTAAAAGAAGAATTCAACAGGGTCGACAGCTGAGCATCGGGGAATCGTTCGGGATTGCAGCTACTGGCAGCGGTGTACCCCAAGCCAAAGTGGACAAATGTATAGTAAATTTATTTGTTTCAAACATGATTCCTTTACATGTTGTCGAAAGCAAGTCTTTTGGTGCGTTGATAAAAACGTTAAACCCGAGCAAAAATTCAATTTCAAGAAGAACTTTGGGTAGACGCATTACTGACGAACACATTGAATTGAAGCAACACCTGATTAGGTAAGTAACTAAAATAAATACCTATTTTCTATTTATTTTTAACAGGTAAACGTCGCCTTACGTATACCTACGTAGGTATAATTTTATTTGAAAAAAGTTAAAATAATTAGGGGTTCATAAAATAGGTATGCATGCATATACATATGTATATAATTTTTATTTATTTATAGTGCATTTTTTTTACGTGATGTGTTTATAATTTTAATTTCAGTTTACTTGGAAAAATTGATTGGGTGGCAACGACGGCTGACTGTTGGTCAGCTCACAACAAAAGTTATTTGGGCATGACAGTTCACTGGTTAGATGCTATCACAAGAGCCAGAATGCATGCAGTATTAAAAATATTTTATTTGTATTTAAATAATTTAATACAGACTGGCAGCTTTTGATTATTGAGTTGGGTTGTTTTATTATTTTATCAAAAAATCGTTTTTTTTTAAATCGATTATTTTTATTAAAAAAATCGATTTTTGGAAAATCGATTATTAATTGGTAAAAAAATCGATTAATATAAAAATCGATTCTCCCCAGCCAAGTCACATCTCTAGTCTGCCCTCCAGTTTTAATGCTCTAATGTAAATATCCATTTCGTTTAAAAACAATATAATTTTTTTACCATTTTCAATACTGATAGGTTTTTTAAAACCATATGCATGCAGATTACGACTATTTAAAATATCAAAAAGGTTATTAATTTTTCTTATAAAATCAACTGTAGGCTCAGAATTTGAAAACTCTGGCAAATTCAATTTTTTATTGCAGAATTCTATAGCATCGGCTACTGAATTGCTGAAAGTCTGTGCGGCTAGTTTGACCTTCATTATTTGTTTAGTGAAGTTTATATGTTGGTTCTTTAACCTGTTGGCAAGGAGGCCTTCCTTTTCTTGTAAATTGTGAAGAAGTTCTATAAATCGCCATGAAATTTTCTCATTTAACATATTCGTTATTTCTTTTTTTTGACCTAATGTATTTCTTACTAATTTGAGCATATGAGAAGGATCGGGAAAAATAACTATTTCATGGTTATGGATAGAAAAGTAAGTTGTAATATTATTCAAATTATTTAATTTGCACCCCAAGTTTTTTGCCATCGAAAAGTTGGCGGGACAACAATCGAAGGTCAGAGAAACCACACTAACATTACATTCTTCCAATAAAGTTAAACACTGATTCATCAATGTCGCTTTTTGTTCTCCAGTACAGCTGTCAACCAAAAAATATCCAATAGGCATTTTCCATGCACAATTTATAAATGTTACCATGAAAACCAATGCTTCTTTAGCCTCACCAATATTTTGGCCGTCTAAAGCTTCCCCATAGTTCACCAGACCTACACATTTTGTCCCATACCATTGAACATGCCTCCTTATAGCCATCTCATCCATGCATACTGCACAATATAATTTTTTATTTTTGTTTTGTGCTACTAATTTAATACATTCTAATGCTTCAGTTGTAAAACCTGGATTTGCATCTACACTTTTGTACCAGGTGCTTAAGGTGGATGGATGAGGTAAGCAGGTATTAAATTGTTGTCTAACATACTTATAAGCCCGGGGACTAATAAATTGCAAACAAAGAGCAAATTTATTTTGCGCAGTAATTTTCACTGAAGTCAACTACGCTTACAGCTTCATTTTGATACATCTCAACAATACTTTGTCGGAAACATTTGTACTGGTTTTTCATGTTAAAGACATGTTTCTTCACAGTTTTCAGATCTTCTTCCAAGCTAATAATCAAGTTTTGAACTGTATCTTCTTTTTGTTTTTTAATATTTTTTACAGCTTTCATTTTTTTATCTTCTTTTAAATAAACTTCTTCTCTAACCCATCCAAACCATTGAATTTTACCTAGAACACGGTTCTCATTTATGTACATTTTTTTTATATTTGCATTCTGAACAATTCCCATACATACAATCCTCTCTATTATTATCACAAACTGTTTCTGCAATAGCCATACTAAGATCTATTGCGTTGATTGCCCGTTTTAGTTTCAATGCTTTAATTTTAGCTGCAATATTCGTGTGAACTTTGCAAAGACACATCTCCCTTCTACCTACACTAGGCTTGACCACGTAGAATGGACGATGTTTCATAAAATAGAAATAAGAGCATTTTGTTTCTGGATTTTCCAGTTCGAATGCTTTGAACAGATTTTTCATTGTGTCTAAGAGAAACCGCGTTTGTGCTTTTTCTTTGCCTTTCGAAATTGTCTCTTTTTTACCAGACGTATTTCTTGACACATCGTCTCGAAGAAAGTTTTCAATTTTTTTTGACAGTTCTGTACCACTTTTCAAATTAACCGGTTTTGTTCTAATTTTGCATTGGAGTCCTATTATTTGACGTCTTTCCTTCTGGTCTATATTTTCGAAAATGCTTTTTACAATATTTTTTTTCTTTTCGCACTCTTAATTTCCTGTAGTGATCTTTAATAGCGTTTCTTAATGTCTTCTCTTTCTCGCGTTTGCTTTCATTTTCCTTATCTTCCTTTTCTTTAATTTCTTTTAATTTTTTTATTTCTTTTTCTTTGCGGTGAGACCTTTTTTTATATTTTTCTAATTTTTTTTTCAAAGTTGCAACTTCACGTTGTAATCGCAAATTCTGTTTATACATCTTAGTTCTGTCACAGCGAATTTTCTTTCTTCCACTTTCTTTAATTGTAGGCGTAGATTCTTGTTCACGCGGAGTAGGTTCGGCATCATCCCGGTGTACGAGAATTTCTTCTTGCAGGATACTCGGTGAGCTGGGTGGCTTTGCAACTATGTTTTCAATAGCTACCATGCGTATTCTTTGATTTTGTTTTCTTAGTTTCCAAATAGTCCTACATATCTTTTTTTCTTCTGGTTGTAAATCTGAAATCAGGCGTTTATTCTTGTGACAACTTTCTCTTTTTTTTCTTTTCCGCTCCTCTTATTTTACAGGATCATTTTTCAACCTTTCTCTGTAGCGTCTCGATTTTTCTTTTTCAGACAATCCCATTCTGAAAAACGTCAAATTAAGAAAGTATTGCTTAAGTTACAGCTTTCTTCGTTTAAAATTTCTTTAAAATTAGAAAGAAGACAAATCACTGGGTAAATAAGGTAAGTAATAAACAATCATAGAAAATGTCACGAAAACATAAAAATGTTTTTTAATACATTTCCAGAAAATTACTTGCCACTGACTAAGTAAAAAAGTGAAATTAAAAATAATGTTTTCTGTACATTAAAAACTCTAAAGAATAATCAGAATATAATTGGAGTCGGCTGTGTTGCACATATTTTTAATAATTCAGTCCACCGTGCTCTTGATTCCTTGCCACTTTGTTTTGAAAGTATTGTCATGCAGATTCACAATAATTTTGCTACATTTACCATACGTACAGAGGAACTCAAAAGTATTAGTTCAGAATTAGACATTAATTTTAAACAAATACTTTATCATTCAAAGACGCGCTGGCTGAGTCTTTTTCCAGCTATTCGCTATGTGCGAAACGGGTGGTAGGTGTACCAAAACGATCGCAGCGCACAACGTGACAAAAAATGGAAGCTACTTCGGCTAACTGGCTGTCAAAATAGAAGTATTTCAGTACAAATCAAAGCTAAAAAATGGGTCACGACTATTGTTGCGTTGTTCAATGCAAAAATAGTGGCAGAAATAGCTCCTGCAAATTTTATATATTTCCAAGAGCGGCATATAAATTGGAACAACGAATAAAATGGATAGCTGCTGTGAAAAGAAGGAAGTGTCCTTAACCGTATTAACCTTAAATTACAACATTGCTGCAACAGTTTAGATGTTTATATATATTTTTTTATTTTGTAATTTTAGTGATGATGGCACACCATGGTCTCCGAAACCTCACGACAAAATTTGTAGTGCACATTTTATTAGAGGAAAAAAATCAGAGGAACGATTAAGTCCTAGTTATGTTCCTACGATATTCCCGACAATATACAGGAAGAAGAAGATTAATGAATCCCAGGTATTAGCAAGATATAATCGTTTCATAGCTCCAAGAACCACACAAATCTCAAAGTGTACTACGTCAACACAAGTGATAAAAGAAGTAGAGGATGAATTTATTCAACAGCCACAGCTAATAACCGATAAAGGATGCCAGGCTAATGTGTTTTCTGAGTTGATATTAAATGAAACCACATTTACATGTAATCGATACATCTATAATGATCACTGTAATGCTGAAATTCAAGTGGATATTGCATCTGATTCAAGAGTTATTTCAAATAATACCTCAAAGAAAATGGACAGAAGCTGTTGTACTGACCAAAAAAAATTTAAGGATCAATCAATATCAACGAATGGTACGGAATTTGTTGGTATATTGTCAATTAAAGAAGATCAACAACTTCTAGATCTTGCGGGTGTGATATTTAAAAACTTTGAGTTTCTGTTCACAAGATTAGAAAATACAAAAGGCAGAATTTCTTTAAAAAACCACCTTTTAATTTTTTTAATGAAAATGAAAGCTGGCTTGACATTTTCAGCATTGAGTGTATTATTTGGTGTACATAGAACCACAGTCTCAAGATTATTTTATTCAATGTTAGACAATTTAACATCTGCAACTGCCAAATTAGTATTTTGGCCACATAAAGCTGCTGTACAAGCCACAATGCCAGAGTGTTTCAGTCCAGATTACAGCAGTACAAGAGTTATCATTGATTGTACTGAATTCAGGATTGAAGTACCGCCAGCAGTGGATGACCGTGTGGTTTGCTACTCACATTATAAAAAGGGATTTACTGCAAAAGTTATTATAGGAATTACGCCTGGAGGATTTATATGTTTCAAATCTAAAGTAGCTGGTGGAAGGAAAACCGACTCACAGATGACTGTGGAATCTGGACTACTTGATCTTTTGGAAGCTGGAGACGTAGTTTTGGCTGACAAAGGTTTTCCAGAAATAAAAAAAGTTTTAGATGACAGTGGCCGAGAAGTTAAAATTGTTATGCCACCATTTTTAACCAATAAAAGTGAGTTTTCGAAAGAACAAACACAAAATACCTACGAAATTGCTAGAGTAAGAATTCACGTAGAAAGGATAATGCAGAGATTAAGAGTTTATCGGGTTCTCGATAAAATACCTCATAATTTATTCTCTCATACTGATGACATTGTGCACATGTGCTGTGTTTTAGTGAATTTACAACCTCCAATATTTTCTAATAATAGTATGTAAGTAATTATTAAAATTGGAACTTAAATAAAAACAGGTTTTGTGAAACGTAAATCAGATTTTATTATTTAAAAAATAAAAACCTTCATTAAATCTTCTATCTCTCACTCTAAATATATTTATCTCTTTTTAATTAAATAGTTTTTCAATTTTGACAATAATATATTAATTATTAATTATATTTTTAGTTCTTAATATGAATTTATAATATTTTTTCCAGTAAAAGAACGTTTCTGTAAATCCTTGCAATCATTGTTATTGTTATTACTGATAAATTCTGTGTACAATGCTAGTAAATAGTGTTTAAAATAAAATAATTCACATTTTAAAATAATTCCTTCAATAAAGTGATCATCACGGTGAACAGGTACAGTTACACTACCAGCAATGACTGGCGAATAGATAAAAAGGTCACACATTGACATTCCAGTTACATACATTTGTATTTGCACTTGGGTGTAATACTGATGACTTTTTTTAAGTTCTAATTTATTATTAATTAATTTCAAGTACCCTACATTGCATTTATTATTATGAAAATCTACCACACATTGTTTCTTGCATGAAATTGGGCACTTTACTTCTATAATCTTTGATATACATCCATCTTCCACAACAACTCCATCACTTGCGCATAACCAGTTTTGATCTTTACAAATAATTACACCTACTCGTTTAACCTGACAAAAATTCAATTTTTCATAAGCCTTTATAGCTTTTTCTTCATTACATATGCCATATCGGGTCGCACCACAATCAACTTTCTTTGGATTTAAAATATCAGACACTAAACTTTCAATACTTTTGGTTGTACGGGTTATAATACTGTGTACATTTTTACTTGCACTTACTCTGACATGTCTAATTGCATACCACTCTGGGCATGCCGATTGCTTTATTGTGTTACAAGACATTTTAATAATATTCTCATTTGAGACAACAACATGATTCTCATAATATAATTTTAGATTATCCACTAGTGAGTAATCATTGTGATATAATTCAAATTCTGTTTTAAATATAAAAAAAGTATTTAAACAGACAACACAATCTTCCTGCTCTAAAAGTGATTCGACTTCATTCAATAAATTTGCTATCGCTCCCTTTACATCACTCACGTGTTGAGATTGTTCTCCTGCTTGCAAAATTTGTTTTAAAGATGACTCTTGAGATAATTCATAGTGAGTTACTGGATCCACTAGATTACATTTCTTCTTTGCAACTGGTGGAAACATATCTTCAAAGTATCTTCCTTTACAATATTTATTTTTAACAAACTGACGAATACTAGGCTTGCCCCACTCTTGTTCATTACTTGTTTTTGACAAGCTGATGGTGTTGTTAACATATGATATCAAAGCACCAACATGTTTGCACTTGCCGCTCTGATTATACACGCAGTCACATTTTACACTAGTGACGACACGAGCATCATTTATCTGTAAAAAAAATAAGCAGAATAATAAGCATACAAGTAGTAAATGAGAAATTACTCACACGAAATAGAGATCTGACATCACATAAAAATTGCTTACATTTAAACTGGTTTTGTAGGGTGTTAGTGTCACAGATGTCTGGCGAATCACTTGGGCTCGTATTAAGTAACTCTTGCCGTTACTTCGTAATTCTTCAACATTTCTTACATGCTGGGCTAATACTAATTTATTGCCTTTTATCACTGTTTGTGGTTGGAAACTAATATTGTGTGTAATACTTTCGAACCCGGTTTTTATGATTATATCCATTTTACACATACACTATTTCAATAAATTGCACTCAAATAAAGTCAAAAAGTACCATTTACTCTTTATTTTGGTTTTTAATTGCAAAAATACTAACAATGTTTACATGTCAATATTTGACAGTCGCCGAAAAAGTTGCCTAAGCTGCGCGTCGCCACCGTCGCGCACGTTCCGAATACAAAGGATTTTATAAATGTTTGAACCTCTTAAGTCGTATTTCCTAAAAACGGATAAGAATAATACATCCAGAACTTTGAGAGAATTTTTCGAAAACGACCTTAACGAAGGCTATTTTTGTGATACAGAGATGGCTGATGTTTCTGTAAATGAGGTTTTGGAAAACTGTTCTGAGATAATCAATAGCATAAATGCAAGAATTGAACAAAACTTTTGCCCACTGAAAGTGACTTCCATTTTGCGTAAATTCAAAAAAAACAACGAAAATTCTGAACAGGTGACTGCGTTTACAATATTTACAATCTTGGACTGAAAACTTATACAAAGTCACAAAACATTTCACATGGATGACTTTAAAAGATGTTCCTGAATGGAATCAAGTTTCCGATGCTATAAGTATCCTATCGCAAAACAACGTTAAAATCGACGATAGCAAATGTTTTGACCAACTGCAAAACCTTAAAAGTTTTCTGAATACTAACAAAGAGAACGTTGATTTCAAGAAGCTATTAGCACATAAGAAATGGGTAGCCTATTTTAAATCGATGATAAGTCAAGATTGCTTTTCAGAATTCCTAACTATTTGTCAGTATTACTTTGGATAGCAGGACATAACGCAAACGTTGAAAGAGTTTTTTCCTTGATAGGTCAGCAATGGGCGAAAGAACACAACAGATTACATGTTGATACTGTTGCCAAAATGTTGGTTGTAGAATTTAATTTAAAACATTTGACATGTAAGGATTTTTACAACTACATTTTGAAAGAAACTGAGCTATTAAAGCAGGTTTCGACAAACCAAAAATATTAATAATTATTTTTATTGTGTAACTCAAAGAGAAATTGTTTTATATTTTAACTTAAGAAGAAGTTATTTATTGTTTTTTTAGTTAATAATGTCTTATTTGTTCATAAATGTTTAATTATCTAGAATTTAATTTTATTGTGTAACTCAAAGAGAAAAAGTTTTTGTTTGTTTTATATTTTAACTTAAAGATAAGTTATTGATTTTTTTTAGTTAAAAAAGTATAATTTGTGCCTTTCTTATTATTTAAGATAAATTCAAATATGTTGATAAATGTTTAAGTATCTAGAATTTAATTTTTTTTTACTTTTATTTCACTAGAAATTAACAAGATTTATGATAATAATCAAAATGACTTGATTTTACATAAATAAAATTGTCGTACGTATTAATACTAAGACAAAATCCTCAATAATATAGGGTGTCCGGCTTTTTTAACCAAATGTCCGGCCAAACTGGCTGGTCTTTCCGGCTATTAGGTTTGGCGACCTGGCAACGCTACGTGCGTAGGCGCATATTGTTAGCCGGTTGCCACTTGCCACGAATGCGATCGTCCCATTTGCGTTAATTAATCAAATACGTAGTACTTATTTAAATCAATCCATCCCCAAATAACTGGCGACCAACATTGGGCTTGAACAACTTCAATACCTAGGTTTTGTGCGGGTGTGTTGTAAACCTGAACCTAGTGAGAGACTTTTGCGAGGATTAAGTACTACGTCTTTCTAGAAAAAGTGTGACGATTTGTGTACGCGTTCCTGTTTTCGTGGCCAATTATTATTAGGACAGTGATTGTTTATATAAACTATTCGAACAGTTTTAATACATACATAAGAACTATAGTGGCAAACTGTTTTAAGTATTTTAGTTTACGTCCTATGCAGTAAATGCATTAGTGTTTCGATGTCTATTGAAGTAATAATACTAATAAGTATGTTATTACGCAGTGAGTAGTTTTGCGTTGTAACAAGACTGCGTAGCAACAAGACGAGTTGTCGAGAGTGTTTTTCTTTATTATGACTGTTGTTGTGTTTTGGTTATTAAGGATTTCGAACTGATTAGTAATTATGTTATTTTCTTATTTGTGAACTATTAACATTGTGGACCTATATTACTTATTACTGTGAACTTTTGTGTAAAATGTCGCGACCAAGTACGAGAGCTCGTGCTGCGAGCCCCGCCGATATCGGTGGCTTGTTGGAAGACGCGGCGATGGAGTCGCCTTCGGTGCCTATGACGGCAGTGGCTACGGGATCTACTTCGACGACTGCGTCGGCGTCTGTCTCGGCACCTGTTTCGGTGCCTGTGCGAGACAATGCCGCGTTGGGTGCCGCCGCCGCTACCGCCGCGCATGCGTCCCGGGAGGACGCGTCGTTTGCGCCGCCGCCGCCTACTAGTGTTTCCGCGCAGCAAGTCGTCTTGACAACGGACCAGCTGATGATGCTCATAGACAGGATAAGTCGCAGCAATACAGGTACACAATCACCTCCTTTTACCGGCCATGTCAATACTGGCCATTTTGCCAAATGTACGGCACGCTTGTAGCGACGTGAGAGCGTTCATCGACGCAGTGGAGACTTATAAGATGTGCGTCGGTGTGGAGGACAGTATGGCGCTCAAAGGACTTCCAATGCTATTGACGGGATTGGCTGCTACATGGTGGCAAGGCTACAACCTTGAGTTGGCCAGCCGCATTGGATGCTTTACAACCAACTTTGCCACCCGTACTTTATTATAAAGTATTGTACGTTATTTTAGGTAATTGTACTCTATACTTTATGAGAACAATAAAGTACACGAAAATACTTTATTTATCATGATTTGGTTTTTTCGAGATTTTGAAATGTTTAGTCGATTATTTTGTTAAACGAAATTTATCGATTGGTGGTTTGCTGCTGAATCGATGTCGCCACTCGCAAGCGCCACATCCAGTGTTGCCGTTTTAGCGACTTTGTCGCTAGATCTAGCGGATTTTTTATGTTCTTAGCGACTTTTTTTTTCAATCTAGCGACTAAAATTAATTTAGCTACTTCTAGCGACCTTAGGTACGCAAAACTAACAAACATTTCATTGTAGAAATGAGAAGAAGTAGTGTAGGTACTAATAGATTAACTAGTAGATTAATAATATTAATATATGTTAGTGTAAATTAAAATTATATTTCTTGCAACACCACGAATTTTCAGGGGATCCCCTATCAGAATGTTTTGAGTTTATTCTTTGATGCCTCTCACTCTTTCAAAGGACGGATCAGATATCACTGTTTCTTTCTTTTCCATTTCATAGGAATAGTAACTAGTTTCTATGCTACGTATTCACAAAATAAACCTGTTTGTTTCGAACGGCAAAAGTTTCGTTTAATTGTCGTAATTTTGAAGAGATTTAGTGTGTTTTGAAAATGGAAATTCCTTTAAAAAAGAAAAGCTATACTCAAAAATACAGACAAGAATGGGAACAACAAGAAGAGTTCAAAATGTGGTTAAACCCTGTTATGACCGATCCAACTAAAGTCTTTTTCTCGTTTTGCCATAGTGAAATATTCGCAAAAATAAATGATTTAAAGAAACACGCTGATACAAAAAAAACACAAACAAAAATGTGATGCGATTTCAAAAAATCAGCAAATATGCTTTACTTCTACTGCTAAAGTGGGTAAAGGTACCCAGAAAGCAGAAGGTAAGCTTGCTTTACTTATAACGGAACGCAATGTAATTTCTCAAATAGATCATCTATCAGAATTGTGCAAAGATATGTTCGCAGATTCAAAATGTGCTGATATAAAAATACATAGGACGAAGTGCACTCAGATTATCAATCAGGCACTAGCGCCACATTTTAGAGAAAACCTTTTAAAATATATTGCTAGTCAAAAATACAGTTTTATTTTAGATGAATCTACAGACGTTAGCGTGACCAAATTCTTGGGCGTAATAGTGAGATATTTCAGTATGTCACAAAACTTAGTTGTATCTGCTTTTCTCTCACTCGAGCCTGTAGAACGAGCTGATGCCAATGGCATTGTAGCGTCATTACTAAATTGTTTACAATCACACAATTTATCGCTGCAAAATTTGATATGGATTGGGACTGATAACGCTGTTGTAATGACAAGATGTCACAACAGCGTATACGAAATACTTAAGAGGCAATACAATCTACCCAATTTAATACTTATAAGATGCATTTGTCACTCCCTATAACTAGCCGTAAGTTACGCATCACAGCACTCTATTCCGCAACATATTGAATTTATGATAAGAGAAACCTATAAGTGGTTTTCCATCTCATCAAAGCGCCAGCATGAGTACAAAGAACTACATAGCCTCATTAACTGCGGTGAAGAACCTCTTAAAATACTCAAAGTGTGTGATACTCGCTGGCTGTCCATAGAGCCTACTATTGGCAGAATTTTGGCACAGTGGGAAGAGCTTAAATTACAGATCGAGGTCTGGCGACTTTTTTTTTTCATAAACGACAACACTGACAGTCAGCCAGCGCATGCGACGCGGGCGGTAGCGTACAAAAACGCTCACGCTGGATATTCTGATCGACCCTTTGCGAGTTATTGTTTTTTTTTAACGTCCAGCAGCCTTACCATGAGCTCTTATTGCGACGCAATTTAGGACATATTCTGAATCGCTTTGCGTTTTCGTACCATGACATTGTTTAGCCGATCAAATTACGTTACCGCCTAAACTGAATCGCAAATCGTTCGCAAGTCATGTTTTCATTCATTCAATTCGTACCATGACTAAACTTCACAACCTCAACTGAGTCGCATATCTGTCAAAACTTGCGATTCAATTAAAGTTCCTTTATTTACTACTGAAACTGAATCGTTTCTGAATAAATTAGTTATTTCAGTGAAATTAATTTACTACGCCGGTAGGTAAAGTTCAATAGTGGTTTTTTAATTATATTTCTAAGTAATGTGCATTGAATTAGCATATTTTTTTATAATTTTAGATGTCGCATAATTTATTATTTCTCGAGTTTTTGGAGTGTGATAATAAGGATAATACTTCCCGCCGTAAAAGGAGGCGCCAAATGAGGGAAGAGTCGGATCCTTTCACGCAATTAGACGAATCAGAATTCATCAAAAGATATAGGCTTTCCAAACAACTGGTCCGCGATTTGTGTGATGAACTCAGGCATTTGTTTAGGCAGCCGGGAAAATCTTCAGATTTATCGATCGAGCATAAGGTAGGAATCTATTAATGTCATGAGAATACCATAAGAACTAAACAAACTTAGAAAATAATTAACTTACTACAAAGGTGGTAACTACCTAGTCAATATTAGAACTTGGCAAATGTCATGGCATTGTAGTTATTTATGTTTCATATCAAAATAAGCTGATTAGGTATGATGTTTACAGATATTGACTGCCCTATCATTCTATGCAACCGGCTCATACCAAAGACCAATTGGCGACATTGGTGCACATTCCATGGCTCAACAGACTGTCTCATCGGTCATAGCTGAAGTTACTGCTTGCACAGATTCTGCTGATATGAGAAAGAAATATATTTGTTTTCCAAAAACTTTAGAGGAAAGAAATAAAACTCGGGCAAAGTAAGAATTTGACAACTGTCAAGCAATTCAAAACAAATAATTATTCCTTGTTATCCTGTCCTTATGTTTATTTGTATTAAGTACATGTTTTTATTTATTGCAGATTCTTTCAAAAGTTTAAAATCCCAGGTGTTTTGGGTTGCATTGATTGCACACAAATTGCAATTGTAAGGCCAGTGGAACATGAAGAAAGGTATTACTGTAGAAAACATTACCACTCAATAAATGTTCAATTGGTTAGAAAATGTTCAATAATGTGTACTAATATCTAGAAACTATAGCCATTACTATGTTAAGATCAAAAGTAACATGCCATGTAGTGTGTTTGATTGTTGTCATTTATTTGTTTGTTAGTCAGGGGTTGACACAATTATAAAATATAATATGGTATATTTCAATAAGAAGTTTGCTTACATTACAAAATTCAAAACTTATATTGCAAAATTTATTTAATTTTTTTTTTCAGTTTTGTGATGCAGATATGCAAATCACTAGCGTGGATGCTAGCTATGGAGGAGCCACACATGACTCGTTTATATGGAATGTGCACCAAGTGAAAACATTTTTAGAAAATCTTAATGAATCTACATGGTTACTTGGTAAGTTACTTAATATTTCCATACAGTTTAACTAGTATAAAATAATCAAGACCCAATACTTTTGATGATACCAATGATTTAACTTAATTTGTATTTATTTAAAAAAAATACACATTAAATTATAAAACAAATGGCATAACAGAATATTTATTATATTAACATATTAAAATATTTTGATGGCAATAATATCACATTAATTATAATATCTAAAAAAATATTACCATGGTTAAACTAAAAGTCTGCATTCTTATAAAGAAAACTTTTTATGTTCCAGGTGATTCAGGTTATCCGCTGAGAAGTTATATGATGACACCAATTATTAATGCAGATCCTAGCACTCCAGAGAGCCATTATACAAGTGCTCACATCATGGTCATGGTCATGGTGACATGGTCATTATTTATCTATAATAAGTAAATACTATTAAACATAATAAATTCCTCCCCCTAAAATTGATAATCCAAGAGCAACACATAATTTTACTTATGAGTATTATTTGTGCGAAAGCCATTTATGTATATTAAAAATGAAAGTTGCTTATGCCCGATATTCCAACACAACCTTCCGTCCATTCCCTCCTTTTCCATGACCCCTCCCGTAAATGTGAAGCTCTTACATTCATGAACAACGTACGAAATTTGTAAAAATTTAAATATTGTTTTCCCTATCCAGTTCTTGAATACCATCAAGCTCAATTTTTATGGGTTATTTTGTACCCACGGAACCCTAAATACTTTTTATAAAATTTCATCCCCATCGTGCCATTTTTCCAAAATTAGTGCACGCCAATTTGTTGTGTTTATAATAGGTAGCTAAAATAGTAATTTTCGTACCAATAACAGCGGTTTCGATTTTGAATACAAAATTACAACCCTCATTTTAAGTCCTTTGAGGCTAATTTAAGACAAAAATGTATGAAGTTATTTTTGTTTTTAATTGACTACCTAAACTGCCAAGTTCGAAATCTATACCTTTTACGGTTCGTTTTTATATACAACACAATTTCACCCTTTTCACTCCTTTAGGGATTTAATTTCGGTAAATCCTTCATTAGTGCTGCTCTGCATTATGATAGGAAGTCCCGTGTAAAATTTCAAGTTCCTAACTTCAGTAATTTCAGCTGTACATTGATGCGACAGTTCGGTTCTACAAAATTTCATCCCTTACCAATAAAATATATCTAAATAATGTGTCATATAATGTATGACACATTATTTAGATTCAGTCACTTTTTTACACAACCACCCGGTTCACAAGGCTGTTATTGCCAGAGACGAACGGGCAAGCAACTCTAGCGTTGCTCTTTTCAAAATAAGTTTACAATACAGGGATCATACAGGAGTTGAAATTCAGAGCAATTCATAAATTATTTATAATAATTATTATATTGTACGGCTGAGTTAAGTGTTGTCGCTCAAACCACGGAATCGGCATACATTGTTCAGCAAAAGCAATGAAAAGCAAAAATTAGATAAAGAAACCCCTGGGGATGATGTCCCCTTGCCATCGCAATTTGTTACAGTGGAGACGGCATCCAGCATGAACACAGATAGATCTGTGTCCAATTTAAATAAACGTAAACGAACCATACAGTTTGTAAAACTTGTTTAAAAAAACGCAATAACCAAATGACTAGTGATCTTTCCAAAACTGGTTGCAGTTGTGTGGATAGCGATGAAAATGCATCTCCCACGAAATCGCCACAATCGCAAGTACTGTCACCACCAGTTAGCAAGCATTCCTACTCGTTCATCTTCCATTAAACCTGGAAGAAATTAGTGTAATAGTACAGACGTTTCACATTTTGTTGTTCATATTGTTAAAAAAAGTACTGGAGATAACCAAGGCTGGCTTGGCCATCTCGAACGGATGGGAGAGGATCGAAAAGTAAAGGAAGCATACTTGGAGCGTCCAACCGGTTGACAGCCGGTGGGTCGGCCCAGGTATCGCTGGAGCGATTCCGTGGAAGGTGACCTGCGCCAACTTCGAGTCAGTAAGTGGCGAGAGGCGGCGGAGAATAGAGATAGGTGGAGAGCTCTCATTTCGGAGGCCAAAACCCACTTCGGGTCGCTGAGCCAGTGGAGTTAGTTAGATAACCAACACACAAATCCCCGTCCTATATGCTTTGGACGTTTCTTGCATAAATTTAATATAAAGGATGTAATACAAGGCAGTGTAAAACGCACTGGTCGTAACAAAGTATTCATGGCATTTTCCAACTTCAATTCAGCAAATGCTTTTCTGCAACATACAGCTTTAGTAGATTGTAGCTATGAAGCTTTTATCCCAACTTATCACATCACTCCAATAGGGTTTGTTCGGGGTGTCCCAGCTGACATGTCCTTAGAGGATGTAAAAAACAATATTACCGTTCCCATAGGCTGTGGGCAAATTGTTAAAGTCAAACGACTAAATTATAAAACTACAGTGGATGGTTACTTGGAAGCCATCACAGAGAGTTGTTTTACCATTTGACGGGCAGATCCTTCCAACTAGGGTATTTATGTGGTTTAATTCCTTACCAATGGACTTATTCATTTATCGTTTCATCCAGTGCTATAATTGCTGTAGATATGGATATACCAAAACAACATGTAGATCAAAACTAAGGTGTTATAAATGTGGTCAAGACCATACAGGTGCATCTTGTGATGTGGGCAGTGATGCAAGTTATTGTTGTATATGTAGTGGTCGCCATGTTGCCATAAGCAAGTTTTGCTCTGAAGCCAGGAGACAATTTAATATAAAAAAATATATGGCTCAAAACTGTGTCGCATATGCTGAATAAACTAAAATTCATCCGCCAGTAATTAAATCTCATGCTGATTCTGTAAAATCGCCTCGTACGACAAGTTTAAATGCCCAAAATACACCCATCCCACCCCACCCCAGGCACAACAAAAAAAATCGTATATTAAAACCATTTTCCATAAGTCCCATTCTCCGCCGAAACAAGGAAAAGTTTATGATCGTGATGCTCACCAAGCTCCGGTGCAAGATTATAAACCCTGCCTATTCTAATGAATGTGCTTTTACATTAAAAACAGTCGATAAAAATAGTAGTTTGTCAGAATCACAGCACTTACAACCAATATCCGACACAATTGTTGCACTAATTGCATCTTTTTCCCACTCGATTTCACCGTCCAACGTTGCCCCTTTACTAGAAAAGATTTCACACATATTAAACAACAATGGATCAGATAACCAAAGTCCTGCAGTGAAACTGCAGAAATGGAATAAAACCTAAGTGCGACTTAATTTACTTGATAAACAAATTTGAACCTAGCATTATACCTCTTTCTGAGGCATGGCTTAGACCGGAATTTTTCTTTAAAATTCCGGGATATTCATGTCTCCGCGAAGATAGAGCTGATGCGTATAGTGGTGTTGCTACACTTAAAATTTTTATTTTCCATCTCATCACAATGATTTTTCCATAGTTTCTGCAATAGTAAATAATACCTGTTTCATTTCAATTAATATTCCTGGACATTCTCCGTCAATCTTTAGGGAAATAAATAATATAATTACCTTTTTACGTAGCCGTTTTTTATTTTGGGAGACTTTAATTCTCATCATCAAGCTTGGGGATGTTCGACCACAAATACGTGTAGAAGAGATCTGCTAAATATAACTGATATCCATAATCTTGTATTTTAAATTCTGGTTCACCTATTCGACGCATAACCCCTAATGAATTTTGCGACGAACACATCAGTGTTTTCATCTCCCTGTTTTTCAGGCGAATCCCTCTTTGTACATACGGTGCGGGGGTCGCTTGTCATCGTATGTGACGATCAACAAATCGATTGCCATCTCCCACGATGTTATTTCTTTCTTCACACCTTGGTACCAGAGTGCGGCATTATTTGTTAGTAACATTGATAGGCCTCTGAGGGCATTCTGTTCGGACACATTAGCACATTCTTTAAAACTCTGTATAGCGTCGATGAATGCGTCCACAGACTCGTTAGCGTCACCGCCGAACCTGGCGGTGCATTGCGTGAAGGTGCAGCCAGCGGTTTGCGGCGTGGTAGGCGCAGGTACTGGGGATGATGCCTGGCGACTTATAAGTCTCTCTAGCATGCTCTCGAACGCTTGACTTTGTGTCTGCTGCATAGCGGCCATCATAGCGGCTACTTGATTCGATGAATAGCTCGCGGCTTCATCGTCGACGTCCTTCTCGTTGATGGATGGCGTCGCTAGATCTCTGCGCGTATCCGGCATTTTGATAGCACACACGAAAAACACTAGTCACAATAGAAGTTTTGCGAGTACACTTTTTACTTGCGCCTCGTTGGGCAGCCACTTTTACAGAAACACTAGTGTAATGTGCTAAAAAGTTTATTCAGAAATGTCCGACTAGCTAAATCATACAGAATTACTAATAAATTATATATTTTTTTCGAGTGATTTAAAAAATCCATGCGGTAAAGTGTTAACCCATCAAACCAACGCTTAGCCAGACCCTTTAATTTCGGGAAAGCATAAAAGATAATATGCCGTTCTGACCAACCATATACATGAGCTGTTTCATTAATTTTGGACAACCAATCTTTCATCGTCTGTGATTTTGCTTGGGGATCAAAATCCGGTATAACGTTTTGAGCGCCATGCACTATTGAGCCAGACGCACCCGAACCCCTATCACTTAACGCACTGACTAATTTCTCTAAGAGGGTAGTTGACTCGGACTTAGTCCCAGCGGTTCTATCCCGTATATGATGTCGTCTCCTAGCATATCGTCTCTTACTATGTGAAACAGAAGAGTCGAAATCAGAAGGAGATCTTCTTTTATTACGCAATTTATATGCACGATCCCTTTAATATAACAACCGAAGATCCTAATTTCTTATCGCACGTGATATGGACTGATGAGTGTATTTTTTCTCGGAACGGGATTTGGAATCAGAAATACCTCCGGTACTGGAGTTTGGGTAACCCACATGTGTTTCGAGAATCTGAACACCAGTACAGATTTTGTCTGAATGTGTGGGCTGGCATCCACAATAAAAATATTATCGGCCCCGTTTTTATCGATGGCACCCTTACAGCGGCGAAATTTGTTGAGTTGTTAAATGGTCCTGTGGCCGAGTACACAGACCAACTACCTTTAGCCGTTAATCGCAGGTTGTGGTACCAGCTGGACGATGCGTCTCCATATTCCGTGGTAGCTTCTAGAGAGCGAATCACAGAAATGTTTGGCCAGCAATGGATCGGTCGATTCGGACCTGTACGGTGGCCACCACGATCTTCGGACCTAAATCCCTTGGTTTTTTTTTGTGGGGGTACTTTAAGGGGGAAGTGTATGCTTCAGAAGTAAATACAGTTGAGGAACGAAAAATTGGATTATTTTAGCTTTTGAAAAACTAAAGTGCCTAGCCTCGGACGGTGAAATAATTAGAAAAATAAATAATAACATTATCCGACGCTATAATTGATGCATTCAAGTAAATGGAGGACATATCGAAAATTTAAAAATGTAGCGTAATTTTAGTGTTAGTGTATGTTGTGCGCGTCCTTGAAAAGTACCTAACTACGCGCGGTGCGCACAGACTTGCTGCGACAATAAAGCATAGTTTACACGGAGCCAACACTGGCTGCCAATAAGACTGGCAGCCAGTGCTGGCTTGGTATTGGCCTTGTGTAAACAGTTTTTCAAGCCAAGCCAACGCTGGCTGCCAACGCTGGCGAGAATAGAGCGACCGTCTATTTTTCTAGCCAGTGACCTCCGCCCGCATACCCTTCGACCCCCGCGCCAGCGTTGCGGACACGTGTAGACGAGTCTCGCCAGTCACTGGCGAACGTCCGTACGGTGTGTGTTCTTTGTTGTTTTATTTGGAATTTCTGCGACAAAATGCCGAGAAAATTCAACGAAGAGGATACTTTGAAATTCGTACAACTTTATAGAGAGCACAAATGCTTGTGGGATAAACGTTGCGATGCATACAAAAATAAAGAAATGCGCGCTTCGGCACTAGAACAACTTCGTGTAGGAATGAATATAGAAGAACTGACTCTCGATGAAGTTAAATCAAAAATCAAAAGTATTCGAAATACGTACGACTTGAAACTCGACAAAATCGAAAAATCTACAAGATCTGGGGCTGGGGGGAGCGTTTATAAGCCAAAGGCAAAATGGTTTGATGAATATGATTCGTTTGTAAAGCCGGTTTCTATGAGGAGAAAAACCATAGTAAGTAAAATCACATTATTATTTATTTTAAACGAAAATTACATTTAAGCAAAATTATAAAGCCACTTAAAGACACACGCATACTACAACAAAAGAAGCTCGTGTCCGTTTCAATGTTGATTTTCGAAGTCGATTGTTAATGTATGCTATTTAATTGCCAAGGAACTCTTCCTTCGTTATTAAACATATTTTTTAAAACTTCTCTTTTCTCTCTTGCTATTTCTGCTGAATGATTGCTACCTTGATTGCCAATACTCTGTAGGGCATGTATTTGGCTCCTCCATGAACCAGGCTGAATATTTCCCTGTTCATCTTCCCTATCAACACAAGTAGCGGTGATGTATGAATTTGATTTCTTTCGTAACCAATTATGAAGGGCACAACAAGCACAAACGATTGCATCTACTGTTTCCAAGTTAGTTAGTATTGGCTTTTCTAATACCCGGAATCTACTAACTAAGATTCCAAATACATTTTCGATTATCCGTCTTGCCCGAGATAACCTGTAGTTAAAAACTTTTTCTTCTGTACTGAGGTTTACACCTGGATACGGCTTCATTAAATAAGTCTTTAGTGGAAATGCCGCATCTCCTACGATGACTCCGTTGTCAGGTAATAAGTTATTTTCCAGGTCTTGGTATATAGAACAATTCTTAAAAACTCCTCCATCAGATGCGCTACCACACGCGCCGACATCTATGTACCAAAAACAGTAGTCGTGATCGGCAATAGCTAACAATACGACGCTGCTTGTTTTTTTATAATTGAAGTATAAACTTCCACTTTTAGGAGGAGCTTTAATTGTCACATGTTTTCCGTCTATAGAACCATAACATAAGGGGAAATTCCATCGTGTTTTAAATCCCCTTTCGATGTTTTTCCATTCTTCTGCGTTTGGTACCTGTAAAAAAAAGGGTAGTAATTAAAGCGGCCTATTTAATACCATTTTTAGTCACACCAAAAAAAACTGTAACATTACAATTACATTAATTAATTTTGTTTAATTACAGGATAACATGGATACCCCAAATAGCAATGAATCAGGATTATCGAATAGCAATGAACCAGGACCATCGTTGGTTCCACGCTCTGAAAATGGGTTAGAAAATGAGTCTACAGAAGAGACACCTCGATTTACCCCACCCACAAAACCTAAGCGGAGCAAGTTATCACAGATATCTAACATGATAAATGACTTAAGGGAAATTAACGACAACACACGCTACGAAGAAACAGATCTTGACCTATTTGGAAAAAGCGTCTCGGCACAATTAAAAAAATTGACAGAGACAGACAGACAGAGTATATTGACTCAATGCATGCTCACAGATATACGAGCCAAGAATGCGTATCAAGTGCAACAATCGGTTCAGCAATCGCAAAATACGCCACCTACTAATTGGAACTCTACACAAGTTCTTCCGTCCTACATAGTACCCCAATACTCTCTGACAACACCTACAATCTGCCCTCGTCCAGAGTCCAGTCCATCGACATGTTCTTCTTCGTGTTCCCAGTTTACTACTAATGTAATATCCCCAGAAACTCCATATAATTATGACAGTTACGGCGAAAGCGTAGACAACAGTGATGCCATTCAACAAGCCTTCAATACCGCTTAATATTAATATATATGTTTGTTGTATTTTGTAATAATATGTGCCTTATTATTTCTATTTTAAGTAAATAAATAAACACTTACCTTAATAAACTGTAATACTTCATAAATTGTTCGACAAACTTCTGGTATGAATTGTGATATAGATGGTTTAGAAACACGGTAAAAATGACTCAAGCTTCGATAACTCATTCCAGATGCTAAGAACGATAACGTTACTTCTAATTTTATTTTTGCTGGTAATGCATCTCTCATCAGAGTGTCTTGGCGCTGAATCGAGCTCTGTATAAGCGAAAGCAACTCATCAAAGTTTTCAGCAGTAACCCGCAACGCCAACCTGTACTCAGAAGGATCTTCTAATTTTAGTTGTTTCAGCAACAAGGCAGAAGCTCCAGTTACAGGTCTATCGCTTAACCATTTTCTTATCCAAACTCGTTTCGCTCCCTTTTTTTGTAATATATCAATCAACTCTACTCTTAATAGTGCAGAGATATTCCTTAAACATTTCTTTTTCAACAGCCTTTGCCGCGTATTCATAATTTTTTCCAAACGTGTGCACACCCGAAGAAAAAATCCGTGAATGATTGGCCGCGTCTAAACAACAAGGGCCAGGCCAACGCTGGCTTGTCTGTAGACTGGCGCCAGCATTACTGGCTTCGTGTAAACTCTGCTTAACACACGCCGCACGCGACGTTGCCAATTTGTTATCTATTCGTATGTACAGGTCAGTGAAATTTATTTACTTAGGGTGGTTGCGTTTTACTCTTATTTGAAAGTTATTTCGTTTGTTTGAAACAAACAAAATCTCATTTTGTATTGTGTAGAATTAATACCAAGGACGTATAGTATACGTAGTTTAATTAAATGCCCATCGGTCATATCAATGTTGTATGAACGCAAGCCCCTGCAGAATCTAAGACAACAAAAAACGCTTTGGCCAACTTGAACCGAGACCCACGGTGTGGTGCTCTCTCTACGTCATAGCCTAACCACGTACATATAACGTACTCTGATTTTTCTCTTGATTTAATTAACATAGTTGAGACACATAATTTGCTGACAGGAAGGTCTTCTATTGCTATTGGCAATTTGTTGATAAAAAAATCGAAAGAGAGGTCATATCTTGCCGGATCACTTGATATACTCATGTTACTTGGCTCAGAAACTAGTATATAAATAAAGTGGCGGATTATAGTATGTCTATATGCAGAAAAATGTCTAAGACACATACTTGCCGTTCATAGTAATGCATATTTTAATAATAAAAATAGCCTACCAAAGTTAATTGTCACTATATTTAAAAAGTTCGTTACTTCCAATATATTTTTAGAGTTAGTAGACCACGTTATGCAGAAAAATGTTTAAGACACATACTTGCCGTTCATCGTAATGCATATTTTAATAATAAAAATAGCCTACCAAAGTTAATTGTCACTATATTTAAAAAGTTCGTTACTTCCAATATATTTTTAGAGTTAGGAGACCACGTTATGGAACAAAGTCCACTGGACAACCACCTATCATTATTAATCAAAGTAATCGCACTCAGGTACCTTGAGGTGCGAATTAATTTCATTATGAAAACACATCTCTGGGCGAAGAGAAAATTAGGACCTTGCATAATAAATTAGTTTTGTTTAAAGACCAGTAAACCAAATCCCTTTAAATATTATAAATTATCCTGTATCACGCCTTTTTCCCAGAAGGGGTAGGCAGAGGTGCCTGGACACCCACATTACGCCATGTATGTTTCGTCCCACGATGTGATAGGGGAAGAGCCTATCGCCATATCGGGCACAAATTCCTGACTCGGGGCTGATAATGAATAGAAAAATCCAATATCACTTTGCCCGACTCGGCATTCGAACCCGAGACCTCAGCTTTGTAAACGCACCATAGTATATCAACGCCAACGATGTAGTTTGGTTGAAAAATTACCAGAAAATCTATCCGAGGGGACAACGTATCTGAAAAAGACATAAGAGAGTGGTTTCAAGAAATACATAGATGGTTATTTATAAGAAAATCACTCACAAGAAACAGTAAAAGACCCAAACGAGTGTTTAATGCTGACGAGAGTGCATTTTTTATCGCCAAAGCCAGGCCGTGTTATAGCAAAAAAAAAGATTAACATCTTTACTCTGAATGGGGTGACTAAAAAGAAAATCCAGTTGTCCTGTATGCTGTATTTATAAGTGACAGACAAGCAGTACAAAGAAGTAAGCAAAGTCAAAAGTGTGAAAGTGGTGATGTCATTTTGGCAGATCGTGGCTTTAATATACAAGATATGTTTGCAGACAATAATGTTGTTATCAATATTCCAATATCTTAAAAGGCCAGACTCAATTACCAGGCTTTAATGTAATAAAGGATAGAAATTTAGCCAGTAAAAGAGTTCACATTGAACGTTTAATTGGGCTTACCAAAACATATAAAATGTTAAAAACTGAATTAGATCATAATTATGTGCCTACAGCAACCATTTTTTTTTAAACTTGAGAGTTTGGTTTTGCGAAACAGAAGAATAACAATTGAAGATAATAAATAAATAATAAATAACACCCAACAGTCACATACATAGTCCTGACCCCACACTAAGATCAAGTCTTGTGTCGTGGGTATCAGGAACTACGAGAGACTTTTCGGTCTCACAAACACCCAGACCCGGAAGAAATATTTGTGGGCCACACAAACATTTCTCTCGGTGCGGGGATCGAACCCGCGGCCCCTCGTTTCACAGGCGGCGTCTAACCAACTGCGCCACGGAGGCTGTCGAAGATTTAGCTGAGATTCTGAAAACTTTGATTTAGGAATGTTTTAATTGAAACATAAACCATGCGATTAAACGATAAACTGCAAAAAGCTAAGACCACCTTCACCTCTTCTCGATGAAAGCAAGTCTTTTCTGTTGTCACTATTGAGTGACTCCAAAAAAATACCAGACTATTGGAAACTAGACGCCAAAGGAGAAATTATACAGGTTATAAAAAAAATCAAGCCTACTTCAAAGCAAAATTGCAGGGCAATTTCCATGCCTTAAACAAGTCAATCTTCATATAATAACCCGGGATACTCCACCTCTTCTGATTCCCAATCCGAAAGAAATCCTGTAAGACCGGAAAGTCAACTCATATCTAAAGAAAGCTTGTCGTCTCAAGATTCTGGTACAAATTCTATTATCATAGACCTCTTTGAAGAATAAGAAATTTTTCTTCTAATTAATCCTACCTATAACTGTTTTTTGAAATGTTTAAATAATTTTAATTATTATGTTCAGTTGAAGAAAGTTTTCAACAGGAGATTTAAGGGATAAAAAAGCAAAAAGACACCGGTGATATTGTTGTCTATTTAAATCACATTAAAAGGAATAATTTGAAATTGTTTATCCTTTTTCCTTTTATTTAATAAAATAATTACAAAAATATTTTGCGCAATACAAATGTCGGTGAACCTGAAAATGAAGAACGCTGTGACTATTTGGAACAGGCTGAATTATTTGTGTTATTTGCAAGTGTATTTTATTTTAAATTTAATTTCATGTCAAGATAACACAATTTTTAATTTTTGTCATTAATAAACTTACATCAGTCTGACCCATCGACTGCATAAAGCCATCCCATCCACACGAGCAATAAAGGATCAAAACCGCTTCTATCCAGTAGTGGCGGTTGCAAAAAATCGCCACTATCCACTGGTTGGATGCAAAAGGGCCTCTATCCAGATTTCAAATTAATGTTTTCTAATTATTACACTGTTTATGAAATAACCTTAATCGTGTTTAATGGTGTAAGCGGATAGAAGCACTTTTGTATCTACTCGTATACCCCTCAATTGTTATATTTGTTAATTCTAATTGGTATTTGATTTCTTATCCATATTGATTCTCATACCCAAGTAACTTTTTACAGTACTTAAATCTTTCAATTTAAATTCAGAGCTCAACATAGCTTTAATTTTTTCTGTTTCCTCTACATTATTCGAAAATATCAGAAAATCATCAACATAAACTACTATGACTTTAACATTTCCAATTATCTGTTGAAGTAAACGTGGTTCATATTTATTATTCTTAAATTCAGCTTTACACAAACAATCTCTTACTTTTTCATACCACACTAAAGAAGATTGCTTAAGCCCTTATATAGCTATTTTTAATTTTAACACTTTTCCTTTACAGTTTTTTTTATCATATCCTTCCGGGAGATACATTTAAATGTTTTCCTTTAAGCGACCATTTAAAAAGGCTATGGTAACATCTAGATGTTTAATGTCCATACCCCATTGCACACTAAGTGCAAACAACATTCTCAACGTAGAATGCTTAACCTTTGGTGAGAAAGTATCATTAGAGTCTAAAGTCCACACGGTTGTGTAAGACCTTTTGCCACAAGTCTCGCACGGTATCGCACTTTATCATCGACATTCAAGTTTTTTCTTCAGTACCCATTTACACTGCAATATTGATGCATCACTCGGCACATCAACAAGCTAGCTACTACCAAGCATCATTACTTTCAAATGATTTCAATTTTTCTAGAATAGCAATCTGCCATCGTTTTGTTTCGGGTTCACTTATTGCCTCTGAAAAGATAATCTCCTTTGTTCTTAGAGAAACATCGGAGACAGCTGTTGCAGTTTTCCAATCACAGCGTTCTGGTGGCTATTGTTCTCTTTCCTAATGGAATTTCTGGAATGTCATAAACCTTACTCTCGAAGATATCTGTTTCATAATTTGAGCCTGTTAGCATCTCATTCCTGCTATGTTTATAGTCTTAATTAGTGTCAACTGATTCAATAGAGTTGGAATCACACAGAGATTTATTTAATGTTGTATTCCCCACTGAATCTTTGTTCATCGGATAACGTTATTTGTACGATAGCCGCTATAATTATTATTACTGCTATTTTCTTGACTGTAATTATATGATGGATATTGATGAGATGAAATTGCTGGCAGATTATTATCAAGAATATCAATAATTTGCAGAACTGCTATTTGAAATTTTCTTGTTTTTGTTTCATCAAAATTTTTCAATGCAAATTCCTCGGAAAAATGACAAATGTCTATCTTCGCGTTGAGACAACTACTCTATTAACGCTTTGTCAGCATAATCCTTTTTCTTCTTTTTAGCTGCAGGCTGAGAAGAGACTGGTCTAGGTGCAGCAAAAGCATCTGACGTTGATGCAACAGATGTAGTGTCAGTAGTTTGTTGAGTTATGCTTGTAAAAGTTGTAGAGGTATTTTCAATAGGTATGTTTTTCTTCATAAACTTTGTAATAACTTCTATTAAAAATTCTTGTTTTTTTTTGCATCCGATTCATATTTTGCTTCTGATTCTTTTTTGTTGTTTTTCATCCAACAATCTTTAATATTTTTCCATTTTTTAACCGATACCTACCATATGTTTTTTTAATTGGCTCGTCCAATTTTTAAAATCTTTATTTAAAATCCCACATATTTATTCCCATGCTTTAAGCGTCAAATTCTTAAACTTATATTCTTCTAGGCTTTTATCCCATAGAAGTGGCATTTCTTGCACCAAAGTAATTAGAAGATCAACTTCAATCATATCCATTTTCAAATATTTTAACAAACGTGCATAGGCGCGTCACGTACGCGTGCCACAAGTCGCTGCAAATTGGCGTCGAATGTCTGTAGCCCGCCCCTCCTCGACCACCGTGGTTGCCCGCTAACTAAACGCGCAATTAGGCCATGCAATCTTAGAACATTTTGCCGTGCAATAGTAATATTTTTATGCTTCTAGCATAAAAACACAGATGTCGCTTGATGGCGTATACGAAATACGCGAATCTAATTTTATAAGCCCTAAAATATATTATTTAAAATAAATATTTACGATTGTCATACATTTAAATGCAAATTATGTTTTTACACCTTTAATAAACATACATATTAACATATCATAGTGGTAATTTTGTGTTATAAACTGGCAACAAACAAATAAGCTATCAAACAGTCAATGGCGGCGTTATTGCCGGTTGTTCTGGTTATTTAATTCATATTCAGCCTATTTCTAGTTCTGGTAATTCATTTAATATGCTGTGTGTAAAGCCCTCCATATTTTGTTTTTGTAACTGTGTAAACATGTAATTGGTGTTCTGTTTTTGTTCTGTATTGTATTTTGTAACACTGTATGTAAAATAAATGGTCATGATTAGAATATTGTGAATTTTATTGTGGTTTTAATTCCTTAATTAATTCATAAACATTATTTATGAATTACAGGGTTACGAAAATAAATTAAATAGTACATTTTTTTTATAAATTGCTATAGGCGCATACATCTAGTTATATACATGAAAATAAAGTTGCTTGTTTCTGATAACAGCGGCGCTAAAAATCGCTTTTCCTCTGAACCCATGGAATTAAGCCTCTATTCCTATACATCAAAGTACTCTGTGGGCGCAATCCGCCGCGACTTCGGCTGACCGCGGCCCGCGTGATTCTACCCGTTGCCCATCGGTGCAACGGGAGCCGCAAACAACCGCTTCGTGAAATGGGCTTTTGTTTTTTAATTTATATCTGCATTCTACAGAAGCTGCGGGCTCGCAACCGCGGCGGACGCGGGTGAAAATCGCTTCGTGAGTTCGAAGCCTTTGAGTTACTGTGCTATCGCGTTACACAATCTTGGAAAACTTTGCGATGAGGTTGATTCAGTTTGTCTTAAATTGTTTGCAGTTTGCATGAAATTTTCTTACATTTTTGTTTGAGTGTATTTTAATGTTTTCTTGCGAACCTTAACAACTGCGTGTTGCAAGATGTATTTTGTGTACAATACAATCTATTTCGTTAATTGCATATTAGATCCTTCATCTCTGATTAAGCAATGCACTTGTTCTATTTCAATATTCCTTTCAGAAAATATCGTGTTCATCTTTCGGAAGTTATGTCACCAGTGTGGCGGCTGTCAAATGTTTCGCATTTCATTATTATCAATGATCTATCAAAACCTTAATATGGTAAGTCAGGCTATGCAAGATAAGATCCGACGAAATGTCGGACGTAAACAATATCTGATCAAATTTTTCGATTAATTCTTAAACTTTTTGAGCAATTTTGTGTTTACACACAAAAAAAGGTTTAGGTCCTGTGACTCCAGAAAATAAAATATATTTTTATGGAATGAACAAATTGCAATGAAGGGGTCTAACAACATAGCGAGCTGTATTTATGATATAATTAAATGAAAAAGTCAAGAAGGTCATATATCTTTACGCAGCTAAACAGTTTAAGTTGAATGTAAAACATGGTTTTCTTGAGGTAGGCCACACTCAGAATGAAGGCGACAAATACACGCTACCATTGCACGAGCTTCAAAATATAAAAATATTTACGCACCTTCTGAATGAAGCTCAATGATTCGATGGGCAAAATCAAAAGGAAGTCCTTATAACGTCATAGACGTACCTCAAAATATGATTTATAACTTCAAAAAAATGCAGACAAATACACAGCTTATTGGACTAAAACCTCAGAAGGACAAAAAATCCTTTGGTCTAAAATAAAACAAATTCGTGTAAGCCGTGACGAATAATACTTTTTGTGCTATAAATATGATTTGGGTGAACATACCATTGAAAATTATATTAAAATCTTAGATCAGTCAGTGCGAACAAGACGAATTGCCGATATACCAACATATATTTTTAATGTAGTTTAACTGATATTTTTAATTAATGTTGGAATGTTGTCAGCAAGTAAATGACCACTTAAAAAAATTTCACCAGTACTGTGTTAACATTATTAATCAAACTACAATTAATAAAATTACAGAAGCTACGAAAGGACAAGCTAGTTCTAAATTATGGCATTCTATGCGCCAAAGATGAATAACAGGGTCTAAGCTTTATGAAGCCATTCACTGTTCTACTGAAAATGGAATTTTAGTACAGAGTATTCTAGGTGGTTACAAAGTACCTGAAACAAAAGCTATAAAACGAGGCAAAGTCTTGGAAACACAAGTCTTCAAGCAACTCGAAAACATGTATGGAGTTATAGAAACCACGGGGTTTATTTTAATATCCCCCATTATTTGAGTTTCACCAGATGGACTTTGAAAAGATTTCGTTATAGAAATTAAATGTCCAATAAGTAACAAAACTTTAAAAATATATATTTAAGATGGAGAAGTTGTGGGAAGATGCATAGCCCAATTAATGCTGTAAATGCATGCAACATCCAAACGCTAAGGTCTGATATGTATTGCTGATCCAAGTTTTGAGATAACAAAACTTGTACATGAGTACTGGATTGATAACGATGGTGATTATATGAATCAATTGTTAATAGATGCTGAAAAGTTTTGGATACAATTTATTTTTAATAAAATAAAAGATTACCAAAATGTTAAACGTGTTTATTCGTTTTTTTATTATAGATGTGTGTAGATTTATTAATCCACAAGCTACAGTTACTATTTCATCAACATGCTGTATTAATTTATTATTAATGACAGAATGCTGTTTCAGTAACTTAAATAGCCTAACTGTTCTTATCACCCTTTCTACTTGGATGCTTAGACTGGCATTCACTTTGCTTTTGATCACTTCTAGTTTGGTTAGTTTCATATCTTTTGATACAGTTGATGATCAAAGTTGTTTGAAACCCCTATCAGCTAATATAGTACACTTTGGAGGTATTGCATTTAGTAACCCACTATGTTCTACGATTTGTTGGTCAGAAATTCGACCACCAAAACCAGCTAATATAAAAATAATAAAGCCATCAGGAGTTGTAGCTAATAAATATTTGAAAGTATTACTATTTTTATAATGGGACCATGTTAGTGATTGGGTAATAGGATCAGATGGCTTTTCTATTGCTATTTCAAATGAATGTATGATACAAAAACATTGTGATATTTTTTATTGGCTTTAAATGGTAATGCTAAATTTGGTTTAACATTGAATACACTTGGAGAAATATATATGTAAAGTTTCAAAGATTATTCTCCACAATATAGATAAAGATACCTCAAACTTATCAGCAATTTGGGAAAATGGAAGATTATTTTTAATTTTATACAATGTGACTATAACATTAAAAGCTTTTATTTTAAGATTAATCTCAAAATATTCTAGCAACCAATAATAGCTTTTTGGCAAGCCAAGGTATTCTCTGGGTTTGTTTTCAATTATACTTAGCATAAAGATTCTGCCTTGATTAACTTTCTGCAAAAGAACTTCAGAGATATTTTTGACATCTCAGCCGATGTCATACTCCCTGGTCTGGAAGGTAAAGCTATTTCGATCTCAATGTCTTCTTCAGGTATATGCGTATTTTTTTTTTCTTTTTAGATAATGCACAATGAGTGGATCTATCTAATGTGTTAGGCTTTACTTGCAATCCTTTGCTGTTTGATGAGGTTATGTCTTAAAAAATGTTTACAAGTGAACGTGTCGAAGACGAAAAGCGTCCTGGGCGACCATCAACCTCAACCGACGAAACTCACGTCCAACAAATCAAAGATTTGGTGTTGAAAAACCGACGATTAACGATTAGAGACCTCGCTGATGAGGTTGGCATATTGAAAGGCTCGGTCAAAACCATTTTGAAGGATGTTTTGGGCCTCAAGTGCGTCACATCTCGACTGGTACAGAAAACATTGAATTTTTTGGAAAAAAGGCGTCACGTTGAAATGTGTGAAACGATGCTTTCGGGCTATTAGAACAAGATGGAACGCATGATCACTGGAGACGAGACTTAGATCTATGCTTACGACACTGAAACAACTAATCAATCGAGCGAATATCGTGCCAAAGGGGAGCTGAAACCGAAAAATCGCGCCAAACTCGCTCAAAAATCAAGGTCATGTTGACTGTTTTCTTCGATTATCGTGATGTTGTGCATTATAAATTCCTTCCGCCGCACTGTGATTCGATTAGAACAAGCTAGCGAGACAAAAGTCAGTACTGAATGACCTAGATTTTAATGCCTGAGCCTCTAGCCAGATACCCAGATGCCCCAATTCTAAGAATTGTTTTGCACTAGTGTCAACTACTAATAAGTTAATGAGGTCGGTATAAAGAGGAAGGGTCGAAAAATTACTTTTTAATTGCATTTTTGTACTCACCGAAGTAACATCATAATCCAGTAAGTTGAAGTATTAGAAAAGTGTTAGTGATGGATCTTCAAGTTAAAGGTATGTACTCTTGAATTTTATAATATATTAGGTCTACAACTTTGCTTTCGCCGTTTTTTTTTTATTTTAAAAATTATATTTAAAAAAATGGTATCTTATTTATGTTTCAAAGTATTGTCCGTCACTTTCCACTACTTTGGCCCATCTTTCAGGCAGCAAACGAATCCCGCGTCGGAAAAATTCTTCATCCTTTGATAAGATCCAAGAATCGATCCATTCTTTAACTTTTTCAAAAAAATCGAAGCACTGGCCCGCCAGGCCGTGTGCCATCGACCTAAATAAATGGTAATCAGATGGAGCAACATCTGGAGAGTATGGCGGGTGAGGTAGAATTTCCCATTTCAGTGTTTGGAGGTACGTCTTGACTATTTTCGCCACGTGAGGTCGAGCATTGTCGTGTTGCAAAATTACTTTTTCGTGTCTATCAGCGTATTGCGGCCGTTTTGCTTTTAATGCCCGACTCAAACGCATTAATTGCGTTCGATAAAGTGCACCAGTAATTTTTTCAGAAGGTTTTAGCAGCTCATAATAAATTACGCCAAGCTGATCCCACCAAATACACAACATGACCTTGGATCCGTGAATATTCTGTCGAGGTGTCGCCGTAGGAGTGTGGCCGGGCAATCCCCATGATGTGCGTCGCTTAGGGTTGTCGTAGTACACCCATTTTTCGTCCCCAGTAACAATACGATGAAGAAAACCTTTTCGTTTTTGTCTTTCAAGCAGCTGTTCACAAGCAAATAAACGTCGCTCAACATCTCTTGGTTTCAACTGATACGGTACCCAGTATCCTTGTTTTTGGATCATCCCCAGCTGTTCCAGGCGTTTTGATACTGCTTGCTGAGTTACTCCCAATGATTTTGCTAGCTGTCCTTGAGTTTGGCACGAATCTTCATTAAGTAAAGCCTCCAGTTCATCATCTTCAAAAGTTTTTTCTCTGCCACCGCTATGCCGATCTTCAACAACAAAATCACCGCTTTTAAAGCGCTGGAACCACTCGCGACACGTTCTTTCACTAATAGTATCATCACCATAAGTAATTGAAATAACCCGATGAGCCTCAGCCGCCGATTTTTTCATGTTGAAATGAAAACGTAAAATCTCCCGCAAATGACGTGAATTCGGTTTATAAGTTGACATATTTAATTAAGTGTAACTATATGACGCAAACAAAAATTAACTAATATCGATGTAAGGTTATATTTATAGATGTCAAAACTGATGGAAAACAACTGTGATTTATTTATTTGAACTATTACTGGCTACTAACGCCATCTTTTGGAAAACGGCGGGAGCAAAGTTGTAGACCTAATACTTTAACCACACTTCTTTTTAAATACTCGAATATATAAAAAAATCGTTCTTTTTTTTACGATTTTCTGCATTCATTGGACTAGGAAGTACTTGTACCCTCTTGTACCCGGGCTGAAAATCATATATGTCATAGCCATATCTGTTAGCTTTTAAATTTTAGTAATCTTAGCCTGCGCACTTGAGTGCAACTTTGTCATTTCGTCTATTTTTCAGAATGCGAATTCTCAGTCGCAAAAATTGAGTTTTTTGATGAATGGCAGAAACATCCCAAGGAGAACCGTAATAATAGACTATATGATTTTCTATCGATGAAACATGATCTTGCAAATATCACAGAAGTATCTGCGAGGGAAATCAAAATGTCAATTGGAAGATTATAATCCACCAAGTGCGCAGAAAAATGGGAAAGTTCTGGGAAGCGCCGCGATCGCTTCTTGTTTAAAAACTCTGAGTGGTTGTCTGGAGATTTTACATTTAAAGTATCCATTAACCACTCAGCGCCATCGTCATCAAGTAAAGCCCCAACTCCTGGACGTCCATCAGTGGATTTCATTGAAGCATGTGAAAAAACGAAAAGGAGGCGCGTGAACGACCTTCTTCAAACACGGGACGTAAACCGGACATCGGAACTTGGCTTCTGTCATTAAAGAAGCAAGTCAGGATTCGGAAAAGTGCCAACAAATGCAAAGAAGTATGAAGATACAAGAAAATGCGAGATGTTTGTCGAAAGAGGAGGCTTTGGCTTATTATGTAGATGCCAAGTCGACAAGCCACTCGTATAAACAAACAAGAAAGTGGAGCATCAAAGCAGGACATCAAATATTCCCAACATTCTATACTGTTAGACAAGCAAAAATTGAATGCTATCCATTAGACGAACAGATTTTTATTAACGAAATACGAGCAGAAATTAAACTTCAGGCGGTTTTAAATAAAACAGCTGAACGCCTAATTTGTGCGCAGCGTGAAGTTTTAAAATCTGTAAGTTCTGGCTCATTATCGCTTATAAGCAAGTGGGGGTGCGATGGAAGTTCCGGTCATAGCACTTACAAACAAAAATTCACAAACAGTGAAGACACAGATGAGTTTTTGTTTGTGTTCTCTTATGTACCGCTACAGTTACGTGACAATAGTGGTAATGTCGTTTGGCAGAATCCTACACCATCTTCTACTATGTATTGTCGACCGATTAAGTTTATTTTCGCCAAAGAAACTACAAATTGTACTGTAACAGAATCGAATAAGATTTTGGAGGAAATAAACCAATTGGTACCAACAATAGGTAATGTAGATGGTAAAGAGTTTTCTATCAAACACGAATTACTGTTCACTATGGTTGACGGTAAAGTGTGCAACGCTATGACTGAAACTTTGTCAGCACAAAAATGTTACATTTGTGGAGCTACTCCTAAGTTTATGAATGATGACTCTAGGGAGTTTGTAGTAAATAAAGAAAATCTTGGTTTTGGTATATCTACTCTTCACGCATGGATACGTTCTTTTGAATGTTTGCTTCACATAAGCTATCGTCTTGAAGTAAAAAAATGGCAACTTCGAAACGAAAGTGACAAAGAAAATGTAAAGCAACGTTCGGCTCGTATCCAAGAAAGGTTTAAGGTTGAAATGGGATTAATTGTAGATAAACCAAAGCCAGGATTCGGTAATAGTAATGATGGGAATACAGCTCGTCGGTTTTTTGAAAATCCTGAACAGGCTTCTGATATTACAGGTGTAGATGTGACCCTAATTACGAAGTTTGGCACTATCTTAAGAACTTTAGCTTCAGGTTACGATATTGATATTGTTAAATTTAATTCTTTTACACAGGACACTAAAAAATTGTATATTAGTCTTTATTCGTGGTATAACATGCCTGTTACTGTGCACAAAATTCTTGTGCACAGTGTAGATATTGTGAAATCGGCTCATTTACCTATTGGGCAGCTTTCTGAGGAAGCTCAGGAAGCACGCAATAAGGATTATAGAAGATTTCGGGAGCATAATACTCGAAAATTCACGTATTGCCACTAATAGGGACTTACTAAATATGTTATTAATAACATCTGATCCTGTAATAAATAGTCTTAGAGAAATTCCAAAAAAACCGACAAGTAAACTTCATCCTGAGGTTTTAGATTTAATAATACCACCTCCCATTAAAATAAGTTCTAATGTTAGTCATAGTAGTTTTTGTCGAAATATTAATATATCAGACTATGATGTAGAAGATTCTTCAGAAGAAGAATTTAGTGATGTAGAATAAATAAGGGTTCTAAGTAATACTTATAAATTTCTAAGCTGTGTATCATATTTATTATTGCTTTGTTGTCTTATTCAACTTTATTATTAGTTAATAACATATTGTTTTTTATCTGCATGTTGTAACAAAATACTGTTAATGAGTCGTAATAAAGCCCCAAAAATATGTAATTAGTAGTTAAGTTATTAGTAGTTGACCATTTTATGACTGTTGTTATTTTTATTTATTGTTGTTGTTTATCTGTCTGTCAATATACAGAGTATTTTTGTTTTATTGTTACACATGTCCAATTCAACCAATCGCCAAAAACTCAACCCATATCGTTCCGCCACCACTGTATTCATCTGATCTGGCGCCATGCGACTTCTGACTGTTCAGCAGGCTCAAAAGACCGCTCCGGGGATACCGTTTTGGTACGATAGAGGAGATTCAAGCCACAGCGAAGACGGAACTGAAGGCCAACCCGGAAAGTACTACAATCAGTGTTTCTAAGATTGGAAAATCCGTTGGCATAAGTGCATTGCATCAGGAGGGATTTACTTTGAAGGGGATGAAATTGATTTGGAAGAATAAATAAAGAATTTTCATAATAAATACAATGTCATCTTATTTTTGGATACGGTAGTATATCTCGCAGTAAAGACATTGTTCAATTTTATTTCTTTTTCCTTAAAAGCACTTTGTCAATACCAACTAATGGAAGGTTAATAATGTTTTGATAGTTGACATTTAACAGACATGCCTGTACCTTTAGCCGTACAGTTCACCATCTGTACATTCTTTACTTACAATGACATCAAGTAGTAGTGAACAAGAATTCCAGGAAGAACTAACCCGTATAAAGAAAAATCTGAAGCAGAAGATCTATGCCAAAAATCACTTCAGAATACTTTGCAACCAATTAAAAATAAACCAAGATATTATATAGGTATTTCAAAGGATTGTTATTCTTTTGATTGATATAATAATTAAAAAAATATACAAATCTTTCAGAACACATTTTGATGTGTTTAAAAAAAATTAGATTGAATACATCATTTCCTGAGCTTGGAGATCAATTCGGGATGTCTTTATCTTATGTTAGTAAAGTATTCAACAAATCTATACCCCTTATTGCAAGTGTACTACACCCATTTATAATAAAGTCAAATAAAAAAGCAATAAAACGCAATTTGCCAATTCCATTTAGGCACAAGCACCATGATGTTTATTGCATAATAGATTGTTTTGAAATAGTCATTCAAAAACCATCAAAATCTGTGGAGCAGGCTTTAACATGGTCTGATTATAAAAAAGCCAATACTGCCAAATATTTAATAAGCAGTACCCCTGATGGCATAATAAATTATATTTCACCTGGATATGGCGGCAGAATCACTGATGTATTATCAGTACAGGAATGTGACTTTTTAAATTGTTTGTGTTTCTATTCTTTGCAGACAGGGGCTTTAAACATGTAGAAGGACTTTTATTACAAAAGGACATTAAACTAGTAAGACCCCCAAGTGTCCCATTAAATTCAAAATTGTCAAAGCAGGATAATATGATAAAAACCAAACAAATAGCTAGCTTAAGAATTCATATTGAAAGAGTTATTCGACGTATACGATAATTCTCTATGTTGAAACCTTATTTAGTTATTAGTTACAAATTGTTAAAACATTTAGATGATTGTGTAGTTATTGCATGTGCTTTAATCAACCTACAAGACAGCATAATAAAAAACTCATGATTTGTTAAAATTTATTGTTTTATTTGGTAGTGTTCCTGAATAAAGGATACACTTGAGTTTTCCAAAACATTATTAATTTTGGTAATATGTCATTAACATATTCATCACTACTTTTTAAAGGCACCACAGTAATTTGACTATTTTTTTCGAAGTCCCATGATGCCACACAAAACGAACATTTTTTAAGTTTTGTGATATGCATCTGTAACTGCACCTGTGCATAATATCTCAGTGCAATAAGGCCGACATCGGTGCAGTTCGGCTCGCGATGACCGCTTTGTTATCAGTAACGTGCTTAGAAATCGCTTTTGCACCGCTGTTGAAGCACGCACACGTCTGAGGTGAGAAATGTCAATATAAGTGAGCGTACCATTAGAAGAAGACTCGCTGAAAGGAACCTGAGGGCGTGTCGTCCAGCTCGCGCTCCACAACTGCTTCCACAGCATCGTAGACTTGCCTTTGCGCGAGAATATGCTGACTGGACTATGGAGGAATGGAAGAACGTACTGTTCTCAGATGAGAGTAGAATAGCCTTAAGAGATTTCAGATGGACGTCAGCGTGTATACAGGCGCCAAATTGAACGGTTTGCTCCATGCGCAATAATGGAAACCATTAGTTATCAGGGAGGGCCCATAATGGTTTTGGGAGGTATCTCTTACGATGCTTGGACTGATCTTGTGGTGTTTGATAGAGGCAGTGTGACCGCTCAAAGATACGTCGAGGAAATCTTACAAGACCACGTCATTACTTTCGCACCATTTATTGGTGATAACTTCAGATTAATGCACGACAATGCTCGATGCCATACCGCAAGATCCGTCACTCAATACCTCGATGAGGTCGGGATTCAAGTTTTGCTATGGCCGGCGCGCAGTCCCGATCTTAACCCTATTGAGCACATTTGGGACAACCTAAAAAGATGTGTCCGAGCAAGAGTAAATTATGAGGGGACCCTAATAATTTTTACTGACCCTTCTGGCCCAACCTTTGAGGTAGCTGGAATAACTCCCTTACAGGTTTTCCAAACCATCTTTGATACTAATATAATCGACCACATTGTTCACGAAACTAATAGGTACGCCCAACAGCTTCGGTCCAAACCTCCTCTTCGGCAGGATGGTGAGGTGGGCCGACACCACCTCTGACGAAATTTGGAGATTCTTTACAATCATGTTTCTCCAGTCCACGGTGGTGAACAATGTGGAACGTTGTATCCCAAATTGGAGCAAATGAAGGTGGGAAATTACGACCAAATCATGTCATTCAATAGCTTCTTGCTGCTCTCGAAGTGTCTTCATTTTGTAGACAACAATGGCTTGCCCCGAAGGCCCTCCAAACATGATAAGGTATTACCCGTCCTCACATACCTTAACCACAAGTTCAGCTCTATATAGGTATATAATGTCGCGATAGACGAGTCCCTTCTTTTATGGAAGGGCAGTCTATCGTTTGCACAGTCTCCAGTAAGCGGGCTCGGCTAGGTATTAAGAGCTATGAAAAGTGTTGTGTCACTGATCTCGACATTCCACAATCCAGAAGTCGGCAGCAAATAAGAATTCGGGTATTACAAGTACAAACCCACAGTGGTGCTCGATTACAACCTTTTTATGGGCGGCATAGTACACAAAGACCAAATGCTCCATGCCTACCCAATAGAATAGGGGAAGAAATTTGTGCTGGTATAAGAAGCTTTTCCGCCGGCTTCTAGACGTATCAGTGAACAATGCTTTCATTATCTACAACCACGTACCCAAAATCCCATAGGAAATCGGGAATTCCGAGTCCGATTGGTGTAGGAGATGCTGCAGGCATACTGCAGCCCTCCTGTTATCACCGAAACTCCTAGACAGAGCATACTTCTCTCGGACTTACATTTGCCATGCAAGAATGACAAAGTCCAGCGCCGCAAGCTCTGCCATTCAGCCAATGTCCGGCGCACAACTATATTGAGGTGTAGCACACAGAATGTAAATTTGTGCATGCCAGGATGCTACACCGAATATCCGGCAATCCGGAATCCGGCAAAGGTACAATGCGAATGTGTTTCCCATCCATGGCACCCCCGCAGTTGATGAATTGCCATTTCTTTTCAAATTCTTTTGCTATCTTGATCCATTCTTCCTTCGTAGACGGCATCTGAAAAGTCGAATAATAAAGTATTTTTTTAGACTGATGCTGTTCCGACTGCACAACGACCTTGAAAAGGATTAAAAGAAAGGCTACATCCAATTACCAGGAAGAATTCTTGAAAGTCTGCACAGACACTATAAAATCATCTAACAAGGAGCTATCGGAATTTGATGTTGCTGGGATGAATATGGCCAAAAAATTAGCCAATATGGATCCATTGCAGGCCATTTATGCGGAATCAATAATAAATGATGTTCTACGCAAAGGGTTACTGAAAAAACTGACGGAAGATACAGATTTATGTGACAGTTATTGTAATAAGAACATTCAAAGACCATTTTCCGTTCAATCGTCACAATTGAGAAGTTCATATGAATCACAGTCTTTGTTAACTCAGTTCCTTCCTTCTACCTCAAGGGGACAAACGGACTAGAACCAGCTAGAAGAAAATCTCAGTTCATCTCAATTAAGAACTTATTACGAGCATTCAAATTTAATGGATGAATAACTGTACTAAAACTTCTGATTATAGATATTAACGAAGTTAACATTAAACTTTTATTTATTTACCTTTAAATAATCCATCTTCAAGCTTTCATAAATAGCTCGACACGTTTCTGGTATTATTTTAGAAAGAGATGGAGCAGATATTCCGGTACTGAATTTCAAGTCTTCGAATGAACGTCCTGTAGCAAGATATCGAAGGGTTGCTGCTAAACGTGCTTCTGCACTTATGCTCTCTCTCATAACAGTGTTTTGCTTTGATATTTTATGCCTGATTTTATTTAATAATATGTTAAATAACTCATTATTCATACGCAAATAATTCTTGAAATCATCCGGATAGTTTTCTCGTAATTCTTCAATCAAAGGCATGAGACAATATTGCTGTCTGTATTTTTTTACCCACACTGAACGTTTCTTCTTCTTTTTAAGTTGAAATATACCAGCGTACATGATAATTTGTGCCAAACGATATCTTCTATCCATTTTTCACCGCAACACCCGAGTTCTTCTGTAAAACTGTATGAACTGCACACACTCCAACACGCGCCAGTTTCGCGCGATCTATCCCGCGCGATTAATCTTTACACGGCCGCTCATTCCGCTAAGGAAAACAAATACGAATAATCGCGCGCGAAAGAACGGGTAGCGTAAAAAAACTGACAAAGGTAATCGCGTGCAAATGACCGTGCAGGCTTTCATGCGCGCAATACTGTACGTTCCAAAGAACGCGCGATAGAGTGTGTGTGTGTAAAGGTGGCTATTACCTCGATGAGGTCGGGATTCAAGTTTTGCTATGGCCGGCGCGCAGTCCCGATCTTAACCCTATTGAGCACATTTGGGACAACCTAAAAAGACGTGTCCGAGCAAGAGTAAATTTTGAGGGAACCCGAATAATTTTTACTGGCCCTTCTGGCCCAACCTTTGAGGTAGCTGGAATAACTCCCTTACAGGTTTTCCAAACCATCTTTGATACTAATATAATGGACCAAATTGTTCACGAAACTAATAGGTACGCCCAACAGCTTCGGTCCAAACCTCTCCATTTCTTCAGGATGATGAGGTGGACCGAAACCACCCCTGACGAAATGTATAAATTCTTTACAATCATGTTTCTCCAGTTCACGGTAGTGAATAATGTGGAATGTGGTATCTCAAATTGGAGCACATGAAGGTGGGAAATTACGAGCAAAACATGTCCTTCAATCGCTTCTTGCTGCTCAAAAAGTGTCTTCATTTTGTAGACAACAATGCCTTGCCCCGAAGGCCCTCCAAATATGATAAGGTATTACCCGTCCTCACATACCTTAACCACGAGTTCAGCTCTCATACCTATGCGAGCATAATGTCACGATAGTCGAGTCCCTTTGATGGAAGGGCCGTCTATCGTCGGCAGCAAGAAAAATTCGGGTATTACAAGTGCAAACCCACAGTGGTGCTCGATTACAAACTCTTTTATAGGCGGCGTAGATCAAAAAGACCAAATGGTCCATGCCTACCCCATAGAATAGGGGAAGAAATTTGTGCTGGTATAAGAAGCTTTTCCGCCGGCTTCTAGACGTATCAGTGAACAACGCTTTCATTATCTACAACCACGACCGTACCCAAAATCCTATAGGAAATCGGTAATTCCGAGTCCGATTGGTGTAGGAGATGCTGCAGGCATACTGCAGCCCTCCTGTTATCACCGAAACTCCTAGACAGAGCATACTTCTATCGGACTTACATTTGCCATGCAAGAATGACAAAGTCCACCGCTGCAAGCTATGCCATTCAGCCAATGTCCGGCGCACAACTATATGGAGGTGTAGCACACGGAATGTAAATTTGTGCATACCAGGATGCTACACCGAATATCATATTAAGTTTATGTATAGGACATAAAGGCTACTGGAGGTAGGTCTCTCAAATATGGAGGCCCGTCTGGGTATGTACCACCGCAATGTCTATTTCTCCCGCCAAACGATTGTAGCCAGTCTAACATTTAGCAGTCAGGGAATGTAGTTGTGCATCTTTTGACAGCAACACAACAGTTTCAGCCATTTTGGACGCGCAGAGTTTATTTGACATTCGTTTGAGTGAGGCGAAGTGTGTCTTTTGTGAATAAAATATTTGTTTTTGAAAGGGAATACGCCTACGCAAATCAAAGATGAGTTACACTTTGTATACGGGGACTTTTCACCGTCATTTACCACTGTGAAATTTTGGGCAGCTGAATTTAAACGTGGCCGTAAGAGCCTGGGAGATGATTAACGTTCGAGACGTCTAAAATCTGTAACTACTGTCGATAACATCGCTAAAGTTCACCAAATGGTTAATGTTAGACGACCGCCAAATTAAAGTGAGAGAGATAGTAGAGACAATGAAAATGTCCAAAGAACATGTTTGTCACATATAAAATCAAGATCTAGGCATGAGTTAGCTGTCCGCGCGTTGGGTGCCGTGTTTACCAACGTTAGACCAAAAAGAGTTCGAATGAACATTTCCAATGCTTTATTGGCGCAGTTTAGGCGCAATAAATCCGAGTTTTGAGCAGATTAATTACAGTACATGAAACTTGGATAAACCAATATACGCCTAAAACAAATATACAATCAAAACAGTGGACTGCAAAGGGGGAAACGGCTCCAAAAAAAGCAATATCTGTTTTTTCGGCTGGGAAAGTGATAGCGACTGTTTTTGGGATAGTCATAGAATTATTCTAATCGATTATCTTTTAAAAAGGGAAAACCATTACAGGAGCATACTACGCATCATAACTTGACAAGCTGAAGGCAGAATTTGCAGATAAACGGCCACATTTGGAGAAAAAGAAAATCCTGTTTCACCAAGACAACGCTCCGTCTCACACCTCAACAGTTGCCATGGTAAAATCCATGAATTACGGTTTGAACTGCTTGACCTTCCACCTTAATCACCAGATCTAGCCCCAAGCGATTTCTTTCTGTTTCCTCATCTAAACACAGCGAAAAGAAAACAGACAAAATTTTGGGTAAATTATGCGTAGCTTGGAAAGATAATAAGATAGTAACCATTTTTTCTTCTTATGCTAGAGCATTGCCTGTACCTAAAGTCAATAGATTTTACCAGGTAAAAAAAGGAAAAAATTATATTACTTGCCCGTTTATTGCCCAAGAATACAATAAACACAAGCTTTGTGGGCAGAAATAATAAAAATTTGGTCTAAAAATAGGTATTTGAGTAATTTTTTTTCATCTATTTGATCTCTTTCTATAATAAACTCTTGGATTGTTTATAAAAAATATGCTCAAGAAAGGGGTGAGAGTCTGCTAACAATGGGCCAATTCTGAAATTATTTTCTTGAGTAATAATATAATTAATCATGCGAATTATTATTACTCTTTTGATTTGAATAAAAAATATCAATGTAAAATTCTCTCCCTTTTATTTCTTACCGTATAGTTAAACCTAGCATTTCCTTAGGCTCCACAGGTTTTCTGAACACGTATTGCTTTTGTATACGAGGTGCAATTTTGGTTAACAGTTCCTCAAAACTTGATATAGACATTATCACGAATATTCGTAAAATTTCTCATCATCAACGCTTCATATTTCCTCTCAAAATGACCTCTCATCATTGTTCATTATAGAAATATATGGATTCACCCAATATTTACTTTGATTCTGTTTTTTCTTTACTCGTCATCTTAGTATTAAGTCCATATCAAGATAAAAACTGAACGTTGGTTGCTGCTCCGTGCCCGCGATGCACCGCGCAAAAGGCGCCGTGTCGCGGCACGAAGTCTACGGCGACGGAAGACGCGGTGCGTCGGCTGCGTGTGATGTACGACGCGCCTCGACTGGCGAACAGTATTCTACGCGAGATATTCGCGCAAGAACAAGGGGAAGAATGTTTATTTCGCGCGCGAACGCGAACCTTTCGCGACTACCATATAGTGTACCTACGGACATGCAAATTGATATTGTGTACGGCCTATTAAATTGAAAAATAAGAAAAAGAGGGCCGCATGAAAGTGTATCCGTAAGTCTGCTTGCTCAAGCGCCGTCCGACACACGGAGGAGTCAGGAGTATAAAAATTGCTTAAAGATTAACCTGATCATTTCGCCCTATGGAACAATGCCATTCTAATTTTGCGTTTGATGGGATTTAAAACAGATAATAAGAAAAGAGATGGTAGCATATCTCTAACTTATGAATAAATTACCATGCATCACAAATTGGATTCATAATATTAGCACAATTAAGAATTTATGGCAATATTTTTGTAAAGAATATAAAATAACAAGTTTGTTGATAAAGATATTAAGATAGATGCGGAGCCATCATGAAAGGAATACAAACCCTACCTGTCAACAATTTGAGAGTATATTTAAAACATTAATTGTGAATCATATAACTTGAAATCTCTCTTTGGGGGAAAATTGTGACAAAGACAATAATAATACATTGAGTAATTTGGATATGCTTCTAAATGAAAATACTTGTCAGCCACCAAGGATTAATGAACAAATAGGGAAGTTATGAATCGAAAATATGGGCGGTAGCAGTTCAAAGGAACCTAAAAGCAAACTTGTTATAGAAACTAGAAAACATGTCCCTTAAAAAACTGTTTAACACATCCCCGCCACAAAATCATGATTATATTCATTCCATAGATATAACGAAAATATCGCTTCAAGAAATAATAGATGGAGACAGTACAGAGTGCTTAGTGCGAGTTTTGGAGTTACCAATGTTCTCTCAAAAGGATTATGCGTCGCGTCGCCTTCAAAAGTCATAACAAAAAACTTTCAAACTTTCAAGTGTTCTTGTAAGATTTGGTGTGAACTATGAACTGTGAAGATATTTGTTAAATATAAATTTATAAACAAAATACGCAAAATTAAGACAAGCCAAAATTAATTTGATTTATTAGTATCGTACATGGAACAGTAAGTACCTTATCCGAGTTTATCCTACTAATATTATAAAGGTGAAAGTTTGTATGTATGTTTGTTACTCTTTCATGAAAAAACGGCTCAACAGATTTTGATGAAATTTGGTATAGTGATAGCTGACACCCTGGATTAACACATAGGCTACTTTTTATCCCGAAAAATGTAGTGTTCCCGTGGGATGAGTCAGGAAATAGAAGACGGGACGAACCTGAAGTCCACGCGAATGAAGTCGCGGGCAAAAGCTAGTAATACATATTTCTATGCTAGTGGAAGTGTTGGAGAATTTGTTTTTTAATACTAGACAAGGAGATCTCAGCAAGCCAACATCCAATGCAAGGGGTAGGGTGGTGGCTTTGCAAAAATGGGAGGAACTGACGTCCCTCCTTAACAGTGATGGTAGTGGAGATACCAAAACTACAGAAAAATGGAAAAAGGTTTAGTATTATTATTAATTTATGAGGTATAAAGATGGAGGTTTATTTATCATTAAAAAAATATTTAGTTGCATAATATTAATAACTCTGCATGTTTAACCCTTTCCTAACTGACGGTACTAATTTGTACCGGGTTATTCCCCGTCCTTTATTTCGACAATACGAACGCGCATTACGTATTCGACACTAACGATCCTTTAGAGTACTACTACGCTAGCCAATCACAGTCATTTATTTGAATTTCGACTATTTACCGTCAGCAAGTGACACTTACAAGTTTCAACCTGCTTCGTATATGAGAACTGCGGATTGCTGTTGTTTTAGAAAACATTTAAAAATAGAATAAACGGGGTAAGTGTTATTGTTTTATATTATTTTATTAGATTGTAGTTTTAACTATACAAATAATATGGTTTTACACTGTAATTTTAAATTTTAGTGCTAAAATAATGATAAAAATGTACAAGGACTTATGAGTACCGTCAGTGACTTAGGTTAATTTTTTTGTTCATTAGCTCGAATATATTATGATATTTGTTTATCTTATATTACAGATATTTATAATGAATATTATAAAGGACGCGGCTTTGTTAGAAGCCTTACTTATGGAAGATCTTCCAGATTGTTCTGAAACTTCAGATGTGGAATTATCTGACGAAGAAAACATTCCTGAAGAACAACTACCCTCAACTAGTAATTTTGATGAAAATTTTGAGGCAGCGTTAGAAGAATATATGAGCCAAGCTGAACGTAATGCAGGACATGAGGCAGAAGATCCTAGTGAGGAAATAGATCAAGAGGTAATTGTATATTCCACTTCTAATACTGTTCCAGATAATTTACAGAATCAAAAATCAAAAAAAAAACTATTGAGCCTAATCGTAAATGGAAGAAACGTGACGTAGAAACATATTTACCAGAATATTCTGCAAACACGGGGGTAGTTGATGAATATTTTGCTGAATGCACAAAGCCAACTGATATTTTTTTAGTCTTGATTAGTGATGTACTGGATAATATTGTGCATCAAAGTAACTTATATGCAACACAAAGAAATAAAATTTTGAACTTGAAAACAGAAGAACTACTGGCCTTTATCGGAATGAACTTCTACATGGGGTACAACACCCGGCCTTCGTGGACAGATCATTATTCATCGGCCCCTGATTTGAATAACCCCCTGATATGTAAAACTATGCCTAGAGATAGGTTTGCAGCAATTTTGAGACATATTCATTGCAATGACAACACGCAAATGCCCTCCAATTGCAAAGATAAATTATATAAAATCAGACCTATCATTGGTACACTTAATAAAAAATTTCAAGAATGTTATTATGGAACCAGAGAATTGAGTGTAGATGAGTCTATGATCAAGTTCAAAGGCAGGTCGGTATTGAAACAATATCTTCCTATGAAGCCAATAAAAAGAGGGTATAAGCTATGGTGCCTCGCTGACCAACGCGGCTTCATCAAAAACTTTATAATTTACCAAGGAAAAAATGGAGAAATAGCAGAGAAATTTGCAGATTATTCATTAGGAGAAAAAGTTGTCCCAGAGTTAACAGAAAAAGAATAGGGTAAACACAAAGTTATTTATTATGATAATTTTTTTACATCCATTGCTTTATTAGAAAAATTGGAAACAGAAAAAACTTATGCCTGTGGAACTATAAGGTCTAACCGTAAAGGCATTCCCAATAATCTGGTAGCTGACTCTAAACTGAAGCGTGGCCAATATGATTATAGATTTTCTAATTTGAATATTGCATTTTATAAATGGAAGGACAACAAAATTGTACATTTGGCTTCAAATTTTCATGGCAAAAATGAAGATACAGTATCGCGCAAAGAAAAAGATGGGTCTAAATCTACAATCACCTGTCCAAAGGCTATCAAAGACTACAACTCTTACATGGGGGGTGTTGACACTGCAGATAGATTGAGAGCACTGTACTGCGTGGACAGGAAGTCCCCAAAATGGTGGCACAGGTTGTTTTGGGGTATTCTAGATATTGCATTTGTAAATGCATATGTTATTCATGGACTCATAATGGAAAAGATACCTGTAAAAGACTTTAGGAGATCCATTGCGCAAGGGTTGATGTCTATGAAGGACATCAAAGATGACAAGAAGAAAAGGTTATCAAGAGACGCTGTGCCTAGCCCTGGGCCATCCAAGAGGCGCAAAACTGGCTTCTCAACGTTGAAGACGTTCGTTTAGGAAATCGCGGCATACATTGGCCTAATAAATTATATATATATAAATTGTACCAAATAGAGGGAGGTGTGAAGTATGCAGCATGAAGAAAGTGCAATCAAAGCCTCACTCAAAATGTTCACACTGCAATATATTTTTGTGTATAAATGAAAAAAAAAATTGTTTAATATCACAATGCTGATGTTTAATTACTTTTAACATTATATTAATTCGAGCCAAAAAGACGTACTTTATGTTCCTATTTTATTAGTCATTTTGTGACCCGAAGTTCCTGACGGTACTTGTAAGTCTAGGTTATAAAAAAATAAATGAAGTTTCTTTACTACCCCTTATACATATAGATTCATAAAAACTTTGTTTTTCAGTATTTTTGTTATATTCGCTAGGAAAGGGTTAAGGTGCGGAGTGACTACAAAAATAATATAAAAAAGAAGGCTGCTCGATTACATAGAGCAGCCCATGGCACAGGTGGTGGGCCAGCTATATTAACAAAATTGACGGACATAGAACAAAGGGTCCTAAATTTAATTGGTGTGCAAGTAGCAACGGGCTTGGCAATTCCGGAGGCAGGATTTTCTCAGGTTTACTAATTAACTATTTTATTTATGCTTGGTTTTTTTTATTATATACATAACTCTTGATCTATTTCAGGATATTTTACAATTACCTGAAGAACGTCAACCTGAGGTCCAATTGGAAATTGAAGGAAATAAGTTGTTGGGTATATTAGCATTAACAAGAATTTGCCTATAAATTAAAGAAGATGATGAAGATCATCGTACAAGAACACCATTAAATGAATAAAAATTGCTTAACGATTAACCTGATCATTTCGCCCTATGGAACAATGCCATTCTAATTTTACGTTTGATGGGTTTTAAAAGAGAAAATAAGAAAAAAGATGGTTTCATATCAGTAACTTATGGAAAAATTACCATGCATCACAAATTGGATTCATAATATTAGCACAATTAAGAATTTATGGCAATATTTTTGTAAAGAATATAAAATAACAAGTTTGTTGATAAATATATTAAGATAGATGCGGAGCCATCATGAAAGGAATACAAACCCTACCTGTCAACAATTTGAGAGTATATTTAAAACATTAATAATTGTGAATCATTTCACTTCAATTCTCTCTTTGGGGGCTAAATGTGAGAAAGTCAATACTATAACAGAAATACATATAAATATATATATATATATATATATATATATATATATATATATATATAATATATTTATTTATTTAGTTGTTTATGTATATATTTTAAAGTATTGATGTATATGTATTTATAATTATATTGGTAAATATGAATAATTAAACTGATATATATTCGTATAAATATTTATTATTTATATTTTATATATATTTTCATTTATTTCCTTATAAATTAATAAGCACCTGCTTCCGTCTCTCTGCACTACCTTAAGGTTGACTGGTAGAAAATGCCCTTAGGCATTAAGTCCGCCTGTGCTATTAATTTGTACAAAGTGTTTAAATAAATAAAATAAATAAATAACACATTGAGTAATTTGGATATGCTTCTAACTGAAAATACTTCTCAGCCACCAAGGATTAATGAACAAATAGGGAAGTTATGAATCGAAAATATGGGCGGTAGCAGTTCAAAGGAACCTAAAAGCAAACTTGTTATAGAAACTAGAAAACATGTCCCTTAAAAAACTGTTTAACACATCCCCGCCACAAGATCATGATTATATTCATTCCATAGATATAACGAAAATATCGCTTCAAGAAATAATAGATGGAGACAGTACAGAGTGCTTAGTGCGAGTTTTGGAGTTACCAATGTTCTCTCAAAAGGATTATGCGTCGCGTCGCCTTCAAAAGTCATAACAAAAAACTTTCAAACTTTCAAGTGTTCTTGTAAGATTTGGTGTGAACTATGAACTGTGAAGATATTTGTTAAATATAAATTTATAAACAAAATACGCAAAATTAAGACAAGCCAAAATTAATTTGATTTATTAGTATCGTACATGGAACAGTAAGTACCTTTTCCGAGTTTATAATACATATTTCTATGCTAGTGGAAGTGTTGGAGAATTTGTTTTTTAATACTAGACAAGGAGATCTCAGCAACCCAACATCCAATGCAAGGGGTAGGGTGGTGGCTTTGCAAAAATGGGAGGAACTGACGTCCCTCCTTAACAGTGATGGTAGTGGAGATACCAAAACTACAGAAAAATGGAAAAAGGTTTAGTATTATTATTAATTTATTAGGTATAAAGATGGAGGTTTATTTATCATAAAAAAATATTTAGTGGCATAATATTAATAACTCTGCATGTTTAAGGTGTGGAGTGACTACAAAAATAATATAAAAAAGAAGGCTGCTCGATTACATAGAGCAGCCCATGGCACAGGTGGTGGGCCAGCTATAGTAACAAAATTGACGGACATAGAACAAAGGGTCCTAAATTTAATTGGTGTGCAAGTAGCAACGGGCTTGGCAATTCCGGAGGCAGGATTTTCTCAGGTTTACTAATTAACTATTTTATTCATGCTTGGTTTTTTTTAATATGTAGCATTATTTTTTTTATCATATACATAACTCTTAATCTATTTCAGGATATTTTACAATTACCTGAAGAGCATCAACCTGAGGTCCAATTGGAAATTGAAGAAAGTAAGTTGTTGGATATATTAGCATTAACAAGAATTTGCCTATACATTAAAGAAGATGGAAAAGAAGATGATGAAGATCGTCGTACAAGAACACCATTAAATGAATAAAAATTGCTTAACGATTAACCTGATCATTTCGCCCTATGGAACAATGCCATTCTAATTTTACGTTTGATGGGTTTTAAAAGAGAAAATAAGAAAAAAAAATGGTTTCATATCAGTAACTTATGGAAAAATTACCATGCATCAAAAATTGGATTCATAATATTAGCACAATTAAGAATTTATGGCAATATTTTTGTAAAGAATATAAAATAACAAATTTGTTGATAAAGATATTAAGAAAGATGCGGAGCCATCGTGTAGGGAATACAAACCCTACCTGTCAACAATTTGAGAGTACGTATAAAACATTAATTGTGAATAATTTCACTTCAATTCTCTCTTTGGGGGCTAAATGTGAGAAAGTCAATACTATAACACATTGAGTAATTTGGATATGCTTCTAAATGAAAATACTTGTCAGCCACCAAGGATTAATGAGCAAATAGGAAAGTTATGAATCGAAAATATGGGCGGTAGCAGTTCAGAGGAACCTAAAAGCGAACTAGTTATAGAAACTAGAAAACATGTCCCTTAAAAAACTGTTTAACACATCCCCGCCACAAGATCATGATTATATTCATTCCATAGATATAACGAAAATATCGCTTCAAGAAATAATAGATGGAGACAGTACAGAGTGCTTAGTGCGAGTTTTGGAGTTACCAATGTTCTCTCAAAAGGATTATGCGTCGCGTCGCCTTCAAAAGTCATAACAAAAAACTTTCAAACTTTCAAGTGTTCTTGTAAGATTTGGTGTGAACTATGAACTGTGAAGATGTTTGTTAAATATAAATTTATAAACAAAATACGCAAAATGAAGACAAGCCAAAATGAATTTGATTTATTAGTATCGTACATGGAACAGTAAGTACCTTATCCGAGTTTATAATACATATTAGTGGAAGTGTTGGAGAATTTGTTTTTTAATATTAGACAAGGAGAACTCAGCAACCCAACATCCAATGCAAGGGGTAGGATGGTGGCTTTGCAAAAATGGGAGGAACTGACGTCCCTCCTTAACAGTGATGGTAGTGGAGATACCAAAACTACAGAAAAATGGAAAAAGGTTTAGTATTATTATTAATTTATTAGGTATAAAGATGGAGGTTTATTTATCATAAAAAAATATTTAGTGGCATAATATTAATAACTCTGCATGTTTAAGGTGTGGAGTGACTACAAAAATAATATAAAAAAGAAGGCTGCTCGATTACATAGAGCAGCCCATGGCACAGGTGGTGGGCCAGCTATATTAACAAAATTGACGGACATAGAACAAAGGGTCCTAAAAATTGGTGTGCTAGTAGCAACGGGCTTGGCAATTCCGGAGGCAGGATTTTCTCAGGTTTACTAATTAACTATTTTATTTATGCTTGGTTTTTTTTATTATATACATAACTCTTGATCTATTTCAGGATATTTTACAATTACCTGAAGAACGTCAACCTGAGGTCCAATTGGAAATTGAAGGAAATAAGTTGTTGGGTATATTAGCATTAACAAGAATTTGCCTATAAATTAAAGAAGATGGAAAAGAAGATGATGAAGATCGTCGTACAAGAACACCATTAAATGAATAAAAATTGCTTAAAGATTAACCTGATCATTTCGCCCTATGGAACAATGCCATTCTAATTTTACGTTTGATGGGATTTAAAAGAGAAAATAAGAAAAAAGGTGGTAGCATATCTGTAACTTATGGAAAAATTACCATGCATCACAAATTGGATTCATAATATTAGCACAATTAAGAATTTATGGCAATATTTTTGTAAAGAATATAAAATAACAAATTTGTTGATAAAGATATTAAGAAAGATGCGGAGCCATCGTGTAGGGAATACAAACCCTACCTGTCAACAATTTGAGAGTACGTATAAAACATTAATTGTGAATCATTTCACTTCAATTCTCTCTTTGGGGGCTAAATGTGAGAAAGTCAATACTATAACACATTGAGTAATTTGGATATGCTTCTAAATGAAAATACTTGTCAGCCACCAAGGATTAATGAGCAAATAGGAAAGTTATGAATCGAAAATATGGGCGGTAGCAGTTCAGAGGAACCTAAAAGCGAACTAGTTATAGAAACTAGAAAACATGTCCCTTAAAAAATTGTTTAACACATCCCCGCCACAAGATCATGATTATATTCATTCCATAGATATAACGAAAATATCGCTTCAAGAAATAATAGATGGAGACAGTACAGAGTGCTTAGTGCGAGTTTTGGAGTTACCAATGTTCTCTCAAAAGGATTATGCGTCGCGTCGCCTTCAAAAGTCATAACAAAAAACTTTCAAACTTTCAAGTGTTCTTGTAAGATTTGGTGTGAACTATGAACTGTGAAGATATTTGTTAAATATAAAATAAACAAAATACGCAAAATGAAGACAAGCCAAAATGAATTTGATTTATTAGTATCGTACATGGAACAGTAAGTACCTTATCCGAGTTTATAATACATATTAGTGGAAGTGTTGGAGAATTTGTTTTTTTATATTAGACAAGGAGAACTCAGCAACCCAACATCCAATGCAAGGGGTAGGATGGTGGCTTTGCAAAAATGGGAGGAACTGACGTCCCTCCTTAACAGTGATGGTAGTGGAGATACCAAAACTACAGAAAAATGGAAAAAGGTTTAGTATTATTATTAATTTATTAGGTATAAAGATGGAGGTTTATTTATCATAAAAAAATATTTAGTGGCATAATATTAATAACTCTGCATGTTTAAGGTGTGGAGTAACTACAAAAATAATATAAAAAAGAAGGCTGCTCGATTACATAGAGCAGCCCATGGCACAGGTGGTGGGCCAGCTATATTAACAAAATTGACGGACATAGAACAAAGGGTCCTAAAAATTGGTGTGCTAGTAGCAACGGGCTTGGCAATTCCGGAGGCAGGATTTTCTCAGGTTTACTAATTAACTATTTTATTTATGCTTGGTTTTTTTTATTATATACATAACTCTTGATCTATTTCAGGATATTTTACAATTACCTGAAGAACGTCAACCTGAGGTCCAATTGGAAATTGAAGGAAATAAGTTGTTGGGTATATTAGCATTAACAAGAATTTGCCTATAAATTAAAGATGGAAAAGAAGATGATGAAGATCGTCGTACAAGAACACCATTAAATGAATAAAAATTGCTTAAAGATTAACCTGATCATTTCGCCCTATGGAACAATGCCATTCTAATTTTACGTTTGATGGGATTTAAAAGAGAAAATAAGAAAAAAGGTGGTAGCATATCTGTAACTTATGGAAAAATTACCATGCATCACAAATTGGATTCATAATATTAGCACAATTAAGAATTTATGGCAATATTTTTGTAAAGAATATAAAATAACAAATTTGTTGATAAAGATATTAAGAAAGATGCGGAGCCATCGTGTAGGGAATACAAACCCTACCTGTCAACAATTTGAGAGTACGTATAAAACATTAATTGTGAATCATTTCACTTCAATTCTCTCTTTGGGGGCTAAATGTGAGAAAGTCAATACTATAACACATTGAGTAATTTGGATATGCTTCTAAATGAAAATACTTGTCAGCCACCAAGGATTAATGAGCAAATAGGGAAGTTCTTAATCGAAAATATGGGCGGTAGCAATTCAGAGGAACCTGAAAGCAAACTTGTTGTAGAAACTAGAAAACATGTCCCTTAAAAAACTGTTTAACACATCCCCGCCACAAGATCATGATTATATTCATTCCATAGATATGACGAAAATATCGCTACAAGAAATAATAGATGGCGACAGTACAGAGTGCTTAGTGCGAGTTTTGGAGTTACCAATGTTCTCTCAAAAGGATTATGCGTCGCGTCGCCTTCAAAAGTCATAACAAAAAACTTTCAAACTTTCAAGTGTTCTTGTAAGATTTGGTGTGAACTATGAACTGTGAAGATATTTGTTAAATATAAATTTATAAACAAAATACGCAAAATGAAGACAAGCCAAAATTAATTTGATTTATTAGTATCGTACATGGAACAGTAAGTACCTTATCCAAGTTTATAATATTAACGCTGGAAAGAGCTCAAAGGGCGGTTATTAAAGTAATATTACGAAAACCGGCTAGATACCCTACTGCAAAAGTCTTTTCCGACTTGGACGTACTTAGCGTACGCGGTCTTTTCATTCTCCGTGTCGTAACCCGAGTTCATCGTAATACAAAATCAACTAGAACCAGTACAGATTTTATTAAAAAAAGAGTAACTTCCCTCCCTACTCACAGAGTTCAAACATCTTTCGCTCAAAGATTTAGTTTTTATCTCCATCATCGAGTATACAATAGAGTAAATAAGGAGTGCTCAATCTACAACCTCACTGACAAGGAAGTAAAATCCAAAGTAGAGAAATGGCTAGCCAACCTAAAATATTTCGACATCGAAAACGTCATAAGGGGACTCTGTTAATACTAGGCGCGCTTACTCAACACCCACACTCACACACTCTATCACACACACACATACACACACACACACACACTCACACACACACATACATACACACTCACACACATCCTTTATTATTCTTATTATCCTTTATTGCTATAACCATCCTAGTCGCATATTTTGGTGCCCGGGTGTATCAACAGTGGTTACCCACGAAACAAGCCTAGAGCTTAGTGTGGGAACCATGGTTACCTCAACAGCAAAAAACTAATGGCTAATAATAATATTGTAACTATAACCGAGCATGTATGTAAGCTGTAATGTAAGAAAATTTGGTAAGCAATAAAGATTTTGTATTTTTTTTTTATATTTCTATGCTAGTGGAAGTGTTGGAGAATTTGTTTTTTTAATACTAGACAAGGAGATCTCAGCAAGCCAACATCCAATGCAAGGGGTAGGGTGGTGGCTTTGCAAAAATGGGAGGAACTGACGTCCCTCCTTAACAGTGATGGTAGTGGAGATACCAAAACTACAGAAAAATGGAAAAAGGTTTAGTATTATTATTAATTTATGAGGTATAAAGATGGAGGTTTATTTATCATAAAAAAATATTTAGTTGCTTAAGTTGTTTAAGGTGTGGAGTGACTACAAAAATTCCTATTCGTTCCTAGTATCTACGCACAATATCGTGTCTACCTAGGACTTACTGAATTAAAAGTACTACCAACAAAAAAATAATATAAAAAAGAAGGCTGCTCGATTACATAGAGCAGCCCATGGCACAGGTGGTGGGCCAGCTATATTAACAAAATTGACGGACATAGAACAAAGGGTCCTAAATTTAATTGGTGTGCAAGTAGCAACGGGCTTGGCAATTCCGGAGGCAGGATTTTCTCAGGTTTACTAATTAACTATTTTATTTATGCTTGGTTTTTTTTAAATATGCAGCATTAATTTTTTTATCATATACATAACTCTTAATCTATTTCAGGATATTTTACAATTACCTGAAGAGCATCAACTTGAGGTCCAATTGGAAATTGAAGGAAGTAAGTTGTTGGGTATATTAGCATTAACAAGAATTTGCCTATAAATTAAAGAAGATGGAAAAGATGATGAAGATCGTCGTACAAGAACACCATTAAATGAGTAAAAATTGCTTAACGATTAACCTGATAATTTCGCCCTATGGAACAATGCCATTCTAATTTTACGTTTGATGGGTTTTAAAAGAGAAAATAAGAAAAAAGATGGTTTCATATCAGTAACTTATGGAAAAATTACCATGCATCAAAAATTGGATTCATAATATTAGCACAATTAAGAATTTATGGCAATATTTTTGTAAAGAATATATAATAACAAGTTTGTTGATTGATATGACGAAAATATCGCTTCAAAATCCTTCCATTAACTTGTTAAATGGCATCAAAACGATCACAAAAAAGCAACATACATTTTATAAAATTACCCTCACATAAATGAGACATCAAAACAAATTCAGTCATCTGCTCTCAAAAATATCAGCTTTGATTATTTAACATGTTATGCACACAATGATAAACTAAAAAATATATAATTAATTTGACAATAAAATTAGTTATCTACAGTCGGCATACATGAGGAAAATGGCAAGAAGCCATAAAGAACTGGATAACCTGAATGAAAATAACACCTGGGACTACTGTGAAAACCTGTGAATGTAAAGACTAAGTAGTAAGTGGGTGTTCAAAACTAAAAAATGTAATGGTAATGTTCAACATAAAGCTAGACTAGTAGCTAGGGGCTTTGAACAAAGTGATATATTAGATCCATATGAAATTTATGCTCCAGTGGCAAAATTATCCACATTAAGATTATTCGTGTCTAAAAAATCTGCGAGCGAGACTCGCGAAGCCAGAATTCGTCATCGACAGGAGCAAAAGGATGCCCTGGACATTGCAACTGCTGCAAGATCTTTACTTTATGGCCCAGGAATCGACGATTCGCTGTAAGTTACAAAAAACATTTTTTTTTCCACTTTTATTGTTACTGAAAACTTTAAATGCGTTTTTCTCGGAACCGTGTTTTCAAAGTCGGTTGTCAAATGTTCTCGAAAACTACTCAACCGATCTCGATGAAATTTTGCACAGGTGTTCGAGATACAATTTACTCGTCTAATATATAACTTTCACTACGTTCGCGGTTTGCGTTGTTAAACAATAATTTGAGTAATTTATTCTGCAATAGACATTATCATAATATAGTGAAATTGTATATGTCGACGCAAGGCTGATGTAAACTTCAAAAACAATTATATTAAGTTTAAATTTTACAGTTAAATATGACTGGATAGTTTTAAATTAGTTAAAACTAGATTAATGTAATCAGTTTCCTATTTTTCAATATATAAAGTTGTGTTATGATTTGCAGTTGCTATGACAGCAAATCATCACTAACAAAAAGGTTTTTTTAAATGGAGGTTTAAAAATAAGTTATCTATTGCTAAATTCATTTCATGATTAATAAACTATATGCGTTAGTTTTAAAATAATTTCTGTTTTAATTCATGTATAACAAATAGTTGATTGAACTACTGTGTGTCAAGCGCCAATAGGGCGCGCGTTTAAAATGTTTAGATAAATGTTTTTAAACTATAGAGCATTTATTTAATGTTAAATTCGAGTATTAAAAATAGTAAAACTTATTTACAAATCATAGTTTGTTACCTTAATCAATGTTAACTACAATTTGTGAAAACATAAGATGTGTAATGACTTCGCAACGACGCGAGTACGCCATCTTTCGGGATGAGGAGGAATAAAATAATGGCGAGCCGCTGCGAGGTCACGTAGGCGATTTAAAAACAAATACTGTGAAAAAGTGTGTCCAAAAACTGTGTGAGTACTGTTTTTGTTGTTTGATAAATAAAATAAACGTTGTGCATTCATTATGAGTGAGTTTCATGGTGGAGATAGTGGCATCAGCACTGCTGACGCCACTGTCTCCACGCCTAATAATCCTGGTGCCTCGTTATATATTATACTGTTTAATGGTTGTTAGTGTTGTATAAAAGTTTTAAATACAAATATAAACAGTAGAAATTATAAGTTTTATATAACAAACTGTGGCAAAGGCTAACTTAGGGCGATGGAACCCTATATGGAAATATATTTCTGATGTTTAGGGAGAAAATAAAATTGCAACTTGCAATCAATGTTTCAGCAATTTTTCATATCGAACTTCACTCACTAGTTTAAAAACACTAGCACAGCCATAGATCAATCATTATTTTCAATTGGCCTACCACACGCATACATTGAAATAATTGTATTATCGGCTGTAAAAAAAAGATATACACGAATTGATAGACAAAAATGTTATTCCAAAATCCTATCATATAGTCTATTTATTATAAAGGCGTTCTTGAATTGCCCTGAACGCCTTTATAATATACGTACTGTATGATAAAGTAGTTCATTATCACTATTAAGCATTATTTAACTACTTTATTAGCTTAAACACTCAGTGCTTCTGATCAATTACGATCTGAGCAATTAGCAGAAGGAAAGAAAGAAGGCCAAATATTTATGCTTATTCAAGCAATTAGTACTCGTTGGAATTCTTGTTTGGACATGATGGAAAGATTTACAGATGATAATATATAATGCGTTCAGAAATGATCAAGAGATACATAAAATGGGAAAAAACTAGACACCAAATAAATAAAAATGTATCTTGATAATAAAATTAGAGAATGCATTGCCTAAACTTTTAACGTACACAAGTTTTACAATAAAACGTTTGAAAAATCACTGAATAGCAACAAATCGTTGATTCATATGGATTTTTCTGAAAATTATGCCTATAAAGATAGGAAGTACCCAAAGGGCATGCACTTTGGTGGTAGTCGGGGCAAGTTTGTCTTCACACAGCGGTTGTCTATTTTCTTGGCATAATATGCGTGTTCAAACGTTACGACGCAGCGGCGTTGTGGGCTCATTTAGACCAGTTAATCAAATTCGTATCAAATAAATTACCTCTAATGAGCCATCTTCACATTTTAACCGCGGGTCCTTCTAGCCAGTACAGAAATAAGTATACTTTTTTATATTCTCACTCAATCAAAGAATGATTTCCCTCAACTAAGGCTTGTTAGTTGGAACTATCAAGAAGTTGGGCACGGAAAAGGAGCCCCTGATGGTATCGGTGCAGTAATTAAGAGAACTGCAGATTATCAAATTAAGTGTCGTTATTCGAAAGTATGTTAAAAATGTGTAAATTAAAATTGTCGAGGAAGACGATATTAAAATAAAAGATTTGATACTGCCCAAAGATATCGCAACTTTCAAAGACACTATGGGAGTTCATCAGGTAAATTTTTAAATATGTTTAGTGCTACTGTGTTTGATTCTCAAACGTGTTAATTCTAATTTTATTTTTCTTTGAGGTTGTATGGTCGTCTGATTCAATCACGATATTTACAAAAAAGCATTAAAGTCCGTTGGGATAAGTTCGGAAGTGGGGTGGAGTAGGTTAATTCAAATTTCTACTACATTCGACGCCTTATTATTGGCAAAACCGAGCTCATTAGATATACGGTATAATTCATAAATACCAATTTCCCATGCCTCAAAGGCATAAGAGAAAAACATCGCGAGCAAGTTACACCAAGGAGGATTTGGATATAACAATACAAAAAGTGTGGAACGGCGAAATTATCAAATTATGCAGCATCTATTTCATACAAGATACCAAAATCTACTCTTAATGATTCAGTTTTGAAGAAAACTGGCTTAGTAAGTCAGACTATGGGGAACCCACCAGCGATACCGTCTGACATAGAGGCCAAATTAACGCAGTGTCTACGAGTAATAGAAAAATGGGGCTTGGGTTTGTCAAAGCATGAAGTATTGAGTGTATATACATAAATTCAAGCTTTTTCCCCAGAATTGGTAGGCAGAGGTGCAACCATGACACCCACGTTTTGCCGCATATTTTCTGTCCCACGATGTGAACCTATCTTCATATCGGGCACAAATTGTTGACGTGAATAAGAATTAAATTATATTTATAATTGTACGTATTAAATTAAATGTATGCCATGGGTAATCAAAGTTGGACACCAATAAATAAAAAAATAAAATAATATTCCTGACTCTGGCCTAAAATGAATAGAAAATCCAATTACTTTTCCCAACCCAGGATTCGAAGCCGAATCCACAGCTTTTTTTTATTTTAATGTTTCTCAATTAAATTCATATGTACTTAAATACACACGGGAGCAAAAAAATCGACTCAGAGCGCATCTTTGCGCTAAAATGTCTCTAGGACGAAAACTTTAACATAAAATAAATTTTTGGGTCCAACACCTTACAGTCCTGAGTCTTACCTATAAGGTCATACCAAAATTTGCAGTCTCATCTTTTCTGCTACTCAATAGGCCGCTGTGATAGGTCAAGAGAAGATATTACACTCGTCAGCCCTGCATTCATTGTGAGTTTATGAGTCCCATAAAAGCCCATCTGTTAGCCTAATCTCTATCAGGTGCCCTTTAAACGTCACCCGGTACACATCTGCTTAATTACGAGTAAACAATATTACCTGGAAATGGACACAACAAGTGAAATTGCGGCCCAAGTGGTTGCATTATTGGAAGAAGGAAAGACACAACGCGAAGTTGCTCGAGTGCTGCACATAAGTCAGTCTGCCGTTTCAAGAGTATACAGAAGATACCAGGACACTGGAAGCTTTAGTCGGAGAAAAGGTTCTGGCAGAAAGCGGTCCACATCAGAGAGAGATGACCGATTCATTGTCAGCACTTCACTGAGAAATCGGGCTCTATCAGGCGTCCAAGTTCAACAACAACTCAGAGAAACGCGGGGTTTATCTGTCAGTAGGTGGACAGTAAGAAGACGACTCAAGGCAGCCAACCTTACCCCAAAACGACCAGTGAGAGGCCCCAAACTAACCACAGCCCACCGTGCAGCTCGTCTTCGTTTCGCTAGAGAACACGTTGATTGGACATACGATCAATGGCGCACCGTATTATTCTCTGATGAGAGCAGAGTCTGTCTGCATGGCAGCGATAGAAGAGGACGAGTGTATAGAAGGCCAGGAGAGAGATTTGCACAATGCTGCATAGCTGAAAATGTTGCTTTTGGAGGAGGGTCTTGTATGGTGTGGGGTGGCATTTCAATCGAAGGGAAAACCGAGTTGGTTTTTGTAGAAACTGGGGGACGGCAAAGAGGTCTGACTGCAGAACGATATATTGAAGAAATTTTGGGAGAACACGTTATTCCTTACGCAGGATTTATAGGCGAAAACTTTGTTCTGATGCACGATAATGCGCGTCCACACACAGCAACCTGCGTACGACAATACCTAAATGAAGTGCAAATAAAAATTATGGACTGGCCAGCGCGTAGCCCGGACTTAAATCCCATTGAACATTTGTGGGATCAACTCAAAAGGAAAGTTCGAGCAAGAAATCCTATCCCAGCAACCAAAGACGAGCTTAAAGCTGCACTTTCGGAGGAGTGGGAAGCTATACCGCAGAATAACGTGGTCAAGCTTATTAAAACAATGAAAAGCCGATTGCAAGCTATAATTAGGGCAAGGGGGGGTAACACTAAATATTGATAATGTTTCATTTGTAATTAATTTAAAAAAAACTGACATCAACTTGTTTAATTTTTTTATTTTTCGCTTGTCATTTTAGTATTTTTCCGCTACTTAACACTAAAGCTGATGTTTAGTAGTGAACCAAACCATTAATTTTATTAAACCTAGGCTCATTTTAAAGCTAAGACCTAGAATTTAAAGAATTTAGGATAAACAATGGTATTTAGGTTTTATTTTTTTTGTCAGAGATGTTACAACGGCAGTTTAAAGTTTGAGTCGATTTTTTTGCTCCCGTGTGTATTTACATAAAAAGGTTCTTTTTTCATAAAACACAAACACAAAAATTTATCATAAGTCTCAACTATATTCAATATTGAATCTTTCTTTATTTTGTTTTAGTTACCAGAACAAGCAAGCATATGCACTAACTGCTGGCTGCAAAACAATCAATCTGTAGGCAACGAGCAAGATTTTATTCCAATTCCGCAGCAAGAAGATTGTAAGAGTCTCGATACTTTTGGACATACAACAAACACAAGTACATACTACGTACTTCATATTCATAATAAAATATATATAATAAATATGTATTATTGTATGATAAAGTTCAGAGTTTAATCAAGCACTTGTTGTAAATTGATATAGTCATACGATTTATTTTAAGTGTTTTTTGTACGACTGTTATATGCTGCAAATAAATTATTATTATATTATTATATATTTTGTGCCTAGCTGCTATAATGTCGAGGGATGACAAGCAGGATTGTGCCATAAATTGCGCCGAGACATGCCGCGTTGGCATACGAGTACCTCCATTTTAACCCGAAAAACCTGCAATGTGGTTTTCACAACTAGAAACGCAGTTCGCCCTGTCCAACACAGTGGTGTAGTGTCGCTAGTGAGCGACACCACGAAATACTAGCATTGCCTGCAACCCAGGCTAAAACAGCATTGGCAGTATATTTAATCAATGCTAAATCTGGAGAATCCCATGAACGATTTATTAGTAAGCCTTCGGTAACACGACTGCTACAAGCAAGTAGAGCAGCCTTGTCGACTGCATTTGTGCGTCTGTATTTAGGCATTCAAAATATGTCGAGGAATAATATTATTAACAGAAATCTATTGATACCCGAGGGCTTATTCGGAAACAGAGAGGCAAGAGTACCAATTGTAATTTGCGACGGTACATGCATTTATCTCCAAAAATCATCAAATTACTTATTTCAGAAAAACACTTATAGCTTGCACAAATATCGAAACCTTGTGAAATTCTTCTTACTCACGGCGTCTGATTGATTTTTAAGAAAAATGCAATAGAGGCATTGATAAAATTGAGCATACAGGAAGTTGACATGCCGCTACAGTTCGATAATACATATAATAATATTGAGAACGTTTTTTTAGATTTTGGACAGGGGTAACGTAAGCCAACTTCGCAAATATTTTAAATATAATTAATCCAGCATTGCCTGCAACGGACGCTAAAACTGCATTGGCAGTATATTTAATCAAAGCTAGATCTGGAGAATCCCATGAAAGATTTATAAGTAAGTCCTCGGTAACGCGACTGCTACAAGCAAGTAGAGTAGCCTTGTCGACTGCATTTGAGCCTCTGTATATATTCAAAGTATGTCAAGGAATAATATTATTAACAGAAATCTATCGATACCCAAGGGCTTATTCGAAAAGAGAAAGGCAGGAATATCAATTGTAATATGCGACGGTACATATATATATCTCCAAAAATCATCAAATTACTTATTTCAGAAAAACACTTATACCTAGCATAAATATCGAAACCTTGTGAAACTCTTTGTACTGGTGGCTTATGGATATTTCATTCAATTTACACACAATTTTTAGATAAAATTTGGTGGACAGATGAATCTATATTTAAAAGGATGGGTATTTGAACTTACACAATTTGCACGGGTGACACATTTAATGCGTGCAGCCCAGTCGCAATATCAATTTAAAGTCAACATTTGGACGGGAATATTGAATGGGAAAGTCGTTGGGCCGTTTGAAATGCCGGAAACATTAAATAGCGAGACTTACATTTTCTCCAAAATGATCTCCAGAACTTTTTAGAAGAGGTATCGCTAAGTATCTATACACAGATGTGGTTTCAACAAGATTGCTGTCCAGCGCAATTTGCCCGCCCTGTGCGTGAGTATTTAAATACTGAATTTCCCGGAAGGTGGTTTGGGCGACTTGGAACCATCACATGGCCTGCTCGATCTCCAGATTTAAATCCATTAGAATCTTTACTGGGGTTGCATAAAAAAAAGTATACGCAAAAAGCATTGAAACATGACTGAACTTCGCCAAAGGATAATTGAAGCAGCAAACGAAATAATTTTAATGAATATGCAAGATAATAAGGCAATCTTTTTTGAGACGCTGCATTTGTGCGTCTGTATACATATTCAAAATATGTCGAGGAATAATTTTATTAACAGAAATCTATTGATACCCGAGGGCTTATTCGGAAACAGAGAGGCAAGAGTACCAATTGTAATATACGACGGTACATCCATACGAGTATATCTCCAAAAATCATCAAATTACTTATTTCAGAAAAACTTATAGCTGGACAAATATCGAAACCTTGTGAAACCCTTTCTACTGGTGGCTTCTGATGGATACATTATAGATATTTTAGGCCCATATCCGGCAGCTGAGTCTGACGCTGACATCACGAAAGCCTTGGTCCAAAATGAAAATCAACTATTTAGACTTAAACTGATGATTTTATTTTTGACCGAGGCTTTCATGATGCCATCCCAGTTTTAAAGGATTTGAGATACTCTGTCTTCAAGCCTGAATCTTTAGACCCAAGGGAGACTCAGTTGCCAACCCTTAAGACCAACAATTCCAGATGTGTGTGGGTGAATACCAGAAGCTACATCTTTGAGCAGAACAACGTCGTTCAACAGAACCAATGTTAATGATTTTTTGTCAAACTGCAAGGCTTACTCCAAATTAAATAAATTCACTGCTTCGCACATATGGAACGTTGACGAAACATGTGTCACGACATTACAGGTGCGATCACATCTTCCAAAAGAGGAACACTTATAACACTTGCTTGTGCCATATATTCTGCTAGAAATTCAGTTCCGCCTATGTTCGTATTTCCCAGAATAAGATAAACGGATCTTTTTTTCATCCTGGACCATCATATGCGATTGGAGCGGGCATTTTTTCGGGATGGATGACGGAAGTAGATTTTTTTAAATTTATGGATTATTTCATTCAACATGTCAGCCAGACTTCACAGCCCTTTCTTCTTCTGGATAATCGGTGTTACGACGGTACAGTGGCAAGTGTACCGTGAAAAGACGGTACAGAGAAAAGGCTAGAGCAGATCTAATGGCTGATGTATTTGCCGACAGTAAGTGCAATCGATTTGCATTATTGTGGATGGTCGACCTCCAATAATGATTCCATGCTGGTTGTTACCGGACATTACATCAAAGAGAACGGGTTTATACTAAAATCCTATCTTTTAGAGTCATACCTCTTGCATTTAGCCTTACATGATACAGCCAAAAATTTGACGGAAGCAGTAAAAAAAAATTTTAGATTATTGGAAATTGATGAATAAAGTACTATTGGCTGTTTCTGACAACGGCAGCAACATTAAAGGCGCAATTGAGAGGTAACTCGGGTAGAAAAATTTCCCATGCTCCACCCATACGATAAATTTGGCAGTCAACGACGCGCTTAAACAGGCAGATATAGCCGATACAATCTTGAAAATAAAAGCTATGGTTAAGCACTTCAACCAAAGCAATGAAACATGGCAAAAACTTAAAAAATATCAAGAGCTATTACAGGATGTGCCTACTAGGTGGAACTCCACATATTTCATGATTAAGAGATGTGTGGAACTAAAGGAGCCTATTAATAGCGCTATGACAAATTTAGGAATGCAGACATTATCTTACTATGACTGGCAAATATGTGAAGAAATATGTGCAGTTCTTCAGCCGTGTGAAGAAGTTACACGAGAATTAAGTGGCCAAAATTATATTACTGTTAGTCTTGTTATACCAATTACCATTATACTAATTAAGGCGCATCAACAGACCGTCTTCGTCAAGATTTGATATCAAATACAAGTTAAAATTGAACTTATGGAGTGAAAAATCCAAGTATAAGCTGGTGTTTGTGCGCCGGTCAAAAGAAGAGAAGGCTTCAGAAGCATGTATAGTGCCTACTATTAAGCATGGCGGTGGTAATGTGATGGTTTGGTGATTTTTCCGAAACCCTGTATTCCCAACCATCTGGTAGCTGACTCGAGTACATGATTTTTACGCCATACCGTGTCAAAGAATGGCATTTTTAATGCGGCGAGTGCGCGGTAGCCACAAACAGTATAGTTCCTATTATGGGCCCTAGGAGACACAACAAAAACTTGCTTTGGCTCTGGATAACGACTCATCAATAAGCAGGATCAGCTTGCGAAGCGTAGAGTGCACACGCACTTGTTGTATCGCTGGGCCAACTTGCCTCCACCAATCCCAATTGTGGGCCACCGCACCCCATTGGCATCAGTAGTGCGGCACTTCATGGCCAAATACCCTTATTACAATAATCGCCCTTATTGGTTCCAGGAGATCCAGCGGAACAAGAAGGCGATTAACAACATGTGATGCATGCTGCAGCTGCAGCTCGTCGAGTGGATAGACAGGTCCATCAGGGGCTCCTCGACGGCAACGACGACACAGATGACTCCACCGCATCAAAAGTAGAAAACAAGGAACCAGAGCCGATGGAAGTCGTACAGACTTCAACCAGAAGAGGAAGAGGAGCTCCACCGTCGCCGCAATACGTCAACCGGCACCGGCAACGGCACCACAACGTCCAACGACACTAAAAAGAGGGCAAAGTTGTCCCCCAACAACAACTCGACGCCTTCTTCACCGACACCGACACTAACAACAGTGCAGACCAAACCCGCGCCTCCGCTGCCGCCGACCAATAAGCCGGCACAGACGCCAGCCCAGACACTAGCTCAGGCGCCAGCCGCGCAGAGACAGTCTGACAAGCGCCCGCGATATCCACCTCTCATAGTGGAATCGCTCCCAAATTGGGCTCACGACGCGCAGGCCTTGAAACGCAAGCTCGGCCACGCACCAAACGCCCACACGCACCTTGGCAAGGGCCTCAAATTCTTGCAGAAAACCGAAGAAGAATACCGCACGGTGCAGCGGTACCTGGCCAACTTAGAGAAAACCGAGAAAATCTTTTGGTTTTCTTACTCCCTGCCTGCGGAGAAGAGTGTGAAGACAGATAAAGGCCCAACAAGGTAGATCCGAATGCATCTACTTGGCCATACTAAAGAGGACCTACAACATCAGTGAGATCTACAAAATCTCGGAGCTAGTGGCACTGCCCTCTATAAAAGTGGAGTCGTGGCGAGGCAAGAAAAGCCCCGCTCAATGCCATCGCTGCCAGGAGTTCAGGCACTCTAGCCACAACTGCCACAGACAACTGGCATGCGTCAGATGCGATGAACAACACACCACCAGAGACTACCCGCGACCACGCAAAGAACCCGCCACCTGCGCCAAATGTGGTGGCGGACACCCGGCGAGCCACGGCTGGTGCCGTTCCTGACACCACGACAAGAACAGTTCGAATTCAGATCAGACCACAGCACCACGCTGCAACTGTCCAGGGTATTGCACGATTTCACACTGGCCAAACTTGGGCGTGAAAACACCGTCGCAGTATTCCTGGATATGGAGAAAGCGTTCGACCGAGTCTGGCACCGCGGCCTTGTGCACAAGGTAACCCTGTCCGACTCACCCCGTCGAATCACCAGTGATCCAGTCCTTCCTAAAGGACAGAAGATTCCACGGAATGATCAAAAGACAATTCTCCAGCTAACCCACTCAAGGAAGCTGCCTATCACCGGTCCTGTACGCTTGCTACACAGACGACATTCCTGTCAGGGAAGACGTCCACCTAGCGCTATACGCGGACGACATCGCTCTCTGCACGTCCTCCGTGTCGCCGAGGCACGCCATCACCAAGCTCCAGCGCAACCTGGACGAACTCCCTGCCTGGCCTTCCAAGTGGAAGATGACAGTGAAGGTCGGTAAAACACAGGCCCTGATGATCAAGCGTTCCCATCCCTGAGAAACAACCCGATGAAGTCATTACACATCACGATACACGATCAACGAATTTCCTGGATTGCCTCAGCCAAATATCTCGGATCGGATCAGCATCCACAAGAGTCTTCGCATGAACAAGCATGCCCGAACCATCGCTGCTCGAACGAAAATCGCTGCCGAGAATTAAATAATATTTGGTATTATTTATTAGTTGCCCATTAAAGTTGGTCGAGAGGTTCAATGAAAACATACCAAACAGACAAAACTTCTTTAACGTTTACAATATTAGTAGGTAACTTAACAGGAAATATTTATAGCTGTAGGAAATGTTTTTGTTGGTTTATCTTTTGTTAACGTCATACACCTGTTATTGTGACAAGGTTCTATTGCAATATCAATGTGCAGATATTATAATATGATAATGGATTTTCTAATTTTAATATAGCATAATATGAATGGAAGGACAACAAAATTGTATATTTGACTTCATGGCAATGATGAAGCTACAGCCAGAAAATACAAAAAATGGGTCTAAATCAACAAACACCTGTCTAAATAACAGATACATTGAGAGTACTGTACTATGTGGACGGGAGTCCCCAAAATGGACAATGTTACTAGGTATGCCAAATCGCTTGAAATGTTGTCTCAGTAAAGCCTTTGTGTATACAAACACACTAGTTTTTGTTGTAGTCAAAAATACCTAGTAGTTTTGATTTTATAGGTATTCAAAGTTTTGAAAAATATCGAGTCCCGCTACAGTCACCTGATCGCTTGTGACGTCATTGTATAACGCGCCGCACGGGCCACGACTCACTTCGTATCGAATCGCCAGCGAGTATAGTAGTTGTAATATAGCTTGCGCAGTATTTTGTTGTTGGTTTTCGTTCGCGTATTAAGTTAATAGTTTAATAATAGTAAATATTATTCGATTAATAAAATGGATGAAGGATTCGAAAAAGGGCAATCGGATAATCTACCTAAAATAGATGGATTAATGGTTGCGCATTACTTATCAACAAATAGTGATTTCGTTGCCGCCGAAATGCGAGGAATAAAAATGCAACGGTAAGTGAAATTTCCGTGCTACTACTTTGCTTAATAGTTTATCTGTTCTAAATTGTTTTATCAAAACAAAATACCCAACTAATGTCGTCATGGAAGAATGCAACTCAAATAGTAGAACTCCCTACCTACCATTAAATTTGTAAGTTAAAGACAACAAATATGTATGTATTATAGTTTTGTAGCTATTGGTAGGCACGTATGTATAATATAGGTAGGTAACGCTCTTCTTAGTAAATTTAAATGAATACATACATACCTATATTGATTTCGCATTTATAATATTAGTAGGAAGTAGGATAGGTACTTATATAAATGTAGTGGGTTGAACGTTACAGATGTACTAAACCTTTTTTATTTGTATTTTTTTACTTACAAAATAAGTAAGGCCATTTTAATCTCATTTTTATTGCAAATATAGATGTTTGAACAGATGTAATAAACCTTTTTTAGTTATTTGTTTTTTTCTACTAATAAAATACGTAAGGCCATTTATTTTTATTTGAAACTTATTTCAGATCGGCAAGAGACAGCTATGGCGATGATGCTATTGGTTATATTCAAGTAAAAAGAGTAGGTGATGTATGTACGGTTAAATGTAGAATCACGCCAGAACACCGCGTACGTACCACATCTTATCATTGCAGTTTAGAATGCAATGAAAAGGATCAAGAAGTTTTAAATGTTACCTGTACGTAATATTATAGTACTCTGTGGGTATAAATTCAACGGCACGGGCGCGCGACCACGAGCGGACTGAGTGAGCCAGTGAGCGTGTTATACTATGACGTCACACCGTAACCGGCAGCCCGGGTCGTACGGTTACAACTTTTTTTACTTCTAAATCGGAAACTAATTGACATATCGAAGTAATTCTTTCACTAGTATTTTTTATTTTTGCCAGAGAATATGGAGTGCTAATAATCAAAATTAGTTAACATTCTTCATTGTGGAATAAATTGTTTTGGAGTATTCTTAAATTTACATTTTCAAATGCATATGCCATATGGGTACGGCTCATATTTTTAGCGCGCTTTGTGTAAAATTGTTGTCCGAATAGTTAGCCCACAATTTTATTTTTATTAAAACTATTTTTATAAATACAAAGCAAAATGAAACTAAACAACTTATACGCAAAATGTTTTAAAGTACCTGGTTCAATAGTTCATGTTCTTATAACAATAAAAGTTGAAGTTTGGAGAATGTTGGTGTGAACCTATGTCCTGCAGTGGGCTGATATGCTTAAGCACATAAATTGAACTTTACAGATGCCATTGTCTGCGGTCGAAAGATGTCGAAGATATAGAGAGAAATTAAGACAGACAAATCCTGCAGATTGAAGAATTAAAAAAGAAGAATGTAGAGAGAACTAAGGCAAAAAAAAAGAAAAATATCAGATATGATTGAAGAACAAAAACAACTGAAAAGAAAGTAATGGAGGAAGGATTCTTTTTTTATTTGCTAAGAGCCAATATAAGTCTAAACCTTAGAAGGTTATTGATAAATAAAAATATTTAAATACAAATTTTTTAACGACCTTTTATCCATTAATAAGCTTTTACCTATTTATTACTCACAAAATAAATAGAAATCTAAATATGCACCTACACACACAAACTATAGAATGCAAAAGAAACTCTTTGTCAGAGGTATGGTGTATGTTTACAAATTCTGTAGTAACACATTATTTCAGTAGTGAAACATTCTGTTGTGATTTCTGTTGTGCGATAACCCAAAAAATATTACCCCAAGTTACATCATTTTTATGTCCGGAATTTTTAAATATAGCTATCTAGACATGCCATGACAGACTTTACAATAGCTGCACCTTCAATCAATTTCATCAAAGAACTAGAAACAGGGATTATGCAAATTAAATACTTCAAATAATTTATTCAAATTATACAGTTACAATATTATAGATTTTATATGCTAATATAAGTTGATTTAGGAAACCATTAGGTAGAATTAAAAGCAGTTACGAAAAAGGTAGCACAATAGGGAATATGCATGACAATTTTTTATATTTTTAATCGATTCTGTATGTTATTACATTACAGGAAAAAAATATAGGGCTTTAAAAATATCAATCAAATAAGTACAAAAAAATAATCAAAACTGCTATCAGTTTCGAAGCATTTAAACGCCATTTTGGCGCAAACTCGCTGTGACGTCAGAGTCTACTATATCAGCAATGTAGTGTTTGGATTAAATTTCTTTAATTAATTGCTACAGATCTATATTTCGTCACAAAATAATCTATTTTTTTAAATAATATAAAAAAAAACATAAAATAACTCTTTAACAAACGTTTTATTTTAACACCCAACAAGCTAAAAGTTCATAATATAGTGTACTTTGTCGTCACTTTCCTTTTCAAGCGATAACACCGCGTTTCGAAAAAATGTCGCGCCAAATTTGAAATTTCATTTTTTAAGTATTTATTTTACCGATTTAGAGTTGATGAATTTAAAAAATATGTTTAAGGTATATTTCTATATCAATAAAGATTACAAAAAAAAATATTTGACTTATTTTGGAGTCTCATGCATATTCCCTATTTTCACACGCTAGAGACAAGAATACAGTAAATAGTTTATCTGAGCGATAAAATAATGTGATTAGTGAGTAGTAGCTTGAAAAATACAAAAATTGACGCTCAAAATAACACATTCTACACAAACCATAATGCGACCAATATAGTTAAAAACCCAAAATATCCATAAGATGAAACACCAATGACTCCCTGAAGGATAACGAAAAACAACACGAAATTAACCACTGACTAGTGCATATAAAGATTCCCAGTCCTTATAGTCTTTAATTAACAAAGTGGAAACAAGCTAGGATGCACTGACCTATATTTCAAAATTCGAACTTTTCAAAAATTGTTTATCGTGAATTTCAAAGCCCTGCTATCAAAGCCTACCAGGTGGAAACCGTTTGGAAACCTCAGCCGCACAGTCGGTATATCGACAACAGTCCAATATTAATTATGCTATAGTCATGGGACTTATCCTTGTCCCATTTTACAAAAGCGAACAAACTGGAAATCATTTTTTTATCTGTATATGATAAACAAAATTCAAAATAAATATAAAATAAGAAACGAGCTGTTGCCTCAAACCACCATTTTGGAAAATAAGACATGTCAAATATCAATTGTCAATTATCATATGTCTATTCCAAATTGTCTATGATCAAGATCGTTTAATCGTTAAATGTTTGTTGCATTTCAATCGACTTCAAAAAAAAGGGATTATCATTTCAATGTGTATGTTCGTTGTATTCCTAAAATTGCTCAATTTTTAGATATGTTAGTCGACACAAGCGTCTGAACACGTGTGCCAAATATAAATGTTCGGTATGTAGATACAAAAGTTAAAATTCTGAGAAAGTGTTACTTCGCAGCACTCTCCTACACTTTCTACGGCGCATATTTGACATTGTATGTGTAACATGCATTATGCAGGCGCCACACATAGCAGCAATATTTGTACACTTTTTTAAACACTTATTTGAACACATGTGTGGCACAGTTAGATTGTGTGACAAACTGTAGATAATAAAATATTATAATTTATAGATTTAAATGCTTGATGAAAAAAATAATTAATGTAATACAACTCTTATTTAAGCTTAATTCCATCTTACATCATGTGAGTTGTGATTCTATTATCACTAGCTTATGTGATATCTAATATTTATATAATTTCACATGACTTAATTAAAATTATTTGTGTTTAATATTATTTCAAATTTGTCTCTATGATGAATATTTGCACACCATTTTAAATATGGTATAATGTATTTAGAAACAATTCATTATTAACACCTTACCATGTATACATTGTACCAATTCTACAAAGACCAAGCTTTAAATTTTAAAAAACTATTTGATAATGACACTGCTGGGGGTTGTTCATCCAAAAATGAATTGTAATATTGAGAACATATTAAAGCAGGTCTGTAGAGAATTCCGCCTGACACAGGTTCTGTCGGGGCATGGCTGTTTCGGCAGATACCTGTGGCGGGTGGCAAGAAGGGAAGAATCCGCCGTGTGTCACCATTGTGACAACTGCCTGGAGGACACAGCCCAGCACACTCTCTCGGAGTGTCCAGCTTGGGAAGAGGAGCGTGCAGCTCTCCGAGCAGCCATCGGAGAAGACCTCTCACTCTCAGCCGTGATTCCTTCCATGGTTGAGAGTAGGAGGTCATGGCAGGCCATGCTCACCTTCTGTGAGATCATTGTCTCGCAGAAGGAGAGTGCGGGGCGGGATCGTGAGCGGAACGATCCCACCCGCCGCCGCCAACCGAGAAGGAGGCGCCGGGTGAATGACAATGGCTGACCCGGCGCCCCGCCCAGTGGTCAAGGGGCGCCAGAATTCCACCACGGTATCCCCTGCCTGTCGTAAGAGGCGACTAAAAGGGGTCATCGGGGTCGCTAAGCACACAGCGGGGGCTGTGTGCTCATGTCGGGAGTGACCCCGAGATGGGCGGCAGAACGTGTGGCCTCGTGTCTGTCGCGGACGCCCATCTCACCATGGGCGTCCGAAGTAGGGAAAGTGAGGGCATCTGCGCCCTCCCAACCTGTGAGGAGCCATATTTGGCAGTGCGCCGGGTGACACGGCGAGTTAAATGGGCGCCATATGCCTGTCCACATCGCCTGTCACCCATAACGCGCGTGATGGCCACCGAGAGGTTTTAGTCGGTATGCCGGCAAAAGATCTTTTTAGATCTCGGTAGGGACCCAGCCTGATAACAGGCTGGAAGGCTGGAGACCCCGACATGCCCCTTCCGATCTCCCCCGAGTGTCGGAAGGAAGGCTAAAGGAGCTTTACTCTCGTTAAAAAAAAAAAAAAAAAAAAGGTCTGTAGAGAATGAATGAACACTCATACATGGGCCTATGCTGCTGGATGGGTTGTTAGCAAATTATTAAACCAAATAGACTGCTGTGAATACTAAGACTCTTTGAATACTAAAACAAGTCTTGAGACTCATGAATTATGACCATGTTTAAGAATATTTAAAAAAAAGGAAGAATTTTATAAAGCTAAGAATAAAATAAAAAATGAATCATTTATCAAATTACATTGGCGTTTTAATTTATTTACTAATGATTAAATACACCCATCTACACATACAATTATAAATTGTTTTTAAACTTAGATGTAAGTTTAGATACATTTTATTCAATTAATACATTTTTAAATACTTTTAATTATAAAATTAATCGCGTCCCGTGCCGCCGGTAAGGCTGTATAAATAAAGACTTTTGCTTACATTATAACATATTTAAAAAAATAGTGTGGTGGAAAGTTAGTTTGCGTATTTGCCATTCGGTATGGGTTTTTCGACCACACATCAAAGTGTTTAAATTTTATTTGTGTGCGTATCCTGCCACATTTGCGCAAAGTTTAGTTCACGTTCAGTTATTTGTTAATAAACGAGCGCGGAACGCAGTTTAAATTTATTAGCAAGATGGACTAGACAAACGAAATTGTACATGAATTTATTGAGTTGCTTGAAGCAGAACCATGTATATGGAACCCCAAATGCAAAAATCATAAAAATTAAAATTTAGTTAATGATGCCTGGTTAAGAATAGCCAATAAGTTGTCAGTGCCCTGCTCAATAGAAGAAATGAAAAAGAAACACGATATTTACACAATACAGAAAATGTATAAAAAAAAAGTAAAGAAGTCGAAAAAAACAGGATCTGGTACTGAGGAAATTTACAGACCATCTTGATTTGCATTTAATGCAATACATAATTTTATGGGTACTATGTACGATTATCATCCGACAATATCTACTGAGACTCAGGTAATTAAAAATTTATTTTCTTTTTCATTTCTTCTATTGAGCAGGGCACTGACAACTTACTGGTTATTCTTAACCAGGCATCATTAACTAAATTTTAATTTTTATGATTTTTGCATTTGGGGTTCCATATACATGGTTCTGCTTCAAGCAACTCAATAAATTCATGTACAATTTCGTTTATCTAGTCCATTTTGCTAATAAATTTAAACTGCTTTCCGCGCTCGTTTATTAACAAATAACTGAACGTGAACTAAACTTTGCGCAAATGTGGCAGGATACGCACACAAATAAAATTTAAACACTTTGATGTGTGGTCGAAAAACCCATACCGAATGGCAAATACGCAAACTAACTTTCCACCACACTATTTTTTTAAATATGTTATAATGTATGCAAAAGTCTTTATTTATACAGCCTTACCGGCGGCACGGGACGCGATTAATTTTATAATTAAAAGTATTTAAAAATGTATTAATTGAATAAAATGTATCTAAACTTACATCTAAGTTTAAAAACAATTTATAATTGTATGTGTAGATGGGTGTATTTAATCATTAGTAAATAAATTAAAACGCCAATGTAATTTGATAAATGATTCATTTTTTATTTTATTCTTAGCTTTATAAAATTCTTCCTTTTTTTTAAATATTCTTAAACATGGTCATAATTCATGAGTCTCAAGACTTGTTTTAGTATTCAAAGAGTCTTAGTATTCACAGCAGTCTATTTGGTTTAATAATTTGCTAACAACCCATCCAGCAGCATAGGCCCATGTATGAGTGTTCATTCATTCTCTACAGGCCTGCTTTAATATGTTCTCAATATTACAATTCATTTTTGGATGAACAACCCCCAGCAGTGTCATTATCAAATAGTTTTTTAAAATTTAAAGCTTGGTCTTTGTAGAATTGGTACAATGTATACATGGTAAGGTGTTAATAATGAATTGTTTCTAAATACATTATACCATATTTAAAATGGTGTGCAAATATTCATCATAGAGACAAATTTGAACCTATAATAATATTAAACACAAATAATTTTAATTAAAAGTCATGTGAAATTATATCTATATTAGATATCACATAAGCTAGTAGTAATGGCCATTATTGCTATTTCAAAATAACTTCACCAACTGGTGAATATGCAAGTCGTAGCAGGTTAAACATAGCTGCTATAACTTACTACTTAAATATTTATATGACACAAGTTTCATTATGCGACTTAGTGAGCAAACCAGCATTTAAGCTGAAAACACATTGTAGGTTTTTGTCTTACGCATAGAGTAAAGAGTACAAAACTATGGTAAAGAGCACATCTTACATGGTTCGTACGGGTCGTCAGAGGGCCCACGTACGTTTTTATTTTTTTAATTTCATTGACAAAGGACGGTTTTCCCGTCTGCCAATGACTAAGCTTTTAGGGATGGAAGAGTCGATTTTTATGTACTATTTATCTCATCTCTATATAAACAAATAAATAATATATTTTATTAAATGAAATCAATCCTAGTTGGCGCTTATTATAAGCAGTTCTTATCTGTGATAACCTGTGGTACTATCACATTCGTAATCACATTCGAGTTTGCAACTGTTTTATTGTCAAAATCAATGATTCAATTAACATTAAATCACACATCAATCAATTATATAATACTGTGATTGATTAAATTCTGTACACAAACATAGATTACATATTGAGAATAAATTTACTGTGGAAAAATGTTAAGCAACAATGCCGTGTACACATATTAGAAATACTTATGTATAAAATGTGTGAATTCCAAAGTAGGCAAGATCGTGTTTCGAGCACACGTCTTGTTCTTGTTGTCTTTTTTTTATATATTTCTACTACCAGTGTCATTTTAAAAGAAAACAAAAAAGAGACTACCTGAAGAGAAATAACAAGGTTAACTTTTTCCTATTATAATTCCTAAAACAGCGCGTGTATTTTGAAATTTTAAAATCAATAACTTAATATTTGATTGTATAAAAAATTACTCCGTTATCCTTAGTATGATACTTTATTATCTTTAGTACAAATAGGTACCGACTATTTGTTCCCATACTTCTTACTTTAAGTGAGCATATTTGTATTCTTTACATTTAACATTATAAATAATTTCTCTATTACGCACATACTCTAATCGTTTTTCTTCCATTTTTTTAAATGAACGCACAGATGAACTTTTGGCTAATTACTGATAATTAAATAAATAAATACACTCAACCACACATTAAGATCAATCAAGTGTTGTGTCGTGGGTATCGGGAACTACGAGAGACTTTTCGGTCTCTCAAACATCCAGACCCGAGACCAATACTTACTGGGTCTCACAAACATTTGTCTCGGTGCGGGGCTCGAACCCGCGGCCTCTCGTTTCACAGGCGGCGTCTAACCAACTGCGCCACGGAGGCTGTCAATTACGTCCAGTCTATTATTTACAAACAACTGGTCAAAAACTGCGGTGTTTATTTCTATTAAGTCAAGTTAGATTCCCAGCAACACCTCATGTAAATAATTAAAATGTCCAAATTGTATTCAACAATTTTAATTTGTATGCAGATTGAATGAAGAAAATTATACCTTGTATATATTATAAATTCTAATTTAATTGTAAGTTTTAAGAAATGTTATATTAGTTTGGCTTAAAAAGTTGGTAGCCATATTTACCAAACCCATTTTTGTGTAAACTCAAGTTTGTCCACAATCGCAAATCACCCAAAAGCGCTGTGGTGCAGGGAGAAATTATTATTTTTTTCTCTCTTCAAATTTCATTACATTGGACATTATTATCATTACTACTATTGGACTACTAGTATAAATGTACATTGTATAAATTATGAAAGAATATTTTAATGAAAGCGTTGAAGATATTTTTTACTTTCATTTCTAGTTCCTAATTTCACCACTTGTCAATTTATGTTAGTTGCGCTGTATGTCTCAGACGTTTTTTGTTTTTGAAGGTCATGCCCTCGAATTTCGACCGACAGTGTGCACACAACAAAAGAATCTATTGTTCAGATCGCTGTAAGACGCGTTGCTCTAGTATTTATGGCCGCTTCTTTACTCTATGCGTAAGACAAAAACCTACAATGTGTTTTCAGCTTTATTGAACACTCGCTCAGGTAACTTTTTGTTTGTCCAAGTTAGATACTTTTTTGATGTTGTAAAACAAATATATATACATCTATTTCATTGTTTAAGTATGTTTGTCTGGTATTTTTATATGAGGAATGTATTACCAAAACAATACCAGTAATTTGTATTTATATTATTTGTATTGATTGGTAAAATATAATTTCTTTCAGATATCTGATATGGTTATTTGTTTATGATATATATAGGGCCCTAGGCCTGCAGTAGCAAGCCAAATAAATAACTCAAAAATTAGAACTATATGGCAAATAAATCAACTGGTTTTATTTATTTTTAATTAATTATCCGGTAATGGGCACAACTAACCAAAGAATGTTGCTTGAACTAACAATATTACTTTAGGACATACTAAGTATGAGTTTAACAGCTAAGTTCTAATTTAAAGTAATTAAATTATACCATGTTTATATAGAAAATTATCTTACATAAACAAAACACTCACGATTGGTATAGCTGGCTTCAAATGCTTCCAAGGATTTATGGTCAATCGAATCACCAAAATTATGTCATATTTCACCTTCGCACTCACAATTCTTATATCATAATTTAGAATAGACTTTCGTGATGTACAGTAATTCAAATCAATTCAAAAGTTCAAAGAAACAAATTAGCGGTACAGAATACAGATAATAATTTGTTTTGATAACTCTAAACTCATAGCGTTTTATTACTGCACAAATGCATTTAAATTATGAGTTATCAGACTGTCCCACAATACACATATTTATTTTAATTTTATTTCCATCGCCCTAAGTTAACCATTGCCACAGTTTGTTATAAAACTTATAATTTATGCTGTTTATATTTGTATTTACAACTTTTATACAATATTAACAACCATTAAACACTGTAATACACAATTTCACTATATGATTATTCTATTACAAAATAAATTACTTAAATTATTGTTTAACAACGCAAATCGCGAACGTAATGAAAGTTAGTAGAAAAAAAACACGGCATCCGCAGCAAAACACAAGTACGCGTGCCGCCCAAATCAACCAATACGCGTTTATACAATAATAGCTCTAAACGTCTATAGTCTCCGTAAAATCAAATGCTATAATTGCATAACACCGGTCTTTGCGCTATCCATTTCACTCACTCTTTCATAGAACGCACGAGATAGCTTGAAAATATTAGCCGATCGGCGCGTGCCGCGCATTGTGCATCGTGCTTTACGAAATGTGATAACAAAACGGTTTACGCGATTTATTTAGCAGTTAGCAAACATAACCGTTTATTCATAATTTGCGAAATGTTATATTTGATTTCACTTGCTTAGCTTGACGGCTACAGCTATTTATTCCATCACTATAAGCTAGTGATAATAGAATCACAACTCACATGATGTAAGATGGAATTAAGCTTAAATAAGAGTTGTATTACATTAATTATTTTTTTCATCAAGCATTTAAATCTATAAATTATAATATTTTATTATCTACAGTTTGTCACACAATCTAACTGTGCCACACATGTGTTCAAATAAGTGTTTAAAAAAGTGTACAAATATTGTTGCTATGTGTGGCGCCTGCATTATGAAAATGTGTATTCAGTTAGTGTGTACTTAATAAAAAATGGTAGTCATCATCATCATCATCATCATCTCAGCAACAGGAAGTCCACTGAACAAAGGCCTCCCCTAAGCCTCCCACATCGATCTGTTGGAAGCGGCTTGCATCCAGCGACTTCCTGCAACTTTAGCCAGGTTGTCCGTCCTTCTAAGCGGGCATCCAACATTTCGCTTGAAATTTCGTTTGTACGTGGCCTCCACTCTAGAAGAATAATGGTAGTTATTAGTTTTAATTATTACTACAACAGTACACATAAGGTGCGTGGTGACCTGTTGGTAAACGGACTAGACACGGCTGCGAACATTTTCACGGTGGTCGCAGGTTCGAATCCCAGGGCACACCTCTGACTTTTCGGAGTCATGTGTGTACTTACTGTGGCAATGATGATAATGATGATGGTGATGGTGAACTCAACACATTAAACCCAGCTCGTGCCTTACTATCATGTTACACCAGCCTACCACGTATACGCGCAAGTTGGTATTGCTCTTGAATGAGGACGATATCTAGCTTATATTCGATAAATAATATATTTAATTCCGACGTTGTCATTCTATCATTATGAAGATATGACTGTCTGATCGTAAGACTATCCATATCATAATAATACTGAATCGAAAGAAATAGCGCTTGCAAGTTGCAACTATTAGATCATGGGAGTCTTCGATCAAATATACACTAGATACAACATGAGCGCTTAGAAAATGGCACCAAAAAAGAGTGCTTAAGCACTCTTTCGCCTTCAGTCACGCACCGACCGTTGCTTCTAAAACGTCGCAACAATTTAGACAATATTATGTGAAAAGCTACTTTAAGCTCCAGGAATAAGGTGGAATTTGTGTTAATGTATTTGGAATATGTGATCTTTTTGTTTACTTTTTTTAATGTCATGCATCGGTGCCACTTTTTAACAGACCTTTTACAGGGAACTGTGTATCTAGTGTATATTTGATCGAAGATGGGAGTTATCAATAATGCACGTATTTATATAAAAAAATATTTTTTTATTATGTCTTAGAAAATCGACTAAAAATATGACACCAGCTCAGGTTCTTCCCTATCATAAAAAAATTACTGTCACTGTCACATGCATGCATTGTCAACTGTCAATCGACCTAATTTTCGTTTACTGTTTTTTGTGTTTTCATCGGGATTAATTCAATTCATTCGTAGTCAAAGTTCAGTGTGAATAAGACGTAATAATTAGAAGATTCATAAAAGAACTAAACATTTTTTACATTTTTTTTCAATATGTCTCAAGCTCGTCTGTCGTCATGTTTGCCGTTGCCTTTGGATCAAAAAGTTTTAGTGAATGTGATTGAGAAAGCTAAAGATTGGGCTCTGATGCATGGCGTTGGTATGAGGGATAGAAAAAATTTCACTAAAGATGCTATCCAGGTATGTTTCTTAGTCATGAAATTATTCAAAAATCAACCCTGATTTTGGCCAGTGGGTTTAAAAATCTGAGTTCTTACTTGGAATATGTGGACTATTGAACTATACTAAGGAGAGTATCCAAAAAATATGTTGGGAATCATTGTAATTTATATAAGGTGTTTAATTATTTCTGCAGTTTTTGCCCTAATATCAATGGCAGGGAGATTAAAAGACCATTGACTTAATTTTTCGGAGATCTAAAATATTAATTACCATGTTGATAATCTCAGGGCGCAAGTATACAAATAAACAATACATGCATCAATTGTGATTTTATAATTATAGTTATTTGAAAAAAGACTGCTTTGGTGTCGTAGTTGTATTGCAGTACTATTACATTCACCATAAAAGTTAGTAATTTTAGCCAAATATCCACTAAATTAAACAACAAGGAATGGGCTATATGTGACTCCACCTGGACCCTGGACTCATGAATACAATATGATTGTGACTCTTCTGTGAGTCATAAGACTTTTAAGTTACCATTTCAAAACATTGTGAAACAGTGTAGCTAGGAGTATCTTCATGCTGATAAACTTTGTTGTTTATTTTACATAAAAAATGTAATGTAAAATAATTTATAGTATTATTTTGTGCAAAATATTCGTAAGTTAGAAAAAATCAGTTATAGTGATGAGGCCGCCATTTGTAGTATTATTTTTGTTATATGTATATTTTTATGTATTTAAATAATGAAAATATAAGTTAAAAAAAATAAGTTACTAGCGATGCCACGAAAGTTCCTGGACATTAGCTACTTCTAAAAGTTACTACTATTTAATGTTGAGCAAATCCTAACACCTTTAGTTATTGTTGGACATCTTGGGACTAGAGGAGATATTAGGACTGATATACACCATGAAAAATTAATTGTTGTGCAAATATAGTCTTTTTCTATGATAAAGTCCCTATAATGCACCTGATGCTCTTTGCAGTGAAGATAGAGTAGCCTGATTTAAAGTTGTCACTCATACTCACTTATTAAAATTATGCCCAACATACCCACATAGGCACATAAAGAACCAAAAATAATGTATGTATATATAGTAAATTGCACTATAATAGTGAAGGAAAACATCTTGAGGAAAGCTACCATAGTTATTTATAAGAATTTCTATGGTATGAAAAGTCTGCCAACCTGCACTAGGCCAGCGTGGTGGACTATATGGTGTAACTCCTCTTAATCATAGTCATAAATGTAGTGAGGTTTATGCCCTGCTGTGGGACCAATATGGGCTGATACAGTAATGAAAATGTCACATTTATTCATATAGAAATTCATTTGCTGATAGTTTTTTACCACTATGTGTGGCTCCCATTATCTAAGCAGTTTTTTTTTAATTTTTATTATAACTTTATTGTATACCTAAAACTAACAATACAGAAATAATAAAAAAAAAAGTACAAAAGGCGGTCTTATCGCTGGAGGCAATCTCTTAAAGACAACCAACCATGGGATGGATTAGAGGGAATGACAGTTTTGGGGTACAATGAGGTTACCAGATTTTGCTACACTACAAGCATCTAGGGGAGGTTCGATGAAAAACAATATTACTATATCTCTCATGATTCAATTGTAAAGACTAAGGCACTAGAAAAAGGTTTCAACATGCATCATTAAAGATATATTGAATACTGTTTTTCTTATTACTCTTCCAGGCATAATAGTAGCTAAAAGGATTGTCATATTGTCACAGATTGCTCCGTTTGTGTTGCTGCCATCACCATTCCCCCGGACGGAATTTACAAAAGCTGTGGAACTTCAAACAGTCCTTAATGAACTTATGCATAAGGTATGAAATGAAATGAAATTTGTTTATTGATCGTGTAGGCAATTAAATAGCTCTGATGACAAGTCATGTATTATATTGTAGTCATTTTGACATGACATTGTGTGAATAGACACATACAGTTTTATTTTAATTTTCTTGTACAAGTATTTTGCTATAATTTATATTAACCAGTAATTTGCTCATATTAATTCATGGTAATTGAATTTTTGTTAAACCTAATTAATTTGTTAATTAGCCTTTTTTATTACCATGCTATTAGAGTTTAATGCCTTCTCAATTATATTTAAATAAAATGTATTTTTCTTAATTACCATATGAAAATAATTTTTTTCACCATCATCAAGTAAACTGTCAATTAATTCCTTTTTTATTAATGTTAATTGCCAAGTAAAAGTGCTGAATATTTTCCACCAATTTCACGAGTGAAAACAAAGTTTCGAGTAACTATGTGACTATTAAGTGAATGACATAAAAATTGAACGAATCATTCGTTCAATATTACGTCAATTGTGTACATAAGTACTAATTTATTATAATTCTCTTGGTACGTGGATCGAACCCGCGGCCTCTCGTTTCGCTGCGTCTAACCGACTGCGCCACGGAGGCTGTCTAATACTAGAATAGGCCTGTATAGTTATGTCTTCACAGGTGGCCCATGACGATGATTTTCTAGAGCACACGCTTCAGAACGCCCTGCAAGTCGACGAGTTCACGGCGAGCCTCTACGATATATGGGTGAAGGTGAAGACAGAAGGCATAGCTCAAGTAAGTACCGGAATGCTTAGTACAACCCATTGGTGCAACGAATGAATGGCTATACTCTACAGAAATGCAGGAATCTCAAAGCTATATGAAACCTGTAGCAATTTTTACAGATTTTGTATGGTTTTAATAAGATTGAGATTCAGATAGGTTTATAAATTAAAAAAAGAGGTTGTAAGTTGGTATCGAGAAAACAAATAATTTTATAACTAAAAAAATATTATGATACAATAATACATAATATACTGGTGGTAGGTCTGTCATATGTGAGAGGCCGCCTGGGTAGGTGTCAATGTCTATTTCTCCCGCCAATCAGTGGTGTAAATGTACTGTTGTGTTTCGGATTGAAGGACATTGTAGCCAGAGTAACTACTGGGCATATTGATACTTAACATACTATGTCTCAGGATGGCCAGCGCAGTGCAATGCCAAGCATTGCTTTGTAATTCAAGGTTTTGTTTGGTTTTGCAACTGCTCATGAGCGGTTGTATCGCTTACCATCAGGCAAACAGCATGCTCATCTTGCAATTAAAAACAATAAAATAAATTATTCCACAGTAGATAACAAAAATCTGTAACGCTTAGTTGTACATTTGAACGTATTTGCGTCAACTTGGGTTTTATCTACCACACAGTGACAAAGCAATTGTAGGAAACTCTTATTGTTTTGTCATGGTTATTTATTATTTACATCTTTTACTGATGTAATACGTGATGTAAAAAGTGCGTGGTGGCCTGTTGGTAAACGGACCAGACGCGGCTGCCAACATGTTCACGGTGGTCGCGGGTTCAAATCCCAGGGCACACCTCTGACTTTTCGGAGTCATGTGTGTATTGATAGTCAATCACCACGCACTAAAACGGTGAAGGAAAACATCGTGAGGAAACCTGCATACCATAGCGGTTCATAAGAATTTCTATGGTATGTAATTCCGCCAACCCGCACTAGGCCAGCGTGGTGGACTATATGGCCTAACCACTCTCAATCGTACTTTCGATTGTAGAGTAGGCCCGTGCCCTGCAGTGGGACGTATATGGGCTGATACACTGATGTAATACGAATTTCTTTATCAGTTCATACAAATATATGACATATGGGCGTTAAATTACACTGCGTATACTATACGTCCTTAGGATCTATCGTTTTAAGGTGAATGACCTATGCGTTGGCCGTAATCAGCTGTTAGAAAAGCTAAAGCGTGTTCAAATTGGGCAAAAACTTTAAAAATCATTTATGACTAAAGTACTGCTCCTGTTTAATTGATTTTTGGTACAGAGCTTGAAAATGGTACCTAGTATATGCAGTTTTAATCAACTTTGTATATATGTGGGATGTGTATTGTGAACTATATGCAGTTTTTCTTGATAATATTTAAAGTGAAAATAAAAGACGTCTTACACATTTTACAGTCTACGTCTAACCCCGTTTATTCTTTTTCTGTCAACCTTTGAACGTAAAATATACTGCCAGTAACAAATAAACAATAACTTAAAATAAATATAAACCTCCTTATACCACATATATACAATCGAGAGTACGATTTAGAGGGTCAAGGCCGTATAGTCCACCACGCTGCCCTAGTGCAGATTGGCGGACTACTATAGAAATTATTTACAATCGCTATGGTATGCAGGTTTCCTCACAATATTTTCCTTCATTGCTACATTGCGTGGTGATTTACTACCAATACGCACGACTCCGGGAAGTCAAAGATGTGTCATGGGATTTGAACCTGCGAACACCGTGGGCATATGTAAAACGAACTAATTGCGGTTAAATATTTATTTGCGGAAAAGTAAATTCATTAAACAACCATATATGTGTAGTGTGCCAACCCGCACTAGGCCAGCGTGGTGGACTATATGGCCTAACCACTCTCAATCGTATTCTCGATTGTAGAGTAGGCCCGTGCCCTGCAGTGGGACGTATGTGGGCTGATACAGTGTCCTTGTCACGTCATTCGTTGCTACAATGGGGTCATTCAGTGACACATTAATCATGATCATTTTTAATCATTTCAAAGTAAATTTTCAATGGATATTTTCCTATTGTCTTCAGTTATTGCCAACAATTATCTCATAATGTGTATTTATCATTAGCATAATCACCTCTTTAATATTTACCAGGAAAACAATGACATTTCCAAGATATTTATGTTTCTGACATGTCCTAACAGTAGTTACGAGATAACTCGTGCTTCAATAATGTTATAAGTACGAGTTAATTCGTAGTTGTATTTGTGTTTTATAGTTACTTAATTCGGTAACTCTCAGATTATGAGTAAATTAATTAATTAACTAATAAAAAATAGTAATTTCGAGTGCTGGGGTATTCTGACTCAAGACCCATTTATGCGGGGAGAGTATCTCGCCTCGAATATACGGTTATCGTAAGGATATTAAAATGTTGTATCGTAAAATCTATGGCGGTGGTGTCATGCGATAATGTCATACGACCCTCGCAGCAAGAAACTCTCTTCGTGTAAATGAGGCTTTAGAATGGCCCATTTGCATTGGTCGATATTCGGTTGATACTTGGTAGTATGTTGGAGACAAATAAAGAATTTGGTCGATACACAGCATGCGGGCTGCAGGGAATGAGGGCCAATACGAAAAGTTACAAGATCGAGGATTTTTTATTCCTATTCCTCTGTTATAAAGAACAGTCCTTTTTTCCTTATAACATCCATGTGTTATGTCTATATTGTTTGTGAACTTGATATACTGGAATCCGTTCAAATAGCTAACATTAGATAGCAATTCCGGTTTAGTTTATGTATTTCTTATTTCTATAAGGCTGACACTATCCTGTCTTCTTTTTCGACTGCACTGTATTTATCATCAGGAACGTTTTTTGTGCTGGTATAAAAGAGATCCCACTATAGTAATATATGAATCAGGTTATTAATTATTATTAAACACACTATGAAAATAAATATATCTGTATTTTTATATCAAGAAAATATACATGGAAGGGCTACAAACAAAGTGACAAAGAAAGTCATTTAGCAATTTGAACTAATAAAAAATAAAAACTGAGGCGGCCAGCTCTTTACTAAAGAGTTCGTTTAGATTAATTTTTGCATTTAAAATAGATAAATCCAACACCCACCTCTCGCCGTTTGATAATATATCTGTTCTGTATCAACCCTCTACAATCGAGAGTACGATTGAGAGTGAGTGAGAGAGTGGGTTGGGTTCTACAGTCATTTAATCGTGCCGGCAAAAAATTCCTACATTCCGCATGCTGTGTGGTCCCAGTAGTTTCAAACGAATCTTATGTTACTGTATGAAATTGACCTATGAAAATTAGCCCTTATACACCACATCGGCCAATGGAAATTAGACCTTATCATCACCACATCGGCCAATGTAAATTAGCCCCTATTACAAAACAGCGAAGGGTGCAAATAATGTCCGGTGAAGCCGATATCGTTAGGTATGCTACGCTCGGACATCATGCTGGAGTCGCGTTGTCCGCACACGGAGAACCAGTGCGCTAAACACACGCCGTACTGCTCGTGGAAACAAGTGGAGATCAACTGCATCGCGTCGGGATTCGGCCATCTCGGACCGGTGTCCAGGGAGATACAGAGGTAGATTATGTACGGGAGCCTAAGGGGCCGTCCGTTAATCACGTGACGCTTGAAAGCCCCCCCCTCCCCTCTGAAAAGGGGAAGGGGGGGGTTGACAAAAATCGCGAAGTATCAAAAGGGGGAGGGGGTCTAGTAAGAATGTCACGTGTATTTTTTTGGACATCTTAAACTATAGTCTTGCCTACCTGTATTTAAATATAATATTAGAAATATTCTTTGTAGGTAATAAAAATACACGTGCTGTTGGATGGGAGATTTGAGACTATTAAATCTCACAACATATCACCAAAGGGGTAAAAATGCTAAATAAAAGATCACGTGATTAATGAACGGCCCCTAACTGCGCAGTGCTACGAAATCACAATAGCATGAACCAAAATATAATGTATTTATTTTATTACATATCTCAAAGTTTATGCTTAAGCAGATATGACAGCGATGATTTGCAAATATAAGGTGATGTTTACACTGTGCAAGTGACTTGTAGAAACCGAATTCTGTAAGTTTTATTGATAGCGGTAACTTGGCATAAAGGCTTATTTACACTGAGCAAGTTGCTTGCCTGTAACAATATTCAAAATTAGATTATTTGTAAAAGTCTTGTTGCGAGGTTATTTACCTCTTTAGTTCATTGTTTTATCACCCGCTTTGCACGGAGGGAAGTGGACAGTAACAATATTTAAAACATTAATCGATGTCATGTAACATTTTACCTAGAACAGCAGTTGAAACTTGCATCTCCAAAGCAAAAATTTGACGGATTATTTACACGACGCAAGTCGGTTTTGCTTAAGTTTTTAAGAAGGCAAGTAACTTGATGTAGATTAAAGTAGATTGCATAAGATTGCTTTTATATACTGGGTAAATCAAGACTGCTACCGAAAGCGAAGCCGGAAGAAGTAGATTTAGTGACGAACAAACACAATGCAACTAAAAATTTCGCAAAGAAATGCGACCATTTTTTTTTATCATTTTTTAAATGTCGTCATTTTTGGGTGGTTAATCCATATTTTTTGCTAAAGTAGTAAAAACTATGGATTTACTACCCAATAATGATGATATTTAAAAAATGATTAAAAAAATTGTTGCGTTTCTTTGCGAAATTTTTAGTTGCATTGTGTTTGTAGTCACTAAAAGTACCACCCGGCTTCGTTTTCGGTAGCAGTCTTGATATACCCAGTATGAAGTCCTTAATGTTTTTAATTCCACATAATATTACTGGTATTTAATTAAAGGTTGTTTAGAAATATTGTTGATTTTCCCATTTTGGTTAAAGGTGAAAAGGTAATTACTAAAATTTTGGGAAATTACAAGAAATACGATAAATTATTACATTAAGAATGTATTGTGATTTCGTGGCATATTCGCTTCGATTGAGATGCGTTTCCATGGTACAAAATGCTTGCATCTCTCGACAGAAATATAAAGAGTCCAAAAATTAAAATCTTACGTGTCTCATTTGTATTATTATTAGGAGTTTTATATTGATTGTGTGTTCACAATAAAAATAATATTTTTTCGAATACTTAATTAAAATATTTTTCTTAAATACACTTATTTCCACATGAGTAAAATATATTTATTACTTAAATATGTCAAAAAAATCATCCTGCAAAAAATACCATAAAACAGTTAATTTAATTTTAATATGTTATAATATTTGAAGACAATACTGCAGCGATAAAACATTGAAGTATAATACAAGTCATATTTCTACATAATCAATATAAAACTAGTAATATCAATGTTAACAGATTAACTATGAGTATGAACATTGAGTATCCACTATGACAGATGCTCGGAATGTCGTCTTAAATTACGAGTGGCGACAAATAAACAGAGATAATGTAAAATAGCGCAAATACCATTGTATTTCTATTCTCTTTTGACTAGGGTTACCACCCGTCCCAATTTTTGAGGGACTGTCCCGCTTAAGACAATATTAAACTGTATGCGCCTAAGGCCATGTATAGATATTTAAATATGAACAGGGTATGTCAAAATTTATAAAATAGTTTAAGCTATTGGTAACTTTTTTTATCCGACTTCAAAAAAGAAGGTGGTTCACTATTCGTCAGAAGTTTTTTTTTATACGTAAATCAATGTTTTCATTGTTCCGAGGTCGTATAGGTTTACTAATTTTTGAATTCGTAACGAAACAAAGTTCGAAAACGTAAAAGCATTTGAAATTACTGCAGTTTGAATAGACATTTTAATTATTATTTTATTACTGAACTACTGTGACCATCTTTAATCAGCGAAATATTGTCTCATTTTCTTTATACCAAAATGTGGCAACCCTACTTTTGCAATATTTAAAATAATTGAAAAAAATCCAGTTTTGTTTAAATGGACCTCTGCATTTGCGCTATATTACATACCTTTCAAGTTAATGTTTAACTAAATTAATGTTAAATGTGTAACAATGTTGCTTCAGTCAAAATTGATGTCAACGTGCTTATTGATATTGGGCAAATGTTTGTACCATATAGAAAACATTTGGAACCAACGTCATTTTCAACAAAATACCAAATTAAGTTTTTAGTACTACATAGAGATATAATATGATGAAAATTTTCATTAAAATGGTCGGTTATAACAATATGACATTAATTTTGACTGAATATTTTGTTTAGAAGCACCTTGAAAAATACATATTTTTTAAAGTATTTTTTGGTGTTTTTAGACGTCTAATATATCTCCAAAGCATTGATGACTTGTCGATATTTGTGAACTAAATTTTATCCATGTTTTTAATATTACTTATACTAACAACTGGTAGATTTTAACTGTTGGCTTTAAAAGCATGAAATGCATTGAATTCCCTTAAATGTACTTAAACATGATGTACATGTTTTCTCTTAGATGATTAAATAGGGGATCAAATTTCGTTCAGGCAATATATAAGGTTAGTTATAAAGGGTATATAAAGCCGAAAGGGGGATGCTTCACTCATCATAACAAACAACTTTTACTACGGAGCCAACCCAAAAAATCGCGAAAAAAAATCAGCTGTTCCACACATTTTGCTGATTGAAACGATTATTGTTGTATGAAGTAACTGATATTTTTTCGCAATTTCAGGCTTGGCCTCTTATTAAAAGTTGTTTGTTACGATTTGGGTAGCATCACACTTTTGGCTTTATTTTCCCTTTATGACTAACGTTGTAGAAATATCTAAATTGTTGTTCAGGCTTTCGGAATAGCCGGGAATCCCATCGACACACGTCTAGTAGGTAAAACATAATTTACAGGACAATATTAAACAATATGATCCCACTTGAGTCATTAATGCTTTAGGGAAGTCCTGTCTCCAGCATGTAGAATACGCTGTTTATATTTACTATGACAATTCCAGCTATTTGAGGAAAATCCTGGTTTAACTGCATGTAAATACCTGCGTAGGCATTACTGTTCGCATCTAAACTGTTTTTGATTGCTCAGTTGTTGTTCATATATACACATACACCCAACAGTCACATACATAGTCCTGACCCGACACTAAGGTCATGTCTTGTGTCATGTACCAGAAATTTTGAGAGACTTCGATCACACACACCCAAACCCGAAACAAATACCTGTGGATCACACAAATATTTGTTTCGGTGTGGTCTACGGGGATCGAACCTACGGCCTCTCGTTACATGTCATGTTCTAAGGCCCGTTATATTTTGCCTATTTATGATGTGACGTGTCTAAATCTATAATTTTAAATATTGCTATAACAAGCTATTTGTTTATTTGTAATCAAGCTTATCAAGCTATTGATCGAGTATGGGTATGAGAATCGGGAGACAAATATGTGTGTGAACCACGGGTATTCGTTTCGGGTGTGGGTGTTTATGAGACCGAAAGTCTCTCGTAGTTTCTGATACCCACGACACATGACTCGGCTTTAGTGTGGAGTCCGGACTATGTATGTGACAGTTGGGTGTATTTATTTAAATAAAATAATTGTATTTAACTAAAATAATCGAACTAATTTGCAACTATCATTAATTATCGTATGAAGGATTTCTTTAAATATTTGTAAAGGTTGATGCGAACAGTATTGCTGTTTTTGTAGTGTCTAGTATATATACATTAAAATTATCTATATAGTGTATGTGTAGTTGAACTTGAGCATGCGTTAGGATGTATTTAGATGCGTCGTGCAGTGTAATTTGTAGACTTATGCTTTACACACTGGGTTTTGGAAATCTCCCTGCAACTCAGTAATGTAGTATATTTAAGGCCTCTTTTACCATCTTCAAGTATAGTTGATTACTTTTAAATTAACGTTAATTGCCTAGCAAAAGTGCCGAGTTAATTCCGTCGATTTCACATGTGAAAACAAAGTATCGAGTAACTGTGTGGTGATTGAGTGAATGATATAAACAATTGAACGAATCATTCATTAAATTTTACGTCAAATGTGTACGTAAGTACTTATTTAAAATAATTCCATAATAAAATTTCCCACGCCCTGCCTCTCGTTGAAGTGTCAACCTATTTTTTTAGACAAAACAAAAAAAATAGGTAATATATGAAACTTATTTTAATAATCAAATAAATACGCTCATTAACATATTATGCGGCCAGTAATGTACTGATTATTATAATTATTGGCTTAGTGTTACTTGAGCGTCTTGAAATCGACATGTGATGTTGCGGGTAACTTTAACTGATGGATAACATTCTTGACGCTTTACTTGAGGGTGGTGTACGAGGCCCTTAGTGTAATTTGTAAAAAAAAATACGTAGTATAAGATTGTTAAAATGTACTGGCAAAGTTGCTTTGCTATTGGTTATTATAAATTATGCATTTCATAAAGTCATGCGTCGGTCAGGCGATCTTATGCTTTGAAAAGGAGACTGTTACAAATTATTCTTAACAACTTAAAATATACATGTCAAATGAGTTACAATAAGTAAGAAAATAAGGTTCTTGATTATACGTATATGGCTACAAAAAATACATCCACAAAATTATGACGTCACAATTTTATAAAATTTAAGATATAGATGAACTCAAGTGTACTGTACAAAGCTTTTCCTTCGTGAAGGTTAGGTTGTGACAGTGTTGTGAAAAACAATTTCGACACGTCTGTTATTGAGACTGCAACAATGTTTTGAAATAGTCTGCTTGCAATTGTTATAATGGCTAAGTAATATGACAGCTTTCAAGGCATGGCAGCCATTCATGTGAGGGAAGGAATTGGTCCTTCGAGCCTCACATCTAAATTACAAATATTTAATCAAAAATATTGGGTTTGATGTGGCGGAAAAATCCCTAACAGTTATAAATTTATGTTTTTATTTATAAATGCATACTGACAGATATTTTTTGATATTTTTTATTCAAAAATGCATACAATTAAAGATTAAATGAGCATAAAATATTTCTAATTATCACATTTATGGTTTGTATAACGGAATCGAAAAATAATGTAATGTTAACGACGACTGTTCTCTAAGTAATTGAAAACAAACACGGCGACCATTGTCTTGTAACTCAAAACATTTCATGACAATCGCGTTCGTTGCGTCGAATTGTCGGAGTTTGTATGTGATTAATACTCTGATCTACCGCTAGGATCGCTGCAATCGTGGCGAATACAGTCAAATTATTTATCTGTGCTAATATAGATATGTTAATAAAATTCAATTGTGATATTACAGGTGTAACATTATAGGTGGTCTAAAAGATGTGAAGAAGGTCTTATATGTCCGATGTTGTTTATTTACTAATTATGTAGAATATGTCCTGTGAACAGTATCCATGCCTAAAAATTAATTAGTTTTTTATCTATGGATCTTTACAAACCAATTTGTGTATTCGATAGAAATGTATGTTCTTTTTTATTATGTATTATAATAGAAATTAAAAACCAATTTATCATGTTTTATATTGGTTAAATTTCGTCATTTTATAATTGTGATAGATAGAAAGACAAACCGATAAATCAAAAGTGAACACAATGAGATATCTGTAAAAATATATATCCAATGGCTCGCAATAATACATTCTATGATTTTAGACAATAACAATTTTAAATTATTTTATTAAAATAATAATAAATATATCTTTTAGTAGGTATATATTAAAATACATTTTTACAATATAGACAGACGGCCAAATACCGTGGAAATCTTTGAAGGAGAATACGGTAACTGACTAATTTTTATTATTTTATTTCTCGAAAGATTTTCATATCCAGAATCTAGCAAATAAAGAATTATGTAAAACCCTTCACAAATATACAAATTAGAAATGTTTTAAAACGTACAGTGGGAGTAAAAGAAAAGACAAAACAAAACTAGTGACGTCATTAGTCTTAACATGCATTACATTGTATTGGGCCAGGACTATGTATGTGACTGTTTCGGGTATTTATAATAGTTTTTTAAAGTGTTTTTGTTGTATAATTTGACGTAGTTGTGTCGTTAATATTTTATAGTAGAGTTGTAAGGTGACGGTGACTTTTTGTAAAATAATTATAGTATTGTACATTGTATTATCGTAAATATTGTATTGTACATGTCTTTATAGTCTTTAAACAATTGTTAAAAATATGTCACTATTTAAAAGTAAAATATAAATTATTTTGAAACGATTTTTTGTGAACATCTGAGTATAGTTTTATGGACATGTACTTAAGAGTATATGGGCTATCTATTGTGAATTTCTGAGTACGATTCCATAGTCCAACGGTAATGAAGTTTGTATGGATTGTTTGAAAAAATTCATCGCCTTTTTTGACAAGAATTCACAGGTAATAGTGACATATTTTCGTATGTAAAATTGTACAGGGGTTTGGTGAATTGTCAATAGTTACAAGTCCTAAGATCTCATTTGCACGGAGTCGAAAGACATCCGCCATTTTTCTGCTTAAAATTTGCTTAAGGTATCGGCCATTTTGAAATTAATGAGCTGTTAAATCACTGGTTAGTGGGTTTTGACGTCTATGAATAACGTTTTTGATTCAGCTCACATTAACGGCATTTGAAACTGCTTTAAATCCCTATGAATAAGGGTGTAAATGTAAATTTACTTAAGAAACGGAATTATTCAATTCCCGTGCAAATGAGACAGATAGACATCCAGCAGTGATTGGACAGAGTGTGACGTAACACCGAATGTTTCAGTCGATCAGCCTCGGCCTGTTCCGCTCCGACTACCTGATGCAGCAACCCGGCAACCGGATAAAACAAGTGGAGTTTAACACGATAGCGTCCAGTTTCGGCGCCATTACGTCGCATCTGCCCGCAATGTCTCGGTACCGACACATGGTGTGCGATCTGGATACTTGTCACGAAATTTGATAACTTTTGAACATATGGGTTGAATCTCTGCCTCCCTTTTTAGGGACACAAGGGTGATGTTATACATACATGTCGTACACGATAAATAACGTATTTTTTGAAAATATGAGTTGAATCTCTGCCTACCTTATATGTGAAACATACTTGTCGCACACGATAAATAACGTATTGATTTAAAGTTTGGATTGAAACTCTTCCTACCTTTTTAGGGATGCAAACGTGATGTATAAATTACATAGGTTCCCTGGCTTCCCAAACTTATTTGTACTGAGACGGCCTTGAGAATTTGTCAATTTTTACGAAATCCTAAGACGCCTTGCTTCTGAGCATAGCTTCTCAACACGGGGCTCCAGTTTAGCTTACTCCTTGAGCCAAGGCTGCGATGCCCTGGGTGTCACGACGTCCAGATTGGAAAGCCCTGAGTTAGAAGAACCTTGCCGTAGCTTGTATAATTTAGAAAAGCCTAGTGCCGTATGATAGGATTACCTAATAATGTAGTTAGGCATTTGACTAAGCCTAGTCCAACCGGCACTAAGTCAGCGTGGTGGACTTATATCCTAACCATTCTCAATCTCACCATTGATAGTAGAGGAGGCCCGTGCCCTGCAGTGAGACGTATATGGGCTGATACAGTACAGTCCATTAGCCATATGATAGTCCAGTTTAGTAGAATTGGATGACTATGACGTCTGAGCTATGACGGGTCCATCATTAATGATTTTGTATTTGAGTTCAGTTCTCTATAGACACAATAAGGAAGTTCTTTACTTACTAGCAATTCAATGAAACATTTTCTGATCTTTAAACTTACTCACTACACTTTAGACAGCCTCCGTGGCGCAGTTGGTTCGACGCCGCCTGTGAAACGAGAGGTCGCGGGTTCGATCCCCGCACCGAGAAAAATGTTTGTGCGGCCCACAAATATTTCTTCCGGGTCTGGGTGTTTGTGAGACCGAAAAGTCTCTCGTAGTTCCTGATATCCACGATACAAGACTCGATCTTAGTGTGGGGTCAGGACTATGTATGTGACTGTTGGGTGTTATTTATTATTTATTTATTTACTTAACTAACGTCCCTCACTGTTCCTGATGGTTGAATTTAATCCTCTTTAACTAAATAAAGAAAATTCTGATAATTAGCATACGATACAAAACAAGTAAGGAATATCGTATTTTTATTTCATACGTTACGCTTAGTTACGGCGGGCTTCGTAATCAAACAGAGTCTTATCGTGCCAAAGTTTTCCGGACTAATTAAGTCCTTATCATAATGAATACGATAGGACTCGACAAAGTTCATTTTTGGAACACAAAAAAATATTATAGAACTTTGAAGATACGTATAAGGGTTTAATAGTCACATATATTTAATACCTCGGAATTAGCATTAGTTGAAATTTAATATAAGGCATACCTTTTTATGGTAACGTATTTTTTAATTGTAAGTTTCAAATTACAATTATATGTATATCAAGTCTTATAAGTAAATATAATAAGGTGTTTAATATTTAAGCGCATAAAACCAATATTTCAAACAATAGCTACACTTTTTTTTATATCTACACAAGCTTGTGTCTCATTGAGGTAGGCAGAGATTATAAAGCGCTTAGAGTTATGGCCGAAACATATTTTCAATACTATTATCCCTCATTTCATAACGCACACTCGTCGGTCAAGAATTCTCGTTATTTGGCCCTATTTAATTAAATCTAAGGTAAAGGCTACAGTATCGAATGGCTGTCCTAAGAGAAAAACATATTTTTGCTATTACAAGAAACTAATTTAAATTTATCTGTTGAGTTATAATTTTGTTGATCTCTTTTCATCTTAATTGTGTCCTAGTAAAAGCAAAAATACGTATTTTTCTAAGGGGGAACAATTGCTAGGGCATTTACACATTTTTAAGAACAATGGAATAATTTTGAGAACAATTTAATAATATAAGTATCCAGATCGACACCAACACGACAGCAAAATCAGTCGACATCTCTCATGTGACTGCTCTTTCCCACTCTATGCACGCCTATACACCCATCTCTTTCATTCTAGTGCTTGTCTTGTATTGTGACGTTGGCTGCACTGTATGCTTGCTTTCTATTGGTGGTTGAACTGTAGTCGTGGTAAGCCTGAAGCATGCTAAATTTAAAAAAAAATGGTAACGGATTGGTCAAATTGGATTGGGTTGGTCTAAATTTCTGGGTTATAATTTGGAATTGGGATATCCTTTCGGCTTAGACCTCTATTGGTATTTTGCTTTGGTAATGTTGAGCGTAAATATTCATTTTTTATGATTTGGTTGCAAAATTTGCGACCATCGAATGCCCTAGTTCCCTGTATTAGAAAACGTATATAGTTAGTATAGAATTTTGAGACATCTTTACCACAGTTCTTAAAAGAAATTATAAAAAAGTCATAATTAATAATTTTCGTATTGTTTGAATAACTTATTTTTGTGGTTATAATTTTCACGCTATTCCATTTCTCTACAGCCAAATAACAAATACAGGCTTTTTCTTTTCAATTCAATTTATCAATAAGAAAAAAGGAAAAGATATATACATTTTTTAAATCGTTTTAAAATAGTGCCAATTTAAACGGCCAGTAATTATGTGTGATTCAAAATAGTTCATTAATCGAATAATCGACTAAATTTATTTAATTCCCAACCAATTTTAAGATGTCTCACAAATAGCCGTAGATTTTTGCGTGCATGCATAGACAGTAGCTTGGCAAATCACTTGAGAGATGTTACCTACCACACCTGTGTTGTCGGTACTATATTTGCAGCTATATTTGTTTTTCTCTGTCCAATGATTGCCGGGTTTGGTCTAGGTTCACATCTTTCAACGCTAGAGATGCTACGGTGGTTCATATCGATGTTTTTTCAATGTGATTTTATTTAGCATTTTTTGTTGTGATCGATATTAAATGTTTGTCATAAATTGTCAATTAAATTTCGAGTTTGTACTTATGGTTTCCAGCTTGAAGGGAAATATTTCTTCGTAAGAACTCAACTATAGCTTCTTATCTCCGTGCGCTCTTATGTGGTTAATATGTTGGATGTTATCGTCGTATTGAGTTTAATGATTTAAAACTTGACAAAAAAATATGGATTTAATGAGGGCGCTTATATCGAAATATGGCAACCCGATATACTACGACATAAAATGTTTATTACTGCTGATTTTTGTTTGATGATGTTAATAAACATCGATAAATAAAAATGAGAAGTATATTTTATTTTAATTAAATAAAACGGAATCCGTATATAGAAATACCTACATATGAAATTATTCGACGAACACAATGGCATTTCTAATAGTGTTGCCACAATTGTTTCTCTTGAATGACAATTGTCACCACGTCATACTCTTTTTTGGCAAGTTATAGCACGATAATTCCGAATACTAATAACTTACAAGCGTAAATAAATATTATATGGCGAGATAGAACTCAGGATTGAAACCTGACCTACTATGAGCTGGCTTTCTTCAAACGAGGCTTAAAGAGAGTACTGTCCTTAAGGTAGGCAGCGACTTTATTGTACTGGACCCATGGCATTCCGAAGGTCATTGAGCAGCGGTAGCCGCTTACCATCACGCGGACTGCTAGCTCATCTGCGTATACTGGCAATAAAACACCTGGATGTTGATGGGAGTTTATTCTTTGTCCAGAATGGAAAAGACAATTCATACAAAGCACTGAAGTTTGGCGAATCTCTTAAGGACACTAATCTTGTGTTTACCCGCTACGAAATTAATCAGACTGAGAAAAATATGAATAGGAGAAAAAGACGGATGAGATAGAATAACAAGCTCAAAACGACGAGCAGAGCCAAAATATATAGAATACGCGGATTATGATAGTAATAATGAATAGTCATTGTTAGATCAAATTATGTGTGATGACGTCATATTAAAATAAATATGACTTGAGGATAATGATTACTTGCAATTGTAGATTTCATTAGTGACCTATGCCGTCACTACAATGCGACGCCATATTGCTCAAGATTACGTTTTGGCGGGAAGGTACAAGGCAGTAAATCCCTTTCTTGTATCTTGAACAAATAATATACTTACTAAACTATTGAATATAAACCAGCTTTTGTGATGTCTATAAAAGCATAGTATATTTTGATTAATAGTTTGCAGATACTAGTCAAATAAATAGTTTTTCCAACAAGGTATTCTGAAAATCCTTGTGAGGCAAAGACTGTGTGTGGCATTGATTGTTATGGGTTTTTGAATAGAAGTAATACTCGTGATGAACAACTTAATACAAAAAACAGCCCAGAACCGTCAATTTATATGATCAATGGGTATTTAAGGAAATATCGTTCACAAGGACAACAACATACAAAAATATGTCGAGTCATGAAGCAAAGGAAGAAAACAGTGCTTATCGATGGGAACTGTTTTCAAAGTATCGGATTAATAATATCTTTTTGGTTTTACATTAGAAAGTTTTATTTTATATTGCAGTAATGTGACTTTTTAAATTAAAAATACATATGTTATCGCATTTAAATAAGTTACATAGGCGTTAGTACGCTCTGAAATTTATACCTACCGATAAGACGATTGTATAAGTTAACGAAATTAAGTCTTATTGCCTTGTCTATAGAATTTAAATTTGAACACCAGCCTCATGCTATTTCCACGACGTCGATCTTCCGTCGGGGAAAGAGCTATTGTCAAAATAATAATAGTTTTTCTCTCTTCACATTTTAATATATCGGACATGTTAAAACTATTCGATTACGAGTATGTTTATTATTATGAAAACATATTTGAGAAATTTAATCGATATTATTTAATTTTTATTTGTAGTTTCAAATTTAGCCACATCCCAATAGATATTAGATGCTCTCAAATTACCAATTGGTGATAAAGTTGGCGCATAAAAGCGCGCGTCGTGATTGGCTAAAATGTACTTCCGCACACGATGATAATCATCGTTGTAAGTTATTTAAATGCTAAGACAATAACTAATTATATTTTACTAGCGGCCCGACCCAGCTTCGCCCGGGTACAAATAGATTTCTGTACAATAATATTTACGTATTATACATATAAACCTTCCTCTTGAATCACTCTATCTATTAAAAAAAACCGCATCGAAATTCGTTGCGTAGTTTTAAAGATTTAAGCATACAAAGGAACATAGGGACAGAGAAACCGACTTTGTTTTATACTATGTAGTGATTATATTTTATGTTTGGTTTGTAAATATGCATCTGTTTGTTAGTAATTATGCAAGCTATTTTTAAACTATAATAGTCACCTATTATATTGAAACTTCAAGTTTAATACTAATAAAAAAATAAACGAATGTTTACTAAACATGACTTATTAAAAATATTTTTTAGTACAATACTTGAATACGATAAAGTAAACATTTAGAAAAAAAAAACGAATAAATAAGTTTATGACTATATTTCTATTAATAAAGTACTGTTTCTAGACTTTTGAATGTAAAGGTGTATCCATTAATTTCATGAATATTTCTCCAATACACAGCGGTGAAAGACTAAAACTCGAAAATTTTATACCTTTTTAAATGTAGAAAATATGTTTTTTTTTGTAGTTGGATAAATGGGACACTTGGGCTGAGTTGCACAAACTAACTTTGCCGATACCTCTGCCTTTGGAACTGTCATCGCCATACATTTGAGACGTATTTGACCTTGCTAATGTATAGGGTTGACATTTTCAAGGTCAAAGGTATTGGCAAAGTTAGTTTGTGCAATTGAGCCTTAAACAAAAATGTTTATCGTCAACCGTCTTCAATAAGATTTTGCTGGAGATTTTTAGCCCATGCAATTAATGGATGCTCCTTAAAATAACTGAATGATTGGCGCCATTTGTAAGCCGGCTGTAAATAAGTATACCCGCATTCAGACAAATGTTTGTGCGGCATACAAATATTTGTTTCTGGTCAAGGTGTTGACCACAACTGTCGTCCTCAAGGTAAATGCCATTAAGTATACCGTTAAGTTACCACTTTTTGAGTTATGCACAAAATAGCGATGTTTATTAAAAATGTGCGACTTAAGAACATGTAGTCATCTTTAAGACCTTGGAGTATTGGATAATACATCGCAGGAGGCACTTTCAAATAGCGAAACTTTCAATTTAGAACTGTAATATCGCTTTTTTGTGCATAACTCAAACAAGCTGTTTTTGTACTTAACGGCATTTTAGTTTGAGGACGGCAGAAAAAGTCTCGTAGAGTCTGAGTACATTAGAGTTGTAATCTAGTGTGGGGTCAGGACGGTGTTTTTTTTTAATGAATGGTAAAAATAGATTTTTGAAGTATTTCGCATGTATGCTTTTTGTTTTAGTTGTTGTGTTTGTTTGTGTGTAGTTTTGGTGTGATTTTTATAGTGCTTGTATGCTTGGCTGCCCATCTTCACTTCTATCTTTCCAAAAATTGATGCATTTACAATCATCATGGAAATATTTCGAAAGTAAACGTTAATTTTGGAATTTTTGCCTAGAATTCAATCATCACAATTATCGAGTTTTGGTGTGTATACCAATAATATGGAGTAAAATCTTTGTTTTGTAACGGCGAGTCATATTCTATTTCATGGTATGAGCACAATTTTTAATATATTAGCGTTCAAGTTGACCGATTGACTTCATTCCTAATATTTCCTATAAATAAGATTGTAGATGCTTCAAAATATGCAATTTCTGATGGTTTGTTGCAATTCACTTTGCTTACACTGGTTGTATGTCCACAGTTATATCTTAAGGCAGCTCGGCCGTGGAGACATGATCAAAAACGTAAGTGTATGTTTTAAGTCAAACAATATTTTATTTTTTAATACTGTCTTTAATCTGTTTTATACTGAGCGCTGAAGTCCCCGCTTCGATCCTCAGATCCGTTTAAAATATCTTAGATAAGTTGTTCAACTTGTATTTAACTTGGTATGGCCAAACAAGAATTTCATTGGTATGTGTCCGCTATTAAGAAAAAGGTCAGCGTGGTAGACTACGCTCTAATCCCTCTCAATGGAACTTCGTTGCACAGGTAGTATCTGTATCAGTCCATACGTCCCACTGCAGGGCACGGGCAAAGGCCATAAAGTCCCACGCTGGCCTAGTGCGGGTTGGCGTACTAGGCTACATATACAGTACTGTATCAGCCCATATATACGTCCCACTGCAGGGCACGGGCCTCTACAATCGTGAACAAGATTTAGAGGAGTTAGGCCCTGAGGAAAAACATACGGTACAACGGGGAGTATCTGTTTTACTGGTGGTAGGTCTCTCAAATGTGAGTGGCCATCTAGGTAGGTATCACCGCAATGTCTCTTTCTCCCGTCAAACAGCAGTGTAAATGAACTGTTGTGTTTCGGATTGAAGGACATTGTAGCCAGAGTAACTACTGGACATATTGAGACTTAACATCTTATATCTCAGGATGGCGAGCGCAATGGAATACCACGCATTGCCTTGTAATTCAAGGTGTTTGGTTTTGCTACTGTTTGTGAGCGGTCGTATCGCTTACCATCAAGCGAACGGAATGCTCGTCTCGCCATTCATTGCAATAAAAAAATGTACTAAATATGATTATTATTTTCCATGGATAGATGCCAGAGAACCGCGCGTTGTCAGGCCTATGTTCTGGCATCACGGAGGCTTTCGATCTGTTCGGGGTGCCCAACGCGATAGTGTTGTTCGTGGTGGAGGAGGTCTCATACAACATCTGCGACCAGAGGTTCCACGAGTTCGAGATATCAGAGACGAGACCTGAGATTCAGGTGAATACAAATCTTGATACTTTAGGACAAAAGAGAATGCCCATACATAGTACCGGTGAAAAATATCGTTAATCCCGATACTTATACTGCCTAAAATTCATACTATTTTTTATGGTTAGTCCTTAAACTTTTTTCTGCTTTATCCTGGGTGACAGATTTTTTTCAGTATACAGTAATTATTATCACATTTTACATTTTGTTCGCAGAGCCGAAGACATTTTTTTTTATTGGCCTTTTAGTTCCTTTCTCCAAGAAATCCGGGCCTGTGTCGCAATTATTTGTTATATGTATTGAAAATATATGTTTTGCCCTACACAAAAAAGTAGGTTTTATCGGGGCACAAAATATCTTTGCATCGATACTACATTTCATAGTAAAATGGGCATTCTTCTTTGTTTAAAGACAGCTTTCGTGGCACACTTGGCTAGACAATTGCGAAATAAGGCAGCTGGTTAGATCCAAGCTCCGAGATAAATGTTTGTCACTGGTATTTGTTACGGGTCTGGGTGTTTGTGAGACCGAAAAGTCCCTCTTAGATAAATACTCGATCTTAATGTGGAGTCAGGACTATGTATGTGACTGTTGGGTGTATTTATTACAATTCACCAGATGCTTAGTGTAGTACGAAATAAAATAATTGAGTATAAATCAATGTATACGTAAGCAATTGTTACACTTTATTGCTTTACAGATTTGAACCTTAATGTCTACTGAATAGAGATTATAATTCACAAGGTTTGAAAGGTGATAGATTCAAAATTGTATTCACAGATCTACAGAAAAACATTGAATGAAATATACGAAGAGACGGAACTCAATGACAAGAAACAGCTTATCTTGTGAGTAAATAATGTTTTATTAATTATCAGATTTTACTGGTGGTAGGTCTCTGCTATGTGAGAGGCCATCTGGGTGGGTACCACCGCAGTGTCTATTTCTCCCTTCGAACAGCAGTGTGAATGCACTGTTGTGTTTCGGATTGAAGGGCATTGTAGCTAGTGTAACTACTGGACATATTGAGACTTAACATCTTATGTCACAGGATGGTGAGCGCAGTGAAATGCCAAGCATTGTTTTGTAATTCAAGGTGTTTGGTTTTGCTACTGTTCAGGAACAATAGTATCGCTTACCATCAGGCGAATGGCATGCTCGTCTCGCCATTCATAGCAATAAAAAAAAGTGTTCACTACCACCCATGAACATACACTGGATCATAGATCTGGATGGACTAGATCATTTGTGATTCGACCACTACTACTTGTATTGTATCGTTGTATCAGCCCATATACGTCCCACTGCAGGGCACGGGCCTACTCTACAATCGAAAGTACGTTTAGGAGTGGTTAGGCCATACAGTCCACCACGCTGGCCTAGTGCGGGTTGGCGGACTTACATACCATAGAAATTCTTATAAATCACTAGTACTTGAGTGTGTAATTTTGGATTTGAAGAATGGTTATAATATATGGTCAGATTATTCGTTTAAGGATTCTGTGGGGGTAATTAGCAATAGCATAAATATAGAGCATGCTAAGGCTTCAAAAATAACAAGGTGGTGATGTTAATTTGAAATAGCAATAAATTGCCATTACTCCAACTGTGATAACCGAGCCATAAGTGACTTTTAGGTGTTTTTATTTGAAAGAAAGAAATAAAGAAAAAGGGTTTATTGACACAACATGGAATGTACATGAAATTACAAATAAAATATTGACACCGGGAATGGGACAAAAGAAAGAAAAAATTAAACAACAATAAAAAAAACAAACATAGTACATATTAACCTTTATAAAAAAAGACAAAACATATAACACATTCGCATTTTGCTAATTAGGTGATCATCTCAGCAAAAAGCTGTGCAGTGAAGCCACTAATACTATACTATACCATACCATACTATACTATACTATACCATACTATACTATACTATACTATACTATACTATACCATACTATACTATTTATTGATAAATATGAACGCTTCAGTGATGGACGTCCGGTGGCGGTGGTGTATTACCGCTCCGGGTACGAGCCGGCGCAGTACCCCTCGTCTCGCGAGTGGGAGGCCAGGCTGCGCGTCGAGAGGTCCACGTGAGTAGCTGTTTGCATATACAGGGTGTCCAGACTGCGACCGAAAACGAAACCGGGTGGTGGCTTCGTTTTCGGTAACACTCTTGATATACCCTGTATATTTTTTATGTGTGTTTTGTTTTTTTTATGTACTTAAAAAAGGACGTTGGAATGACGAAATGCATTGAAATGACGTTCCCCCCAGTGCGATCAAATGCCCGTCAATAAACTACCAGTTGGCGGGCACTAAGAAGGTGCAGCAGGCGCTGGCGGCGGCGGGCGCGGTGGAGCGCTTCCTGGGCGGCGGCGCCTGCACCGCGCGCGTGCGGGACATCTTCACCGGACTCTACGCTCTGGACTTCGACGAGAGTGGCGAGAGGGCGGTGGAGATGGCGCTCGCTGATGCTGACAGGTAAGGGACTCTACTTTTTGGAGAGAAGTGAGTAATTTATTTCCAACTCCTCCTCTTAACCCATTGTTTGCGAGAGACGAGTAAACTCGTCATATAGTAGTTCAGACTCTTGGTTGGTTCATTTGGAATGATTTTTTTATAGTAGGAATTACGGACCGGGAATGACGGGGTCTGTGTATGATCTTGATGAGAATTACGGTTATGGTGAGGATGATTATAATGGTTTCTTAGATTTACGCGAATGTTACACATTGAAATAAAAGTATTATTTACGGATTTTATCGCGGAATTGATTTAATTTTTACATTTTTATCTTCCCGACGTTTCGATCACTTTACAGTTTTCATGGTCACGGGGCGGACTGAGGTATTAGTCATCCGCTCAGTGACTGTTACAATTGAACTACCCTAATTTTCTAGATATTAAATTAAAAAAAAAAAAAAAAAAAAAAAAAAAAAAAAAAAGTTAATTTAAAAAAGTTAATTGGTTTTAGCGTTCCGATCCACGCAGAAGGAGCTCACTATGTCTTGAGGTCTGGCAGTTGGTCTTTTGGGTTCCGATTTAATTAAATGTAGAATTGGATCCCATGCTGGTGCAAGCTTCAAGCCATCTTCTCTATTGAAATTTGGATGTTTTTTAATTTCAATAGCCTCGCGAAACATCCTGGGCAGAAAAAGTGATCGAAACGTCGGGAAGATAAAAATGTAAAAATTAAATCAATTCCGCGATAAAATCCGTAAATAATACTTTTATTTCAATGAGGATGATTATATTGAGTGATTATAAAGTTAGTGAGTATGACGATGAGTATGATATGCTGATGTTGGGAATGACGATGTTGGGTATGACGCAGGTTCGTGTTGAAGCCGCAGCGCGAGGGCGGCGGTAACAACGTGTACGGCGCGGAGGTGCGCGACGCGTTACTGCGCATGCGCCACAGCCGCGAGCGCGCCGCATACATACTCATGGAGAGGATACTGCCACCACTCGTCAGTATACATTTATTTTTGTTTTATTACACCTCAATGGAACCACCAGTTGTAGATGTGTCTCGTGCTTAGCAGCAGGCCATTACAGGCTCATGAACAGTAACAAGACCAAACGACGCCTTGAATTATAATGCAATGCTTGGCATTCCCCTGCGTTCGCCATCATAATAAGATGTTGAGCCTCAATATGAAACACAACAGTGCATTTACACTATTGTTTGGCGGGTACACTTATTTTATAATCCTTTTTTACGTATACAATATGATAAATAAATACTATTCGCAGGTATCGGGGTACGTGGTTCGTCCCGGCGCTCCGGTGCCTCCGCCGGTCGTGGACTTGGTTTCTGAGCTCGGTATATTTGGAGTCATCATTGGGTAAGCATTTTCGCATTATTGTTATCTGAATAGTGCACCACACTGTGATTTATTCGCAGATGAATGGAAGGTGATTCTGTCGGAATGTTTGTGCTACTGCGAAGCGAATGCGTGATGTATGTATGTTTGTTTGTCTGTGTGATATTATATGTGTACTGTTTTTTTTAAATATAGTTATTGTCATTTATTTCATCTTTAAGTTTATAAGTTAGATGTAAGTCAAATATTTTGGGTTATGTTTTTAATATTTTTATTAATTAGTGTCAACCGTAGTAATTTAATACCTAAATAATAAATAAATAACGGATAAAATTAATAAGCATTCTCAATTCCTATCTAAAAATCTATTTTGAAAATAAACCAATCAAATTAGTCAAAGGCGTGGCGGTAAATCTTTCACCCCATTGGTCTATTACTGAGATGGATTTTTTAATCGAGACCTAGATGATTTTTAATTTAGCTGTAAATCCCTTTTGACTTTTAAATTCATGTAATATAGATACTTAATTATTTTCTCAATTTTCGTACTTGTAACAAAATGGTCAAATTGTCTAGATTTTTTAACCAATAATTTTATTCTTCTGCAAACATTGATTGTTTTATTTTTAGAATGAATGAAATATATTACTTTGGTGTTCTTTTTTTTAAAAAAAATATATTTTTTACAGAACAAAAGACAAGATCTACAGTAATCGTCAAGTGGGTCACATGCTGCGTACAAAACTGGCCGATGCTAATGAAGGGGGAGTGGCGGCCGGGCTGGGCGCACTAGACTCCCCCTACCTCCTCGATATGTAGCCTTATACTAAACAACCCTCAGTTAAAAACTGTAGTATAGTAAAGGGCGACTAATTGGAACATAAAACACCAAAAAAATATGTAAATAAATGAAAATGTAAAAAGCGTTAAATTAGGGGTGTAAATATTTTAAATAATGTTTGTTTATACATTGCCCGATTTTACTAAAAGTTCTTGAGAAGCGAAAACCGGTATTATTCTAACAGTACTTTTACTTTTATTTTTATTGTTATAATTCAATGTTCCTTGGCAAAAACTTAAGGAAATTGATTTTGGTATTTTTTTCTTGTAACCATTTTCAACAGACAAGTCTTTAGTATATTGGTGCCTTTTGTCCTTAGGGTAGACAGAGAATAAACAGCGCTAAGTGCTACTGTTCATACAATACATCTGATCAATTATTTTGTTATTTTTAAATGCTATAAAATTATAATTTTCGTACCAAGACAACTGGCAAAATTCTCATAAAATACATTTTTCCAAATATTGTAAATTTTGTAGGAAATATAATATAGATTTCACTATACTTGCTGGCGAGTAGGAAATTATATGAATTTGTGTTATAAAAAAATAACCTAACGTATTTTTGAAGTAAATATTTCAATATGCCCAAAACACTATTTCCTTAAGTTTTTGTATTTTTTATAAATAATGTAAACATTCCTTGTTATTTGCAATTATTTGATATTGTCGTTGTTATTTTTATAATATAATTAAATTAAAAAGCAGAATGTTTTAATTATTGACATGAAATGTGTATTTGACGCTAATGTCTTTGTACATGATTTTTGTTTGAACCGAGGTGCTGTGAATGAGATAAATACAATTGTTTAGATTTTATGTAATTTACTAATAGGCTTTTGTAAAAGGTTTTTAAGACACGAAAATTTTAAGTCATAGATGAACCTATCTTTTTTTAAATTGTAGAACTACATTATTTTAGTCTATGGATATATCTAAACTTTTATATTTATCTTATGTGATAAATGATTTGTATTTTTATATTATGGACAATATATAGTGATTAACAGTAAAATAATCTTTATTTGTAACATATTTTCTGCCTGTCCTTACTACACATCCACAGGTCAACGTAGTGCGACTTTTTAGCCATTACAAATTTTCAAAGATCTGTCTAACAGACCATCAAATATTTTTTATTTATTTTCTTTCTTTGGTTTTTATCATATATTTCCTAACTAATGAATCTATGGGGTGAGCTGATATTTTTTCATATAATCGCATATGTGTCTCACAAAACAAAAACAACACTATGTTAATATTTTTATTAAATTAACCACAACTATATTTGCACATGGGTGTTTATATATACTCTGTGTACTTGGGCAGCTTGTTCTTGGTGAGGAGACCAGAAGACCCTGCAGTGTAGCCCACTTCATACTCGAACTGCGGGTGTGCGGCGATCACCTAGACAAAAATGACATTTACACAATAATAATATATAATATACAGGGTATATCAAGACTGCTACCGAAAACGAAGCCAGGTGGTAGTTTATCTTCACACGCAATGCAACTAATTTGCAAAGAAACACGTCGAATTTTGTTATATTTTTTTCCTATCGTCGTATTTGGGTCATAAATACATAGCTTTTCTAAAATAATAGTGTATACCCTTCTATTGCTAGGGTTTACATTATTGTTTTAGCAAAAACGGATTAAGGATTTATTTAGGAATTTGTGCCCGATATGGCGATAGTCTCGCCCCATATGACGTTGTGGGACGGAACATACAAGGCGAAATGTGAGTGTCCTGGCACCTCTGCCTACCCCTTCGGGGGAAAAGGTGTAAGTTTATGTATGGAATTGCCATCCACCGGACTGCAAGAATTTTCAAAATCGTTGCGAGCGACGACTAATTTCAGAAACGCTCCACTAGCGCACTATGCACTGGAGCGCGCGCACCACTTACGTCGGAACACAACGCGCTTTCCACCCTGAATCTTTTACCTAGTAGACACATACCTTGTCCCTCTCATAAGCGTCCTCAGCGCTGGTAATCAACTCGGGAACATCAAGTCTCGGAATGCCGAAGAGGTTCATGAGATGCGCCTTGTAGTTGGTGTAGATCATGCGCTGGTCTGCCCACTCCACCTCGCGCGGGAGACGCCAGTCCTTCATCTTGGGCTCCTCGCGCTCCGTGTACTGGTCGAAGTTCAGACGCTCTATGTCTTCCACCACCTGGAATAGGAATCAAACGGGTATTACTTTTAAAATCTTGAAATTATTATTATTCATTAAAAAACTGTTATTGACGGATTTATCATGGATACGGTTTAATTTTTACATTTTCAAAATCTTCAATTTCGGTTTAGTCAGAGTCGAATTGCATTTCTAGTAGCATACATAATATGTAGATTGGAAAGAAAAAAATGTCTTGATTTTATAATTTACGTATTTAATTAATTAATTTAAACTGCATTGTTGGAAGTCCGATTGACTGCTAAAATTTTGTTTCCAAATGCAAGTCAAATAAATAATATTATAATAAAGCCTGTGTGGCCTGTGCACTGAGGAAGGAAACCGCTCAATATATAATCCGGTCTGTTTCAAATACAAGCCCATTATATTCCGAAAATTCAAAAATAATATGTGATTGTATACCGGGTGTAACCAGATAGTGACCAAAAATTATGCCAGATTGTAGTGACTACAGACTGCAACCAAAAATTTCACAAGAAAGGGACTCTTTTAAATTCTTTAAGCACACCCACTATAACTTTAGGCCCAAGTAATAATATAAAAAAATACATACCACTTCTACCTCACCGCCTCCGGTCCAGTCATACACAAGAAGCTCGGCATGTGTGGCGATGTCTCTCAAGTACTTGGTCTTGTATTGCTTCTCCATTTCGGTAAGGAATTTGGAAGTGAGAGCTTTGCCGTTCACCTCGTGCTTGTGGCCGCGTTTCTTGACTGATTCAATCACCTGAAATATAATAATTATTTTACTATAAATTGATCAGAATATTGAATGCAAACAAATTATTAGCTTACCGAAGGGGTATTTAATTAAATAAAAATAAATGTACAGATTTTATCATGGTTTTAGGTTTATTTTAACTTCCAAAGACTAGTACTATCGCGGTCACCAGACAGACTCAAACTAGGTTTATTTCCATGATAACTGAAGCCCAAACATCATTTTTTTGAAGCGGTACCAAATGTGCAGATATCGTACACCCAGAATATTATTGTACTAGGTAATAGGCCCTGACAATCCTTGAATTTTTTGTTAAACTTGAATTTGTCATATCCAAGAAAGTCTCAATGATGATGTCCTAATCAGCTATCTGATCAATGTTTGCACTGATGAAGTTTGGATCTTAATTTTAACACAAAATTGTGCATAGGTCTTTTAAAGAAATAGAGCAAACTTAAAAACCACTATGTTTATGCATAAACATAATTGACAGCCTCCGTGGCGCAGTTGGTTAGACGCCGGCTGTGAAACGAGAGGCCGCGGGTTCGATCCCCGCACCAAGAGAAATGTTTGTGCGGCCCACAAATATTTCTTTCCGGTCTGGGTGTTTGTGAGACCGAAATGTCTCTCATAGTTCCTGATACCCACGACACAAGACTCGACCTTAGTGTGGGGTCAGGACTATGTATGTGACTGTTGGGTGTTATTTATTTATTTAAATAAAAGTTGTTTACCTTATCTACAGGCACATCTAGATAGATAACAAGATGAGGCCGCATCAACTCTTCAATTGTATTAGCTCTCAATTCATAATACACAGACCTTGCACCCTTGCTGATATAGTTCTGTGCATACATCGCCTCTAGGAACACAAAGTCAGAGTACGGAGACCTCTCCAAGACCACACCTTGACCGGTGTTCATGAGATGAGCCAAGGCATCAATGTACTGGCTGAAACGAGCCGAATACATCATGATCTGGAAGTTAGCAGCCAGACGGTGGTTCGGTGTCAGATTGAAGTTAACATGATCAAATGTTCTGCAGTCTTCGGGGATTTGATCGTCGAACATTCTCAAATCACAACCATTTGGCCTAATGTAGTGTAAGTCCATGTTCGCTTCAGGGAAATGCTTCATGCCAAGATCCTCGGCGAGTGCTGCGGCGAACGCGGTCTTTCCGGATGCTACGGGGCCTTCCACCACGAGTAATTTCGTGTTCTCATCGAATCTATGAGTGGTGCGGTCGAATAAACTGCGTAACCAAGTGTAGTCCTTGTTGACATAGTCGAAGGGCGCTGGCTTGGGCGGACGGGGGCCATAAGTCTCACGCAAGGTCTTACCGGCGATGTTGCGGTTCTGAATGAACATACAGCCAGCAATCTTGGCCCCCTGACCTGGAGTCATCACCTTCACCACAGCGGTTTTAATTAGAGTAGCCATCGTGGCTTGAGGTATCTATTTGGGTTCGATACCTGCGGAAAGATGTTACGTAAGTTATTTTACCTCATTTTGAGTCTTTGATACTAAAATAATCGTAGTTTTTCTTACCTCAGCTCAACACATATCAACAAAAATCAGCCCCTAGAATTTGTGACATAACCATTCCTTAAATCGCGTTCGAATATTTGGCAATCAATATATTATTTTTGTCGTCACTAAAATGTACTAATAAATCAGATATCAAAAATTATAGATTGGTTACAAATTAAAATAGTGAGTTTTAAAATTAAAAACATTTATTTTCGCACTTAAAACATTCAAATGAATAATAATTTAATTCCATTTTAAAGATAGAAGATGTAAAATGTGAACGCAGGAACATAGAGAACAGAAGATTGAAGTCTAGACATTGACAGCTGTCACTTTGACATTTCTTTTAGTCTATGCCATCACACGGTGGCCATGTGAGATTTTAGTTTTCAACAATAAAACCCGATTTTGCTACGTTTATTATCATTTAGTGCGCTATCAAACAAAAATCAACATGATGGAAACAGAAAACATCCAAGTTGATGAGTTTTTACCAGCAAAAAACCCCGTAAAATTGAAAAATATCAAACGGAAAGCGGAACCTGATTTGGGCAATGGAATGGAAGTAGAAGAAGGAAGTGTACAAAAAACAAAGCCTAAAAGTCGTCGTTTAAGAGTGAAAAGGGCTAAAAAAGGCGCAGAGCCTAACGAAAGTAAAGAAAATATGAGAAAAATACCCGTTCCAGCGCACAGGTATAACCTCTAAATTTTAATATTAATACTTGAAATATATTGTGTTACTTTTGATACACACATGTTCCAGGATCCTTTAACTACATATATTGTTTTGCTTGTATTCCTTTGTATGTATCTGTGTTGCATAACAGACAATATGGAGTACAAACATTTGTTTACTATTTAAAAAATATATATAAATCGAAACTTTTGGTAGTTTTTGGACAGTTTGTGTAAAAGATGAAGCTCAGAAGTAATTCAATCGAGAGATTTTAAATTTATATTAATAAATTTACAAATGGATATTTTATGACTGATTTCAACCAGACACAATCTCTAAGCAACCAACCTTCGTTTTTTTGCATCAATCAAATTAAAAAAAGGTATACAGCGATTGCATTTGTACAGTTAGACTGGCCAGATATTAAAATAAGCTAGTAATGTAAAGTAACAACTCTATATTACTATTTTAGTGTTGTTACATTGTGTTTATTTTATTTTATTATTACAATTAAAATCACCATATAATTATCTTAATATTTACAGATACACACCGCTGAAAGAGAGCTGGTTGAAGATCTTCACACCTATTGTAGAACATTTGCTACTACAAGTTCGTTTCAACACAAAAACGCGCAATGTTGAGATTAAAGTGGGCCCAGAAACCAAGGATATTGCCAACCTACAGAAAGCTGCGGACTTTGTTAAGGTAAGTGGATGTTCAATTTTATAACCTATAGTTTATTAAAAACCAAATTTTTGTGATTTCAAATAGTGATATTTCAGTTGCACCTGAGCAGAAATCTATTGCTGATTTCTTAATTTATTGTTGAATAATTGTAATTAATTGGGGCACCATTTAATTTTTTACTGTAAAATTGTTGAAAATATTGTCAGATATTTTTATGATTAGAGTTCTATATGTATATCAGCCCATATACATCCCACTGCAGGGCACGGGCCTACTCTACAATCGACAGTGTGATTGAGAGTGGGTAGGCCATATAGTCCACCATGCTGGCCTAGTGCGGGTTGGCAGACTTATGTATGCAGATTTCCTCACAATGTTTTCCTTCACCATTTTAGTGCGTGGTGATTGACTATCAATACACACATGACTCTACAAGTCAGAGGTGAGCTCTGTGATGTGAACCCGCGACCACCATGAACATGTTGGCAGCCGCGTCTGGTCCATTTACCAACAGGCCACCACGCACTACCACTAACTAATCATTAGAGTTGCAAAATCAATATTTTTCCGTAACTTACATGTATTCATAATATTAAATTAAATAATTATTTTTTTTTCAGGCATTCGTATATGGATTTGATGTTGAAGACGCATTAGCCCTTTTGAGACTGGATGATTTATTTGTAGAATCTTTTGAAGTCAAAGATGTTAAAACACTTAACGGTGACCATTTAAGTCGAGCCATTGGACGACTGGCAGGCAAAGCTGGGAGAACGAAATTCACCATCGAAAATGTGACGAAGACTAGAATAGTTCTTGCAGACTCCAAAATACACATATTGGGTAGCTATCAGAACATAGCGTTGGCTCGTCGCGCAATATGTAATCTGATTATGGGATCACCGCCTTCAAAAGTGTACGGAAACTTGAGAAATGTAGCTAATAGGGTCGCTGAAAGAATGTAAAATAAATTATATATTTATATTTGTTTTTTTTTTCTGTTTCGTCAACTGAATAGATGTGGCAATGTTTATTTTTAATTCATTTGTAGCTTACTATGTGCTATTCCTTGCTAAAAAAAAGCAACTAAAACTTTACGTCACAATAAAGGCGGAAACATACTACTGAAACGCCACGCCACCCGGCCCGACGCGACAGGTGTTGAATCGAATCAAATCCTAGTATTTTATAAGGCCAGAACCACATTACTAACACACGATGCAACGTTGCGTGGCGTGTTGGCAGTGTGGTGTGGCTTTTCAGTAATATGTTTCCGCCTTAATAACACATGGAGAGTTTCTCGCTTATTTTGGGGCAAGAATTGTGTGCCATTATACGAATACTCTCTTAGATAGATGTATTATAATGTTAAGGGCTAATGTTTACACAATCCATACAATAATCGTGATCGACGAGACTCTTGGGGGTGTAAAAAAATTACTATAGCCTATACTATGCCCTATGACATAAAATTAAAATAAAATGAAAACATTTATAATTCATATTTATTCAGTGTTTTTATAAAATGTACATTTCATAAAACTAGAAAAGATCTTCAGTAAGTAAATGACCAATACTGTACAATAAAGCCCCATTCACACAGGAAATTTCTCGCCTCGAAAATCGTAAGGATGGAAACATTGCAGCGTGTAAACATTTCTCAGTATCTATGGCGATTATCTCATGCGACAATCGCATGCGATTCTCGCCGCGAGAAACTCTGTGTAAATGGGGCTCACGGAATGTTCATGCCAATATACATATTTATACACAATAACAATTGTTCTTGAAAACTAGGATAAATAATGATCAATAGTTTTTTTTACACATTTATAATATCGCATTGATGCTTCAATCAAATATACACTAGATTATAAGTAACGGCCTAAAAAACGGTAAGAGAAATAAGAGCACAAATAAGCGTGTGGTCTTATTTGATTATAGTATCGACCAAAAACATAATAAATCTTAATTTAAAGGAATAATGTTTACCTGAAGTTGATTATAATTTAAGACATTTTGCTACATCTCGTAGTTCGAAATTCAAATGTATAAGTATAAGCAACCTCGGCCACTTTTGGCGTGTGATTTTGTTCTGGACCCTAATTCTAGTATATATTTGATCGAATAACTATCTGTATTACAATCTTATCTAACTATTTAGTAAGTTAGAGACTCTTGAGGTTTCCACAGACAAACTGCGCAAGCAGTTTTGTGGGGCTATGGAACTGTATGTGCATTTGTAAAATTTAAAGGCGTAATAATAAATTAAATAAAAAAGTACTGCCATGAACATCCACATTGGTTCATGGATGTTGCCGGACCATCAAATCGGGAGGGGAGAAAGGCTAGGATGAAGTCTAGAATTCTAGATATCTACAGCAGTATCTTATACTTGAAGTGCCTGGGCACCCGGGAGAGTACGAGACGCGCGTCGTAACTCAACGAGGCGAAGGTCCAGGGCTCCGCGGCGCTCCACTCCGCGCAGTACACCGAGTCCTCGTGCTGCTCGTACGACTGGAGCACCCCGTCTTCCAACCTGCACATACAATCGTCATCGTCACGCCATTCGTAGCAAAAACATATATTTTTTTATTTCGGCACGTCATGTGACTGCTCTCTACCTAGTCAAATTATTTCGAGCGATTTAATTAAAGTATGATTTGTTTCTCAAAAGTTACTACGTGCTGTTAATTCTTATTAAATATTAACTCTAACAAGGTTTGAAGCAAAGTCCACGAATGGTCACATCGACCATGTTTTTATATCCCCCGCATGGGAACTACCTGATGGCATCATTGGAATGTGCCATCGGTACTGCCAACATATTCGTTCAGTTAGGGTGAAGTTGTCATGTGACACCTTAATGTCCCACTAACCTTGAGGGTCCCATTTAAATGTAAGAATGACTTGATCCATGGTGCTTTACAGCTGGCTTCTCCGGCTGTAAAAGTCTTTTTTTACGAGGTTATTTACCTCTTTAGTTCATTTTTTTATCACCCGCTTTGCACGGAGGGAAGTGGACAATATTTTATTCCCAACTCCTCCTATTAATAACACTTTCTGATTAATTTCGTTGCGTGTTAAAGACAAGTTAGACATTCCCGGAGACTCGCCGAGCTTCAATGCTCGGTGTCATTACATTGCGTGCCACTGTTGATCCTGGCTTACAGGAGTTACATTTGTGGGTGTGAGGGCGGGACAGTCTCCAAATAACCTTAAGGGTTTAGTATTGGGTATAGGGTGGCAGGCCGTATACCCGATGATTATAGCATCAGCCGGTAGTATTCGACACAATAATGCCGGCCCGTTGTATAATACGTACACTTTGCTGAGGTTGTCTCCGTCGTCGCGCGCGTCGCACACGCTGGCGGCCGCCGTGAGCAGCGCGCGCGCGTCCGAGCTGCCCGTCAGCACCAGCTGCTCGTGGAACGAGTTGTACCGCACCGTCCACACCCTGCACACAGGCACCTACTGTTACACACACCCTGTATACACACGCACGTACTGTTACACACACTATGTATACACACACATGTACTGTTACACACACCCTGTATACTGTTACACACACCCTGTACACACACACATATACCATTACACACAACCTGTATACACACACATGTACTGTTACACACTCATGTACTGTTACACACACCCTGTACACACACACATATACCATTACACACAACCTGTATACACACACATGTACTGTTACACACACCCTGTATACACACACATGTACTGATACACACACCCTGTATACACACACATGTACTGTTACACACACCCTGTATACACACTCATGTACTGTTACACACACCCTGTATACACACACATGTACTGTTACACACACCCTGTATACACACACATGTACTGTTACACACACCCTGTATACGCATAGAAATACTATTTGTTTTGTAATTCAAGGTGTTATTTACACACATAAATATTAAATATTATTACACACATCCTGTATACACAAGTCACTAGCACACTACACAATATACAGCCTGTATACTGCATACACACATCACTATCACACTACATTATATACATCCTGTATACTAACTTAATAGTCAAAAATACATGTTGTAAATGGAAATAATAGGAATATTGACTCATATCATAAACTCGCGTAAGAAAATAAGAGACATAAGAGCCCAAATAAGCGTTTGGTCTTATTTGATTTTAGTATAGTCCAAAAACATAACAAATATACATATATTAAAATAAAAATTATTATTTTGGTGTTGATATCTAAATAAAAGCCTTTCCAAACATTAGTCAACATCCCTATTAAATAACACTGGTTTACATCCTGTAGTAATACTATTAAACACTTTCGTCTACACCCTGTATACACATAAAAAGCAAACAACAGAAATTCTCAATTCTACCCTGAGACGCAGAATCCAAATAGTTTTATACTTACATTTACCTTTAGCATCGGCCTACATTCTCGTAATTTTGGACAAAGTAAAATATTTATCTAAAAGTAATTTCTTTACAAAATATCTGTATCTGTATCAGCCTATATACGTCCCACTACAGGGCACGGGCCTACTCTACAATCGAAAGTACGATTGAGAGTGGTTAGGCCATATAGTCCACCACGCTGGCCTAGTGCGGGTTGGCGGACTTACATACCATAGAAATTCTTATAAACTGCTATGGTATGCAGGTTTCCTCACGATGTTTTCCTTCACCGTTTTAGTGCGTGGTGATTGACTATCAATACACACATGACTCCGAAAAGTCAGAGATGTGCCCTGGGATTTGAACCCGCGACCACCGTGAACATGTTGGCAGCCGCGTCTGGTCCGTTTACCAACAGGCCACCACGCACTTGCACTTTACAAAATATATCGATTACAAAATGAGAATGTTACCAGTGCGAGTGATCAGTTCTGCTGAATATAGGTTCCTTAGTGTTCCTGTAGTCCCAAATGTTAAGGGCGGCATCGTCACCAGCGCTGGCCAGATGAAACTGCCTGCAAGTAATCATATTTTGCAATTATACTAACAGCCTTATCCATAGACAATTTATTAACAAATTGGCTATGGTTTCTTTGGGGTCGTATATGTATCGATATTCAACTAACATTCACTTTAACAGTGGGATATAGCGTACAAAGGGAAAATCAATAATTTAAATTTAGTTCACAAAGTGAACATAGTATAAAACAAAGCTAAGTATTTAAATTAAAAAAAAACTGATAAATTTTTGGAGTCGGTTAAAGGTTACAAAGCCAGCCGACCTGTTGGGGTTGAAGTCTATGTCCCTGACGAGTTGTCTATGCGCGTTGTCTATGCTCCACGACGGCGCGCTGCAGTCTGTACGAGTGTCGTAACACTTTATATGCATATCTTGAAGTACCGCGAACTGAAAACAAAAATATATAATAAATACATCCAACAGTCACATACCTAGTCCTGACACTAAGATCGAGTCTTGTGTCGTGTATCAGAAACTACGAGAGACTTTTCGGTCTCACAAACACCCAGGCCCGAAGTACGGGTATTGATAGAGAATAGGTACGATTGAGTGAATGACTGAGTGGTTGAGTATGTAAGAGAATGAATGAGTGAGTAAGTAACTGAATGAGTGATGAGTTAGTGAGTGAGTGATAGTTTGAGTGAGTGAATGCGTGATAATGTGAGCGAGTGAATGAGTGATAATGTGAGTGAGTGAATGAGTGTTAGTGTGAGCGAGTGTGTGAGTGATGAAGGAGTGCACGAGTGATAGTGTGGTACCTGCGCGTGTCCCTGGTGCGGGTTCCACTTGCCGCCGCTGAAGGCGAGTCGTGCGCGGTGCGCATGCGCGGGCGCGGCGGCGAGCGGCGCGGCGGGCGCGGCCAGGCGCAGCACGCGCAGGCGCGCCGCGCTCACCACGCACACCTTGTCCGCCTCCACGGGGTGCCACTCCGCACAACGGATCTCCTCGTCGCCCTTCTGGAATATACAACGTTATTCACTGTAATTGTAACGGTGAAGGAAAACATCGTGAGGAAACTTGCATACCATAGCGATTGTTTGACATCCTCTATGGCGCAGTTGATTAGACGCCGGCTGGTGAAACAAGAAGCCGCAGGTTCGATCCCCGCAAGGAAATATATATTTTTACTCGATCTTAGTGTGGGGTCAGGACGCCTGATGGTAAGCGATACGACCGCTCATGAACAGTAGTTAAACCAAACAACACTTTATTATAAAGCAAAGCTTGGCATTCCACTGCGTTCGCCATCCTGAGACATAAGATATTAAGTCTCAATATGTAATACATATATTACATTAATTATTTATTTTTCATGGATAATCTATATATATAAAAGAGGAAGGTGACTGACTGACTGACGTATCAACGCACAGCCGAAACCACTGGAGCTAAGGACGTGAAATTTTCCACAGGGGTTCCTATTGTGACGTAGGTGAGCACTAAGAAGGGATTTTTGGAAATTCAACCCCTAAGGGGGTGAAAAGGGCAAAAAACTGTTGTATGGAAAATCGAAACCGTTAGAGTTAGAATTGTCAAACTTGGCACTTTAGTTAGTCATTTAAAAAGGAATTTAACTGTATACTTTGTTTCTCTAAAATTAGCCCTAAAGGGGTTAAAATAGGGGTTGAAGTGTTGCGAGACTAGAGCGATTTAATGACTATCTAATCAACGCACAGCCGAAACTATAGGAGCTAGAAACGTGAAATTTTAGACAGGGATTCCTATTGTGACTTAGGGTAGCACTAAGAAGGAGTTTTTGGAAATTCGACCCCTAAGGGGGTGAAAAGGGTAAATAACAGTTGTATGGAAAATCGAAACCGTTAAAGCCACAGTTGTCAAACTTTGCACTTTCGTTAATCAATCAAAAACCAAAATAACTGCATACTTTGTTTTTCTAAAATTAACCCTAAAGTGGTTAAAATAAGGGTTGAAATTTTGTAGAACCGAACTGTCTAATCAACGCACAGCCGAAACAGATGGAGCTAGAAACGTGAAATTTTACACAGGGATTCCTATTGTGGCATAGGATAGCACTAAGGAAGGATTTATCGATATTCAACCCCTAAGGAGGTGAAAATGGTAAAGAATGGTTGTATAAAAAATTGAGACCGTTAAAGCCATAGTTGTCAAACTGCCCATTCGTAAATCGATCAAAAACAAACAAAGCTACATATTGATTTTTTCTAAAATTAACCCTGAGGTGGTTAAAATAAGGGTTGAACTTTTGTAGAACCGAACTGTCTAATCAACGCACAGCCAAAACAGATGGAGCTAGAAACGAGAAATTTTACACAGGGATTCCTATTGTGGCATAGGGTAGCACTAAGGAAGGATTTATCGATATTCAACCCCTAAGGAGGTGAAAATGGTAAAAAACGGTTGTATAAAAAATTGAGACCGTTAAAGCCATAGTTGTCAAACTGCCCATTCGTAAATCGATCAAAAACAAACATAGCTACATATTGATTTTTTCTAAAATTAACCCTGAGGTGGTTAAAATAAGGGTTGAACTTTTGTAGAACCGAACTGTCGGATCAACGCACAGCCGCAACTACCGAAGCTATAAACTTGAAATTTTATACAGGGGTTCCTATTTTGACGTAGGGTAGCACTGAGAAGGAATTTCAAGATATTCCTCCCCCAAGGGGGTGAAAAGGGAAAAATACAGTTGTATGGAAAATCGAAACCGTTAAAGCCACAGTTAGCAAATTTTGCACTTTTGTAAATGTAATAAAAACAAACATAGCTGCATACTTTATTTTTCTAAAATTAACCCTAAAGTGGTAAGGGTTGAAATTTTGTAGAACCGAACTGTTGCATCAACGTACAACCAAAACTACTGAAGTTAGGAACTTGAAATTTTACACGGGGCTTCCTATCATAATGTAGAGCAGTGCTAATGAAGGATTTACTGAAATTCAATCCCTAAAGGAGTGAAAAGGGTGAAATTGTGTTGTATGGAAAAACGAGCCGTGAAAGGTACAGATTTCAAACTTGGCAGTTTAGGTAGTCAATTAAAAACAAAAATAATTTCTTACTTTTTGTGTTAAATTAGCCTCAAAGGGCTTAAAATAAGGGATGTAATTTTGTATACAAAATCGAAACCACTGTTATTGGTACGAAAATTCGTATTTCAGCTACCTATTATAAACACAAGAAATTGGCATGCACTAATTTTGGAAAAATGGCACGAAGGGGATGAAATTTTATAAAAAGTATTTAGGGTTCCGTGGGTACAAAATAACCCATAAAAATTGAGCTTGATGGTTTAATTCAAGAACTGGATAGGGAAAGCAATATTTTAATTTTTACTAATTTTGTACGTTGTTCATGAGTGTAAGAGTTTCACATTTACGGTCAGGGAAAAGGAAGGAATGGACGGAAGGTTGTGTTGGAATATCGGGCATAAGCAACTTTCATTTTAAATATCCATTAATGGGTTTCGCGCAAATAATACTCATAACTAAAATTGTGCGTAGTTCTGGGATTATAAATTTTAGAGGGAGGAATTTATTATGTTTAATAGTATTTACTTATTATAGATAAATAGTGACCAATTGTAAGATTTTGGCTTTTTATGTTTTAAGTGGAGTTAAAGCGGGAAATCGTTGTCGATAAAGTAAGTAATATATATAGCCACATGATTTGCCAATAGGATGCTCACTAATAAATAGTGACGTAATTCGGAGTTTTAAAATTTTCTCAGTTTTAGGGGAGAAATGAGGACGTAATATAAAACATATTGTAAATAAAGTTAATAACGCAGACGAAGTTGCGGGCAAAAGCTAGTGTAACATATAAGTAAATGATGACACATCTACTGGCGGGGCGAGCGGTAGTGGTAGGGGTGCGGGGAGTGCAGTGGCTGCACTCACCGGACACTTGCTGCTGGTGCGCCGTACGAATAGTGTGTCTGTCAGAAATCAAACTGTGTTTCCTTTATATAACCTATACCGAATAGTGAACTCTACAGATAAGATGGAATAAGAAAGATGAAGGATAGATTTGAAGACTTTCAAAACTAATATTTTTACTTAAAAGAAAACAGGTTACTAATTAGGCTTTACCTGTGTCTCCTGCTACCCACAACCACGTGTTTTACAACCGGCATCTAACAACTGAGCCACAGAAACTTAATTTTATTTAATAAAATATTTTAAATATATCTATGTTATCATTTCACAAGATATAATATCAGTATAAAAATATAATTATATTATGATATATGATAAAAATACATTTAATAGAAAATAGACTTACTTCAGGCGTTATTGTTAAAAGTTTTTCCATGTCCTCAGCATTCCTTCCTTGTATTGCACTCAAATCATCCAGATCTTTAGGTATCACCTGAAATTGTGCAAAGTTAATTACAAAGGCAAAAATATTAGTAAATTATTTCCCCAATGTCTAAATCAGTAACAGTGCATACAAATATAGATTGATGATAAAATTGTTTTAACAATCATCATCATCATCATCATATCAGCCACAAGAAGTCCACTGCTGAACATAGGCCTCCCCCAATGATCTCCACAATGACCTGTTGGAAGCGGCCTGCATCCAGCGACTTCCTGCGACCTTAGTCAGATCGTCCATCCACCTTGTAGGCGGGCGTCCGACACTTCGCTTGCCTGTACGTGGCCTCCACTCGAGAACCTTTCGGCCCCAACGGCCATCGGTTCCACGAGCTATGTGCCCGGCCCACTGCCACTTCAACTTGCCAATCCTATGGGCTATGTCGGTAACCTTGGTTCTCCTACGGATCTCCTCATTTCTGATTCGATCTCGTAGGGAAACACCGAGCATAGCCCGCTCCATGGCTCGTTGAGTGACTTTGAGCCTTTTAATGAGGCCCACAGTGAGAGGCCACGTCTCGGTGCCGTATGTCATCACTGGTAACACACAACTATCGAAGACTTTCGATTTTAGGCACTGAGGTATTTTGGACGAGAAGACGTCGCGAAGTTTCCCGAACGCTGCCCAACCGAGTTGGATTCGCCGATTGACCTCTCTCTCGAAGTTGGACCTGCCTAACCGGACCACTTGTCCTAAATAGACATATTCGTCTACAACTTTGAGAGTCGAGCCCCCAACTCCAATTACAATTTTAATTAACATTGTTTTAATAATACATATGAAGAAATGTAAGAAGAATTACAAAATTTAAAACAATAGCACAATTATATTCAGTTTATCGAGGCGAGAATCGTATGCCACTATCGCATGATATAACTGCTAATAGGTTATCGTGTTCTAACAAAAGTTCACACGATTCAACTTTATTATATCCTTACGATAGTCGTATCTTCGAAGCGAGAAACTCCTTGCAAATCTATATATTAATACGTGATGCAAAAACTTTGGATCCCTTTTTACGAAAATTGCGCGGACGCAGGAGCATAAAATTTGGCACACTTATAGTTTATGTGTAGGAGAAGTGGAGAATGCTAATATTTTTCAATAATAATGCTTATAAAGTACATTAAATCAAAAAATAAAACATTACACACACTGCCATGCATTTCACACACACATACTCTGTGGTCAAATTGTTTCTATTGTGTTTTTGTCAAACATTTAATGTTCATACCGTTGATACGGTAAACTCATCCCTCAAATTAAATAACGTATTTAAATAAAGGGTTCGAATCGACAACATATATCCGCAATATTAGATTAATGGCGTATTTTAAATTTTAAAGATGTAAATTAATGACAGTAATGAAAAGTGATTGTCATTTAAATTGGTTGTCAAATATTTATGCATGCGTTCAGAAATTTATTTTGTGTAAACTGTGGTGTAAACTAAGGAGAATATATCAAGCTACTTAAATATAGACAATGAAATAAATAATGTTCACACGCAAGAAGTTATGCTTACTCCTTTTCAAGATCGAATGTAATTTTTTTCACGAATTTTTACAGTGGCCTTTCCTTCGCTATAATTCACTGATAGAAATGTATATCGTATCGGAATGGGATAGGTTATATTATACCTAAAGGGAGTGAAAAAGGGTTGAAATATTATGTCAAAGAAAATCGAAACCACTGAATTTATTTCTATGAAAATTTATATTTTAACTCAATTACTAACAAAAAGCATTGTGGGGCTGAAATAAGGCAAAGAATATTTGATGGACAATCTAAATCGCTAAAGTTTTTAATGTCAAAAATTCATAAGGCAATCTTTTTGTATATGGAGAGACGGGATATAGGTAATAGAGTGGAAGTTACGGGAGAAGGCTGGGATAGCTGAAAGATTTGATAGGACGAAATGTAAACGCACGTTATAAGACGGTATGGATGATAAAGAGAAAGGACGGGACGGATCGGGAAGAGACTGAACAGACGGATGAGACGGGATTGAGTCGGACAATAGGATAGCTACGTCAAGTTTAAGTATACAAGAGTTTATACGAAAAATAACATGTATTTGGTGTGGAGTGGAATCAAAAAATATATGCACTCAGGCGAAGCTGGGTCGGGCCGCTATTTGTTTAAATAAGTATTCTTTATTTTACGTCTTTTTAATTTCATATAATTCGTTCAAAAAAGAAATTGGCAAATGACAGTCTTGGTCAAATCTGTGGTTATAGTAGTTTAGTTTTCGACAGTAGAACCTTAATAATGTTTAAATATTATATTTAAATAATGTATATTGAGTGGTCGAATTTCGACCATTGGGCGACCTCTAGTAGGGTTTTAAAAGGATGTTCTTGTTGGTGAACTTTTCAGGCTATTATTATAGTTGACTAGTAACTTGTTGTTAAGTTAATAATGTTTATATGTAAGAGGCCATCTGGGTAGGTACCACAGCAATTCTAGTCTACTTCTTCAGTCAAACAGCAGAGTAAATGTACTATTGTGTCTCGGATTGAAGGACATTGTAGCCAGAGTAACTACTGGGCATATTGAAACTTAACATCTTATTTCTCAAGATGGTGAGCACAATGGAATGCCAAGCATTGCTTTGTAATTCAAGCGTTGTTTGGTCTTGCTACTGTTTATGAGCGGTATCACTTACCATCAGGCAAATGGTATTCTCATTTTGACATTCATAGAAAAGAAAAATGTGTACCTGCAATGTAGGCAGCTTGTAGATGGACACTCCCATGGTGCATTGCGAGGTGGCGGGGTCGTAGGAGTTGTGTGTGGTGAGCAGCACAGCAGCATCGTGCGGGGAACATCGCAGCTGCCATATCTCACCTATCTCGTGCTTGTACACCTGCCAAATTGACACTTTACATATGTAACGTCACCCTTTTTTCCCAGAAGAGGTAGGGGTAGGCAGGTGCTACTAGCAACCAGTGCACCCACATTTCACATATAGCAATAAAAAAAACAATAAACAAATACAAGAGAAATAAAACTATACATATTATCTTTCATTAATTATAAAGGTATTATGCTGATGTTTTAGTGAATTTATACTATAAATTTATATTATTACTATTCCCCATTAATAAATATATGTTGATATATTAGTATGTTTTAACTTAACAAAAATGAAATGTTTTTGTCAGTTTGTGTAAATTTATTATTGTCAGTTAGGTATTATTGGCACTTTGCTGTCGATTTGCACTGTGTACTTTTGTATTCTTTCACAGTATAATAAATGAAGCCCATGTAAGTAATATGACACTTACCTTAGTATGTAAAGCCCCCGTATCTTCTTCAAGTTCCACTACATGCACCTGGTTGGAGTTGGGCTTCAAGCTCTGTGTGCCGATCAGGAACCTGATGGCATCACTCTCCCCATATTGAGGTGATAGGGCTCTCGTCTGAAAATACCATTACATTGTAATAGACTATAGCTTAAGCATTCTCAGTTCAAATGTTGGTTGTAGAGGTTTAAATCAACTTGTAGCTTTTGTAATAAACTTTAAGATCCATTTAAACGAAGAGGTACTATTTGATGTTTGTAAATAAAACTATACAATTGTAGTTTTACGGAAAATGTTATTGAAATTGTGGCAAACGGTAATATTTGCGGAATAATTATAGTGCATAAACCAAATGAATAGTGTGAAACTTAGAAGGTAGAGTTATCCTGAATCATCATAAGTTATCATGATTTATACACGTGTGCAAATTACCTGATGTTCTAATCCATAAATTATGGAATTTCCATCTTCCATTCTTAAACTTCTTATTTATATTTTTATTTAATTATTTTGATAAATGTTTTCGTTTTCTTTCATGGATGTAAAACTCGTTCCATAGTTAAGTTATAATATAACCGTGTTTAATGGCAAAATCAAATATATCTTTCCCTGTCTATTCAATACGAAACCTGTTCAACATAACATTGGCAATGTTCAAAATATAAGAAAATTGTAATAGATATGGAACGTCGTTACTGACACATCATCTTTTTTTAAAGTATTTTTAAAAATAAGCTAAGATACTGGATTTTATACAGCCACTTCGTTTTTTGTTGATAAAAAGTATAAAAATAATTTGAGTAAATCGTTTCACATTCTTTATCGAAATCGCTAATATATTTGAATCTAATGTGTTTGTTATGGTCAATCATAGAGTAGGAATATAACTTAATGGCTTTTGCGTCCACTATAGTGCATATATTTATTATTTTCATAAAAAATATAACATGTTATATTTATTATAAAAGTTATGATACGTGGACAAAATCACATCACCGGTTATATTAAAGAATAAATATAAGTGATAAAATATTTTACCTAAATAAAAATGCAGGATAATGTATCAGATTAAAGCAATTTACATAATGAATTTAATTCGTATCACGGGCGGTATAGCACGACCAGGTAAGTGGTTCTCGTAATTACAGTCATATTTATTATGCACTAAGTTGTTATTCCTGTCTCATTACATCGTAAAAACCCGTGGCTGATACCTGCACGACGCATGTAAATGCATGCATGATTTTTATTTATGAATGACTTTTTTATTTTTTATACCGGTTTGTTAAACTGACTATAAGGGACCTCACAGAAAGTCCAGTGTGGAACATAGGCGTTCACCGAAGGATCCCGCTGTGATCTGCTGGAACTAAGAACGGACCCACATTCAGCAACTTCCTAAAACCTTCCCTTAGCCGATCGCCCAAATGGCGTTGGACTACCATTGCGTTATTATATGGCCTCCATTCCGTAACTTTTAGGCTCCATCGGCCATCAGATCTCCGAATATTTATCAGTATAAAATAAAACATCTATTGCCGATTTATACAGTTCTGCGTTCCTATATAGTGTATTATCTATAATTCTGCATGTCCTGCTCCAAGTCGGGTAAACATCAATTGATATACGTATACACACTCACATGGATCACCACTCAATTTGGCGAGCTTTCTATCTTTGGTACCTCCCCATTTCCGAGCGGAAACGACTACCTATTACCAGAAAACCCAGGCTAGTTCAACTAATTTTTGATCGAATAACTACCTAATAGAATATTTAATAATAATCTGGGTGTTTGTGAGACCGAAAGTCTCTCGCAGTTTCTGATACCCGCGACACAAGACGTAATTGATCTTAATGTGGGATTAGGACTATTTATGTTTCTTTTGAGTGTATTTATTTAAATATTTTTATTTAATAAGAAATGATTCTTTTTTACGTCATGTATAAGTATATACATATAGGCAAGAAATGCTGCTAACAGTAAGTTTTGTTAAGCCGTATCTAACTGTACCGCAAGCTATTTAGTTCCTGGTTACTGAACTCGATATGGCAAGCGTTTAACTGTTCTGTCACCTGGGCGCATTATTTATTTATTTATAAGTGATCTATTGTACCTCACTTAATTCATTCTGATTCTAGTTTCTCATAAGTGAGAGGCCGCCTGGGTAGGTACCACCGCAATGTCAATTTCTCTCGAATAACAGTTATGTCTCAGTATGGCGAGCGCAGTGGAATACCAAGGTTTGTTTAGTAATTCATGGGGTTGTCGGTTTTGCTACTGTCCATGAGCGGTAGTAACGCTTACTATCAGGCGAATGTATACTCGTCTCGCCTTTCGTTGCTATATATATATACCTATATATCGTTAATTGTACACCACTCAAGTTATACCGATCGGCGATTTTATTGTTATCGTCGATTTATTTCAGACAAAACTATTTTTTATGAATAAAAATATGTGGAAAATACCGACTAACATAAATAATCTTATAAAATATTTACTTAAACAAAATAAGTCACTACGAGTGGAATTCCTTACACTTGCTTGACCTATCTTATCTTGTTGCACGTGTTTTGTTGTTCCGATCAAGTTTTGCATAAAACATTTTAATTACCTATGTACTGCATAATACATATACTGCATGTATTCATGTAGTAACGATGTCGACAATCCTGATCCTCTACCTAGTAAAGTACTTATAGAAAAAGAGTCCATGGCCGCCAGACTTTCGTCATTACTGGTGGTAGGTCTCTCATATGTGAGAGGCCGCCTGGGTAGAAACTGACAATTTCTCCCGTCAAATAGCAGTGTAAATGCACTGTGGTGTTCTGGTTTGAAGGATATTGTACCCAGAGTAATTACTGGATATATTGAGAATGAACATCTTATGTCTTAGGATAGCGAGCGCAATGGCATGTCAAGCATTGCTTTGTAATTCGAGGTGATGTTTAGTTTTGCTACTGTTCTTGAGCAGTTGTGTTTAGGCTTGCCAGACGGCCGGGATTTCCGGGATTGTCCCGGAAATTTGCCTCTTGTCCCGTGTCCAGTAATTAGAGCTTATTGTCCCGGGTTCTAAAAAAATACTATATTTTTAAACGGTTTTATTTAGCTCGACCAGTATGGTATTTATTAACAAAATAAAATAGGGACGAATGACATAGCAACGGCTTCCGGCTAAGCTAACCCGCCGGCTAGGCTGCCGGTGGCGAAACCGGATGTCCATAGACTTAATTAAATCCGAACTGCAGACACGCATAAATTTTGACGTGTCTCGCGGAGAAATTTTAACAATTATGCAAAGCTCTGACGGAGAAAAATTAATTGAAATGGCGAAATCGAGTGAAAAATATTTAAAAAAATAATTTGTTTACTGTTTTATTTAGGTAACACCAGTTTTTTTAACGATAATTTGACTAATTTTTTACCAAAGATAAATGTAGTATGTTTTATCTTAAAATTTTAACTTGCGTTAATTACCTACTGACTTCTAAACACATAAAGTATCTAATAAAAGTAGGTATTTGAAAATAAATGGGTCTTTTCTTTTCTAGTACAAATATGAATCCATGAAAAATAAATAAAATACACGAAATTTCGTTTTCCTAAGTTAAGGTCTCGGGATCGAGTCCCGGGTTGGGCAAAGTGAAATTGGATTTTTCTATTTATTTATTTATTTATTTATTATGCAATTTTTATTTTCTATTCATTAATTATCAGCCCGGAGTCAGGAATTTGTGCCCGATATGGCAATAGGCTCGCCACCTATTGTGGGACGGAATATATACGGCAAAATATGGGTGTCCTGGTTACTTACTAAGACACCTCTGCCTACCCCTTTTGGGAAACAGGCGTGAGTTTATGTATGTATGTATATTTTCTACTATGGCCACGATCCGACATTGTTGTCCTAGAATTGTCCCGGATTTGATAAGTTACTATCTGGCAACCCTAGTTGTGTTGCTTACCATTAGGCGAATGGCATGCATGTCTAGCCATTCATAGCAATAAAAAAATAACAAAAGCTGAAAGTTTGTCTCCATGCCTCTAACATAGGCATCATATAATCAGCAATTATGAAATTCCGAGCAAGGGCGGATCCAACATCTAAGCCAGGGGGGGTCATATAGTACGATTTCAATACTCAAATTCGTAATAATGATTTTTTAAGTTTGTTACAGCCGTTATTTGTGAACACACACACTTTCTTACTTTATTTATCGACATACAAAGAATTAATTGTGACTATAAATTTTATCAACAATATAATAAATACATTATGTCAATCTGGAGCCAGCTCAGGGGGGGGTGTCATGGCCCCCATGACCTCGCCCCTGAATCCGCCCTTGGTTCCGAGCGTGGTTGTTGGAAGATATCGTAATTTTAAATAACATATTTGCCAGTGTAGTATAAAATCTGATTTTCATATAATATGTTATCAAGGCAACTATCAACAATGTTCTCTTGGTATTCAGACACTTTTGATGCCAAATTAATTCACTGAGTTTATTTATTTCTAGATTAATCTTGCCAGACACTTTAAAGCTAATAACTTCCAAAGCAACCATCATTGGAATTTGGAACTTCATAATAGCTGATAGTGTGACGCCCAGGTGACGCCTATGTCAGAGGCATGCGCAGACAAACTTTTAGCTTTTATAAAATGACGAATGTATGGCTGCCACGGACTCGTGGTACATGTTCCGCTTTTATTAGAAACTAAGAAAATAAGTTGTAATGCAATGTGAGTCCAATTCTGGATTAAAATTAAAACATCATTTTAAACCCTTCTGATACGTATTTTCCCCTAACATAAAATATTTGATATTTTCATACTGTCGTCACGCCTATTGTTTCTGTTATATTTGTGATGAACTAACTTTCAATCATCAAAGGCGTAATTTTTTTTAATTTATTTTGAAGTGCTATCACGAGTATTTTGGTTTGCAGTGGCTCATCAGGCCAAATCTTGGGCCTTACATATTTGTTGCATAGCATATTATGTAATTAATTAAATGATTGGAAGGAAAGTTCACGTCATATGCCGTTTGCTGTTCCCACGATATGGGCTGAGCCTAGAGATCATGTTTCAGACTGCTATTTTTGTCTTACTCCAATAAAGGGCATAAATGCAAAGGTTCGAAAGGTAAAGTTCGAAACCCTGATTTATCAGCAATTAGACCCGTTCCTCGTAATTTTAACACTGGTTTACAAAATTCAACTTTCGTTGTACCACACAAACTTTAGCGTTTCTACCATGTATTAAATATCTATACCAATAAATAAAATTGAAGTGTCTGTTTGTAAAGTGAAAATAAAAAAATGTCCAACTACATATCGTTATATACACGATACCTATAACGAAAATGACCTTAGATTTTTTTTGTCTGTCTGTCTGTCTGTTTGTTCCGGCTAATCTCTGAAATGGCTGGACCGATTTTGACGGGACTTTTATTGTTAGGTAGCTGATATAATGAGTAACTTAGGCTACATTTATTGTAGAAAAAATATTTTATTTTAGAAAAATAAAGATTTGGTTAAATTCCACGCGGACGAAGTCGCGGGCACAGCTTATTAATAAAAACTATCTTAGTTTCTAACTATCTTAGTTTTTAAGATTTCTGTGTAATGTTGAAACAATATTTATTTTGCAGGAAACGAATCCAGTGATTCATATGATAAAAACAAGCTAGTTACGAATAAAATATGCAGTTATTTATTCTAATCACGTATCAAATTTAATTTGGTAAAGAAAAACGAATTACAAGGAAAATATAAAATTGTTTTGCAGAAATATGCAAATTATGAGGTTGGTAAAAAAGATCAACGATTTTCTGGAATATTTGACTTTCGGTTGGTCCTTTTTAATCGTCCAGCTACCTATTGTCATATGAAGCTTTAGGTTGCAATACGTCGCTTAAAATTCATTTTCTAGACCCACATCTGGTTGTTTTCCCAACGAATTTAGGGGCCGTAAGTGATAAGCATGGAGAAAGGTTCCATCAGGACATTTCAAAGAGAGTACAGTTGACGCGCAGCTCACGCGCAGCTAAACAATTACAAGAATACCATTTTGCACCAAAACGTAAACTTAATCGCAACCGCACCGCAAATTGATCGGCGCGTCAACAAATTACGTGAATCGCCCCACAGTGTAATTAGTGAGCCTCTGAGTCATTAGCCCAGGGCCCCACAATTTCACGGTCCGCCCCTGGTATTAGCTCATATACGTTCCACTGCAGAGCATGAGCCTACTCTACAATCAAGAGTACAATTGAGAGTGGTTAGGCCATGGAGTCCACCGTGCTGGCATAGTGCCGGTTCGCGTACTTTAGACTATAGATTTTTTTACAAATCCTTAGGGTATAGAGGTTTCCTTATTGTGTTTTCCTTCACCGTTATAGTGCGTGGTGATTGACTATCAATACACACATGACTCCGAGAAGTCAGAGGTGTGCCCTTTCAACCCACGACCATCATGAAAAATGTTAGGCAACCGCGCCTGGTCCGTAACCAACAAGCCACACAGTTTAATGTATTAAATAGCAATTATGTAACAAGATATATAGGTAACTATGTTTCTATGTAATCTAGGCTAGGTATTAGCATTAATGACGTCACGTGCTCGCGTTTGTTTTCTTAGAAACAAACATGTGTTGGAAGTTTGATCGTAAATCCTTGGGTTATCAACACCATGATTCGGCATTATGCGTTTTATTGTTTATAAAACAATGTTTTTTTTTTTATAGTTACTGCTATATTAATAGACAGTTTTAAAACAAAAAGTTCTTTTTTTAAGTTTTAGTTATGGAATATTTTCTTATCTACGCTCAATTTGAATTCAAAAGTCGTTCGAAAGGGACAAAACATTCGATTTTTAAAATAGTTTTAAAACTGTCTGTTAATAAAATCCGTTACGCATTTACACGCTTGGCAAACCTCAGCCAGCCTCTACCAACGCAAGCGTGTAAACGGTGTGTTTGGTTCGGCTGGCATTTTGTCTTCGGTGATAGCTCGGAGCTGGCAGACGTTGGCCCAGCCTCAACCAACGTGTAAATGCACCATTAGAAGAATATTTTATCAATTATATTGCGGAATATGTAGCCGAGTTAAAAGTTTTTCATATCGTGAATATTCTAATGGCCCCTAAGAACCAAAATGAATCATAATATTGGATGGTATTGGCATGCAAAAAACCACACACTTTATTTGTTGTGATTTAATCTTTAATTTGAAATTCTAGGGCATACCTCTGACTTCTCAGAGTCATGTGTGTAGATAGTCAATTATCACGCATTATAAGGGTGAAGGAAATCATTGTGAGGAATCCTGCATACCATAACGAATTGTATAAATTTCTATGGTATGGGAAGTTCGAAAACTCGCAGCAGGCCAGCGTGGTGGACTATATGACCTAACCAAATATTTTAAATTTATTAAAATATTAGTTTTATTTCTCTCTTTTTTATTATAAATTTGAAGACATTTGTTTTATTATAATATCTTAATTTTGTAAATATCTGTTATTAGTAATTTAATATGATAACTGATTAATTTGTTTGTTTTCATTTGACGCTTTAGTTACTAATCCGGTCATCGTGGAAGCACACAATCCATCTATTATCCAGAAATATGATCTTTCAGTTGTCTTCGTCGTGAATCCAATCTATAGTCTTTCAATTTGCCCGTCGAGTTGTCGCATTATTTGTGCTAAACGCCTCGAACAACGCAGTTCAATTAATTCTAAATCAGCGTATATTTTTTTCAATTCTGGTTTCAGTCGGCCGGATATCGCGGAGATACTATTCAACCGGAACCGCGCGGCTGATAGCCGTGGGAACATCCTCACTGACTGATTACACGGCGCAGAGCGACACTATCCAATCGACGATTAAGAAATAACCATACGCTTTTTATAATAATCATTTTGCACGCGTACTCCTATTTATTAGTTCTGTCATTAACTCCCAGGCGGTCATTTAGTCATTCACTCACTCACTCCATCATTCAACTCTATCGTGCATAGCTCAAATAATTCGTTCTTTATCTCACTCATTCAATTTCTCACTCGCTTTGTATCTGTATACGTTCGGACAGGGCACGGGCCTGCTCTACAATCCAAAGTACGACTGGGAGGGGTTAGGCTATACTTATTTATTCCACCGACCACCACGCTAGCCAAGATATATCAAAAAGCACAAGCATCCCTTGATGCTGGAATCGAATAAGCGATCGTTTGTTTCACATCCGACACCATGCCGGGAGGTTAACTAATATATTTCGGATAAATAAAAAATGTACGTGCTTACCATCGCTCATAGTACTTGGACCGTTCTTCGTAGTTGCATTGCTGGCCTCTTAAAATGAAAGCGGGAATACAAAAGGTCGAGGAACAAAGTAGTATTAGGCCTCTGGAAATGTCTCTCATCCATAAACGTTAAAAGTTGACCAATTAAGTTTCTACAAAACGAATAGTTGATGTAGGTATGATAAAAACCCATTTAAAGACAAATTTTTGAAACCCACGCATTTAAGAATAATTTTAGTGTTTTCCTTATTGCCGAGTACCGCCGAATTTCTTGTTACGAATAGGTACTTAGTCGTTTATATTTATCTCTGGCCTAGACTTCTACTTGAAACGACCTCTACAAAAATGTATTCAAGTTTGTGGTAGCCCCGTGGCGCAGTTAGGTTAGGCCAGCTGTAAAAATTTGTAGACGTAGGTTAGATCCACGCAATAAGGGGAAGGTTTGTGTGACCCAAATAGTCTAATAGGGAGATTAAATGTAAATGAAAAAAAAATCAAAATCTTTTGTTTTTTTTTTTGTCAACAACACAAAACTTATAATGCAATAAGTAACTTTGATAGCTTCCGAGTGGTGTTGTTTGGTTTTGCTTTTGTCTATGCGCGGTCGTATCGCTTACCATCAGGCAACATGCTCGTCCCACCATTCATAGTAATTAAAATAAACTGATCTATCACCTGACAGCTTGACAGTAATATTAAACGTCCAGTTGACAGAAATCCGCCATTTTTCTGCTTAAAATTTCCATAAACAAGGAGCTCGGCCATTTATAATTTACTGAGCTGTTCTTTACTGATTAGTAATTTTTGACGTCCATGAATACCGTTTTTGAATCAGCTCGTGTTAACGGCATTTGGAAACAGCGTTAAGTCCTTACGAGTAATGACTAGTTGAAAACAACACGCGGATTCATGTAATCTTCATCAGTTGGTCACAAGTCAATGTCGTGGAGTTATGTGCACGTTTGCTATCATAATGCGCTATTAACATTATCCGATGACTAATTATTTGACGCGCGATACAGCGGTTTAGGATTATCCTCATACATCCCGACTCATGAGGGGTAAAAAGGATAATCACGATGTGTAAAACAATATCCCTTTCATCATCCCATACTTTTTCCTTTCCATTACCCTCCACAGTTACATACATAGCCCTGACCCCACACTAAGATCGAGTCTTGTGTCTTGGGTATCAGGAACTACTAGACAATTTTTAGTCTCACAAACACCCAGACTCGAAACAAATACCTGTGATACACACAAATATTTGTTTCAGTGCGGGGATCGAACCTGCGGTTGGTTAATGGTTCGGCAACAAATCTATGGATCCGCGCGTTGTGGATGTTCATGGGCGGCAGTGATCACCTACCATCAGGTGACCTGTTTGCTCGTTTCCCGGATCTATGCAATAAAAAATGTCGAACAAAACTCGACTGCCTCGTAGTTATCCGGTATGGTTGCAAGGCTGAGATGTCAGGTTTAAATCCCGGGTTGGGCAAAGTTATCATGAAATTTTCTATTCATTATCAGCCCTGAGTCAGGAATTTGTGCCTGATATGGTAATAGGCCTCCTATCAAATCGTGGGACGGAACACAAGGCGAAACGTGGGTGTCCTGGTAGCACTTCCTGCATCGTCTGGGGTAAAGGTTTGAGTTATGTAAGTTGAACAAAAGTTATAGTTTTTTGAAACAGGAATAGTGCTATAGGATATATCATGACTGCTGCCGAAAGCGAAGCCCGTCGGTGGTTTTAGTGAGTACAAACACAACGCAACTAAAATTTTTGTAAATAAACGCGTTTTTTTAATATCATCGTTGTTGGATGATAAATCCATAGTTTTTGCTAATATAATTATTCAAACTCTTCCGAACGATAGTGTCCTCAAAAATAAAAAGGTGTAAATAAACTATTATTATAAAATAAACAATGTGTTTACCACCCATATATGACGATAGGAAAAAAATAACAAAAAATCGCCAAAATTTTAAGTTGCATTGTGTATGAAATCACTAAAACTACCATCTGGCTTCGTTTTCGGTAGCAGTCCTGATACATCCTGGATAAAAAAAGCATAAACACGTTTTTGGCCTAACTATCGTGAATCTCTATGTATTTTGATAAAACTATTTCAAGAACGCGATTGGCAAAAATAACTGAATTCGATCGATTCGCGGAGGCGTGAGACTTAAAATATTTTTTTATTCAAAATAAATTTACGATTTTGAGTAGGCGCCACGCGTCATCGATACAGATTCATAAGCTAATAATCAGATAACAGATTTATATTTTAAAAATATTTTGGGACCGGATGTAGCATCGTTCTTCGATATTACTATAGTATGTTAAAGTCCGCCAACGCGTAGGCTATCCCGTAGGTAAGTATATCTATTTCTAACGCCAAATAGTTGTGTAAATGCACTGTTGTGTTTCAGATTGAAGGACGTTGTAGCCAAAGTAACTACTGGACATATTGAGGCTTAACATCTTAAGTTAATGAAATAGTTTATTTAGTACTTACACACTTATCGTAGAAGATTTTTTGAGTTGATTTTTTGATAGTTTAGAGTGTTTTAACTATTGTTTACGGTGGTCGCGGTCCGAATTTTTGGAGTTATGTGTGTATTGATAGTCAATCACCACGCACTATATCGGTGAAGGAAAACATCTTGAGAAAACCTGCATACCCTACCATATACGATTTAAAAAAAAATCTATGGTATGTAAAGTCCGCCAGCCTGCACTAGGCCAGTGTTGTACTATATGGCCTAAACACTCTCAATCGTACTCTTGATTGTAGAGGAACCTCATGCCCGGCAGTGGGACGTATTTGGGTAGATACAGATTAGTTCGTACGAAGTATTTTATTTATAAGTTACACACCTTTCGCAGCAGATATTTTATATTCCCATGTGTTTTAAGCTATTGTCTTACTTCTATGCATGGGCGTAACCACGGTGGGGCAGAGTGGGGGGGTTGCCCCAATCTGGCTCTGACCTGTAAGGTACCTAACTTAAAAAAAAAAATTATAATTATCTAGGTAAAGTACTATCTATTGACTCTATTGACTTATTAACAAACTGACATACGCCCAGAGCCCAAACGGGGTAAGACAGCGGATATAGTTTGCTAGATGCATATTATTTTAGACTGCTGCCCCACCCTGAGCCCATGGCTGGCTACACTTATGCTTCTATGGTGTAAAATTACATTGTGAGGTAACCTGAATACCTACTTATGTGTTTTAATTTTAAAGGCATATGAAGACCTCTGACTCGGACTTGACAGCGTGACAAAACTGAAATCTTTAGTGATTTTTTTATTCTGTATCTGTATCAGCCCATATACGTCCCACTGCAGGGCCTACTCTACAATCGACAGTACGATTGAGAGTGGTTAGGCCATATTGTCCACCACGCTGGCCTAGTGCGGGTTGGCGGACTTACATACCATAGAAATTCATATAAACTGCTATGGTATGTAGGTTTCCCCACGATGTTTTCCTTCACCATTTTAGTGCGTGGTGATTGACTATCAATACACACAAGATTTTTTTATTGCACAAATGTAACAAACAGGTCACCTCATGGTAAGTGACCAGTGCCGCCCGTGAACATAAGTAGGTACCTCCTACCTTAGAGTAATTATAATATAGAGGGAGCGTTGGTACTTCAAAAACGTAGATAAAAAGAGTTTTTTTTTTATATTATAGGGGGCAAACAAGAACGCGGTTCACCTGATGGTAAGTGAACACCGCTGCCCATGGACATCTGCAACACCAAAGGGCATGGAGATGCGTTGCCGGCCTTTGAGGTGGGAATACGCTCGTTTTTTGAATGTCGCCAGGTCGTATCAGGTCGCAGGTCGTAAGGTGGTGCCGGGCCAAATTTTTCTGCCGTCCTATTGACTGAAATTTGATAGGTTGTCCATCATGCGCGAATTACTTACAAAATAAAAATAAAAATAAATAGTTTAGGCAATTTAATTTCACTCAAACTTGTTTTAAAAGGATGAGAGCTAAATATACTTTCGATTATCAAAGGAATGTATATCACTTTGTTGTTAATAAGATGACAGCGCTCTCTCTAATGCTGGCACTTCACATGGCTGTTTGTATTGGCTATTGGTTGTTTGTTGTATATGGCAAAATAAATGACGTTAAAAGCAAACATGCAAATAGAGGCAAATATGACAATTTATACTTACGTATTTGTTATTGGCCTTGATTGTCATGCTGGCACTTCACATGGCTATTTGTATTTGTGTATTTGGCATATTTGGCAAACAATGCCATGTGAAGTGCCACCATATGATATAAAAACCCGGCCAATAGGACGGAGAGAAGGAAGACAAAAGGATGGGAAGAGGAAAGGGGTGTTTGGCATCTGGCATCTAGCATCTCACTCACTGAACGTATCGCGACAGTAAAGCTGTCGCTACACGTCGAGTTCTATGAGACAGTGTTACCGCCACGAACGTGCCTACATCCTTGTTTACAGCACATATTATTCGCGCTGTAACCAATAACAATATGGTCGTATTTGGGTAACAATACATTTTTTTTTCCTAAAATAATGGTGTATAAGTACCCTTTTATTTATAAAGACTCTAAGGTATAAAATAGTTTAAATTATTATTTTAGCAAAAATAAAGGATTTACCACCCAAAAGTTGAAATATTTAAAAAATCATTCAAAAAAATTGTCGCGTTTCTTTGCGAAATTTTTAGTTGCATTATATTTGTAGTCACTAAAACTACCACCCGGCTTCGTTTTCGGGAGCAGTGTTGATATACCCAGTATGTGAAAATATGAACACACTTATATTATTTAAAAATATTTTTACTTTAGCGTGGGCAGGCACACATCATTTATTTAGGCGTATTTTTAAATTAAGATCAATGTACATATCTTCTAAGCCCTATTGACGTAGTTCATAAATTATCTTAAAGTTTCACGGATCTGCAATAACAGATAATAATAGGGGGTAAACTGGGGATTTTTGGCAATGACCCGATAATTTCTTTTTACAATACAGTATAATATGGGAAAATTACTGTACTATAGCCATTAGCTTAATTATTATAACTGGTGGAATATGCAATGTTATTGAATAAACATGTTTATCGAGATATTATCTTTAAATTAGGAAGTTTGGTGTATGGACAACAGGTTTGGTGTTAATTCTTGGATAGTAATACTTCATATTATATATTAATAATATCGCATAAATGTTATCCTCCATACTAGAAAAACCCTATCTTGTAAACTTGGTTACTTAATAGACATGCATAATAATATCATGTTCAATTCTCCCCATTTCCCCTAAAACAACAAATAAATCGGGACCTGGCAACTGGGCTATGAAAAACAATAATAAACATGAAAAAATGCGAATTCTTTACATGCCAAAGAGGATAAGACTATGATAATAAAAACGCACTAAAGTTAAAACTTTGGCGTAAGTATTTTACGATGTAGGTTTGGAATGGCGGGAAAACATAGCTTTGGCTTTGTGTTCTGCCTGCTTTAGCCTTTTTTTTTAATTGAATCTGAATGGTCCAAGATGGATGAATTTTAGGAAATAAATATTTGAAATAATGCAACGGGATAAATACATATACTCTTTATTTATGATTCTAAAATTAAGTATATTCAATATTTAAGAATACAGAAAAAATATAATATGCTAAAATGCACTGATTTTATACGACCATTAAAGCTTCCTATTATGTTTCACTGCTACTTTATTAAGCTTTCATGTAGGTACATTAATATGTATCTTGCATAATAAATTAAATGGAAAAGAATAAACAATATAATTAGTACATTTAAATAATAAACAAGTTAAATTAATCTATAAGAATATCCGGGTGAAATGTTTCCAAAAACACTGATGCCTGATGATCGTCAAAATATCATCAGTTCATGAATAATCATGATGTAGACTAAACAAAACGTTCGCGCACCGTATGGTAAATAAAAATCGACGGTTCATTCAGAACGAGAATACAGTTAACGGTTTTTATCAATGAAATGTTTTTTTAAAATTCGAATATGGAATTATTATTGTTTATTCAAAGATGTTTACAAAGATTCCTTTGCATTTATTACGTTTTATAAAATATGTTGGATTTGATTTTTGAGATATTTTTTAAAATATGTTTTAAGGTTTATTTTACTTGTGTACTTTAAATTTAAATATCTAACTTAAAAATATGCAATTTTTAAATATGTACGATTTCAGATGTAATTTTTCTTCTCATTAATTTTCATCTCGTTATCATTAGATAGAAACGGCTATCTATCTAAGCCGTTTATTTTGGTTACTATAAACACAAAACAATCTTAGCATTAATTTGTGTAAAATATGGGATATTGCAACCGCAATCAGGCCCCAGCTCAGCAATACTCCTTGGAAGGAGTAAAGCACTGGTAATTCTGCCGGACCTGGTTTTCAGAACTTAGTAAATACAACACAGAAAGTCACAAACTATACATCCTACTATCTATATTTGTGGCCCGATAAAAATGCAATTAATGACGCGAGCCTACTAGCTTCTCCGAATCAAACTATCACGGGAGCATAATTGTTGAGGTCACACCACGCCCGCGCTCCGAGCACACCGCATCAACGCGTTCCATTATTAAAAATCATAATTACGCAGAGGCAGATAAACATACGTTCTTAAAAAATGCAATCCTAACTTACCACGGTATTAAATCGTGCTGGGCTTAAAAAATGAATGCAAGAACAGTAACATTAAATTTGTGAGCTATATTAGTTGGTTTGAACGCGGCGGGGTGTTAGTAGTGCTTTGGCCACGACGGGAGGTGGTCATCTCTCGCTGTGTTGTGTTGTGTCGGGATTTTGTGAAATGATGTGGTTATTGTTTGCTGTTTTACTCGTTTTCGCGAGCCACGCCGACTGTGGGGGTGAGTACCACACGTGCATCCTTTGCTTTCAAAAAAAGTTAAAACGTCAAAGTTTCAAGTTTGTAACCTGACTTTATAATTCCCGCGGGAACTTGTTAACATTCTTGGAATATCTCACGTGATAATTAAGATCTTTTCGGTTTCGCTTCGTGTGATGTTTTGTTTTTTATTGGATAGATTTGCATTTATCAATTAAAAAGTTGAATGAAAAAGTTTCTAGTTAGTTATATTTTCTTATCTGTGTTCTTGTTATAATTAAAAAAAACTAAGTTGACGTCGGTATAGTAAACATACAGCCAATTAATATAAAAATGTATTATCCAAGTAACAAAACGTGACCGATCGAATAAAGCGTGCCGCCAAAAGTTCTTAGAATCCCTTTGCCCCGGTTTCCTGTTTCGGGTTACCTTATCTACATTTTGCTGTTAATGAACTTACGTCGGATAGTTAAGCTTTTATCTCGACGTTCATTAATAAATATTATTAATTATTAAGCGACATTTTTTTAAAATTTTATTTACGTTATCGCTTTATTTAATTACGACGGTCGGCTTGTGTGCATGTTTAGTCACTTCCTTTCGTAAACTAAAGTTTTAATTGTGATACTATGTTGATATGAATTTAATTTGATAACAACTTGACTGATTATAATATATGGTTCATTGTAGGTTTTTACTTCTTGTTTGTAAAAAACGTTAAATTCGTAAATACAGATAGTTTTATCTATCTCTTTACATATCAAATGAGTGTTTTGGGCCGTTGCTGGATAACTTAAACTCGTGTGACCATCTTAAATATAATTTAACTATAGTATTGATAATTTTGCTCCCTTGTATAAGTTGACACGTAGCACTCAGTATCTATGGGTTGTAAACTGTGTAGCCCCGGGTTCGATTTTCAATTCGTTCAATACTATTGGTGTTAATTTTATTTTGTAGAAATATGACTTACTTAATTTATTTCTTATTCCCTTTATAAATCTAATGATGAAAATTAGTTCGGTGTACACTAACGACAAAGGTTCATAATAATGTATCTATTGATTTTCAATGCTTTATATTCGCTTTTCGCTGTTTTGATATCAGTTATCACTAAACATTCCAGAGAATACTTGATGTCGGCTCCGTTTTACTTTCCACTATTTTTCATTGATTATTAATTGAAAACAAAAAACATAAAACTTGCTTTGAGATATCACATGTCGCACCTTTAGAATTAAAGTGTCCTAATGTAAAAAAAATATTTTAGCTTTTAATAACATATTGGCTCAAAATGACTATCTCCATCGACCCTAATAGAAGGACCTATTGACGCGTGAAAGACAGAAACATGTATACTTCGGTCTTCTCGATGTATCCATAAGTACAACATTTGTTATGTTACAAATCTTTAATGACCGTTTTCCCAATAAATAAGATTTTTTAGTTACGTCTCTTTAATTCTAAAGGTGCGATGTGTACATAATTGTAGGAAGGGATGAAAATAACAAGTTATTACTTGCATATACGCAAATAAGATTGAGAAATATTTACATTAATTCAGCTCAAGTTTTTATCACTTCTTTCTTATCAGTCTCGTAAATAGTAGATTTTTATATCCACTGGAAATATTCTGTCTGTTATGTACAATGTTTCTTTTAGTCTCAGATATTACTTGTCTCTTGCTTTTATTGTATTTTTCTTGTTATTTCGAGTAGTTCTGTCGCTTCGGAAGGTCCCCCTCCATCCACACAAAACCGGCAAAGTACGACCTGACGTATCAAGACCCTACCTTTTCTGGTTATCACAAAACATCACATGTCTCTCATATGTGAGAGGCCGCCTGGGTGGGTACCACTGCAATGTCTATTTCTCCCGCCAAACGGCAGTTTAATTGCAGTGTTGTATTTCGGATTGAAGGACATTGTAGCTAGAAAAACTACTGCACATATTGAGACTTAACATCTTATGTCTCATGATGGCGAGTGCAGTGCATTGCTTTGTACTTTAAGGTGTTGTTTGGTTTCCTACTGTTCATGAGCGGTCGTATCGCTTACCATTAGGTGAACGGCATGCTCGTCTCGCCATTCATTGCAATAATAAATAAACAGCACCATAGAGTGATAGTCTCCTCCACATAAAACACTGGGAAAAATCTTGGTTTTATTGTACAGAGTTTGTTTATCTAGCCCTCATATCTGGGTATTGTCTTCATAAATAACAGTTTTCTAATCATGCATGATTGCGAAGCAGGTCCTGCAGATTATACTATTTGCATATACCTAAGTGCGTAGTGGCCTATTGAAGCGGCAGCCTACAAGTTCGCGGTGGTCGCGGGTCCAAATCCCAAGGCACTCCTCTGACTTCTCGAAATTATGTGTGTATTGATATTCTTGCATGCACTAAACTGTTGAGTAATTGTTGTGTACAGACTTGCAAAGCTATAGCTTGACAGTTTAAACCATCTCGACGTGAACCAAGTGTTATCCAATTCTTTTCTCTGCAGCACCCTTAAGTTTTGGAATTGTTCGCCATCACACGTGTTCCCTTGCTATAATCCTGGGTTTTTCCACCGTAGCGTCAAGAGGCATCGTAGCGGGCCGGTATGATTTATCCAATGGCAAATACATCGTGAGAAAAACCTGCATATCATAGCGATGTGTGAGATTTTTTAAGGTTTGTAAAGTCCGGCAACCTGCACTAGGCTAGCGTGGACTATAATACCTAGCCCCTTTGAAACGTACTCTCGATTGTAGAGGAGGCCCGTGCCCTGCTGTGGGACGCAATATGGGTTTAGACCGATACAAATCCGCACTGGTCGACACCTTAATTTTTCTTTGGAAGAAATTCTGAAAAAATCGTACTGTCTGTCTGTCCATATCAGTCCATATACGTCCCACTGTAGGGCACGAGTCTCCTGTACAATCGAGAATACGATTGGGAGTGGTTAGGCCATATAGTCCTTAGTAAATTCGTACACTTTTCCATAAAATACTTTTCTGTGGGTGAACCTAAATTGAGCTGAATAGCATAGTTAGCCCTTAGGTCATTCATCCTTGGACTTATGACTAACGTTATTAAATCATTCATATTGGAATGGATGATGTGAAATGTACAACCTATTCGCGTAATATTAACTATAGCACTTTAAGACTGTTTCAGTGTATTCTGTATCAGCCCATATACGTCCCACTGCAGGGCACGGGCCTACTCTACAATCGAGGTTACGATTGAGAGTGGTTAGGCCATATCCACCACGCTGGCCTAGTGCGGGTTGGCGGACTTACATACCATAGAAATTCTTATAAACCGCTATGGTATGCAGGTTTCCTCACGATGTTTTCCTTCATCGTTTTAGTGCGTGGTGATTGACTATCAATACACACATGACTCCGAAAAGTCAGAGGTGTGCCCTGGGATTTGAACCCGCGACCACCGTGAACATGTTGGCAGCCGCGTCTAGTCCGTTTACCAACAGGCCATCACGCAATTCATACTATATACTCATATACTCGTAGACTGGATATTTTCTAAATGGAGCTTCTTGTAATCTGAAAAGCGATTCAGCGGGTATTTTTGTCGAATTATCTATTTATTATTATTATATTAATAAAATCTTTTAGCCTACTTTATGAAGTCTAATGGTCATATTCACAAACCTTTTATATTTATTATAAAAGACTTTTCGGTCTCACATACACCCAGACCCGGAAGAAATATTTGTGATATTTTTATATTAAGTATTATTTTTTATCAGATAAAACGTCTCTTAGGCTATAAAAATTATACTTACTTAGTAACACTAATTCATCTATCGAATGTCTTGTCCCTTTCGAATGACCTTTGAATTGAGTTTGAGTGAACAAGACAAAACATTGATAACTAAAATAGGTTTATAATCTGTCTATGAATAAACCCGTAAATTTAAAACACTATCGCCCAAATACTGGAACGCAACTTAAATATAAATTGCGCTTAACTACGTTAATCCCGCTTAAATGTACTGGCTAAGTGGGCCGTGCGCTGTTAAGAGCAACTTATTATTTGAATGGCGTTCCAGTATTCGGGCGATAGATATATTCGTATTTAAACAGAGTTTTATTTCCACTATTACGACAAAATTGCTAAAGTAAATATAATGATGTTGAGTGTAGTCTAAGTAGATATTAAGTAGTATGCTACCTAAAAACATACATATAAAAATATTATCAACTTAATGGCATCAGAGAGAAAAAACCTAGGTATTTCTAGAATAAATCGCTGCTTTAATTTGATAACGACATATCTCAAAAATGAACTTTTTTCAGGGGAGCAGTTTAAATAAAGCAAAAGAAGTAATTATTTATATATTTTATTTTAATATTGACAACTCTTTGAAAGGTGCTTAAATCAACGTATTAATCAATCAAAAATATCAGTTTTATTCACATGATATTTTAGATTAATTTGTGTTAAATGGTAACATTATCATACACATTACATTTAGTTATGTGCCACTATCAAATTAAAGCAGCGAAATATATTTGTAAGGAATGGTAACGTCGTTTTAACAATATAATATCATACAAGGTGAATTACTAGTAGCTTTCTTATATGTGAGCGGCCGCATGGGTAGGTACCACCGCAATGTCTATTTCTCCCGACAAAAAGTACAATAACAATGAATGAATAAAAAAAATTCGTTGAATAAATACATTTTCCTGAATATAAATTGGTGGTGTCATCATTTACCATTGAGTAAAATCTATTTTTGTCCATAAGGAAAAGGCATTACTGCCGGTTCTTCTTCGATACAAGGTAAACTACTAAAAAGATCAGGGCACTCGCTTTCAAACAAATTGAAGATAAAAAGGTTTTTTAAAGTGAAGTCTGTTGTAGCTAGTTTTATCTTTAACCAGTATGTTTTCCTTAATATTTATACATACATAAACTCACGCCTTCTCTCCAGAAGGATTAGGCAGAGGGACAGACGTTCTGAAAGCGGGACTGTCCCGCCTAAATCGGGACGTATAGTATGGTCACGTTATGTATAGTGTCTGAAGTCATGCAAATTACCACTTGGCATCGTTATCTGTCGTTTTCGTTTGCAGTCTGGATATCAAAGCCAATTAATCATTAAAAAACGGACATAATATTTAGTTATGTTATCCGTATATAACATTTATTTATTTATTTATTTAATATTTATTGTACACAAACAAAAGAACAACGATATAAAGAAATAACATCTATTAAAAGTACAAAAGTCGGTCTTATCGCTAATAAGCGATCTCTACCAGACAACCTTTGGATGGATATAAAAGAAGGAGAAAAAAAGGAATATTTGCATTAGTAAAATAAATATAAATCAGAATTATTTTAATTAAAAGATATCGAGAACTTAGTTCGAAAAGTATCGTGCAGTGGCAGGACGATAATTATATGATGTTCTCAGGATTTGGTTCTAGGAAGTATATAATAATTTATGTCCTGATGCCCATATTATTATTACTTAACCTTCCTGGAAACGTATTCAGAAATAAAACAATGAGTAATAAAAATGACACGTCGCAATCGATATAACTGTCGCCAATAATCGATGACAAAGATATATCGGTAATCGATTGACGCGCAATAAATATGTTCTTTTTTTGAACTCTGCAAATATTTCGCCGACCCTTTGGCGCCAAATCGTTTGAGCATGGCGACGAGACGCAAACACCGTCAAGTAGTCTAATAAAACACAATAATTCAAGTGCAAAGTCCAATTGAAATTGATAAAAAATATAATAAATCAATTGGAAGAAATAAATTGCAATAGGAAAGTTCGATTGGCATCAATTGTGATTGATTGCAACGGGTAAATTACGCAATTTATTATATTATTGAAGTTTATACATGTTGGGGTTTATAACGCCATTTACCTATAAGATTTTGAAGACAATAGCGAATCAAGCCGGAATTAAAGAATGATTTAGATCGCTATCAAAAGATCGATTAGACCAATCAGATCAAAGTTTTATCGACACGCCCATATTTGTTTTTTTTTATTGGTTTATTAATATTGCTTATTTAGTTTTAGCGTTAGACTGACTACAGATTGACTAAATAATGAATTGCTGGAATGTGACATTGTAACCAGTGAATAGTGATTACAAGGTATTGACCGACTTGACACCACAACAGCTTATTCATTATAAATTCTAGATGGTGTTCCATTTATGGCTGTATGGCTGTATCCAGTTGGCGACTTGCTCATAATTCTGGGTAATATAAAACCTAGGCCACTTAGGACTTACAATGACTAAGTATAACATGACAATACGCTGTACCCATAATCATTAAACTGAAATATTAGGTGTATTCTTCTTGTCCATATAAATAACTTTTGGAGTCATGGGTGTATTGACAGTGAACCACGCACTATAACGGTGAAGGAAAACATCGTGAGGAAACCTGCATACCTAAGAAATCTGTAAAAAAATATATGGTATGTAAATGCTCCAAGTCGTAGTAGGTCAACGTGGCTGAATATATGACCTCTCAATCCTACTATGGATTGTAGAGGAAGCGCGTGCCCAGCAGTGGGATGTGTATGGGCTGATATAGTAGTTACTGGACATTTCTAGAATTGGACTTTGTTACTGCTTTAGCCACAGGAAGTTTACTGTTGAACATAGGCCTCCCCCAAGAATGTCATCCAGAAACTTTATTTCCTTCCAGCAATTTATTTCCGACTCTTCAAATTGAGTTTATTTTTTAATACTTTATTACGGCGACTTAACTATATTTTTGATAGTGTTGAAACTGTAAAATATCTCTAGCAAAAATTGGAATGTTTTGAAATAAAAAAAAACTATTTTCTAAATGTACGTTAAATTCGTGAATTTTTTACGGTCGAAATAAAATCAGTAAAAAAATATTTTACTACATGTAACATTCGCGTAAATCTAACAAATCATAATTGGAATTTACCATCGAGAAATAGAAAAAAACTATAAAATATAGGGAAATCTTCAATTAAATCGCATTAGCAACTGTCCAGTGCAGCGGTTTGCGGACATAAAGTAAAACGATTTCCATAATTACTGTTTCAAGACTGCGGTTCCCACACAACTAGCTTATTGTTAACCCACAATTATTAATTATTGCATGACCAATAATCATGTTTCGTCATTATTCTTTTAGAATTATAACATCTTAGTTGCAGTACATTTACTGATAATTAATTTAACAATTTTTATTTTACTGGTGGTAAGTCTCTTATTAGTGAGAGGCCACACTGAAATGTCTATTTCTCCCGCCAAACAGCAGTGTAAATGTACTGTTCCAGTTTGAAGGACATTGTAGGCAGCGTAATAATTAAACATATTGAGAATTAACATCCTATGTCTCAGGGTGGCGAGCGCAGTGGAATGCCAAGCATAGCTTCGTAATTCATGGTGTTGTTTGGTTTCGCTACTGTCCATGAGCGGTCATCTCGTTTACCATCAGGCGAATGGAGAGTTAGTATCGCTATACATTTCAATAAAAAAAAAACCACAGACGAGAGACTTCTCCCGCATATTATAATATCTGAAGGACGAGTTTGTCAAACCATGTTATACTGTGATGACGATTAATTCTATACCTTTTTCAATAATTTTGACACCATCGCTTTTGTCTCGACTAACTAACCACTGTCAATCGTACTCTCGATTGTAGAGGAGACCCGTGCCCTGCAGTGGGACGTATATGGGCTCATACAGAGCTTATGTCTCGTAAATACTTTTTTGTAAAACAAACTCCCAATATAAATGCAAAGTCGATGACATAATTCAAGTCAGGTTTTACCAGTTTGCATTTCGGCGAGTGTTATAGATTCTCACGAGTTTTGTCTGTGCTTAGATTTTTAAACAGAAACAAATGTAAAATAAATAATTGTCTTACTGTATTTTTGTGACATAATAATATATATTGAAAAAAAGCCTACATAATAGAAATCATATTAGTATTTTAATTATCTGGGAATTATCACGATTGTTGAGCAAATAAATTATGATCTTTTTAAATTATATATTTTGTTAATTTATTATCCTATATTGTATATGTATAGCCCTTTCGCTCTCCTTTTACATTTATATCTTTATTCCATAATTGTCTGTAAGAGATTGCCTAGAGCGATAGGAAAATAGGATGGCTATTTGTACTTCACTACATAGTATAAAACGAAGTCGCTTTCTCTGTCCCTATGTCCCTTTGTATGCTTAAATCTTTATAACTACGCAACGGATTTTGATGCGGTTTTTTTTAATAGATAGAGTGATTCAAAAGGAAGGTTTATATGTATAATACGTACATATTGTACAGAAATCTATTTGTACCCGGGCGAAGCTGGGCCGGGCCGCTAGTTATTGATAAAAAGTTTTCTTATATTTACGCGAATGTTACACATTGAAGTAAATCAATTATTTACGGATTTTGTCGCGGATTTGGGCTCCATGACCACGAAAGCTGTAAAGTAATCGAAAGGTCGGGAAGTTAAAAAATGTAAAAATTAAACCAAACCCGCGATAAAATCCGTAAACAATAGTTTTATTTCAATATAGTTTTAGTGTGTATTTAGTATTCCTTGTAAAGGTATAAAAATATAAAATATGACGTAAAAATATTTAGGTAATTTTCGTATCCTTCTATTACTGTGCTATAAAGGAAAAACCATGCAAAAAAATCACCGATCGAAATGCAAGAGGTTTGCTGCAGGAAATATACTGCCCAATCTTTATTTTCCTTCTGTTATGTCTCATGGTAGTCGGTAAGAGATTACCTCGAGCGATACGACCGCCATTTAGGCTCTTATGCAAAATATTCGTTTAGTTTAAGATTTATTTTGTGTAAAGATTCTGCGACTTCAAATTTTCTATTTATTTTGGGTCTAAATTTAATGGTATAACAAGTGCAGCGTAATTTTGATTTTATATTAAGCAAGACATCATTATTTTCGTGGCGGCCTGTTGGTAAACAGACCAAACACGGCTGCCAACATGTTCACGGTGGTCGCGGGATCGAAACTCAGGGCACAGCTCTGACTTTTCGAAGTAATGTATGTATTAATAGTCAATCACTATGCACTGTAACGGTGAAGGAAAGCATCGTGAGGAAACATGTATACCATAGCGTTTAAGATAATTTCTATGGTATGTAAATTCCGCGTATCCACTATCGACTCTCAACCTTACTCTTGATTGTAGAGGAGGCCCATGCCCTTCAGTAGGACGTATATAGGTTGATACAGTACAGTAGAATATAATTATATTTATTTTATCAAGGGCTTAATATGCTGTGGCGTTTATTTGCATTTAAATAATATACACCGTCATAACCCAACGAATTAGCTAGTTAAAGAGATAGTGGGCAGGGTGTATGCAGAGAACTGATGACCGATAGGGCTTAAAAGTTCTGAAGTGGAAGCATCGTACTGGCAAGCGAATATTCGCACACCCACAAGGTGGAATGATGATACAATAAAAGTTGCAGGAAGTCGCTGGATGCGGCCGATTCCAACAGGTCGCTATGGAGAACTTTGGGCACACCACATTCAGACTTACATTTGGCTTGACTTGGAGACACATTTTTGGGTGGAAGATTTCGTGGTGTAGGACGGTAACCAATAAAAAAATGAAAAATTTGAATTATACATATAGATATAGGGTGCTATAGGGTGTAACCTTTTTGTATAAAAAAATAACCGGGGTAAGACCACGGGTAAAGTTTGCTAGTTACATATTATTTTAGACTTCTGCCCCACCCTGAACCTATGGCTGGCTACGCTCATGGGGAGGCCTATGTTCTATAGTGGACTCGATCATACTTACCTAGAGATTTGTCTTAGAGCGATAAGGCCGCCATTCGTACTTTTTTGTTTTGTATTGTCTCTAAAACTGGTATTCTTTTACTGAGTACAATAAATAATTAAAAAAAAAAATAAGCCTCAAGAAATAGAAAAACAAGAAGAAAAGACTTCATGTATGTTGTTCTTAAGTTGATTTGTAAAATATGCCTCCAAAGATGTTAAGAACCTGATCCTACATGACAACAACTTAGTATGCGGCAGGAGTTGAAAAAATCCGTAGCAACAAGGCGAAATACAAACCGGGTCTGCAAAATAAATAAACAAATGTGTGAATAAATTAGCATTGTTATTAGTGTTTGGAGCATTCCCTTGGCATGAGGTGCCGTTACTTCGATGTCTTGGCTGTACGTGCGAGCTTCTTTATACACTGCGCGACAAAAAAGTTGTCAATAGTTGTGACATTTTTAAATTGTGAGTGCGGAAGTCTTGCTATTAGTCTTTTGAGCCTTATGACTGATTAAAATTGTCAGTTTTATGCTATTGGTAATCGATCTCCTAATTCGGGCAATCTGAATAATACTTAAATATTATCGATTACAATCACCATGCACTGTAACGGTGAAAAAAAGCATCGTAAGGAAATCTCCATACCATAGCGATTTATAAGAATTTCTATTGTATGTAAAGTCCACCAACCCGCACTAGGCCAGCATGTTAGACTATATGGCCTAACCTCTCTCAATCGTACTCTGGGTTTTAGAAGAGGCTCGTGCCATGCAGTGGACCGTATATGGGTTGATACAGACTATCCATTTTATGATAGAAAATGTATTACGAAAACACCACTGAGCATTTAAGTATAGCTTCATTTATGTAACTGTTGGGTGTTATTTATTTATTTAATGTAGATTTACAGCCGCTACCAATAAACAATCTCAATCCAAAATTTGCCGTTTGAGATTGACAGCTCAATCGTTTTTTCTAATACTATATTGCCAATAATCAATCTCAGTGGTGAAAACACTATGGCAACATGGTAAATGACAAATCGAAAAGTAGAAAACAATCCAGACTGACTTCAATACAATTTTTACGATTGATTATTGGCATCGGTCGTAAATATTAAGAACGATTCTATAATATTGTTTGATGTAAAGGATCGGTTTATACGCTTTTATCAACTTCGATATCAGGACAATAAAGACGAGGCTATATTATGCTAAATTCAGCTGGTAGATAATGCCTCAGGCATAAAATCCTAACCAATACACAATTTGTATAAAATGTTGAAAATAAATAAAAGCAGCTACGATTTAAAACAAAGTTTCAATAAAATGCGTGTTGAAATATACTAGGCTGTTCAAATACTGCTCAGCGATGCATAAAAACATGGAATATTGAATGAAAGGAAGATAAAATCTCATAACAGTAATAAATGTTTTGCGTTGTAAATACAAAAATACCTCGTATTAAAAGGTCCTCTAGTGACAAGATAGTTGTGACATTACTCGTGAATTTAATTTATTGATTCGAATTACCTATAGCCGATTAATCGTCATTAAAAGATAACCTCTCTGGCGTGTAGGTAAAAATAGTTTATCTAGCAAAATGACGCTTGGCGAAACATTCGCGCCTCTGCTTTTACAGTTTTTAAAAAGGCAATTAAAATCTGGTTCTAAATTCAAAATATTATTAATCACTCTTCGTGTTAAAAATATTATGTTTATATTTACTGGTGGTAGGTCTCTCATATGTGAGAGGCCATCTGGGTAGGTACCGCTGCAGTGTCTTTTTCTCCCGTCAAACAGCAGTATAAATGCACTGTTGTGTTTCGGATTGAAGGGCATTGCAGCCAGAGTAACTACTGGACATATTGAGACTTGACATCTTATGTCTCCGGATGGCGACCGCAGTGGAATGCCAAGCATTGCTGTGTAATTCAAGGTATTGTTCATGAGCAAAAAAAATATATGTTTGATTATATTGATGAGTTTATTAAAACCCGTTTGTGGGGTTGTACTTTTAGGATATAAATGCTTTGCGTAGGTTATTCAATATCTTAGTTAAAGAGGTTAAATTACAGTGCATTAACAATTAGTTTAAATTTCACTCAAATATGACCGCTACCAACATTACGAACATGAAAATATTTACGTTTTTGAAGACGCAAAAGTATGATAGCACTATCTCTCATTATAATAAATACCTTAAGGATGTATGTTAGTTAATGCAAAACTCAGGAGAATCTGTCTACTCCTAATTCCTGTTATCTTTACTTCCTCACCAATCGCGAAATTTTCATTGATTCTTTTATTTATGAATAATGTAATATCTTATACAAATAGTCGATACATTCGATACATAATGAGTTTATAAATAAACGGCCTAACGACCCTTTCTATAAATAGTTCAAGATATAATTTTATAAATAGTCGGCCTGACTACTGGCCCTTTGAAAATGTAACTTGAGGAATAAATAATAGAGTTGATATTTGATCTCACGCACTGCCTCGTAATCAGTAACCTGTAGGGTACCTATGTCTTCTGACAAGGGATACCGTGGTGGAGTCATTTGTACTGTTATATTTAGGCATAGACGATATTCTGCAAGAGCGGTGTTGCAACTCCATGGTCAGCAGCACGCATTAAAAAAACTAAGCATTTAAGTTTGGGAGTATTTTACTGGAAATTATTTACATACAGCGTCCCGGCCCGGCTCTACTTAGGTGCACTTTACACTTTTTTTAAAATATTTTATCGTCTATGTTCATCAGGAATTAAGTAGGATTCCGTCCCACGAAGTGATAGAGTGCGAGCATACTGCAACATTGGGCATACATTCCTGACTCCGGAGCAATAGCAATTTGGTTTAATATTTACATTTTTTAACTTCCCGACGTTTCGATTACTTTACAGCTTTCGTGGTGCAAGGAATTCGAATATATCCGATTCAAAATGAAAGGAATAGGATGGACAGTTTAAAGTACGGCAGTAACGTAAAGTTTTAATTTGTAAATTAATTATCACGCGAAATAGTTTCCATGTGGAATTAAAAAAGTAAAGACCCGGGCCGGACCGCTATATGTCATACCGCTTTACGTTAATATAAATGGATTTTGATCGAGATTTTGTTCTATATATTTATCTCTTTATACTTCTCAGCTTGATAGGCGACGGAACATTGTTTCATTATTTGTTTCTTAGCATCCCGGTTTTTTTGCACGTGAAATACCAAGAAGCAGTTTATTAGCAAATATATTGTTTATAATGCTACGTTACATTATCTAATCATGGACTTGGTTTTCCCTAATAAATTGGTTTATGTTAGTGTCATCACCGATATTGTTAGCAAATTCATTTACTTAATACATATAAAATAATATTCATATTAGTAGTACCATAACATAATCCAACAGAAATAAAAATTCTGCATGTATCGATAATCGATAATCGTCACATATCAAGAGGGCGCTGCACTCGCCGTTTCTTTTTTTAAAAACGATAGTGCATTGAATATTGTCCGCGAGTGTAGATACAGATCTACCTGGCAAGTGGACGAGCGAGTCTGGGGGCAATACCCCATACTCAACATATATATACATATGTATGTATGTATATGCATCGATGATACGACCTGCCACATCATTATTAACCGCATATATCAGGGGCGTCGCTAGGCGATGGCCCAAAGGGGGGGGGGGGGGGGGGGAGGGGAATAATATGGAGTAAAAAAAGTATGAATTGTAGGTTAAATAAAATCAAGAGCACATGAAGCTTTTTACTTGTAGTGCGAGCCATACATCTACGGCGATATGCAAAAAAAAAAATACCGTATAGTAGGCAAGTTAAGTCAAAGATTTTGGTTGCTTTATATTTGTAAATTTTTTTAATCTCTAGGGACTTAGCGACGCCCTTGGCATCAACTACTTTCTGTCGCCGAATGCGCTATTTTCAAAATAATAGGAACAGTTTTTTCTCTTCACATTTTATTTGACAGCCTTCGTGGCGTAGTTGGTCGGAAGCCGGCTGTGAAACGAGAGACCGCAGGTTCAATTCCCGCACCGAAACAAATATTTGTGTGAAACACATGTGTTCGTTTCGGGTCTGGGTGTTAGTGAGACCGAAAAGTCTCTCGTAGTTCCTAATATCCACGACACAAGACTCGATTTTAGTGTGGGGTCAGGACTATGTATGTGACTGTTGGGTGTATTTATTTATTCACGTTAATACTATTACATTACGAATATAAATGAATATATGACTGTTGGGTGTATTTATTACGACTGCCTCGGTGACGCAGTGGTACTACACTATGATTGCAAAGCTGAGGTCTTGGGTTCAAATCCAGAGCAAATTGATATTGGATTTTTCTATTCATTATTAGTCCGGAGTCAGGAATTTGTGCCCGGTATGGCGATAGGCTCGCCCCCTTTTACATCGTGGGACGGAACACCTAAAGCGAAACGTGGGTGTCCTGGTTGCTATCAGGAGAACCTCTGCCTACCCCTTCGTGAAAAAGGCGTGAGTTTACTTATGTATTTAAATATGTATTTACTGATAATTTTAAAGAAATATGAGTTTACACAGTCTTGCAAGATGTCTAATAGGTATATTATAATTCTTGTAACGTTCAATAAAATAAAGGTGTGAATGTCAATCTTTTGAGTAGGTGTTAATTTAACTTGTTTTCTGATTTTTCCTCAAGCGCATTCAAAAACGAGAATATAAATGCAGTGTAGCTCTGTCTCTTTCTAAAACGGTATAGGGGAATACCCAACTTAGAAAGTTACACGATTTTAAACGATATAAGAATATCGTTAAGGTTGAGCATATATGTAATAAATATATAAATATAATAACCTATCTATATATATATATATATTTCTATCTATATATTTCTATGGTATGTAAGTCCGCCAACCCGCACTAGGCCAGCGTGGTGGACTATATGGCCTAACCACTCTCAATCGTACTTTCGATTGTAGAGTAGGCCCGTGCCCTGCAGTGGGACGTATATGGGCTGATACATACAACCTATCCATATGCAACCAGTTTTAAACGCAGCGTTTCATTTAATATCATGCGTGCAATCAAAAATTCAATTAGGAAGAATTTTTGAACTTTATAAATGTGTTATATCTTTCATGGTGCGTTTTGTCCTACTGGCAAAGGACTAAAGTCATAAGATCGTGGGTTCGAATCCCAGGACACCTCTCTGACCTTACAGTCATGTGTGTATTGATAGTCAATCACCACGCACTACAACGGTGAAGGAAAACGTCGTGAGGAAACCTGCATACCATAGCGATTTGTAAGGATTTCTATGGGACGTCAAGTCCGCCAACCCGCACTATACCAGTGTGGTTAACAAAGGCCTAACCCTTATCAATAGAACTGTTGATTTTAGAGGAGTCCCGTCCTCATTAATGGGCGATTTAGGGTTGATATTGTGCAGTTTTCTTTATTTATTTTTTTCATATTTTACTACTCATTTTTGGTGTTTTCTCGGAACAATCGCTTTTTTTAATGCAATGATTGGCAAGACGAGCATGCCGTTCGCCTGATTGTTAGCGATACGACCGCTCAGCAACAGTAGCAAAACCAAACGCCTTGAATTACAAAGCAATGCTTGACATTCCACTGCGCTCGCCATCCAGAGACATAATATGTTTAGTCTCAATATGTCCAGTAGTTATTCTGGCTACAATGTCCTTCTAACCGGAACACAACAGTGCATTTACACTACTGTTTGTCGAGAAAAAAAGAAATCGCGTTGGTACCTACCCAGGCGACCGCTCACATATAAGACCTACCACCAGTGATTCCTTGTGCCAATCTGTTGTTAGGTAGGTATGAATTTACCACGCTTCACATCTCTACCGCCCGAATACTGGAACGCCATTCAAATAATAAGTTGCTCTTAACAGCGCACGGCCCACTTAGCCAGTACATTTAAGCGGGATTAACGTAGTTAAGCGTAATTTATATTTAAGTTGCGTTCGAGTATTTGGGCGTAAGATACGTTAAAAAACTGCGCCATACGCTAATAAATATATTGCCAGTGTCACTTAGTGCTATTAGCGTAACAATTATAAAACAATGTCAAGGTTGTAGCGTAGTCTTCATATACCGGGTATCTCAAGACTGCTACCGAAAACGAAGCCGGGTGGTAGTTTTAGTGACTACAAACACAATGCAATTAAAAATTTTGCTGAGAAACGCGACAATTTTTTTTTATCAAATTTAAATATCGTCAGTTTTGGGTGGTAAATCCATAGTCTTAGGTATAAAAAAGTTTAAGAGTCTTTATAAATAAGAGGGCATACACTATTATGTACCACCCAAATACGCCCATATAAAAAAAAATTGACGCATTTTTTTCCAACATTTTCTGTTGAATTGTGCCTGAAGTCGCTTAAACTACCACCGTGCTTCGTGTTCGGTAGCAGTCTTGATATACCCTGTATGTTATAAAGAGTTTGCGCCTATATTTCTGAAGAGGTAGACAGATGAGTTACCAGTGCCACAGAATATTGCCTTGTCAACTTATTAAACACAGACGGCATTATTCATACAGTTTTAGAACCTATTTTAGCTGACGATTGTTTTGTCTTCTACGCTCAAACTGATTTCGAAAGAGATATCTTATTGAATACTACACAATATAAAATTAAAAGTTAACTGTAAAATCTTACTTGTAACGGCCGTTTTCTGTATCCTACCTATCTGTAACAAGTGGTTAAAATAGTTATGACATAAAATAGCCATCACTTTGACGGTAATTCTACGCTTCATTAAACAGAAAAGACATATACATTTAATTGGATGTGGAATTGTTTGCCGTCTCACGTGTTCCCTCCTTCCTATCATCCTGGATCCATCCGCCGTAGTGTGAAGAGGCATCTTAGCAGGCCGGCATAATTGTATCTATTGGCATGGAACTGCCGTCCGATGCCAATGGATACTCTGCCTGGGCGGCATTTGCGCTCACCATCAGGCGCAATGCGGCCACTACGCCGGGCCAGAATAAAAAAAAAATGGTCTAACTATCTATAAACCTCTTTTTAAAGATAGACAGATTCTAGAGAACGGCTATAAATGAACTCTAAGACTAACCACTCTCAATCGTACTCTCGATTGTATTCGTATTTCTCAATAGTAGAGGCCCGTGCCCTGCAGTGGGACGTACATATGGGCTGATATTGCCATACATAATTTTATTTATTAATTTAAATGAACAAAAATAGCTATTGTTGCTATGAGCAAATTCTGCTAAAGTAATAATGATCGCCCTATGGGCTGATACTGCCGTAAAGAATTTTATTTATTTATTTAAATGAACAAAAATGGCTGTGTTATTACTGTGAGTAATTTCTTCTAGAATATTAATGTAGTCAATTTTATTTTTAAAGATGCAATGGTACGCTATGGTTTAAATTATTATTTAAGCTAAAAATATGTATTTACCATCCAAACACGATGGTATTTTAAAAATACCAAGAAATGGTCGCTGTTTTTATTCCGAACTCTAGTTGCATTGTGTCTGTAGTATTTAGACTTAAGCCTGGACACACCCGGTACATACCCGGTATACGACTGATAGATTTTAAATATCAAACGTGGTTTTCTCTACTCGGAATTGAACCCCGGGTTCGAATCCCGGGTTGGGCGAAGTGATATTGGATTTTTCTATTCATTATCAGCCCAGTCAGGAATTTGTGCCCCATATGGCGATAGGCTCGCCACTTATCACATCGTGGGACGGAACATACAAGGCGAAATGTGGTTGTCCTGGCATCTCTGCCTACCCCTTCTGGGAAAAAGGCGTGAGTTTATGAGTGTATGTATGTATGGAATCAAACCCTGTTTCGATGGGTATCATTCCAGATCGTTGTCGGCAGACCATAAGGCATAGTTGCATAATATTGCGCTCGCATAAGCCTTGTTAACAAAAGAACGAGTAATTATTGCGCAGACCGACATAATTGGACATATAATGGTTACTACTGTTGATAATCTACCATCTGAATATCATTGCACTAAACATCAGATGTAGACTTTAAAATCATAATATAGTATATTATATATATTATATTATTATATATATATTCCATAGAGTACACAGGGTTTATCACGACTGCTACCGAAAACGAAGCCGGGTGGTAGTTTTAGTGACTATAAACACAATGCGGCTGAAAATTTCGCAAAAAAAACGCGACAATTATTTTTATGATTTTTTAAATATTACCATTCTTGGGTGGTAAATCCATAGTTTTTGCTAAAATAATGATTTAAACTCTTTTATACCTTAGAGTCTTTATAAATAAAAAGGTATATACTATTATTTTACGAAAAAATGTATTTACCACCCAAATACGACCATATAAAAAAATAACAAAAAAAATTGACGTTTTTTTTCCAACATTTTCTGTTGCATTGTGTCTGAAGCCGCTTAAACTACCACCCGGCTTTGTTTTCGGTAGCAGTCTTGATATAACCCTATATTATTCCTTAAAGTATTCGGGTTTATCAAGACTGCAACCGAAAACGAAGCCGGGTGGTAGTATAGTGATCATATTACAGTAACTTATCATTATAATTTTTTGCGCACATTTTAATTAGTTGCATGTAAGCATGACCTGTCATGAGTTTAAATACGTAATTCTACTAAAAATACATGCTGTTTGTCCATCTATATTTACTTTAACAATTATGGAGGGGTAACTATATTGATATATAGAATATATGTCTAAACGATGTGAAATCTGCCAAGCGGCATTAGGCTAGCTTGGTGGTCGATGAAAAAATATAACTTATTTACAAAGGAGTTACATGCTTATCATTTGGCAAATATGGGCTGATACAATACGGATTTTTTTCTAATTACAATTACAGATTACTGCCAATTTTTTTGTAACGGAGTAATAAAAACCATATGAATAATTAAATAAGTATAATAATTTCGTAAGACGTGGCAACGTATCGGCGGAGAACACCCGACGTGATAATATTGATAACATTTGACTCATACTACGTTTAATCGGCTATTGTCCGTTATTTGGGCAAGTTCATTATGCCGACAATTGAGTTTTAAGATGCTACCAAGAGGGGAGGGAAGTTTGATTTATATGTATTTTTAAGAATTCACTTTTATTATGCCAACAATTGAGTTTTAAGACGCTACCGAGAGGGGAGGGAAGTTTGATTTATATGTATTTTTAAGAATTCACTTTTATTATGCCGGCAATTGAGTTTTAAGACGCTGCAGAGATGGAAAGGGATTTTAATTTATATATTATTTTAAAAATTACATATTTTTTTGTGAACAAATGTAATATAAAAAGTGAAGTCACACAGCTGACACGACAGATCCGAGGCTTGCGTCATGCATCAGAAACAACGAAATAATTTTCGGTCCCACAAACATGCAGACCAGAAACAAATTGTGGATTACAAACATATTTCTTTTGCTAACAAAATAGACGACTAGAATGAAAGTGACGGTAAGGGCAAAGTACTCCCTGTTTCGGTATTTTCTGAGCGCTATGACCTGTTTTTATTCAAAGGAGGCTTGAAGAAAGTACTCTCCTTTAACGGTAGGAGACTTTGTTGTGCTGGCCCCCTAGCACTGCGAAGGTTCATGAGCAGCGGTACTTACCATCAGGCGGGCCACTAGCTCGACTGCTTGACAGCAAAGAAGCAGTGGAAATAAAGTACAAAACAAGTATAGAATGCTTATATCCACCCTGTTGAGCGAATGATGCCACCTCATCTGTACTGTATCAGCCTATACGTCCCACTGCAGGGCACCGGCCTCCTTTACAATCGGGTACGATTGCGAGTCGTTCGGCTATATAGTCCACCACGCTGGCCTAGTGAGGGTCGGCGGGCTTTGAATACCATGGAAATTCTTACAAATCGCCATTGTATGCAGCATACACGATGTTTTCCTTCACCGTTAAAGTGTGTGGTGATTAATTATCAAACACTCATGACTCCGATGAGAAAAATCAGAAGTTTGCCCTGAGATTTGAACCCGCGACCACCGTGAACGTGTTGGCAGTTGCGTTCGGTCTGTTTACCACCAGGCCAATGTGTGTTAATGTATATGGACAAATATGCCGACTTCCCAGCTGAATATACACAGACTGAACCCAAAAACACACTTATATTGGTCGTCGTAGCAAAACCAAACAACACCTTGAAATACAAAGCAATGCTTGACATTCCACTGCGCTCGCCATCCTGAGACATAAGATGTTAAATCTCAATATGTCCAGTAGTTACTCTGGCTACAATGCCCTTCAACCCGAAACACAACAGTGCGTTTACACTGCTGTTTGACGGGAGAAATAGACACTGCTGTTTGACGGGAGAAATAGACACTGCGGTGGTACCCACCCAGATGGCCTCTCACATATGAGAGACCTACCACCAGTAAGTAAAGTAGTTTCTTATCATTAACTAATTAGTAAATTCTTCTTCGTGCCCCTATTGTATTTCTACACGTGGTTGAGGGAACATTGATTTTCAGTTCTGTAGTAGAATTGGCTTACGACCAAAAATCACTATAGATCAGTGGTTTTTAGCCAGTGTTCTACGGTCCCTTGGTTCATGGTATGCAGTACCATCCTAAGGTCATCTTTAAAACTTTATGCATTATTATATTTTATAGTCTTCTTAGTCATATTAAGTGATTAGAACACTATCTTTATTTCTAGTAAATCTAATTTAATTTAGTTTCTACCTATTTCTCATTCTTTTGTATATTTTAATTTTCAATATTTGGTAAATGGTGTTGATGGCATGATTAGCATAATTACTTTAATAACTGTTATTCATTTCTACTGTATTATGTCATTGTTTGTTTACCTAAATAAAAAAGTCGCTTTCTCTGTCCCTATGTCCCTTTGTATAACAGCCACATACATATTCTTGACTCCACATAAAGATAAAGTCACGTTGAAGAGGCATCTTAACAGGCCGGCATAATTGTATCTCTTGGCATGGGACTGCCGTCCGATGCCAATGGATACTCTGCCTGGGCGGCATTTGTGCTCACCATCAGGCGCAATGCGGCCACTATGCCGGGCCTAAATAAAAAGAGGCAAAGTTAGAAAACCGCACAGTCGCACAAATGTCGGTTATCATTCACCTATGGCTCGCATGATGTCGTTTGCCAACTACATTCGTAATTATATAGTTATATTTTGCAGTTATGTAGCCCCAACTAGGTCCAAACTGAGACTTTTAATTAATTAAGTTTATTGTTTTGTCCTTCTTTCATTAATTTCATCACAGTATAAGCCATTTAGAGTATTTTTTTTACTCTGGCCCGGCATAGTGGCGACATTGAACCTGATGGTAAGCGCAAATGCCGCCCAGGCAGAGTATCCATTGGCATGGGACTGCCGTCCAATTAAACAATTATGCCGGCCTGCTAAGGTGCCTTTTCACACCACAGCGGAAGAACCCAGGATTGTAGGAAGGAGGGAACACGTGAGATGGCAAACAATTCCACAGCCTGACGGTGCGGCACAAAAAAGAATTTGAGAACCGTTTGGTTCGCGCCGGGATGGTTTGGACCGACAAGCTATGGCTTCGCAAGCCAGCACGCGTTATTTTCGTAATGTGGAGTGTCTTCTTAAATGCATTTCGGATTCACATCTAGTAGATAACAATCAGATTTACTATCAAACGCTTTTCTTATAACTTGCTAGATTGTACATCAGTTTTGTGAACTAAGTAATAAAAAGAAGTCTTGTACCGAGGGCAAGGGCGTCGCCAGGGGGGAGCAGGTTGGGGCAGCTGAAAGAGATTAAAAATATTGCCAAATGTAAAGCAACCACAATCTTTGACTTGACTTGCCTACTATACGGTATTTTTTTGCTTATCGCCGTAGATGTAAGGCTCGCAATACAAGTGAAAAGCTTAATGTGCTCTTGAGTTAAGTCCTTGACAACATCTAGCCAGCGCTTCTTTGGTCTATCCTTCAATCGAGATCTAGGAATATTGAGGCTCAGGCAATTGAAGACGTAATCCAGGTTTCTTTAGGACACTCTCAGGAAACATTAATTAAAAGTTGCACAGCCGAAAATCCAAATGTCTTTGAAAATGTTTTAGTTCACATCTTGGAATATACTGACATATGTCCCGGACTTTCTACATGCAGTAGATAACGGATGTACCAGCTAATTATCTATTTACTAGGAACACTACGTAATGTTTATTTAATGATAATACTGACGTTGTACACTGTAGTATTGATAACGATACTAGGAAAATTTATCAATGAAAATACTGATAGGGAATAAGGAATATACGATGTTTTCTCGGGTTTGTCCCGAATTTGTTTGCGTCAATGTTTGGTTAATCAAGTTAGGTTGACTGTACTAATGTTAAAAAAAATAAAAATAAAAAATAAATAGATCGTATACTGGTGGTAGGTCTCTCATATGTGAGAGGCCATCTGGGTGGGTATACCACAGTGTCTATTTCTCTCGTCAAACAGCAGTGTTAAAGCACTGTTGTGTTTCGGATTGAAGGGCATTGTAGCCAGAGTAACTACTGGACATATTGCGACTTAACATCTTATGTCTCAGGATGGCGAGCGCAGTAGAATGCCAAGCATTGCTTTGTAATTCAAGGTGTTGTTTGGTTTTGCTACTTTTCATGAGCGGACGTATCGCTTACCATCTGGCGAATGGCATGGTCGTATCGCCATTCACAGCAATAATAAAAAAAAACTTTTTTTGAATCTGAATAGGTTATCAAGCTGTTGACAAAATATAATGAGGAACAGTTTTTCTTTTTTCACATGATATCATTGGAAATATTAATACTATTCGATTACAAGTATAAATTCTTGATGTTTGTTTTATTAAAACACATCTAAAACAACGCGTAAATAGATATTTTTTTATATCATTTGTAGTTCAAACGCTTTCTATTCATTATCAGCCCGGAGTAAGGAATTTGTGCCCGATATGGCGATAGACTCGCCACCTATCACATTGTGGGACGGAACATACAAGGCGAAATGTGGGTGTCCACTGCCCAGGCACGTCTGCCTACCCCTTCTGGGAACAAGGCGTGAGTTTATGTATGTATGTATGTTCCAAACGCCACACGGTAATAGCAAATAGATGACTTATAACTTATGTCCTTTTTGTATTTAACTTTGACAGTGTACGCAAAGTTTAATGATAACAGGTTAACTGAACTCAACTGATAGGTTGAATGGTTGTAGATATTATTCAGTATCAGTATAAATATCAGCCCGTATACATCCCATTGCAGGGCATGCGCCTCGTCTAAAATTGGTAGTATGGTTGGAAAGGGTTAGGCCTCATAGTCCATAGATGGATTTTATTAAGATATTATTTAAATAAATATTTAATTCGATTTAAAACCTTTCACGATATAATCAATCTAATAGAGTATAGTCTATTATCTGCAATCAAGATAATTGGAGATTGAAAAAACTAGATACCATTTAAGTGATGTTATGCCTAACGTGACCATTTATTTTTTGTGCCAGAGCGGGACATCTGTGGAATTAAATAATAAAATAAATAAATAAAAGTTTTTGATGTTTTACAAGTTTATAATAAAGAATATTGAATTACAAAAAATAATCAAAGCACTAAACACAAAATAGTGAATAGGCACGATTTATAAGCCCCAGTAGTGGCGTGACTTCCAGGCAGACACATAACGTAGTCAATAATTGTGGAAAAGTTTTTAAATCAAGATTGTTTTTACGAAAGTGCTGGAACAATTTGACCCAACCGTTTTCAGTAATAGTTCTATAAAGCTTTTAGAGCAGGAAATGCTTTTTGGTCATCGTTTGGTCTGTTTCCAAAAGCGGGATTATGTAGGCCTTGCTGGGGACACCGGGACAGACTTCCTGAAAGCGGGACTGTCCCGCCTAAATCGGGACGTATGGTCACGTTAGTTATGCCTAATAATATTTTTAAAAACTCGGGTTTTATTGTTTTTTGAATGTCAAAATAATTAAAAGCCAGCTTAATTAAGATATTTGAAAAAATCAAATACTATGCAAATAAAACTATATTTTCTTGTGCACGATCATTCTAGAATTACCGAAGTCTGATTTTCGAGTCATCAGTAAATAAATTGGTCTTATCAATTTCGACTGGTATTTTTTTTATTGAAACGTTGTTTTTTTTACATTCTCCTGCTGAGGTCATCATCAAAATATTTGATTACGTCACATAAGGCATCTTAAATTGATTAAGATGGACAATTTCAATTAAAAAGTAGCCAATCAAAAAATAACATGATATATCCAAATATAACTCGGAGCTTTGAAAGCACGCTTATAAAATTGGCCAAATTGTCACCGACTATCAATGGTTATTTTTAGCTTAGAATTTGGACATTTTGCCCGAAGCTATCATTGGCGACAAGTAATTGCTGAACCAATTGTTTGCAGCTATTAATAGAACTGCAATAATTGCGAAGGTTAAAGGGCAAATTGAGGATCGGCCGGGCGCGCTGCGTCGCCCGAAACATGTCACGTGGGCCATGACAGCCTTCAAATTATGGCGCGAAAATTAACTGTCACTTTATCTTTTTTACGGCTGCTTTTAAAAAATAAAGCAAAAGGAAATTAAATTATACAGTCATGTAAATATTGTACATTTGATACTTGTTTTTACATTCCCTTAAAAGTGTTTATGGAATCATTAAGATCATGGTATTGTAATTAAAATGTGTTTTTTTTGTCTGGACTGTAAATATGTTGCATAATTGATAAATCATCATTTTAATAAGACATTGTTTTTCGTTTCAGCACTAAAATGCACGGACGGAAGTTCCTGTATAGAACAAAAACCAAAAGGTATGTTCAAGTAAATTTAATTTTCTAAACATATAAAAGTAGGGCGATATAATTTAAATTCTATAATACTGGATATTTTATTTTAAAATATGGGCTAAAATTTCTCTTAAATAACTCGATACAAATTCGTAGCCTAAATAGAAAATGAAGTAGGTTTTATCATATAAATCTTGCAAACAATAATCCAACGTAACATGACTTACTTTTATAAATAATATTTCACCGTACTGGCATTTGCATCTATCATCTACTGAATATGTGAAAAGACGATCTAAAAAAGGTACCTATCTAAATAGCTGGAAGCAGGCCGTTATCAACAGATCTTTATCGAAATCCATAGGAGAGGCTATGTTTACAAGAATAAGGTCGAAAACCCTGGCAAATTTAAAAATCCTGGATATTTTTATATACTTTTCCAGCCTCACACCTGATAAAAGTGGAGCAGGGAGTGGGGTGGGACGCCGAGTGCCTACCCGGGAGTGAATGGGAGAGTAACTGCCACTCATGCAGGTGTTCGGACTCCGGCAAAGCTCAATGCGTGAAACAAGACACGTGCGAAAAAGGAGTTTATGGTAAGGAGATTCTATAACCACCTGGATTAAAAATATAAAAAAAAAACACGACATGCTAAAGTATTTGTTGGTTATCACGTTTGGATAATAGATACCCACAATAGTTATTTATTAAAATAATCTGTTATTTAGCTTTTTGTGAATAGCGCAATGTAACGCTAATAAATCAGCTGGCGTTAGCGGTCAATGACACGCACCACATTATCGTACGCTTTACATTGCGGGCTTACAAACCTATTTATAATCTTGAGAACTATATGAATGTAATATTTTACTGACATTTTAAGCTTTTTGATATTAATTCCAGCGGATCCTATCCGATGCCAGCCGAATTCGACCTTCCAGAGGGATTGTAACACTTGCGTGTGTGTGGGAGGGCATGCACTGTGCACTCTCAAAGGCTGCGTTGGAAATATTCCTCATTATGTCTGTATGTATTCTAAGCACACTTTTTGAGGTAATAAAACTCTTGTCGTGATTAGGAAAAGACAGCTGAGCATTGAGGCATACTGAAGCGGTCATCCCAAACAAAATCTGCATACATATTAAACAAGCACGCCTGACATTTGAGGGAAGAATAGCGGTACATGAACCGGTCTGTTAGAAAAGATTAAACTTACATTGTGCTTGGACCCCTTTAATAATAATGTCTGCAAAATTATGTCTGATCAAATGTGAATTTTTAGGTCATGTTTTTTTTTAATTATTGGATATTCAGTATAAAAAAACCACCCAGTTTTATAGCAAAGATCTACTTATTAATTCACATAAATACTAACATCCGTATATCGGGAGATAATTGAAAAGTTGTTCTTTTCAGCAAAAAGATCGACTGAACTACGTCAAGGGAAGGAGTGTGCCCCTGGAACCACGTGGATGAGTGAATGCAACTCCTGCCGTTGCACTGAGAGCGGCGAAGCTGCTTGTACAATAAAGGCGTGTGTTGGCGAAGTAACAGGTATGCCTCTTATTTTAGCAAGAACTATGGATTTACCACAAAAAGCAAAATTCTCGCGTTTCATTGCGAAATTTTTAGTTGCATTTTGTTTGTAGTCACTAACACTACCACCCGGCTTCGTTTTCGGTAGCAGTCTTGATATACCCTGTATAAAAAGTTTATTGTTATTTGGAATCAGATCTACGCGAATTGTTATCCTTTACTGTTTCGTTATTTTATCTTATTTTCGAGCATAAATAAGTCTACAACTGTTGGATGCGTTTATTCATATGAAAACTAATTTAACAGAGCCTAGGAGATCCTGTGCCCCTGGGAGTCACTGGAAGTATGAGTGTAACACATGCGGTTGCACTGAAAACGGAATCGCCTACTGTACTCTTATTGGCTGCTTGAGCTCAAGACGTAAGTAATTTCCTAATTGCCTTGACAGACGAAGGTAATAAGAAGGATATTGAAGAGTTGTTCTTTCCAGCTAAGAGATCGACCGAGCTGCTTCAAGGGAAGGAGTGTGCGCCTGGAACCACGTGGCAGAGTGAATGCAACTCCTGTCGTTGCACTGACAGTGGTGAGGCTTCTTGCACCAAGAAGGAGTGTGTTGGTGAAGTAACAGGTATGCCTAGTTTGAACTGTTTTAGTCTAACTGCCTCAAACAGTTTATAAAGCTATTTTGGTGTCGAATGTTTTGTCCCTTTCGAACCGACTTCTGGATTCAGTTTGAGCGAAGGAGACAAAAAAGTCGATGGCTAAAATGGGTTTATAAACTGTCTAGAATAAGGCCGTTAATATTTTACCAGAGACCCTTCATTTTGATTCCCTTTTCCCTCATCACGGTGAGTCAATATCGATTCAAATGATTCAAGGGCTGTCATAATCACTATGGAATTGTTCAATACGGGCAAGCGCAGACCGGGACAGCATGGCACGAGATTTAATTATTTACCAAAGGATATTCAAACTTATCTGGTTGGAATGCGACATAAATTCCAATGTTTTAAATTTATGCCGTGGCATCGAAATGCTTTTCGATGTACCGTCCCGGTCTTCGTTGGCCTAAAGTTGCCACATTCAAATTTTAGAAGTCAGTAAATTATTCATATTGTGTTTTTTAGATTTACGCATGTTGCAATAAAATCATTTTCTACGGATTTTATCTCGTATATTTTTTTAAATAAGTCTATGACTGATGGATGCATTTAGTCATATGTATTTCATTAAACAGAGCCTAGGAGATCCTGTGCCCCGGGGAGTCGCTGGAAGGATGAGTGTAACACATGCTGGTGCTCTGAAGGCGGATTCGCCTACTGTACTCTTATGGGCTGTTTGAACTTCAGAGGTTAGTAAAGTACTTTCCCAATTGCCTTGATATTTGAAGGTAATAAGAAGGAAATTGAAGAGTTGTTCTTTCCAGCTAAGAGATCGACCGAGCTGCTTCAAGGGAAGGAGTGTGCGCCTGGAACCACGTGGATGAGTGAATGCAACTCCTGCCGTTGCACTGACAGTGGAGAGGCTTCTTGCACCAGGCAGGAGTGTGTTGGCCAAGTAACAGGTATGCCTCGTATAAATAATAATACTAAATACATCCAACAGTCACATGGCCCTACCCCACACTAAGATCGAGTCTTGTGTCGTGGGTATCAGAAACTAGGAGCGACTTTTCGGTATCACAAACACCCAGACCCGAAACGAATACCTGTGGTTCACACAATTTCCCCGCGCCGAAATAAATATTTGTGTTTCGTAGTTCCTGATACCCACGACACAAAACTAGGCCTTAGTGTGGGGTCAGGACTATGTATGTGACTGTTTGGTGTATTTATTATTTATTTATTACTCTATCGCCTATGGTATGTAAGTCCGTCAACCCGCACGAGGCCAGCATGGTGGACTATATAGCCTAACTACTCTCAATCGTACTCTCGATTGTAGAGTAGGCCCTTGTCCTGCAGTGGGACGTATATGGGCTGATACAGATCGCCTATGTTGATGAGGGATAATATACAATTCTAATGGTAAAATGGTTTTTCAATACGGTCCAGTAGATTCAGAGCCTATTCAATGCAAAAAATCAAGTCTTTCCATTTATATTCTTTATATTTATATTGATTTAACAGAGCCTAGGAGATCCTGTGCCCCTGGGAGTCACTGGAAGTATGAGTGTAACACATGCGGTTGCACTGATAACGGAATCGCCTACTGTACTCTTATGGGCTGTTTGAACTTCAGAGGTTAGTAAAGTACTTTCCCAATTGCCTTGATATTTGAAGGTAATAAGAAGGAAATTGAAGAGTTGTTCTTTCCAGCTAAGAGATCGACCGAGCTGCTTCAAGGGAAGGAGTGTGCGCCTGGAACCACGTGGATGAGTGAATGCAACTCCTGCCGTTGCACTGACAGTGGAGAGGCTTCTTGCACCAGGCAGGAGTGTGTTGGCCAAGTAACAGGTATGCCTCGTATAAATAATAATACTAAATACATCCAACAGTCACATGACCCTACCCCACACTAAGATCGAGTCTTGTGTCGTGGGTATCAGGAACTACGAGCGACTTTTCGGTATCACAAACACCCAGACCCGAAACAAATACCTGTGGTTCACACAATTTCCCCGCGCCGAAATAAATATTTGTGTCTCGTAGTTCCTGATACCCACGACACAAAACTAGGCCTTAGTGTGGGGTCAGGACTATGTATGTGACTGTTTGGTGTATTTATTTATTTATTATTCTATCGCCTATGTTGGTGAGGGATAATGAAAGAAGAAAGAAAGAAAGAAAATTATTTATTTGTAATGTAGGATTCTAATGGTAAAATAGTTTTTCAATACGGTCCAGTACATTCAGAGCCTATTCAATGCAAAATTTACTGGTGGTAGGTCTCTCATATGTGAGAGACCATCTGGGTGGGTACCACCGCAGTGTCTATTTCTCCCGTCAAACAGCACTGTAAACGCACTGTTGTGTTTCGGGTTGAAGGACATTGTAGCCAGAGTAACTACTGGAGATATTGAGACTTAACATCTTATGTCTCGAGATAGCGAGCGCAGTGGAATGCCAAGCATCGCTTTGTAACTGATTGTGTTTGGTGTTGCTACTGTCCCTGAGCAGTCGTATCGCTTACCATCAGGCGAATGGCATGCTTGTCTCGCCATTCATAGCATAAAAAAAAGAAAAAAAATCAAGTGTTTCCTATTTATATTTATATTGATTTAACAGAGCCTAGGAGATCCTGTGCTCCGGGGAGTCACTGGAAGTATGAGTGTAACACATGCGGTTGCACTGAAAATGGAATCGCCTACTGTACTCTTATGGGCTGTTTGAACTTCAGAGGTTAGTAAAGTACTTTCCCAATTGCCTTGATATTTGAAGGTAATAAGAAGGAAATTGAAGAGTTGTTCTTTCCAGCTAAGAGATCGACCGAGCTGCTTCAAGGGAAGGAGTGTGCGCCTGGAACCACGTGGATGAGTGAATGCAACTCCTGCCATTGCACTGACAGTGGAGAGGCTTCTTGCACCAAGAAGGAGTGTGTTGGTGAAGTAACAGGTATGCCTCGTATAAATAATAATAATAAATACATCCAACAGTCACATGGCCCTACCACACACTAAGATCGAGTCTTGTGTCGTGGGTATCAGGAACTAGGAGCGACTTTTCGGTATCACAAACACCCAGACCCGAAACAAATACCTGTGGTTCACACAATTTCCCCGCTCCGAAATAAATATTTGTGTCTCGTAGTTCCTGATACCCATGACACAAAACTAGGCCTTAGTGTGGGGTGAGGACTATGTATGTGACTGTTTGGTGTATTTATTTATTTATTATTCTATCGCCTATGTTAGTGAGGGATAATGAAAGAAGAAAGAAAGAAAGAAAATTATTTATTTGTAATGCAGGATTCTAATGGTAAAATAGTTTTTCAATACGGTCCAGTAGATTCAGAGCCTATTCAATGCAAAAAATCAAGTCTTTCCTATTTATATTCTTTATATTTATATTGATTTAACAGAGCCTAGGAGATCCTGTGCCCCTGGGAGTCACTGGAAGTATGAGTGCAACACGTGCGGTTGCACTGATAACGGAATCGCCTACTGTACCCTTATGGGATGTTTGAACTTCAGAGGTTAGTAAAGATCCTTATCTACATAATTGGCAGTGTTATTTGTAGTGTCTCAATGCATCAGAGTAAAATGTTTGATTCTGTTTATAAATTTAGAATATCTGAAGAAAGGTTCCCTTAGGTATCGAATTTAAGGTCAATCAAATAAAATGACATTTCATAATATACAGAGTATATCAAGACTGCTACCGAAAACGAAGCCGGGTGGTAGTTTAAGCGACTTCAGACACAATGCAACAGAAAATGTTGAAAAAAAACGGACTATTTTTTTTTGTTATTTTTTATATGGTCGTATTTGGGTGGTAAATACATTTTTTCGTAAAATAATAGTGTATACCCTTTTATAAAAAAATGACGATATTTAAAAATTGTTAAAATAGTTGTCGCGTTTCTTAGCAAAATTTTTAGTTGCATTGTGTTTGTAGTCACTAAAACTACCACCCGGCTTCGTTTTCGGTAGCAGTCTTGATATACCGGGTATAAACCAAGATCCCAATCACCCCAAACTTTTTATTATGTAAGGAATACTAACAGCTACAGAAATAGATAAATTAAATACTTAAATGGTAAAACACCAATAGCAAGGAATGGATACTCGCTAAGCTGAAAGCGAGGCTGTCTTACAGGTAGCAGGTATCGAAGGCTAGTTTATAAATTTCATAAACAATATTGTTGTATACAAACATATACGGTTACCAGACTCTTCCTGTGGGTCATTTCTTTTCACTTTTGATAGAATAATCCCCTCGATAAAGTGGCTACCGATGCAAGGTGGCCGAATGAACGCAAAATGTGTCGCACCTACCTGGGTTTCTATTAGGGTTCCTGAACTATTGTGTATGGCGGTCTTAAATTTCACTGGTGGTAAGTCTCTCATATGTGAGAGGCCATCTGGGTGGGTACCACCGCAGTGTCTATTTCTCCCGTCAAACAGCAGTGTAAACGCACTGTTGTGTTTCAGGTTGAAGGGCATTGTAGCCAGAGTAACGAACTGGACATATTAAGACTTAACATCTTATGTCTCAGGATGGCGAGCGCAGTGGAATGCCAAGCATTACTTTGTAATTCAAGGTGTTGTTTGGTTTTGCTACTGTTCATGAGCGGTCGTATCGCTTACCATCAGGCGAACGGCATGCTCGTCTTGCCATTCATAGAAATAATAAAAAAAAAACAATGAAATATCATAATATTCATAATAATACTATGATCTGCTTATAAGAAATTAATGAAGAGTTGTTCTTTCCAGCGAAGAGATCGACTGAGCTGCTTCAAGGGAGAGATTGTGCCCCTGGAACCACGTGGATGAGTGAATGCAACTCCTGCCGTTGCACTGACAGTGGCGAAGCTGATTGCACCAGGAAGGAGTGTGTTGGTGGATTAACGGGTATGGTTTATAAAACTAATTTATTCATAGACAATTTATAAGCTTAGTTTAGTTATCGAAAATTTCGTCTTCTTCGCACAAACTTAACTTCTGTAACGCGTGTCGTTCGATGCGTGAGCTTGGTGGACGCCTAATACTTCTATGGATGGAATGATGTTATATTAATTTAACAAAATTATTTTTTGACTGGCTCGGTGGCGCACTTGTTCGATATGATTGCAAAGCTGAGGTATCCGGTACGAATCCCGGGTCGGGAGTCCGGAGTCCGGAATTTATGCTAGATATGGCTATATTCTCACCCCTATCACATCACGGAATATACAAGACGAAAATGTTCTAGTAGCAACACTGCCTACCTTTCTGGACAAAGGCGTGAATTTATGTATGTATGTTATTTAACAGAGCCCAGGAGAACCTGTGCCCCAGGATCACGTTGGAAGCACGAGTGCAACTCATGCTGGTGCTCTGAATATGGAGTCGGCTTCTGTACTCAGATGGGCTGCATGCCACCAATAGGTTAGTACAGCTCTTTATCTATTAGTGAAATGGTGAAATAGTAACTAATGGACATATTGAGACTTAACGTGTTATGTCTCAGGATGACGAGCGCAGTGGAATGCCAAGCATTGCTTTTTTATTCAAGGTGTTGTTTACTTTTGCTACTGTACATGAGCGGTCATATCGCTTACCATCAGGTGAATGGCATATACGCCTCGCCGTTCATTGCAATAAATAAAATATAGGAATGCTGGCTTAATTTTGTACGTCGTAAGATGAAATTATGCAAATTTGTAAACAGAGAGATTAAATCCTTTGACTAATAAACAAGTTACAATCAAGTTTTGTGGTAAAAGGAATATAAAAAGATGCAACTATCTCGTTGTGATGTCATATTCTATTAGGTGCGTGAGTGAGAAAAAAAAAACCACTACCCTACAAAACATCTAATTGAATTAACATCCAATTTTGATGCTATTTTCAACTGTTTGTTAAAAAATATACTTTTAGTGAACATGAAATAGAATTCAACATTAAAACTTTGAAACCTGCAATAGAACAACACTTTATTGAACACCACGTTATAAAGAACAATAAATGTAACAGAGAGACCTTATAAGTAAGTGAACAATTGGCGGTCTTATCGCTATGGGCAATCTCTTGCAGACAACCAAATCAAGTTTAGAATAAGTCGTAAAAATAAACCAATTTTTTTTTGAAGAGGAAACCTGAAATCTCATTAAAATGTTATCTATGGAGACATCGATATCAATGTTACACTAGATACGACATTTTTTGTAAAAATAGTTATTAATAATAATAAATAACACCCAACAGCACATACATAGAGTCCTGACCCCACTCTAAGATCGAGTCTTGTGCCGTGGGTATCAGGAACTACGAGAAACTTTTCGGTGTCACAAACACCCAGTCCTGAAAGGGGGCCACACGAACATTTCTCTTGGTGCGGGGATCGAACTCGCGCATTCTCGTTTCGAAGGCGGTGTCTAACCAATTGCGCTACGGAGGCTGTCAAAAAGTGTTTGTTAGGGAAACTTTGCTAGTGGACTGTATGCTGTGCTCACCGCTCCTCGCCGGCACCGCTGGTCTTCGGGGTACCCCTCGTGCTGGTGAGATCCAAGGTTACTGGTCGCCTCGAATTAATTGAAAGGCACTGCTATTGCTATTTACTTGATATGTTGTAAATTATTGATGGTAACGTTGATAGGTGTTGATTTGGATTTTATTAGAATACAATAGATTTTGGCTTTTAATCATATATTGGCTCAAAATGACTATCTCTATCGACCCTCAAAGAAGAACCTATTGACGCGTGAAAGACAAAAAGATGTGTACTTCGGTTTTCTCGATGTATCTTCCACAAGTACAAAATTTCTTATGTTTCAAATCTTTAATGAACGTTTCCCAAGAAATACATTTTTAGTTAGGTCTCTTTAGTTCTAAAGGTGCGATTTGTTAATTTTATGTGTAAAATACGCGTATAATTGTTCTTTCCAGAGAAGAGATCAGCTGAGCTGCCTCCAGGGAAGGACTGTGCCGTTGGGTCCACGTGGGAGAGTGAATGCAACTCCTGCTATTGCACTGCCAGAGGGACAGCTGCTTGCACCAGGCAGGAGTGTGTTGGTGAAGTAACAGGTATGCATAATTGTGTATGTTGCTCTAAATCTCTTGCTGGACTATGACTTTTTTTTATTGCAATAAATGACGAGACGAGCATGCCTTTCGCCTATGGTAAGCGATACGACCGCTCATGAACAATACCTTGAATTACACAGCAATGCTTGATATTCCACTGCGCTCGCCTTCCTGAGATATAAGATGTAAAGTTTCAATATGTCCAGTAGTTACTCGGGCTGTAATGTCATTTTAAATTATGAGATCAAAAATGTTTGTGCAATGATTTTTATTGTTCCGTCAATATTTTCACAGAGCCTAAGAGATCTTGTGCGCCTGGAACATCGTGGAAGGACGATTGCAACACGTGCTATTGTGCCGAAGACGGAGGAGCTGACTGTACCCTGATGGAATGCCGGGAAGAAACACGTTAGTACAACGATACTTTACTGAATATTAGTTATTAATAGTATTTTTTTAAAAGAAGAAGATACATTTAAAAAAACATGTTGATTTGGTCGATCCACATAACGATAAAGTCGCTAGAAATCGGGTCTGTTTCGGAATATAGTTTGATGCAGAGGACGCTATTAGATCAGGTTTACCAATTTAGGGTGAAATGAAACCATATGTAATGAAAATCATACATTAACAAAATTTCCAACAGGTCTATTTGGAGATCCTATGGGGAGGCCTATATTACAATTATAAAGCAGTGGACTTTTGTGTGGCTGAAATGATGATGATGATAAACAAAATTAAGACTTTACAATAAAATGCGATAAATATTTTTACAATAACTTGTCATTACTATATACTGACAGCCTCCGTGGCGCAGTTGGTTAGACGCCGCCTGTGAAACGAGAGGCTGTGGGTTCGATCCCCGCACCGAGAGAAATGTTTGTGTGGCCCACATTGATTTAAAAACTAAGGATGGGCCCTTCAGTACATTGGGTACGTCAAAAAGATGGCTGTGAAAATAGCGCCATCTGTCAGAATTTTACGTCAATGGCGGCCATGAAATCGGTTTTCAATAATGCTACAATAAATGTTATATCGACTTAAAGTAATATAATTTTCACTTAGCGGTGATAAAAAATGTTATCTTTTTTTTCGGAACTTTCAATCATCTTTATTGCACCTACGCACAATATAATTAGACATTTGTAGACGACTTACAGACCGGTGCGCTGTGACGTCACAACCGCTGCACTGGTGTTGGGGACCACTTTCGTGACAACACTTTTCTTGCTCTCCGCCCCGTCCATATATTTTACGTCAATGGTGGCCCACAAATATTTCTTCCGGGTCTGGGTGTTTGTGACACCGAAAAGTTTCTCGTAGTTCCTGATACCCACGACACAAGACTCGATCTTGGTGTGGGGTCAGGACTGTGTATGTGACTGTTAGGTGCTATTTATCTTCTATATATATAAAAATGAATTGCTGTTCGTTAGTCTCGCTAAAACTCGAGAACGGCTGAACGGATTTATCTTATCTTGGTCTTGAAATGTTCGTGGAGGTCTAGGGAAGGTCTAAACGGTGAGAAAAAATGGAAAAATTGCGAGGAAAAGCCAATTTTTTAATTGTTCAAGCGTGATGAGACCAGCCAATATAGGATGACCTTTGTTTGGTTGACGGGAGAGGTAAACGACGGTCAAGGTTCAACTACCAACCAACGTAAAATGATCTATCTTTCCATTGTCTTTCATTGACGGCCGACGAAATAGAACAAAATTCAAAAAGTGTGTACATTGTGTATATAATATCTAGATACGGCGTCTTGCGCGTAATTTTGTTAAATGTAAAATTAAATGATGTCCATCTACAAAAATAGCCCATCGTTTTTTGAGAGTATTGCAACAGTTTTAAACAAGATATACTCTATCGAAGCGTTTTGCCGGAGTTCACCAAAATATATCTAATTATAATTTTTCGTTTTCATAAAGGACATTGTTTTTTGAATTGATACCTTTAGATGCGTTGGAGGACAAATTTAAATTCCGCATTTGTATTGTTTTCAGACTCAAGAATAATAAAAGTATTGGTACGTTGATGCCGCATCTAGACATTATAATGAAACGATATGCAGTTTTATATTTTTAAATATTTGTTTTATTACTTACGTCGCCTGGTAAGGCAGTATGAAGGTTTTATTAATTTGTATATGTATAGATAGTCTTTTCAAATAAATAAAAGTAATTCACAGAATCGCGTGGTTGCCCGTTGGTAACGTACCAAACACGACTGCCAACAAGTTTACGATGGTCACGGGTTCAAATCCCAGGACACACCTCTGACTTTTCGGAGTAATTTCTACATTAAATAAAATCCTTCAACCCGCACTAAACTCGAGAAACTTAATTATAGCTCACTTCAGTTGTTAATGTGTCCGATTATTTTTTTAATAAGTTAATAAATCTTAAGTTTTGTCACAAATTAAATTTCAGCATAAAGTCATAATATTTTACATGAGATTTGACACCCAACTAATATATCAATCGATCCTGTCGCATTTCAGAACAGGGAAAAAAGTATAACGATTTAATGTGTTACGATATCTATGAGTGCATCCTTCTATCTTTGTGGCTACGTGCGCGAGAACTTTCTTTACTTTGGTGATCTTTTGTGATAGTGACATTCCAAGTAATGTGCTCTTTTTTTGTTGATATTTTGTGATAGTGACAGTTTACTGCTAAATGGGCAAGAAATTTTCTCACTTTGATTAATTACAATTTACAATGCCGATGAGAAGACGACCTGACTTAGGTCGTCGCAGTCAATCAAATGTGCGAAGAGCTACCTCACGTGCTAACCGCACTGATGACCAGAGAGAGACAGATCAAGAAAATAGTCGTATTGCTATGTCAGAATTGCGTTCTTTAGTGAGTGACAATGTAGTAGATAGGCTTAGAATTTATGAGAAAGCTTTAAATTGATTAAAAGACTGTATCATAACAGTATGTCTGTAAATATCAAATTTAAAACTACCTACTTACTACTGGAGAGATGGGATAGAATGGAATGTAAGGTGGATAAAATGGGACAGAAGAATAGGTATAGGATTGGATTGGATAAGCAGCTTAGACAACGGCAGTCATGTTGATTTTAAATAAAATATGGACTGGAATCTGTATTTGCACCCAGGCGAAGCCGGGCCGGGCCGCTAGTTTATTTATAAATAAACTACTTTTCTGGTGGTAGGTCTCTCATATGTGAGAAGCCATCTGGGTGGATACCATCGCAGTGTCTTTTCTTTTTCTCCCGTCAAACAGCAGTGTAAATTCACTGTTGTGTTTCGGATTGAAGGGCATTGTAGCCAGAGTAACTACCGGACATATTGAGACTTAACATCTTATGTCTCAGGTTGGCGAGCACAGTGGAATGCCAAGCATTGCTTTGTAATTCAAGGTGTTGTTTGGTTTTGTTACTGTTTATGAGCGGTCGTATTGCTTACCATCAGGCGAACGGCATGCTCGTCCCGCTTTTCATGGCAACAAAAAAAATTTTGAAATATTTATATACTTTTTGGTCTACCACCATAGTACGAATGATTATTCAAAGAAGGTTAAATATGGTAGTATTGACTATGTAATTCACGGAGAACGGTTGTTTCCAGCGAAGAAATCGACTGAGCTGCCTTCAGGGAATATGTGTGCTGTTGGCTCCACGTGGCAGAGTGAATGCAACTCCTGCATTTGCAACGACAGAGGAGAAGCTGATTGCACCAAGAAAGAGTGTGTTGGCGAAGTAACAGGTATGTATACCTTTTTTGGAGGCCATTGGATCTCCTGGGAAAGAAATCGGGAAGAGCATTGGGGTATAAACCCCTATTGGTCTTCATTTCAATAAAAATATTTTTTGTCTTCTTCTCCGTGAACAAAATGTGATGATAATTACTTTATTGTATAAAAATCTGTCACCCGGGACGTGTAATACGTGTAAGGACAAACCATAAATAATGAATTTTAAGCAGTATCTGTATTGGGAACAACGATATTTTTTACCGGTACTATAAATTAGCATACTCCTTTAAAAATTGAACCAAATCCGTGATAAAATCTGTAAATAATATTTTTATTTCTATGTGAAATATTCGTGTAAATCTAAGAAACCATTAGGCGTGTGATGGTAATATCCACATATATTTTACAGAGCCTAGGAGATCCTGTGCCCCGGGAACAGTATGGAAGAACGAGTGTAACACCTGCCACTGCACAGATGACGGAGTCACCTACTGTACATACGTGGAATGCTGGGGATCAAGGAGTTAGTACTTTAAATAATAAACAAATAACACCCAACCGTCACATACATAGTCCTGTCGTGGGTATCAGGAACTACTAAAAACTTTTCGGTCTCACATTCACCCAGACCCGAATGAAATATTTGTTTTACACAAACATTACTCTCGAACAGTGGCGAACAGTGATTCTTGAAGAAGCTAGATTCTCAAATGAGAATGTGACGTGTATAAATGGGTATTGTTCACGGTGGTCGCGAGTTCGAAGGGATAGATGTGATGCCCATCTCTTTAAGATTTTTTTTTTAATTATTTCTGTCCTTATCTTAACTTTAATTTTGTGTCGATAGTTTGTGAATAAGTTATTTCATAGTTTTTTCCTGTTGTACAGTACTAAAGCATGTTGTGATCTCCTTTAGTTGAAGAAACACAATGTTTAAACTGCAACAATACATTCGCAAAGCTTGTGAGGTGTATTCTTTGCTGGAGATCCTAATAAATAAAAATAAAAAATCAAATCGGGGGGATAAAGGATGGGAAGGGGTATTGGGCACCCAAGCTGTTTAGGCTATTGAAGAATGTTTGTTTCCAGGTAAGAGAGCCATAGGTCAGTTTTCGTTCAAGCAGTGCGCCCCAGGATCGACGTGGACGAGTTTCTGCGACTCCTGCACTTGCTCTGAAGACGGAAAAGCTGAGTGTATCACACGATCCTGTGAGGGTATAACACCTGGTAAGTGTACATTGGATTATTATTTCACCATCTTCTTACGAAATATCTCTTTGATGATCTAGCATATCCATTTCTACTGATTTAATCTGCTACCTCGTTTTTTCATCTTCTGAATTCATTTAAATTTCCAGTGGGTGTTTGATATACTTTTGATTTTAAGTAGCCAGCAGATGATGATGATGTTGTATTTGTATCTGTATTAGCCCATATACGTCTCACTGCAGGACACGGGCCTCCTCTACATCGAGAATACGATTGAGAGTGGTTAAGCCAAATGGTCCACCACGCTGGCATAGTGGGTTTAGTAGTAGTAGTAGTGATGTTGTATAATTTATTTTATTTCACAGAGCCAAGGAAGTCCTGTGCCCCAGGATCGACTTGGATGAACGATTGTAACTCTTGCGATTGCAGTGAGTCCGGAGAACCGTATTGCACCATGATGGCCTGCAGGGGACCGAGAAGTTAGTACTGTTTTGTTTATGCATATAAGTGACTAACGGTGTGTTCAACAGAGAAGCTAAATTATTAAAGGAAATATGACGTGTACAAACGGGAAGCCGTTAGTAATCGGTACTTTTCGATACATCACCACAATACAGGGTTATTTTCCACAAAATATTCAAATTTTCACAAAAGGTTCATAATCATGAATATAGTCGGTTAGAACTTGATTTCATTGCGTCGAAATCTTCCGTTATCTTAAACCTCACGGAACAAAATACTTAGAAAATACGCACGACCATGATAAGCCCATTAAAAACTACACAAACAAAAACGCGCGCGCGTCTTTGTATAAAAATAACCGATGACCACGCTTGTAGTAGATATTCAAAATAATTTGAAGATTAATTGGGAGATTTGAAATAATGTTTTGTTTCCAGATAAGAGAGCCATAGGTCAGTTTTCGTTCAAGCAGTGCGCGCCAGGGTCGACGTGGACGAGTGGCTGCGACTCCTGCACTTGCTCTAACGAGGGACAGCCAGAGTGTATTAAGCAATCCTGTGAGGGTAGAACACCTGGTAAGTCCACATCGGATTATTAATGTCAGTATCAGTGGTCGTACATTTACTACAGTGATTGGGTGTATCAAGGACCTTTGAGCACTTTAAAAGCGACTTCTAATGGAAGTGATATAGTCACTGTGAAGTGTGTGGTGTGTATAGCCTCCTTGGGTGATGTTAAATCCATGTATTCATCACAGCCAGCTGATTTTCTAAGCAGTATTGCAGAAACTTCTCGCCTCTGTCATTTCGCACCCCTAAGCCATGTCCACCAACGACTGTTCCTAAGCTCACAGTACAGCCAACTTTATCGTTCCAACCACCCTGCACGATAGATATTACTCTAGATGGAATGCGATGCATTAAGGCATCCAAATCTCCATAAAAGGCTTCCTCATCTGATTGTGCGGTGGGTGCATATACCTGAATAATGTTTATTGGCGCGGGACTAGCATCGATTTTTATAGCGATCATAGGAGAATGTATGTACCTATGTATAATTTATTTTATTTCACAGAGCGCAGGAAGTCCTGTGCCCCAGGATCAACGTGGATGAACGACTGCAACTCTTGCACCTGTGATGAAGGTGGAGAAGCATATTGCACCTTGATGGGCTGCATGGGACCGAGATGTTAGTATTACATATTTTTTTCTGTATTTACAGATGTTTGGGATGTTTTTTCAGATGTTTGGGATTCAGTAATGATTATTTCTAGTAAATGGCAAACAAGCTTATGGTTAACGTAGCCTATCGACGTAACAGTAATACACTTAAGGCTTCATTTATAGACAGTTTATAAACCTTCTGTATCAGCCCATATACGTCCCAAAGCAACACAGGCCTACTCTACAATCGAGAGTACGAATACGACGTTAGTTAGTACGACGCTGATCTAATGCGGGTTGGCGGACTGTACATATCACAAAAATTCTCACAAATCACTATGGTGTGCGGGTTTCCTCATGATGTTTTCTTTCACCGTGAATAAACCTATTTTATTATTTATTTCCAACTCCTTCTTTTTGTTTTTTTCTGATTAATTTCGAGTTAAAGACAAGCTAGTGTCGCTGAGAGACTCGCCGAGCTCCCGAGCTCGGTGTCTATTCTTAACGTGCGATCCTAGCTGACAGGAGTTGCAGTAATGGGTGTAATATGGGAACGTTTCTAAACCCATTTCAGTTATAGTTTGTCCCTTTCTAACGACTTCTGAATTCAGTTAGAGCGAAAAAAACAAAACATTCGATACCTAAAATATCTATAAATATGTCTATGGACAAGGCGGCAATAAATCAATATTGAATTGTTATTTCCAGCGAAGAGATCAACTGACGTGCCTACAGGCAAGGAATGTGCTGTGGGGTCCTCATGGAAGAGTGAATGCAACTCCTGCCACTGCAGTGAGAATGGAAGAGCTCTTTGTACCTTAATGGAATGCTATGGTACAGAAAATACTGGTACGTACGGTCTAATGGCGTCCATACTCTTTCCCTCTTCAGCCAAAGGAAGACCAATGGATATTAAGAAAACAAAAAAGTAAAAATGTTTATTTATCACTAGCCAACAAAACGACGTACGAATACAGATGTAAAAAGAAAAAAATATTAAAAAAGAACGAGGAATTTGCAGCAAAAAACATAAAAAATATATAGGCTCCTTCAAGAATTTTCATGTAGGCCTGTTGGAAATCATCTGCAACCAGCTACTTCCTGTTATTTGTATTGCGTCGTGTGTCCACCTTGTGGGGTCTGACGTTGTGCTTGCTTCCACTCGGGAACTCTTCAGCCCCATCAACCATTAGTTCTCGGCCTTCGTCGAACATCATTCAATCGTAATTGTAGAGTGTGGTGTGGTCGTTGTGGTCGGAAATGACGGTAATGACGTCATGTATCTTGGGAATGATGCCACTCGCAACTACTTTGGGATTTTTTCCCCCTTCCAGTTATATGAACTTTGTGTCTATTTATATTGTAATTTTATTCCTGTCTAGACTTATATTTTATTCTTTTTTGTTATTTATTCTTTTTTGTACACCAAATAATTCTTAAACTAGAACTTATATTTAACATAAGAGTACAAATGACAGTCGTATCGCTCAAGGCAATCTCTTACTGACTACCATGGGATGGACATAAGTGAAGGAAAATGAAGATAGGGCAGTCTAAAGTGTACATTTAGAAAATAGCTTGAATGATACAAAATAGGAAATAATGAAAATATTTAGCTTGGTAGATAAAGGGATACAGATATATAAAATTAAACAACATACCTACATGGATTTACTTAAAAATAAACATACACAAAAACCAAATATTATAATACGTACACACATACGTGCACATTGCTCGCCAATATTTGAGATATATAAGTAATCAACCATTAGTTTTTAAAGAGACAAGTAGTGTTCTTTTACCATTCTTTTATATGATAGTGGGATGTATAATATAAATAAAATACACCTAAAAGTCATATATACTCCTGGCCCCACACTTAGATCGAGTCTTGTGTCGTGTATCAGAAACTACGAGATTTCAGTCTCTCAACCACTCAGAACCGAAACAAATTCCTGTGGCCATAGATTTAACACTACTTGTGGTTCATACAAATATTTTTCTCGGTGCGGGGGTCAAACCCGCAGCCTCACGTTTCAAAAGGGCGTCTTACCAACTGTGCCAGGTGTCAATAATAAAAATGTATATTAAATTATCTATTCTACCATACCATAAACTATTATATCGCTCCTTTAGGATTAAAGAGACCTAATTTAAAAATCTTATTTTTTTGGGAAACGTTCATTAAACATTTGTAACATAAGAAATTTTGTACTTATAGAAGATACATCGAGAAGACCGAAGTATACATCTTTCTGTCTTTCACGAGTCAATAGGTCCTTCTTTAAGGGTTGATGGAGATTGTGATTTTGAGCCAATATATTAGAAGCCTAATCTATTTTTTTTTATTGGGTCACTTTAATTCTAAAAGTGCGATATGTACTCTTTTTTCCAGAACCCTTCAGACAGTGCGCCCCGGGAACGTCGTGGAGGAATGACTGCAACATGTGTTGGTGCACTGGCTCTGGCTTCGCCGCCTGCACCAAGAAGGGATGTTTTACGTACTCAGGTCAGTACTGCCATCTATTTCTTACACATACCCTGTAAAGGTGAAGGTGAAATCATACTATAGTATTCCGTCTTACGCATAGAATGAAGAGCGGTAAGTAAGTGGCCAACTGACCAATCAGGACAATGTAACATACAAGGTTCTTTCTATGTAGTCTGTGGTCACGTCTTAAGCGTATGACTGATAGTGTGCACACAACAAAAGAATCCATCGTTCGGTTCGGTCTAAGACGTTTTTCTCTAGTATTTATGGCCGCTTCTTTACTCTATGCGTAAGACGGAATACTATAGTGTGATTTCACCTTAAATGCCTCTTTTGTCAGATACAGGGTATAGAATGCGACCGAAAACGAAGCCGGGTGGTAGTTTCAGTGACTACTGAAACAATGCAACTAAATATTACTTTTTTATGATGTTTTAATCGACGTGTTTGGAGGGCAAATCCGTAGCTCTAGCTAAAATAATAATTAGAGCCGTTGCGTACCAAAGCGTCTTTAAAAATGGAGGCTCATTGTTATTTATGGAAAATATATGTAGGTATATAGACATAAAACGATAATAGGACGAAAGACGCTTTTTATGCAAAAATTGTAGTTGCATTGTGTCTGAAGTCATTAAAACTACCACCTGGTTTCGTTTTCGGTCACAGTTTCGATATACACTGTATACTTTTTGATAATCAACATGTATAGCCTGGAGCATCATTATGTGTACACACCTTAATTTAGTTCGAAATAAGTGACTGAATCTGTCTCTAACTTTTTATAGGATTTTTCGCAAAAAGGTTAGGTACGATTAAATTATAGTTACTCGTCAAATTCAAACAGTTAAATCAAAAGATTTTTTTATTCCAATAAATGGCGAGACGATCATGCCCCTTGCCTAGTGGTAAGCGCTACAACCGCTCATGGACAGGTTTTCATACCCACGACACAAAAATCTTAAGCTCCATTACGCGGGTAGAGCTTCTCGCCTCGAAGATACGATTATCGTAATGATATAAAAAGGTTGCATCGCGTAAACATTTTTCAGAAAACGATAATTTTTACTGGTGGTAGGTCTCTCATATGTGAGAGGCGGTCTGGGTAGGTACCACCGCAATGTCTATTTTTACAGCTAAACAACATTGTAAACGCACTGTTGTGTTTCGGTTAGAAGGATATTGTAGCCAGATTAATTACTGGACATATTGAGATTTAATCTTATGTCTCAGGATGGTGAGTGCAGTGGAATGCCAAGCATTGCTTTGTAATTATTATTTTTTTATTGCTATAAATGGCGAGACGAGCATGTCGTTCGCCTGATGGTAAGCGATACGACAACAGTAGCAAAACCAAACAACACCTTGAATGAGAAAGCAATGCTTGGCATTCCACTGCGCTCGCCATCCTGAGACATAAGATGTTAAGTCTCAATATGTCCAGTAGTTACTCTGGCTACAATGCCCTTCAATCCGAAACACAACAGTGCATTTACACAGCTGTTTGACAGGAGAAATAGACACTGCGGTGGTACCCACCCAGATGGCCTCTCACATATGAGAGACCTACCACCAGTAAAAATTGATGATGTTGTTTGGTTTTGTTACTGTTCATGAGAATCGTATCGCTTACCATCAGCCGAATGGCATGCTCGTATCGCTGTTCATTGAAATAAAAAAAAAAATAAGTCTATGGCGGTTGTGTCATGCGAGAATAGCGTACAATTCTCGCCGCGAGAAAGTCTCTCCGTGTATATGACGCTGTAGTGTGTGGTACGGACAATGTATGTGACTATTGTGTATATTTATTTATTTCTCTATTGTTTCAGAACCTCTCACAGTGATAAACGATATGGATGTCCCCAAACCGGTAAGTCTGACTAAAATTATATTTTTTGATTGTGCTAATATTTACATTTGAAATGGTTTATTGACAGCCATGACACGCGAAGGACATTGCACTTTTAACGGTTTTAATGTGAATCATTTTGGTGATTGGTTTTTGAAACGTAAGTATTTTTTTATGTGTGCTTATTTGCTTAACGTACGAAATTAGTGTCTGCTTCAAGTATTGTATTAGCCTATATACGTCAAACTGTATGATACGAGCCTCCTCTACAATCGAGAGTACGATTGAGACGGGTTATAAGAGTTATCGCTTCAATATTTATTGAACTAAGCTTAATTTGGATTTTATTGGCAATTCCATTCCATGCATGGATATAAATTTGAAAAGATTCAGTATAGATCGTCTACGAAATTTTGGATTATGCCTGGTTGTCAAGATATTAGGTACAGTTTTACTCTTTTGGCTATTATAGTGGACATGTTAATACTATTAGATGACGAGTTTAAATGGTTGTTGGTTATAGAAAACTGTTCTTAATATTTTAACAAACGCACGTCAAAAAACAGTAGACGTTCTATAACTTTTTAAATTGTCAAACTGCCTTTTTGCTATTCAATTATTTTTTGTGTAATTAACATATCGCACGCAAGACTTTCGGTCCCATCTCACCAGCCCTGACAGATAGACATTTGTCTCGGTGCGGGGTTCGAACCTGTGGCCTCTAGTTTCACAACTTAACCAATTTCACCCCGGGATCTACCACTTCATTTACCAGGTACAATACAATCATTTGGCAGGGGATACAAAATATATTTAATATTGGGTGAACGTCAAGATGGCGGAATCATTTTTTTGAAGTACTAATAAATTCACGGTAGGTAAGCGCAAATGCCGTCCAGGCAGAGTGGCATCAGACGGCGATCCCATGCCATTCGATACAATTATGCCGGTCTGCTAAGATGCTTCTTCATACTACAGCGGAAGGACGTTTATAGGACGGTATCAAATAATCTGTATCAGCCCATATACGTTCCACTACAGGGCACGGGCCTACTCTACAATCGACAGTACGATTGAGTGTGGTTAGGCCATACAGTCCACCACGCTGGCCTAGTGCGGGTTGGCGGACTTACATATCATAGAAATTCTTATAAACCGCTATGGTATGCAGGTTTCCTCACGTTGTTTTCCTTTACCGTTTTAGTGCGCGGTGATTGACTATCAATACACACATGACTCCGAAAAGTCAGGTATTAAATATTACCGATGAGGTATTAAATATTGATGGTAAAAATTTCAAAATGTGATTCTGCCATCTTGACATTTATTGGTGGTGGCCTGGACATACTAAAGATGAGATCAAAGCTATTTTCCAGGATGTAAAAGTAAAGAGAGACACTAAGTGCACCCCGGGTGCAGGGTATGTGAGCAATTGCAACACTTGCAAGTGCTCTGCTAATGGACGGGGTTATATCTGCACCCAAAATGAATGTCTGGATGACGGGAACAGTGACGTCGAAGTGTTCCAGGAAGTTGATGTAAGTATTGAAGATTTATTATTTAATACTTTATTGTACACTGTAAAAAATATAAAAAATGATAATACAGAAACAGGCTTAAATACAACATCAGTAGTACAAGTGGCAGTGGAACCATTAATGATGTTGTATCAAACCGACAATGGACTTTCTTCTACTTCTTCTTCTGCCTGGCGTTATCCCGGCTGGTGTCAGGGTCCGCCTTCTGACTAATCCTTCTTTGTTTCGCCCGCTCTTCAGCATCTTCAATAGTAAGGCCATTGATCCTTACATCTTCCTTGACGACATCTAGCCAGCGCTTCTTTGGTCTATCCCTCGGTCGAGGTCCAGGAATATTGAGGCTCAGGCACACACTGCCGACGTACTCCTGTGGTTTCCTAAGGACGTGACCATGACTGTAATTAATATTATTATGGCTTGCAAATGTTATCACATCCCATCTTTAATGTTTTGTTTCAAGGGCCCAGACCACGTAGAACGACACTCAGTGTGCAAACCACGCGATATTTTCTACGTGTCTTGCAACGCCTGTCAGTGCAATGAGTTCGGAACTGACTACACTTGCACTAATCGACCGTGCCCTTTGCCCAAAGACGTGGAGGTCTTCCATGAGTTAATGGTATGGTAGAATAGATAATTATTCATTTTTATAATTGACGCGTGGCAGAGTGAGGCCGGCTGTGATACGACAGACCGCGGGTTCGATCCCCGCACTAGATAAATGTTTGTGATCCATATACATTTGTTTCGAGTCTGGGTGTTTGTGAGACCAAGACATCTCTCGCAGTTTCTGATCCACGACATAAGACTCGATCATAGTATGGGTCAGGACTATTTATTTATGATTGAATAGAGGACAAGCATATGCGTAGACTTGTATGTGCGATTTTCGAACATTCGTCATGTCGGAGTACAAATTAACCCCCCTGATGGTAAGTGATCATGAACATTTAGACTTCTAGAGCACTTAGAAATGTGTTGTCGGTTTCCCGAAATTAAAGGAAAAAAGGAAGAAAAAATCCAGCCGTACCATCATCTATAAAAGAAACCCTAAAAAAGACGGGAGGGGGAAATATAATATATTAGGTAGCAAAATAATCCCGACAGCAAATCCTTGTAATATTTGAGAGATAGTGGAGCCACGTCATCATTTCTAAAACCTTTGGCCACTCGATAAAAAAATTCCAGCTTTTTCAATTATTATTAATAAAAACTATCTCAATTATAAAATTTCTGTGTAATGTTGAAATATTGTTTACTTTGCAGGAAACGAATCCAGTGATTCATATGATAAAAGCAAGTTATTACTGAACTACTTGCTTAAGTCATTAGGGCAGATCGGAGGTGCAATATTTGGTAGTTTTTGATTGCGAGTACGAATACTATTAAAGATTTAATTAATTATGTCTTTCATTTATTTCCTATTTTAGTTTTAATTAGTGGTAAAACTAGAGTGTAATTTGTATTTTAATATTTTCAAGTAGATTTTTAAGTTTCCTTTATATACTTATGTTTGTGTAAATTGCCTTGAATGTAAATAATTTTTACATAGTTAGAATTTTATTATACTTTATGTAATAAATGCGAGTCGTAATAAATGAATAAATTACAAAATAATTATATTTACATCAAATTATATTTTTACATAATTATGTGTTTTTTTAATTTCCTTACTATGTATGTGACTCTTAGTTCGAAAAGCGACTCGAAACTATACATTTTGTTTCGGCATTAGGTACTTATATTTCACGTATAATCTTACAATTTTCATATATGAAAGGCAAAATGTAGGTGTCCTGGTAGCCATCTCTGCCTACCCCTTCTGAGAAAAAGGCGTGAGTTGCATGCATGTACTTTGACATATAATTTGTTGGAATACAAGATGCTCTAGTTATAAAATATCCGGTCTTTGAGGGGTCTGCATGTGACAAATTCGATAGCCCGACACCGCTCTGCAAAAGGTTTGTCGCATAACCGAGGGCCTACTTTATACAGCGCGTTAGGTTAGTCGAATTAGCTATTTAAGGAGGCCATTCAGTATTCGATCCACATTCCAAATATAAATTTATAATATGACATTTAAACAACAAAGGGGGAGCAACAAAGGGAAAGCAACAAAGGGGAGAAGGGAACTTTTGCCCAGCAGTGGGACAGATTAAAGGCTATTAAATATATATGTTATGGGCCAAGTGATTAATGCGGCCAGTATTCATAATGCCCAGGCATTATGAATACTGGCCGATTAATCACTCGGCCCGTAACATATATATGACATTTCGGGAATTTCCATTGAAAACATTATTTTTGGACACTGAGCTTGAAAACGGTAAAGTGGGTAATCTTCTATTAAAACACTCGGCACCCAAGTCCCGACCAGCCCAAGTTTTGTTTTGTCACCGATGCGTCGACAAGACGTAAAATGTCACAAAAAGGTAGTACAAAGGCCCATACGAAGCCCATACGTAAAGAGACTTTTTAGAAAAAAATAATTGAGATGTACTCTGTCATTTCTCATAATTATTTTTGCCATGTTTTTAATATTTACATGCACGCATGACCTGTCATCTATATAAGTAGATCATTGGACAAAAAATATACGCTGAAACATTTTTTCAGATTACAAGAAGTTCCATTTAGAAAATATCCAGTCCATAACGGTATACGAGTATATATGAGAAATTCATAAGACTGACACCACCCTGCAAATGTTTTGTCTAGATATTGTAATGTAAATTATACTTGTGAATTGTATAAATGTTGATTACAAAGCTAATTCCGTAGGCAGGTCGTGCAGTGAACACGACCAAGGCGGTGGTGTGTGTCGCCAACAGGATGTTCATTAAGGACTGCAACACGTGCTGGTGTAATGAAGACGGGACTAGTTTCTACTGCACCCGTCGCGTCTGCACCCTACCTGATGCGGAGCCGGAAGACGTAAAGAAGGTGCTTGGGGAATTCTGCACCCGTTTTTTTCTTTATTTAATAAATAATTTATAAAGGTGCTATTGGTCTTTTGGGGTTATGATAAGTTGTAATATGATGATGAACATCATCTCAGCCGCAGGAAGTCCACTGCTGAACATAGGCCTCCCCCAAGGATATCCACATCGACTTGGAAGCGGCCTGCATCCAGCGACTTCCTGCAACCTTGTAGGCGTGCGTCCGACATTTCGCTTGCCTGTACGTGGCATCCACTCTAAAACCTTTCGGCTTCAACGGCTATCAGTTCTACGCGTAAGCCCACTCCCACTTCAACTTGCTAATCCTATGGGCTATGGTAATGATGTTTTACGTTAATTTTTGTAATATTAAATCCAAACCAGCGGCTTGGCTACGCCGGGGTGCATGTTCACTTTAAAAAAATACTCTATCGCCTAGATTCATCAGGGATAGTGCAGATTTTTTTCCATTCTGCCCAGTAATTTTAGAGCCTATCCAAACAGACAATTAAATCTTTCCACTTGATCATATAAGTTTAGAAGTCGCGTCGCGTCGTTCGATCGGGAGATCGCTAAAAGTAAATGAAAAAGAAAAATGAATGCAGCTTCCCTTTTTACTAGGGATTCTCTCTCTCTTTATCCATAGGAATTCCACTGCCAAACATATACCTCCAAATATATCCACAGCGACCTATTGGAAGCGGTCTGCACCCAGCGACTTCCCACATATCATGGCCAATCCTGTTTATATTACAACTTATGATAATCTTATTGGGATTCTCTTTACGTCGGGGGTTAAAAGGAGTAGATATTTTACTTTGTATTCTATTTTTAATGGGTTATGGTGCAACTAAACAGTGTATTAAAGAGCCTGTTAAAATATTAATGTGTGTAACTGTAGTGTTTTGGAAGTGAAATTTCTTCAGGCGTCGTAAATTGGCATGACACAGCTGTAAAATATATTTATATTGTCAGTCTAGATGTAGGCCAGCTGTTAGCTGGGAAACAGAGGCTGCAGGTTCAATCTCCGCGCCCACAATTTTATTTTTGATCGTGGAATATTAACATTTTCAATGCCAGAACCTAAGAAGTTTATTTTACACTTAATTTTCTTTTAGACCAGAAGTACTTTGTTTTCTTTTACTATTTTTTAAACTATCAAGGTATCGCACAGACTATTTCGTATTTGGATTACATTATATGTTATTTATATTAGTTCATTTTCCTGGGTTTATGCGCCAGTAGAACATAGTTTGTGCATGTAATAAAATATTTAAATTTAGTTAAAGCTGATTTTTTACATAGAATATTATATCTTATATTGATAACCAACTTCTTTATTAACTGGTATTCGATTTAATTTGATTGGGCGGATTTTGATTCATTTGAGGATTCGGTTCGATAAATTGTAATTTTGATCTTTTTAAAGGTTATAGTAGCTCACGATATTACTCAATTTTACTCTGTCGCAGTAACACTTAGTAAAACTGATTGGGTGCCAAGTGTATATCTGACGTGTTAGTTTGTACAAGTTGAAAATAATTTTGGCTACTGTATATTTTGTATTTTATTGTAACATACATGATACTTCCATAATGAGGGCAGGAACTTAAACACAATTTGCGAAAAAATCTATGTAAACCCTTAAAAGCTCTACCAGTATTGGTTTAGTACGAAGGTTGCCAAGCCTTTCTTTCTTTGCAAAATAATTTAACATAATCCTGCGATGACATAGGTACGGTTTTATTTTTACTCTTTATTATTATTAATTAGTTACTCTCTATTACTTACTATTATTCTGTCAAATATTCGTGAAAATTACAGGTAATTGGCCATACATTTATTATCCTTTTTATTGTCTATTGTGATGTATGCAAGCTGTTGGTTTTCCAATAAATATAAAATATAAATCTTGAAGCGGTGTTAACATGGTGATTGGTTGTAGATAATAAAATATTTTCTGGTGTTGGTTATTTTATTTTAGTTTTAAGATGTTATTTTTAATTAATATATTGTCCTTCAGTATCTTTTCTAATTTTTATAATCATTTCTGTGGTTCTAAGCTTATACTATTGAAATAATTAAAAATTGGTGTGGTATTTTATTTCTTTGTAAAAATTTGACCGACTTATACATTATTATTTTTCCATTTCAGGTGACCCAATCGGAACCGTCAAGAAAAAGACGTGCTTTCCAGGTGAGACTAACAAAAACTTCAGCACTAACATGTTATTTATGTTAATGACAGACAAAAGATATGTTAGTTTTATGAAGTATTCAATATAAAAAATGGAACCAAAAAATCTCTAATATCAAATTAAAGATTTTTAATATCTATCTTCAATCTACCCTTAATTTTAAAGTTTCAAGTGTCCTTTCATCACCCATATTTTCTATACCCTACACACAATGCCAAAACGTCATATCTTTTCAACAAATCATAAGCTTTTTAACCCTTATTAATCCATCCCAGGAGCCGCCAAAGCAATGTCAGCCCGGGCAAGAGTTCCGCCTGGATTGCAACAAGTGTCTCTGCGACAACGAGGGGCAAAACTTCTCGTGCACTCGCATCGATTGCAACGCTTTGAACAACAACCACAATGCTGACGCGTTCAGCAGCGCTAGGACTAAGAGAGGTTTGTAAAGTCTATTATAATGTCTTATAGGTGATAATATTTACTGGTGGTAGGTCTCTCATATGCCAGAGGCCGCCTGGGTAGGTACCACCGCAATGTATGTTTCTCCTGCAAACAGCAGTTTAAATGCACTGTTGTGTTTCGGTGTGAAGGATATTGTAGCCAGAATAAATACTGGACATATTGAGACTTAACATCTTAATATGTCTTAGGATGGCGAACGCAGTGGAATGTCAAACATTGCTTTGTAATTTAGGGTGTTTGGTTTTGCTACTGTTTATGAGCGGTCGTATCGTTTACCATCAGGCGAACGGCATGCCCGTCTTGCCATTCATGGAAAAAAATAAATAAAAATATTTGTACTACGGTGTGATTGCAAAGCTGTGGTCTTGGTTTCGAATCCCAGGTCAGACAAAGTGGTAATGGATTTTCTATTCTATATATTATCAGCCTGGAGTCAGGAATTTGTACTCGTTATGGCGATAGGCTCGCCTCCCATCACATCGTGGGACGGAAAATACACGGCGAAACGTAGGTGTCATGGTTTCACCTCTGCCTACGTATTCTGTGGATATCAGGAACTACGAGGGACTTTTCAGTCTCACAAACACACAGACCTGGAACAAATACCTGTGGTTCACACAAATATTTGTTTTGGTGCGGGGATCGAACCCGCAGCCTCTCATTTCACAGCCGGCGTCTAACCAACTGCGCCACGTAGTCTGTTAAATATCATATAAGATTGTGACAAATTTCGTTTTTTGCATCTACTTTCAGTGTACACAATGTCAGTGTACAAAATATGAAGACTTCATTGATCTTAATATGGGGTCAGGACTATGTATGTGGCTATTGGATGTATTTATTACATACATACATACATAAACTCACGCCTTTTTTCCAGCGGGGGTAGGCAGAGGTGCCAAGACACCCACATTTCGCCTTGCATGTTCCGTCCCACAATATGATAGGTGGCGAGTCAATCGCCATATCGGGCACAAATTCCTGACTCTGAGCTGATAATGAATAGAAAAATTCAATATCACTTATCACCCGGGATTCGTACCCGAGACCTCAGCTTTGTGACCGTACCCTAGTACAACTACGCCACCGAGGCAGTCATTATTCATATTGTGGACGTATTTATTATCCGTCTTCCAGACACAACAGTCCAGGAGATGGTGAAGTGCGTCCCTGGCAGCGTGTTCGAGCGAGGATGCAACGTGTGCCGCTGCTCCGAGGAGGGCCACCACGCCGTATGCACACTCAAGATCTGCCGCCACGAGAATGACGACGCTCGTGCGACCGGTAGGTAAGCGCTCACACTTCATTACTAATACTACTAGCTACTAGTCTGATGTTATATCGCACCTTTAGAATTAAGGAGAGCTAACTAAACTTAGTTTTTGGGAGTTCATTAAAGATTTGTAACATAAGAAATTGTGTACTTTTGGAAGAATCATCGAGAAGATCGAAGTATACATCTTTCTTTAAGGGTCAATGGAGATACTCCATAGTAATTTTAAGCCAATGTATGATTAAAAGCTCAAATCTATTTTTCTTGCATTAGGCCACTTTATTTCTAAAGGTGAGATATTATGCATTTTAAAGGATACAAACGTGTGACGTCATAAGTTTGCAGACACAGCGCGAGTATTCTTTGTTTGACGTTTCGTTTGACATAGAGAATATAATGGAAATGTCACATTTATGGTATAAATATAAATTTATTTTATTTTACAAGAAACATATGATATTGTCATTATGTTATCGAAGACATGCTGATAATGTTCACGTTTTGTTTTAATGTATTATATTAGATAATATAAAGAAAACAACCACTTAAAAATAATATACAATTGTTAATCTAAGTAATCTAAGAAGTCTTTTCATTACTTTTTTCATTTTCAAGTCTTTCTTAATTATATGACTTATATGTTTATATACTACGTCCATGTATGAAATACACAGTGAAATATAAGCAAAAGTTCAGTTGCTTAATATGCCATCACATTGAATACTAACCAGTGTCTATTTCAACAGAGCAAGACCTAGGTTTTAGGTGCAATCCGGGGGAGCAGTTTGCGAACGAGTGCAACGACTGCACCTGCTCCGCGGACGGACGAAGCGTGTTCTGCACCCTGCGACTCTGCGACAAGGACATCTCGCCAGACATATAGACACAACGCAATCCCACACAATACAATGCGACATTATGCAATCCCACGTGTCATAATACAATCCCACGTGACATAATACAATCCCACGTAATACAACGCAGTTTTACACAACACACCGTGCCATAATAATGTCTTGATGCGAATGTTTACTGTTTTACATACAATTACTAATTAGTGACCTACACAAATGAGTGATAATTATCTCTCATTTTGTAAAATATTGAGGCCTTATTAAACAGTTTTAATACGTAGTTATTATATGTGTATCAATAAGGTTATAACGATTTTCTACAATATCAAGTATGGTATAAAACCACCATCATACTAAAGAGGTATACTTAAATATTCGAAGCACAAGAAGGCCCCAGTTTTTAGCCATTTCGCATCAGATATTACGTTTTTACAATAACTGCTCACGATTATCGATACTATATTTCAACAATCGATTGTATTACTCGATTCTTATTGAAGTTAATAATGAGTCCTAGTAACATTTTCTATAAGTATTTGTGACTAATTTTTACTTACTATCCAACTAAACTAATAGGTACCGTTTGACGTTTCATATTTTTCAATTTTAAACATATTTGGACAGGCGTAACTCACACAAATTTAATTTCGTTTACCGTAATGCCACAATTGGTTAGTTGGCCATGGTTTTAGGCAGAATGTTATTGAAATTGTGTAAGTTACGCGCGTATAAAGTTGAAAAGTATGAAACGTCAAACGGTACCTATTAGTTTAGTCGGATTATAGTTACTTTTGTATTTTTGTACGTTTTTCGAACGATATTATAATGTTTTTGAGTTTTACGAAGGATGTGATGTTTTGAATGTCAATGTTCTTTAGTGGAAATGGAATATTATGAACCTTGTATGGAAATTATGAATCTCATCAATGAAAAAGCGAAAATTTATTATTATCAGCGGATAATATAATGTTTTTCCTTATTTGGTTTATTTCTTTTTTGCCACTTAATAAAGAACTGTAATAATATAACATAAGAGTGTAAAATTAAATGTAAACATTAAGCTCTCACGAGGACTTTACGCTGCGTTAAATTTTGTACTTTACTTCAATTCTTTTAGAGTACTTTTTTCTGTGACATTGAAAGTTACAAGTTTTCAGCAAGGTTTGAACAAGTGTATACATATTCCATGGCATCTACAAAACCATAGTATCATTATTGCAAGTGAAATAGCAAATATCATGTTTAAATAGTAATAATTGAACGTTGAGGTATTAGGATAGAGCAAAAAACTTGAACAAAATATTCTGTTTTGCCTTCGTTTAAAAACCGTTATTTAAAAAAATAGACCATTTATGTTACTTCGTAACGAACAAAAAGGATTTTTGTTTCTGCAAAAACTTTTTTTTTCTTTTTTCTCCGCACCTAACTGCCAAGCGTGAATAATATTAAATTTTTGTTCATGACTTTTGCTCTGTTCGAAATGGTTCATTGCATTTGAATCTTAAATGTTGTCTATATGTATGCGAGCGTGCTGATACTTCATTAATTTTATGTGTATTTTAGTTTTAAGCTGTTATTTTTACGTTTCAGTTTTCATTAGGTAGGCGGCTGATCATTTTTCCTGATTGAAATTGTGCTCTTGGTACTGGAGACACTCAAATATTTTTGTAACTTTTTTCTTAAAAATAAACAATAATTCGAGCACGATAAACAATTATATAAAATTACATTCTGTATCTAAGATACCAGTATGTTTAATTTAATCATTAATATAAAATCAGTGAAAGATTTACTATTAAAGTTTAGTATTTTCACATATTATACTCAGTTCCAAATTAATTAACCTTGTCTTGAATGCGTTTCTATATTTCGTTTTTAATTGTAAGCATTGGAAATTAAACGTAAATCCATCACTGATATTATTAATTTGTAAGCTCTCAGCTTATGAATTTATTAGTTAGTAAATATCTCGGCCACAAGGAGTTATATTCTTTTGTTTTCTAAGACTCTGTTGTACATAATGAGCCAATAGATGGCACCACATGTCTTGACATTTGTGACAGTTATTTTTGAAATTTCAAACCATTATGTTTTTGTATGTTACCTCCTTGATGTGTCGAGAAATAACGGTTTAATTGCTTAATAGTTAACGTGCCTCATGTATTAGAATAATACGTAATTACACTTAAGTTTTGAGATATTAAGAAACGAATAAACGATACAGGAGAAAGATTTCTGTGTTTTATTTCATGGGTCAAGCAATTTTTTATTACTTTTCTCGTAAAATTATCCTATACATAGGTATACAAAAATAAAAAATCCTATACAAAAATCGTAAAAACTAAAATGTCACCTCGGCTCAAAATTAGATACCCTATATCAGTATCATTCTGTACAAGGCAGCAACAATGACATAACTAGTTTACGACTCAGAAGTGTGAAATCTTCTTTTAATTAGAAGATGAAGTATTAAAGTGGTTAAAGTGCATTGTAAGCATTGAGTTATGTGTGGCAATGCTTAGCGTTTCAATATGGCCAAAGCGAAAATAGCCAATCATTTTTCTAAAATAAAAGACTTATTCTAAAATAAATGTAGCCTAAGTTACTCCTTATTATAGCAGCTACCTGACAATAAAAGTCCCGTCAAAATCGATCCAGCCATTTCAGAGATTAGCCGGAATAAACAGACAGACAAACAGACAGACAGGCAGACAAAAAAAATCTTAGGTCGTTTTCGTAATAGGTATCGTGTATATAACGATATGTAGTTGGATTTTTTTTTATTTTCACTTTACAAACAGACACTTCAATTTTATTTATATGTATAGATAAATTACATAATATCCACAACTGCGTTAGGAGCTGTCCATTAATCACGTGATATTTTATTTAGTATTTCTAACCCCCCTCCCCTTTAGTGACATGTGGTGAGATTTAAGACTAGCCCCTTCCCCCCACCCCCATCCAACATCACATGTATTTTTAGTACCTACAGAGAATCTTAAAATTTTTCGAATATTATCTTTGAATACAGTTACAAAGTATCAGTGGCGTGCACAGGATTATGATACTGGGTATGCGGCGAAGTACTCGGCACAAAAACTTTTCTTTTATAGATGTTTAGCATAGCCACAGCCACGCGACGGATCTCTAAGTCGGAAACCATGCCAACAGAACAAGTCTTAGATGTACTACTATTCATATACATCTACGGAACGCAGAAAAACCAGCGATCGATTGTCGTGGCCGAAGAAAGTCTAATAAGTAAATGATTAATAAACTAAAATATTATAACTACTCACCGAGTCAGCTTCAATTTTCACATATTCAAGGTTCCGGTTAATTGAGATTACTATAGCCCGATGTAAATAAACGACCACCTCAAATATCTTATCCAAGTGAGTGATGGTTATAGAACACGTCCCTTGCAAGATATCCGATGTGGCCTTTAAAAAGACCGATTTTCATGTGATTCGCAAAATATATAAATAAACTTAATAATAAAATTACGGGTTAGTAAAAAAAAACTACTCATTCATTTATAGATTAAATCTATGCGCCTATCCTTTTTTAAATATGATTTTAGGATATCGTCATAGAAAGTTGGATTGCGTTTTAATTCTATCATTAATGCCTTTTCTATAGAAATCATGGAAAGCTCTGTGAGTCGTTGTTGATTTTGTGTGTTTCTCAAATATGTGTGGATACGTTTTAAACACGAAAATGAACGCTCTGCCGATGCGCTGCTTGCTGGGATAGTCACAATGAATTTCGCTAATCGTAACACTTCAGAAAAAACTTTATTTAAATTGTCCTTATACAAATTTTGAATAATACTAAATACACAACTATTTGCAAATTGAGGTGATCTATAAATACAGCGCAATTCATTTTTCAATTTATCAAAATTAAAATGTGCCTGATAATTATTGGTGAACTCTCTGATTTCATTTTCAGGGAAACGTTCACTATATTTTTTAAAATTCTCACAAGAAAGTAGCTCAATAAACTTTAAATCTTTAATGTTTTTATAACGATTTCTTAATTCACTGACTACATTATCAATTATTTCAACAAAAATTCGCCGATAATGTATTTTTACATCATCGACATTGCGCTTTCTTTTAGGTGGTCCGGTAATGTGAACGGCGGCATCATAATAGATCTCGAACTTCTCTCTAAAACGTTCTAAAAATGACTCTAACTCTTTTATCTTTGTTACACAATACGCGATGTCACTAGTTTTTTTTTGCAAAATATCGTACAGAATATCCGTTTCTGCAAAAATATCAGCGAAAAATTTTAAAAGAAAATTAAATTCAAATTCTTTCATAATATATAAAAATGAACTGACTTGTGTCAGTGTTTCACCATCCCAGTCTTGTGTATTTTCGTTCATATTTTCAAACAATTCTAGGAGGTGGGTGGACGCATTATTAATAATATTAACCGTGCGCGAATGATATGTCCACCTTGTTTCCGCGACACGAGGCAGCTTTTTCATATCGGCAAAGTTGTTGTAATGGGCCATTCGCTTTGTACTGGTGTGAAAAAAAGCCGCGATTGATTTTATAATACTAAAAAAGCGTTTTGTTTCAGCAACTCGTTCGAACGATTTCGATAAAACTAAATTTAATATATGTGCTGAACACCAAACGTACATAGCTTGTGGACATTTTTGTCTCACCAAAGCCTGCACGCCATTAATTTGTGAGGATAAAACTGCTGCCCCGTCGTAAGTTTGTGCAACTAATTTGGATACACAATCGAACTCTTCTAAAATTTCCAAAATAATAGAACTCAAGGTTACAGCGGTCCGATCCGCGCTGACATCAACATATTTGATAAATCGAACTACTACTTCAAAATCACGAAAATATCTCAAAACTAATACTAATTGTTCACGGCCGCTAACATCAGGAGTCTCATCTACCATGACGGCGACAAAATCGGACTGTTTAATTTCGGCTTTAACGCGATCGATCATCACAGATGCAACGCTCGAGATCAAATCATTCTGCGTACGGTTCGACATGCCCGTGAATGAGGTACTTGCACTCTGTAAATGGGTTTCTAAAATTCCATCATACTTGGCTAATAAATCTACTATTTCTAAATAATTACCTCTATTCAACGACGATACTGACTCATCGTGACCGCGAAAAGCTAATTCTTGTTTTCCCAGAAAGCAAACAACATCGATCAGCCTTTGAAAAATGTTTCTATTGCGATCAACTTTAGCATTATGCCTCTCAATATCTAATCGTAACTGGCTGTTGATACTCATTTCAATACGAGATTTACCAAAAGTATTTAATTTTAAGCAGGCCTCCAGATGTTTTTCTGTATGGTCATGCTTCTTTGCCGCGGCATAGAAATTATTTAAATCTGAATATCCTGAATCAGTCCACACTGTACTAGAATTACTAAACAATATGCAAGGAAAACAATATAATTTAATCGTGTGTACACAACCACACAGCCAGTTATACGTTTCATAACTTTTAACATGAAACTTTCGAGTTACATTCCCTTTTTGTTGATTTAATTGTTGTAACTCGGGTACACACCTACCTTTAGACAAAATTTGAATCTTTTCACTGAATGACAATTGTGAGAACTTGTTATTTTTAATTTTTAATAAACACACACTTTCAACACAAACCTCACAATCAAATAACATTTTAAAAAATCAACAAACGTACTAGTAAAAGCAAATCACTACAATTATTATAGAAACTCAGAAATAAACTGTTAAATGTACACACTTTCAAATATTAAAATGTAAAATATTATAAGAAAACTATAATTAAACTGACGCAAACAAAATAATAAACAATGCTTATCACATGAAAAAAGCAAAATGGCCCCCGCGAAACACAAAAAAATTGTGCTATTTAAAGAAATAAAACCTTACCAAACAAAAATGCATAATGTGCATTTTGCGCAGTTTATTAGATTTCTGTCTATTATTTTTACTCGGATTATAGGCAACGAACATTTCCGATTACTCCCGACAACTGCCGAGCTTCCGAGGCCTGCCGCAGGAGTCGCGGCTTTCAATATTCATGCGTGTGTGCGTTTGCGACTATGCACGGACACCAAAATTACTACACACATGCAAACAAATGTCATGCGGGACGCGGCGGCATTACTTGGTTGATTAGGTACATTATTTTGCTTTGCAGCGCCTTTTGCTTTTCGAGTGGCAAACATAATGTTTGTGCGCTTGCAAATAGGTGCTATTTATAAAATATTAGGCGTTATTAAGTTATTATATTTTGTTTATTCATTTATTTACTGTTAATTAAAGTCATTAAGAAGTACGTACGTTATAATAAAATATCTGTAAATGGCAAGTAAAGCACTGCATTTCTGCCTACAAGGAGCGCACGCCCCTGCAAAGTATGTTATTTTATTCTGAAATTAAGGGCCATGATAAAAAATTCTAGACAGGAAGGTTGCAGAACTTGGTTTTTTATTGCCATACAAGGAATTATAAACGAATCGTGTAATCATCTAAAAAATATAATATATAGCATTATAATCAAAATTATAATGTGTCGAAAAAAATACATATGGTATGTTACTAGACCCCCTCTCCCCTCTAGTGATATTTCGTGATTTTTGTCAAACCTCTCTTCCACCGTCTCACGCCTCACGTGATTAATGGACGGACCCTTACCAGCCTCTCAAAATATACAAATACAACAGCCACATAAATAAGCCTGACCTCACACTAAGATCGAGTCTTGTGTCGTGCATCCGAGACTACAAAAGACTTTTCTGTCTCACAAACACCCAGACCCGAAACAAATACCTGTGGTTCACACAAGTTTGTTCCGGTGCGGGGATCGTACCCGCGGCCTCTCGTTTCGCAAACGGCGTGTAACTAACAGCGCCACGGAGGCTGTTGAATGTGAATATTAGGTATACTTGACATGTGAACATTGTCTGCATATTAATCACATTTATTAAACACATTAATGATTAAACAGAGTATGTGTATGCTAATGAGACGGAACGAACTCGCTAGACGCATTTTAAATTCATACATAACACAAAAGACTTATACGTCTTTAGTTCTTTTATTATTGTTCTAGCCAAGGTCAGACGCTATATATAGAATGTTTTATTTTTTGTTTATTTATTTCTAAATTATTGCTTATCGCTAAGCGCGATTTCTTCCAGACAACCTTAAGATGGGCTGGCATGAACGGAAGCACGGAAGAAAAGTGTGGTCACCATATAGAGAGAACAATAAAAATATTCGAGACTGTCCCGCCCTCACACCTACCACTGTAACTTCTGTAAGCCAGGATCAACAGTCGCCTTGTAATGTCACCAAGCATTGAAGCTCGGCGAGTGAAATGTCTAACTTGTCTTTAACCCGCAACAAAATCAATCAGTTTATTGTTGTACACTTCCCTCCGTGCAAAGCGGGTGACAAAACAATTAACTAAAGTGGTAAATAACCTTGCAAAAGACCGGAAGCCAGCTGTAAAGCACCACGGGTGAAATCATTATTACATTTAAATGGGACCTATTATATGAGCTGTTTACTTGATTCCAGTAATAGGTATGGCAAAAACCCCGCACGGAAAGCACGGAATTTCTTCCTAGTCTACAACTCCAGATGATATTTGCATATTATCCAGCATGGTTTTACGCTCATTCTGTCAAAGACTACACTCCCATAGTATATGATGCGCGGATTGCTCATAATCACAATTAGATGTTGAAGATGGGCACGCAGGCGTTAACAAGCTTAAATGATTATAGTTTAGACTTAAAGTTACCATGACCCGTGAGGAACTGTGATACGCAATAATCGACATCTAGCCAAGTGTTTGTCGAACGAAACGCACGCAAGGAAAATGGGGCCATCCGATTTATAAATGATTGTATATAATCTTTATTTGATATTAATAAAATTTATTCTTAATTGTTTACAAGTGTTTTAAAGAACCTATTGAATTTAAAAAACAGTTAAACTGAATTTTAAAGTGAAATACATCAACCTACATTTGGCCAATACTGTACTGAGTCTACAGCCCATATAGGTACATCACACTGTATGGCACAAGCCTTCTCTACAACCGAGAGTACGATTGAGAGGGGTTCGGCTGTATTGTCCACACGCTGGCTAGTGCGGGTTGGCGGACTTTACATACCATAGAATTCGGACCAATGCGACACACTAAGGCCTTATCTATTCCTGAAAGAATTTATATCGACCAAATCTGATCATAATTCAAATAATTCTAAAACCAATTACTTCAGAATCGATTAGGCTCATTAATATTTTACAATCGATCGTAAAATCTGGCGATTGTTTAGCTTTGATTTGCTTAACGAGATTAATTCGTAGTACCATGTTCTACCAGCTGGTTTACTTCATATGTTTGTCTCAATGGATGTGTATTTCTGAAGGATTGCTTTGTAAGTAGACTGCTTCATATTGCTATTTTTTCTATAAGCCTATACTCCCACATCCCACGTTTACGTTGGGTTACTTATTTTAAATACAATGTAGAACGTTAATGACTCTTTGCTTTACGTCAATAATTTCGGGATATAATTATTCAACCTTCAGCAAACCAGGTTTTTCTTTAAAAATACACACTATGCGGATTGTCTGAACTTGGAATCATACCTAGGACTTCTCGATTTACAATTTACACGCGCTGCCACTAGACCAATGAAATTAAATTTTATATGTGATTTCATGTAGGAGAATCTAAGAAAAAAATAAAAAAACTTAACTATGTTTCCTTTTAAAAATTCCACTTCGTGTAAAGAGCCAATTTTCGATCAGGCGCTTTTAAGAATCAATTCTTCTTCTAAGAATCGATTTTAAAATCAACATGGAATGATGTTGCGTGAATTTCGGTGGCAGTCAAGCCTCGCAGTAAGTGCGTGCCGACCGCGACTGTGGAAGCGCCCTGCTACAACTGTGTGTGTTCCACGGAGGGAGTGTACCATTGCGTGCACAAGAAGTGCGACAATAATGAAACAGGTAAGAATATTAGTAATGTACATCGAATAAAGGAAGTTTACATAGAACATAGGAAACATTTGTAGAACAGAGGTTCTCAACTTTTCAACCAAAGATTTCTTTTGAATAACAAATCTAGTACTCCTATTTTTTTAATTTCCTTCACTGCTGGGTGGGCCATATCTCATTTTTGATTTGGGCAATTATAATACTAATAGGATATAATATATACTGTAGGTATAATGTTCTTACCTTGACAATAGATTTGGTAGATTCCTCTCAAATGGATAGATGAGGCTTGTATATATCCTGCAGTGAAATAATTATTTAAACATGTTATTAATTAAATAAATATACCCAACAGTCACATACATAGTCCTGACTCCACCCTAAGATCGAGTCTTGTATCGTGGGTATCAGGAACTACGATAGACTTTTCGGTCTTACAAATACCTAGACCCGGATCAAATATTTGTGGTTTACTCAAATATTTGTTTCGGTGTGGGGATCGAACCCACGGCCTCTCTTTTCACAGCTGGCGTTTAACCAACTGTGCCACAGAGGCTGTCATTATTATATCTTTATATAGGTATTGGAGTAATTATTATGATATTTTACGTTTGTTTGTTTAAATATTCCTTAGTTTTAGAAGTAGTGTATGTTATATAGGTCCAATACCACGTACCTTTATAGTGAGGGAAAAAAATCTGATGTAGTATATAACCCATAAGGTGAGGCTTCCAATACATCGATGTGGAGATCCTTGTGGGATGCCTATTTTCAGCAGTAGACTTCCTGTGACTGACATGAGGATGATGCTGATGATGATATGACCCATAGAGACCTTTACAAGAATTAGTTCCATAAACCGTCTCAATCAAAATTACTAATGTAGATGTGTCTCGTTCCCAACATTGGACGTATTTATGGAAACTGCCATAAATTTCATCAATTAGAATGTACATGTCTTTTTTTTCTGTATCTATATCAGCCCATATACGTCCAACTGCAGGGCGCGGGCCTCCTCTCCTGCTGAGCGTGGGCCTCCTCTACAATCGAGAATACGATTTAAACTGTTAAGCCACATAGTCCATCACGCTAGCCTAGTTTGGATTGGCGGACTTTACATACCATGGAAATTCATACGAATCGCTATAGTATCCAGGTTTCCTCATGGTTTTCTACTCCATTATAGTGCGTGATGATTGACTATCAATACACATGACTCCGAAAAATCAGAGGTGTGTTTTTTCAAGACAAACACAGACTCAAATCCCAGGGGATTTGAGTCTGTGATCACCGTGAACATATAGACAGCCGCGTCTGGCTATGAACAGACCACCGCATCGCATTTTTCCTGTAATAATTAAAATTATATTTTTTTTTCAGAAACCACACCCTACGAACGAGAATGTGAGCCTTTACTTTCATACGTAGTAAAATCGATGATCTGCTCTTGCAGTCCTTCTGGCAACTGGCGTTCATGGAACTGTAGAAACAAATTCCGAACCATTAAAACGAAAGCCATCCTTACTAACCAAGTATTACGAACGAATATAGGCTGCAAACCCGACATGTTATATCTGATAGACTGCAATATCTGCCGTTGCGAATCCACTGGCATCATCAAACCATCTTCTTGCACCAATAGACCTTGTTCAGCTGCACATAAGGCAGATATTTGCCAACACGGTGACATAGAACGTTTTGGAAATGAGTTATGCGCCTGTAGTGACATAAATTACTTTATAGATAGACTTTGCTTCCCTGTTAATAACGACACTTTGCAGACAGTTGAGACTAAAAATCTAGAAAAACTGGTGTACGCTGACAATTCTTGGAGAAGAACCTTCGCTGATAACTATAAGTGCAACAACAGCGTAAATTTTACAATAGATTGCAATACTTGTAGATGTATAAATAACAGTTTGGAATGCTCAAATCACTTATGTTTTATTCCCAATGATAACCTTCGGAGTAATAAGGTCGATAAGTCAAATACACTGCCTAAATTGAAGAGTGCTAATGAGAAATGCGTTCCTGGAAGGAAATACAGATTTAAATGCAATATCTGTGTATGTGCTGATGATAGTTTACCAACTTGTACTACAATGATTTGCTTGGAAGACATTCAGCTGGATGTCCCAAAACTGCGAGCGGCTTTGAAGACTCCTTATACTAAATGTTGAGTGTCTATCCTGTATTTATTTGGGAATAGTTTGCTGTTTAATTTATATTGTAAACCACTTATTAGATGTTACAAATGTGTGAGGCAGATATGTTTTCAGCGGTTCTTGGTATTTTATTGTATAAAACTAATTACCTTTTTCTGATACTGACTAAGTATCTAATAACTTTTGGATTCTAGATTTGATTCCCAATGTATTATTATTAAAGGTATAAGAGCATAGGGCTCTCATTCCGTTATCCACTCATCTCTACCAAGGGCTTAATACGTGGCCCTATTAATCCTTTTAACGTCTTTTTGATTCGCAAGGTCATTTTAAAATCTTTTATAGGTTTAACAATTCGCATAGCCAATTTAGTGACTTTCGACATTTTCCAAAAAAGAATACGTAATAAATAACATACCCTTTGAATAAATCACAATAACTTACTTCTATTTTTAAAATCATTGGATTGTCATAACCGCATTGTCATGTTAGACCAAAGTTCATTCGTGTCTAATAAATAATAAAGATGTTAATACTTTGCTGTTTCAAATAATCGAGTCAATTCTAAAGTCTTGGTCTAAAGTTTAACTCTGGCTCATCAGAGTTTATTAAAAAGGTCAATAGTGTACTAAATACTTATTAAAAACGTTGCTCAACAGCCAACCTAAGCAACATCGTTCGAAACATACCAGACATCCACGATGCAGAGAAATGTCATCCTGGAGAGACATACAAGGTAGACTGCAACACATGTTACTGCAAAAGCGATGGCAATATGATGTGCACAAAACTCCTGTGCTTAAATCCTCAAGAAACCAAGTTAATAAAGAAAAAAGACATCAGGAAGAAGTTTCAGAATAGAAAGAATGACACAGCAGGCACCGCAAAGATATCGAAGCAACCATTGAGGGAAAATAAGAAGAAATTGTTTCAACTGCAAGAAGTTCCAGAAAATGGTTGCGTTCCTGGCAAGATTTACAGGAAAGGGTGTCAAACGTGCTTCTGCAATAACAAACGTGAAGCTTCGTGTACTAATAAGAAGGATGCTTGTAAAGATTTTAAGGGAGGTAAGGCATGGTTAAAAGAAACACACGACGCAACCAATGTTCTGTAGAGATTTCAAACAATTTTCGAGGTTCTGTGTAGTAAAGGCAAACCGTATTAAATCGATGTATTAGACTAGGCCTAAAAAATAGTCCATAGTCTAACTCCTCTCAATCAAATATCAAGAAAAAAAACTCTTGATTGTAAAAGAGTCCCGCGCCATGCAGTGGGATGTATATGTGCCGGATTACAAAACACCTTGTATGTTAGTGCGTTCACGGACTTTTCTAACTATTTTATGGTTCAAGACTAAATATGTCGATTGTGTATTATCATAGGGTACAGATTCCTAGAAGACATACGTCCCCCCTTCCTGCCTGAGGAGGTGGATGGTCTTCCAGAGCTGCCACAGCGCCAGGTGCAGTGTTCCCCGGGGAAGGCATATAAGGTGGACTGCAACGTCTGCGTCTGTACCGCGGGACATAACCTCATCTGCGACCAGTTCATATGCCTCAGTTACGACGACATGCACCGGATTGAGGCTGATGAGAAGTCTAGTAAGATTTACTTCTTTGATTTCTTTAGTGACAGTGTTAGATAATTTTGACGAATGGGAGTGACACTCGTCTGCAATTTGGAGATATTAATACGATACTTCATTTGTATTTTTGGATGGAAATTAGCTACCTACTCGTGTATCTCCATTCCAGCAATGATTAAAAAAACGGAAATGTATGTATGTATGTATGCAACTAAAGATTTTAATCCAGAATTCGCCATTTCACCCATTGTTAGGCATCTTCGGTTGGAAATCTATTAACTACAATATTTCCCTGACGCCTTGGCCCTGACTCTCAGACTCAGGCATATTATATTTTCTATTATGTTGCAGAGGCCCCCTGCAATCCAACTGAATACAAGAAGACAGAAGTGGACTGCGTGACTTGCGAATGTGTTAAAAACAAAGTGAGGTGCAGTGAGGTGATCGGATGCATCTCAGACAGTGACAAGAGGCTGCCGAACTGGAATAATGGAAAGCCAAAACTCACGCTGGATATGTATACGGAAACTTGCATACCTGGAGGAGTTTATAGGTATTATTATTTTATTCCATAGGTCCGGTAAACTAGCAAACAGGTCATGTGAAGATAAGTGATAACTGCCGCCCATGAACATCCATAACGCTTGGATCATAGATGTGTTACCAGACCTTCAAATTGGGAGGAGAGCGGAAAGGAAGAATGAATGAAAAGAGGAAAGGGCATAAAGCAGTTTCACTTATCAAACAAAACGCGACAGCAAAGCTGTCACTTGACGTCGATCTCCTTTGAGAGATTGGTACTGCTCCGGATGGGCCTGCCCATTGATGGTCAGTCACAATTGACAACAACATGGCTCTACCACAAATAATACATCTGATGGTGGATGCCATACTGTCCAGAAAGAGTGTCGATTGTCAATAGACTATTATCTCTTACCATTTAACACAATTGAGACAGCCTACTAACAATTTTTTACATTGCTGCGTCAGTACCCTGGATTATTTACTCCTCTGCCAGCTCCAATACATTTGTATGTTTATAATTTTCTAATTCAGCCACAGGATCTATAGTCTACTTATCCTTTGCACATTAGCAGACATGAAAAAAAAACCAGTAGGTTCTTGTGGTAGGTGTCTCATATGTGAGAGACTGCCTGGGTAGGTAAACAGAAGTAAACTGGTGTTTTCCGGTTTGAAGGACATTGTAGCCAGAATAACTACTGAACATATTGACACTTATGTCTTAGGATGGCGAACGCAGTGGTATTATTCGTATCGACTACCATCAGGCGAATCGCATGCTCGTCTCGCCATTTATAGCAATAAAAAAGTCTCAAAATTATTTGGTGTTTTTTAGGATGGATTGCAACAATTGCTACTGTCAAGATGATAAAACGTTGAGATGCACTCAGAAAACGTGTCTCAATTATTCGCAATCAAAAGCATTGGAGAAGCAACGCCTATTTTTAATTCAAAATGGCCTGTAGACTACTGCGAGACAATAATACGTATCTTCGGCGACGTATCACGGACTTTGATTTATATTTTGTAATTTTATGGAAATAATAAAGATTATAAAGTTTGAGATGTTTAGAATTCTCCTGGCTCACATTAAGGTGCACAGGTGTGTCTTGTCACATTTTTTTATTATTATTAGAGACTAGGAATATTTGTTTTATGTCCGTAAATAAAAATAGGGGTTTTGAACCCCTATCATTTCTGGTCAGGAGGCAAATACCAACAACAAATAACAATCTACTGTCAGTTTTATTTTAAAGAATAAGTCAAAAGTGTGAAACCTTTTTGCACCTAAAATTCAAATTGGCCACTACGTGTATTTTTAAAAAGATATTTGAAAAAAGAATTCGATTAAAAAATTACTTTTATTATAATTTTGGCGGGAGACTAACTTTAGTGAATTTGTTTTGATTATTCTTGACGCTTTGTAAAATTATGTGAATGAATGCGATAATCTAAAACAAATATGGAGAGTGAGAGAAGTAAAATAAATTGCAGTAAGTAATAAACAAATTGCGGTTATCTCCTAAACTCGTACAAGACACGTACCTACTTCAAATGACCGTCGAAGATTTAAGGTAAGCCTTCATCATAGATCATTATTGAATCTGCTGACAGCCTGGCGCAGTTGGTTAGACGCCGGCTGGAAACGAAAAGCCGCTGGTTCGATCCCCGAACCGAAACAAATGTCGGTTGTGTAAACGACAAATATTTTGTTTCGGGTCTGAGTTTTTGTTCCTCCGCGAAGTCTCTTGAACTATCTGATACACAAGACTTGTGACTCAAAACTATGTATGCGACTGTTGAGCTCATTAAATTTAAATAAACGGGATATCTGAATAATTAACAGTTCTAAATCATCATAGAAATTAAATATTTTTCTTCATGTTGCTTTGCCTAGGCACGTAAGTGATCTCAAGTGAGACGTTACTTGCAAACATATTAACATACACAAATTACTCGCTAAGTGCTTTATTTGAAGGTCTCCTAACTTGTAGAAAAGTACCTACCTACTCAAGAATTTACCTACAAGTCCAACTAAAAAAACTATTTTTTACGGATTTTATCGCAAAGTTGGTTTAATTTTCACATTTTTTAACTTCCCGACGACGCGACGTTTCGATTACTTTGCAGCTTTCGTAGTCGCTGAGCGGACGCCGTTCAAAATCGGTATAAAATTGTTTTATTTCACCAATCGTGTAAATCTATGAAACCATTATCTGTGATAAGTTAACAAACACCGGTTTTATTGGATATTTTCTGTCTCGGCTGGGTTAGCTGATTATTCTTCATTTATTATCAATATTATTAAAATTGTTAATAGGCTAGTTTCACACATTTTTATTATTGTTTATATCGAAAGGTTACGTTATGCATAATCATAATCAGAAAGAAGTTTTAAAATCCGTTGAGTAATATCTAAGCAAGTTACACGTGTATAAAAGTTGGTGGTAACTGGTAAGAGTAATAGAAAAGGATGCAAGATGCACGGCATGACGTCATCTTCCATAAGGTGCACGCGTGCGAAGGAGCCAAAGAGTGTCTATTTTTAAATTCATGTTTTTTATGAGCTACATTGTTATGGGACCATTACATACTACTCAAAATCAAATCTTGGACACAACCCTATTGTGGCAGTACAAGTAAAATTTAATTATATAAATAGGTACCGCAAATGTGATTGAATCATATAAAAAAAGAAACAGTAACAAAAAATATTATTAATTAGCTGTACCCGCGACTTCGTCCGCGTGGAATTTAACAAAATCTTTATTTTTCTAAAATAAAAGATTTTTTTTAAAATAAATGTAGCCTATGTTACTCCTTATTATATCAGTTACCTGACGATAAAAGTCCCGTCAAAATCGGTCCAGCCATTTCAGACATTAGCCGGAACAAACAGACAGACAGACAGACAGACAAAAAAATTCTAAGGTCATTTTCGTTACAGTTATCGTGTATATAACGATATCTAGTTGGACATTTTTTTTTTATTTTCACCTTACAAACAGACACTTCAATTTTATTTATATGTATAGATTTGCACGTGTCATACCAAAAATACTCGGCGCTAATATAACTATGTTTTTCATAATTAAAATGATGTAATGAGTCGATGTTGATGAGTTGTTGAATCCTACTAATATTATAAAGGTGAAAGTTTGTATGTATGTTTGTTACTCTTTCATGAAAAAATGGCTCATCAGATTTTGATGAAATTTGGTATAGTGATAGCTGACACCCTGGATTAACACATAGGCTACTTTTTATCCCGAAAAATGTAGTGTTCCCGTGGGATGAGTCAGGAAACCAATCAGATTTTGATGAAATTTGGTATAGTTTGGTATAGTGATAGCTGACACCCTGGATTAACACATAGGCTACTTTTTATCCCGAAAAATGTAGTGTTCCCGTGGGATGAGTCAGGAAACCAATCAGATTTTGATGAAATTTGGTATAGTTTGGTATAGTGATAGCTGACACCCTGGATTAACACATAGGCTACTTTTTATCCCGAAAAATGTAGTGTTCCCGTGGGATGAGTCAGGAAACCAAATATACATATTTTCTACTCTTTCAAATTCAAATTGTTGGCACGGGATGTCCTCTCCTACGGAAGGGAAATATAGTCGACGGCACGCGGGAAATATAGTTAGTAGACACGCGAAATAATATGTTCTTGATGTGGATTGGACTCAAAAACTATCTGCACCCGGGCGAAGCCGGGCCCGACAGCTAGTGATAAAATAAATATATGTCTTATACAAGGAAAATATGTTAAAATATAATGAGTGAATATGATACGAAGAGTCGATTGCCAGATTAGGTAGATATAATGTCAAAATATTTCAGATATACGGGGTATATTAGGTCTGCAACCTAAAATAAAGAAGGGTAGTGATTACTTACAAACACAATGACACAACACAACAATCACAATTTTTACTGGTGTTAGGTCTCTCATATGTGTGAGGCCATCTGGGTGGCTCCCGTCAAACAGCAGGGTAAATGCACTGTTGTGTTTCGGATTGAAGGGTTTTGTAGCCAGAGTAATTACTGGACATATTGAGACTTAACATCTCATGTCTCAGGATGGCGAGCGCAGTGGAATGCCAAGCATTGCTTTGTAATTCAAGGTGTTGTTTGGTTTTGCTGCTGTTTATGAGCGGTCGTATCGCTTACCATCAGGCGAACGGCATGCTCGTCTCGCTATTCATCGCAATAAAAAAAAAACAATGCAACTAAAAATTTCGAAACAGGCTGGACTTTTTATTATGTTTTAAATATCGTCCGTGTTTGTATGGCAAATCCATAGTTTCAAAGTCCTTAAAAATAAAAGTATACCCAAATACGAAGATAAAAAATTTCAAAAAACGTATGTAGCATTTATTTGCAAAATAGTTACATCGTGTTTAAAGTCACTAACAGCCGCTGCCAATAAACAATCCCAATCCAAAATTTGCCGTTTGAGTTTGACAGCTCAATCTTTTTTCTGATACTATATTGCCAACAATCAATCTCAGTAGTGAAAAAACTATGGCAACACGGTAAATGACAAATCGAAAAGTAGAAAACAATCCAGATTAACTTCAATCAAATTTTTTCGATTGATTATTGGCATCGGCCGTAAAATTACCACCAGGCTTCATTTTCGGTCGCAAACTTGATATACCCAGGGGCCCTACTATATTCATCCGAACGAACGAACGAACGAAGTTCGATACTTCGGACGATCGAAGTTTATATACGATACGAATGTATCTACTCTGTAAAAGTTCGAAGTTGTATAACGTACATCGTAACCACAAGTCAATTACGACCATAAGTATATGTAGGTACATTCGTATCGTATATAAACTGCGATTATCCGAAGTTTCGAACTTCGTTCGTTCGGATGAATATAGTAGGGCCCAACTTCATTCGTTCGTTCGTTCGTTCGGATGAATATGGTAGGGCCCCAGTATTTTTGTTCTCTAGGCCCGTCTTTCTACATATATGTAGGAACATCCCAAAGCCTGATGTTGAAAAAACCCAACTGCCTTCAAACGTAATCCTTTTTCGTTTTTACTCAATTAACTAATCAAGTAAGCATACATGGACAGCATTCGTTTTTCTACGAACCAAAAAGTGCAGTACACAAAAACTTGCGGATACGTTAATTTAATTAAAATCGCTTAGTTCGGTAACGAATCATTTTATCGGCCTCCAGTCCCATTAGCGTGTATTCACCCCAATTCCTATAAGAAAAGCCACAAAAGCATTTCTTATTGAAATAATATTATTGTAATAAACTTTTTTTTATTGCAATGAATGGCGAGACGAGCATGCCGTTCACCTCATGGTAAGCGATACAACCGCTCATCAACAGTGCCAAAACCAAACACCTTGAATTACAAAGCAACGCTTGGCATTCCACCGCGCTCGCCATCCTTAGACATAAGATGTTAGGTCTCAATATGTCCAGTAGTTACTCTGGCTACAATATCCTTTAATTCGAAACACTACAGTGCATTAACACTGCTGTTTGTCGGGAAAAATAGACATTGCGGAGGTACCTACCCAGGCGGCCTCTCACATATGAGAGACCCACCATCAGTAAAAGCCTTCATCGAGTATTAAGACCTGGTAGAAGCGACTGTTAGTAATTGGATGGCGGTACTTCTACTTATACAGGGTATATCAAGACTGCTACCTAAAACAAAGCCGGGTGGTAGTTTAAGCGACTTCAGACACAATGCAACACAAACGCCCAAATACTGGAAAGCAACTTAAATATAAATTGCGCTTAACTGCGTTAATCCCGCTTAAATGTACTGGCTAAGTGGGCCGTGCGCTGTTAAGAGCAACTTATTATTATTTGAATGGCGTTCCAGTATTCGGGCGTAAATGATGCAAAAAAAGCGTGATTGTTATTTATTTCCTATGGTCGTATTTCGATGGTAAATACATTTTTTTCCTAAAATAATAGTGTATACCCTTTTATTTATAAAGACTCTACGGTATAAAAGAATTTAAATTATTATTTTAGTAAAAACTATGGATTTAACACCCAAAAATGATGATATTTAAAAAATCTTAAAAAATCATTGTCGCGTTTCTTTGCGAAATGTTTAGTTGCATTGTGTTTGTAGTCACTAAAACTACCATCCGGCTTCGTTTTCGGTAGCAGTCTTGATATATCCGGTATGTTAGTGCCTAGAAATTACGTGATCAATGTACTAAATCCGTGCTATTTATATGAACTTAGTATTTTTTGTGGATGACTGCAATATTCATTAACTAAAAGTCACGTACGTCGCAAAATAATCGCTAGAGAAGTAATACTTTGTTTTACATACAAGTGCGTGGTGGGTTGTTGGTAAACGGATCAGACGCGGCTGCCAACATGTTCACTGTGGCCGCGGGTTCGTATCCCAGGGCACATCTCTGACTTTTCGGAGTCATGTGTGTATTGATAGTCAATCACCATGACCACGTACTATAACGGTGAAGGAAAAAATATCTTATATATAATTTATTATACCAGGGTCGTTGACCTCATTTTTATTTATTTATTCAACATACTACTATTTACAGGTTTCACCCAATACAGTAGAGTAGACTTATATTATTACTATTTAGGTATCTACTTTTACTTGTATCAAAAATGTCTTGTGCTACCCACCAGCCATAATAAAAAAAATAAAAATAAATAACACCCAACAGTCACATACATAGTCCTGACCCCACACTAAGATCGAGTCTTGTGTCGTGGGTATCAGGAACTACGAGAGACTTTTTGGTCTCACATACACCCAGACCCGGAAGAAATATTTGTGGGCCACACAAACATTTCTCTCGGTGCGGGGATCGAACCCGCGACCTCTCGTTTCACAGGCGGCGTCTAACCGACTGCGCCACGGAGGTTGTCGAAAACTGCCATGACCAATGGCTGGTGGTTTATTACATTTTTAGACTGCCTTGGTGGCGCAATTGTACACCAGTATGATTGCAATGTTGAGACGTTCGAATCCCGGGTCAGGCAAAGTAATATCGGATTGTTTCTATTCAATTTCAGCCCGGAGTCAGGAATGTTTGGCGATAGGATCGCCCCCTATTAGATAGTGGATATCCTGAGGCATAGATGTTAAGCATCAATATGTCCAGTAGTTACTCTGGCTACAGCCCTTCAATCCGGACCACAACATAGCATTTACACTGCTGTTTGAGGGGACTGGTGTTGTTATTGTTTTATTACCATATGTTACCAACAGGCCACCACGGACTTAATACCTCTGTCAATATTTTCGCCGTTATACTTCCCCCTTCCTGTTGCTTCATCAGTTCACCTGTCTTCGTGACACAATAGTCCAGGAGTTGGTGAAGAAGTACAATCATCATCATCATCGGCAATAATGCATAATAAGGGTTTTAGTTTTATCATAATTAAGTACCGTTATCTCCAGACATGACAAGTAGTAGATAGAGAGACAGGTTTATAATCTGTGATATTTATAATATATATTGCACATTTCGACCACAGTGACCTCTGTGGAATCTATTTATTCTTATGTTAATTTGACTATTTATTGCTCGCTATTTTGGTGCATAAAATGTAATTTAGTCACGTCTAGATTGTATAAGAAGAGGATATTTTTAGACTTCATCAAGGTGACTGCAATGCACTTGTTTTTTTTAATTGCTATGAATAGCGAGACGATCATGTATTCGTCTGATGGCAAGCCATACCGCTCATGGACAGTAGCAATGATTGGCATTCCACTGCGCTCGCCATCCTGAAACATAAGATGTTAAATCTCAATATGTCCGGTAGATACTTTGGCTACAATATCCTTCAAACTGGAACACAACAACGCATTTACACTGTTGTTTATCGGAAGAAATAGCCATTGCGGTGGTATATACCCAGACGGCTTCTCACATATGAGAGACCTACCACCAGTGAAATTGTAAAAGAGTTATTGTAAGAGTAATGCAATCTAAATAGAGGTAATTATGGTAGAAAAAGATAATATAACTATGTAGTGACCACCGTAACATATCGTACTGGCGATTGTGCAGGAGGCTCGTGCCCAGGGAAGTATATGGGCGGATACAGTAAAGTGACCACCGCACGTAATATTTAAAAACCTATATACAGGATATATCAAGACTGCGATCGAAAACGAAGCCGGGTGGTAGTTTGAGGGACTAGAAACACAATGCAACACTTCACACTGTTTGTATTTTTTTTAAGTATAATCGTGTTTGGGTGGTAAATCCATAGCTTTTGCTAAAATAATAATAAAAACCCTTGCGTACCATAGCGTCTTTAAAGACAACAGGGTGTACACAATTATTTCAAGAAAAACTATATATTCACCACCCAATTACGACGATAGGAAAAAATCACAAACGAAATCGTCACTTATTTGCAAAACTTTTCATTGCATTGTGTCTGAAGTCACTAAGACTACCACCCAGCTTCGTTTTCTGTCGCAACTTGGCTACACCCTGTATATAGTTCGTAACACAAGAATGTCACTTTTCAGCTTCAGCCAAGTTGAAAAAATACATCCCAATTGTCATTAGTTGGGGTTATTAATTATATACACTTACGATCAAATGGATTATAGGAACTTTGTAGTACTTATATAAGAATATGAGGTATGATATAATAGTGATAAATAATGGCAGTCACCTCCTGGACGTATAGGTCAGAGTGGTGGACTACATGGCCTAACCACTCTCAATCGTACTCTTGTATTCTTCATATTGTGTCTTCTATTGTAGTGGAGGCTTGTGCCCTGCAGTGGTATGAATATAGGCTCATACAGATTTTCACGTCCTGATCCATGCTGTAACTCAAAAGTGTCGTTCCCTCTTATCCATACCATGGTTGGTTGTCTGTAAGAGATCGCCTCGAGCGATAAGACCGCCTTTTGTACATTTTTTTTCGTCTATTTTATCTCTATGTAAATAAATAAAGAAGCCTGTTGGTAAACTGACCAGACGCGGCTGCCAGTATGTAAACGGTGGTCGCGGGTTCGAATCTCAGGGCACACCTCAGACTTTTCGGAGTCACGTGTGTTTTAATAATCAATCACCATGCACTATAACGGTGAAGGAAAACATCGTGAGGAAACCTGCAAACATTGCGATTTCTATGGTATGTAAAGTCCGCCAACCCGCACTAGGCCAGCGTGGTGGACTATATGGCCTAACCACTCTCAATCGTACTCTCGATTGTAGAGTAGGCCCGTGCTCTGCAGTGGGACGTATATGGGCTGATAATGAAGCAGGTGGATGATGCTCAAGACTGGGATGGTTGGCGCTTGCTTGGGGAGGCCTAAGTCCAGCAGTGGACGATGAAAGGTTGTGTATACAATTAAACAAAAAGATGATGGGATAATTTCCTATAAGATAAAAGAAAATACATAAAGCAAATGAACAGATCGTTGAATAGCAGTTGATAAACACTAAATAAGTGATAAAACGTAGTTTATATTGACATCTTGCCCTTAGAGTGCTAGGAAATGGAATATCACCACGATACGAGGGTTAGATTATAGATGTTGGTTTATTTCCTGAATAATTATAATTGCACAAAAACCGTATGAAATATCTTAGCTTCGTTTTTGTAGATGTTTCTTGCTGTAAACATAGTGTATTGAACATACTTGCCAATCTAAATTAACATAATACATACATACATAAACGCACACCTCTTTCCTAGAAGGGGTAGGCAGAGGTAAGACTAGAAAACCCACGTTTCGCCTCGCGTGTTCCGTCAGGAATTCGTGTCCAATATAAAGAAAGAAACATATAATAATAAAACTAAACATTTTGTTTGAAAGCCCTAATCTTTGCAACTAACAGCCGGATAACAAAATGTTTATAATAAAAAAGCCATTTTGTTTAGCAAGGTTATATATTATTTAAACCACGTTTAAATGATAAAAAACAGCAAAAAACTTATCTATACAAAAGTAGCCACATTTTCCACAGATCCGATCGTAAATCAATTTGGCATAGGGGTAACCACTTAGGTTGAAATACCAAAGGGTGTAAGTAAATTCAACCCCTAAGTTCAGAAAGAAGAATTTATAAGTTAAAAATAAGTTAATTATAATATTTTATGAGAATTATTTATCCCACGAAGTTAATATGAGAATTATTTATTGATTTATGAAAGTCATCGTGGATTTTAATTAATGTAGAGTATGGTAAAACTCCCCTCTTAGTCCTCCTATTGATTTCAGAGGAAGCTGTTACCCTGCAATGTGACATATATGGGCATCTGTATATATTTGCGTAGTCTACAGTACAGTTCATGGGCAAAGCTGGGTAGTGCTATTAGTGCAAAACTTTTCTTACTAAGTCGAGAGTCCATGCAGATATGCTCTATCTGCTATGATAACGGAAGTTGTAAACTTATTGTTGTAAATTAAAATCAAATGATACATTATACTTTTTTTTTTTATTGCTATGAATGGCGAGACGAGCATGCCGTTCGCCTGATGGTAAGCGATACGACCGCTCATGAATAGTAGCAAAACCAAACAACACCTTGAATTACAAAGCAATGCTTGGCATTCTACTGCGCTCGCCATCCTGAGACATAAGGTGTTAACCCATTCAATGCGGCAACAAATTTTGCTCTCGCTACCCAGATGCGGCATACTCCTTAACGTAAACGCCGATCGGCGTGCGCCGCCCCTGACGGAACAAAAATAAAACGCCAATCGGCGTTTTCAGCACTTCGTTAAGAAATTCATTTTATTGATTTCGAATTCATGGGATTTCTCGAGTAGTACGCTATAATTATTGCAATAAGGACTGTTTTTAGCAAATAGCAGAATTAATTTAATTATTTTAGCCAATTTTGTATGAGATTCGTGAAGATTTGTTGATAGAAATTTGAGAAAAGGAATATCTGCAGTTTTTTTATAGATTATGGATTTAAATGGTGAGTAAATCTCTTTATTTGATAAATATTTCTATTGTGCTCCCCCGTCGTACAAACATCCTTGTTTAAAGCATAAAAAATGATATTATTGATAACTTCGAATATTCTCAGGGGTTGCAAACCATTTTTTTTTATTTCATAATAATTAAATCTCAATACAAAGTTAGTGTATAGGTACTTATTATTATTAAAATTATCAAAGGAATTTAATTATAAATAAAATATATAAAAATAATTTAATAATATATAAGTAAATGTTTTCTCAATCTTCTTGATTGAAAACGTATACATAACTGGGTGTCGTTAAAAAGACAGAATTGATTTCAGTGTAATGGATAAAATTTGATGGTTTGAAATTTACAATTTTTATAATAGAAATAGAATATAAATCATATTAAAATACCGCGACAATATCCGTAAAATAGTTTTATTACGTTGATTTTTTATGCAGTTCTTCTTTTTCAGAGAGAAAACGTTTCTAGTCGCCTAATATATAAATTGATATATTGTTTGGGATGACATTTACTTATCTCAGTCGTTATTGGCACCACAAAAGAAACGGAAAAGTGAAAGTTCAAATAAAGAGATTAAAAAATAATTAAAATATCAGGATGTGATAATTGCCAGAGTATCAATAAAATATTGACAAAAAAGATAAACGAAATATAATATTTGTTAATTTCGCATTTTGCTCACTGTTTTTAAGCAGCAAAACCGTTTAAAAAAAAAGCAAAAAAAGTGTTTAAGACACTTTGCAGGACCAAGGAAAATAGGGATTCATGTATAATGTAAATAGGACTAGCGGTCCCATATTCGTCCGGTTGTAGATAGTTTTTAAACCAGTCCACATCAAAAACATATTATTTCGCGTAATAATTACCTATATGAATTAAATAATAACACCGAACAGTCACATATATGGTCCTGACCCCACACTAAGATCGAGTCTTGTGTCGTGGGTATCAGGAACTACGAGAGACATTTCGGTCTCACAAACACCCAGACCCAAAAGAAATATTTGTGGGACACACAAACATTTCTCTCGGTGCGGAGATCGAATCCGCGGCCTCTCGTTACACAGGCGGCGTCTAGCCACCTGCGCCACGGAGGCTGTCAATGAATTCCCCGAATGTGAATTTCCTGAACACTGTCGATTATATTTCCCGTCCAGTTATGTCCCGTTCTGTTCCGTCTCTCAGTCCCATGACGAAAAACTTGCAATCCTGTCCTGTCAAATTGGGAGCCACCCATTCTAATTTTAAAAATTAGCTAATATTTCTATTTCAATTCCTGACTGCTGTAATATTCCCGTAGGATGACCCCGGGAATAATATTTTTTTTTCGGACTGAAAGCTAGCCTATGTGTCAAACCAGGGTGACAGCTATCCCTATAACTAATTTCATCAAAATCGGTCGAGACGTTTTTGTGTGAAAGAATAACCATTTAAACCATTTATTTCTTCCACACACACAATACAACAAAATAAAAATACAAGTAAGTTAAGAATAAGATAACAGTTAACTGGCCCATTCAGGTATTTGTTGTAATATGCGTGGAGAATGGATACTAGCTCAGTATACGCTGTTTTACAACAGCACTGATTTTCAGCTGGCTCCAAAGCCATCATAGTACAACAATTCTACTATACGTGGGGTCGAGGACAATAAAGCAACAAAACAGAAAAGAGAAAAGGAAAAAAAAACAGATGACATCCAAAAACCACAATAAAAAAATACAATATAAATAGAACAATAATAATAATTAAACAAAAAAACAAATTGTGTTATAAAAGTTACTCGTACAATTTATCCCGTCAAGACATAATTCATTTTTGACTTGTGAATCGAATTGACAACAAACATCAATAACAAACATCCATACATCCACACATCCATCCACACTCACAAACTTTCACATTTAACTTAATTATAAGTTTGTTTAATAGAATAAATAAATATGCTATTCATGTTTTTAAAACCAATAGTTGTGAATCCCTGGAAAACGCCGATTGGCGTTTGCCGCACCTGAGTAAGAAAACTCAACTTTTCTAGAACTGAAATATCCAGAAACTATTTGTACCAGGCTTTTCACTGATAAATTATAAAATCAAAATCAAAATCAAAATCAAAATATTCTTTATTCAAATAGTCTTTTACAAGATCTTTTGAATCGTCCTTTTCTGCTACCACCGCTTCGGAACGTGTTGTAGCTGTGAAGAAGAAGCGGCGCAAGAAACTCCCTCAGCAACACGAACTGTCTTCTTTTTTTCTTTCTTTTTCTTTCTTTTTCTTTTATTTTTTTATATCGCCATTTACAATTACAGTGTTTCATGTCACAAGTCACAATAATGTCAGTTTTAAAATGGCTTTTAATACAATTAGATACAAAAAAATGAGCAATTTATTCCCAAGCAGTTTTATCTTCCACATAATCTGAGACTCTATAATATGCTTTTTTACACAGCTTAACTTTTATTACTTTTTTAAACTTATTAATTGGAAGTTCTCTTAAACTGTTGGGAAGCTTGTTAAAGAAGCGTACACTTTGACCCATAAAAGAATTATTTATCTTGTGGAGACGAGTAACGTGTGAGGCAAGATTATGTTTGTTCCTAGTGTTCTTACTATGCATGTCACAATTACGCTTAAATTGAGTAATATTTTTACGAACATATAATAAATTTTCATAAATATATTGAGATGCAACAGTAAGAATATCTACTTCTTTAAACTTTTCTCTCAGTGAAACTCTTGGACCGAGTTGATAAATGGCCCTAACAGCTCTTTTTTGTAAAATGAAGATACTATTTATATCCGCAGCATTTCCCCAGAGAAGAATTCCATAAGACATTATACTATGAAAATAGCTGAAATAGACAATTCTTGCCGCTGCCTCATCCGTTAAACGCCTAATGGTTTTAACTGCATATGCCGCTGAACTTAATCTACCAGATAGTTTATTGATATGCGGTCCCCACTGGAGTTTAGCGTCGACCGTAATGCCCAGAAACGTAGTAGACGCAACAGGATCCAATTCTTCACCGTTAATTTGTACAGTGGTAGATAATTGCCTAACATTGGGCAGTGTGAATTTAATACATTTAGTTTTCTTAGCATTAAGCAATAAATTATTAATATTAAACCAATGTACAACTTCACGAAGGGCACTGTTTACTTCATCAAAATCTAATTGTTGTCTTTTAATTTTAAATGTCAACGATGTATCATCCGCAAACAACACAACTTCGTGATTATTCCCGACGTGGTAAGGTAAGTCATTTATGTAGACCAGGAATAGAAAAGGTCCCAGAATTGAACCCTGCGGTACTCCCATAGTGACCGCAGATCCTCCAGAAAGTTTTCCATTAATATCAACCTTCTGTACCCTATTGCTCAAATAGGAGGACAAAAGATTGAGAGCTCGGTTCCTGATACCATAGTGGCGTAATTTCCTGACCAGAGTGTCGTGCTGTACGCAGTCGAAGGCTTTAGATAAGTCACAGAATACACCAAGTGCATCCTGCGACTCCTCCCAAGCGTCATAGATTTGTTTAAGGAGAGCTACTCCCGCGTCAATTGTTGATCGACCCCTCGTAAATCCGAACTGTTTCTGGTGTAGCAAGTTATTGGTGGTGAAATGTGTTAATAATTGAGTAAGAATTATTTTCTCAAATAACTTGCTAAGCGTTGGTAAAATTGAAACAGGTCGGAAATTGGTCGGATCTGAGCTGTCACCGGATTTAAAAAGAGGCACCACCTTGCTTTGTTTCATCAGGTCAGGAAAAACGCCAGATACCACGCAGCGGTTGAATATCTCTGCTAAGTGGGGTGCTATATGTTCAATGATTAAAGATATATTAATTACAGAAATTCCCCACAAGTCTCCGGTCTTTTTTAAACTAATTTCTTTAAAAGATTTTAATATATGCTGCGGCCCAATTTGCGAGAACTCAAACGCCACGTTACATTTAGGTACAAGTTTTTCAAGTATAGATAAAGCAGACCTCGAAGATGACTGAAGGTGTTGGGTGGTATTTTTGGGAATATCAGTAAAAAATCTTTCAAATTCAGTTGCTACTTCCAGATCTGCTGTAAAACTCCTACTATTTATTTTAAGATTAAAATTATTTTCACGTACAGAGTTTCTACCAGTTTCAGAATTAATAATATTCCAAGTAGTTTTGATTTTATTTTGAGACATTTTGATTTTATTTCTTAAATACAAAGATTTAGCTGTGGAACAAGCTCGTTTGAAAACTTTGGAGTAATTTTTTACATATTCCTTAAAAGTCGGATTTTGGTTAAACATTCTCTCATTGTACAGATTATATAGTTTATTCCGACTTCTAAATAAACCAGTGGTTGCCCACTCACTAAATGTCAGTCCCTGATTTACCATAATAGTCTTCGATTTATATACTTAAATAATATTCGATTTATATACTTATAAACACATTGGTCTATATTTTATAATTAAAAAATCAAATTTGGGTAAAATATAAAACAACTCTACATTACGCCGATCGGCGTTGTCAGCATCTGAGTAAGAAAAAATAATACGCCGATCGGCGTGCGCCGCACTGAATGGGTTAAGTCTCAATATGTCCAGTAGTTACTCTGGCTACAATGCCCTTCAACCCGAAACACAACAGTGCATTTACACTGCTGTTTTACGGGAGAAATAGACACTGCGGTGGTACCCACCCAGATGGCCTCTCACATATGAGAGACCTACCACCAGTTAACGTGTCGATCAGATTAAACTATGACTTCAAAATTCACGCAATTAAAATATGTACATGTATACTCGTTTACACGCTTAGTATAGTTTATGTATATAAATAGATGGACTAATAAAAATATGTAGATTATTCTCGTCTAGCTTATACTTTGCAAAAATATCTTAAACATGCAAACACGTCTTCGCTACTTAAATATACATAATTAGTATTAAGTATATCTTATCTTACCTTTGGCTATTCCGTACTTGTCTTCAATATAAATAAAGTACAAGCAGATTTGGCTCATTTCAAATTTGACATCATCCACGTGCAGACATGTTGACCATTCTGCTCATCACGTTCGTATTGTTTTTGATATTTCACCTATTGTACTACAAGCATAAACAGAAATTACAGTATTGGGAGAAAAAAAATGTTCCACATCTGAAACCTGCTCCGTTATTCGGAAACTACAAAGATTATGTATTAATGAAGGAAATTCCTGGAGTGGTTGTCAAGCAGATTTGTGAAAAATTCCCCGACGCACCATACGTTGGGGCGTTTTACGGAACCGACCCGGTTTTGATATTAAAAGATCCTGAACTCATCAAATTAGTAATAACCAAGGATTTCTATTACTTCAGCGGAAGAGAAGCGTCTAATTACAACGAATATGAAGCGGTCACTCAGGCTGTGTTTTTTGTTTGTTGCGACAAATGGAGAGTGCTACGACAGAACCTCTCTCCCCTCTTCACTACATCGAAGATGAAGAACATGTTCCATTTGATAGAGAAGTGCACTCACGTTTTTGAAGACATCATTGAAGAAAAAGTATATGCATCGCCCATAGTCCCTATTAACCAGTTAATGGCGTGCTATACTATGGACTGCGTCGGCTCCTGTTCCTTTGGCATCGACACTAACGTTATGACCAAACCCAACGATAACCCTTTCTACAATATTGGTATGAAGATATTCGAGAAGTCAAATAGCCGAGGACTCAAAAACGTTCTACGCAGCTGTTGGCCTAGGATGTTCTACTTATTTGGGTTCAAATTTTTCCCGACAGAAATCAGCAATTTCTTCACTACCCTTTTAACTGAAGTTTTCCAAGCTCGTCAATACAAACCATCGCCTAGAAATGATTTCGTCGATCTCGTTTTGACTCTGACCAACAATAGTTACATCACCGGTGACACTGTTCCCGATTTCAATACTGGAGAAGTCAAGAAAACTAAAATGGAAGTTACAAACGAGTTGTTAGCTGCTCAATGTGTTTCATTCTTCGGTGCCGGATTCGAGACATCTGCAACTACGTCGAGTCTGACTATTTTCGAATTGGCAAGGAACCCTGAGGTTCAAGAAAGGGCTATTCAAGAAGTGGACGCATATCTACACAAGCACAACAACCAATTGAATTATGATGTAGTGCATGAAGTCCCGTACCTTGAAGCTTGTATCGACGAGACCCTTCGGTTTTATCCGGTCCTCAGTACGCTGACTAGAGAAGCAATGGCTGACTACACATTCCCAACAGGCCTTCGCATTGAGAAAGGAACGCGCATCCACCTCCCTGTGTATTATTTGCAACGTCACCCGAAGTACTTTGCTGATCCAGAAGTGTACCGTCCCGAGCGGTTCCTAGGCGAGGAGAAGATGAAAATTGATCCCCATGTATACATGCCATTTGGTGGAGGCCCCAGATTATGTATCGGTAAGTGGATTTAAAAAATATTACAATTCCTAATATTACTAACTATTGGCAGTTTTGATTAGTGATGATGGTTACTATTCACATCCTCCGTGTTGAAGTTGTGTAGAAGCTGGTTGTGAAACGACAGGTCGCGGGTTCGATCCCCGCACGGAAACACATGTTTGTGAGGCCTAAAAATATTTGTCTCGAGTCTGAGTGTTTGTGAGATCGAAAAGTCTCTCGTAGTTCCTGATAACCACGACACACGACTCGATCTTAGTGTGGGGTCAGGGCTAGGTGTGTGACTGTTGGGTATATTTATTTACTACAAGCGTCAGAGATAAATTCTAGTTGTACTTCTGTCTGTGCTTATCTCCCATTTATATGAGGACCGGCGCAATATTTTCAACTTTGGTATAGAAAGGGTTCTCTACCAGGTACTACCCTGGCTGGTCTTTCTGGAATAGGTCTAACTAATACAAGATGTAGATTTCATTTCAATTGTCAATTTTTTTAAAACATTGAATAACTAAAATAGTTTCAGGTTTGCTAGTAAAGAGTCTTATGTCTGTCGATTACAAAGCTGAGGTTTCGGGTTCGAGTCCCGGGTCGGGCAAAATGATATTAAATTTTTCTATTTATTATCAGCTCAGAGTCAGGAATTTGTCCTCTATCGTGGGACGGAACATACTAGACGAAATGTAGGTGTCTTGGCTGCAACTCTACCTACCCCTTCTGTAAAAAGGCGTGAGTTTATGTATATATGTCTGCCGCCAAGCATTAGTGTAAGAACAGTTGTATTTCATTTAGAATGTCATTGAACCAGAGATTTAAGAATTTAAGGGGGGCTTTATATCTCTGAACCTAGGAAATAATACGAGCGGAAAGCTTACTATCACAAAAAATAAAAACCGACTTCAAAACAAAAATCCACTAAAAACCAAAAAATAATAAAGTAATAACTACCACTCCAAAGCAAAAAAATAGTATTTATTTCATGGAGCTCGTGCATGTTGATTAATTTGCTTAATGACTTGACTAGCTAACAAATCAAAATATATGCGTAACATATTGAAGGCGGGTCGCCCAGTACCAAACATATAGATATTTAAATTAATATAAGGCATACTTTCTACATTTTTGAAGTCGGTTAAAAACGTAGTCTCATTATAAATGATTGATTGTGTTAAAATGCATGCGTTGCGTAGTAATTAACATAATAAGTTATAAATATCACACTTTTTGCGCACTTAAGTTATTTTATTCCGCATTTAGCAATCGCCTTACATGATGGGAATATAAAGTACATTAATGTAAATATACTTACAAAATTACGTAATGTCTTGAGTCGCTCCTTCAAAACTTTACGTGTTGGGGTAGGCAGAGAATTTAACTACATTTTGTCAGTTAAATCGTTTAAGATATAGATTACATTTTAGACATTTATACTGACCTGTATATAACAAATCCGACGTGATCTGCCGATGGTCATGGGTTCGAATCCTAAGTTGACTTTTCGGTGTATTGATTTATACTCCGAACGTGTTAGTATAAGTTTTACCCGCGCAGTTTTAAGGTTAAGAAAAAAATTGTACGGAAATTTTCAACCATGGAGGTCTTTACGATCCGTCCTCAAAGCATTGAATAAATAACCAGCTAGTGAAACGAGAAGACATGGGTTCGATCCCCGCACCGAGATTTTGACTCAAAAATATTTGTTTCGGGAGTTGTATGTACATAACTACTTACATACATAGAGGCACGACTCTTCCCAGAAGGGGTAGGCAGAGTTGATACCAGAACACCTAAGTTTCGCCTTGTCTGTTCCGTTACTATGTGATATGCCCATCACAAATTGGCTAAAAAAATTTGACTCCAGTATGAATTAAACAGAACCGACTGGGATTCGAACCCGAGACCTCAGTTTTGCAATCACATCGTAGAACAATGGATCTAATGAAACCAAAAATTACTCGTCATATTTGATTCCCGCCACACAATATTCGCATCTTATTTTGAGACCACCATTATGTGAATAATGTTCAAATCAAATCTTCTGTATCTGTATTAGCGCCTATACGTCCCACTGCAGGGCACGGGCCTACTCTTCAATCGAGAATACAATTGAGAGTGGTTAGGCCATATAGTCCACCACGCTGGCCTAGTGCGGGTTGGTGGACTTACATACCATAGATATTCTTAAAAAGAAATCTTCTATTAATTTGTTTAAAGTTTAATGAGTATAAATATTTAAATAAAAATACCGTTTATAACCAATGAATATTAATCTGCCAGGAATGTAACGGCATATAAACCAGAAGTTACGATTGCTATCGGAATACCAATAACTGATAATTGCGATGTTTTGCTATCTTTGTATAGTTTTATTGCTATAGTCTGTTTGATATTCTACGTATGTAATGTCCAGTGCCGGATTTAGGTAGCGAGGGTCACAATGTAGTGTGAGGTCCTTATTTATTTATTTATTTATTTAATCTTTATTGTACACATACAAAAGAACATAACAATATAAAGAAATAACATCTATAAAAAGTACAAAAGGCGGCCTTATCGCTAATAAGCGATCTCTACCAGACAACCTTTGGATGGATATAAAAGAAGGAAAAAGAAAGGGCAGTGTAAAATAAAGATAAGTTAAACTCCAATAGATATAAATTATAAATGACATAATAAATACACATACCGTTACCGGTCCTTTTTTGTTATGAGCAATTTTTTTTTATTTAATATTGTATTTTAGTTTAAGTAGTCTATTAATATATATCTTTATGTAGAGTATGTTACTGATAGCGCGCGAGTTGAATGCAGTCGGGGCCTGAGGTAAAGAGCGGGAGCATCTCCCTCCGCCGTCCGCACGTGTCCCCTCCCGGGCCTGCAGCTAAGTGCAGTGCTTCCCGAGTTATCGTACGCTTGTTACGATACTCAACATATTATAGCCCGTGTTGTTATTAATTTTTTTAATAATTCATTATGACAAATTGTCCATCAATTATGTTAAAAATAACGAATTTTATTCGTGGCTAAGCACGAGAAATAGCGAAAATTGTGAATAAATAATTTGTTTGATTTGATTTTAGTGTGTAAAATAATTACTTATTGAAAATGTGTGATATTTACTATATTGTTTATTTTTTTAATTATGTTTTTCTAGTTTTAAGTGACAAACTTAAAACAATGTAAAAATTATCGATATACCCACTATGGCCATCAATAATTAGATCACCGCACTACCGCATTCCTAAGCTCTGCATTCAACTCGCGCGCTATCAGTAGTTATTAAATATCTGTAATTTCGTTGTATTCTTCTTTTCAGTGTCCCCCTATTCCTTCAAATTTATAGCCACTTTACTCCACCTAAGGTTGTCTAGAAAAGATTACCGTTTTCCGATCAGACCACTGATTGTTACACACATTTTTGTATTTTTTTATTTGTGTGTGTGTACAATGAAGTATAATAAATAGAACATAATATATTCTGACGCATATTTTAAACCATTTATTTCTTCCACACACACAATATAACTAAAAAACAGTAAAATAAGGTAACAAGGAACAGGGCTATATTCATATTTGCTGTAATATGCATGTAGAATGAATACCAGCTCAGTATACGTTTAATTATTATTATAAATAATTTATGAACTGCTTTGTATTGCAACTCCTGTATGATCACTGTATTATAAACTTATTTTGAAAAGAACAACGCAAGATTTTCTTGCCCGAAAACAGCCTTGTGAATCGGATGGTAGTGAAAAAAATGAATCTAAATAATGTATTTTGAGTCTGGGTGTTTGTGAGACCGAAATACTCTTAGTTTCTGATACCCCTCATAAGACTTGATCGTAGTGTGAGGTCAGGACTTTATACGTGACTTTTGTGTATTTAATAATGTATTTTAAAGCACCTACAATCTTGTAAAAATAATTACGTTGCAGATAGGTGTGCGTAACGTGTGTGGTGGCCTGTTGGCAAACGGACCAGACGCGGCTACCAACAAGTTCACGGTGGTCGCGGGTTCAAAATCCAGGGCACACCTCTGACTTTTCGGAGTCATGTGTGTATTGATAGTCAATCACCACGCACTAAAACGGTGAAGGAAAACATCGTGAGGAAACCTGCACACCACAGCGATTTATAAGATTTTTTATGGTATGTAAGTCCGCCAACCCGCACTAGGCCAGCGTGGTGGACTATATGGCCTAACCACTCTCAATCGTACTGTCGATTGTAAACTAGGCCCGTGCCCTGCAGTAGGACGTATATGGGCTGATACAGATACAGACAGATATGTGTGTTGTTAGGACTGCAAGGCTGACCCCCTTTAGTAGGTGGGGCCCATACCACACACTATTGTACTCAAATACAGCCCTGATTATGTTATTGTTGAATTAGACACTCTGCAGAATAGAAACGAGTTTTTTTGTTTATTCGCGAACTACGATAAACTCTCAGCCTTGGAATATTGTGCTAATGTCTATGATGTTATTCATTATTTTAGAGATCACTATGAATTGTCCACAGTTAACACGTTAACTACCATAGTAAAATTTTTAGGACGAGATTTTTTTTTTTTGTTTTTTGATTGTATATGCAACTAAATCACATTAAATGAATATTTTTATTTGTCAATTTCAATAGATAATAATGAGCTAAACGTGCCGGACAGCTCCCTGAGATCATCTAAATTACATACTGTTGCGTTAGTCACCCGGGACAGACATGGCCTTAACAGGAGCCATGTCTGTCAGGCACCGGTGCCTGACATGGCAGTCAACGTGTTAAAATCTATTTTAACATATTTTATTAACCTCTCGTTAAGAAAATTATGGAAGTGTAACTAATGATAAGATTTTGAGTGTTGACACTCGTCACGTGAAAGTAAATATTTTTAAAAATGTATTTTTAATATTTAACTTCTTTTATATAAATGATAACTGATATGTAAAAATATGTATATATTTTTATACCGTGACCACAAGATGACTACAAAGTAATGTGATGTCACACGGGCATAGTGCGTCTCACAAAATATTTAAACAATGTGGAAACTAAATAATACATACATGCATAAACTCAAACCTTTTTATCCCAGAAGGGGTAGGCAGAGATGCCAGGACACCCACATTTCGTCTTGTATGTCCATCCGATGTCATGGGGGGCGAGTCTAACGCTATATCGTTTACTTCTGACTCCGGGCTGATAATAAATAGAAAAATCTATTATCATTCTGCCCGACCCGGGATTTGAACCCGAGACCTCAGCGAGTACTTGTAATCATTCCGTAGTACAATTGCGCTACCGAGGCAGTCATTAAGATTAATTAAGTTATTTATAAATGGAGATAACAAGTTATTAATTGTAAACATTATAATCTGGACCGTAAAGGAAAATGGCTGTTAGAAAATGTTCAATATCTTCAAATGTACCTGACCTAGCTTTACGAAATAAATACTAAATTAAAGAATATGTTAATGTGCTTAAATAAAAAAAAAACTTTAATTTTAAGGGATGTGGCCATTGTTTGATTATGAACAGTATTTTAAGTTCTTGGAAAGTAAGGCTTTAAAAAACGTTAGTTGGAAAAAACATCAAAATTGGTTGTAAAATAACAAAGATATTTTTAATAGTACGGTGGGGACACTCGTTTCTCTTTCGTATGCATGGAGGATGACGTCACCTCGTGCACGTTGTATCCTTTTCTATTACTCCTAACAACTAATTTTAAATATTTGTTATTAGCTTCTAACTAAATGGATTTAAAAAAAATCTTCCTGATTATGATTATGCATAACGTAACCTTTCGATATAAGCAATGATTAAAATTAAGTCAACTAGCCTATTATGTATGTATACGTATTTTTATGTGATTAGGCCCCTTTTGTTTTATAAAAAAGTGTATATAACAGCTTTCGTGGCGAAGTTGGTTAGACGCCGCCTATGAAACGAGAGGCCGCGGGTTCGATCCCCGTCTCGTCGTCTCGTAGTTGCTGATACCCACGACGCAAGACTCGATCTTAGTGTGGAGTTAGGGCTATGTATGTGACTATTGGGTGTTATTTATTTATTATTATATTTTTAAATAATCCTGATACATTGATGCTTGTTTTCTCTGTCCAGGTATGCGGTTCGCCAAAATGCAGATGCTGTCAGGCCTGGTGACTTTGCTGAAGAACTACAGGGTGGAGCTAGACCAATCCCACCCCAAGGAGGTCGAGTTCGACCCACGCCTCATCGTTACCCACCCCAAAAACCCAATTAATATTAAACTTGTACCTCGTAAAGTTATGTAAATAAATAATTTGTTATACAACTCATCTTTATTTTTCTAAATCAAGTGAGTAAGGTGTATTAATAAATTAATAACAAAAATAAAAGACCAGGTTTTTATCAGATTTCGCATTTTTGTACTGTGAGAATTCAAGGTTATTATTTGATACTATTACTACTTTTTTTTGCATATTATGTAACCGGAAATGTATGTTTAAGAATTGTGTATAATTAAAATCGTCTCGCTATTCATAACAAATAAAAAATAACAAAAATATTTTTGTTTTTTTTCAAATTATATCCGATTTTTCAAGGTACTTTCGACCTGACCCTTGTTGAGGGTATCGCCGATTTGGATGGTGTATGTTCGTTCAGGTCGACACCTACTGACCCTTCCATGCACATTCGCTTTGTTTTACTTGGTTAGTCTCTTTTCATCCATCCTCTTTACATGACCAAACCATCGCGTCGTAACAATATATTCATATTTTGTTATAGATATTTTTTGCAATCGTTTGTCATGTTGTGGTTCTTAGCCAGTTTTAAACATAACCACAAACGTACAGACGCTTCCTCACTCAAACACAACTGAGTAAATTTATGTACATAATATCTTATCTTTACTGGCCCGAGTAATCTGTTTGTCGTCTCTTTAAATAACGTGCAAATATATTCGGCACATTAAAACTTTGACACCACACTAGAGCAGACATGTTAACGATTCTATTGAGTACGTTCGTAGTGTTTCTATTATTCCATCTGGTTTATTACAAGTATAAGCAGAAACTAGAATATTGGGAGAAGAAAAAAGTGCCTCACCTGAAACCTGCCCCATTATTTGGTAACTATAAAGATTATGTGCTGCTGAAAGAGATCCCCGGAGTGGTTTTGAAACAAATATGTGAGAAATTCCCCGACGCCCCGTACATCGGGGCGTTTTACGGCACGAACCCGGCCCTGATAGTCCAAGATCCTGAACTCATCAAGTTGGTGATCACCAAGGATTTCTACTACTTCAACGGGAGGGAGGCGTCTGATTACACCGACCGTGAAATAGTGACCCAAAATATATTTTTCACATCTAGCGACCAATGGAGGGTTTTGCGACAAAATTTATCCCCCCTTTTCACTACCGCCAAGATGAAGAACATGTTCCCTTTGATAGAAAAGTGCACTCACTGCCTTGAAGACATGCTTGAAAAGAATTATATGGCATCTCCGGTCGTTGCTATGAACGATATGATGGCGTACTTCACCATGGACTGCGTCGGCTCGTGCTCCTTCGGCGTGGACACTAACGTCATGGCGAAACCCCAAAACAACCCATTCTATGAAATCGGTACGGCGATATTCGCGGAGTCGACTACCCGAGGCGTGAAGATTGTTCTACGTAGCCTCTGGCCCAAAATGTTCTACACCATGGGTTTGAAACTTTTCCCCTCTTACATCACCAACTTTTTTGTTTCACTGTTAACTGAAGTATTCGAGGCTCGTCAATACAAACCTTCACCCAGGAATGACTTTGTCGATTTAGTTCTGACTTTGACCGATGATAACTACATCACTGGAGACGGGGTGCCCGATTTCGTCACTGGAAACGTGAAGCAAACGAAAATGAAAATGACTACAGAGTTGTTAGCCGCTCAGTGCGTCGCATTCTTCGGAGCATCGTATGAAACATCTGCAACTACGTCGAGTCTGACGCTGTACGAACTTGCTAGGAACCCGGAAGCCCAAGAGAAAGCGATTCAAGATGTCGACGCGTACTTTACGAAGTACAATGGCCAGTTAACCTACGATATAGTGCGCGAAGTACCGTACCTCGAAGCCTGCATTGACGAAGCCCTTCGATTGTATCCATCACTCAGCTCTCTGAACAGAGAAACCATGTCTGACTACACTTTCCCAACTGGACTTCGCATAGAGAAAGGAACGCGCATCCATATACCGGTGTATTACCTGCAACGCCACCCAAAGTACTTCGCTGATCCTGAAGTGTTCCGTCCTGAGCGGTTTTTGGGCGAGGAGAAGTTGAAGATAGATTCTCATGTGTACATGTGTACATGCCATTTGGTGGAGGTCCCAGAACGTGTATGGGTAAGTTTCTGTACAACTACCGCTTTCGATATTTGAGTAAGGGAATGAGACATAAATCCAATGTTTTAAATTGATGATTGGCATCGAGAAATGCCTTTCGATCCGAATAGATAAGTTTGAATATAACTTTATTAAAAATCAATATCCCTTGCCAATCTGCCCCGCTTTGAGCTGGCCTTAAACGGATTCTTTCCTAATACGATGATCATAGTACCAGAAGCAAGCGTGAAAAAAAAACTTTATTAAAAAATATTAAATAACAATTTTCTGTACGAAGAATATTGAAGGGGTTCTCAAATTGGGCGTTGCCTGTTTCTTGAGAAACTAGTTGAATATGATTTTTATTACATTGTGTGTGTGTGTGTGTGTGTGTGTGTGTGTGTGTGTGTGTGTGTGTGTGTGTGTGTGTGTGTGTGTGTGTGTGTGTGTGTGTGTGTGTGTGTGTGTGTGTGTGTGTGTGTGTGTGTGTGTGTGTGTGTGTGTGTGTGTGTGTGTGTGTGTGTGTGTGTGTGTGTGTGTGTGTGTGTGTGTGTGTGTGTGTGTGTGTGTGTGTGTGTGTGTGTGTGTGTGTGTGTGTGTGTGTGTGTGTGTGTGTGTGTGTGTGTGTGTGTGTGTGTGTGTGTGTGTGTGTGTGTGTGTGTGTGTGTGTGTGTGTGTGTGTGTGTGTGTGTGTGTGTGTGTGTGTGTGTGTGTGTGTGTGTGTGTGTGTGTGTGTGTGTGTGTGTGTGTGTGTGTGTGTGTGTGTGTGTGTGTGTGTGTGTGTGTGTGTGTGTGTGTGTGTGTGTGTGTGTGTGTGTGTGTGTGTGTGTGTGTGTGTGTGTGTGTGTGTGTGTGTGTGTGTGTGTGTGTGTGTGTGTGTGTGTGTGTGTGTGTGTGTGTGTGTGTGTGTGTGTGTGTGTGTGTGTGTGTGTGTGTGTGTGTGTGTGTGTGTGTGTGTGTGTGTGTGTGTGTGTGTGTGTGTGTGTGTGTGTGTGTGTGTGTGTGTGTGTGTGTGTGTGTGTGTGTGTGTGTGTGTGTGTGTGTGTGTGTGTGTGTGTGTGTGTGTGTGTGTGTGTGTGTGTGTGTGTGTGTGTGTGTGTGTGTGTGTGTGTGTGTGTGTGTGTGTGTGTGTGTGTGTGTGTGTGTGTGTGTGTGTGTGTGTGTGTGTGTGTGTGTGTGTGTGTGTGTGTGTGTGTGTGTGTGTGTGTGTGTGTGTGTGTGTGTGTGTGTGTGTGTGTGTGTGTGTGTGTGTGTGTGTGTGTGTGTGTGTGTGTGTGTGTGTGTGTGTGTGTGTGTGTGTGTGTGTGTGTGTGTGTGTGTGTGTGTGTGTGTGTGTGTGTGTGTGTGTGTGTGTGTGTGTGTGTGTGTGTGTGTGTGTGTGTGTGTGTGTGTGTGTGTGTGTGTGTGTGTGTGTGTGTGTGTGTGTGTGTGTGTGTGTGTGTGTGTGTGTGTGTGTGTGTGTGTGTGTGTGTGTGTGTGTGTGTGTGTGTGTGTGTGTGTGTGTGTGTGTGTGTGTGTGTGTGTGTGTGTGTGTGTGTGTGTGTGTGTGTGTGTGTGTGTGTGTGTGTGTGTGTGTGTGTGTGTGTGTGTGTGTGTGTGTGTGTGTGTGTGTGTGTGTGTGTGTGTGTGTGTGTGTGTGTGTGTGTGTGTGTGTGTGTGTGTGTGTGTGTGTGTGTGTGTGTGTGTGTGTGTGTGTGTGTGTGTGTGTGTGTGTGTGTGTGTGTGTGTGTGTGTGTGTGTGTGTGTGTGTGTGTGTGTGTGTGTGTGTGTGTGTGTGTGTGTGTGTGTGTGTGTGTGTGTGTGTGTGTGTGTGTGTGTGTGTGTGTGTGTGTATGTATGTGATTGTGTGTTCGAGTGAGCAATGGTACCTACTATTTTTTATGTTAGAATAACAAGTATATAATTTATTATATACTTATTTAATGGTACAGCATAATATAGTTATAATATAGCTTATAGTGTTTTTTAATATGGTGTAGTGCAAAAACTTGCGTAGAATCTCTAAACATGGACATCAACCCCACTTAACTATTATATTCATTCCTTATCTTTGTTTTTGATATATCTATATTTTGTATTCCTTATCTGTGATGTTTTCTATATCTATACGAATAAACATGTGATTTTGTTACATCATTGAGCTATGAATATAAAATAAATTAAGAAGTAAAAATTTATTAGCTTGTATATATGTAAATAGAATCAGATTTTGATTTTATTACACGTGACTCATTAGCATATAATAGTCTGTGAATATTCTAGAAGTTGAAAAATGGTATTAACAAGATGTACATTACACATTTGATTTTTTGGTCGTGTAGACAAAAGATTGTTTTTTTTACTGCAATGAATGGCGAGACGGCATGCCATTCGCCTTATGAAGCCGACCGCTCATGGATAGTAGCAAAACCAAACACCACGAACTACAAAGCAATGCTTAGCATTCCACTGCACTCTCCATCCCAAGACATAAGATGTTAAGCCTCAATATGTCCAGTCGTTACTCTGGCTAGAATGTCCTTCAATCCGAAACGCAACAGTGCATTTACACTGTTGTTTTTCTCACATATGAGAGTCCTACCACAAGTAAATTTAATTAAATTACATCTTTATACATACGAGATGATAGTGACATCATAACAATTAATTAAAACTCATTTTGGAATGTCAGTTGTTAATAAATCATAATACAAATATACAATTATATTTAATGCCTAAGCCACTGGATATTGTTTTATTATATATATATTTATATTTATTTATTTTCTCATGTAGCCTGAATGTAAATATGCTTGAGGATCATCCCATATACGTCCCTCTGCAGGGCACGGACCTCCTCTTCAGTCGTAATATGATTGACACCCAACTATACTACTTTAAGTGTCTTTCCACTTGTGCAATTGTTCGATAACATAATATTTACACAACCTGTCCAAATAGTAGATTGGGTATCTTCTAGAATCACACATATTATAAACAATGAACATATTTTAAATTTGATACGGGGTTCCGTAAACGAAGCTGATTTTATTATATATTGTTTCTCTTTTCTTATCTTCGTTATTTAAACGAGTTTGTTTTATTTTCAAGTTGTTGAGTTTTTTTTCATTTGTGATTGCCTTTTCAGCCAAATAGTCCTTTCAAATGTTACATGAGCTTTACAATTTTTAGAGAACGCAAATTTATTTTTGAGACATGAGTCCCAAAAATCAATCAAATCAATCAAAAACCAAAAATTTATATGAACAAATTTGTAGGCAAAGCGATTTGCACCCCCTTTTCCAAGATGGCGGCCGGGTGACAAGGGCGGCAACCCCATAAACTTGGTGTTAAGCTTCAGTTGACCCCCCATATGACCCAAAAATAAAACTGCATCCTCTAACAAATGCAATATTAGGTCCTTGAATTGTAACATTTTAATGAACTAAAATTAATGTATGTGAAATTATTGATGACCACCCATCAGTCATCATCTGGTACAAGCATTGCTTACTGAAATTTGTCCCGAATCCGTTAAACCTTTGTTTTTTTTTTTTTATTGCTATGAATGGCGAGACGAGCATGCCGTTCGCCTGATGGTAAGCGATACGACCGCTCATGAACAGTAGCAAAACCAAACAACACCTTGAATTACAAAGCAATGCTTGGCATTCCACTGCGCTCGTCACCCTGAGACACAAGATGTTAAGTCTCAATATGTCCAGTAGTTACTCTGGCTACAATGCCCTTCAACCCGAAACACAACAGTGCGTTTACACTGCTGTTTGACGGGAGAAATAGACACTGCGGAGGTACCCACCCAGATGGCCTCTCACATATGAGAGACCTACCACCAGTGAAATGAAGTTTGTAAACCTTTGTTATTGAATAAAAAATATGATAAATATAATCGGTAATTAATGCTATATTCTGTACCCAGGTATGCGGTTCGCCAAGATGCAGATGCTGGCTGGTTTAGCGACTTTACTGAAGAGCTACAGATTGGAACTGGACCAGAGCAATCCCAAGGAGATACAGTTCGACCCACGGCTTCTTGTCACCCACCCTCGACACCCCATCAATTTAAAATTAGTACCTCGAAAAATAAAATGAAATAATATTTAATTTGTCTGTTTATTTCAACTCCTATTTTTGACAGCCAGTTTGTGGGGACCACAAGCATTTGTGTGTGATCAAACCCGCGACCTCTCATTTCCCAGCAGGTGTTTGACCAATTGCGCCACGGAAGCCACTGCCCACTTAAGATAATAAGATTATAAGCTTTATTTTATCTTTTTTAATAGCCGTAGCCCGCATTTGTTTTCTTCGGTAATGCATTACCATGTTTTTATTAGTTTAAGAATTATTGCTGATAGCGTAATATGGTCGTAAAAATTATCTCTGCCCTATCGTATATATTTTTCATTAACTTAATATTATGCAAAGATACCATAAATTATTTCAGATAAGTGATAAAAAATTGAGGAAGCAATAAAAATATTATATTCCATTCAATATTTCTATACGAATACACATATTCATTTATATACAAAGGTACATACAATATATAGGACGCTTAATACATACAAGTTAAAATATATGTAAATACACACTCAAAAAATTTATTAAAAGTATATAAAGTAAATTATGTAATGTAATAATAATGAATGCACACTAAAATGATTCTGACAAACAACAAACGTTTAGTGCAACAAACAAAAAATATTTTGACTGTAACACGAGTATAAGATTCAATTTACCTTTTTCGCTTCATTAACTGTCTTTATAATCACTTTATCTTAAAGATCGATTTATATTTCTCGATGACTCCGATTCAAGATCCCTGAGGTCGTCAGAAAGACTGGAATTGGAATTGAGAATACCCGTGCACTCCACGAATTTTATGGACGGGTCGTTCACCGTCAAAGCTGTCTGATTGTGAAACGCCCTACCATTTTTTTAAGACGGGCGCGATCACTATCGTCATATAATAATCAAATGATAATCTACCACTACCTTTCTCTTACATTTACAAATTGATGTATTTCTTATATTTTTACGTTTTAGCTCCTATCCTTTACACTTTAGACTGCCCTCTATTTATCCTTTTATAAAATCCTTCCCATGGTTGTCTGTAAGACATTGCCTTCGAGCGATAAGGCCGCCAATTGTACTTTTATGATTGTGATTTTCGTTTTATTTTTATTTATTTTTGGGTGCAATAAAGTGTATATATAAATAAATAAATAACTACCATTAACCTTTTCATACACGCAATAAAAGTAAGCTTTTTTATTTTCATTGAAATGAATGGCGAGACGAGCGCGCCGTTCGCCAGATGGTAAGCGATACGACCGCTCATGAACAGTAACAAAACCAAACAACATTGAACCACAAAACAATGCTTGGCATTCCACCGCGCTCCCCATCCTGAGACACAAGGCTATAAAAATAACACAGTCGGCTATAAAAATAAAACAAAAAATATATTCACCCTATTCCTAAGATGTTAAGTCTCAATATGTCTATTAGTTACTCTGACTACAATATCCCTCAATCCGAAACACAACAGTGCATTTACACTGCTGTTTGGCGGGAGAAACAGACATTGCGGTGGTACCCACCCAGGTGGCCTCTCACATATGAGACACTACCACTGTTAATAGTTTCAAATAAATACTACAAACCGGTTGTCTGGAAAAGATGTCTTAAAGTGATAAGACCGCGTGTTTTATCACCAATTTAATGTGTTTCTATTGTGGTTACTGTATTTTTCCTTTTTCTGTTTACTTATTTGTTTTCTTTTGCTTATTCTTTGTTACATGGTGTTGGTTACATAATAAAGAGGTTTTATGATTATTTAATAAACTTTATTTCCTCAATAATTTGACCTATTTATCTATTTTACTATGTGTCATGCTACATCTTTCCTAGATTTCATTGCGATCAATAATCCTTACAAATGTTGCGATCCATTATCACGGAAATAAACAAACTGACCATGTTTTTTTTCTACGAATAATAATGCAGCTGCAACTAACAATACTTTCTTTATCTACCAGTTACCACAATACAAAGAAATTACAATTGAAATACGTCTATGAGGATGATTAATCACTACTTTTCTCTCTTTATTTTGTTTTCTCTCTTTTCTTAATTTTTAGGTGTCTGTATTATTAACAAATGTAATTTCGTCTCGTTTATTTCATATCATCTTGTAAGAAAAAAAATTGGCAATTCTTTTTCGGCTTGCATTAACTACGTGGCATGGGCAGAATTAAAAAAAATATGAGCTGAACAGAACACATTATCACTACATAGTATAAAACAAAGTCGCTTTCTCTGTCCCTATGTCCCTTTGTATGCTTAAATCTTTAAAACTACGCAACGGATTTTGATGCGGTTTTTTTAATAGAGTGATTCAAGAGGAAGGTTTATATACTATAATACGTACATATTATTGCACAGAAATCTATTTGTACCCAGGCGAAGCTGGGCCGGGCCGCTATTTGAATATAACATAAACGCAAAAACTCAAATGTAAACATTAATAACAGAAATAAATTAGATCTCAGTTTAAAAATATAAGAAATCTCATTCTATCACATAAAACTTACGCCAAAACCACTCTAAAGTAATGATTGACAGTTGATTGACGGCTATACTATAGCTCAATTTGAAGCACAGTCATTAACGATATTATAACCATATATTATGTACTCGTGGTCGTGAATTTGTAATAATATTATTACCAATTAGACTAATTCTCACCAAGCGTGGGACAAACCCAAACCATGTTAGACGTTATTTATTTAAGTTAGGTTAACACTCTCGGAAACGAAGACAGTTAATAGTTACTAAAACTTTGATTATGCGTCAGAATAAAAAGCGATCTCGGTGAAAAAAATAACATATTTCCTAAAATACGCTATTCATATTTCACGTCTCCATACAAAACTTATTTTTACTTCAATAATGTTTTATTTAGGCGTGTTCCTCCGTTTTTCTCTCATTTTTTATTAAATGGTGAAATGGTGAAGGGAAACAATAGAAAAGTCCGAATAGGCCTGCAATAAAATGTTTACTTGTGGTTTATATTCTCATATGTGAGAGGCCGCCTGGGTAGGTACCACCGCAATGTCTATTTCTCAAACCAAACAGCAGTGTAAATGGTCTGTTGTGTCTCGGTTTGAAGGATATTGTAGCCAAAGTAACTACTGGACATTTTGAGACATAACACCTTATTGCTTTGTTATTCAAGGTGTTGTTTGATTTTGCTTCTGTTCATGAGCAGTCGTATTGTTTACCATCAGGCGAATGGCGTACTCGTCTCGCCATTTATTGCTATAAAAATATCACAATCGGATTGAAAAATATATTCACCCTATTCCTAATATTTATCCTTCGGAAATACGAGTATGTTATGTCACCGTTACAATGCTAATTTACAATAATTTGTTTATCTTCGATAAATATACTCTTCACTTAATCGTATGATAGGATATCTACTTCAAAAAACAGATAGTGTTTCAATCATTATCGAAATTATTGAGGGTTAATCAAGAACCAATTCATATGGAGATTAGAGTCAAGAGTCACTTCAGAAACTTAGAAAAGCAATTATCATGCAACGGAAATCTCTTCAACAATTTCAGTGACACGTGAAACTCGCCAATGCGAAATAGCCCAGAGTGGAATACTTGAGGAATCTTTCATTTCATTTCATTTCATTTATTTAACAAAAATATACAATACAAGCTTACGGTTAAGTTAATCCAAAAGGCTTACATCGTTAAATTACATATTATGCTATTTATAACAAAAAATACTACAATAACTTATTAGTACAATATATTCTAAAATTATTTATTAAATTAACACACGGATCATTATGAACCTCTGCCACGAATCAATTAAGCAAAGTGAATGCTCTGGCTGTTGGAGCATTAGCGGCATGGTACGCACATAGTTATCAGGTGCATTTAATATTAATTATTATCTTAATTATATTAATCGAACTCTCGAATGTAGAGGAAACCCGTGCTTAAGAATATGGAATTTGGTTTAAAATCTTCAAAGGAGAAATACCATTTTACTATGAAACTTAGTATCGGTGCGAAGATTTTTGTGCCCCGATGGAACCTACTTTTTTGTGTAGGGAAAAATATATATTTTCAATAAAATGTTTTCTTGTCTTCGGCTCTGTGAACATAATGTAAAATGTGATGATGATCACTTTATTTTATAAAAATCTGTCGCCCGTGATAGAACGAAAGAGGTTTTAAGGACAAATCATAAATAAAAAAAAAAAAAACCGACTTCAAAACAAAAAACCACTAAAAAGTTAAAAACAATAATAAAACCTTAGAGTATTTATATAGGGAGCGCTGTCATACATTTGCAACTTCAAAAACGTAGATATTTTCTTGTTCGTAATGTTTGTAGCACTGCTATATTAATGTTACCGATAAATGACTTTTCCACGAAAAATATATAAATAAACGGAAATTAACATATTCACGTTACATTGTTTTTAGCTATCATAATACAAAATATTAATAATAAATGAAAAATAAAAGTTACCCTTGGCTTATTATAATTTATTTCGCTCCAAATTCAAATATTTTATCTTTTTTACCTAAAAATCATTCCGGAACTTTTTCGGAATTTCAACAATTTAATTACTTGCAACATTGAATAATAAAGCGTTCGAAAATTCAAAAATATGAATGTTTTTCTGTAAAATTATTTAAATTATTTCTTGTTAATTAATAAGAAATTGGATTTATTGTCGATGATAAATGAATACACAGTTAATAATTAACCCCTAAAGTAAATTTGGATGGTATTCGATAACGCTAAACCACATTTTTTGATTTTTCTTTTTCACGAAATCCATGCATATTCCACGCTGTCACAATTCATACTGGATGTAGGGAAGAAAAAGGTGGCCCCGGCACCACCATTTTTATCTACGTTTTTGAGGTACCAGCGCTCCCTCTATATATATATATACTCTAAGAATAAAACATACCACAGCAAAGAAAAAATAATACTTATTTCATTGTACTTGTACATGTTGATTAGATTGCTTATTGACTTGACTAGCCATAACTATTTCGGTCTCACGAACACTCAGACCCGAAAGAAACATTTGTGGGCCGCACAAACGTTTCTCTCGGCGCAGGGGTCGAACCCGCGTCCTCTCGTTTCACAGGCGGCGTCTGCCACCTCAACCACGGAGGCTGTCATCTATCTGTATTGTAATCTATATGTATACTTGTTTGTTTTCCCAATAAAATTAATAGATAAACAAGTTAGGATATAACAATCGATCGGGAAACTTATCTTTGATAACCACAAAAAAAGGAATCTTTGTGTTTTCAATAACATTCCTCTCGACTTTGGGGGTAGTCATAATTTAGGACCTTCAACCAAATCTCATATTTTACTTATCTAACAATTCAAAATATTTTGTAGTTTTGCAAAAGCCGAACGTAAATTACCTTCGTAAAGCAAGAATTTAATGGAACGGTGTTCGTGCATGAAATTAAATAAATTAATTGTGTATTGCGTGTAGCTTTTCAATTAGAATATGTTGATGGCCTTAACATTGCTCAGTTTGTTCACGAGAATCCCGCTGGGGTTCACTATCTTCCGTGAGTAAATTTCTTTCTCTATATGTCCAGTAGTTACTCTTGCTACAATAGCCTTTAAACCGAAACACAAAGGTGGATTTACACTGCTGTTTGGCGGGAGAAATAGACATTGCAGTGGTACCTACCCAAGCGGCTTCTCACAATTACAAGATATTTGGTTTGTGTCACTGTGAAAATATGAGCTGTCTTATCGCTTACCATTAGGGGAACGGCTGCTCGTAGTGCCATTCATTGGCGTCAAATGCTTAATATTGGCGAAAAAGCGTTGTAGATTTTATTCCGTATTATATCTAAAAACATAAGCGATATAATTTCACGATCTGCAATTAAAGCGACAACCGCTTTTAACAGTAAGATTATTTTGTCTTTAGGAACTTGCGTCCCCAACTCAAGTTTCCAAATTAACGACAAAGTATGCACGTGCGACGCTAAAGGGCGATGGATCGACAGCAGCTGCCACACCACAGTTCGTCGCCAAACCTGCCAGCCAGGAGAGATCGTGTGGGGAAACTGCAGCCAATGCATCTGCCAGGACAACGGACAATTCCTCTGCACCCACACATCCTGCCCCGAAACCACCACTACAGAACTAATCTCCCGAAGAGATCAGTTTGGGGTAGCAGGGCCTTGGTGCACACCTTATAAATCCTACTATGTGAATTGTAGTTTATGCGTCTGTCCTGCCTCTGGTAGAACGCTCGAAGCCAGCTGTGCTGTTGATGCATCATGCAGCCTCAAAGGATCATCACCGGAATCTTTCCTTACCAGTGGAACACACTGTATACCAACAGTCATGTATCTATTCCCCTGCTTGCATTGTCTCTGCTCTGACGGTGGATATTTTAACCTCGACGAATGTGTGGCAACCTGCCATAAGTCTCAGCAAGTTGAAACTAGACGATGCATCCCAGGAACCTTCTACAGAAAAGAGTGTAATGTTTGTCGTTGCCCTGAAAACAGTATACCTGATGATGATAAATGTACCAGCAATGACTGCGGTAAAAAAACTAAATTAAAATCTCTACGCTACTACAAGAATAAAGTTAGTAAATGCAATCCTTATAGATTTACAAAACCTAGATGCTTTTACTGCATGTGTAATGCTGGAGGAAACATTAATGAAAACGCTTGCCTTGAGTTAGAATGTTTGAAAATGGTAGATTTTAAATACGATGTCGAAAGAATTACTTGCAGTCCCGGAGAAATGGTACCTATATGTATGGAATGCTTCTGCCCACACAATGGATTGACAGACAAAAAGTACTGCACGAAAGTCTGCTCCTTCCAAAGCAAATTTATTGTTTTGCAAAAAATACTAAAAGAAAGCGTTGGAGATTCCCGACTAATTAATCGAGCGGTTGTGAAAAAATCTACTGCAGATGTCCATTGCGAACCCAATTCATTGTACGTGGATAGGGGTAGATACTGCTTGTGTACCGAAAACGGTAACACAAACTTCAAACTTTGCACGCCTGTTGCTGATGAAGTCAAAGCATCAAAAGCCCATACAACAAATGTTCAACATGACGCCGATAATGATGTTCCAATAGACTTCAACATTACTTGTGAACCAAACACATTCGTAGATTTTGGCTGCAACACGTGCTATTGTAATAAAACGGGCAAGATTGATCCCAAATGGTGTACTTACGATGACTGCCACTCCAAAAGAGTTATTCAAAACCAGCACAAATCTAATCGTGCTGCCACCCTGACAACTAGGTCGACTGCTACATGCGTTCCCGGTTCGATATCAAAAGACGAGTGCAATTTCTGCATATGTCCCGAAAGCGGACTGTTTAAAGACAGAGCTTGCACCAAAAACGACTGTTCCGACATCCAAGGATATGTACCAGACCACAAATTCATCTGCGAACCATTAGCTTACTATGTTGTAGATTGTAATATATGCTTCTGCCCTCGTGATGGATTGAAGAACGTCGCGAAATGCACCAAAAACCAATGCGAAAAGAGTATTCTAAGGTCTGACTCGTGTATCCCTGGTAATCTCTTTAGTGATGACTGCAACGTCTGCGTATGCCCTCCAAATGGAGACAAGGTTGACAAAGCCTGCACTAGTTACTCGTGTAATGCTGCCAACTCATCCTGGCAGAGGATTTTCAAGCTGTCTCAGAGTTTGTTGGGGAATCGCCTGAGTGCGGACGCCAAGAGAAGCATTCAGTTGTGTTTCCCTGGTGAAGAGTTCATCGATGGGTGCAAGGCATGCGTTTGCCCTGATTTAGGGCTGAGGGAATATGCGACGTGTACCCCAATGTTTTGTAACGAAGGTACCACTCCTGGGAGCGATGTTGAGGTACTTGAGTTTATATTTATAGAATAGGGCATGACAAATAAGGCAGTAGCCTACATATTGGTGAGTGATCATTCATGATCTTCGTCTACGAATATAAAATAAAGTGATGAACGATGGAATGAATGGTGAAAAACCGATTTAGCTGACCCATTCTACGTTTATAACACAGTTTATAACAATGCAAATCAAGGCTCCTTTAAAAAAAAAGATCTACTTACTGTTACAAAGGTTTACAAATGATCTCAATTTTAAATGGTTTTATTTAGCTTGCCCTGTTGGTTTGTTTTTTTCGATAAAATTTAGTAATTTAATTTAGTAATCCAAGACCACCTTTATGTGGGTTTCAAAAGACAATGTTTGACTAGTAGTACATTATGAAAAACGAAATTAGAAACTAAAAACTTAAAAATATTATTTTTTTACAGATACCATCAAACAATACAAAATCGATTGAGACGCATAACCTTGGTATGAAAACTCGTCGAGAAGGCGAATCGTGCATGACGTACAACTTGACAGACAGCTCTGAGAGACGTGAATGTACCCCTGGCTCCATATATATTATCAGGTTAGTCTTATTACTTATTACTAGAAGGGAATGTTCTGCAGTGGCTTATTGTAGCTGAAGAGAGAGATAGACGAGCATTTCTTCGGCATTTTAAATGTAAATTTTCAAACGTGATACATTTGCGTTGCAAGCCTCTTGAAATAAAGAAAGGAGAAAGGAGAGAGTAAAGGTAAATATGAGGAGGAAAGGGATATAAGGCATTTTTTGTTGCGATGTATGGCGAGACTAGCAAGGCGAATGGCATGCTAGTCTTACTCTGGCTTCACTTTCTGGCGGCCTTTCACTTCTGAGAAACTTACCAGTTATTCCCAACTATATAATAAACGGGTGACGACGTGTAAATTTTTAACCATACTAATTAGGTACTAAGTATTATTTCCTAAACTCAAAGCTGTAAATATTTTTATTTCCAAATTTTCAATAATGAGATATATTCATATATTTTTTTGCTCAGGTGTCGTCAGTGCATGTGTCCGTACATGGGAAACGTCAACTACTTCTGCAGACCTTTACCTAAAGATTACTACTGTGAACAAGCTTTCCCCAACTTCAACTATTTACCTATGGGAAGACGGAGTAATACAGGTAACTATTAGAAAGAAAGAAAACAAATATTTTGTATTCCCACGATTATAGCACCACACATACAGCACAAGTACAAAATACAAACAAAAGGACAAACTCACAAAAATAAATAAAAAAATATAGAAGTATTTAAATATGTACAATTATTCGCAAACGTGCCGAAGGGATGCCATCTCAGCATAATTGCTGAATTGAATTGAAATTGAATTATTACTTAAATGTGGACACATACACCAGTCCAGCTTGGCTCCAACTGCCTGCAGGTACGCTTTTTTGAAAATATTCTATCGGAGATAATGCAGAATTCTAATGGTGAAATTTTTTTTCAAATCGGTCCAGTAGTTTCAGTGTCTATCAAACAATCAAATTTTTCCTCTGTATTATAGAGGGTATATCAAGACTGTTACCGAAAACGAAGCCGGTTAGTAGTTTAAGCGACTTCAGACACAATGCAACAGAAAATATTGGAAAAAAAGTGACAATTATTTTTTTTTTTGTTATTTTTTTATTTGGTCGTATTTGGATGGTAAATAAATTTTTTCGTAAAATAATAGTGTATACCCTTTTATTTATAAAGACTCTTAGGTATAAAAGAGTTTAAATTATTATTTTAGCAAAAACTATGGATTTACCACCCAAATATGATGATATTTAAAAAATTATAAAAAAAATCGTCGCGTTTCTCAACAAATTTTTTAGTTGAATTGTGTTTGTAGTCACTTAAACTACCACCCGGCTTCGTTTTCGGTAGCAGTCTCGAGATACCCGGTATATGTTTAGATACGTAGTACTCACGTACATACATAAGCTCGTGGAGGTAGGCTGAAGTTGTACTAATGCCATCTATATTTCACCAATTACATTTGGTATGGAAACAAATGTAGTGGGAAGTCGATAGCAATACAAATTACAGTGGGCTAAATGGGCCACTTAAATATTTTTTAAACTAAGAAATCATCGTGATTAACTTATTGCAAACTTGAGGCTGTATAATGTTTTTCGAAAGAACAAAAAAAATTGTGATAAACAAGGTTTTTTAGACACCATAAGAGTCATATTACATTACAATTTAATATAATGTTTTGGTGAATAGGAAATTAGCGGCTCATTATGCAATCTTGTATTATTTTACAAAGACATTTTAAATAATTAGGAGCACATTATGTAGTTTCGTATTTAAAGTATAAGTGGTACTAATTATATTTAAATATACCGCTTAAATTAGATAATTAGGTACTTAAAACAAGTCTAATAAGATAATATCACGAAACATGATTGCGTGACTTGTAATTTTTTTTGTCGTCCGAAAACAATATTCTGTAGGCACGACAACCACGTATAAGCTAAAATTTAGTTATATTTCAATAAATTATAAAAATAATTTTATTGTGAAAAATCTCCGAAAAAATACAGGGTACATTATTTGCATATTATATATTTATATTTTAATTATATAATATGAATTATATTATATAATATGTGGGTGCCAACGTAGGCAAGCCCGTATCTTGGGCACCCATCCTAGATTAACTACTGACAGTGTGAACAATTTTAAGAAAACAATAGCAAAACATTCATTTAAAATATACAAAAGATACGAAATAAACATAATCTAACTCTAATGTAATATCATTAATAAAGTAAAAAATTAAAATTAATGAAAATAACTCAATATTTGAACGAGTAATACCCAAACCGATGGTTGGATGGGTTGGCTTTTTCTTGGCCCAGTGATCCCCTACTTTAATCCTTCGAATTATTTATATGGGACTACTTTAAAAAGCGGGTTATACAAAATAATGTTTCCGATGAAAGTCCGCTACGACAAAAAATAAATCATGTAGCTGAAATAATAAAAAGAAATGAATGGGCTCCAAAAGTTAGCTAAGAAACTTTATACGAAGATGTCGATTGTGTATAAGAGCTGTCCTTTGAAATTGTTATATTAAAAAAGACAAAATACTGATAATAAACTACAGTTTTATATCTTTTTGTAATTGCTATAAAACGTAGAAGTTTTTAAAATAAAATTTCCACCAGCCTATTGTATCTACATTTTACAGAAGCTATATTGTTTAACTTTCAAATTACTTATAATTACTCTTAAATTTCATTCTAATTAGCAAGTTCAATGAATACTCATCTGCCTAGAGTAAAATGTAACTAAAATATAGTACTAGATTTAGTAAAATTTTAAATGATGTGTACAATGTACGACAATTTTGTCTTATTGTTGAAAAAACCATAACTTCAAAACTACAAGACCTAAGACAATAATTTTAAGTGTTTTTCTATACCAGCCCATATACATACGTCCCACTGCAGGGCACGGGCCTCCTCTACAATCGAAAGTACGATTGAGAGTGGTTTTCCCTTTATTCCCCATACCTATTTGGCCCAATAATTATGGGATACCTCATACCCTGTATATTTATAACTCGGTTAGCTACAGAGGAATTTAAAGTTTCTATAGCTACGACCCAACCGGTTTCGCTGCGTTTATCTTTTAACCTCTTTAGGCATATAAATCTTTTTAGTACTGTTGTTACACATATTATCACTATGATATTCAATAGATATTATCATCCTTTGAAGAACAATAAAATTTATAGATATGTGATAATAATTTAAAACCCGCCGCAATCAGATAAGGCTTGTCTAAACTCATAAACTAATAATGTAAACATATTTATTTTGCGGACGGTACTTACAAGATAGTGATGAGTGCAAATCGATATGTGACGTATACATTATATGTAATAAGATTATTGTATACAACAATAAAGATGCTTAATCACTACATAGTATGAAAACAAAGTTGCTTTCTCTGTCCCTATGTCCCCTTGTATGCTTAAATCTTTAAAACTACGCAACGGATTTTGATGCGTTTTTTTTAATAGATAGAGTGATTCAAGAGGAAGGTTTATATGTATAATACGTACATATTATCGTACAGAAATCTATTTGTACCCGGGCGAAGCTGGGTCGGGCCGCTAGTATTATCCTAAACGCGAAAGTTTGAAAATACGCATGACCATATTATGTATCTGTGTCTATATCTGTATCAGCCCATATACGTCCCACTACAGGGCACGGGCCTACTCCACAATCGAGAGTACAATTGAGAGTGGTTAGGCCTAATAGTTGCCACGCTGGCCTAGTGCGGGTTGGCGGACTGTTATTATGTATGGATGTTGTTAACTCTTTAACGCAAGACCGGCTGGACTGTTTTTAATAAAAGTTGATTTAGGGGTAGCTGACACTATCAATTAATACACTCTGTGATAAAAGGAAATTAATCATATCTATACATATAAATTACTGAATTTCAGTCGATTTTCGTCTATTGGCCCACTATTTATTCAGAACTATTTGGTATCTAATTGCTTAACTATCTAAATAAATAAGCAGTATTTTATCTCCACGAAAAAGAAAAATATCCCGAATTATTCAACTTTTCGTAATTATTTAAGTTCTGAATGAATCCTTAGATAGGGTTACAGATCGCTTATTGATTTGAACCGTAAACCAAACCAAGTAAAAATTGTCTTGGATATCATATACGTCCCACTGCAGGGCACGGGCCTCCTTCCCAATCCAAAGTACGATTGAGAGGTATCTGGTCATAAAGTCCACCACGCTGGGCTTGTGCGGTTTGGCGGACTTTACATACCATAGAATTCTTCAACCAATCATTATGGTATGCAGTTTTCTTGACGATGATTTTATCACTAAAAAAATTAACCTTGATTTCATTCTTTTTATCTTTACAGACAATACAACACAGGCAAACAAGACCCGTACTCAAAATCAGATAACAGTGAGTCATAACCACACCAAATATTCGTGTAGCAAGCCTGGCAAAGTCATTGACGACTGCTTTATCTGCGAATGTGACGACTCAGTGCTTATTGAAGAACATTGCTTCAAGAGCGATGCTAGTAATTGTACTGATGTTAGACCTAGCTTCCTGCACGTTGAAAATAAAATTAATGATTAATAATTTTATTTTTAATGTCTATTTCTCCCTCCAAACAGCACGCACTCTTTCGGTTTGAAGGACATTGTAGCCAGAGTACTGGACATATTGAGACTTAACATCTTATGTCTTAGGAGGTGAGCGCAGTGCTCAAGCACTGCTCTGTAATTCAAAGTGTTGTTTGGTTTTGCTACTGTTCATGAGCAGTCGTATCTTACCATCAGGCAAATGGCATGCTCGTCTTGCTATTCACTACAATAAATAATTTTAAAAGTTACAGGGAGTTGCTGAGTGCAGTAGTCTGCATAAAATCAGTATTTTAACTTTGGCTGAATATATAGATATGATCTAGTACAATTTAGATTTGACAATTTATGTAAAGATTGTTTTAAAATCTGTGATGGTGAAACTACAAGAATTTGAAACGAGTATTATGTTTTTATGGTTAGGCAAGCGGCAACAACTAAGGCGTTTTACTGTGAAGAAAATTTTAATTGGTCAAATAATGCATGTTCATTAATTTGCCATAATCTAATAGGTATTAATTTGTAAGTTTTTTTGTTTGTAAATAAATAAATACGTTAAAATATGTATTTGTTTTTTTGTTTTCGACTGTTACGACAGTCGGAAAAATACATCATATACGGTGAACTTTCGACACGTCTTTAATATTTGCTCTTGCTTTGCGTAAGACACTGCGATCTATTTTACATTAAGGTAAGACAACTCAAGTATTCGGATTTTACTAAAAAGATTGTGTTACAAAACCAGATTTCAAAAATCATTGTAACATCGTGGCAGATAAACTCCAGGAATATCGCAAGAGATGGCATGGGCATGTACTAAAAAAGCCTTAGGAGTACGTCGGCAATGTGTACCCGAGCATCAACATTCCAGGACCTCAACCGAGGGACAGACCAAAAAAGTGCTGGCTTGATGTCGTCAAACAAGATATGGGAGTCAATAGTCTTACTATATTTCAAGTTTTTTTTATTGCAATGAGGTGCAAGACGAGCTTGTCGTTTGTCTGATGTTAAGCGATACGATCGCTCATGAATAGTAGCAAAACCAAACACCTTGAATTACAAAACAATGCTTGGCATTCCACTGCGCTCGCCATCCTGAGACGTAAGATGTTAAGTCTCAATATGTCCAGCAATTACTCTGGCAACAATGCCCTTCAATTCGAAACACAACAGTGCATTTACACTGCTGTTTGACGGGAGAAATAGACATTGCGGTGGTACCCACTCAGAGGGCCGATCACATATGAGAGACCTACCACCAGTAGGATCCAATAGGCGAAATAGAGGAGAATCAGTCGGAACGTGGACTCTGGCACCGACAGGGATAACGACTAAGCAGTATGAATGAATAAATAAATGATTTTTATTTAATTGAGTAAAAACAAACTGTGATTGTGCGTTGTTTGTGAATAATTTTATATTTTTATATTAAATTTATAAACGCACAACCTACCCCGTTCTTCGCAGAATATAAACTAAAAGTTAACTTTTAGGTACTAGGCAAAGGAATCAAAACATACTAACTCACTTTGTAATCATCGAAGGGAATCTTATTACTTGTACTCATACATACATACATACATACATACATACATAAACTCACGCTTTTTTCCCAGAAGGGGTAGGCAGTGGTGCCAGGGCACCCACATTTCGCCTTGTATGTTCCGTCCCACAATGTCGCCTTATCGGGCACAAATTCCTGACTCTGGGCTGATAATGAATAGAAAAATCCAATATCACTTTGCCCAACCCGGGATTCGAACCCGAGACCTCAGCTTTGTAAGCGTACCGTAGTACAACTACGCCACCGAGGCAGTCGATTACTTGTACTCGTATAATGTAATTATAGATAACACAAATTGTTGTTTTGTAAGTACGGGAAAACCCTACCGCAAAATACACTTTGGACATCAAATAAATATTAACATTATAAATTATAATAGATAATTGTGTAATTTTACAAGCGCGTGATGTGGAAAAAAACTAGCAAACCAAATAACACGTCCACTTTGACATTTTTGTAATTTACGTGATAATTTTCGCGAGTAACTACTGGACATATTAAGACTTAACTTCTTATGTCTCAGGAAAGCGAGCGCAGTGAAACGCCAAGCATAGCTTTGTAATTCAAGGTGTTGTTTGGTTTTGCTACTGTCCAAGAGCGGTCGTATCACTTATCATCAGGCGAACGGCTTGCTCGTCTTGCCATTTAGGGCAATACAAAAAATCTCAGTTAAAATTCGCATTTCCTCATTAGTATCCGATCTTTCTCCCTTCGTCAACGTGTCTCGTTCTGCAGGACGCATCAATTTCCAGTAATTACATTGTTGGTAGGTCTCTCATATGTGAGAGGAGGCCGGGTAGGTACCATCGAAAAGTTTATTTCTCCCGCCAAACAGCAGAGTAAACGCACTGTTGTACATAATGAGACTTAACATCCTATGTCTCAGGATGGCGCACTAGATTGCTAAGTGTCCAACTATTCATGAGTGGTCGTATCGTAGTGATTGTCGAATGGCGGAAGTATTTAGTAATTATGCGGTATTTTAGAAAACAATTAACGTCAACTTATCATTATTTGTATCAAATTCCCTGAATCGATGATTTTATGACAGCAATTATTGATATATGTTGTCACATGACACTATCATTGAAGATAAAGGGAATTAGAAAGGCGATTTAATATTATTATGTATCAACTTTACGCTTGTATCGCTGAAGGGGTGGGTAGAGGTGTAAATGCTAACACCCATGTATGCTTATTTTCTTCTTCATTTGTGATGTTGGAGGAGACTATTGCTGTATAGAGCTCAAAATCTGACCCCAAGCAACTCATATGTGATGTTGTAAATATAAAACTGACACAGGATAAAGTTGCCTTCCTGAGAATCGAACCTATAATACACAGTTCACAGCCTATACATACGCAATCGCTAGACCAATAATTCAAAGTATTTTTAATCTAGTTTTTTCAAATTAAACGAGGTAATAAAAATTTAATTAACTAGTCATTCGGGTCAAGAAAACCGAAAGTAAAACGTGGTCTAATTAAATCAAAATGCTTAATGATTTCATTTCATCGAGATTATGGACCGCTTAGTCGTTGTGGTTATATTTATAATCGTGGATATTGCAAATATTCACGGGATTGGTAAATATTTGCATATTTTTTATTATAGCATAATGATGTCTAGTCAATACCATATCGACACGATTCACAACCATGGACGCATAGACCCTGGTGAAATCCTGGAGAAAAATAATGAAAAGTTTCTCCTTTCCTTAAAATAGATCTTTTACTGTCTTTTTATTAAATTGGATCTTTCATTAAAACCAGAAATCAGCATTGGCAGTGTTGAAAGGGCATGGTGACCAGTTGGTAAACGGACCGGGTGCGGCTGCCAACATGTTCACGGTGGTCGCAGGTTCAAATCCCAGGGCACACCTCTGACTTTTCGGAGTCATGTGTGTATTGATAGTCAATCTCCACGCACTAAAAACCGTGAAGGAAAACATCGTGAGGAAATCTGCATACCATAGTGATTTATACGAATTTATATGGTATGTAAGTCTGCCAACCCGCACTAGGCCAGCGTGGTGGACTATATGGCTTAACCACTCTCAATCGTACTGTCGATTGTAGAGTAAGCCCGTGCCCTGCAGTGGGACGTATATGGGCTGATACAGTGTTGAAAACCCATATACTATCATATCATCATCACTATAAAAAACATCATCCCAATTACATAATAGACTTTAGCAAATTCATTATGGAAATAAATTCCTAAGATCTAAAACGAATATTTACAGACGATGAAACACAAATCCAGACATGCAAGCCAGGAGATATGGTACAAAATGAGTGTTTACAATGCTTTTGTACTTCCAAAAATATTTACAAATGCACTGAAAAACATTGCTCTAAAAGTGACAAAGGTAAAGAGAGTCTTTTATATCATTCAGTTAGGTTCCGTTCACTGCAAACTAATAGCCAATGATAATTCATTAAAAGAAGCCAAACCTCAATATACTATTTATTTTAAAACTATTCCGTTACATTAGTTATGGATTTAAAGATATTGGGGTCTTTCACGATTAAAAAAATTGTTAATAGTTTTCTAGAATTTAAAATAACGTAACATTCTGATTTTAGTTACATTCTTATATCTTCATAAAAACTAATATCTCAAGATCACGACTATTTTATTTTGTAAAAAACATTACCAATCATTCGTTTTTTTCAGACCATGCAATACAAAGTCTTTCAAATGAAATTGAAAGACCGACTTGCCGTCCAGGTGTAGTATACTCCACAGATACAACTACATGCATATGCGACAAAACTGGTCACTGGCCCCACGCTAAATGTGAGGAAGTCTTCCAGACTCTAAACGACACAAACTATTCGTGCGAAGCTGGTTCATACGTCATTCTGGATTGCAACGTATGCCATTGCGGTTCCGATGGAAAGATCGAGAAGGACCGGTGCACGCAAAACGTCTGCGACGAGGTTATTCCGGCGCCTAATGCTAGAAGATACACTAGCAATGTCTACGGTAGTTGCGAAGTTAAAAACTGGTACTCCCTAGCTCCTTGTCAGTTTTGCTTTTGCATCAATCAAAACAAATTGGTGTGTAATACAGGAAATCATTATGCAAAGAAGCTAGATCTTGGTTCGTACCATTTGAATGTGTGTGGAAAAGGTCTAATTTACGAAGCTGTAGCCTTACTTCCCGATGCTAATGATTTGACACTCAGGTTCGGAAATATGAAAAATAATACAACTCGTCCTACTACACCAAAAGGAACAACTTCTAGACACGTGAAAACGCAAGAGAATAAAAAGATGACGCTCGAAATAAAGACAGGAAAAGAAACAGCAAAAACAAAAGATAATCAAAAAGACAACGAAGATTCAGATGATTCAACTACAGAATCCGAAGAAGAAATACAAGGGACTACTAAGAAAGTTCGAGATATACCAATCACCCAACTTCCTTACGTTGAAGATGCTGAAGACACCAGCAAAGAAAGTTACTACAGCGACAAAAAGGAACCAGATTCAGGGATGGATATAGCCGAAGAAACTAAACAAGCGACACTAAAATTCACAACACAAAAAATGAAACGAAATCCTAAACCTAAGGAGCCAAAATCGGTGGAGATTTTAAAGGACATCGGCGAAAACTTGGGGAAAAAGTTAAAGATGAGCTTGCCAGAAGTGTTGGATCGAATGTTCAGGATGGCGTTGAGAAAATCTATGCTATCACTTAGTAGCGACGTCAAATGCGTGCCAGGAACTACGAAGGTACTAAAGTGTAATAATATCTGCTTCTGCATGAAGAATGGTAAGCTGTTATGCACCAATAATTTATGTGAATAAAGAAATTTGTAACAGTAATTACTGTTTTTTAATTAGTAATTCAAAGTAATATCATGGTAAATCATAAATTTAAGTCTAGCATACCTATCGTCCTGATGGTCCGTGATAATGAATCAATGGCATTAAAGGTTAGTCAATCACTGTCACAAATCACCATCAAAATCGGTGATACCCACAAAAATACCCTGAATCGACGAGAATGCATGAAGAGGTGGATGAAAGTGGATGAAGCGAAAGTAATCTGTCTGGATCGAGCAAAGTGGCGATCTATAGTCTCCGCCTACCTACCCCTATGGGATACAGACTTGGCGTATGTATTATGTAGTTTAGTCAATGTGTTTTTATTATTTTACAAGAAATCAAGGTGAAATAATTGGTATGTCGTAGGGTGCTTCCATGATGCCAAGTTCATGTCTGATCACTTACCATAAGATAAATTGCTCTAGCATTTGGCATTCTTGAACATTACAATGTACAAACACATTAATCAATATAGTTATATGCTATCGCAAAATCAATTAAGTATACATACATAAAAAAAATAAACGAAAATAGAAAAGTCAATAAAAATTCAATAATGCAAATTGTAAACAATAAAAATCTAAGCAATGAACGAGACATCATAAATTTTAAAGTAATTACTAGAGTCACAAGGACGTGATACTTGGGAAAATCCATTATGATCACTTTTACGACGACTGGCAAAAATAAACGATCTCAAAATGGCGACAATACTGATGATCCTAATGTGTCTAGTCTTCGATCGTGCTACGGCATACCAACACCAGAAGCGTAAGTATCCGAAGGTGACATCTATACTAATATTATAAAGCTGCAGAGTTTGTTTGTTTGAACGCGCTAATCTCTGGAACTACTGGTCCGATTTGAATGATTCTTTTAGTGTTGGGTAGTCCATTTATCGAGGAAGACTATAGGCTATATATCATCACGCTATGACCTATAGGAGGAAAGCAGTACTGATATTTCTAGCAAATACGAGAAAATTTTGTTCGTTTTTCGTGGTCCGATTGGTCGATATTCTAAACTGATAGTCAGAATTTAACATTTTGACCGCCATTTTAAAACGTGTATGCACCCGGGCAGAGCCGGGCCCGACCGCTAGTTTTAATATAAAAGTCCAGACTGTTCTTTGACTCTGCAGACACATCTAGATTATGTAATGTGACCCAAAACTGATTTTATATTCAAATGCGCGTTTTTGTTATGTAACAAACTTAGCGTAGTGGCTACGCATGTTGCTAAGTAAAGTCCTATTAAATCTATACTAATATATGAAGTTTAAGAGTTTGTTTGTTTGTACTCTACCAGGCATTAGCGCTTGGCATCATACAGTCTTGCCGTGCCAGTGCAAAAAGAAAGGTTCATGTTAAGGAATATACGAGAGTCAATAGTCTTGTACAATACCATGATCTGTATCTGTTCATGAGCGGTCGTATCGCTTACCATCAGGCGAACGGCATGCTCGTCTCGCCATTCATCGCAATAAAAAAAAACTAAATCACTAAAACACGGTAGCAATCTTGATGTACTCCGTACTTGTGATACCGGTTTCTATAATAATCTATCTATCTTCTCTATCTGAATTAGAGATTTCATTAGATATTTCGATGATACTTATGTTTTAGTTAACAAAGATAGAGAGATTTAGATATGATGCATATCTTTATAGATAGGTACGCAAGATAAATGTATATATCTATTTTTTTGTTTATTAAAGCATAAAATTGTATCGACATACTGATAGCGCGCGAGTTGAATGCAGAGCTTAGGAATGCGGGTAGTGCTGTGATCTAATTATTGATGGCCATAATGGGTATATCGATATTTTTTACATTGTTTTCAGCTTGTCACTTGTCACTAGGTAAACATAATATAAAAATTAAACAAGATAATAAATATCACACATTTTTTAATAAGTTTTTATTTTACACACCAAAATCTATTTATCGTGCTTGGCGACGAAAAAATACTCGTTATTTTTAACAGAATTTGATGGACGATCAGTTGTAATGAATTATTAAACAAACAAATAATAACACGGACTATAATATGTTGAGTATCGTAACAAGCGTACGATAGCTCGGAAGTACTGCACTAAGCTGCAGGCCCGAGAGGGGACACGTGCGGACGGCGAGGGGAGATGCACCCGCTCTTTACCTCAGGCCCCGACTGCATTAATAAGGTCTAATCTCTTTTTAAAGATAGATAGAATGTAGAGACCGGTCGTTAACCGAACCGAAACCGAAAAGTCTCTACTATCCAACTAAACTAACAGGTACCGTTTGACGTTTCATACTTTTCAACTTTGTACAGGCGTAACTTACACAATTTCAATAACATTCTGCCTAAAACCATGGAATTGTGGCTTTACAGCATGCGAAATCAAAATTGTGTGAGTTACGCCTGTCCAAATATATTTAAAATTGAAAAATATGAAACGTCAAACGGTACCTATTAGTTTAGTTGGAGAATAGTAACTCCTGATACTCACGATACAAGACTGGATCTTAGTATGGAGTCATGGGTATGTGACTGTTGGGTGTATTTAATCTAGTACCTACTGATGATATTATTTACAGCTGTAGCAGCAAAAGTATGGAGCGAGAGATGTGCAAGAGGTTCCTATGTTCTGAACGATTGTAACTGGTGTCACTGCGACAAGAGACATGAGTACAACTGCAAGGCTCGGCTCTGCTCCGAAGTCGATATGTTCGGTCATTTTAACGGTAAGATATAATAGTCTGAGAACTGGCACCAATTTTTGAGTAGGTATTTGAGGCAAGCTGAAAACTGGTTCCATACCTCAGAGAGAGAGAAATCAATAGGGGTAGTTTCATAATATTTTTTTAAACTATTAATCTATTACAGGCATTATGATTTTTTTATATGTTGTATTTGAAAAGGTATAAAACATTTTTTAAATTATATATATTTTTAAAACTACACCTAAAATTAAGCCTCGCTACACATCACCTCTGTCTCACTCTGTCATGTCATCTCTCATGTCTGCACCTCCGAATTGAGGCATAATAGGAAAGGTGTGGAACAAGTTTTCAGCTTGCCTCAAATACCTACCCAAAAATTGATGCTAGCTTTCCTGCTATAAGTAGTTTATAATATATTTTTAAATATACATGCATACACAATCGCCTCTGGGGCGCAGAAGATGTCTGCAGTAAAATCAGAGACCGCGGTTCCCCACTCCTAGACAAATGTTTCAGTGGTCCGCGAATATTTGTATTGGGCCGGAGTTTTTGTGAGATTGAAAATGCAATTTAACGGTGGAATGAGGAATCTATTTCTTTTTTTGTATTTTTTTTTTCGGAAAATACATGGAACACATTTTACAACAAATAATTATAAGTATCCTAAATGTCGGTTCCAAAGTAGGCAAGTCCGCATCTTGGGCACTCATCTTGAAATAACTACTGCCACTGTAAACAATTTTTCTACATATAATTATTTTTAATTAAGAATATATAAACTACACAATATGAAAAATAGAATATGATTATCAAAAATTACGAATATTATTACCGAAATTAAAATAGGTAAATGAATGTACGAATTTAACTATATCCGCGTTAAATCCGTAAAGAAGTAGTTTTTCGTCCAGAACCCTTCAATAACGTATTATTTAACGAGTTCACGTCAATTGTTACTGTTTACGATGTACCTCCACGTTTGTCTATCTTTAGTGCAGGATATAAAAACGATAAAGCTAATTTGTATATGAATATTCTATCCTATGACCGGCGATAGAAGCTATTACATACTAAAATACATCATTGCCTAATTTGTATGACTTCACAGTAGTGGAGTCGCACAGAAAACCAAGATGATGCTTTGCTCTATTGTGTTATTCCTTAGTTTCATGTACTAAAAATTCTGAGTGCCTTATATCTGTCACTGTAAAATTGTAAATACCTTTAGATTATAATCTTTCTCGATTGTGAACCGTAACATACTACTTACTTTTTTTCTTAGTCTGTGCTGCATACATTTTAACGCATTATTTTTCAGTAGATTATAATCTATCGAAGTGAAACTATTTAACCTAACCTAACCTAAGGTTCACAAAATTTCGACAGTTCACAATCTCGCGAGATAGATTATAATCTAACGGTATTTACAATTTACATTGGTATATCCATCCCAACTTTCAACCCAAGCATACTATCCATAAATCAATCAGGCAACCAGAATGACCAGAAGGTATCAATGAACTCAGTCAACTGCTTGCTTATTAGGCGACTATTTATCCAAATATAAGTTATTGTAAGGGAATGTGTTTAACCTAAAATTACAGATGCAATCCGCGAAATCAACGTCGGAATGGAAGGGCACGGTAGCTGGCGCTCCACCGAAACTCCTTGTGAGCCCAGAGTCCACTACAAAAGGAATAGTCTGCTCTGCGTCTGTGGAGACGATGGCACCTGGCCTAACCCCGTCTGCAGGGACATCTTCCAAGTCCTACACCCTGTAGACATCATCCAAGACACGAAAACCAAACACCCTGTATGCAGTCCAAGCAAACTGCATCTAGTTGGTTGCAATATATGCTTCTGCCCGTCTAACGGTCGAATTGACCCAGAATTATGTACCAAAAAGGTTTGCAATAACACTGATCCAGTAATAACGAGAGATGAAGAAGAAAACGGTGTTATTGAAGAAGTATACGCTGAATGCAATATTAATACAAAATACAAGCTTGGATGTCAAACTTGCGAGTGCCTTAAAAATAACAGATTGATCTGCGATAACTGTACTAAAGAAGTAGGAGATTCGTACTGTAGTACAAGAAAGAAAGGCGAGACTTTCAACATCAAATGCAATACTTGCAAATGCGACAGTAAGGGAATGATGCTTTGTACAGCAAAAATCTGCTTAAGCGGTACTGGTATTAAATCACTAAAGAATCTCCTTTCAGTACCCAATGAAGAATTTACAGAAGTTGACACGCCTATCGACGATCAAGACTGCGAAGAAGGAACTAAATACAAAAAGGATTGCAACACATGCTATTGCTTCAACAAAAATGGAGTTAAAATATTCGCGTGCACCGTCAATTCCTGTTCACCAAATAACATCCACGGAAACTGCGTTAAAGACACTGTCTATGAATTGAATTGCCTCATCTGCCATTGCGTAGTCAATGAGGATGGGCCGATGCAGGTGTGCAAAGTGGACAATCGATGTACAGGTGACCAGGCGGTGAAGGAATTACGGTCGCCAGATTTGAGATCGCTTCATGGGTATTGTGAGCCACTTCATATTTATAGGAAGGATTGCAATTCCTGTAGATGTAATGCTGATGGGCAAAGTATGTTGTGTTCTACAAAATATTGTGAATATGCACCGCTAAATCCCCTGCCAGTAGGAATAATACCCGTGATAGAAAAAATTGGCATCTGTCCAGTCGGGCATTACTATAAAATTGATTGTAACATCTGTTTCTGTCTTTCTAATGGAAATGCTATCTGTACAACGGCTCGGTGCAACGGTGAATATTAAATGCCATTTGATTTTTCTGTATTTTATTTCTCGTCATTTAAAATTGTTAATTTCGTATTTTTTTTATTTGACGTCAAAAGACGTCATTAATATTTTACTACGTTAACATTTAAATGGAAATTTAACCCATTATTCCAGTTAAGTTATGAGATGACGTCAAATACCTTATATTAGTAAAATAAATTAGCTTTTATTTTAAAATAATTTAAAAGGAAACAAAACACAAAAATTGGTTGTAAGGAACTATAATTAAAACAATTTACAAACGCCGTCTTTTCTTCACAATACAATAAAAACATTTGATCTCATGAAATCCTTCATAAGTTGACACAATAAAATATAATAGTCTCGCATATTCAAAATTCATAAGTCAGACCATATAAAGAATGAGAGTTTTCGTCGATATATGTAGCTTATTTCATATTCAATAATAATTAACAAAAATGTAATTATCGAAGTGATGTCTCCCTCTCATAATTGTTAATGAGACACGAAAGGCGCCAAGTAATTAATAGTTACCGGTGTTTAAAATGCTCAATTTAAATACTCAATTTAAAGCCATTTTTGATAAAACTTCAACACTAAAAATTAATACTTAAATATGTTTTAAAGCGAAAAAAATACGTAACAATATTATACCCAAATGTCCGTAGAAGAAAAAAAATGTTACAAAAAAATTTAGACAAAAAAATTGTTAAAAGTAGGTACGGGTCAGCCGAAAATAAAAACTGTATTGTTTATATGGTCTGACGATATGAGGCCGATAAAAATTCAAAGCCATTTGCACTTTTACATTAACCCCTTTCTATTCGGACGTAAAAATACGTCAGTATTACGACGTATTTTAAGTGTTCGAGATTTTTTGGACATTATTCGAGTACATAATTCTTTATAGAAAGGGTTAATATTTTAAATAGTTTCTAAAACTTATAGTGCGTCTAACACATCAAAAATGCTAATATTTGTGCTTTGAAATAAACATAGTAAGGACCAAAAACGACCAGACAACGAGCAACTTTTTTGCTACGTGAATATTGCCAATTAAATTTGCTCCGATAACTTTGTATGGCAAACCATATATGTAAGGTCCTACTAGTATAAAAACAACATCTGATCTTTACATTGAGGCCACTATATTTTGAACCTTCAATACCTCTTCCAGTCATTTAACTAGAGATCTTATAAAAACGGTGGAACATATACGTTTGACGTACTGTTTAAATAGTAAAGATTCAGTTAATATAATTAACATTTGATTTATTACTAATAATAAATAAAATTGTGCTATTTAATAGTATTAAGAGAAATTGATGGGATATGATTTTAAAGCCTTTTTATTTATAGGCATATGAGTGAATCCAAAATAGATACCAATCAACATACACAAGTTTCAAATGAAATATTATTTTACTAACATTGTCGATGTTTTTCACAACAGGACGTGTTTTTACGTCTTTCTTTTGACTATATTTTTTAATATAATTGACTTTAAATACAAGACAACATTTACAATAAGTACACATAAAAACGATCTCGCAATATAGCAATAATTTTAGAAAATGATTTAAGATATCACGCAATGTTTAAGTAATTATGAAACGTCAAATTACACAATTCTTAGATAAATTTACTACAGCCCACACAGGGCGAACACAAATGTTCAATTATTATACTATGTTAAATATATTCTTAAATCTACTGAATGTAGACCTGTCAAACAAATAGCACCAGCAAATAGATTTATTTTTAAGCTACATCGTCTTAACTCTTGTGTGTTAGTCGAATACTGGTGTTAAATATAGAGAAAATATTTTCAAAAACTTCTCATATGGAAAGGAAGAGAGGCCTTAGTCAGTAACACCTCATTCACTGAGAAAAGAAACACTAAAATACTAAACAGTGATACAGTATCGAATAGTTAAATAAGATATCTTTTCGCCATTTGACACAATAATCCCGATCTACTTAATTACTTTTTCATGAGTTTAACATGCTTAAAAAACATAATATTTGTTAATAAATAACTTCATTATTAAGGGAAAACTTTAATTGTTTCAAAGAGCGACATAATAATTAACCTTTCAGCCTGGACGACAATAAATCCATTCCTAAGAATCTTATCTATATTTATACCAGTTTCAACCAACACTTACATTAACCATAATATTCATATATTGTGCGCGCATAATGCTGTCAGCTAGCGATGGAATACAAATTGCATTACATTACCATTACGTGACTCTTTCCACTGAGACGTGATTTTACGTCATCACAAAATATTATATGGGATGACGTATAATTCCGTGATTTAAGATAATAAATAATTTTATGTTCCTTCCTTTTTGACCACAGTTGGCATCTTAAATGGTATTTAATTCTAGGACTAAGCAAAAAAAAAACAATAGTAAAGAAAATGAAGCGTGGAAAGAGTCACAGTAATGGCAAAAATATCTTACATTTTAATACAATGGTCACTACACGTGTTCTATTTAACAACTGGATAACTGTGTCTAAGAAATATGTAGGCATTTTAGTGTCGAGAATATCGCCGACTTAAATACTAGAAATTAGTACTACATCAGTATCGTAATCATAATTTATTTTAATGGTAAATGAAAGCATATTTCATATTTAATTCAATATTATAACCTCATAGGCATGTTGAAATGTAAAAATCAAAGTATAAATAAAATAAATAATGTATTTGTATATACAGGTGTTGTTTACAGTACATGCAACAGTTTCAATTAATAACATATGACACAAACATATATTTTTTTAAGTGCAAAGACATAATATGATTTTTTCAAAAAATAATAAGTTGTATATTTAAGCCGACGATACTCTTTGACGTGAAGAAGAAATAACACTTATTTAACATCTGAGGTACAGATAAAGAAGTCTTAATTAACATATAATACCAATAAGGGGTACTCGCAAACATTTGTCAGTACTAGAATGACGTAAAAATCCGTTTTTATAATCCAAGAACCGTAACGTAATTTTTCATTAGAAGGCCGAAAAATTACTCGTACATATAATTTGTGTACTGTAGAAATAACTGTGATTTAATTTCATTCATGTTTTAAGCCCAAAAGATGCATAGGATTTACAGTTCATAGAACCAACATTTAATAAAGATTTAAGGCATTGTTTATAAGTAAAATATAATGATACATTGAACTGACGATTGTAGACGAATTCTGGGTTCAACAGTGGGCAACAACAGACAAATATAGTTACTAAGTAAGATTTTTTTTCTTCTGTCCACAAAATGTCGAAATCAGTGAAAAATGCCACACATTATGACAGGTTCTTTAGCACTCTTAGGCCCCATTCGCACGGGCGCTTTAAAAAAGTCTCCTTTTTTACTGTTCCTATTATTTACGTTCATATGAAATGAACATTTTACGTCCAACGCTCAACTTCCAAAATCCGACAACGCTCGATAAAAAAGCGTCGCGTTTTAAAATCGTTTTCATGTGAACAAACTAATGGATTTACATTTGTTTCGTTGCAAATTGTTTTTAAAGCCTTAGACTGGTCTTGTGACTGACAAAATTTGCAAGTACCCTAAATAAAAAGCTTTACCACACAGAACAAACTCTCCCAAACAGACAATCTGTTAGACACATTACAATACGACGGTATATTATGACGTCACTGTTGGCGTAGCGGTACATCTGTGTCCTGTGTGGTAGAGCTGAGGGCCCAGACAAATGTCACTTTTCTATAAACGTGAACGCCTGCGGAAAGATCGAATGTATGGAAATGACATTTGGGCAGTCACGTGACATCTGTCATTACAAATACGTCGCCGTACATTTTGATCTTTCCACCGGCAACGTCACGCCAGATCAAATGTATTGAAATGACACAAGTCACGTGACTGCCCAAATGTCATTACCATACATTTGATCACCAACAGAAAAGTGACATATGTCCAGGTTCTCTAAACAGTTAATTTAAAATGATACGTTCCCTGGTAGCTTAGGAAGTGCTATTACCGTGGAACCAGCATGGTAGTTTAGGAGAAGGTGGTACTCCCATGAAACCACCACGGTAGTTCAGACGGTACTACTATGCATTCACCACAACTTCATGTAGAAGGTAGTACTACCATGAAACCTACCACAGCAGTTCAGAAGCTGGTACCACAACTCTACGAGAAGGTGTCGTTGACCTGCCTGCAGCAGCGTATGAAGGTGGCGCGGCGCGGCAGCTCGCGCAGGCGCGCGGCGCCCACGTACGTGCAGGCGGAGCGCAGCCCGCCCAGGATGTCCTTCACCGTGGCGCCCACGTCGCCGCGGTACTCCACCTCCACTGTCTTACCTGGAGGGGAGGGGGATTTAAACAAAATAGGAATACTATTATCTTACCTGTGGGTAGGAATTTAATTTTTAAAAATAATTTTATTGTGGGATATGATATGAAAACAGTTAGTCAGTTTGAGAGTCTTTACTTCTACTTTCTCATCTATGGGGACAAATTGAATTTTAAACGTAAATATAGAAGCTATCAATCAGTTTTAAGATTTAATTCCAAAAACATAGAGGCGGAATGCTTATATGACCAACCCCCTTAGCCAAGTTACAAGGGCTTCCTATCTATTCTCTTTTTACAATCGTTCACGCCTTGTGTGTGTTTTATTAAGTATCACGTTTTTGATCTATGAAATATCAATTTACTACAAAAATTGGAGAAAAAATATAAGCTCTTTAAGACCTTGGATTTTTTTTTAATTGTAATTTTGGCTCTTTCGTCTCAAAGGTTGCCGACCCCTGATATAGGCTGATGATGATGATGACTCAAAATACAAAAACATCAAAACCCTCACCTTCAGAAGACCGGTAATCAGCAACACCGCCCGAATGCTTCAGCATCGCCGTGGATGATGACATGCCGTAGAACAGTTTCACTTTCCTACCGTCCGCGGTGGTGACCACCTCACCACCGCACTGGTCGTGACCAGCGAACATACCGCCCGCCATCACGAAGTCTGCGCCTGCGCCGAACGCTTTCGCCACGTCGCCGGGACAAGTGCAGCCACCGTCCTGGGAAATAGGATTAAGTCTGATGTACTCCGTATAGTCCGCCAAACCGCACTAAGCCAGCGTGGTGGACTATATGGCCTAACCACTCTCAATCGTATTTTTGATTGTAGAGGACGCCCGTGCCCTGCAGTGGAACGTATATGGGCTAATATAGATAGATAGACTGGTGGTAGGTCTCTCATATGTGAGAGGCCATCTGGGTGGCGGTCTAATATTGCTTAAAGTAATTTTTGCCAGACAACCATGGGATGGATAAACGATAGAGCAAGTACAATAATCATAAATCAACTTGGTGAAACTTATGAGATTGTAGATATTTAAACATTTTAACAATACTTACAGAAATAATGTGTCCTTTAAGTCCATGAGCTGCGTCTGCGCATTCTATAACAGCTGATAGCTGAGGGTAGCCCACTCCGGTCTTGATGCGTGTGGTACAAACCGACCCTGGACCTATACCCACCTGGAAGGAAACAGTCCATTAATATTAACATCCACCTGAAAGGTAACAATTATTCCATGAATAGTAACATAATTAATGGTCGCTTAGATTTACGCGATTGTTACACATTGAAATAAAACTATTATTCACGGATTTTATCGCGGTGTTCGTGAGACCGAAAAGTCTCTCGTAATTTCTGATTACCCACGACACAAGACTCGATCTTAGTGTGGGGTCAGTACTATGTATGTGACTGTTGGGTGTTATTTATTTATTATTATTATTAATTTGCTTTATTTTTTACATTTTTAAGTAAAAATGTAAAAAGTAAAGCACCTCAGTGCGCCCCGTGACCATGAAGACTAAAGCGATTGGAACGTCGGGAAATGTAAAAATTAAACCAAATCCGACGCCCATCACAACGTGGGACGGAAAATGCAAGGCGAAATGTGGGTGTCCTGGCACCTTTGTCTACCCCTTATGGGAAAAAAGCGTCAGTTTATTTATGTATAGTATGTGCTTACCTTAATAATATCAGCTCCGGAGAGAATTAACTCTTCAACCATCTCCCCAGTCACTACGTTGCCAGCCTGGAATCAATATTTTTAATTCTTTAACCTACAGTTCAATTTGTAGTGTCCGCAACTGGATTATAAAGTTACTGTTTTTTAAATGTTCACATTGACAGACGAGTTAACGATCCGCCTGATGACAAGTGACCATAACCGGAACACAACAGTGCATTCGCACTGCTGGACTGCTGCTGAAGTGGACAATAATTTATTTCCAACTCCTCCTATTAATTCACTTTCTGATTAATTTCGTTGCGGGTTAAAGACAAGTTAGACATTCCCGGAGTCTCGCCGAGCTTCAATGCTCGGTGTCATTACATTGCGTGCCACTGTTGATCCTGGCTTACAGGAGTTGCAGTGGTGGGTGTGAGGGCGGGACAGTCTCCAGACCTACCGCTAGTATCTACACAGTAGTAACTATGCAGGGACTTACAATAATAGTGTGCGTAGGGAAGGCAGCGCGAACCCTCCTCACGTATTCCACGAAGTGTTGCGAGTATCCATTGGCCACGTCCAGGCAGATGAATTTGAGATCTTTCACAGTATTCAGGATGTCTGTGAGTCGCTCGAAGTCTGCCTCCGCCGTGCCTGAACTGGCCGCTGGAAATTATAGTTACTGCGTTTATTTATATTCATTACAAACCGCAAATCAACTACATAAATGTTAATTAGTTAAATTATGTTAAGAAGATATAACATTTTCATTAAGTTGATTTCTTCTACAAATATTTTCCTTACAAACAAATAATCTAATACTTCTTTCGGGTCTGAGTGTGAGACCGAAAAGTCTCTCGTAGTTCCTGATACCCACGACACAAGACTCGATCTTAGTGTGGGGTCAGGACTATGTATGTAACTGTTGGGTGTTATTTATTTATTTTACATATTTATCTGCTTAAAATTTGCTTATACGAGAGTCCCAGCCATTTCACAATTTATGAGAAATTAAATAGGTGATTGGTGATTTTTGACGTGTATGAATAACATTTTTTAGTCATTTTTAAATTTGAAAACTGCGGTAAGACCTTATGAATAAGTGGGTTAGTATTTACAGTACTCAAAAAATTAAGACTTAAATATACAGAAATAACTATAAAGATACAAATGGCGGTCTAATCGCTCAAGGCAATATTTTCCAAACAGCCATGGATATTATGCCGTTCGCCTAATGGTAAGCGATACGACCGCCCATAAACAGAAGCAAAACCAAATAACACCTTGTATTACAAAACAAGGCTTGGCATTCCACTGCACTCGTCATACTGAGTCATAAGATGTTAAGTCTCAATATGGTAGAGACCTACCATCAGTTTTTAATGGGGAAAAAATTAACTTTTGATCATACATACCCATTTGTTCTAAGCATTCTGGGTAGTCTTCTGAGAACTTCTTCCATTGTTCCGTCGTATAATACTTGTGGATGCAAGTGAACAACCCGTGCTGAAACAAAAAAAAAAATATTTCTAATAAGTGGCTTGAGGTGGCTGGAACCACGGAATAATTATAATATTTAAACTCTTTTGGCGTGTGGCGAAGTTAAGAACTAAAATTAAAAAATATCAAATTAACGCATTGTTTGAGATATTTTTTCGTATTATAAACAACAATCATTTATATTCATAGTCAATAGTATTAATATGACCAATATAAAATACGTGAAAAAAGATACAATGACATTTTACAAAGGGTGGGGTAGAAACGGACCTGGCCACTTATATTATAAAATGAAATTCAAGATCAACCATTGTCACAGGTTAACTAGATATAGATATAAAATTCACTCACGTGGAATTTTTCAGGTCAAAAACTCACGCACAATGATTTGTCCAACTTAGAAAACAAACTGAAGTCCTCATTTCTCACAATCTTACATTTATCATATGACCAATAACTGGATTTTGTTATTTATTATTTATCAATATTTATTAATACAATAAATCGACCACATTATTTATTTATACAATAAATATTGATAAAGAATTGCATCAAATGTTTTCGTTTAAAAGCTGTAGCTGCAAAGCAATAAATGGGGTATCTCATCCAGAAGAGGCTTGGCGCTGTCAGACCATTGTCAATAAAGTCGGAGTTGCCATTTATGGACCATGGGTTGTTGGTACATAACCGGCTCGAAGGACCACTAGCATGTTCAATAAAACAGCTAGTTGTTATATTAATGTAGTTTTTAACGTGATACTTAATGTAAATATAAAATGTGCCTGACAATAATGAGAACCAAATAAAGAATAAAAAGGAAATGGAAGTAAGAAATGTTGCCAGTATTTAAACAATATAGACAGGAAAATGTTGACATTTTATATTTTTGTTTTATTCTTAAACAAATATATAACGCATACCTTCGATAGTTCCCTGGCCATCTCGAAAGTGCCGACTGTGTCCATGTTGCTGGCCATCACCGGGACGCCCCGGTACGTCTGTCCGGAATTCCGGAACGTGATCTCCCGGTATAGGTCCACCTGGAAACGAGAAAAACTTAATTAGATACATTTCGAGAATTGCACCAATTTTGATAACACCGTATTTAGAAGGAATATGACGAAAGTGGGTCACTCGTAGGTAAGTATATCATTTCTATACATACATAGCCCCTTCCCTGTAAATCGCATAATAAAAAAAAATCGATTTCTCAACTCCATCTTGTGAAATTTTGAAAATGGCGATCATAATCATATCATCATAATTTTTAATAAATTGTGATATAATAATTGTTTGCTTAACTTAACAAACCATCATCAGAATTTCTTGCCTTTTTCACACAAGTAAAGGCAGAAGTGCTACCAGGACACCCACTTTTCGCTTTGTGTGCCGTCATACAATATGAAATTCAACATTCTCGCTTTTTTCAAAGACGGTCAATCACTTTCGCTTCAATTTTATTAATATCAATCATCAAAAACACCTCTTGTACTATTATTATTGTGTTGTTTCTTCATTGTATTGTTTTTTTACTTTGTGCAATAAAGGATATATTATTATTATTATTTTTGTTTTATTTGTTTTACTCGGATTTACTCCGGTGGACTGATGTTCACGGGCCTAAGCCAAGTGAGCATCAGAGGAATTTCCTTAGGCTGCAGCTAATCTTAGAATATTGGAAGTGGGTAAATCTGATTCCGTCTGTAAGAACTTTCGGACGGTACGACATGTATTGAGGATGGCCGCTTTTTGTAGTAGAAGGTAAAGTTTAGGAGGGAGATTCAAAGTTTTTAATGACTGGTGTAGCTGTTTGGGTATTACTCCTGTGGTGGAAATAACAATAGGGACTATACTAACTTTACGGAGGTGCCAGAGTCGGGTAATTTCATCTTTTAACTCGGTGTATTTTGTCAATTTCTCTGCTATTGTTGTCTGTAAGTTGTGTGTGTTTGGGACGGCTATGTCTATGAGGTATCCGGTTTGGCTAATTTTATCCACTAATGTAATATCTGGCCTATTGTTAGGAATGGTTCTGTCTGTAAGGATGGTTCTGTCAAAATATAACTTAGTTCTTGTATTTTCTAATACTGTTTCGGGGTTGTATTTATAATAGGGCTGAAAGTTATCAATCAATCCGTAATTAAGTGCTAGCTTTTGGTGGATAATATTAGCCACCTGATCATGCCTGTGCTTATAATCTGTTTGGGTTATTGATTCACACGCTCACACGCTCCGGTTATGTGTTGGATTGTTTCTGCTGAACTATTGCATTTTCTACATATGTCGGAACTAAGGGTTTTTATTATATGTTTCTGATAATTTCTTGTCTCTATTACTTGATCTTGTATGGCAAGCATGAATCCTTCAGTCTCGGGGAAGAGTTGGCCTTGGCTGAGCCATGCGTTCGACGCCTCCTTGTCGACATTTGGTTGGCTCAGGTCTTGGCGGTGCCTTCCGTGTAGAGACTTTTGGATCCATTCTTCTAGTTTTGTTTTGTCGTCTGTCAGTCGCTCATTTCTTTGCTCTGTTCTGTCTTTCAAATTAAGCGGAGTAAAGTTGTTATCGTTTTCTACTATAGATTTATGGAGTAACGAGGATGCTGTTTTATGGAAAAAATACTGTCTCAGTGTTGTGATTTGTCTGTTATGGAGATTAACAATATCGATAAGTCCTCTACCTCCTTCTTTTCTTGGCAGTGTGAGTCTTTGTATACATGATCTGGGATGATGTTTACTGAATCTAGTCATTGAGGTGTTTATTGAGCGTTGTAAGTTTTTTAAATCAGATTTAGACCAGTTTATTATTCCAAAGGAGTATGTGAGTATTGGTACGGCAAACGTATTAATTGCTTTTACTGTATTTCGGGCATAAAGCTGCGTTTTTAAAATAGTGTTAAGTCTATGTTGAAATTGCTGTTTGAGTTTAAGTTTTGTGGTTTTAAAATTAATTTGCGTCGTTTGGTTATACCCTAAGTATTTATAGGTTTCCTGCTCTGTAAGGGGGTTTATTTGTTCTCCGGTTTGTAAGGTGTAGTGGTGTTGATAATTAAGTCCTGACTTTACAGAGTTGATCTTACATTTATCGATACCAAAGTCCATTCGGATATCATTGCTAAATAATTCCGTGAGGTTAGCTAGCTGGTCAAGTTGGTGTTCATCTTGGGCATATAGTTTAATGTCGTCCATGTAGAGTAAATGATTTAACCTATTTGTACTTTCTTGTTCGTCTATGGGTTGTTCTACATTTCTATATTTTAAGGTATATCCGAATGGTGTTGAATTTAAAATATTGGAAAGTGGATTTAGAGCTAAGCAAAACCAAAAATTATTATTATTAATGTATGTAATAAAAAATCCAGCCACAAATTCTAGCCACATCGAAGACACCTTAAAGAAGTACCCTGAACCAAGAGCATGCATGAAAACGTTCATAAAGCAGAAGTAACGTGTCAGGATCGGGAAAATTGGCGATCCATAGTATCTACCAATTAGTAGTATCCGATAGGAGTATGGAATAGAAGCTTGACAAATACGTTTGTATACAAATCTCATATACAGGGTATATCAAGACTGCTACCGAAAAGAAATACGCGTGGTAGATACCGCAGAGACAATACAAATAAATTAGTCGCGTATTTTGCAAAAAAAATAGTCACTAAAACTACCTCCTGGTTTTGCTTTCGGTCGCAGTCTAGATATACCCTGTAGGTAGGTAAAGGCTCTTTTTTGTTGTATAACTAAATACAATTTCCGCTACCATCAATGCTTTTCAGGGAAATAATAATACAGTAGAAAATAAAACAAAGTACTTAAGCCGAAGTTTGTATGCTTTGTATAATACTCTTCCCATTTCGTTCGCCTTGACCTTGTCAGAACCGATTGGAAGGCAATTTATCTTCCCATAAATTGGCCTGAATTACTGAGCTCATCAATCAAGTCGAGTTTGTTATTAATTTATTATAGTAGGCTTTCTTGCGCTGTTGCCATGATATTCAAAAATGGTCGATTTTTAATGGTAGTAAGTCTCTCATATGTGACTGAGCGCTGGGTAGGTATACAGCAATGTCTTTTCAAAACAGCAGTGTAAATGCACTGTTACATTCTGTCCCATGACGAAAAGCATGCAATCCTGTCCCATGCCATCCATTCAAATTTGAAAGAGTAGCAAATATGTTTATTTCAATTCCTGACTCATCCCACGGGAACACCACATTTTTTTGTGATAAAAGTAGCCTATGTCGATCTCAACTGTCCAATATATATCTATAATATATAATTCATCAAAATTGTATGAGTGCTTTTACATTTTAATTAATTAAAAAGTATATTGATTATAGTAAAAAAAAATCTGGGGGCGCGGCCGAGCCCCCTCCAAATCGAGCTATAGGCCGTAACATCCTTTTCTCGATGTAAATTTACATCAACATTTTAGTAAGTAGTACTTTTAAATTATAATTAATTTTAAAAAATTTGACTGCAAAAATGCGCGATATAAGAATTTCCTCTTTTCTCCTCTTTTGTTTATTCATGTTCGGTTCTAGGTCACCCCCAGTGGGTGTATGCGTGAAGATATCACTGCAGAGTATGACGCAGTGACCGAGCGGGCACGCTGCCAGTTGCCCGTTGTCTCTGAACAAACAAGAAATTCCACGAACCACGTGGAATTCTAGCTTTTGCTAATGGAAAAATTGATGCATTTGTATACACCTACTTCTATTTATTTTTGAGGTAAAACAAAAAAATAAATCTTATAATTTATGAACGGAAAAGAAACAGTATGGTGGACTTGATCTCATGTAATACTACGGCCATACAATATGAGTACAACTGTCTTTAGTAACAGGGATTAGGCCATATACATTAATACTACAATATCTAAATACATATATTTGTGGGCCGCACAAACATTTCTCTCGGTGCGCGAGTCGAATGCGCGGCCACTCATTTCACAGGCGGCGTCTAACGGCCTGTGCCACGAAGGCTGTCAAAACAGAGCAATACATATATTTTTTAAAGTGTTTTATTTATGCTATCTTTGTATTTGGGTGGTCAATCTATGATTATACATAGTTTTTACTTAAAAATTAAGTACTTACACCCTTTTAATTTTAAAGACACTATGGTATACAAAGGCTTAAATCATTATTTTAGCAAAAACTATGTATTAACCACCCAACCATGATATATAAAATATATATATATCGGATTTCCGAGCTGACAGTTGCGTTCGTCCGCATCCATGGGTACGAGAAGCGGGTGTTGCGGCAAATTACACACAATTCACAATTTACAGAATTTACTTGATTGCTAAAACCAATCTACACAATTTCAAATTACAAGAGGAATGTAAAATTACAAAATTCCGATCAGCGTCACAAAAGATAAAAATGAATTAATCTTCAATTTTGACAAGTCATAGACACGCGCCGTCATATATATTTTTTTTTTTTTTTTTTTTTTATTTGCATTTGTTTGTAGTCACTAAAACTTTCTTCGTTTTCGGTAGCAGTCTTGATATACCCTGTATAAAATACATCTACTATTAAAGCCATAATGGTTCATCGATTTTTCATAGTAATCATAATCACCTCGCTAAATAGGCTATTATCACGTCCATGACGTCACATTACATCACGCACGAGTTCTGATAAAGATATTGGCAAACTCTACGTAATGGTATATATATGGATCGTATGTACATAAACATTTCATGTCAAACATATCTTAGTATTACATACAGAGATAGATCCTAACTGGTGGTAGGTCTCTCATATGTGAGAAGTCTCGGGTTGAAGGGCATTGTAGCCAGAGTAACTACTGGACATATTGAGACTTAACATCTTATGTCTCAGGATGGCGAGCGCAATGGAATGCCAAGCATTGCTTTGTAATTCAAGATGTTGTTTGGTTTTTCTTCTGTTCATGAGCGGTCGTATCGCTTACCATCAGGCGAACGGCATGCTCGTCTCGCCATTCACAGCAATAAAAAAAAATGCGACACTTCATTTTTTTTTTTTTTTTTTTTTTTTATTTTTCGACCTGATTTCGCCATCAGAGGGCGCGCTAGGCAAACGCGCAAATCTCATATTTGTTATGTAAATATTTCAAAACGTGTATCTTTCGTAACCTCTTGTAACTTTAACCAATATCAAAGTTGAAATTGTTTTTAATATCAAGAAAGTTTATAATATCAACATACGAAACATATTTCTTGGTTTAGTGGCACATTACCGCCATTTAACAATTCCATTTAAACTACTTACACGATAATTTCTCGTTCTCACCGGAGCGTGGCGCTAGGATCAAAATAATCATTTACAATATTTTTCATGTACGAAGTTACACCCCCATGATGTCAAACATGCTGATGAAAAAGCGCGGGAAACTTGGTTGTGGCGGGAGCGTCTTTTTGGATTTTTTAATTTTAATTGATAAATATAGATATAAAGTGATCAGTTTTGTTATAGTTTGTATATATTATTCTTATTTAGTCTTTTTTTAAGTAGTTTGTAAATATATCTTCATTGTAGGTAAGTTTGTTGTATATATTTCTGTGTAGATAGTGTAAGGGGATGGAGGAGCCCCCGGACCCCGGGGGAGGCTCTACCCCTCATGTAGCTGCCTATGTTACCGTAGAACAGTCAGAATCTGGTATGGATACTGATTGCTCTACTAGTAACATAAATACAAGGAAGCGTAGTTACGCCAAAGCCTCCAGAGTATGCAGGCAATGCAACAAGAAAAAAAGGATACATAAAATGGCCGTTGATGGAAAAAAGCAATCTTGTCAATGCTCCGACATTGATTGTGATGATCCAACAGTTTCTCAGAACAACACAATGGAAATTGCAAACATGTCCCAAAAAACCGCAGAAACAGCAACATCAACCAGACAATTTTACACTTCGGATGACTTGGCACCATTCAATATACATGTTCAAAAAAAACAAACAAGTCCAAGTGATAATGTTATACTACATCCCATAAGTTTTGGATTCTTCCTAAAGAAACACAATTTTAAGAATATAATAAATGGTAGCGTCAAGCGAATTGGTCGCAATAGAGTATCATTATCATTTTCTGATTTTAAAGATGCAAATTATTTTCTGACTTGTGAGGCATTAGAATCAAACAATTTCAATGCATTTATACCTACATTTAGTGTAACGAGAATGGGCATTGTGAAGGGCATTCCAACAGAGTGGTCTGATTCCGATATTATTCAGAACATTTCTGTTCCTGTCGGCTGTGGTCGCATATTGAAAGTACGACGATTAAATTTCAAAGCCATCATTGATGGAACAGCTACCTGGAAACCATCCCAGACCGTAGTTATAACATTCGATGGGCAGGTTTTACCCAAGCGAATATTTGCCTGCTATAATGCTATACCAGTTGATTTATATCATTATCCAACAATACAATGTTATAACTGCTGTCGTTATGGTCATACCAAAATCCAATGCCGTGGGAAACCCCGCTGCTTTAAGTGTGGGAAGGATCATTCTGGTGACTCTTGTACCATTAATGAAGACCAGAGTCTGTGTTGTTTATGCTCTGGTTATCACTATGCAACCAATAAATCATGTCCTGAATTTCTGCGTCAAAAAAACATAAAGATTTCTATGGCTGAGAATTGCATTTCTTACTCTGAAGCTGCTAAGCTACATAAACCAATTTCCAAACCATATTCAGATGTAGTGTCAAACTCAAAAAACTCTATTACGAGTAGTCTTGAAAGCAATCACGTTAATAATAATAAGCACTTAACTTATAAGAAAACAGTTTTTTTAAAAGCTAAACCGCGTACACATTTCACTTCTGGCTTTAATCAAGTATCACATAATACATCTCTCAATGAATACAATAATATACTGCTATCTGGAAATGGTTGTGCCATTCCTGCTGAAAAAGAAAATAATGAAAACATTTATGAATTATCCTTGTCTGAAATTGTAACAACATTGTTAAATGTTCTTTCTAAAAATAATGTTCCTTTACCGTCCAACGTTGCACCAATAATAGAATCTACTTTAAATCAAATTAGCTATGGATTACAGAAACATAATTCAATGGAATTGCCGGAGTGCAAATAGTAAAAAAAGTGATTTGATATACCTATTGAATGAATTTAATCCAGTTGTTGTTTGTTTATCAGAAACATGGTTAAAACCTCATTATAACTTTAGACTGCCTAGATATTCATGTATAAGGGAGGATAGACATGATGGTTATGGTGGTGTGGCCATCTTAGTTCCCAAAAACGTTCCATTTAAAAATGTTTCCATTCCTTCTCATTCGAGTGATTTTTCTATTGTGTGTATTAGTGTTAATAAGATCTCATTTGTTTCAATTTATGTTCCACATCCCGCTTTAAACATTTTTAATGAAATCAGTAAAATACTGAACTTTATTCCTAAACCTTTCATCTTGTTAGGTGACTTCAATTCCCAGCATAGGTCTTGGGGAAGCTCTTCATCCAATGTTAACGGTGAACATTTACTAGACATTCTAGATTTGCACAATTTGTGCATTTTAAACACAGGGTCTGCCACTCGTTGCTGCCGCCCCTGTGAAGGGATAAGTGTTGTGGATTTATCTATATGCACTCCTGATCTGGCTTCTGTTGTCAATTGGCAAACTCTTTCATCTACATTTGGAAGTGATCATTATCCCATTCTTATCTCATTACCATATAACAAAATTCCTTTTGACATCTCACAAACCGAATCACCTCGTCTAAAATATAAATTAGACTCTGCAAAATGGGACATATATAAGTCTTCAGTTGAAAAGAAAATTAATTCTTTGTCTCAAACTCCCGATTTACATATAAATGTGGAAGCTTTTACTAAAGCTATAGTAAATACAGCTGATGAAGTATTTCCTCAAAAAAAACTATCTAAAAGACTCCCTTCGCCACCATGGTGGGACAAAGAGTGTACTGATGCTGTTAAAAAAAGAAAAGAAGCTGAAATAAGATATCGGAATGATATGTCTGACAATAATTTTGACATTCTGGTAAAAATTATGAATGATACACGTAATTTGTTAAAGAATAAAAAAACTGAAGGGTGGAGAAATGTTTGTGCTTCAATATCTCCTAACATAACATTCTCTGATGTATGGAATCGTATAAAAAGATTTCGTTCATCTTTTATTCCTAGTACTTCCATAATGCCTTCTTCTTTGTCTGAAAGATTTTTAGACCATCTAGCTCCGCCAACGGTTCCACAAAAAGAATTAATAACTCCCTTTCCCGAGTATACTACGGACCCAGCATCAACTAATAATAATTTGTTTACACTAACCGAGTTACAATTTGTTGTAAGTAGTGTTAAAGATTCAGCCCCGGGAGAAGACGGCATTCCCTATTCTTTTTTTTCTAATTTAGGAGACGATGCGTTAAATTTCTATTTAAAAATAATAAATAAAATTATTGAAACAGGTTATATCCCTCCGTGTTGGAAACGTCAGGTAGTGTTGCCAATATTGAAACCAAATAAAGACCCCAGCGAATATATGTCCTATCGTCCCATAGCTCTATCACCAGTAATTATTAAAATAGTCGAACATTTAGTCAAAAATAAATTGGAATGGTTTCTTGAAAATAATAATATTCTACCAAACAGTCAATACGGTTTTCGAAAAGGCCGAAGTACGATAGACAGCCTTAGCATATTCACAACTGATATCCGTATAGCATTATTTCGAAATCACTCCACTATAGCTGCTTTTTTAGATATTTCAGGAGCATATGACAACGTTGTTATTTCAATTCTCAAAAATAAGTTAGAAAGATTAAAGTTTCCTTTTTTATTAACCCGTTTCATAATTAATATGCTGTCAGAAAGAACCATAATCTTAGATATTGAATCCAAGCCGTCACGATCTGTTTGGAAGGGTCTTCCTCAGGGTTCCGTACTGAGCCCCATATTATATAATGTGTACACATACGATCTGGATTCCAGTCTCAATAACTCAATTTCTATTTTACAATATGCAGACGACTTACTATTATATTGTTCTGGTCATTCTGTTAATAACTTAATTCGAAATTTGTCCACTTCACTCACCCTTCTAAATAATTGGTTAGATAACCACGGATTAAAACTGTCCACATCTAAAAGTAATATTATGTTATTTTCAAGACAAAGACTTTCATTCCCTATTTTGATAAAATATAATGAAGAAATAATTCCGTTTAAAACCTCAGTAAAATTTTTGGGTCTTATATTAGACTCTAAAATGACTGCATCAGCTCATTTCGACTATATTTCTGAAAAGTGCGAACAGATAATTAATATGATTAGATGCCTCTCTGGTGTGTGGTGGGGGGGCCACCCCTCTTCCTTGAAATTGATTTACAATGGATTGATCAGATCAATATTAGACTATGGAACCTTTTTGTTAGAGCCATGTAATTTATCTGGTATTAGAAAAATAGAAAAAATTCAATCAAAAGCTTTACGATTAATAACGGGCGCAATGAGATCGACTCCCCTAAATGCCCTAGGTGTGGAATGTGTTGAGCCCCCGTTAAACTTACGACGTCAATATTTATCAGATAGATTTTTATTCAGAGTTATGCAGTTCTCAAACCATCCCTTGCATTCTAAACTTCTCGTGCTAATAACTGAATTATCTTCTTCACCTTACTGGCTTCATAAATCTACTCCATGTCTCATTTTGAGCTACCAGAAATACCAATCACTAACTGCCCCCTCGTATAGTTCGCATCTTCTTCCCTTGTTTAGGTATGATTATTGCACATTAATAACAACTCCTAATATCATTTACATGGGTATTGTTAAGAATGATCCAAGCGGTAACAGAAAGTTTAATGATATTATAAATTCTAAGTGGCCTGACTGGCATCAAATATACTGTGATTCGTCGAAAAACAACTCTTCAAATGTCGGTGTAGGAGTATATCATCTGCAGTATAACATTATACAAAAAATTAAACTTCCTCTCGAATCGTCGGTATTTACAGGGGAATGCTATGGACTTTTTAAGTGCTTAGAATATGTATTCATCTCAAAATTGAAAAAAGCTTTAATTATTTCAGACAGTAAGAGTGCCCTTCAAGCATTAGCCAAAAATCCTTTTAAGTCTAATAATAACGCTATTATCAGTGACTCTAGAAACATGCTTTGCAAGTGTATGAGTAATAATGCTAATATCATTTTTCTTTGGATCCCTAGCCATACGGGTATTTCCGGCAATGAAAGAGCTGACCAACTTGCTAAAGAAGCTATCATAAGTGGAGACATGTACCCATTTAAAAATTATTGTCATGATCTTTTAACTATACCTAAGCTTTATCTTTTAGAGTCTTGGAATAATGTTTGGTCCACAAGTAGTATAAGTAAGGGAAAGCTATATCATAGTATACAACCAAGTATCCCACGCAAGCCTTGGTTCTGTAAAATGGATTTCTGTAAAAGAACAACAACTATTCTGATTCGAATGCGTTTGGGACACGTTTGCACTCCTCATCATCTTGCGAGGTTGGGAATTCTACAATCCCAGCAATGTGAGTGTGGTGAAGATGTCGGAGATATAAATCATATATTTTTGTCTTGTTCCAAAAATAATACCACAGCCTTATTCCATCAATTAAAATTGCTTAAGATTCCATTTCCTACATCTATTCCTATTCTCCTTAACTCTAATGACTATCTAGTATATAAAACTTTATGTACGTTTATAATTCAAAATAATATAAAAATTTAATTTTATTTATTTCCTTTCCTCTTCCTATGTAATTCCTATCTTACATTACTGATCCTTTCCAAATTCTAAATCCTAAGACTTGTCCAGTTTCCCTAACTTGACATTGGCATAATGTTTTCAACAATTGCCACAAAAAAAAAAAAAAAAAAAAAAAAAAAAAAAAAAAAAAAAAAACATGCTGTTTATAGTATTATTACTGGCCATAAGCGGTCGTATCGCTTACCATCAGGTGAATGGCATGCTCGTCTCGCCATTCATTGCTATAAAAACCCCTGGAATAGTACAACCTCTTCCGTGATTAAACCCAAGGCCCAACCATCGCGTGGTTATCTTCGGGGCAAGTTAAAACGCTTGCATCCGTATATAGAGTGTTGCCTGGACAACGGTAAGTCAACAAAGAACGTTTATCATGCATAGTCCACGCCTATTCACAAAGAGATAGGCAGAGGCATGGCCGGATCTACCTAAGGGCTTTTTGGGCTACAGCCCAAGGCCCCGTGGATACAAAAGGCTGTAACTTTTTGAATATGTTAATTTTAACATTATAAAACAGCGCTAAATCATTAGGAATAAATGGGTAATTGTATTAAAATAAAAAACACGTTTTATTGTCATATTTTTTTCCTTCACGGTAAACCTAGATCACTCTGCAAAACAGTTTTGTGACGCAATAACAATTAGATTAATAATTAGTGGTATTAGCCCAGGGACCCACAATGTCACGGTTCACCTCTGGGCAGGGGTCATATTAATTTCACCAGAGTTCACCGAAACTATTTTCATTCAATTCAAACAAATTATAAAGTTCCGATCGTGGTTGCTTTGGAAGTTATCAGGTTCAATGTGTCTGGCAAGATGAAAGAACCTTCAATTCTTTGTAAAACACAATTTATTCCTAATGTGGCTGGTATAATATTATTATTACCAAATGTAAATGCAAAAACTTTTATTAATAAATTTATTCTTCGGAGGACGTTCTCTTCCATTTATTTCCACTACCGTTACATTTCATTGCTTTTCTGGTTTTCAGATTAGTTCATTAAGTTTATTATTGAGTGTTTATATCAAATACAAATGAATAAAATGAATCGACAGCCTCCAGGGCGCAGTTGGTTAGACGCCGCCCGTGAAACGAGGGGTCGCGGGTTCGATCCCCGCACTGAGAGAAATGTTTGTGTGGCCCGCAAATATTTCTTCCGGGTCTGGGTGTTTGTGAGACCGAAAAGTCTCTCGTAGTGCCTGACCCCATCCACCACGACACACGGCATAAGACTCGAGTGTCGAGTAAGTCTTAGTGTGGGGTCAGGACTATGTATGTGACTGTTGGGTGTTATTTATTTATTTATAAAGCACGTGATATGTATGTTTTATATAATAGAGCTTGTATCCTTTGTATTTTAAGCTGCCCTCTATTATTTTTCCTTTTCTTAAATACATCCCATATACTGCATATTTTCTTTCGTGTCTACCGTCACCTCCTTCTGATACTATCTATAAAATGGTTGTCTGGAAGAGATCACTCGAAGCGATAAGACCGCCGCTTGTAATACCATTAAGTTATAAAATTTGTTTTTCTTTTATATATTGGTTGACAAGAATGAAAATTGTATTTTATTTCATCCCAAGGTTGTCTGTAAAAAATCGCCAAGAGCGATAAGACCGCCATCTGTACTTTATGCAATTGTTATCTTTAGATTATTATTATTTTTGAAGTTCAACTTCTTTATCGACGTATGGGAGAAATTATATGGCAATGTAAAAACATTGTAACGTTATCATCCATCATTATTTCTAAGTCACATTTTTCCATTACACGCCATATTTATTTGTATCTAGTTTGTATCCATGTCTATGAAAATAAAAGCATTTTGCTTAAAATTTATCTAATGTAGCTTACTTAACCAATTTCTGTAAAGTTGTATATACTTCTTTTTTTTCTATGTGTGCAGTAAATTAAATAAATAAATAAAGTGCGTATATTCGCATTGGCTGCGACGACGTCGCCTTGGCCCCGGAATACGCGGAAGCTCTTTCGCGCTCGAAATAAACAGACGCTTTCAGCTCACGACAACGTACCTAGGTGACCTACGGCGCTAGAACTAACATGCATAGGTAAATACACCCAACATTCACATAGTCCTGACCACACACTAAGATCGAGACTCATGTCGTGAGTATCAGGAACTACGGATAAGCCTCCTCATGGATGTCAACGCGATAGTTCGTTAAGTCCACCAATTAGCACTAAGACATGTGATAGACTATTGCCTAAGCCCTCTAAGCCTCTCAATTAAAATCTCGATTGTTTTTTTTTCTTTGAATGGCGAGACGAGCATGCCGTTCGCCTGATGGTAAGCGATACGACCGCTCATGAACAATAGCAAGACCATTTACAACCCAAATACGATGATAGGAATAAAATTTAAAAATATCGTCGATTTTTTATTGCAATCATTTTAATTGCATTGTAGAATTCTTGTTATACCCTGTATATTAAAACAGATCTTTATCTGATGGTAAAAAACCGTACCATTACCATTACCACCACTCACAAAGTGCACCATCGGTTTAAGGGGGACGGGAGGGCATAAAAACCTCCCCTTTTATCATCCTTTCGTGACATAGAACAGTTAGTGTGGCATACCAGGTTAACATTTTGATAATTGAGCTTAAATTTCTATTTATACTTCATGCTTCGCTTTTTATGACGATCATTTTACCAAGGTTATGGCTAAATATGCCATGAATTTGCGATGCTATTTACTTCTTTACTTCATTGTTTTGTCACCCGCTTTGCACGGAGGAAGGAAGACAATTATTAATTTCCAACTCCTCCTATTAATTTAATTTTCTGATTAATTTCGTTGCGGGTTAAAGACAAGTTAGACATTCCTGGAAACTAGCTGAGCTTCTAACGGTGTCATTACATTGTGTGCCACTGTTGATCCTGGCTTACAGGAGTTACAGCGGTGGGTGTGAGGGCGGGACAGTCTCCAAATATGCCATGAAAGGAAAATTATGTAATATGCGGTAAATTCTACGCAGTCATTCATTCACATTGAATTTGTTTGCTTAACTGTTTTAAAAATAATCAAATATGATCATAAATTAATCAAAAATAAACTCAAAATGCCGCAAAAAGATTTTATAATATGTACAAAAAAATATCTTGATTTTTAATGCTAATTTTACTTTTTTTACTTTTTTTTTTTGGTTGTCTGGAAGAGATCGCTCATAGCGATAAGACCGCTAATTGTTCTATTATTTGTAAAGTTTCTATGTCTTATTTTTCCTGTAATTTGTGGTGTTCAATAAAGTGTTGTGTATCAGTATCTGTACTTTATAAAGGTTAAACATTTTATTTAATATTTCACCCCTCCAGATATTGAATTAATTAAGTAATTTTTTGTTTTTGTAGTGACCTGTTTTAACTAGCAGTAATAGATGCATGGAACCGCCCCGATATCGATCCAATTATGTTATGCTAACAACTAAACCTATCTGGCATCGCTTCCCTTTAACATACTATATTTTTTTCCTAAAATATGTTTTTTATTTCTTTTTTAAATAAGGTTTTTTTATAAGGCGGGTCATAAAAACTTATGTAACACCATCTATACCTATGTCCACAGTAAAATGTTTTTGAATTTTGAACGATGTTTGAATTCAGTTTGAGCGAGGAAGACAAAAGATTCGATAATTTAAATATACAATAATCAACATCTATCATCATCTATCATCATCTCATCTCATCTCTACACTAAGCTGGCGACCCCAAGTTATTTCTGTAAGTCAGAGAGTCACTAGTGTTCTCCGAATGCTTTATCGTTTGAAGAACTTTCTCCCTGTGAAGACCAAAGTAATGCTTGTTCAAACCTTAATCTTCCCTATAATTGACTATGGTGATGTATGCTACTACGACCTGAATGCAGATCTTCTCAACAAATTCGACCGCCTTCTCAATAACTGCATTCGATTTATTTACAATCTTCGCAAATACGATCATGTATCTTCTTATCGTTCCCAACTTCAGTGGTTACCCATTTGTCAACGCCGCAGCCTGCGCGCTCTCACTACGCTCTTTTCTATATTAACATCTCCTACTGCACCATCTTACCTAACACATCACTTTCAATACCTAGGGTCTAACCACGATAGAAATCTTCGATCGTCTCATAGTCTCCTTCTTCAATGTCCAACCCACAGTTCTGATTTTATACACTCCTCCTTCACGGTGCAATCCATTCTTTTATGGAATTCCTTCCCACTCGAAATTAGAGCGGCCACAAACCGTTATGTGTTTAAGGTAAGAGTTCGGGAATTGTTTCTTCAAAGAAAAGTTGCTAAATTGACAGATTAAGTAAGTTCTGTATATTGTTGTATGTATGTATGTGTATATATTTATATATATGTAGATATATATTATGTTGTATGTATAATGTATGAATGTTCATTTTAATCTTAGTACAGTGTACACTTATTTAAATATTTTACCATTTTTTTTTCTCCCCTATCTAAATGTAAATAAAACCTGCTTTACTCCATTTCTGCTTCACCTAAAGGTAGACTGTTAGAAAATGCCCCTGGCATTAAGTCCGCCTGTATACTGTTTGGTATATAAAGTTAATAAAATAAAAATAAATAAAACATCTGTCTACCTGTCTGTCTGTCTGTCTGTCTGTCTAGTTCTATATTCTTGCATCATAAGGTAGCGTTATGGTAAAAGGTCTTAGCCCTCTCAGTCGACCTACGTAAGTCACTAACCGAATGAAACGCGACAGCAAAACAGTCGCTTCACGTCAAAGTTAGGCAGGTCCCGGGAGGAAATCCACTTTTCACCTTTTGTGTTCCGTTCCATGATGTGATAGAGGGCGAACCTATCGCCATATTCGACATCAGACCTTATTAAAGTTTAAACAGTCATAGCATATTGTATAATTCCTGAAATGCACGGCCAATGCGATTACTCATTCAGGGAATTAAATCAGTGAGTCCTTGTTACTATGAGTATGCTAAACAAAGAGTGCATTGTACATACAAACAATAATATGTATACTATTTTTATCGACAACAGGAAGTCCTGAACATAGTCTTCAAAATTCCTACACTGAGTTGCTGGAATTAAGTGTTTATTTATGCAAAAGTCAGCTTCGTAATAAATGTTCGGAAGGATGTTATTATAAGCTACGAAATATGTGGCGTTTTATTGTCGCTACAAAGTGACTTCCATATAAATAAATAACACCCAACAGTCACATACATAGTCCTGACCCCACAACTAAGATCGAATCTTGTGTCGTGGGTATCAGGAACTACGAGAGACTTTTCGGTGTCACAAACACCCAGACCCGGAAGAAATATTTGTGGCCCGCACAAACATTTCTTTCGGGTCGGGGATCGAACCCGCGGCCTCTAGTTTCATAGGCGGCGTCTAACCAACTGCGCTATAGAGGCTGTAATATTATACCTACCTAGCGGCCCGACGTGGCTCCGCCCGGGTGTAGATACACTTTTTTAAACTATTGTATCGCCTATGTTCTTTAGTAATATATGTATTGTATGTATAACAATGAAGGAAAACATCGTGAAGAAACCTGCATACCACAGCAATTTAGAAAAAATACTATGGTGTGTAAAAAGTCCGCCAAACCTCACTAGCCCAGCGTGGTGGACTAACAGCCATTCTCTATAATCTATCTATCTTTAACAAGAGATTTCATTACATATTTCGGTGCATTTTATGTTCTAGTTAATAAAGATAGAGAGGTATGGATTTGATGCAAATATTTATAGATAGCTAGGTAAGATAAATATATATGTCTATATCTGTTTAATGAAACGGTACAATTCTAATACCGACATACTAATGGTAACTATTTTAACTTCTTGTTAAAGATAGATAGGTTATAGGAAACGGCCGTTAATGGCGTAACCACTCTTAACCGTACTCTCGATGGTAGAGGAGGCCCGTGCCCAGCAGTGGGACGTATATGGCCTGATAACAGATATGTTCATCAAGGGTATTGTAGCATTCTAATTATGAAAGAATGCTGAGAATTAATGTTGAGAAGGCATCCCATGGGCATGTTTGCAAATGGTTCTAATTATTCATTACGTCTTTCTTTTTAAATTCCTTTTGTTTGTTACTTTTATTCTCCTTTGGTGTTTGTACTGCATGTATTGTAATACGTAGTAATATTAGCTATGGTTGTAATGGTGTAAATAAATACATTCTTCTTTTTCTTCTTGAAATATTTTTTCATTCCATTAGTTTCAGAGCCTATTCAATATAATATAAATAGATCCCTATCAGGATCGTATATTAATTATAGCCCTAAGCATAAAGAAATGTATGATCCATGCTTGTGAATGGTGGAAAGCAGCTGATCAATATTCCCATCATTATGCGTGGCCTTAGAACACGTAATACGTTATCGAATGTGAGGTAATTACTCGTTGCATTATCTATTTAAACTTCAGTATACATAGTCTTGACTCCACACTAAGATAGAGTCTTGGGTCGTGGGTATCAGGAGCTACGATAGACTTTGCGTTCCCACAAACACCCGAACCCGAAGTAAATACTTATTTGTGGTTCACACAACCATTTGTTTCGGTGGAGGGATCGACCCTGCGGCCTATCGTTTAATAGCCGGCGTCTAACCAACTGCGTCACAGAGGCTTTCAGATATTATTTATTCATTTTCTCAATTGATTAATTATTAACTATCCCGGTGGCGCAATGCGATATGACTACAAAGTTGATGTCTCGGGTTCGAATCCCGGATCGGGCGATGTGATAGATATTTTTTCAATTAAGTACCAACGGGTATTTACGTCCTATATGGTGCTAATCTCTCCCCGTATTACATCGTGGAACGAAAAACAAAGGTAAGACGTGGATGCCCTGGTTCCTCCTAGCACCTCTGCCTACCCTTTCCGGGAAAAGACGTAAGTTTATGTATGTATAGTACCTACTGTAGTGTATCAGCCTATGTCCATTGCTACTCCCAATGCAAGGCACGGGCCTCCAGTACAATAGAGAGTACGATTAAGGCGCCAGGCCCTATAGTCCACCACGCTGACCAAGTGCGGGTTGGCGTACCTACTTTACATACCATAGAAATTCATACAAATCGCTATGAGATACAGGTACGATGTTTTCCTTCACCGTTAAGGCGTATGTGTGTCAAATTTATCCTTGCAAGCAACTAAACAATTTCAGAGACTCTCCGAGTTTCAGCGCTCTGTGTGGAAGCTGTCGATCCTGGGTTACAGGAGTTGCAGTGAGGACGGGACTGTCTAGGAACTAGGAACAACATACTGCGGAAGAAACTCATTACGTTAGCGGAATTCGATTTGTATAAGAAGTATAATAACCGAGAAATATTTTACAAAAATTCAATTATTATTATTAGTCTTTCATATTTTTTGTTTTGATTGCCACCGATTGCCACCGATTCTAAACATTTTATAGCTGTGAAAAAGAAACGTTGCAAGGATTTCTTTCAGCTACACTAGCAGTCTTTTTTTCGTCTTTTCATTTCTTGTTACTAGCACAGGTAAATGAAGTCATAATTACAATTGTTTTTAAGTACTAACTACCTAATTGAGTTGTTTAAGAGGAATAAATAAGATTCTATTAAATTTTTTTTTAAACTTAAATAGGTATAAAATGTTCCACAAAGTTTTAATTTCAATACCTACATTTTTAAACTTGCAGAAAATTCACTAATATAATGGGAAACTTAGTTAAAAAAAATAACTTTACAGCAAAAATGCGAACAAAATAAGTATCAAATTTTCATGAGATCAAGATTCAGTGTTATTCATTTATTCAAACACCGACATTTGCACACACATTAGAAAAAACAAACATAGGGTCCCCAAAATTTGGTACACAGCCAAAACTCGAATGAAACACAGAAAATATCAGTTACCGAATTGCCAAGGCCGTGTTTCGCAACACTGAAAATCTAGGTATTAACGCAGATTTTAACCCCGGAAGTGGAAATAGAAACTACTAATTAAAGCTAGGTCATAACTACTGTTATCAAATGAATTAATCTATGTTCCCCACACTAAGGAAAATTCCGTGGAGCCTTGATACTGAAGATGCAATTTAAAAACTGAAATTAAAAAAAATAAAGTACTCACGTCATTTCTGCTCCTGAGTGTGCTCCGTTTCGGCCGCAGAAGCACATCTTTAAAGTCCAGTTTAACCTCATTTATTATATTGGGCATTTTCACAAATGTTTTAACAACGAAACTAACTCGGAACGCATGAAATGAAAACCGGCACTCCTCCACCCGCGCTCGGTATCGACTGCCCGATGCATTCGGTGTTGCCAATTAATATATTTAGAGAACCTAGTTTTGCCATCAAAATATTGCTACTCACATTTACATACGTAAGCTATTTACATTTTCTATGATATCACGTATAATTTCACAATCATGTGTAACGCAATGTTTCATTTTGTTACATGTCGTATTTAAATGCTCCTTATTTTCATAATTATTAATCAACATAAGATAGAATTATATTAACGTTTACATCTTTGGTTGGTGTATTTTATTAGGTATTGTTAACTTACAATTCTAACTGCCGTGCTCAGATATATTAAATAACAATTACCTACTCAGGGTCACCGCAGACCGGGATGGTATGGCAAGGGGTATATAAGTTTTAATAAGAACCAAATATGTTGGAATCTCTATAAGTAAAAATTGAGTCTCTTGCGATCCGCGCCGGTTTGCGCTGAACTTTAGTGTAGATTTTACTAAGGGAATCTATACAAGGAACAATTCAATTGACATTTAACGTCTCTAGAGTAATGTTGTTCAACTACTTCACTTATTTTAATTGTACCGTGTTAAATTCAGCCCCTAACTGTCCAATGGTTATTTTAATGTTCGGAAAATCCTTTACAGCCATATTTCTAATTCTATAGTTTATAATTTCTAATAAAGATTTTTTTATATTCAAACAATATTTATAATTCCATGTCGCTTTATGTTATTCCAAGGCTGAAGCTCAAATATATTTGGTTTCCAACTCTATACATTTTATTATAAGTATATATTATTGTTCTTATTAGGCTACATATTTACCCAGCACGTAACATTAATTATAAAATTCCCTAAAACACAGCAAAGTCTGTAAATTGGCAACACAGTCTGCCGGCAAGCGTGACACGTGACGTCACAAGGGCGCACAGAAATACCGCTTTCAGCCGCCTAGGTGAAGGTTATTGCTCGACGAAGACAGCTGTACGTCGTAAAAAGTCTAATAGTCATTTCGTCATCAATCTGGTTTGCAGACGCTAAATTGAAGCAATTGTTTGCTGAAATAAATCGGCGGAAAATAAACTTGCGGTTACAAAAACTCTAAACTAGATTTGTCGATGGAAAGTTTCCGGTTCGGATTTATATTTTTACAACTCATGGTTATAACTATAGACAGTCTAGTTGTGAATTGATCGGATTAGCAAGTATAAGTTTAAGGTTTGAACCCGCGAGAGACAACTCTGATTTTGTGAAACGTCATTTTCACGGGAGGGAAATCGTGTTTAAGAAACCTCCGTACCTAAGTACCACCTATGTATATACCTATAATATAGGCTTCCTCAGAAAAGTAGTTATGAATATTATGCATAGTTCAGCGACGCTCTACTATTCTAAGGTAAAGTTATAAGTGGTAGAGTGCTATTACTTCTAAAACCTATATTAAGTTACCATTTGACTAGCTGTCGTAGGTACTCGTACGACTGTCTAACAAAAAACCGACCCAATAATATATGCTGTTGTATTTCATTCAAGGGACGAAATACCAGACGTTATATGACTGGTGGTAGCGTCTACAAGGCGATAGACCCATAGTGTAGTTACCTAGACTTTTTAATAATCATAAACAGTAGCAGACCAAACTAAACTGGACGGATTCCCCAGGACGGAGGCTGCACTTGCCCCGGAGACGTGGCCATTCATAGCAATAAAAAAAAACTATAATACTGTTTTGTAATGGTTTTATATCAGCCCATATACGTCCCACTTCTTATTATATAAAAATTACCTACTCCGTGGTCCCACTGGGGATGGGCTCCCTGAATTAAAAGTAGAATTAAGAGTGGTTAGGCCATATAGTTCACCCCACTGGTCAAGTGTACGTTGGCGGACTTATACGCCATGGAAATTCTTAAAAATCGCTATGAAATGCAGGTTTTTTAACGATATTTTCCTTCACCGTTATTACGGTTAAGGAAAATACCGCATATTTTTTTTATTGCTATGAATGGCGAGACGAGCATGCCGTTCGCCTGATGGTAAGCGATACGACCACTCATGAACAGTAGCAAAACCAAACACCTTGAATTACAAAGCAATGCTTGGCATTCCACTGCGCTCGCCATCCTGAGACATAAGATGTCAAGTCTCAATATGTCCAGTAGTTACTCTGGCTACAATGCCCTTCAACCCGAGACAAAACAGTGCGTTTACACTGCTGTTTGACGGGAGAAATAGACACTGCGGTGGTACCCACCCAGATGGCCTCTCACATATGAGAGACCTACCACCAGTGTATATGCACTATAGTGCAAGCATATTTTTAGTATCAAAATACGCAATCTACAAAACGTGCTGTATGGAAACATGTGATCCGTTATCTCATTTCTCGTCAGATAAATTTTCATTGATAGTGCGACTTGTTTTATCAATGGGGATTTAATGTCTGTCTTGTTATCTATTACGGCAATGCCAAGTTTTTATTTACATACATAACTTCACGCCTATATACCTAAAAGTATATAGGTAGGTAAAGTTTACACTAAATTTTATGATTATTTTTGTGGTATACTTAGTGCCGGGCACAAATTCAAGTCCCAGGTTTAGATCATAAAATCGAAAAATTCTAAATACTGTAGTTACCTGGGATTCGAACCCAAGACATCACAGTTCTCTGCCTATACATATCACTAGACCAATGACTCTACCGTCAACATTTAAATATTATATCCTGAAATACTTCTAAATCAAGAATTCAACTTAAAAATAAAATACTAAACTCTAAAAACATACGATTTAATAACTCATTACTACAAAATCAATATATTTTACAACAATTTTAATACTTCCTGATCTTTGGCGTGGTCCGTCGCACAGTTAGAGTTGGTTTGGATCTTTGAACTGTCTCTGGCACTGGTTCATCTGAAATGAACACCCAACAGTCACATACATAGTCCTGACCCCACACTTATACAAGTCTTGAGTCGTAATAGAAAATACGAGAGATTGTATGTATTTCGGTCAAAAATACCCTAACAAATGGAAACTACGAGAGATTTTGCGGTCACAAACTAGACCGAAACAAATACTTGTGGGTCAAACATTTGTCTCAGTATGGGGAGGGGGGTAAGGGGAGGGGGGGGGGTGGAGCTGGTGTGCAACTGCGCCACGGAGGCTGTTATTATATTAAGTACTAGCATTCCGGCCCGGCTCCGCCCGGGTACACTTTTTAAAATGGCGGCCAAAATGTTAAATCCCGTCTATCAGTTTATAATATCGACCAATCGAACCAGGAAAAAGTATAAAAACTTAGATAGATAGATTAGAGGTTAGTATAGATTTTTCATTCTTATTCCAAAAATATAGAAAATTTGAGCTAAGAGGTTTTTGGAAAACGCATACTTAGTTTATCATCGAAGGTAGAGTTGAAATAAAGTTATTGTACACAGACCATTGATTTAAAAACTAAGGATAGACCATTCAATACATTGCAAAGTTGAGAGAAGAGTTGAAAGAGTTTTAAAACGATGGTCGTGAAATTCGTGCTAAAATAAATAAATAAATAAACAACACCCAACAGTCACATACATAGTCCTGACCCCACACTAAGATCGAGTCTTGTGTCGTGGGTATCAGGAACTACGAGAGACTTTTCGGTCTCACAAACACCCAGACCCGGAAGAAATATTTGTGCGCCGCACAAACATTTCTCTCGGTGCGGGGATCGAACCCGCGGCCTCTCGTTTCACAGGCGGCGTCTAGCCAACTGCGCCACGGAGGCTGTCGATGAATGAATGATGAAAAATGAATATTAAATTAACATAATTTATAGAATTCGTCTAAACGGTGATAAAAAAAAATATTATCTTCATTTTAATTAAACTTTGTTTCGTAATATAATCGAGCATTGTCAAAATCGTTGCGAGCGACGACTAATTTCAGTAACGCTCCACTAGAGATGTACTGGAGCGCGCGCACCACTTACGTCAGAACACTACGCACCTTCCACCCTGTCCTGGATATACAATGATACAAACAATCAGATAGACAAAACCTATTTTAGTCGTCAAATGTTTTGTCTTGTGCGGCCTCTCACACCTACCACCTACCACCTAGAGACTAGACTAGACTAGGTGCTAGAGACCTACCACCAGTAAATTCCTGTATAATGTAATGAAAATTTGATCCATATTGATTTTTGGTTATACCTCTATATAAAATGTTTAATATGTTATATTATGTAAATATCTTATACATTTTTATCAGAAGATAACACCGGCTCGTTGGTCTAGGGGTATGATTTTCGCTTAGGGTGCGAGAGGTCCCGGGTTCAAATCCCGGACGAGCCCAACACATTTTTTTATAAAGTCTAATTACGAGTTTATATGCTAGATTACTAATTGCATTATTACTAAAATAATTCCATATATCTTCCTAATTAATACATCGGAAATAAAGAAAAATAACTATGATAACAAAAAAATGCGTTCTTTCATAACAGCTGAATCCAAAATATTTTCATCCAGCTATAGACCTGCTTTTGTGTAGACTCAGTGACGTATCACTGACGTCACCAAACGTCAAGAACCAAACGTCATGACGACAGTGACGTACCATCACCCCCGCCGTCCGGGGCTGCCCACTCGTCCACATGTGGGACGAACACGGCGTCCTTGTAGTTGCCGTAGCCGTCGCATTGCACATCTGAACCAGTTCGACATTTCTCGCGAACACAATCTGAGGACAAATCTCAATTGATGACGTCATTTTACACATGATTTGGTGGACAACTGTGTTGGAGTGGATGGACATGGTGTGATGACTTATAGTTGACCAAAAGAGAGAGTATTTTAAATCACAAAACAAACAGAACCGTACGAAAATGTATAGAAATACCTGCGTATAAAATTATTCAACTAACACAATGACATTTTTAATAGTGTTGCTTCAATTGCTTTTCTTTAATGCCAGTTGTCACCACATCGTACACTTTTTGCCAAGTTATACCACGGTAATTATATATCATTACCGTGGTTATACACTCTTATTTTGTCCCTACCGAACGACTTTTGAATTGAGTTTGAACGAAGAAGACAAAACATTCGATAATGAGACTGTCCTGCCCTCACACCCACCACTGTGAATCCTGTAAGTTAGGATCAACAGCACACATTGCAATGACACCTAGTAATGAAACTCGGCGAGTCTCCGGGAATGTCTAACATGTTTTAAACACGTAACGAAATTAATCATTAGATAAATAAAAAACTGTATATTATTTAGGCTTATATAATTATCACCTGTATGTGTTTTCAGTGTTTGTGACAAATAAAACTGTTTTTCTTTATTTCTTTCTGTTCTTCTTCTATATAATTTAAGTTGTACTAACCGCAGTTCATATTGGACACTTCTACTCGCGGCACTTTGATGCCCTGGACGAATGTGCCGTCCTCAAGAGCGCAGTAACACACGAAGCGACGACACTGAATAACATGATTTTATACAATAATAAGCCTTTTATTCCGAAAACAAGGGTAACGTTTTGATTTTTTACAACTAGAATAAAGTACGGGATTTCCCTCTTCAGAAATAAGTTACATTTTATGACACCTCCGGTTCTGAAGTTTATGAGTGGCATGGTGATATACATATGTATCTGCCTCCTTACACATCTTGGAACGAATTAACTCAGTGAAATGTGGGTACCATTATTTGTCAATGTCGGCTGTCTGTCCCCTTAGTTATAAAATATACAGATTTGAGGTTATTAATGTGTTTCATATAATATTGATAAAAATCATATAAAGGGTAGTATATAAAGCTACCACTCGGCTTCGTTTTCGATCCCAGTCTGGATGTACCCTGTATATATCATTATAATAATATCTAATATAATTTTGGTAGGAATATAAAGAAACCTGTACTGGTGCGTAGAGCCACAGAGGAGTGCATTGCGGTGCGTTGTAGTGCAGGTGACCGTCCGCGCCGTACTTCTTCTTAAAGTACTTCAACTCGCGCTTACAAGGCTCTGGGACAGAAATAGTGCGTTATTTAACAAATTAATTATTACTAGCTTCTCACCACGGGCTCTCACTTGTAAATATACACGGTAGTTTTAATTTTTAAACTACCGGTTTTAACGGTCACAGTTACCTAATTAAAAAATTTTATTTTACTTAACATAATATTACTAATTTCTAAATAATAGCTTCTCACTTGTATATTTAATATAAGTTATTTTTTTTAAATAGCGGTTTTAATGGCCATAATAAATTAATTAATTCCTTATTCTTTTTTTACCTAACATAAAAAATTCAGAATAACAATATCTAAATAATCAATTTAAAGTCTCTTCTATATGTACATGTAATTACATGGATGCACATCAAAAAGGTGTCAATCAAGTGTATCGATTTTCTTTCGTTTTGTTTAACATGTTGGATTGTACTCCAGTTTTGTGAATTAAATAATTTAACACCTACAATCTCTTCTTAAAAATAAAGAATAATTGAAATATATTTTCTGACAAAACTTATACTTAATAAAAAGACTGTTTCAACAAAGTTGTATAGGGCCATGCATTGTGTCTGTAGTCACTAAAACTGCCACCGGCTTAGCTCTCGATAGCAGTCTTGATATACTTTGTATTTAACACGGCGTAAGTTTCTTGCATTTCCATTAAGACCTCAAACATGAAAAGTCCGGATTAAATAATTTAGGTCAGCATCTGATGTTTTCAGGCGCATCCCACGCATGCCCAGTGGGATTGGGGCCGACGGAGCGCCGACCTGACTTCAGGGAAAATCAATGGAATTTCTGTTTAACTTTTAATGCCTGGTTCTTTAGAGCATTTCGTTGGCACTTTTTCATTTGTGAAACATTTTATGTTATTTAAGTTATGTGTGTACACATTTGAAAAGTCAAATGCATGGCCTAACCACTCTCAATCGTACTCTCGATTGTGGAGGAGACCCGTGCCCTGCAGTGGGTTGTGTATGGGCTGATATAGTACCAGTCAAATGGTTCCTCATCAACTATTCAAGCTTGTTTAACTGCCTCTCAAGTCTCAATGAAACACAGTTTTGTCGAAGTCTTACTGGTGGTAGGTCTCTCATATGTGAGAGGCCGCCTGGGTAGGTACCACAACATTGTCTATTTCTGGCGCCAAGCAGCAGTGTAAATACACTGGCCTGCTCGTCTCGCCGTTCATTGAAATAAAGAAAAATGTCTCGCGGCCAGCTGTAATTATGGGCTTTTACAATACAGTGTATTATAAAGTTCTAACCATTATTAGAGAGATCATCTTCATCCCTCTTTCTTCGCCCTCCTATAGTGGTCTCTACGGAGTGGATGTCTTGACAGCGACCTTGTCGACACACCAGGCCGTCGTCGCAACCAGGCTCCAAGAATTCTTCTTCTACCTATTAAGGTAGAGAGGTGAAGACATAGTATAGTTACCTTTTACTTTTACCTAAGAAAGAAAGAAAACACATTTATGGTGTGGTCAACAAATGTGTATATTTTCTTGCTTTCTTGCATTTTTGTCGAGAGCTAAAACTGTTGACTTCCCCTTTTAGTACACCGAAGGAAGCATAAAGGGTACTAAAAGGGTATTACGATATAGTTGGACTTCCAGCCTGACATTTTGCGGATATTATGAGACTGGCCTGTAACAAATCCTACGCCAGCATACCGACTAAAACCTGTCGATGATCGTATAGGTTTGAATATTCTTGCCATGCTTCTGGCCCTTACTCTCTATTAATACATTTTTTTTATTGCTATGAATGGCGAGACGAGCATGCCGTTCGCCTGATGGTAAGCGATACGACCGCTCATCAACAGTAGCAAAACCAAACAACACCTTGAATTACAAAGCAATGCTTGGCATTCCACTGCGCTCGCCATCCTGAGACATAAGATGTTAAGTCTCAATATGTCCAGTAGTTACTCTGACTACAATGCCCTTCAACCCGAAACACAACAGTGCGTTTACACTGCTGTTTGACGGGAGAAATAGACACTGCGGTGGTACCCACCCAAATGGCCTCTCACATATGAGAGACAAACCTACCTTGAGAGTATAGTAATAATGAGCTAGATTGACCACTGTTTCCATAAACACAATTGAGACTGCCGGAGGCCCATTATCCCTTGCCTCTGTTTCCCTTCCCTTACCCCTCATATTTTAATTCATAAACCCCTTACCTCAATTTCTTTTGTTCCATTAACATCATGAATTGTTTTTTTGAACTCAGCACATTTCTCGTTTAGTTCTGAAAAAAAGAACCTTCTTAGTGTGTAAGAATTTAAATAACATAATGTAGTGTCTTTTGCTTTAAAGTTAGTTGTATCTGCTTCTACATCTCATATTTAAAATCTTCTGTCTGTATCTGTAATTTTGGAAGTATTTCTGATTCTGCAACTAGTCCCGAAAAACCAAAGCCAATTGTCCCCAATGTTAACATATGTTCAAAAGTCCGAGACTTCCATCAAACATAAACGCCATTGCTTAAGCAAGAAATGTATTTTTTATTCTTTCCCGGCATTGCGACCACACTGCACCTAATCGTAAGCACAAATGGCGTTCAGGCAGAGTATCGATTGGCATCAGACGGCAGTCCCATGCCAATCGATACCATTTTGCCGACCTGCTAAAATGGGTCCTTAAAATTCCTTACGTTGGTAAACGCTGCACCGTCCGCAGCAGTTGCACAGCTCCTTGTCAGGCAGGAACGCGCCCTGGGAGCACTGGGACTCCGTCACCAGTCCTCCGGAGCACTCGTACCCTCTGCACGACGTGGGACAGTCACTCCCGCCGGAGGCTGGCTCGTAGCGGAAGCTGCGACGACTGCCATAAACATAACCCTTTAACAATAATGACAGCCTTGGGCCTCCGTGGCGCAGTTGGCTAAACGCAGTTTCTGATACAGGACACAAGACTCGATCTTAGTGTACCTATGTGACCAGCGGGCCTAACCTGCGGGAAGATGTATGGAAATACCATTTCGCAGTCACATGACTTCTGGTTACATAATTATATTTTGACCTTCTGTCGGGTGTATTTATGAATTTAAATTAATTAATTTAATTTAATGAATAATGCTCTAACATTTTGGGTTAATGTGCGTATCGATAGTCAGTTTCCTCAAACTTTGACAATGAAGGAAAACACACTATGAGGACACCGAACCTGGCACATCATAATAAAGTATTGTTCAATCTTGATGGGAAGCCGAAGCTACCGACATTTTTATTCTGCTACCTCCCCAAATAATTAGATGTTTAATTTAATTAAATGTTAAAAAATATAACAAAAATAGGTAGTATTACTCACATATTAAGGGTTTCCTTTGGTAGTTGTGGCACTGTGACCGGGACACCTGTAGAAATAATAAACATATCAATTTAAATATCAAAGAGAGGTGGAGGGTCTATATATATGTTGATGTTTATATATAAAGAAGTATTTAAGTAAAAAAGTAACAAAAGCACTGGTATGAAATGAACAAACTTTATTATATCGTTAAAGTGTTTACATTCATTCAGTCATTTATTTTCTCTACTACCAGATTCACAAGGCTGTTTTCGCCAGAGTAGAACGGACAAGAAACTCTAACGTTGCTCTTTTCTTACAAATGTAAAATACAGTGATTATATAGGAGTCGCAGATTAGTTGAATTCGGAGCAGTTCATAAATAATTTATAATAATAATTAATTAGGTTAATTTAATATTAATGAGGATTAATAATAAATTGTTTTGTAGAACTAAGTAAAGTGAAATCATCCAAGTGAATCAAAGGGAGCGCACCCTCCCCGCCTTTTCGGTCCCCCAGCTTTCCATTCCCCGCGGTCGCTGCCCCAAATATCGTAGAATCGGGACGTCAGTCAAACAAACGGCGTGGGTTCAATGGGGACGTGGCCCCATTAAGAGTGTCACATTATTTGCCACAAACCCAATCAAGTTGTAAAGAACATTACCCCAGATACATTTAGGGCCAGTTTCACAAGTTCCTAATAAAGTCCCTGATAGCTATTTTTCACTCATCTGTCAGATAAAATACAAAATGAATGACAAAAGTACTTTTGCAACCGAATTATGCATTTTATCTGACAAATGAGTGACTTTATCTGGTACTGGTGAAACTGGCCCCTAATGTTTTGTATCCAAAGTCAAACTGTATGAGCAACTGTATGCCGCCTGTGAAACGAGAGGCCGCGGGTTCGATCCCCGCACCGAGAGAAATATTTGTGCGGTCCACAAATATTTCTTCCGGGTCTGGGTGTTTGTGAGACCGAAAAGTCTCTCGTAGTTCCTGATACCCACGACACAAGACTCGATCTTAGGGTGGGGTCAGGACTATGTATGTGACTGTTGGATGTTATTTATTTATTATTTACTCTGATTTTTAATATATTACAACCGAATAAATTAATTATTAGATGTTAAAAGAGGTAGAAAGACATGTTGCTCACATCTGCGTAATATCTTGTCACACTTCAGCGCTCTGAACTCTTGTTCCGGATGACCCCAATACGGATTGCAGCCGGCACGAAAATCTACAATATCAAAGTAACCATTTTATCGTCATTCAACATCTAAAACTTAATTTTACTCATATTAATTATTTGGAATGGAAAATTAAACACAATCTTTTAAAACTTTATTTAAAACTAAGGATAGGCCCTTCAGTAATTTGGAGTTGCAAAAAGATGACCGTGAAAATCACGCTAAAATGGATATAAAAGTAATAAATTTAATAAATTTCGTCTAAACGGTGGTAAAAATTACTATCTTCATTTTTATTAAAGTTTCAGTCATAATACAAGCAAGCATTTTCAAAATCTTTGCGAGCGACGAATAATTTCAGTAACGCTCCTCTAGAGACGTACTTGAGCGCGCGTACCACTTACTTCGAAACACTTTACGCGCTTTCCGCCCTGTCTATATATTTATGTCAAAGCTTTTATCAATATCTTTAGGCGTAAAAACTAAATAAGTTCTCACAGATATTAAATAAATAATTACCTATAGATGTAACCGGCAAAAACTCTTCGGTATCAAACGTATATTCATCTTGCATGCACGATTGATCCATCTCTGAAAAACACGACCAACGAGTTTACATAATTCACTCCTAAGTGAATAAATCATTATATTCTGAAAACCTTGTTAAGAGGCTAAAATTTTAAAAAATCTCCGCCCGTGTGCTGATACACTATTGAAAATATTCTGTCGCCTATGTTCATGAGGGATAATGTAGGATTCTGATTGTGAAAGAATATTTCAAATCGGGCACAAATTCTTGACTCTGGGCTGATAATGAATAGGAAAATCCAATACCACTTTGCCCGACTCGGGATTCGAACCCAAGAACTCAGCTTTGCAAGCGTATCGTAGTACAACTACGCCACCGAGGCAGGAATTTATGCCCAATATGGCGATAGGCTCGCACCCTATCACATTGTGGGACGGAATATACATGGCGAAATATGGGTGTCCAGACACTTCTGCCTACCCCTTCTGGGAAAAAGGCGGGAGCTTAAGTATGTATTTCAAATCGATCCAGTAGTTTTAAAGCCCATTCAATGCAAAGAAACAATCAAATCTTTCTTATAACCCGCTCTTAACCAGTTTTGGTATGCAAGTTTCCAAACGATGTTTTCATTCCCCGTTATAGTGTGTAATAGTTAACTTAATACACCCATGATAAAAATCAGTAGTAGGTATGTTCTGGCATTTAAAAACCGCCCTCGTCTGGATTACTCGAGTTCGGCTAATACCCAGCAGACCACTATGCATTTTGTTAGGAGAGAGAACCCCGCACTAAAAACTAACAAAAATAAAAGTCTAGTAAAAAACAAAGTCGCTTCCCGCCGTCTGTCTGTCCATATGTATTCTTAGATTTTTAAAACTACGCAACGGATTTTGATGCGGTTTTGTTAACAGATAGGGTGATTCAAGATGAAGGTTTATTACTATAATACATACATAGTATTAATAATAATAACACCCAACAGCCACATACATAGTCCTGACCCCACACTAAGATCGAGTCTTGTGTCGTGGGTATCAGGAACTATGAGAGTCTTTTCAGTGTCACAAACACCCAGACCCGGAAGAAATATTTGTGGGCCGCACAAACATTTATCTCGGTGCGGGGATCGAACCCGCGGCCTCTCGTTTCACAGGCGGCGTCTAACCAACTGCGTCACGGAGGCTGTCAAATAAATCGTTAGTTTCCGAAAACCGTGCGAAGCTGGACCGGGCCGCTAGTAATATATAATAGGTACCTCTATAAAACACGCACTCATCACAGCATCGACAATGCGTGTAGTCGGCGGGAAGGAATAAAGTCCGCCATTTTCCATACTTGCGGTCGCAGTACGTCCCGTACTCTGAGGGGTGCACTCTTCTCTCTCTAAACATATGAGGCATTTTAGAAATATAAATAAGTATACAAATGACGCTTCCGAGCTATTAAAGGTTTGTTTTTATTGCATAGTTCCAATAAACGAACAAACAAGTCACTTGATGGTAGTGGATTACTGCCCTCCATTAAAATCCCCAATGCAAGGATCATGGATGTGCTGACGGCCCATCAAATCGGGAGGCGAGCGGGAAGGAAAAAGGATGGGTAGAGAAAAGGGGAATTGGGCATCCGGAATTTCACACACCGAACGAAACGTGATAGCAAAGGTGGCGCTTCACGTCGATTACCTTAATGACAGTGGTACCGCCCTGGACGAAACCGCCATTTATGCTGGGTCATAAAATATCTTCGGCAGTGTCACTTCCTGTGGCTGCAGAGATTGGCACAGAGAGAGGGAGTCAAGATGGATGAAGAAATTCAAAAATAGAAGATTCAAGACCTTTATAACGATGAGAGTTAGTTAAATGTCTCTTGACGATCGGTAGTTTTCTTGGTCTTCTACTCACTACTAGATATCAGAAAAATAACAGTTGTGTTATTATATGAAATACGACGACTTACTGACAAGAGTCCCGGAATAATTCACATTCTGTCAGGTTGTTGAAGTGAGCGCATTGAGGGCACAGCTGACGATCTGTTGGTAGAGAAAATGTTACACGGTTGATACTACAGCGCTTATTAATAACGCCATCTATTGACAACTGTTCAAAAATACTCTTTCATGGACTGTTGATTGGCCCGCCCTCACATCCAAATTGCAACTTTTGTAAGCCAGGCACGCAGGCTGAGTATTGAAGCTCAGCGAGTCTTCGGGAATGTCTAACTTGTCTTTAATCCGCAATGAAATCAATCACAACGTTAAATTATTAAGAGTTGGAAATAAATTATTATTCTATTAAAACGCCAGTCTGATCAAAACCGAATATCCATCGGCCAACCCAACCAACCCCTAATAATACAAACTTGCTTCGCTCCCTATTACGAGTTTTTCACTAGTGGTAAGTCCCTCATATCTGAGAGGCTGCCTGGGTACCACGGCGATGTCTATTTCTTTCACCTCACAGCAGTGTAGATGCACTGTTGTGTTCCGGTTTAAAGGTGATTTCAAGCCAGAGTAACAACTGGGCATATTGAAACATAACTTCTTACGTCTCAGGATGGCGAGCCAGTGGAATACCAAGCAATTCTTTGTAATTCATGGTTTTGGTATTGTCCTTGAGCGGTAGTATCGCTTATCGGGCTTGGTCGAATAGTATGTTCGTCTCACCATCCATTGCAATAAAAAAAACTAATTTCGGTGGAAGTACTATCAAATCTACACTGCAATAACTATTTTAAACTTTGTACTTTGTTGTGCCAGTATGAAGAATATCAGATATAAGTAAAAACTAACCAATCCTAGTCTTGCAGATAGGTCTAATAGTCCTACGACTAGGTAGCTTCACCACCGTCGTGTCTGGACTGGTCTTCTCGCACTTCTCGTAGTCTACGCCCATCTCGTTGGAGCGGACCAGAGACAATATCTCCGTCTCGCGCCAGAACTCGCTCGTGTCCTTGTCTATGTCCACTAGCATTATGAATGGCAGGTACTGAATGGACAAAAAGGAGGTAAAGAAAGAATTATTTATTTGTAACAAGCAGCAACAGCACCAACCCGCACTAGACCAGCGTGGTGAACTATATATGTATATATGGTGGACTATACCCTTCTCAATCGTATTCTGGATTAGAGAGGAGGCCCGAGCCCTGCAGTGGGACATATATGGGCTTATATAGAACAAGCAGGAATAACTTAACTTTTTTTAACGTATATACATAAAGGTGCTTGTTACAAATGAAGTCGGTTAAAATGGACCACACTCAGCGTGTGCTGAGGTTACCAGCTCTGTTCTTCCTTGTGGCCGTAACGTGATATCACGGGCGTCAAATAAATAAAAAAAGGTTAGATAGGTGGTTGAGGACAGATGAGAGGAGCCAAGGAATTGCAGGCCCATGTCCAACCGTGGGGTGCTGGGAATGCTTTAGACTTGTGATGATGATAATGAAATACCGGGAATTTTCTGCGTATCACCAATAAGTCAATAAGAGGGCTTCAATTTAACTTCCTTGGTCTTTTGTATTCAAACCTCTTAATCAGGCAAATTATTAAGCTTCCAAAGTAACCAATAACAGAATAACTATCCAATAGATAAGGTCGTTGAATAATAGAGTTTAGTAGCGGACAACAAGACTCTAAATAGTTACAAGGCTTTGCTTCCGAAGAGTATAATTAATTTGGAAAGCACGATGCTTTGATGGTCAGATACAAGATGGTTGGATGAACAATGAATTGCTAAATAATCTAATAAATTCGTGAGCCTCGTAGAAGAATCACAAAAAAAGAATACTGAATTTCAGTAACAAAGATACCTTTAAATCTCTAGTAGTTTTGTTAGTAATTACTCTCATTTTAGGATCTAAAGATAGGACTGGCACCACGCTCTTTCCCGTCGCATACTGTAAAACTATTAACAAATGTAAACTACAAAATAATAAATATATTTTCATGATTTCTTTTACAATACATTGATAGAAAAGTACTTTTAGTGTGAAAGATGGGTGACAGATTTTAAGGTGATAGAAGTGTCAAGATTCGTTTACAGCCAGCTTAAATATTAAAACATTTGATATCAAAGAAGTTTCTAGTGTCTCCTCCAGATCCAAAATTGCTATGAATAGCGAGACGAGCATGCCATTCGCCTGATGGTAAACGATACGACCGCTCATGAACAGTAGCAAAACCAAACAGCACCTCGAATTATCCTCAGACTATGTCTATCATATAATACATCAAGGTATATCAAGACTGCTACCGAAAACGAAACCGGGTGGTAGTTTAAGCGACTTCAGACACAATGCAACAGAAAAAGTTGCAAAAAAAAGTGACAATTTTTTTTTGTTATTTTTTTCCTATGACCATATTTGGGTGGTAAATACATTTTTTCCTAAAGTAATAGTGTTTACCCTCTTATTTATAAATAATCTAGGGTATAAAAGTGTTTAAATTATTATTTTAGCAAAAACTATGGATTTACCACCCAAAAATGACGATATTTAAAAAATCATAAAAAATAATTGTCGCGTTTCTTTGCGAATTTTTAAATACATTGTGTTTGTAGTCACTAAAACTACCACCCGGCTTCGTTTTCGGTAGCAGTCTTGAGATACCCGGTATATCCAGTAGTTACTCTGGCTACAATATCCTTCAAACCGAAACACAAAAGTGCACTTACACTGCTGTGTGGCGGGAGAAATAGACATTGCGGTCGTACCTACCCAGGCAGCCTCTTACATATGAGAGACCTACCACCAGTAAAATACCTACAAACAAGGGTGGATCCAGATTTCAAACCAGAGGAGGGGTCATATAGTTCTTGTCAGAACACTGAGTACGGTTTCAATACTCGAATTCGTAATAATGATTTTACTTCATTTATCGACATACAAATGATTTATTGTACTTATAAATTGTATCAACAAGATAATAGATACATTCTGTTAATCTACAGCCAGGCCAGGTCATGACCCCCATACCCCTATATCCGCCATTGTCTACAAATATAGATATACCCATATAGTAAAATTAGGCTATGGAAAATGTATTCCATAGGGCATACATGTATGGACATGAGATATTTCATTTGTGGTGTGAGTTTGTCTGCGGAAAAGCGTTGTGATGGAACGTTGTGGAATGAAAGTGGATATAGCAACAAGAATTAAGAAAGAAAGACTAAGATGATTTGTTAATATAGAGGATGAAATAAAGTCGATTTACGAATCAGCTGTAAGAGAGTGGGGAACATAGAGAAAATAAACACTACGTTAGTCTGGAAGGTAGAGTCGGTCTGGTCGGTAAGGTAAGGGGTCGATCCTTACTTCAAACAAATCATTGACACAAAGGTCGGATTAGTTCTCTAAACCAACGAGCATGCACAAAGATATTGATGATAATAAATGAAGCGATAATGGTAGGCAGAAGAGGAAACTTGAACTTGAGAAGGATGAAGGTTATATGTGTAAGGTGCGTTGGGGTAACAATGTAATAGCAGAGTGTAAGATAAGTACCTTACCTTCCGTCCTTGTATTGCGGTGTTACCCCAATGCACCTATTTAATTAAACTATTAAAATGTTTGGTAAAGAAATTACCGAAACACCTTCGTAATTATCCTAAATATTATTTAAAAAAGAAATAAAATATACACATTCCCAGACACATTTATTCATGTAAATCACGTTATACAAAAGTGGTCAACTAAATTGTAAACTATTTGTAGGTTAGAAACAACCTTTCGACACCTCCACCATACAACATTACTCAATAAATAAAATCATTTGAGTACATCTCATGATAATGTTAGGTATATGTTAATCAATAATAAGGAATTGGCGTATACAAACGCGATGATTAAAATATGCATAAACTCACGCCTTTTACCCAGAAGAGGTAGGCAGAGGAGCACCATGTTTCGCCTTGTATGTTCCCTCCCATGATATGATAGGTGACGAGCCTACACCATATCGGACACAAATTGCTAACTCCGGGCTGATAATAATGAATTAAAAAATACACTATAATTTCGCCCAACCCGGGATTCGAACCCGAAACCTCCGTTTTGTGATCATAACGTAGAACAATAAGGCACCGAAGCAGAGAACGGTGATGTTTAAAATATTAAGTTTATTATTCGGAAATTTGTTAAATCATAACATGGGACACGCATAAAAATTAAATTGGACAATGTACGTATACATTTGGAAACAGTTGAAAAACATGTATTGTTAAATACTAACGTAAGGACATTGGATAAGGATCCATAAATAGTTTTAAACCCTTTTTGCACGATTATGAATTTTAACTATCTATGAATAATTGAATAAAGATATGTACCAAAATCAATAGATAAAGACTACGCAATTTGGTCACGTTCTAAGAAAACAGGATGATAATGCTTTCAATATCACGAGACAAGAAATAGACCCGCGTTCATTTTTTCTCTTTCACACTTAAAAATACAATTTTATATAAAGTTAAACCATAGGTAAAATTTATTCTAACTTTCTAATAGACAATGACTAGAATTGATCTTTTTTTTTTTGTTTGTTTGAATGGCGAGACGAGCATGAAATTCGCCTGATGGTAAGCGATACGACCGCTCATCGGCAGTACCAAAACCAAGCACCATGATTACAAAACACTTGGCATTCCACTGCGCTCGCCATCCTGAGACATAAGATGTTAAGTCTCATTATGTCCCGGAGCTACTCTATATTTTGTGAATGTACAATATTTAACACTTCGAGTATTTATACTATAGAGGAAGCTACTTCAAAAACGTAGATAAAAATGCTAGCTCACCGCTTTTTCTGCCGTCCTATTGGCTGATATTTGACAGGTTGTCCAACATGCACGAATTACTTAGAAAAGATAAAGAAATAGTTTGGTCCATTTAATCCCAAACAAACGTTTTAAAAGGATAATACCGAAATATGCTTTCTGTTATCAAAGGAATTTATATCAATTTTAAATAATTAGTTAAATTTTCACTAATATAAGAGAGCGTAGATATTTTCTTGTTCGTAATGTTACCAACATTTGAAGACGCAAATGTATGACAGCGCTCCCTCTATATTATAAATACTCTAAGTATGGGATATAACATGGTGAGAAAACTTTATCTATTATCTATTTTTGTAAACGTGAAGGCAGTGTATTTTAGGAACTTCTATCAAGTCGTCATATAATTGTCTATTTCTTTAATGGTTCAGGCCCTTTTTAGGGAAGAATAGATAATATAATATGTATACCCTATTATGAACCCATAAATTAATATTATGATTTTATAATCACTGATTGTGTCCATTCAGATTCCTTTTTTTGTAATTATGTCATCCATGGAAAACATTAATTGTTTTATATCTACAACTATTTTAAAGTAAAGAAAATATTATACCCTGGTAAAATTTCACAATATCGCTTTTGGAATTTCACGTTTCTCAAGTTATTAAGTTTGTGACTAGAAAAATAATAACATAAAACAAAACAAAAATGGTTACCCAAAAATAATGCCCTTTTCGTTCGCTTCTAACTTTAGAAAGTTCTAGTACATAAGGACTAAAAAATTCTTTAATAAATGAATTTTCATGGCAATGAAAACGAATAAATGGAAAAGTATTTTTGAAAGGCCAATACTATGTCATTGCAAATAGCATGCCGCAGTAATTAAAATCACGTAAAAGATCTGGAAATAAATCCTAAAAGTTTTCTAGGAATGGCATGTCGCTTACCTAAATCTAAAAGAGTAGTAGAACACACATAGGACATTCCAAGTGATTCAACGACAAAGAAAATGAGTAAACTTTTATCTAATAAAGTCTCAGAATGTATCGTTCAAATATGTATTTAGACAAAGCTTAATAAAACCTAAAATTGCATCTTCATTACAGTCAGAACTATTGACAATATAACATACATAAAGTAAGAAATATATCTTGCCGTTTGAAGCAATATTTCGGTTATTAGTCTGCTTTGTACTTGCCAATTTACTGAAATTTAAAAATAAGGTTTTACACGGGCTTTATTCACCACTAGTGTTACCTGTTTACAAAATATCAACCTATTCAAAAAAAGAACACAAATTTCACACATGGCAACCCAATCTTTTACATTCCACATTCAAAAATCCGAAAATTCGACACACGCCACTACAAACTAACGAGATTCCTCTAATCTACAAAGGTTTTCATCGTATGCTCGTCCTAAGATCCATGAGAGCACTGGCAGTGATAACCCCATGACGTTGTTTTACGCAACCATAATCAGCATCGCCTATAGTAATAGTGGAGAAAGACGTAGAATTCCGTCGTTGCTGGACCGTCTTTTTCCCGCCACTGACAACGCCCGTTTCTGATGGACTTTGACGGGTCACTGGCTGGAAATAATCGCCATGGCAATTCGTCTCCATCCAGTCGTGTCTATGGTCGAAGACTTTGGTCGCTCGTAAGGGTTTAGCCACACTCTGTTCTGAACGGTACTCCTTGATCGGTCGTTCTGGTTGCTTGGTCGTTTTTGGGCGGGTTTTCTGGTCAGCGGAGACGCTGTGCTTGCTTTTAGTGTAAGATTTTGATAGTTCTGTTTCTTGGAAGTTCTTGCTGCTTTTTGTCATCGTTGAGGGCAGAGGATGCGTTTTGTTGCTGCAAATTAAATTCATTTTTTATTGTGATAACATTAACTTCTCAATCAATTTGTCATTTGGCGATATATTATAATTTACGAAGCATAAAGTGCAACATAAAAATGGCATAGAGGAAGGCGAAATCTTATAAAATTAAAAGCGACATTATTCTACATTTTCCAAATTTCAAATTATTTGTGTTGAATTTTGTGAGAACTTTTCAATTTTTTTTTTTCACCCTTATTCAGCTAATGCGACCTGTCTACTTGTATAGATATAAGACGACTCACCTAGAGTGTGACTTCCTAGCCTGCTGTCCATTGAACCCGTGCGATCCTTTAGCCATGATGCTGTACAGTTTGTTCCTGTAGTCGTCTACGGACATCTGCTTATCATCACGCAGGGGTAGCAGCACATCCGAGGGTAATGTCGGCTCGTCGCGCTCGCGGTGAAACCTAAGAGAAATATTAGGATTTTTACAGGCTATTCTTTGTATAACCATGGACTGATTAGAATAGCACTGTGACGGCCTCCGAGCCTCCGTGGCGCAGTTGATTTGACGCCGGCTGGGAAACGAGAGGCCTTGGGTTCGATCCCCGCACCGGGATAAATATTAGTGTGATGAGTGATCCACAAGTATGTATGTCGGGTCTGGGTGTTTGTGAGACCGAAAAGTCTCTCGTAGTTCCTGATACCCACGACACAAGACTCGATCTTAGTGTGGAGGCAGGAATATGTATGTGACTGTTGTGTGTTATTTTTATATTTACTGTTGGATTTTTTAAGATTTTGTAAAACAGAGTCTTACTATATAGGTATAATACGATATAACCAGGTTGATAGCTCTTTCTTAGTAATCTTACGGGATATAACAGTATTATAACAGTTTTAGTGTGCGGTCAGTACCCCAAGCAGGAACATTTGGCTCTATAGTATAGTAATGGTAATAGTAAAATTTTGTATGGGAATTTGAACAGCGCCATTGTGAGCGTATTTGGAACTAAATTATGGCAGCGGGAAACGTTTACGATACTATAGTATGGTAATAACGATAGTTTTACTATACAAATGTATAAAAAGTGGTAGCAGGAATCATTCTTGACGTATAGTATCGCCGATTTACTATCGAGAAATACGATTGTTTTGTCACCGACATTTTTACCGTGAGAACATTATCGAGAGTATATTTTTGTATTTCTACACATCGAATTAAGGGAAAATGTGTTAATTACGGTTATGCTTAGTGTTTCGCGATGCCTTAGGGTTATTGTGTGTAATTATCTACTCCGTATTTCGCTAATAATATGAAATTCAATGATGCGATATGAAGTTACAATTATTGTGATACCTAACTCAAATATGAAGGTTATTTCTTAGACGATGGACTGTTTGGAATCGGAGCAACGAACTTGGGAATTTTGTGAAAAAGTATGAGTTTATAGAAAGTCTGGAATTTATTGTAGTTAGAAACATACCTAACCTAAACCTGTAAAAAACTTATAAATAAAATATTTACACGGAACTTTGATTTTCGTTTTGCGTACCTACTTGATCATTTTATGTTATAAGCTTATTTCAATGTATAGTCGAGCAAGCTCTTAGGACAGAGAAGTGTGAGCATATAATATGTGAAAATAATTGCCGAGGAACTTAACGAGCAAAAATACAGAGAATACTTTCATAAAGCTCTCCTCCTTAAAAATGTAGAGGGATTTTATAAAACATATATATGTATCTTTATCTATAACCCATATAATATGAGAGTTATTATTTTGCATTAATTGATAAGTGAAAACCGCTAATGTGTGACAACTAATAAAAAAATTGCTACGTTCGGAAATCTAAACGCATAATTAATTGTAGTCATTTTTGTATATGCGGAATAAAAGCAATAAATATGTATTTGATTATTAATTTATTCCCATAACCTTTCTACGCGACATTAATGCATGTTTTATATTTGTTTGTTATTTTATAATGATAATAAATTAATTTACCCACGTAGTGAATGGCAATTCCGCACGAATCATTCAGTAACATTCGTTCATTACCCTAGGTTATCTGTCACTATCGTAACGTAATAGTATCGAGTTCACGAGAGTATGGTTAAACGATTCATGCTACCGATATGGAGTAGTAATAGTATAGTAATCGTTGTCACCATACTATTACTATACGATACTTCAAAATGTTTCTGCTTAGGGTACAGGACTATGTATGTTATTATTAGTTAATGATAAATATGTAATATGCTGAGATGCAACCGGATTGAAACGATGGTTATTTCGCAATAATCTTTATTTAACATGACTTATGTCAAACGCAATAGCCAGCAGGCTCCCACCATGGAGGTCCATACTTGGGTGAACATAACAGTTAAAACCTTACTTGGCAACATATTCCTGCCCCAGCGCCCGTTCAGCGCTGAGCCTCCTGGCGGGGTTGAAGACCAGCAGCCGCTGCACCAGGTCGGCGGCGTCGCGCGGCGCGCACGACAGCAGCGCCGGCAGCGAAGCCCCCGCGCCGCCGCCCCCCGCGCCCCCCGTCGCATGCTCGCGGATCAATGAGGACCCGTAGCCGCTGCATACTGCTGCTATGTCTGGATAAAGAGTATTGTTTAGACTTTTAGAGGGAGTATCATAAATTGACGTCTTCAAAAACGTATATATTTTCTTGATCGTAGCGCTGCTATAAAGGCGGAATCATATTACTGAAACGCCACGCCACCTAACCCGACGCGACACATGTTGAATCGAATCAAATCGTAGTATTTTCTATGACTAGAACCACACTACAAACACGCGATGCAACGCGATACACAGCTACGCTGTATTGCAGCATACAGCTGGATCATTGTAGCCTGGCCATTTAGCATTATATTATTAACTTGTATATTTATATTACTGTTTTGTTATGGTGGCCACGCTACAATAGATGTATTTTCTTTCTTCTTTCTTTCTTTCAGGTATCAGTGAAGTCTCTTCGTCGTGCTAGCAACAAGTTCTTGACCTATTGTACAATACTTTTATTTCGAATGATATCCCTGTAATTATGTCTCCTTACCCTCCGATGACGGTCGTGGCAGAGCCGCCATGATCCTCTCGATCTGGTTGACGGTGGAGGTGCCGGGGAACAGCGGCTGTCCCACCAGCATCTCGCCCAGGATACAGCCGAGGGACCACATGTCTATACCCTTGGTGTAGCTGTGGGATAGAACAGCTTTCGATTAACAACTGCTGAAGGTTAATAGTATAAGAAATAGATTCAAATGTTTTGTTTCAACATTAAAAGTAGGTATTAAAAAAAATAAAATGAGGAGTTTGTGGCGTTTCCCAACGATGCAGGAATAAATTTCGAGAAGGAGTTTGACATCTCTCGAAATTTATTCCTGTTTCCATGGTGACGGACGGCTTTTGATATGGGATTCAATTTGTTGTAGGGGAAGGCCGGGTAAAGTGGATACCTTAAGGTATTTAAGGTTATAGCAGAAAATGTATACAATACAAAATCAAAATAATTATCAGAAACCAGTCTTTATTTATTGCTCGTACAAATACGGACATCAGTTACCATTAATATTTAAACAATAATCAACTACAATTAAAATTTAAAAAAGAATGAAATTATTCGCTTTGCCCGGTACCCCGGGTAAAGCGGATACAGTACTTGGGTAAAGCGAATACCCATATTTAATCTCTGAAAACAAAAAAATAACTTTGATAAACTGAAAAAAAAAACTTAACCTATACAATATTTGCCTATCATATACAAGGTCGCATAAGCCAAACCATACTTTTTAGCTGTGCTTTTTATTGATTCTCCAACTCTGCACAAACCAATAGCCGTTTGAATAGCATTTTTTACTGGTGGTAGGTCTCATATGTGAGAGGCCATCTGGGTGGGTACCACCGCAGTGTCTATTTCTACCGTCAAACAGCAGTGTAAATGCACTGTTGTGTTTCGGATTGAAGGGCATTGTAGCCAGAATAACTACTGGACATATTGAGACTTAACATCTTATGTCTCAGGATGGTGAGCGCAGTGGAATGCCAAGCATTGTTTTGTAATTCAAGGTATTATTTGGTATTGCTACTGTTTATGAGCGGTCGTATCGCTTACCATCAGGCGAACGGCATGCTCGTCTCGCTATTCATCGTAATAAAAAAAAAAATCATCCCACGTCCCTTGCTTAGATTTTTTTTAATATTTATTCACCATCTGAAACAAATAAAATACATGTTTAGACTTCGATCAAATATACACTAGATACAACATGAGCGCTTAGAAAATGGCACCAAAAAAGAGTGCTTAAGCACTCTTTCGCCTTCAGTCACGCACCGACCGTTGCATCTAAAACGTCGTAAAACTTTAGACAATATTATTTGAAAAGCTACTTTAAGATCCAGGAATAAGGTGGAATTTGTGTTAATATATTTGGAATATGTGATCTTTTTGTTTACTTTTTTTAATGTCATGCATCGGTGCCACTTTTTAACAGAACTTTTACAGGGAACTGTGTATCTAGTGTATATTTGATCGAAGTGTTTAGATAATAAGTCACCAATGAGAAATGGCAGGCAAAGTAAATAGGGCAAAGTGGACCATATCCACTTTGCCCTATTCACTTTGCCCGACTAGGTAAGTTTTGAGGTTAACACAATTTATACAGAAACTAATAATTATGCCTTTCTGTTAAATATACTATAAAAAACTACTTTGATATGCTACCAAATTAAGACATTCGTATAAATAAAAAACTAGTAATACAGGAGAATTGATCAATGTACTTACCGCGTAAAATCAATCTTTTATTTACGAAAACACAAATCTCCACTCCGCGGATGGGACGCGACGCGGACCCTCGCTTCTATGTTTGCCGCGTATTAAACCAAGATGGCTAAACGTAACAGTGGTGGCGTGTTGAATGAAAAAATAATAATTTAGGAATAGTGGGGAGTATTCGCTTTGCCTGGGGTATTCACTTTACCCGGCCTTCCCCTAAATGGCTAAGTTCAACGCTCATATAATTTAATATAAATACTTAACGTTAAGAAGCGTTCATGAAGTTATTATTCGGCTTCTTCGGGGGCCGCGAAACGTCCCGAAAAGTTAAAAAGTTGCACATAGGTACTTTTCTTATTGGTGTTAAAAAACGGTGTTGATAGTCAATCACCACAGACTATAACGATAAAGGAAAACATCGTGAGGAAACCTGCAGACCATAGCGAAGTAAGAATTTCTATGGTATGTAAAGTCCGCTAACCCGCACTAGGCCAGCGTGGTGGACATGGCCTAACCACTATCAATCGTACTCTCGATTGTAGAAGAGGCCCGTGCCATGCAGTGGGACGTATAAGGGCTGATACACTACAACAATTGCGTAATGTTTATATATTCCACAAATATTTAGTTCGGATCTGGTGGTTGTGAGGTCAAAAAATCGATTAAAATTCGTGATAACCACGATACAAGACTTGTATCTTGGTAGAGTCACAGCTCTGATTCTGACTGTTGGGTGTAATATCTAATTTATGAATATACTATGTATTTTCATCGACAATCCACTTACTTCTTACTAGCGATGAGTATTTCCGGAGCTCTGTACCACCGCGTGGCTACGTAGTCAGTGAGGCAAGGGTCGGCGCCCTCCTCGCCTCCAGAATAAAGACTCGAAACAGAACGGGCCAGCCCAAAGTCTGCTAGCTTCACTCTGTAACAAAATAAATAAACTTTATACCCCCGACGTCAAATACGGTAGGCGCATATGTAACATAATTTCGGAGACATTTTTTGACACCCTCCGTAGCTCAGTCGGTTAAACGCCGTCTGTGAAACGAAGAGCCGCGGGTACGATCCCCGCACCGAGAGAAATATTTGTGCAGCCCGTGAATATTTCTTTCGGGTCTGGGTGTTTGTGACACTGGAAAGACTCTCATAGCTCCTGATACCCACGACACAAGACACGATCTAAGTGTGAGTACAGGACTATGTATGTGACTGTTTGGTTTTATTTATTTCATTTGTTAAACCATGTTTTTATGCCCGGTTGCGTGATGGTAAGATATTTGCTTGCGCCCTGACAATAACGAATTGGAAAGAGTACACTTTTTGGAACGTAAGTGTATTGGTAAGTAAGAAACAATCATGCACTCAATTAGGTGGTCTATTTTTTACATATATAAAGTCACGCCTTATTCCCAGACGGGTTTAGCAGAGGTGCTAGTTACAACTAGTACCCACGAGTCGCCTTGTGTATTCCGTCCTACAATTTAGGGGCAATCCTATCGCCATATAAGGCACAAATTTCTGACTCCGGACTGATAATGAATGGAACATCCACTGTTTTTTTATCGTATAAAAAGACGTAAAGCAATCTTTATTCGTTTGGCATCAACAAATAATGTCATTTATTTAATAATCAGCACACGACATGCTATTGCTATTGAACAAAATAACTGAAGCTAAAAGTAAATAAAAATAATTAAAACCTCTATGTACTAACCTGCAAGCGCTGTCAATAAGCACGTTGCTAGGCTTCTGATCCCTGTGTATCACATTACCAGAGTGTATGTACTTGGTCGCCTTAAGCATCTGATACATTATGTATCTCTTGTGTATGTCCTTCAGTATGTTCCCTCGCTTGATCACGTTGTGAAGGTCTGTCTCCATGTATTCGAAGCCGAGGTAGATGTCGCGATTGTTCAGGGCCCTTGATAAGAAGCAAAAAGTATTAATAATAAATATTAAGACACAACTCAATGATAATTAGTCTTACATGACGCTGTTAACTATGTAGTCATCTCACTTGATGTTAATATTATATAGATTGGTTCCCAAGATACTGGCACGCCTAGTTCGGGACCAATAGAAATAAGACATACAGTATATAATTCACTTTTGGATACAAATAAATAATTCTTATTCTTATAACTGCCAACATCTTCATTTGCGAGCTTAAATCCCAGGGCATACCTTTGACTTTTCAGTCATGTGTGTATTGGTAATCCATCACTACTGTAATAGTGAAGGAACATCGTGAGGAAACCTGCATACTATAGCGATTCGTAAAAATATCTATGTTAGGTATGTAAAATCAGCCAACCTGCACTAAGCCAGCGTTGGGAAATATATCAATTGTATTCTTGATTGTATAGAAGGCCCGTGCCCTGCAATTGGACCTATTACCTATATGGGCTAACATAGAAACATACAAAATGACTACTTCTTTTATAGGTATTTATTAACAAAAGAAGCATATTTGCAAGTGATTCAGCACCTTCAATATTAATGCCATGAGGTTCTGACCTTCAGTGAATGACTACGACTTTTTTCTTAAAGGGATATTGATTAAATAATAGCACGATTGTTAAAGACATCGATTAAAATTTCCTCGACCTAAACTACACTAGTCATTTTATATGTCTAGGTAAACTGCTCCTTTTTTGATAGGCATAATAAGTTTGGTATAAATATGTTTCGAATCTTGGATTAGGATTTTACACCCGAGCCATTTTAATCTGTAAAATCTGCAGTATAGGTTCTAAAATACATTACGCTAGGATATAATTATTTGATCTGATATGTGGTAGTATACGAGTATCCAAGGCATTTGGAGACAATAATGTTAATCTGTATCAGCCCATATATGTCCCACTGCAGCACATGGGCCTCCTCTTCAGTCGAAAGTACGATTCAGAGGGGAGACACAATTAAAAAACGGCAATAAGCTTAGAAAATGTAATGTGGTATCCCATTTTACGAAATTCGAGAAACGTTGGTATTATTTAAGGTCCTCTTGAGAGACAATTCCGCCATCATTGTAAAAGACGCCATGTATGGGTATACGGGGAGGTCTGAAGCGATTCAGACTAGAGGGCTTTAGGCCCAAGTGTACCAAGCTGAACAAGTTCAGGTTGTACCTAAATAAGGTTGTGAGAGAATTTATAATGAAATAAAAAAAGCGAAGCGACAGCTGTAAAGTAATCGAAACGTCAGGAAGTTAAAATTAAACTAAATCCGCGATAAAATCAGTAAATAACAATTTTATTTCAATGTAAAACATTGGCGTAAATCTAAGAAACCTTTAGGTATCTATAGAATATATTTTAAAATTCTTATAGAGCACTCTGAAGTATTATATTTTCCTTCCAAGGTTTCGTTTGCCAGTAAATGGAAAAAGTATTAATAGAACAAACATATTTAACAATTCAGAAGCCTCAGCTGCACGAGGGTAACTTGCTTTACTGCGACCTACTTGGCTCATTGCCTTAACCACGATATTACTTAAATAATTGAGGAAGTCATGAAACTTAGTATCAAATATATTAAAATACTCACCGATGTATGCTGTGCAATTTCACGATATTGGGATGGTTTCGAAAAGACTGCAAGAATATGATCTCTCTAAACGTTCTCTGAGCGTCGGTTTGGTTTCGAAAAGCGTCGAAAATCTTCTTTATAGCAACTACTTCTTTAGTCTTCTTGTCTATAGCCTTCCACACTATCCCGTAAGCGCCTTTACCAAGTCTCTTCTTAATATCAAACCGTTTGAGGATATGTTCGTCAATTTCCGACATGTTTTTTTCCGGGGTTTTTTTCTGTGTCTGTTTTGGTGCTGCATCTTTCTTCTTCTCAATTTTAACTTGATTTTGACTCATCTGTACGAAGTTTATCACGCCAGGCACCGAACGTTAGACACTGTAAATATATTTACGATTTTGCGACGTCGCCGAGCATGTTATGGGACACGAAATGTAAATTTAAGTGATTTGAATATCACAAGCGTGACTCGTTGTAAATTATTGATTATACACTAAGCGATGACGATCGATCAGTTATTAATTATTAGTTGTTGTTGTAATTATTGTAAATACTCACGTATGTACCTTCCGATTTTCATCTTCCGTTTGTTTAAATTTATTTACTTTTTCAATATCCGCGACGTTTGGTTTGTCAGGCGTGTTTCATTTGTTTACGGGGGCTAAACAATTGCGTCGTCATGGCAACGCGTGCTGTCAACTCGGCCAATATAAAATGTATAATCGATATGACAATGATCGGAATTATAATCGATAATTAGGTCATGTTTATTACCCTTGCTATAGTGACGGGGCTAAACGCTAAAATTAAATACAACACAGTGCGCGCGACTTTGTCTGTTTCTGTGTTCAATTAATTTATATAGAAAAAAATCTTTTGTTTTTTCAATCTAGTTAGCCAAGTATGTACTACAAAACCAAATTATTAACATAATATTTACCAAATTTTAAATAAAATGTGTAGTCATGCATCGGTGCCACTTTTTAACAGAACTTTTACAGGGAACTGTGTATCTAGTGTATATTTGATCGAAGAATTTAAATAATGTAAAAAAGTATGTGTGTGTGTTCACAAATAACAGCAGTAACTAACTTAAAAAAAATCATTATTACGCATTCAAGCATTGAAATCGGATCCAGTGTACTGAACAAGAACTATATGACCCCCCCCCCCCCCCCCCTCCTGTCGTAAAAGCTACATCCGCCCTTGGCTGCATCCAGCAACTTCGTATTCCGAAGAGAAAGGAGAGAGATAGAGAGATTTTATAATGTAGACTATGTGCGTTTATATCTTTACTAGCGGTCGGGCCCGGCTCCGCCCGAGTGCATACACGTTTTAAAATGGCGGTCAAAATGTTTAATTCTGACTATCAGTTTAGAATATAGACCAATCGGAACACGGAAAACGAACAAAATTTCCTCGTATTTGCTAGAAATATCACTACTGCTTTCCTTCTATAGGTCATAGCATGATATATAGCCTATAGCCTTCCTCGATAAATGGACTACCCATCACTGAAAGAATCATTCAAATCGGACCAGTAGTTCCAGAGATTAGCGCGTTCAAACAAACAAACAAACTCTGCAGCTTTATAATATTAGTATAGATGTGTGTTTTTATGTAGCCAGTCAGCCTAAACTGAAGGGACTCCTGTAATCCGTTTCGTAGTAGTGAGTCCAAACCGCAACTCCCTTGCGTGAGCCGCTATGACATGCTTTTAATAATCGACGATGCTTGCTGTCATAACGGATACGATTTACGAATTTCCTGCCAATTTTTAAAATGTCTTTGTTATTCACAACTATTTTAAGGTATTTTGCTTGGAAAGCGCCGGCTAGTTAAATATTGGTATCTATTTTCGGAGACATGTGTGTATTGATAGTCAATCACCACGCACTAAAACGGTGAAGGAAAATATCGTGAGGAAATCTGCATACCATAGGGATTTATAACAATTTATATGGTATGTAAGTCCGCCAACCCGCACTAGGCCAGCGTGGTGGACTATATGGCCTAACCACTCTCAATCGTACTGTCGATTGTAGAGTAGGCCCGTGCGCTGCAGTGGGACGTATACGGGCTGATATAGATAGATAGATATAGATCTATTTGGATGGTGACCATAACACGATGATTTTGAACCCGTCAATGAGCCACATAATAATGTAGCTTTTTGCATTCACCTTGTATATGCGAATTCGTGCATACCAGAACAACTTTACCAACCGGAGATGGCTATCTCATGCTTTTAGTGGATACTTTAATTGAATTTCAACGCATTTATCAGGTGCATTGGTCTTACTTTTCCAAGGCCGTATAATATTCTTTAAATTCTTTTATGGATGTAGAATATTGTAGTGGTAACAAAGAGGGCAGTAACTAAGTCAAAGGCGGCCATTTTTATTATAACGTAATGTAATGTTCTTTATCGAAAAACAGAACATACCGGACAAGAAAATACACTTCTAATTTACGTAGATTTATGAAACCTGTGTGTATTGATAGTCAATCACCACGCACTAAAAGCGGTGAAGGAAAAGATCGTGAGGAAACCTGCATACCATTGCGATTTATAAGAATTTCTATGGTATGTAAGTCCGCCAATCCGCACTAGGCCAGCGTGGTGGACTATATGGCCTAACCACTCTCAATCGTACTCTCGATTGTAGAGTAGGCCTGTGCCTTGCAGTGGGACGTATATGGGCTGATACAGATACAAATTATGAAACCTAGATAAGAAGCAAGCATATTTAACATACATTCCAAATCAGTTTTTTTTTTAAATGGACCCTTTTGAATTACTGCTCTCTTGATTACCACGGCAGAATGTGATGTGTTAGATATGGAGTACATATTTCTGACATGCGTAAGCTCGTAATACATATAATTATTAATCCATATGCTCACGCCCTTATCTTGGAAGGGGTGGGCATAGATGGTGCCACCGTTAAGTACCCACCAAGAAGCTTATACCCAAATGGAGATTGCATTCCCTATAAAACACTGAAGCTCAAAAATATCACCTTTTATGACGTTGCTTTTGCCTTCTATCTTTTTCTTTAGAGTGTAAATGAATGAACAAAAGGTCATGTTCATTCATTGTCACGTCAAACCTCCAAATACCACCCACATCACCTTGGAGGTTGGAAATCCACCACAGTACGTTTTTCCCGGCACTTTCTCCCACGTACTACAAATCTGTGGAACCAGTTGCCAGCGGGATCATTCCCGGACAGATACGACTTGGCGACCTTCAAAAAACGAGCGTATTCCCACCTCAAAGGCCGGCAACGCATCTCCATGCCCTTTGGTGTTGCAGATGTCCATGGGCAGCGGTGTTCACTTACCATCAGGTGAACCGCGTGCTCGTTTGCCCCCTATAACATAAAAAAAAAAAAAAAAAAAAAAGGTGATATTTTTGAGCTTCAGTGTTTTATAGGGAATGCAATCTCCATTTGGGTATAAGCTTCTTGGTACCCACAGTGCGTCGAACGAACGAACAAGCCAGGAATTTTCAGCTCCAAGGCTCTTTCCGACTTTTGAAATCGGAAAACTCATGCAAAGTGAATTCACTGGGAAACGAATACAGGACCACACAGTTCGAAGCCCGATGAGAAGAAATCTTTATAATTTGAAGTAAAACACGAAATAACTCAAATACTTATTTATTAAACTTTTAACAAGAGTTGAAGCGTTAATCACATTAAGTTCATGTTATATCAAATACATAGTTAACAAGAAATACATTACTACGTTAAAATTTACATTTTAGTTTAGTTAAATGGTTAATACTGATATTTCAAGCCACAATGTATTGAACCAAACATAACCAACAAAAAATGCTAAAAAAATATATTTCATTATTAAAAAATATCACAACTTAAAAATGGAACACAAAATGCGATAATAAAACGTAACAAAAAACAACCTAATTTGTAGAAAAGATATGGAGTATTCATAATCCCATCTACTTAAAGCTTGTAGCTATAAAAATGGCTAACACATAAGTAACTAAATATCTATAATATTATAAACATAGACTTAATATTTCCCAAAAAAAAAACTTTCCAATTTGCCTTCAAACTTTCGTGCCAATTTTAATTTGACAATATCCAGTCTATGGTCTATGTCTATGATTATAAATAAGTACAGATTATTTTCATTATTGTAAAGGCCATTATAAAACGAAAAAATATGGAATAAAAAAAATATTAATGTTATTTTTTCACTCAAATATTGCTACTTAAGCCTATGAACTGTAAAATGAGAATAACAAAATAAAATATGGAATTCAGCTATGGAAGAATCACTTAGAACTATTGACTATGAAATAGGAGATAGAGTAAGAAAAAGTCACGAAAAAGTACGCCGTTAGCGTCATAATACGTTCTCAAATCGATTTTTTTTTCAAAAAGATTATGATCACGCAAACTTTATCCTCATGCCTATATCCCATAAGACTAGGCAGAGACTATAAAGTTTATTTATAAGGTTTTGAAACCTATTTTAGCTGTCAATTGAAAGCTTTAATTGAGACCAATCTTTTCTTGGACTGATTTGAATTCTCGTTTAGATATTTAAATGATCCAATGTTATAAGACAATAAAAAACATTGACATAAAAATATATATTTTAACTTGGAAATGAGTAAATAAACTTTAATTCAAGAAATGGAAGAAGATATTAATCTTAAATAAGTACTAAAAACGTAAACCAATACAAAAGCAGTAAATATTTTCACAATAAACATTTTCGTACTCATTATACTAATGGCGCCTCTAGTGTTAAAACATAGCAACAATATATATTGCCTTCACTTAAAGCTATTTAATAACACGAAACACCTTTACTTTACTCGCTTCATTCTTCAGATATGATCCGAATACCACTTAATCCCTTTATTTACTAAATCGCACTATTATTACTTTTTTATTGCCTGCAGTTTAGCAATGGACATAAATATATGGACAGAGCGGAGAGCAGAAAATGTTCTGACGTAACTGGTGTTTGTACTTCTTATATAATAGAAAGTTGTTATATATTAAAAAGAATTATTTTTTGTGCCGCACCGTCAGCGTCACCGTCTCACGTGTTCCCTCCTTCCTATAATCCTGGGTCCTTCCACCGTAGTGTGAAGAGGCATCTTAGCAGGCCGGCATAATTGTTTCCATTGGCATGGGACTGCCGTCTGGTGCCAATGGATACTCGGCCTGGGCGGCATTTGCGCTTACCATCAAGTGCAATGTGGCCACTATGCCGGGCCAGAGTAAAAAAAAACATAATAATAATTAAATAACTAAAAAAATATCTATCATCGTTAAGAACAAATCTATTATCTAAAAAATCTTTCAATGTAGTTACGGCAATATCTAATAGATGGCGCGATTTTCATGAACATCTTAATGCTACTCCCAATGTACTGAAGGGCCTAGCCTTAGTTTTTAATCAATACATTTAGCTCATTTTTTAGAGTTTCCATTTAAAAATGTTGGGTTACTTTTCTATTTGCAAAACTTCCCTTGTATCGTGGTCTCGGTATATCATATCTTTGAATGAAGCGATCAATATCATAATAATCGGACTTAACTACATGGAACTTCGTTTTCTAATACTATTGAACCGGAATCAAAAGATATCCTTAAGTTAACAATTGAAACACGACGATAATTCGAAATATTAAAACGTTACGAGATTACGAGAATAATTTCGATAATGTGCAAATTCTAGAACTACAAATCTAGCCCGATCTAGGCGGCTAATCTAGAATTTTTTATTATCTGTGTTTATAATAAGATTTCAAAATCCGCGCATTACTATCCAACTAAACTAACAGGTACCGTTTGACGTTTCATACTTTTCAACTTTTTACAGGCGTAACTTACACAATTTCAATAACATTCTGCCTAAAACCATGGAATTGTGGCTTTACGGCAAGCGAAATCAAAATTGTCTGAGTTACGCCTGTCCAAATATGTTTAAAATTGAAAAATACGAAACGTCAAACGGTACCTATTAGTTTAATTGGAGTATAATATTTGTTATTATTTTACCTGAGAGGGAACAATTTTGAAATGAGACGGACTGCTATTATTTAACTTAAAAAGTGAGGCAAAGAATCATAAATATTTTATTTTTATTTGCACTAATCTCACTAAGTGTGGATATCCGTGTGCTGGCGACTTGCTTGACCTATCTTATCTAATTGTGCGTGTCAATTACTTTTACAAGCAAGTCCTCGATTTTTAGATTAATTAATAGTGTATCTTAAAACACAATTTGGACGTTACAATATATTATGATAATAACGAACACAGTGTCCGAAAATAATTATTTAAATATTTCATTAATTATGATAAATTGTATGTCAGGCCTAAGTTCACCAGAAGACTTCCTGTGGCTAAAGAGAAAAGAGAGGATTTCATATCATTCCATTTCATTTCGTTTAATTTAATTTTAACCAATTTCAGAATTTAAGTCAGAGCTTATACTATAGTCAGAGTAACCTATCGCGATCTATGACGTCATAAAACAAATGACTCCTTGTTATAAACACAGATAATTATGTAAAGGCACACGCCAGGTTATGGAACACGTTACAGCAGCAGTGGTGGGTGGATTTTCTTCTTCTCCTCCTCGTCTAGTCTACCTAGGTCGATTGAAGATGGTGTGGGTAGACCACAAGGCCATTCTAAGGACTCTGCCTCGTGGGTCATTATGTGCTCGGCTTCCACTAGAAATAATATCATTTTTGCTATACCGGGTATATCAAGACTGCTACCGAAAACGAAGCAGGGTGGTAGTTTTAGTGACTTCAAACAAAACGAACGAACCCGGCTTCGTTTTCGGTAGCAGTCTTGATATACGCTGTATATACAGGGACGGTGTTAGGGTAACGCGCGGTTCGTCGATGGCCCTAAGGCGCCAGTGTAAAAGTGCGCCGAATACCGAGGTTTACTGTAACCTATAGTGTATTTACTATCAATGATTTACTGTCTTTTGCTTGGATTTGGATTCATAAACTCAGTAACTCTTTTTGCCAAAAGGGGTGGACAGAGCAACCACGACACCCATGTTTCACATTGTGTGTTCTGTCATACGGTGTGAGATAGGGCGAGCCTATGGGCATTTGAAATTCAAGCGATTAGAGAGTCATCTCTCACCATAGATTCTTTTTTTGGATTGCATAGGACTTATTTATTACCATCAGGTACTTTGTCTAAGGAAAAATGGACAGCTTATTATACTTTTCTTAAACCTATTTTTGCCTAATAAGGATAAAAAGCTTAGAATATTTTTTTCTCTGATATTGAAAGGGAAATTTAATCTTTTATATTTTACAATAATATTGAAAGACTGAAATATACTCACTTCGAATCCGATGAACTTTGTTTCCATACGCCAGATCCCAGTAATACAAAGTGACAAATGTGAGAGGTATTAAAGGCATCAGGAGGTATGGCCTTTTGGTTCTTCTAAAACTGTAACAAATATAAAAATTTTAATTTGCCACATTGTAACAATTATTTGTTGCAATGAGAAAATATTTAATAATAGAAATGATTCAATATGATTTTGGTCCCTGTCAGTAATTAATTAGCTATAGCTCAAACATTGCTTTGCTGGGATCTTGAGAGCTCAATTTCGCAACACTAGGTATAACACAAACCATACACCACACAGAATCACTGAATAAAACTGTTATTAATAGAGTCATATTGTAAACACATGAGTAAAGAGTTTAAAAATACCTATTTTACCTCCTTGGTAAAATAAAACTGTTATATTACATCATATACCACATGACTAATGCTATTGCAAAATTCAATGCCATTTGTACAACATTTTATTTCAGTAATAATGAATCATATGTCCGGAATAAGTACTATTAGAATTAGTCTTAAAAGTATGTAGTTAACAGGTTTAGAGGGTCAAGAATGATGAACTATTTCAATTTCTATTGAAAACATTTTCTGCTATTAATATGTTCTTTTAAAAATAATAGAATGCAGGATCTTAAAAATAAATCTATAAGTACTGATGGTTCATAAGAATAAATTTAAATGACAAATTACTGTTATGAAATGCTAGAAACTATAATCATGATATTATGTCCTTGATGTGAAAATAGTACTAATCTTCATAAATGTTGTTGATATCATATTGACAACATTTCTTATTTATTTAATAAATAATAAATACATTTAAGTATAAATAACTATGTCTTGCGTAAATTTCGGTCGTTACGTACTAGGCTGAAGGTTAAAGTTAAGTCACTCAATTAAGTTATAATTAAGCGATAAGACATCAAGTTATCTCACCCAGTAAAAAGTCCAGTGGCGGAAGTTACGTAAAACGCAGTGAGCCACAGGCAAGTATCTCTATTCTTGGCTATTTGCATGGCCATTTGCCTCTCTTGCATCTGATATTGTAATTGAATTTGTCTCTCCATCTAAAATAAGCGTAGACATTAAAATTTGATGCGGTTAAAAAAATATAAAAATTATCTCTTACCTTTATTTTATTTATTGTCTGAATGAATTCCTGATTCTTTTTAAAGTTTTCTTCCATGTTTATAGTAAAGTAATTGCCCATTTTGAATGTAGAATTGTTAGATACTTCTTGGAAACAAAAGAATCTCGTTTACGCCCTCAAGATGTTATCAATTGTTTGTTGTCATAACATTATCAATTTTTGACTAACGTTTAGTTTTTGCTATTGATATAATACATGAAGAGAAACAATATTGAGTTTCTTAATTTTGTATTTGAAATACGTACGCACATAATTTTTTTGACCATAATTTGTTAGTTATCACTAATAAACTTTATTTTTATGTCTAGTGAAAAAGATGCGCAGTTTAATTTATGTATTGTAATTTACAGCAAGCAACTCTCATTCTATCAAAAGCCTAAACGTCAATGTCAATTCGCAACGAATTTCCCGCGAATTTGTGGCGGAATTTTAGTGATTTTTTTGGATAAAACGAATTAAATATAAATCAACATGGGTATTTTGGGTTTGTCAAAATTAATAGCGGATATTGCGCCACAAGCAGTCAAAGAAATGGAGATAAAAAACTATTTTGGTTCGTGTATTTTCTAGTTGATTGGGTTGTTAACCTCACGATCCAAATTTTTAACTTTTATTTAAATTTTAGGGAGAAAAATTGCTATTGATGCGTCTATGAGCCTGTACCAGTTCCTAATAGCTGTAAGGAGTGAAGGTATGTTTTGAATTACTCATCCATAAACCCATTTTCTAAATTTTAATTTCTTTGTGTCGTAACCCCACACGTTACGAAAACAAAACTATCCAATAATGCGGCCAGAGGATACTATGTATCAAAGCACCACAAGCGTGATAACTACACTATGTGATGATTATGCTTTGTGGCGGTGAAATAACGTGTTTTAGACGCGGTCAACGTGTCATTAACCATTATTATTCATTGATTTTGTAGATGCATTTCGCTGAGCCAGCTGTGTTTCATTGATCCATTTAACCATATCTTAGGCATTTATATCTCAAAGAGATGTTAATTACAAACAATAACATTGCTTTCAAAGAATCCATAGCATTCCTGATGGTGTGAGGCCTGAGGTGTTCATAATCTGGTTCATTAAACCTACATTTCAATAATTTTAAAGTAGTTTAATTTCATTGGGCAACATTTAAGTAAATATATGTAACTATAGTATATACTATGTAACTTGTTAAAGTTATACAATACCTGCTATCAATAATTATCGCTAACCTTATCTCAAAAATATTTTGCAATTATGTAAAGTGCTAATTGTAGACAGCCAGTGATACTGGCATAGGCATTAATAGCTTTAAAAAAAGATATCTTATGTCATAGACAATGGTTCATTGAAAGCCTAATAAAGATAGATTCACTTCTAGAATTTTTTGGGAGACAACAGCAATAGACATTATTTAATTATATATTCATGATTTTACATTTACTTTTTTTATGTGCTTACCATGTTTTCTTGCTGCACCGCCCATGAGTTGACTGGCAGAGAATGCCTCAGGTATTAAGTCCACCTTTATACTGTCTATGTACAAGAAGCACCATAATAAATAAATAGACAACTGATTACAGATATTTTCAATGCATATGAATACAGAGTATATCCAGACTGTGATAAAAAATAAAGCTAGGTGATAGTTTTAGTGATTTCAGACGCAATGGAACAATTTTTTTTTTGTATTTTATCCTATCTTCTATTATCTACTATCTTCTATATTTGGATAGTAAAAGCATAGTTTTGCCTAAAATAATAAAGTACACCCTTTTATTTTTAAAAACGCTATTTTTCCCAAGGGCTGTTTTGTTATTATTTTAGCGAAAACTATGGATTTACCACCCAACCATAAAGATATTTAAAAGATCACCAAAATAATCATCACAGTTTTCAAGAAAGTTTTATTTATATTGTGTCTATAGTCACTAAAACTACCACCCTGCTTTGTTTTTGGTTGCGGTACAAATATACCTCATACATATGCTCAAGAAAGATAACACAACTAATTTTACTAAAGTAAAAGTCTGTTTGTAAAGTGAAAATAAAAAAAAATGTCCAACTACATATTATTATATACACAATACCTATAACGAAAATGACCTTAGCTTTTTTTTGTCTGTCTGTCTGTCTGTTTGTTCCGGCTAATCTCTGAAACGGCTGGACCGATTTTGAGAGGACTTTTTTGTCAGGTAGTTGATGTAATAAAGGTTAACTCAGACTACATTTATTTTAGAAAAAATCTTTTATTTTAGAAAAATAAAGTTTTTGTTAAATTCCACGCGGACGAAGTCGCGGCTACAGCTAGTCATACATATTATTCTTTCTGTTGGAGTCTTGTAATGGGTAGATAAGACATTGAAGTGTCTCAACTAACAAATTTTTATTTTTAATATTAATTATTTCAATTTGATTTAATTTCTATTGTCAAGAAATTCCTGTACCATTTTTTTTATTGCAAGTATGGCAAGTCAAGCATGCCATTTGCCTGATGTTAAGGGGCCGTTCAAGTATTACGTAAGCACTATAGGGGGGCGGGGGGTCTTTTCTTTGCTTATTTTGATGACATGGGGGGTAGAAGGGTCTAGCTGATGATTACATTGGTAGTTATTTTCTTTTTTACATATATGGCAACCCTCACATTCTCTGTGCTTGAAAATTAAACGCATTTTCTGGGATTCCCGCAATTAATTCATATGTTTAAAGGCACTTGCTTAGAACCAAGCAGGGGAAATACCACGCGCTATTCACTTGTCTAAATTTCCTCTGACAGTGTATTATTTCGTTTGGATACTACGAGTATAACGAGTAGACGTATTAAGTGGTGAAAGCATAGCAATGCAAGTTAACATTTGTGTTACCTACGATTCCATTAACCAAAGTTTAATGATTAAATAAGATGTCCGTGACCACAGTCTGTTAGACGAGAGACGAGAGGCCGCGGGTTCGATCCCCGCACAGATATTTCTTTCGGATCTGGGTGTTTGTGAGACCTAAAAATCGTAGTTTCTGATATTCGACACAAGACTAGATCTTAGTATGGGGTCAGGACTATGTATGTGACTGTTGGGTGTTATTTATTTATGTATTTCGCAGGAGCCCAGCTCGTTTCAGTAGATGGAGAGACAACGTCACATCTCATGGGCACATTCTACCGCACAATAAGACTCGTTGAGAACGGTATCAAGCCAGTGTATGTGTTTGATGGTAAACCTCCTGATCTAAAGTCGCATCAGCTGAACAAGAGAGCTGAGAGACGAGAAGAGGCTGAGAAGGAGCTGCAGAAGGCTACTGAAGCTGGTAACTCAATATTAACATATTTGACAGTCGTATTTAATTACTTTATAGATACTAAAAACCTAAACTGCCTAGGTGGTGTAGTTGTACTAGCGTACGGTTGCAAAGTTGAGTTCTGAGGTTCGAATCCTATGTCGGGTAAAATGATATTGACTTAAAAAAACGTTATTCATAGACGGCTCATTACTTTAAAATGGTCGAGACCTTTGTTTAAGCAAATCTTTAAGGGGTTAGTGGTAGTCAAGATTTTCAAAAAATCAATCTTAAAAATATTCTCTAAAAAATTGAAGTTGATCCGATAGTTACTTTTCATCACAAACTACATTGGCCATGGTGATTCGAAAACCTATTCTGGAATTATAAAAGCAGATCCTTATAAAAATACAACAATAAATAAAAAGAAATGTATGGGCCATGTTCAGAAGCGGATGTGGACTCAATGCGTACTCTGAAACATTATGAATAGCAAAACTTAATTAACGTTTTGTCTCCTCTTTAACATGATTTAACTAATTTACGTTTATATGTTTCACTAACGGTTTTTTTATGAATAAGGATGTTATTATTCAGTTACTAATATATTATAATTTTGCAGGCGATCAAGCATCGATAGAGAAGTTCAACCGTCGGCTGGTGAAGGTGACTCGGCATCACAGTGAAGAAGCCAAGCAGCTGCTCAAGTTGATGGGCATCCCCGTCGTCGACGCGCCGTGCGAGGCAGAGGCACAATGCGCTGCTCTGGTAACCTTACAATTCTCATTTTATTAGAAAAAAAAAAAGAAAAGAAAAATGCTTTTATTATCGCGCAATTACAACCACACAGTAAAATTATAATAATGCAACAAAAAATGAAAATGAGGCGTATGTTACCAAATAAAATATATAAATGGTTCCAGGTGAAGGCTGGCAAAGTATTCGCCGCGGCCACAGAGGACATGGACGCGTTGACGTTTGGCGCGCCCGTGCTGCTGCGCCACCTCACCTTCTCCGAGGCGCGCAAGATGCCCGTGCAGGAGTTCCATCTGCACCACGTGCTGCAGGGACTCGACATGTCGCATGATGAGGTGACTCTATATATTTATTTATTCCGAGGCGCGCAAGATGCCCGTGCAGGAGTTCCATCTGCACCACGTGCTGCAGGGACTCGACATGTCGCATGATGAGGTGACTCTATATATTTATTTATTCCGAGGCGCGCAAGATGCCCGTGCAGGAGTTCCATCTGCACCACGTGCTGCATGGACTCGACATGTCGCATGATGAGGTGACTCTATATATTTATTTATTCCGAGGCGCGCAAGATGCCCGTGCAGGAGTTCCATCTGCACCACGTGCTGCATGGACTCGACATGTCGCATGATGAGGTGACTCTATATATTTATTTATTCCGAGGCGCGCAAGATGCCCGTGCAGGAGTTCCATCTGCACCACGTGCTGCAGGGACTCGACATGTCGCATGATGAGGTGACTCTATATATTTATTTATTCCGAGGCGCGCAAGATGCCCGTGCAGGAGTTCCATCTGCACCACGTGCTGCAGGGACTCGACATGTCGCATGATGAGGTGACTCTATATATTTATTTATTCCGAGGCGCGCAAGATGCCCGTGCAGGAGTTCCATCTGCACCACGTGCTGCAGGGACTCGACATGTCGCATGATGAGGTGACTCTATATATTTATTTATTCCGAGGCGCGCAAGATGCCCGTGCAGGAGTTCCATCTGCACCACGTGCTGCATGGACTCGACATGTCGCATGATGAGGTGACTCTATATATTTATTTATTCCGAGGCGCGCAAGATGCCCGTGCAGGAGTTCCATCTGCACCACGTGCTGCAGGGACTCGACATGTCGCATGATGAGGTGACTCTATATATTTATTTATTCCGAGGCGCGCAAGATGCCCGTGCAGGAGTTCCATCTGCACCACGTGCTGCAGGGACTCGACATGTCGCATGATGAGGTGACTCTATATATTTATTTATTCCGAGGCGCGCAAGATGCCCGTGCAGGAGTTCCATCTGCTCCAGGCGAACATCAACCACTGCCAAGGAGCACAGTACATGCTCGAACAGTCCCTGGCGCAGTGGTTGATTCACGTGGCTGTGGTCGCCGAGCCATACTCTGTCCCTGCCCGCGACGACTGGGCAGGGGACCTTGATGGCTTGGTGGCCGTCTTCACCCAGGGCGCCGCCGGCTCTCCGCCCTTCGAAAAAGTAGCGAAGGGTGCGGGATGCGTGGCGATCCTGGTGGGAGGGGTGTGGATAGTGGGAGTCTATTTCTCTCCCAACAGGTCCCAGGCGGAATTCGAGAGTTTCCTCGCGCGCCTGGGGGCCCTGGTACAGCTGGACAGTCAGCCTCGCTCCGTGCTTGTAGCCGGCGACTTCAACGCCAAATCCTCGGCTTGGGGTTCGTCGGTGACCGACGCGCGGGGCGAGGCCCTGGAGGAATGGGCGATCTCCATCGGGTTGGTCGTCCTGAATCGGGGGTCGGAGAACACGTGCGTGCGGCACAACGGCGGTTCGGTGGTGGACGTCACGTTCGCCACCCCGGCCCTTGCCCGCCGTGTTCGGGACTGGAGGGTTTTGGTTGAGGAGGAGACGCTGTCCGATCATCTCTACATTCGGTTCAGCGTCTCATCCTCCCAGGTCTCCACCCGCCAGTCCGGTGGTGGTCCGACTGCCCGATTCACGGGCGGCCGACGTTGGGCCGCAAAGCGCCTCGATGTGGAGGCCGCGAAGGAAGCTGCCATTGTTCAGGCGTGGCTCCCCGTGCCGGACGGGCCGGTGCGGGTCGAGGAAGAGGCGGAATGGTTCGGGGTGGCGATGTCGCGAGTCTGCGACGCGGCCATGCCCCGGGTCACCCGCCTCCCAGCGAAGCGCCAGGTGTACTGGTGGTCGGCCGAGCTCACAGAGCTGCGCGCGGCTTGCCAGGTTGCGCGCCGCCGACTCGCCAGGCACCGTCGTCGTCGGACCCGTAGACCCGGCGACGATGAGCAGGAGCGGCTTCTTCTCGACCTCCACAGAGAGGCGAAGAGAGCGCTGCGGGTGGCCATCGCGCAAGCGAAGGCCGCGGCGAACGAGGAGTTCCGGAGGTCTCTGGACAGAGATCCGTGGGGGCGTCCGTACCGTGTAGCGATGCGGAAATTCCGCCCATGGGCGCCCCCTCTGACACAGAGTCTCCGGACCGAACTTTTAGAGGACGTCGTCGCGGCCTTGTTTCCGGCCACCGAGGAGTTCACTCCTCCACCGATGGCGCCACGTCCACCGGCGCCATCGTCGTTGGTTTCGGTAAGGGATATCCCGGAGGATTCGCCGCAAGAGCTAGAGGCGGCAGTGCTTCGGCTGCGGAGCAAGAACTCGGCCCCGGGTCTCGACGGGGTGCCCGGTCGTGTCTGGGTGCTGGCCGTCGAGTCGCTGGGTACGAGGCTCCGCGGCCTTTTCTCCGTGTGCCTTGAGCAGGGCATCTTCCCGTCGCGGTGGAAGACGGGCAAGCTTGTCCTGCTCCGCAAGGAGGGGCGACCCGCAGATTCGCCCTCGGCCTACCGGCCGATCGTGTTGCTCGACGAGGTGTGCAAGCTCTTCGAGCGCGTAGTCCACGCGCGCCTCGTCGAGCATTTGGAGGGTACGGGCCCGGATTTGGCGGACTGCCAGTTCGGGTTCCGGCGGGGCCGGTCGACGGTCCACGCGATTCTGCGGATGAAGGCACAAGCGGAGCGTGCAGTGTCCCGGGGTAGGGTCGTGGTGGCGGTGTCTCTCGACATCGCCAACGCGTTCAACACCATGCCCTGGGCCTGCATCGAAGAAGCACTGCGGTACCACGAAGTGCCGCCCTACCTTCGGCGTCTGGTGCACTCGTACCTTTCTGATAGGTACGTTGTGTATCCGGGCGCCGACGGGTGGCACCGTAGAGAAGTGTCGTGCGGTGTTCCGCAGGGCTCGGTTCTTGGGCCGCTCCTGTGGAACATCGGCTACGACTGGGTGTTGCGTGGTACCAACCTTCGGGGCGTCGCTGTCGTCTGCTATGCAGATGACACGTTGGTGACAGCGACGGCCAGGACGTTCCGGAGGTCCGCCCTGCTCGCCTCGTTCGGTACTGGACTGGTGGTGGGCAGGATTCGGCGACTGGGCCTCACGGTGGCCCTCAACAAGACCGAGGCCGTGTGTTTCCACGGTCCTCGGTGTGGGCCTCCGCCTGGGGCCCACATCACGGTGGAGAGCGTGCGGATTCCCGTCGGCTCGAGGATGAAATACCTCGGTCTTGTCCTCGACAGTCGATGGGATTTCCGCGCGCATTTTGCGGAGTTGTCGCCGAAGCTGGTGAGGGCGGCGGGCGCACTGGGGCGCCTGCTGTCCAACACTGATGGTCCTGGCATCCCTTGCCGAAATCTTTATGCTGGAGTCGTGCGGTCCATGGCCCTCTACGGGTGTCCCGTTTGGGCCGGGTCCCTGGGCGATCGTTGCGTCCGCCTGCTGCATCGTCCGCAGCGCATGGTGGCGCAGCGAATAATCAGGGGCTACCGCACGGTCTCGCACGAGGCGGCCTGCGTATTGGCGGGAACTCTGCCCTGGGTGCTGGACGCCAAGATCCTCTCGTCAGCTTTTTTCCAACGAGAGGAGGCGTCCGGGCGTGGGCAGAGGTTGGTCCCCAGGGAGGTCGAGGCCATGTTGGCCTCCCTCCGCAGGTCCGCTGTGGAGGAGTGGCGTTCCAGACTGGAGAGCCCTAGTGCTGGTACGAGGACCGTCGCGGCAGTGCGACCTGTCCTCGAGCAGTGGCTGGACAGGCGCCACGGCGCGCCAACTTTCCGGCTGACGCAGGTGCTCACCGGGCACGGCTGCTTCGGTGCGTACCTGTGTCGCATAGCCGGAGCGGAGGAGTCCGCCGTGTGCCACCATTGTGGCAACTGTCGTGAGGACACGGCCCAGCACACGCTGGAGGAGTGCCCAACCTGGGACGAGGAGCGCAGCGCTCTCACTGCGGTCATTGGAAGCGACCTTTCGCTGCCGGCCGTGGTCGCCGCCATGGTCGGCAGCCGGAGTTCGTGGCGAGCCATGCTCTCCTTCTGCGAACGTGTCATGTCGCAGAAGGAGAGCGCTGAGCGGGATCGGGAGCAGACCGATCCCGCTCGTCGCCACAGGAGACGTAGGAGGCGCCGGGACAACAACTAACCCGGCGCCGCAGAGGCCACGCGGGGCCGCCGTCCCTATCTTGGCGGCCCCCGAGACGTGACTCAACACGCGTCCAAAGCTGCGTCGCTAAGCGGCAGTGCACAAGGAGGCGGTCCTGGCGCGTCCGTTGAGCGGTATCCCGGGGCCGTCTCCAAAGTGCACCGATGGTGGCCGACGCGGGGTTTTTAGTCGGTATTTCGGTGCGCAGAATACGATAGGGACCCGACCCAGCTCCACGTCTCGCTGGGCCGGAAGGCGCACCGGTGAGTCCGACACACCCCCGCCCCTTGGGGTGGGATGGTCCGTAAAGGGATTTTCCCCGCAAGAAAAAAAAAAAAAAAAAAAAGGAGTTCCATCTGCACCACGTGCTGCAGGGACTCCACATGTCGCATGATGAGGTGACTCTATATATTTATTTATCTCTTTATTGTACGTACAGTTATACACCAAAAGGAAAACAAAACAGTTGCAGCTATTGTACTAGGCAATCAGTTACAACAGGCAACCTTTAGGTGACAATGAAAATTAATTAATTAGCAATAGCACAAGTATAGAGCATGCTAAAGCTTCAAAAATAACAAGGTGGTGATGTTAATTTAAAATAGTAATAATTTCCATTACTGATGCTTACAAAAATTATAAAAGTTGCAAAACAACATTCAATTTAAATAAATAAAAACTGCATAAAACAAAGTTATCTATATGTAAAATATCTTAAATTTATTCTATTATTATTATATGTCAGTTCATCGACCTGTGCATCCTACTGGGCTGCGACTACTGCGGCTCCATCCGCGGCGTGGGCCCCAAGCGAGCCGTGGAGCTGATCCGCCAGCATCGAACCCTGGACGACGTGCTGCGCAACATCGACACTGACAAGTACGTCCCGCCGGAGAACTGGGACTATCAGCTCGCCAGGAAACTGTTCTTGGAGCCTGAAGTCGCCGATCCTAAGAGTATTGAGGTGAGGTGAAACATTTGATGAGAAAAAATGTTCATTAAATTTTGCATTATTTTTCTTTTATTGCATTGAATAGCGAGACGAGCATGCCGTTCGCCTGATGGTAAGCGATACGACCGCTCATTAACAGTAGCAAAACAAAACAACACCTTGAATTACAAAGCAATGCTTGGCATTCCACTGCGCTCGCCATTCTGAGACATAACATGTTAAAACTCAATATGTCCAGTAATTACTCTGGCTACAATGCCCTTCAATCCGCAACACAACAGTGCGTTTACACTGCTGTTTGACGGGAGAAATCTTCGATCAAATATACACTAGATACACAGTTCTCTGTAAATTTTCCTTTGAAAAGTGGCACTGATGCATTGAAATAAAAAAGCAAACAAAAAGATCACATATGCCAATTAAATTAACACAAATTCCACCTTATTCCTGGGGCGTAAAGTAGCTATTCACATAATGTTGTTTAAAATCTGAATGACACGCCCCACGGTGGGTCGAAACGGCTATTTTTGTGACATAGGATTTTTTTTTGGATTTTCCAATTTTTTTTCACGCCAAAGTTTTGATATTATCATTTCTTACACTATTCATTCTTTGCATTTTTTTGCTTAACCCTATAATTTCGGCTAAAAAAAATATTTTAGGTTTTTAATGTATGGAACGCACTATAAAAACCTAAATTTCTACGAAGTCCTGCTAGATCCTCTGTTGAAACCTCTTTTTTATGAATCCTGATCTGTTCTTCTATACTTGTACATTTCGAACGTCTGCATCGACCTGCAACTTTTCCAGTTATGCGTTTCGAAAGATATGATAAAATTCAATATTTTTCAATCGTTTATTACAATTATTTTCATTAAATTTGACACAAATAAAATAAAATTATGTAATAAATTAACCTATATCAAGGCAAACTTGTATATGTGCTGTGCTAGATTTTTTTTTTTATTGCTATGAATGGCGAGACGAGCATGCCGTTCGCCTGATGGTAAGCGATACGACCGCTCATAAACAGTAGCAAAACCAAAAAACGCCTTGAATTACAAAGCAATGCTTGGCATTCCACTGCGCTCGCCATCCTGAGACATAAGATGTTAGGTCTCAATATGTCCAGTAATTACTCTGGCTACAATGCCCTTCAACCCGAAACACAACAGTGCGTTTACACTGCTGTTTGACGGGAAAAATAGACATTGCGATGGTACCCACCCAGATGGCCTCTCACATATGAGAGACCTGCCACCAGTAAGACTTAAAAAAAAACACATATTTTGGAAAAAAGTAAAAATTTAATTTAAAAAAATAGAATAAGAAAGGCTAGTATAAGTCTTAAATACTTATATACTGATCCCTATCACTACTGTTATGTAGATCTTCTAAAAGACTCTCTACATTAACAAATTCTTGGTCTTCTGGTTACTGATCACTATCACTACTGTTATGTAGATCTTCTAAAAGACTCTCTATATTAACAAATTTTTCGTCTTCTGGTTTTGTTGGCAAATTCAGAAGCTCTTTAGCTTTTACTGAGAGAACCATAACATGTTTTTTGTCAAGCGTGATCTAACACTTGTGATCTTTGGATCAGATAACAAATGGAGATTATGTAAGATGTCCTGTGTGCGTGGTGGCCTGTTGGTAAACGGACCAGACGCGGCTGCCAACCTGTTCACGGTGGTCGCGGGTTCAAATCCCAGGGCACACCTCTGACTTTTCGGAGTCATGTGTGTATTGATAGTCAATCACCACGCACTATAACGGTGAAGGAAAACATCGTGAGGAAACCTGCATACCATAGCGGTTTATAAGAATTTCTATGGTATGTAAGTCCGCCAACCCGCACTAGGCCAGCGTGGTGGACTATATGGCCTAACCACTCTCAATCGTACTGTCGATTGTAGAGTAGGCCCGTGCCCTGCAGTGGGACGTATATGGGCTGATACAGAAGATGTCCTAATTCAAAGATATCCTATTAACTCGGGAATGATTTTCCCTGTATTTTCGAAAGTCTTTATTCTGTGCTTCTGCGGCTTCTTCTGTCGGAAGAAGCTTCCCAATGGGTATAGCCCTAAAATGTTCAATTATGTTAGCCCCATGCAATAATAATTTATATACTCTGGATGGCATATAATACCACGGATATAAATCAACTTATAGTTCTGCGGTTTCAGTACAGAATAGAGCGGATCTAGCAATAGCTCTCCAGATGCAATGGTTTGTAGAATGATATAAAAATTATCTGTCAATTGCTCGTTAATGCCAGTGATACGCGCTGTTAGAGCTGTATTTAAAAAAAACTTAAGAGTTGTATTACCATCATTAGTGGTGCCTACTCTTTGTTTCACTATATCAATTAGTTAATAGTTAATAGGATATCTTTGAATTAGGACATCTTACATAATCTCCATTTGTTATCTGATCCAAAGATCACAAGTGTTAGATCACGCTTGACAAAAAACATGTTATGGTTCTCTCAGTAAAAGCTAAAGAGCTTCTGAATTTGCCAACAAAACCAGAAGACGAAAAATTTGTTAATATAGAGAGTCTTTTAGAAGATCTACATAACAGTAGTGATAGTGATCAGTAACCAGAAGACCAAGAATTTGTTAATGTAGAGAGTCTTTTAGAAGATCTACATAACAGTAGTGATAGGGATCAGTATATAAGTATTTAAGACTTATACTAGCCTCTCTTATTCTATTTTTTTTAATTAAATTTTTACTTTTTTCCAAAATATGTGTTTTTTTTTAAATCTAGCACAGCACATATACAAGTTTGCCTTGATATAGGTTAATTTATTACATAATTTTATTTTATTTGTGTCAAATTTAATGAAAATAATTGTAATAAACGATTGAAAAATATTGAATTTTATCATATCTTTCGAAACGCATAACTGGAAAAGTTGCAGGTCGATGCAGACGTTCGAAATGTACAAGTATAGAAGAACAGATCAGGATTCATAAAAAAGAGGTTTCAACAGAGGATCTAGCAGGACTTCGTAGGAATTTAGGTTTTTATAGTGCGTTCCATACATTAAAAACCTAAAATATTTTTTTTAGCCGAAATTATAGGGTTAAGCAAAAAAATGTAAAGAATGAATAGTGTAAGAAATGATAATATCAAAACGTTGGCGTGAAAAAAAATTGGAAAATTCGAAAAAAAATCCTATGTCACAAAAATTGCCGTTTCGACCCACCGTGCGCCCCCGAAAGTAATAAAATTTTACGACTTTAGTTGGACACCCGAATAAAGGCGCAATGGAGTCGAATGATTACATATTTTTCTATGAATTTACAAGAATGTAATAATTATATTATCTTAAATATGTTGTCCGAATATGTAGTGCATAGGAATATGGAATAGGAGTCACACACACCACGCTCGAATTATTAGGTTTAAAATTTTCTTCGTCTATTTCTTGCGAAATAATTTCACGCCACTTATTCATTTTTATTGCATTAAGTGGAAATCTGTAATAAATGTTTCTGATGTTAATTTATAATAAGTATACATTAATTATTACTAGTAATTTAAAACAAATAAAACTATTCCATATATTTTCTGTTCCAAATCATGACACTACTCATCTTTGTCTATTTAAGCGAGTAGAAAGGGACAACTGCGATGCACAGTTTGTTGATTTTAGTTTGCTAAATTTATTTATATTTAATTATTGGTACTCAATTTCACATATTTATTAATGTAGAAAGAAAGTACATGGATTATAATTGCCGAAAATATGAAATTCCATGTGTTTTAAGCTTTGTTAGTGTTTTGTTTTTGCATTTTTTCACAGAGCATTTAGGCACTGTCACAAGCAACGGTCGGTGCGCGACTAAAGGCGAAAGAGTGCTTACTCGAAATTTAAGCACTCTTTTTCGGTGCCATTTTCTAAGCGCTCATGTTGTATCTAGTGTATATTTGATCGAAGGGAGAAATAGACTTTGCGGTGGTACCAACCCAGATGACCTCTCACATACGAGAGACCTACCACCAGTTTTTTTCACTAAAATAAGTGATTTCATTCGCTTGACAGTAATATTGACACACATCCACTATTTTTCTGCTTCATTATTTATTATTATTATTATTAAAATCTTTATTGTACACAAACATGACAACTTAACTATACAGAAATAATAATAAAAAATAATACAAATGGCGGTCTTATCGCTCTAGAGCAATATCTTACAACCATGGGACGTATTTAAATGAAGAGAGAGGGCAGTGTAACAAATAAAGAATTACTTAAAGCTTAATAATAATAAACTTTATCTTAACGATGGACACAGCCATTTTAAAATTAGCAAGCTGTTAAATAGCTGATTTTTAAAAATAGTTGAGGTCTATGAATAACGTTTTTGAGTCAGCTTATATTAACATAATTTGAAAACTGTGTGAAAGACCTTATTAATTTGGGGATAATGTCTAATAGTAATAAGTCTCTTAATATAATATTACAGTTGAAATGGACAGACCCCGATGAAGAAGGTCTGGTGAAGTTCCTGTGCGGTGACCGTCAGTTCAACGAGGAGCGAGTACGCAACGGAGCCAAGAAACTTGCCAAGGCACGCTCCGGGACCACGCAGGCCAGACTCGATGGATTCTTTACGGTTTTCACAAATTCCATATTTTAACATACCATATTGTGTGGTGGCCTGTTGGTAAACGGACCGGATGCGGCTGCCAACATGTTCACGGTGGTCGCGGGTTCAAATCCCAGGGCACACCTCTGACTTTTCGGAGTCATGTGTGTATTGATAGTCAATCACCACGCACTAAAACGGTGAAGGAAAACATCGTGAGGAAACCTGCATACCGTAGCGATTTATAAGAATTTATATTTCCGCCAACCCGCACTAGGCCAGTGTGGTGGACTATATGGCCTAACCACTCTCAATCGTACTCTCGGTTGTAAGTAGGCCCGTGCCCTGCAGTGGGACGTATATGGGCTGATACAGAAATACAGAATATACCATATCCAAGATACCATTTTATATGGGGTGTATCAAGACTGCTACCTAAAACGAAGCCAGGTGGTAGTAATGATGACTACAATCACAATGGAACTAAAAATTTTGCAAATGTACTGGTGGTAGGTTTCTCATATCTGAGAGGCCGCCTGGGTAGGTACCACCGCAATGTCTACTTCCCCGCCAAACAGTAGTGTAAATGCACTGTTGTGTTTCGGATTCAGAACATTGTAGCCAGATTATCTACTGGACACTGTTTATAAGCAGTCGTATAGTTTATCATCAGGCGAACGGCATACTCGTCTCGCCATTAATTGTAATAAAATAATAATAACATTTTCCTTTTCAGATCACATCATCACCAAGCCCGAAGCGTAAACTCGAGGACGACAAGAAAAATGCAGCGAAAAAGAAGGCGAAAATCGGAGGCGGTGGTCGCGGGCGAAAACCGAAATAAACCTCTTTAATTATAATATTGTTCTCAGTATTTTGTCCTTATGGCGCAGCTGATAGTGTGAATGGGACCTCTGATTAATTTTAATTTGGATCATTTTTGTTATTTCTCATGTCTAAATAATCTAAGAGTTATTTTCTAAGGCGTTTAAATAAGTTGATAAGTTACAATTTGTGTAGGATCTCAATATTCTCGATTACATATTGAAATAGCTGCATTTTACTTCTTGCCCCCATGTACCTACCTCAAAATAATTGCAACAACTATTATAAAACCATATCTTATAAGTTTTGACTGACCTTATGATGATAGTAAAGAAAAGTATTAAAAACACTATATAGGTAAGTTTATTATATAAAAAACTGGTATAAAAGAGAAAGTTTTAAATATAGTGTTTATCTGCTGGACTGAAATGGCCATTACGCACGAAGAAATTATGGAAATATTTTTGAATGGAGGATTCGTACTGACAAGCGCAGTGTCCAGTACAAGGTGGTATTATGACAAATGGTGGACATAAATAATGAAAAGTTGTTTATTGCTAAATATAAGTTACTTCCAAGAGATAAATAAATAAATAACACCCAACATTCACATACACAGTCCTGACCCCACAGTAAGATCGAGTCTTGTGTCGTGTATCAGGAACTACGAGAGACTTTTCGGTCTCACAAACACCCAGACCCGGAAGAAATATTTGTGGGCCACGCAAACATTTCTCTCGATGCGGGGATCGAACCCGCGACCTTTCGTTTCACAGGCGGCGTCTAACCAACTGCGCCACGGAGGCTGTCATCCCTGTGTATGTCCAAGAGTCCCACTTTCGCGGTGATAGTTTCTCGCTGACAAGATACGATAATCGTAAGGATATAATAAAGTTTCATCGTGTAAAGATTTATCAGAACTCAGAACACGATAATCTATGGCGGTTATGCGATAATATTATACGATTCTCCCGCGAGTATCTCCGTGAAAAGGGCGCTTTAGGGTAACGTATGTGAATTTACCGCGGTTGTAATGATACATAAATGCCCCAAAACATATAAGTAAATAAAATTCTTGTTTTAGAGATTTTACTATAATATTTCTACAGGGATTAGAATCGATCTCCCTTATTCACAAGGATTTACGCATATTTTTTTCAAATACCCTTAATAAGTGCTGACTCAAAAACGTTATTCATAGACGTAAATTACGTTATTCATAGATAAAAATCACTAGTCAGCTATTTAACAGTTCATCGACTTTAAAATGGCCGAGATCCGTCGGGTTCGATCCCCGCACCAATACAAATGTTTGTGGGGTCCACAAATATTTGTCTCCGATCTGGGTATTTATGAGACCGAAGTTTCTCGTAGTTTCAGATACCTACGATACAATACTTAATTGATCTTAAAGTGGGGTCAGGACTATGTATGTGACTGTTGGGTGTATGTATTTCTACGTAAGAAATTCCCTGTGTGAATGGGACTTTGGTATTAATTCCTTATCGTCCAGGTTCTTAGATTGGCCTAACGATGGTTAGACTTCATAGGCTTTTGAAATGTGTGTGCAAAACTCGCATATAAAAGTTTCTTTACGACGTTTTCCTTCACTCTTTAGCGGAACGATATTAAATATAGTTGAATATTGTTATCATAAGTACATAAGAAACGATTTAATGTCTCGAATATAACTCGAATGTAATTATGCGATTACTAATGGATCTGCATTTAAATTGTATTGCCTGAATTAAATATAAAAATTTTGTGTTATTAATTTGTTTTATTATTTATAATTCAACACCCTCTTTTATCTTATTTATTTCTACTTAACATTGAAAAACTAAAAAAATGCAGCAGTGTACAGGCTGGCAACCATGATACGATGCTTTCAGGTGAGACATTTTTGAGATACGAAAAAATACCAAAGACAAAAGCCGATATTTATGCCAATTATTATTAAGTTGCTCAAATGTATTCAAGACCATGCAAATTGCATAGAAGTTTTACTTCAACACAAGTGGAGAATACCGTTCAAAACTGATTAGAAAATCATGTGTGGAAGACGAAATCATGCAACTTACCTCTGCTCGTTGAGATTGCGCGTCACTTGAATAAAATATACAAGCTAAAACTACCCACATTTTTGTTCAAGTTGCATGCATTTTTCATACAAGTTACTTGCCTAATGGCATGGCGCCTGTAATATAGCAACTTACTATAGTAGGCGACAGATCGAGATGGGTATGAGACCGCACCCACCGCGTTTATCGATTTCAATCCCGCTCACATTGTTCTTTGTGTATAATGTATTGAATCGACTGCGGTAACTTATAAAGATAAACAAAAAACAATAAGTCATTCTCATTCTTACGGTTCCATTACGTTCAAACAATCCTCCCATAATAGTTTTTCTCATATATCTTCATATACATCGATCAGTTACAAATTGTAGATAAAATATTTTGTCATATTTAACACATTAACTGCCAACGCGGTCAATGTTGTGCGATGCCTAACTATCCTATCAAGCCAACGAAAAATAACCTATTCTTTTAAATTTTCATCGATTGTTTTTTTCATTACTTAGTTAGAATACACTCTTAATAATGGGTTTTATTAATGCGGAATAATTTCTGACTCTCCATCAAGAATTATTAATCATCGAACAACATTGAAAAGTATACTCTTTTTATTGGCAGTTAACGTGTTAATAAACTTGACTTGTTTTTACTCTTATTTTATTACGATGCAAAAAAATATCGATAAAAACTACTTAGAAAGAGACACTACATCAATAGAAAATTGCCATGCCGACCTGTCGCCTACAGTAGGTACATTTAAATAGGCATGCAACTTTGGATAAGTTTGTGGATACTGATACAAGGGGTATATATTAAAGCTATAAAACAATACTTAATTATTGATAAACATTTATTCCAAATATGACCTCTCGTATAAACACTTATAATGCGAGAAATAAACTCAACGTTTATCCATTTCTGTTTTATTTAAAAATACTGCCGTAAATATTAGGTGTTAGAAAAATTATCATAATTTTTAAAATTATTTGTATTGCTTGCTTATAATGCTTTAAAATTTTTCGATTAAAATATTTATCGATGATTATACAATATGAAGAATATTAAGCTTTCACAAATAAATATTACTAAATAATATAATTATAGTACATACATTGTAATTTATAATGAAATAAAAATGTCTACTTGCGACATTGCCGAATAGCTTGGCGTCACTATTAAAAACATACTTTTTCATAAATTATAAAATTTAAATTCTCAACATACACTCTTTTTTATTTGAGTATCATATCTCCACGATTAAAAGCACTAGTGCTGTGCATTATTAAAAAATATCGACATTAGTGAATGGCCGCGTATTAACCATAGACAAGGCATGCTACTTTTTTTTCACAACAATTTTTCCAGTAATATTTTTTTTGCCTTTTCAGTTCCTTTCAAATAAACATGAACCAAGTCTTTTAATTTCAAAAAATAAATTATTCAAAACTGCACTTAAAATTCAAATATTCAAAAAAGCAGACAACCTAACATTTATTTGTTCGATGCATTATGACGTCACAATATATTTGACGACTCAACATACACAAACATTAAAAGTTAACTTTGCAGACATTCGATACAGTGTTATGACGTCACAATACAGTAAACAAATGTGTTTAAAAGTTCTCTTTCAAGAAGTTAATAAGTCCGTTGGTAGAGGCGTCGTGGGATGAGACGGGCTTGTTGTCCTGCAGTTCAGGTTCGATGGCCTTGGCGAGTTGTTTTCCGAGCTCCACGCCCCACTGGTCGAAGGAGTTGATGTCCCAGATCACACCCTGAGTGAAAATCTTGTGCTCGTAGAGAGCTAGAGGAAAAAAATAGCAATAGCAAGATATTAAAACATTATTAATAACATTTGAATGCCTCGGTGGTGTAGTTGTACTACGGTACGGTTACAAAGTTGAGGTCTCGGGTTCGAATCCCGGGTCGCGTAAAGTGATAATGGATTTTCCTATTCATTATAAGTACGGCGTCAGGAGTTCATGCTCGATATTGCGATAGGCTCACCCTCTATCACATCGCGGGATGGAACATACAAGGCAAAAAGTGGGTATCCTCGCACATCTGCCTACCTCTTCTGAGAAAAAGGCATGTGTTTATGTATGTAAAACATTTACAGCCACCTTGGCTTGGCCGAATTACAGTTCCAAGCAATTTATCAAGTACGCTAATGTAAATAAATTATTCTAATGCTATATTATACGGATAGCTTACCGATGAGAGCCCCGAGTGTGAAGGGTGAGATCTTCTTCACGACTATGGAGTTGGTGGGTCGGTTGCCCTTGAACACCTTGTGCGGCAGGATCTTGGCCACCGCTTCGGGAGCCATGCCCGACTTCTCCAGCTCGGCTTTAGCCTGGAAAATGTAAATATTAGTAACACATTGTGATTAATAGTTACATTGTATGTAGGGCGTGGTATATATTTTTGAGGAATATTGAGCTGTTGGAGATGGTTATTATTATTCGAAACATCTTGCAAGTTTATATTTTGTAAGAATTATCAGAAAAATGTGTATATGGCGAATGGCATACTCGATTCGTCATTCCTTGCAATAAAATCGAGACACACCATGCATCTTAAATATCGATAAAATAACAGGCAAAACACATACAAACGAATTATTGACTACCATATTTATTTTTGAATTAAATTTAGATTGGTAAATTATCAAGAAAATACCCAAGAAACACCATATTTGACAGCCTCCGTGGCGCAGTTGGTTAGACGCCGCCTGTGAAACGAGAGGCCGCGGGTTCGATCCCCGCACCGAGAGAAATGTTTGTGCGGCCCACAAATATTTCTTCCGGGTCTGGGTGTTTGTGAGACCGAAAAGTCTCTCGTAGTTCCTGATACCCACGACACAAGACTCGATCTTAGTGTGGGGTCAGGACTATGTATGTGACTGTTGGGTGTTATTTATTTATTATTTATTTATATTTATATCTTAAAAATCGATAAAATAACAAGAAAAGACACAGATGAACTATCGACTACAATATTTATTATCGATTTAAATTTAGATGGGTGGCATATCAAGATAATATGATATAAGGTACCGACCTCTTCAGCCGTCTTGCCCTTCATGAGCGCCTCGGTCTGAGCCAAGAAGTTGGCGAGTAGGATCTTGTGGTGCATTCCATTCGAGATGGGGTTGTGAGACTGCGCCGGTGCAATAAAGTCGCACGGGATCAATCTAAAAGTCATTTTATTTTATTTTTATTTGACTTAGGTACATGAGCGTTTAACAAATTAACAGCTTAATAACTAAAAATTATAAATGAGTACAAAGACTATTAAAATGAATTTGTTAAACAAAGTACACAACATCATTAAACAAAGTTATTTACATAAACAATTCATGAATACTGTTTAATATTTAATCGATGCTTTCTATCATTTTAACACATTCATCAAAAATAATCTTCTTAAAACTATAAAAGTTAAAAATAAAAAAATAAAAAAAAAAAAGTTGTGATGAAAGATGTTGACTTCCGTGTTGCCAACATAGTTGTATATTCGACCCATTCGTTGAAGGGATTATATAAAGTATTTCTATTAGAATGCGTTTTATTAAATAGCCGTGGATTACGAAAGCTTATATATTATGGTTTGCTATGTCCAGTAGTTCTGTCCCTTTGGTAGGTTTCCCTACATCCATCATATAAATATTCAAATTTGACCATCAATTTAGAATTTAGGGAGTAAGTATTAACTTTATTGTACACCACTCAAATTAACAGAAATAATAACACAATGTGCTTATATAGGTGTATATATATGTATGTATCAAACGGCAGTCTTATCACTGTCAGAGATATCTTCTACAACAACCTTAAGATTTTTTTGCATTAAATGAAATTAAATGTAATTACCACTGTTAGTCCATAAAGAATAAATATATAATATCCCCCCACCTGGTGCCCTGGTGTATGAGCTGGTAGAAGGCGTGTTGTCCGTTGGTGCCGGGCTCGCCCCACACGATGGGTCCGGTGGAGTAGTCCACCTCGGAGCCAGAGCGCGTCACGTACTTGCCGTTACTCTCCATGTCGCCCTGCTGGAAGTACGCCGCGAATCTGGACGGAGAGACAGAAAGAAAATAGATTTATTTAAATTTATTTTACTATATTAATTTTATGACTCCCAATTTTATGGATAGGTCCTAAAAGGGAAGATAGCCTGGTGATCTGCACCACAGGTTAAAGTACAGCAGATACCAGCTTCTCACAAAGTATGTATATAGAAGTAAAATAGTTTTAAGGCAACTTATATTCCTGTAATTTTTGTGAGGAGAAATAAAGTTTATTATTATTATTAGTCACAGAAAAAGGATATATGTATGTAACATACGAGTGACATTTGAATCTATAACTTGGCTCGCGGCATGGACGTAATATATATTACGTCCATGGCTCGCGGTGACAATTGGCATTAAAGAAAAATAATTATGACAACACTATTAAAAATGTCATTGTGTTTGTTGAATAATTTTATGCGTAGTTATTTCTTTACATTTTAGCACGGTTGTTGTCTGTTTTGTGATTTAAAATAAACAAAGAGACTATTAACAAAAATATATACACAAACAAAAATCATAAAATAATACATAAAAAAGAGAATCTGGACAAAATAATTTCAATACCTACATAAACTTACGCCTTTTCCCAGAAGGGGTAGGCAGATCGCAGAAGTGCTACCAGGAAACCCACATTTAACCTAGTATTTTGTATGACCCGGGATTCGAACCCGAGAGCGAATAAGATATTTCGACGCTCCCTCATAAACTGACGAAACTGTAAATTCGCTACTTTACACCAATAACATTTGAAGTCGCAATCTCGATATTTTATTATGTTCATTAATGAACTTTCTATTTTATTTCATTACATACCTAACAATTAAACGAATAAAATACCTAGATATTTTAATATAATTATATTAAATTAGAAACATTTATCTCAACTTGCAATTGCAAAATTGCCATTTTTTCACTTTCTATAGTTTATGTTGGGAGCGTCCATTTATAATATCTGCCTACCTGTGTAAATACTGGTCGTAGGGAAGGAGCGCGTGCGTCTCCGCGCCGTAGAAGTTGTGGTACCATACTCCGAGCAGGGCAAGTATCACCGGAGCCTAGAATATAAAGAATTGATTTATATACCTTAATATTATAAAAACATATACAGGATGTATCCAGACTGTGAACGAAAATGAAGCCTGGTGGTACTTTTAGTGACTTCAGACACAATACTTTTCGGAGTCATGTGTGTATTGATAGTCAACTACCACGCGCTTAAACGGTGAAGGAAAACATCGTGAGGAAACCTGCATACCATAGCAATTTATAAGAATTTCTATGGTATGTAAGTCCGCCAACCCGCACTAGGCCAGCGTGGTGGACTATATGGCCTAAGCACTCTCAATCGTACTGTCGATTGTAGAGTAGGCCCGTGCCCTGCAGTGGGAGGTATATGGGCGGATACAGATACAGACACAATACAACTAAAAATTTTACAAAAAACACAAAATTAATACTTATTTGTACTCTATAAAATACTAAATATTGATCCAAAAATAGTATCTGATAAACGACACAAGACTCAATCTTAGTGTGGGGTCAGGACTATGTATGTGACTGTTGGGCCTATTTATTTATTTATATAAATACGTACATTTTTCTCAAGTGGAGCGGTCGTGAAGTGCTGGTCCATGAAGTTGGCTCCTTCTAGAAGCTTCTCGAAGTTGTCGTAGCCGATGTATAGGGAGATGGACAGGCCGATCGCAGACCAGAGGGAATACCTGACGAAAATTGTATAATTATTGAAAAATTTGCAGGCCAAAGACTCGACTGCGAAAATGTATGTATGTTATGGATTTACTATTTATTCGTACAGAGATTTAACAATAAATCGTTCGTCGTTTATTAAAGCCATTATCGCAAACAATATTTCTCAAATTAAAGATATTATGTGCTCTCACCTGCCACCAACCCAGTCCCAGAACCCGAACATGTTGTTTGAGTCGATTCCGAAGGCCGTCACCTTCTCAGCGTTGGTCGATAAGGCTACGAAGTGTTTCGCCACCGCTGACGGCTGTTGTGTAAACACATAGTTTATGTAAGGGGCACACTTCTAATTATATATTTTTATTCTTTTTTGTACAGCAAATAAATCTTAAACTAATATTTAACATAAGAGTGCAAAACGTCCGTAAACCTTGTAGGCGGGCCGTCTAAGTTTACATATTCGTTACTAATGTTCAATATCATTGATTTCTTTGTTTACAATAGGCGTGACGACAATATCAAAATATCAAATATTTCATGATGTTAGGAGGAAATACATATTAGAAGGATTTAAAACTATGTTTTAGTTTTAATCCAGAATTGGAGATTAACAAGATTTTCAATAAAATAAAAGTGCAAAATATAGCAATCGGCCATTTTGACAGAAACGCTAGTCACGACGCATGACGTCACGCCTATGTAAACCTGCCGTAAACATTACCAATCTCTTTAGAAATGTGGAATGTGAACGTTACCAGAACCACTTATAGACATTAGAATTCATTTTTATCAAACGAAATATGTTTTGTTTCGTTAACTTTCTTCGCTGCATATAGACACAATTACATGTTTACCTAGTTATGACGTTATAACGGACGCCATGACACAAACTAGCGTTTTCTGTGCACTATTGAAAGATTATTAGAAAAATGGCTTAAAACTGTGTTAAACCTTTGTCATTCTTGAAATATAGATTATTTCGTATATGATAAATGTGTATCCATATTATAAAACATGATTTTAAAATAATTCGTCATGCCTATTATTAGTTACTTTATATTCTTTTATTGTACTTGACTGTTAAACTTTGAAATAATAATAATAATTTCTATTCACCCCATGTCTATATACTCACGTCTTTGGCGACTTCTAGGAACCAGTTCTTGGCGGAGGTGGCGTTGGTGATGGTCTCCTGCGTGGTGAAGGTCTTGGACGCGATGATGAACAGCGCCGTCTCCGGGTTCAGCTTCTTCAGAACCTCCGCTAGGTGGGTGCCGTCGATGTTGGACACGAAGTGCACCTGGTAAAAGATACATTTTTCTTTTCAAGGAGTTTTTTTTTATTGCTATGAATGGTGAGACGAGCATGCCGTTCGCCTGATGGTAAGCTATACGACCGCTCATGAACAGTAGTCAAACCAAAACAACACCTTGAATTACAAAGCAATTGACATTCAACTGCGCTCGCCATCCTGAGACATAAGATGTAAAGTCTCAATATGTCTAGTTAATATTCTGGCTACAATGTCTTTTAAACCGGAACACAACAGTGCATTTAAACTGCTGTTTGACGGGAGAAATAGACATTGCGATGGTATATACCCTGATGACGTCTCACTTTGAGAGAAAACCACCAGTAAACCTATTTTAATCTTAATCTGAATTCAAGTTATCATGTCATGTATCAGCCCATATACGTCCCACTGCAGGGCACGGGCCTACTCTACAATCGAAAGTACGATTGAGAGTGGTTAGGCCATAGAGTCCACCACGCTGGCCTAGTGCGGGTTGGCGGACTTACATACCATAGAAATTCTTATGAACCGCTATGGTATGCAGGTTTCCTCACGATGTTTTCCTTCACCGTTTTAGTGCGTGGTGATTGACTATCAATACACACATGACTCCGAAAAGTCAGAGGTGTGCCCTGGAATTTGAACCCGCGACCACCGTGAACATGTTGGCAGCCGCGTCTGGTCCGTTTACCAACAGGCCACCACGCACTTTAAATTCAATTACTTTAAATTCAAGTTAATCCGTCTAAAAATAAGCCTAAATGCACAGTACAAGTGGCGGTCTTTTCACTGTCGGCGAAATCTTCCAGACAGACTTCCAGAGTCTGAATGGTAGAAAAACCGGAGTAGCCAAACCAATAAATTAAAATATAAGCACTAAATTGAATATTTGTGTAATATTAAAATACAGATATATATTAGCCAGCGTGTTTGAGGTGTAAGGTTGGAATCCCAGATATGGTACTACAATTTATGTCGATTACGATTAGAGCTCAATATGATTAATCTATTCATGGGTAATGGCACGCCCTCTATCGTATCTTAGCAAAGAAAAGAGCTTCAACTTGGCGAAATATAACACCCATATTTTTAAACGATGCAAACAGGCGTGAATATATGTGTACACATGAGCGTATGTCTTTATTATCGCTTCCCATTACAGTTCCTTTTTAATTGACATACCTTGAGATGATTGGCGTAAGGTTTCAGAGCTTCGGTAACCATTAACGGACCCAGGTCGGACCCGCCGATACCAATGTTGATCACATCGGTAATGGACTTGCCGGTGTATCTGGGAACAACAATTTAAATTATAATATATATAAACTTGGTATAAGCAAATATTGGTTAAGCTTTATAGTTGATATCCCTATACCCTGGACAATAAGCAATTCATTAGAATTTCAAGGCAAATGTACTTTTGTCAATTGAAGAACCTATCGAACCTTTGGGTTCTATCTTCTGATCACCCTTGGATTATTCCTGAGTTCACACAATGTTCTACAAACGTTTCTATCAGCCCATATAAGTCCCACTGCAGGGCACGGGTCTCCTCTACAATCGACAGTACGATTGAGAGCGGTTAGGCCATATAGTCCACCACATTAGCCTAGTGCGGGTTGGCAGACTTTACTTACAATAGAAATTCTTACAAATCACGATAGTATACAGGTTTCCTCACGATGTTTCTCTTCGCCGGTATAGTGCGTGGCGAATTACTATCAATATACACATGATTCCTAAAAGTCAGAGGTCTGCCCTGGGATTCGAACCCGCTACAATCATGGACATGTTGGCAGCTGCTCCAGTCGATTACCAACAGTCGATCACCGCGCACTTAAAGCAAGGCAGTATAAAGACAAGGTATAAGAAAAAAATAGAAGTGGAACAAGGATATAAAGTACCTACCCCTTCCATTCTCCGCTGATGACTTGGTGCGAGAACTCCTTCATGTGTTTGAGCACAGCATTGACATCAGGAGTAACATCCTTGTCGTTCACCAGAATAGGTCTGTTCTGGCGGTTACGGAGGGCTATGTGCAGCACTGCACGATCCTCGGTGAAGTTTATCTTTTGACCTGCATCAAATTAAGGATAAATTTTTCCAATGGTGGAAAATGTAGCATAACACATTTCGGTACCACTAATTTGCTAGATCACTTTAAGGCCCATTTTATTTAATTTGAAAAAGAGTATATGCTAAAATAATAATCCAAAAAATTGTTTCATATAAAAAATTTGAAACTATACTACAGCAATAAAATAAGGTATTTTGAAGTAACATTAATTTTAATGGCAAAGTACAAAGGCTAAAGGGCAAGTTGATAATATTTTGGATATTTCTTCATAATGAAAATTAGTATAATTTAATATACTGAATGAAAAAGGCCTGCTATATTGTGTATTTTTTTTAATATTACCTGTGAACATAGCATCTCTGGCTTGTTCCACATTCCGGCTCTTGGCCAAATCGAGGAGCAGTCCAAACACCTCATTGTTCACCTTATTCTTGGAGTAGTCCAGAAGAATGTCTCCATCACTTGGAGTTGGGATGCGCAGACTTGAGAAGAAAAAATATTATTACTAAAAAGACTCATTGCCAACCTTTATATGTTTAAAATTAAAAACAAACATTTGTTTTTTTTTAAATCCTTTTCAATATATATTGTTAATGAAGGGACAATAATTCTATTAGTTTATAAATGAGATTATTTTTTTAATTAAATACCAAATCTCTTATAATAATATACTGTCTGATACTTGCGATAAACTTACCAAAATATGCCACATCATTCACACATTGGAAAGTTACGAACTTTATTTAAAAAAAATGTACACAACATTTAGAGGACGTCCTATGTTCCGGTGATATAACATCGTGAAATGTGCATAATAAAATACCTAAATCAATACTCAACCGTTCGCATACACTTTATAAAACCTTCTACCGTCATTAATAAATTAATAAACATATAAAAAAAGAATACCTGAACTTATTGAAGCGGTCGGGGTCTTGTTGAAATAGTTGCGAAATATTAATTTTCTCTGCATTCCAGTTATAATATTCTTGGAGCTTTTGATACACGGGATCCTGTCTGAGACTCACTTTCGGCTCCATGGCTTTAAGTTTAATAAAACGAGTGGTAAAAGTTCTATGCAATTGAAACTGTACTACAAGTGCTGATAACGAACGTCTTTTTGACATTTCAATGACATCCGAAGGTTGTTTGCGTTTTGTTTTTGCACTGCTGTTATAAATCACTATCAGATGTCTGAAGTTGCTAAAAAATGATTGATAAATTGGATGTTTAATTAATTACTGATAACAAATTAAGGAAAATATTTTAGTGTCATTGGTGTTATCGTGAGGTCGTTTGTTTAATGCTTAAGTTACAATTTCAACTTTTACCATTTTCTGCATCATGTCTGCGTGATCTGTTAGCATTGTTATAAAATAGATAAATTGTAGATTGGAGGTGGCTACAGAGACGGTAGTCGCGGGTTCAAATCTCAAGGCACTCCTCTGACTTTCCTGTCACGTGTGTATTGATAGATAGTCAATTATTCCATATTTCAAAAGCAAAGGAAAATATTGTGAGGAATCCTGCACACAAGAGATTTCAACAAAATCTCTGGTATGTAATTCAGCGAACCTGGACTAGGCCAGCGTAGTATACTATGGCCTAACCTCTCTCAGTCGAACTCTCGGTTGTAGAAGAACCCAAAGCTCATTAGTGAGCGATTAAATACAGTTGCAGTAGAAATAAAACAGCTTTTAAACTAAACTAATTTATTGTATCACTTTATTGTATTAGTCTATCCGAATCAATGATACTATAGATACGCACACAATGTGTACTATACAGATATTATAATTTATATTTATGTTTGGCTACGCCCATACCATGCATTCAGTCTACCAAAATATTGGATAAAAGGAAACACTAAGCGCCGAAATATCAAACTAGTAGCAATAATTAACTGATGACAGCCTCCTTGCGCAGTTGGTTAAACGCCAGCTGTGAACCGAGTATCTACCACCATACGAAGCAAAAATTCCACAAACACATGCAAATTATTGCTTGATTAATTGTGAAAATGCACAATATCTTTCTTTGGATGTCCAAATCATCAGTAATGAAATTGTACATTCATAGTGCCTTTGTCCTTTGCTTGATCAGGGCTTGTAAAATATAAAAATAAATATTCGACTACTTGAGCGACCCACCAATATCCTCTATGACCACATTCCACATGCAAATGAGAATTTCATACTTCATAATAAAAATCAACAATTATTCTTGTCTGGGCATACACAAACATATTTACATACAATAACTAATTTCTTTATTATTAACTTTTAGAGGCAATGGATTTAAAAATATGAATTAAGTAAAATAAAGTTTGATTTCTCATTATAGTTAAAAAAATAGCAAAATAAGGTCGAAATAGCATACTATTTATATATATAAAAAAAAAAAAACAATTCAACTGTCGATTAAGTTGGCTCTGTTATTTTAGACCAATCTTTATAATTTCGGTTATATTTTAAATCCATTGCCTCTAAATCACAACGACTACTCCATACAACACAATTTGATTGGCAATTAAAATTCACAGTGGCTTGCAAATAACATTATCCAACCATTTCACAGGACAAAAATTGCCAACTAAATTGTGTCATGTAGTACAATACTATCATTCTCATTACTCCAATAAAAAACATAAAATAAATGTTTTAATCATTGAGATTAAACTACATCAGACATAGTGAGCATTCTAAAAGCAGTATATGAAAACGAGAGGGAAGATAGTGCTACCGCTCAGGAGTAAAAGAGATAGAATGTGTATTTGCTACACTATGTTCGCGATAGTAAACCTCAATGATAATATTATATTATTCCCCATATTTCACTGATGAATTTTTAATTTATTACTTTTAAACAATTTCAGCCTTATTGACACAGTTTTAAAATCTATTTTGGTTTGCGAATGTTTTCTCCCTTTCGAAAGACGTTTCAATTCCATTGGAGCGAAGGAGACAAAACATTTAACTAAAACAGGTTTTATAATTGTATGAATAAGACTGTTTAAAACTACATTTTAATACATTTAATAGAAGATCTTAAACAGTCAATTGCGTACTGGATAATGTTAGTTCTGTGAATCATTAATTATTATTATAAAAATTACTTATTATTTTATTATTGCGGAATAATTTCATATTTTGACTTACAGTAAAATGCACCAATTTGGAAGATAACTATTAAAACACTGATAAGTTAGTCCCATGCAATCCCTTAGAAGTCACGACTATATCATCACGGGCGTCCAAACATAGTTAGTATTATTGGGCGGCCAATTAAAGCAAATCAGGGTTACTGGGATATCCAGTGCTGCCCATAATGCTTGTGACGGTCACCGAGGGATCTTACGGCCGATACCAATAATCAATCGAAAAAATTAGATTGAAGTCAATCTGGATTGTTTTCTACTTTTCGATTAGTCTCTTACCATGTTGCCATAGTTTTTTCACTACTGAGATTGATCATTGGCAATATAGTATCAGAAAAAAGATTGAGCTGTCAATCTCCAACGGCAAATTTTGGATTGGGATTGTTTATTGGCAGCGGCTGGTAGTCGATATACTGGTGTAATTTGTTAGGGATCCGACCCGTTATATCCAGTGTGAAGGATGGTAGGCCAATGACATTAACATACCCCTTTCTGTCTCTCCCTGGGTGCTAAAAGGGGAGCCTAACAGATTTATCTGATTGATAAAGGGTCGATACAAACTTGTTAATCGGCATTTGGTACATTTAATTTTAGTGCCTCTATGACCAACTAGTGGTTTTAAAATATGTAGCAATAATTTATTCAATAATATATTTATTAAAAAACCATATGTATGTTATTGAGATACAATTAATATATACGGATGAAATCTCGAGCTAACGTGTCGAGATTTACCTAGAATTATCGAGTAAATAACTACCAACTACTATATCAAATCCATATCACATTTTTGACCAAACAAATGTCTTTCTAATTAGTCATAATTATTTTTTATTAATCCTTCTATGTACGATGATTTTCTAGATATAATAAAAATACTGGTCAAGCGTGAGTTGGGAATACAATAGCGCGCCTCACACTTGACCGATTTTTATTATTTATTGTTTATGGGCTGTTTTTCATTAAGACAATGATTATGAGGTTAATAAATATGTTGGCAAATTCTCTAGACAAAAAGTCAACATTACAATGTTACTTGTTGAATAAAAATTATCTGGTGAATGAAAAATCAATCCTATTAAATTTTACAATATTATTCCATGTTTTCTGTATATTACCGTTAAAATAGAGAAAAAAAGGTGTTTGTCTTATTTCAATCATTATTCGTTTTTTTGTATATAACAACACATTTCGTAAAGCATGTTATCTGTAACAGTTTGTTTTAAAATAATGGTGTAATAATCGATACTTCGTACATTTTTATCGATAATAATCGGTAATCGATTACATTACATTCGATGTTTATATCGATTAATGACATCGTGTAAATAAGATGTAATAGAGATAGAGCATGGATTGCGTGATATTCCTATAAAACTGTCTTTTATTTATTGTACTGTTATAAATTAAATTACAGAACTTTTCTTAACATTTCAATTTTACATTCTCCTGTAACATTGACTGGTAACGGACCAGACGCGACTGCCAACATGTTCGCGGTGGTCGCGGGTTCAAATCTCAGGGCACATCTGACTTTTCGGAATTATGCGTGTATAGATAGCCAATCACCATGCACTACAACGGTGAAGGAAAACATTGCGAGGAAAACCTGCATACCATAGCGATTTGTATGAATTTATATGGTATGTAAAGTTCGCCAATCCGCACTAGGCCTGCGTGGTGGACTATATGGCCTAACCACTCTCAATCGCATTCTCGATTGTAGACCTACAGTGGGACGTATATGGGCTGATACAATAATTTAACATTGGCTACAATCGATTACTTTAAATATTTGAAAAAACCACCGCAATCCAAGCTCCAAATCAATAAGGTTGAAAATGACTAACACGCGTCACACGAATACATGCGTTATTTATATGGTGATAAAGATGCGTTTCCTGTGCAGCGCGACGCCGACTGCCAGCCATATGAGCATGGCGGCTGCGTTGGTAGCGAGGAGAGTCGCGTGCGTGGGGGCAGACAGTCGCCAGTGCACAGGGAAGTGACGTTTCAATAACTCACTGCCTATGTACAGGAATAGGGCGTTTTGACCTGAGGGATAAATATATATTATATTCATGTGTGTATTGATAGTCAATCACCGCACACTATAACGGTAAAGAAAACCATTGTGAGAAATAGTGCCATAGCGATTTGTAAGAATTTCTATGGTGTGTAAAGTTTGCCAACCTGCAATAGGTCAGCATGGCAGACCCTAACCTCTTTAATTGTAGTCTCAAATGTGGAGGAGGTCCGTGCCCTGCAGTGGGACTTATATTGGCATATATATAGCGCCATTGCGCCTATGAAACTCAGACTATTTGCGCTTAGTTACAAAACTATTAATTAAATAGGTTAGGTAGATGAAGTTGGTAATCCATTGGTAATCCATCAGATATTATACAAAATAGGCATCACAATTAAAAAAATTGCCAAATGGGTATTGAGCATTTTGGCGTCCAAACTGAATTCTATTCCATAACAAAGCTCTAATAGACTCAGACACAGTGGATTATAGTCATATTGAAATGCCCCATTAATTAAGGTTGAGTTTCACATTTTGTCTCACTCGATTTCAAAATATATTCGTGATCAAAAACCTTAGAAACTACCCTACAAATACAAATATATGATGTTGGAATCTCTTTCCTTTTTGCTATTTGATTTCAATATAAAAAAAATTAAATCTTTTTCACTTCACTTACCAGCATAATACAGAGGCCTTCCACCCCACTTATTCTTCAGATCCACGATAAAGTACAGCGCCGCTTGAATGAAGAATGCCATTGAAGCTGTCACCAGGCAGTAGGAGACCGACCACAGGTTCTTGTTGACCGGGATGGGACCACCGTTCTTGGAGAACATGCACAGGGCTCCACCAGACACTCCGAATATTATGGACCAGAACACCCAGCGCATGATACGGGCCCTGGAGAACAGAAAAACAATTGTGATAATGTAAAATGAATAAGAAACATTTTAATTAACTTAGTAGCCCCAAACTTCACAGTCAAAAAAAATCGTCTTGTTTTTCCTTTTACAGTTTTGTTTTGTGTCGGAGCTTAATTATTTCTCATCGCTCTCTTCAGCTGTGTCTGTTGAGCTTTCGCCTCACTTGTGTATTTCAACTGCAAATGGTTCCAGTGGAGTTGGTCAAGTCACATGACCTTGCTTGTCTTTAAAAAACGATTTCCCTTTCTAATCATTGAAAATATCACTTAAAAACCTACATTTAAATTGCCTACTGTTGACTTCAGGCTATGAGAATAATAAATTATATTACTTGAGTAAGAATTCTTTTAATCTGGTTTGCACAAACATTACAATTCAACAGTAAAACAAATTAGCATCGCACCACCATATTACTAATACTTTTTCTTTTTCACATGCACAAGGTAACAAGTCATACAGCCTAAAGTAAAATTTACATTCTAATACCTACCTAGCATGGTTATAGGCCAGCATGATCCTAGTGGCATGTGCTCCGGCCTGCACCACCAGCACTCCAGAGAATATGCCCAGGATGCCCTCAGGATCGTGTGGGAGAGTCGTCTTGTATAGTTGCTTGAACGTACCGCCGCGGTAGAGGTGCATAGGGCCTAGGATCAACCTGCGCAGAAATTGTAAGTGGGGGTGACTTGGGATATTTTGTTGCTAAAAATACTATCAGATGGCAATAGGTATGTTTCAAATTTTAATAAGGGGCCATTCAAGTATTACGTAAGCAGATTTATTACAATTATATACCCCCCCATCCCCCTTGTCAGCAAAAGTAAGCAAAGCTCTTACCCCCTCCCCCGTGCTTACGTAAACATTTTTGAATTAATATATAGTACTTTTAATTTTTTAATGATTCCTGAAGAAGTTATAATTTTAAAAATAAAATAACAATTTTTTTTTTTTGTTGCATTGTTTCTTCTACTCACCAAAACTACCACCCGGCTTCGTTTTCGGTGGCAGTCTTGATATACCCAGTACATAACATATATCTTATATTTTCTTTTCATTGCATCCCTGTGTTTATCTGGGCAACTGCGTGTTGAATCTTCCTGTTAAGATTGTTTTGATGACGTAATCATCATCTAGACCCCCCTACCCCCCATGTCATACAAAATAAGCAAAGCAAAGACCCCCCCGCCCCCCTATGGTGCTTACGTAATACTTGAACGGCCCCTAATAAAAATTAGGACCTTTTTTGGCCAGTGGCCAGCACAACAAAGTCGCCTACTTTAATCAGAGTATTCTCTTTAAGACTCATTTGAAGATGGACAGGTCATAGCATATTTGATAATTAAAGGACTTTTAAAATGTAGATTGTTTGATAGTGTTGTCTAAGAATTTAAACAGCGATTTGTAGAAATCGAACTAATATCGATACATAAGCATATATTTGTCGGAAATAAAACCATGGAGTGTTGATTATATTGAACTAGATAAGGAACTACAACAGCGGTCTGTATTAGATTATTAAATGTTTATTTAATTATTGCTATCACCACACGGTATAATTAACGACTTATATCCAAAAGTCATTAACAACTTGTTATTTTTTAAAGGAAACACCCGAAAGCCAATGCTTCACTACCGACTACTGAATGTTGAATGACTCGTTCTCGATTCGGAGGCGCTTTATATAGCAAACTGTCATGCTCCCACCCTTACCCTGACTGTGGGTAGTGAAATAAAACACAAACCGGGTCATCTTTAATTAAATTACTTGTACAACTATACCTAGATTCCTAAGGGCCGATTTCCAATTATTTAACATTTAGGCTTCACATAAGAACACCCCGACATATTCATATGGATTTAACTGTTTTGTTTTGTATTTTTAGGGGTTGGTTAAAAACAATAACAAAAATATTAACCGAATGGCAATGCATTTCAAACTCTAAAGTATTGTTCCGATTATGAATTAAGATTTATTTCATTTTGGCCTATTTATCAATTTATATTTATGATAATCCTTATTATATAGTGTAAATTAAATATGACAATTATCTTCGATCAAATATATACAAGATACAGGGTCCGGAACAAAATCACACGCCAAAAGCGGCCGAGGTTGCTTATACTTATACATTTGAATTTCGAACTACGAGATGTAGCAAAAAGTCTTAAATTATAATCAACTTCAGGTAATAATACACCTTATTCCTTTAAATTAAGTTTTATTATGTGTTGAACCATACTAAAATCGAATAAGAACACACGCTTATTTGTACTCTTGTTTTGCCGTTTTTCAGGCCGTTACTTATATTCTAGTGTATATTTGATCGAAGCATATCGCACCTTTAGAATTAAAGTGACCTAATGCAAAAAAAAAATAGATTTGGCCTTTAATCATATATTGGCTCAAAATGACTATTTCCATCGACTCCTAAAGAAGGACCTATTGACGCGTGAACACAGAAAGATGTATACTTCGGTCTTCTCGATGTATCTTCCATAAGTACAACATTTCTTATGTTACAAATTCTTAATGAATGTGTCCCAAAAATCAAGATTTTTAGTTATGTCTCTATAATTGGTGGTAGGTCTCTCATATGTGAGAGGCCATCTGGGTGGGTACCACCGCAGTGTCTATTTCTCCCGTCAAACAGCAGTGTAAACGCACTGTTGTGTTTCGGGTTGAAGGGCATTGTAGCCAGAGTAACTACTGGACATATTGAGACTTAGCATATGTCTCAGGATGGCGAGCGCAGTGGAGTGCCAAGCATCGCTTTGTAATTCAAGGTGCTGTTTGGTTTTGCTACTGTTCATGAGCGGTCGTATCGCTTACCATCAGGCGAACGGCATGCTCGTTTCGCCATTCATAGCAATAAAAAAAAAATCTAAAGGTTCGATATATTCTATTACTTTTTTTCCATTCAATAACATTAATAATACCATTTATTGCTACGTACCTGTCGATATAGCCGGCGATGCCCGCGGTGCAGTTCTGCAGCGAGACGTTGGATACAGCGGACATGTGCAGCCCCCCGGGGCCCATGTACCCGCGCGGGCAGCCTGGCGCCGGCACTGTTAGCGTTATGCACACCTGCATACAAAAACCATTATTTATTTTCTGAAATATTATTTATTTATAAAATAGAAGCCCACAAATATTTGTCACGGATCTGGGTGTTTGTGAGACCGAAAAGTCACACTTCTAGTTTCTGACAGACGACACAAGACTCGATCTTAGTGTGGGGCCAGGACTATGTATGTCACTGTTGGGTATATTTATTTTTATCAAGCAGGGTTTAAATTGTTTTATTTTGTTGCCAAGGAGTTTGGATTTTAAAAAAACATAAGGTTAAATACTTATTTGCTACTCGAAAAGAATGCTAATCCATTTATTTTAATTTTTTCCGTATTTTTTCAATGAACAGTTGAATACGTTGACCTCTGACAATGCATTTTTTATTTCTCATTGCTGTATTATGTATGTCGGAAATAAAACCATGGGTTAATTATTTTTAACCAGACCGGTAACTACGTCAACGATCTATATTCGTTTACTTATTAATTATTACTATCACGACACGTTATAATTAACGGATTAACAATTAATCCGAATATCTTCAACAACTTGGTACTTTTATAGTATTCCAATGTTTCGCTGTCGGCTACTGGATGTTAAATGCCTCGTCTACGGTCCGGAGGCGCTTTATATAGCAAACTGTCACACTCCCACCCTTACTCTAACTGTGGGTAGTGAAATAGAATCATAACCGGGTTTTCTTTAATAAAATTACTTTTACATCTACCCGTAGATTTCTTAAGGCTTGTTTACCATTGTTTTAACGATATTTTTGTTTAATATTTTGACTTTACATAAAATCGTCCCGCCATGTATAATAATGAATTTATTAATATATTTAATACTTCTTAGAATTAGTTGTATAAAGGCGGAGCTCAATACTATCGGCATTTTCTAACAGCCAACTTTAGAGAACTTTAGGATGGTGCAGAGATAAATTAACAAAGTTCATAAGTAATATAACTTTCTAATTTTTCATTACGTGAAATAGTTGCTTATGACCTTTATTGCATAATGTATTATTTTACTATAACTAATTTACATGTATATGCATTTATATATTAATATTCACCTGTATAGCAACGAGCAGTATAGTCGCTAGCCACTGTTGCCATCCAGCTGCGATATCTCGGAACAGCGAGCGACCTGTTGAGAACATTATTTGTGTAACATATGTGTACATTATGTGGAATGCCAAGCATTGCTTTGTATTTGAAGGTGTTGTTTGCTTTTGCTACTGTTCATGAGCGAGCTTATCTCTTACCATCAGGCGAACGATATGTTCATCTCACCATTCAATGCAATAAAAAAATCGAATTTCTATACCGTGCTACTGGACGAAGCAGTACGGAAAATCAGTAAAAAATACTTTACTGAATAATACTTTATTTACTGATTTTCCGTACTGCTATTATTATTTCTATTTATTTCATACCAAAGGAGTCGCACTATCTTCCCTCCCATTCTAATAGTCGCTGATACGCGAACACAGGTTTTGTTCGCAGTGTCAGTTCTTTTACCTACTCACACTCACAGTTTATCGTGCAATGTAATTTTAATATTTTCAAGTTAAATATAACGCTTTTTAATCTACCATACTACGATTTGGTAATAGTTTCCTTGGCGCAGTTGGGTGGACGCCAGCTGGGAAACGAGACTCCGCGGGTTAGACCCCTTGTCGAGACAAAATTTATATGATCCACAATAGTGAATTGTTGTTCGGATCTGGTTTTTGTGAAACCGAAAAGTCTATCGGAGTTCCCGATACCCACGACACATGACTTGATGCAGGGGCGGATCCAGCTTTTACGTAAGGGGGTGTAGGGGGGAGGGGGGGATCATATTGTTCTTAAAATACTTCAATACTCAAATTCGTAATAATGATTTTTAAAGTTTGTTACGGCTGTGATTCGTGAACACGCACACACTTTTAGTTTATTTATCGACAAACAAATAATTAATTATGCTTATATCTTATCAACAACATAATAAAAAAAATCTCTCAAGCTGAAGCAAGCCAGGGGGGTCATGACCCCATGACCTGCCCCCTGGATCCGCCCCCGACTCGATGTAAGTGTGTGACTGTTGGGTGTACGTACCAGGCGTGATATTCTGCGCGGTCCTCATGAATGCGCACTCCAAGGCGCCCACTACGAGGTACATGGCGGCGAGGCGCTGCAGCACGCCGCCCAGCCGCGCGTCACTCCACGACGCGTCCACAGAGCTCAGCACTATGCCGATCAGCGCCAGCGACAGGGAGCGGCGGCACACCTGCACACAACATCGAAATCGACATCATAATCAAAATCAAATCAATTAAATCATATCATATCAAATCAAATCAAATCAAATCAAATCAAATCAAATCAAATCAAATCAAATCAAATCAAATCAAATCAAATCAAATCAAATCAAATCAAATCAAAATAATTATGTCGCTTACCATCAGGCGAATGGTTTGATCGTCTCGCCATCCATTGTTATAAAAACTAAATGTATTCGAGAAAAATACAAATTATTTCAACAATAATCTAATAAGTAACCTTACCTGATACAACGCCGTAGTCCTGGGTATGGCAGTACGCAGCCTGGTGTTCAGCGACAAAACTAAAGCCTCACCCATGGCAAAGGCGAACCAGGGGAACACGACGTCGGCTACTGTCAGCCCGTTCCACACGCTGTGCGTGAAGATACCGTACCCGCCGCCGCCGGCGTTCACGAAGATCTGCAAATTAAAATTATATTCTTATAGTTATGCGAAGAACGCTAATGTGTTAAAAATGTTGGGAACTTAAAATACATAGTAAAATTAAACCAAATCCGCGAACAAATAATATAAAAGTGACAGCCTCCGTGGCGTAGTTAGTGTCGCCTGTGAAACGAGAGGTCTTGTGCGTTAGGATATGAGTAGATTCTGTTCCTCTAAATTTCATTTTTGTGTTGTTAAATAAGGCTTTGTAAAAGTAATTAAATAAATAGCGGATAAAATACTTGTTTTAGAATTTCTGCTTCTGATTCCTAAAAATACAATATGTTCTTTCCGATGAAAAATAAATCATTAAAATCGGCTAAAACCTGGCGAATATATTGAGTATTTCCATACGCAAAGTCCGCCAATACATACTAGGCCAGCGTGGTGGACTATATGGCCTAAACACTCTCAATCGTACTTTCTATTGTAGAGGAGGCCCGTGCCTTGTAGTGGGATGTATATGGGCTGATACAAACCCCTTATTCATAGGGACTTAACACAGCTTTCAAATGCCGTTAATACGAGCTAACTCTAAAACGTTATTCATACCGTCAATAATCACTAATCAGCTATTTTTAATTATTCTAATTAACTTCAATTTTTAAGCAAATGTTAAGCAGAAAACTGACGGATGTCTGTCAGTTGGACGTTTGATATATTTGAATGAAGAACTTTTTCTGTGATGTGGCAATAATAGTTGAAATAAGTAGAAAAGACCTTTATGAATAGCAAAACGTAATGAACGTTTTATCTCCTTTCAACATGATTTAATTAATTTACATTTATTAGTTGATTAGAAGTTTTTTTATGAATAAGAGGGTAAGAATACAATTAAAACCTCACCATAAGAGCGATACAGAATCCTCTGAATATATCAAGAGAGCGCAGTCGAGAACGCGTTGGCGACCGGGGCGCCGTCACTTCCACAGTAAGCACGCGCGTCTCAGATCCCAGCTCATTGTCCTCTCTGTAACAAACATTATATTACAGCCTCCATGGTGTAGTTGTTCAGACACCGGCTGTGAAATAGATGTCGCGAGTTCGATCCCCGCACCGAGACAAATCGTTGTGTGCTTCGATCAAATATACACTAGATACAACATGAGCGCTTAGAAAATGGCACCAAAAAAGAGTGCTTTAAGCACTCTTTCGCCTTCAGTCACGCACCGACCGTTGCTTCCAAAACGTCGCAGAACTTTAGACAGTATTATGTAAAAAGCTACTTTAAGCTCCAGGAATAAGGTGGAATTTGTGTAGTATATTTGGGATATGTGATCTTTTTGTTTACTTTTTTTAATGTCATGCATCGGTGCCACTTTTTAACAGAACTTTTACAGGGAACTGTGTATCTAGTGTATATTTGATCGAAGGTTGTGCGGCTCAGAAATATCGACCGTGGTACCAGTGCCTCACGAAAAACCAACGTGACGTTGTTAAAATATTTTGGGTTTCGTTCGGTGAGGAATATCCCTTTGCCCATTTGTTTTCATAATGCTCCCGATTGTATGGTCCAGCAACACATCTATAATCCAAGAGTTGTGGTTGCAGGTGGCATTGATCACTTACCATCCGGTGACCAGCTTGCTCAAATACCAGACCTATTGAATATGAATAAAAAAATACCATCAAATGCATTACAATCACTTTGTCACCCCAAAAATAGCCCAAAAAAAAACACTTCATAACTTCAACTTACCATCAGATACATTAGAACCATTTTGTCACCCCAAAACAGCCCAAAAAAGTTTACAACTCTAACTCACCTCGCAAAATACCTGGAGTAGAACCTGGACGCCACAAATCGTTTGCCTATACCCTTGACGACATACCACATGGTCGCCATGGACAGCAGGATCACCAGGGTGGTCAGGATCGGAAGGTAGGCGGCATCAGGCTCCGCCGTCATGCGGGGGAGGCACTCATCTGTCACCGTTTCAGTCACGTTGATGCTGTACTGACCGTATTCGCCGAATTGATAGGTGCCTGGGAACGAAATCACTATTGAGATAGATAGTTTACTACAACACTACTACTAGTTTATACTTTTTAAATATATATGTAAGTATGTATGTATATATGTAAGTATGTAAGTCCGCCTTTATACAACATCATGTATAAAAAGCTAAATAAATAAATAATAAATAGTCTGTTTCTCAAAATAATAACAATAAATGACACCCATCAGTCGCATACATGTTCCTGACCCCACACTAAGATCAGGGGCGTGCGCTCCTTGTAGGCAGAAATGCAGTGCTTTACTTGCCATTTACAGATATTTTATTATAACGTACGTACTTCTTAATGACTTTAATTAACAGTAAATAAATGAATAAACAAAATATAATAACTTAATAACGCCTAATATTTTATAAATAGCACCTATTTGCAAGCGCACAAACATTATGTTTGCCACTCGAAAAGCAAAAGGCGCTGCAAAGCAAAATAATGTACCTAATCAACCAAGTAATGCCGCCGCGTCCCGCATGACATTTGTTTGCATGTGTGTAGTAATTTTGGTGTCCGTGCATAGTCGCAAACGCACACACGTATGAATATTGAAAGCCGCGACTCCTGCGGCAGGCCTCGGAAGCTCGGCAGTTGTCGGGAGTAATCGGAAATGTTCGTTGCCTATAATCCGAGTAAAAATAATAGACAGAAATCTAATAAACTGCGCAAAATGCACATTATGCATTTTTGTTTGGTAAGGTTTTATTTCTTTAAATAGCACAATTTTTTTGTGTTTCGCGGGGGCCATTTTGCTTTTTTCATGTGATAAGCATTGTTTATTATTTTGTTTGCGTCAGTTTAATTATAGTTTTCTTATAATATTTTACATTTTAATATTTGAAAGTGTGTACATTTAACAGTTTATTTCTGAGTTTCTATAATAATTGTAGTGATTTGCTTTTACTAGTACGTTTGTTGATTTTTTAAAATGTTATTTGATTGTGAGGTTTGTGTTGAAAGTGTGTGTTTATTAAAAATTAAAAATAACAAGTTCTCACAATTGTCATTCAGTGAAAAGATTCAAATTTTGTCTAAAGGTAGGTGTGTACCCGAGTTACAACAATTAAATCAACAAAAAGGGAATGTAACTCGAAAGTTTCATGTTAAAAGTTATGAAACGTATAACTGGCTGTGTGGTTGTGTACACACGATTAAATTATATTGTTTTCCTTGCATATTGTTTAGTAATTCTAGTACAGTGTGGACTGATTCAGGATATTCAGATTTAAATAATTTCTATGCCGCGGCAAAGAAGCATGACCATACAGAAAAACATCTGGAGGCCTGCTTAAAATTAAATACTTTTGGTAAATCTCGTATTGAAATGAGTATCAACAGCCAGTTACGATTAGATATTGAGAGGCATAATGCTAAAGTTGATCGCAATAGAAACATTTTTCAAAGGCTGATCGATGTTGTTTGCTTTCTGGGAAAACAAGAATTAGCTTTTCGCGGTCACGATGAGTCAGTATCGTCGTTGAATAGAGGTAATTATTTAGAAATAGTAGATTTATTAGCCAAGTATGATGGAATTTTAGAAACCCATTTACAGAGTGCAAGTACCTCATTCACGGGCATGTCGAACCGTACGCAGAATGATTTGATCTCGAGCGTTGCATCTGTGATGATCGATCGCGTTAAAGCCGAAATTAAACAGTCCGATTTTGTCGCCGTCATGGTAGATGAGACTCCTGATGTTAGCGGCCGTGAACAATTAGTATTAGTTTTGAGATATTTTCGTGATTTTGAAGTAGTAGATCGATTTATCAAATATGTTGATGTCAGCGCGGATCGGACCGCTGTAACCTTGAGTTCTATTATTTTGGAAATTTTAGAAGAGTTCGATTGTGTATCCAAATTAGTTGCACAAACTTACGACGGGGCAGCAGTTTTATCCTCACAAATTAATGGCGTGCAGGCTTTGGTGAGACAAAAATGTCCACAAGCTATGTACGTTTGGTGTTCAGCACATATATTAAATTTAGTTCGAACGAGTTGCTGAAACAAAACGCTTTTTTAGTATTATAAAATCAATCGCGGCTTTTTTTCACACCAGTACAAAGCGAATGGCCCATTACAACAACTTTGCCGATATGAAAAAGCTGCCTCGTGTCGCGGAAACAAGGTGGACATATCATTCGCGCACGGTTAATATTATTAATAATGCGTCCACCCACCTCCTAGAATTGTTTGAAAATATGAACGAAAATACACAAGACTGGGATGGTGAAACACTGACACAAGTCAGTTCATTTTTATATATTATGAAAGAATTTGAATTTAATTTTCTTTTAAAATTTTTCGCTGATATTTTTGCAGAAACGGATATTCTGTACGATATTTTGCAAAAAAAAACTAGTGACATCGCGTATTGTGTAACAAAGATAAAAGAGTTAGAGTCATTTTTAGAACGTTTTAGAGAGAAGTTCGAGATCTATTATGATGCCGCCGTTCACATTACCGGACCACCTAAAAGAAAGCGCAATGTCGATGATGTAAAAATACATTATCGGCGAATTTTTGTTGAAATAATTGATAATGTAGTCAGTGAATTAAGAAATCGTTATAAAAACATTAAAGATTTAAAGTTTATTGAGCTACTTTCTTGTGAGAATTTTAAAAAATATAGTGAACGTTTCCCTGAAAATGAAATCAGAGAGTTCACCAATAATTATCAGGCACATTTTAATTTTGATAAATTGAAAAATGAATTGCGCTGTATTTATAGATCACCTCAATTTGCAAATAGTTGTGTATTTAGTATTATTCAAAATTTGTATAAGGACAATTTAAATAAAGTTTTTTCTGAAGTGTTACGATTAGCGAAATTCATTGTGACTATCCCAGCAAGCAGCGCATCTGCAGAGCGTTCATTTTCGTGTTTAAAACGTATCCACACATATTTGAGAAACACACAAAATCAACAACGACTCACAGAGCTTTCCATGATTTCTATAGAAAAGGCATTAATGATAGAATTAAAACGCAATCCAACTTTCTATGACGATATCCTAAAATCATATTTAAAAAAGGATAGGCGCATAGATTTAATCTATAAATGAATGAGTAGTTTTTTTTTACTAACCCGTAATTTTATTATTAAGTTTATTTATATATTTTGCGAATCACATGAAAATCGGTCTTTTTAAAGGCCACATCGGATATCTTGCAAGGGACGTGTTCTATAACCATCACTCACTTGGATAAGATATTTGAGGTGGTCGTTTATTTACATCGGGCTATAGTAATCTCAATTAACCGGAACCTTGAATATGTGAAAATTGAAGCTGACTCGGTGAGTAGTTATAATATTTTAGTTTATTAATCATTTACTTATTAGACTTTCTTCGGCCACGACAATCGATCGCTGGTTTTTCTGCGTTCCGTAGATGTATATGAATAGTAGTACATCTAAGACTTGTTCTGTTGGCATGGTTTCCGACTTAGAGATCCGTCGCGTGGCTGTGGCTATGCTAAACATCTATAAAAGAAAAGTTTTTGTGCCGAGTACTTCGCCGCATACCCAGTATCATAATCCTGTGCACGCCACTGACTAAGATCGAGTATTGTGTCATGGGTATCAGGACTAAGAGAGAATTTTCGGTACCAGACCCGAAAGAAATATTTGTGGGCCTCACAAACATTTCTCTCGGTGCGGTGATCGAACCCGCGGCCTCTCGTTTCACAGGCGGCGTCTAACCAACAGGAGGAAATAAATACATCAAACAGTCACATACATAGTCTAAGAATTTAGCTTAACTTGTGTGTTATGTATATTAAGAAATAGGCTGTCCAACTATCTTGACAGTTATCTAGCGTTGTTAGTAACTCTACCAGCACAAACCTCACTACTAAATGCATTGTAATTTCTCGTTTGTAAACAAAAAAAAACACAAGCGTAGTACATTGGCACGCAAGCAAATACGTGTAGGAAGTAAACTGGTCTATCCAGATATCAGTTGTAACAATGTTCAGTCACTGTGACCTGAACCGCTTTCTGCCGCTAAATATACTACAAACAACATCGATTGGCTTTTAGAAATTCAAAATGCATGTTCTCAAAAAGGTTAATATGTCGATAAATAAAATAAATTTATTTGTAGCATTAAAAACGAGTTTTTGTTAGTCGATTTTGGCGAGAAATATTATCTTTGTTTTAATTAAATACGTGCATAAAAAGCGATAGAGTGACACGTTCAGGCATCACGCAACTATCGGTTTAATTTCGGTTACAAACATTTAAAAAAATGGTATATTAAGCAGCTTGTTTCACGATGTTTTCCTTCATAAAAGTCCATGATAAATGACTTAAGTCCTTCCACCCATACATCTTATTATTAAAACGTGATAAATACACCACTTTACATACAAAAAACGCCCTTAAAAATTCCGATCATATTAAATTTAGATTTAAATCCTAATTAAGTTGTCGTTTGAGCGAAAAAAACAACGTTCGACAACTAAACTAAGTTTTAAACTAACAAAATAATACGGCCGTAAAATACACATGACTACCAAACATCACGAGTCACATGTCCTAGTATTTGAACCCGCAATCCCTGTTTCGGCAGCTCACGCAAAGTTCACCAACCGCACAAGGCCAAATGCATAACCCCTCTTAATCAATTCTGTGATGAGACGTAAATTAAGTGATCAGTTTTTCAAAAAGATTTAGTTGTTTGTATTACTTTGTGTTTCTTTACGCATTATACATAATTATTTTGGTGTAACTGTAATTAGTTGCTTTATGTGAATGCTTATAATTAGCGATATTGTTACTTCATTTCTTTACTTATTAAGTTATTAGTTTGTAAGCTTTCCTTCAATCAAATCATAGAGCAGACGTATGACACAAGGAACACAAAGAAACTCCGACAAAAATAATTCAGAGACATAACATCACCCCATGAAAATTATCACCACATTTTAGTGAAAGAATACAGTGCTTATTCTGATATTTTATTTATCGTGTATGTTGTATTATCGCTTGTGTTACGTCACATTGCGCCCAACCGCGTAAATGAGTAGTGGCCCAAAGTCCACCGCGTTTGTTGTGAGTCAAAGGAACATGTCCCGCAACAGGTTTGTTTATTTTTATATTTTAATATTGCAAATGCGAGACAAGCATGCCATTCGCCTGATGGTAAGCGATACGACCTCTCATGGACAGTAGCAAAACCAAAAAGCGCCTTGAATTACAAAGCAACGCTTGGGAGTCCACTGCGCTCGCCATCCTAAGACATATGATGTTAAGTCTCATTATGTCCAGTAGTTACTCCGACTGCAATTATCTTCAAACCGAAATAACAGTGCAATTACACTGCTGATTGGCGGGAGAATTAGAAATACAACTAGTAAAATCATATGATGAATGGAACCTATTAGCCCCATTTTTCCATTGGGGAACGAGCCCTAAAAATATTTAATAGAAAACAAATAATTTAATGAGAGAACAAGCAAAAAAATATAGCTCTGTAACTCTTTTTGCTATTTTAAGTCCGATAAATGGAATAATTATATTTTATATCGTAAAAACGAATAGCTAATGAATTAAACAAAATAAATCCATTCAATAGTTTCTATTTAAAGCGTCCAAGATTATTGCTAACTAGCGGTCGGGCCCGACTCCACCCGGGTGCATACACGTTTTAAAATGGCGGTCAAAATGTTTAATTCTATCAGTTTAGAATATCGACCAATCGGACTACGAAAAATGAACAAAATGTCCTCGTATTTGCTAGAAATATCACTACTGCTTTCCTCCTATAGGTCATAGCGTGATGATATATAGCCTATAGCCTTCCTCAATAAATGGACTACCCAACACTGAAAAAATCATGCAAATCGGACCAGTAGTTCCAGAGATTAGCGCGTTCAAACAAACAAACAAACAAACTCTGCAGCTTTATAATATTAGTATAGATAAAAAAGGATATCAAAACTAGGGCAATGAGTTACTCATTAGTCAACAATACAATTGCAATCTATCGCGGCAGTAAAAGGTCCTATCTCCACTTGAAATGTACATTAAAACGCCCTTACGTCACGGATAATATCTAGAATATTTAAAAAAAAGTGATAAATACATCTTTGCATACACAAAACGCGCTTAAAAATTACTATCTTATTCATAGGTATTAAAATCTATTTTAGCTATCGAATGTTTTGTCTCTTTCGAACGACTTTTGAATTTAATTTGAGCGAAGACAAAACATTCGTTATTTAAAATGGGTTTTAAAACTGTCTATGAATAAGGACGTAAAGTTAATAAAGTACATGATCATTTCATGTATCTAAAATCACACTTACGTCGGGGAAATTGTTTTGTAATCGAAAACCTAATGCAAAAAGAACCATTGGAATCCTACTCAATTTTGAGGACTTTCTCTCCAGGTCCAAAGATATTCATCACTTGTCAGATCTTGACCATTTTTTTAAAGGTACCTGTGAAGTATACGCTTTAAAACAAAAAATCCAAATCGGTTCTGGCGTCTTCGAGTATTCAGTGGACATATAATTAAAACAAAGATTCCGACGAATTGAGAACCTCCCAATTTTATGAAGTCGGTTAAAGACCAACGCAGGTCGGGACGGAATGGCAAGGGATTCGAGAATTCGGTGTCACGGCATTAATTCAAAACATTGGAATTTACGTCTTATTCTCACCAAATAAGTTTGACTATCATTTGATAAAAAAAAATAAGCCCATTCTGCGCCATCCCAGTCTGCCGTGGCCCTAAAAAGGGATAAATACAATTTGGTGCATATCAAACACGACCTTTAACCTTCAACGTTAAAAGTTATTATTGCACATAATTACATTGTGAATATATGCACACATATGCATAGTACTAGTGAATCACTCAGCCGCCCCGAGATAACTTGGTTACTCATAATTGGATTACCTACGAGTATAATAGCTTCCTTGTGCCCTACGATTTCATATTGTTTTTATTTTGCAGACAATAGAGAAATAGGTTGAGATAAAGCATGGCGCAGTAGACTGCCGACTATGATCCGAAAGTCTACGGGTTCGATCCCAAATAGACAAATATGAATTTCGCCCACACGTACTTTTTTCGGTTGTAAGAGTTTATGAGACCGAAAAGTCTCTCGTATATATCATAGTTTGGGTTCAGCACTATGTTAGTGACGGTCAGGTTAATTTTTGACAGCCTCCATGAGGCAGTTGGTTACAGTTTGAACACCGGTTGTAAAACGTGAAGCCGCGGGTTCGATCCCCGACAAATAATATAAGACAAATATTTGTGTTATCCACATATATTTGTTTCGGGTCTGTGTATTTTTGACACTGAAAAGTCTCTCGTAGTTCCTGATACCCACGACACAAGACTCGATCTTAGTGTGGGGACAGGACTGTGTGTGTGACTGTTGGATGTATTTATTTGTTTATTATTATAACATTTTATTATACATACGTACTCACGACTTTTCCCCAGGAAGGGTACAGATTAAAAACCTGAGACCTCAGCATTGTGATCATATGTTAGTACAACTGTGCTACTGAGGCAGTCTTACTAAATTGTTGTACTACTTTACAAAGTATCATTACAAAGATTACATTGCTTTGTACATTATGTAAGAGGTTAAGTAAAAACATTGCTTATGTATTATTGCTTATGTATACTTATTGATATGCCAGAGTTAATTTAATTTTAAAAGTATCATAAACCTTTCTGTTTGCAAACCAGAGCTCATTTTCTTTATTCTTCTTAATAACGTATGGCACCCCTATAATATCAGAGATTTTTACAATGTCAATTTTGTTTTTGTTGGTATTATGATTTTTAAAACAGTGTTTTTCATATTTCTAAAAATTAATTTCGGAAATTAATTACTTAATAATCTCACTAGTAAATAGAATGTTATTTCTATAATTTATATGTCGACTACAGACTATATAAAATGCTCTACCTAAAGTATGGTGACCTCAAAAAATTGTTGGCATTTTAAGGTATTTTACATTTATTAAAAGATAAGTTTTGTTTCTCGCTTTTATTACTGTCTGTATCTGTATAAGCCCATATGCGTCCCACTGCAGGGCACGGGCGTACTCTACAATCAAAAGTACTATTGAGAGTTGTTAGGCCATATAGTCCACCATGCTGACCTAGTGCGTGTTGGCAGACTTACATACCATAGAAATTCATATAAATCGCTATGGTACGCAGGTTTCCTCAGTTTTTTTTTTATTACTAGTTAATTAAAATTTAGAAGTTCATCACTTGTGTTTAGTTTACTTTTTATTATATTGAATCTTACATCCGGATACTATAACCAAATATCATCTTAAATAAACACAAACAGGTTACATCCTTAATGTGTTATAATAATAAATTATAATAAATTTGCATAAATTCAAATGCAAAGTTATCTGGTTTGCATTTTACATATACATAATATGTGTATGTTCAATAAACAAACATCATGAATATGTAATTAGATATGATTGTTAAAAATATATTTCTCATCTAAATTACTGTGATACAGTTTCTTGATATTGGTGATATAATAACATAATATGCTGGATTTTTATCATAATATTAAACAATTAGTAATAACTTATTAATTATTTACCTTAATAATGTAGTGATAAATTTATATGGAAATTTGGAAAATAATTTTAATGGACTTTAAATAACAAATTAACATGTTAACTGCCAATGCGGTCAATGTTGTGCGATGCCTAACTATCCTATCAATAACATATTCTTTAAAATTTTCATCGATTGTTTTTTTTATTACTTAGTTAGAATACACTCTTAATAATGGGTTTTATTAATGCGGAATAATTTCTGACTCTCCATCAAGAATTATTAATCATCAAACAACATTGAAAAGTATACTCTTTTTATTGGCAGTTAACATGTTAAAAGTGGTTGTTTCTGTGTGAAACTTTCTTAATTATCCATTAAATTGACTATGTGATTAATTATCTAAAGTTATGGATGAGCTTGATAGTCTCAAATTTTGGAACATGCATTTTACATTTTATTTATAATTGTATTATATTATAATTTTGTCAGTTCAAAAACAGCATTAAGAACAAAAAAAAAACCAAAGTAGACTAAAAAGAAGAGAGTTGAGAAATAAAGGTAGACTTCGCTTTTGTCTTTATCAATCATGATCAGGCACATCTTTCTAGAAAGTAAATATTTTTATCTTGAAATGTAGACATTACAACTTGTGTCTTATCAAGTTGCATAGAATTTGTCTTTAGATAATATTGTTAAATCTCCATCAATTTCTAAATACAATGGAAACAAAAAGTTATTTTAATGATTGAATAAAAACATTTAAAGAAACATGGATAGTCTTGAGCCAAGGTTGCAATATGCCTTGTTATATAAATATATTGAACAACTATAAGCTTCTTGTATGTGCAACACAGAAATTGGCTGCAACAATGGCACCCAAAAACGATTTGAATAGTATTTTGATCCTTGGTTCTAGCTAAAATAATCATAATTCATACAATACTAATTCATTCATTGCTGGGAATAAATTTCAGTATGTTTCAGATTTCTCTTCTGGTTAATTTAACTTATATAGTTTACATTAAGCGATGCAGTTGTGTGGTGAGTTTTGTCAGGAAATAAATAACCCTGTCTGTGCAATGTATAATATTGTATTAATATATTTATCACAATGATATTGATGACTTTTGATACTGTAATAAATAGTGTGCAATCATTTTAGTATTTGGATTAAGCTTATGACCTTTAAGACACCCTATTATCTTGTTATGTTTGATTATAACATTAATTTTCAACTATTATTTTTTGCATCAATCATTTTCCTATCAAATGAGTCAGATAGCACACCACTTCAAATATTTACATCCACAGAACCAACATAACATCGCTAAACGGCAAAATTTACGAAAACATGATACATCTATATCGTATTACATAGTCGTAAACAGACAAAAGACATGACACACTTACCATTGCAGATTTCGCCGAAGCCGTTACGAACTGCGTATTTTAGCGGGCTGGTTGTCTTGACCACCACTGAGTCTGTCTCCGTGAACCTCGCCGTCTCCAGGAGTATACAACCTTCACATTCCTCATATTGACTCCAAAAACTGATTTCCTCCTTCGTAATGATTTGAAGACACGCTTGGTCGAATTGCAGGGGAACGCTGTTGCACCTGCGCGCCAACGAGCCTACGTTTTGGAAACTATTGTATTCCATTTTTATATTTCATTACGCGACTACGGGTAAACAACGTTTGCACAAAAACTCGCAGAAAAACAAAAACTCAAAACGTCAACGTGAATCATCAACCGACTAAGTGAATGGAGTGAACGGTGAACCACAGAGTGAACACAGGAGTGAATGATTTTGACTTGGAGTGAATGCATGATCGGTCACGTACAATGCAAAGGCATAATATAACATACAGCCATATATTTTTTTTAATATATAAAAAAAATTGTAAAAAAGATAGAAATAAAACTAATCATTTAATACATCTAAGATACCTAACATTACTATTTTTTTTTAAATTAAGACGCCGAGACAAAATAGTAAACATGTAAAACACCCCTGCTCTGTCACAAAAACAACTGAACCGATTTTGATAAAACGCACACTCATAGAGAATAGTGATATACTGGGTACTTACACTGCTCCTAAGTCAGACTATACTTTATCTAAGTTATATGTTTTGAAATCCGACCAATACTTTTTTATATTTGCCTGGAAAAACATACAAACATATCTACCAAAGAATAGATTACATATTATCTGCATACACTTATAAAATTTGGCACACCTGTTCAGAAGTTATTATGATTAACATATCCAATAATATTCGAATCAGAAATTTGGAGATCCGTAGGAGAACAAAGGTTATAGTCCATAGGATTAGCAAGATGAAGTGGTAGTGGGCCGGGCACATAGTTCGTAGAATCTGTAATGATTTTGTTACTTTATTGTAAATATTTTAGAATTATAGTGTGAGTAGTGGACATTTTGTTTGCTAAATCCTTATATTTTATACCAATAACATTAAATACTCTTTCAAACTTAATGTGGCTTGTTTAAAAAGAAATAGATTTAAAATTTGAAAATGGAATGAGGTATTTTGAAAAATGTAAAAAAACGGTATCTTTTTGATGCATGTCTTGTTGGTGCGTGGTCTGATCATGTAATGTAATAAAATGGATGTAAAACAATCAGAGAATAATATTGTAATCGAAGAGATGGAGTTTCATTCTTAGCCAGAGACACCCTTCCTACAACTACAGTTATTAAGAATGACAATCTGACGGCCTTTCTTAACAAATCGATGGCCGTTGGGGCCGAAAGGAGGCCTCCAGAATGGAGGCCACGTACAGGCAAGCGAAATGTCGGACGCCCGCCTACAAGGTGGACGGATACCTGGCTAAGGTTGCAGGAAGTCGCTGGATGCAGGCCGCTTCCAACAGGTCGATGAGGAGATCCTTGGGGGAGGCCTATGTTCAGCAGTGTACTTCATGTAGCTGAGATGATGATCCAAAAATATACAATCATAGAATACAGTATTACTCTGGGTATGTGCAATTTAGACAAAATTACATTCATTATCAAAATACACATCGAAATGATAATCTCCTTTTTAGAAGTCTTATATATTAGTTTTATAGATGTGTACCTAAATAATACATCATGACGCTGTTGGAGTAATATATTTATTAAGAAAGATAACGTTATTTATTTCAAGACATCATTTTTAAAAACTAAAAATACGTTATATCTTATACAGAATCATAAACTAGTTTAAAAAATATAGGTATATATTTTACAAATAATGGCTTAAAATACTTTGCAAGAAGCGCAATACTGATAAATAAAAATCTGTTTTGATATCTTCTGGGAGCTTCAGGTATGACTGTTGTTCATTGCTGGTTGAATTGAATGAATTTGAATGTTCTTCGTAAAACCAGTTCGGCAGCGGTGATGGTGGAGGAATAAAATAATGAAATTGTTTATCTGCTGATATTATTACCGATGTATATGGGCCGTAGAAATATAACTGAAAATAAAGATTGGAAATAAGAATAAAATAAGCTGAAATAAGGAGGTTCAGGAGTGGAGGCTACGTACAGACAAATGAAGTGTCAGACGAATGCCTACTTAGGCTGAGTTGCACAAACTAACTTTGCCAATACCTTTGCCTTTGGAACTGTCATCGCCATACATTTGAGACGTATTTGACCTTGCTAATGTATGGGATTAACATTTTCAAGGTCAAAGGTATTGGCAAAGTTAGTTTGTGCAATTGAGCCTTAGTGTATTACTCTAGGGCGGATTTAGTTTCCAAGCCAGGGCTGGTCATATAATTCTTGTCTACAGTGGGTACGATTTCAAAACTCGAATTCGTAATAATGATTTTTAAAGTTTGTTACAGCCGTGATTTGTGAACACACACACTTTTTACTTTATTTATCGATATGTATCTGTACTTATTTTTATCAACAAGATGATAAATAAATTCTGTCGATCTGGAGCCAGCCCAGGGGGAGGTCATGACTCCCATGATCTCCCCCTGGATTGGCGGTTGGTATTACTATACTCTATGCGTATGCCTACAAAGTAGACAGACATGGATAAGCTTGCCGGAAGTCGTTAGATGCTAGCTTCTAACAGGTCGATGTAGAGATCCTTGGGGGAGCCTTATGTTCAGCAATGGACTTCCTATGGCAAAGGAAAGAGACAGAGAAGCTAAAATATAAAAGTGAAGCGAAATTATGAATCTTACCAAAACAGAACATTCATTGTTATCGTCCAAGTTAGGAACAGCATCATCTTTCTCGTACATGCTGAAATGGTAAAAAAATCAATAGGCTGTTTTGAAGTAATAATATCTTAATATATTTATTCTATAATTTACTGAGCGCTAGGCTCGCTCGGCTTGGTGAACTTACTTAACTTATTATTATAGCTCCTATTGGAAAGTAATCGTATTAGGAAACTCTTAAACTTACAGATTCCCTTATTTTTCCTTTTCAATTGAAGGGATAGGTAAAGAATTAACTGAATGTTGAGTTCACATTCGAAAAAGTTTGTAGGTACTTTTTTTTCACCACAGATTGCTAATAATTGTGACATTCAAAATATGGCGCAAAAATACTTTAAAATAAATAAATACACCCAATGGTCACAAGCATTGTCCTGATCCCACACTAAGATCGAGTCTTGTGTCGTGGATATGAGGAACTACAAGACACTTTTCGGTCTCACAAACACCCAGGCCCGAAACACTTTTGGTTCACACAATTATTTGTCTCGGTGCGGGGATCGAACCCGCGCGGCGGCCTTCGTTTCAGAGCCAGCGTCTAACATAGGCTGTCTCAAAATAGCTTGATTTCGCTGAATATGTAAACTTATACTAACATAAACTTGTTAATCAATTTAAAAACTTGTTGTTTCATTTCATCCGAAGTCATTTCAGTTTCGTTAGGTGTTCTCGATGGTCCGTAAGGTTTCTCCGGGTCGTCTTTTTTCACTCTAATCGATGGTTGAGGTCGACTTTCATACCTGTTTGCAAAAATATATTTTATTTTCTCATTGGGGATCATATTTGTTTGTTATTTTTGTATTTATCGCTCTATTTTTTCCTGTTCTTTTTACTATTTATATGACTACTCTTATAAATCTAAAATTTTCCGGGCAAAAAAGAGCTGAGCAGCAATATCACTAAGGATGTAAATCATAAAATAATTTAAAAATGAAATTTGATCCTTCGAGCCGAATGTGAACCAACAACCTATGAATAACAGATAAACCGCTACAGTCCACCGCTCTACCAACTGAGCTATCGAAGGGCTGATTGTTTTCAGCCAATTTAACGTAAGCATAAAATACTAAAATAAATAAAAAACATAATCATAATGTCAAATGTAGGTCTTATAATCGAAAAAAAAATTTCTTTAGCTTTAATAAAGACTTTTAAGAGTTTCAAATTAATATTTGCAATGTCATAATAATTGCCCACTGCAAAGGATGGCTCTCCTCTGCAAACGAGAATTCGATTGAGAGGGATTAGGCCACCACCATGTTGGTCGAGTGCAGGTTGGGAAAATAATAACGTTATTATTCAATTTATATTTGTACTTTGTTAGTAGGAATCAACAAGTTTCATTCAATATTAGCTTTGTACGGCCCTTTATTTCTTATACTGTATAATATGTGTTTGGGTTTAAGAATTATGATGTTTACTCAACTGTTGCGAAAGAAAAACGTATATAGCTCTTGATACATTGACGTGTTAAAAGTTTTATATCGCGTCAATGACTCCACACTTAGTCTTGTATCAGGGGCATCAGGAACTACGAGACTGGTCGGTCTCATGAACCCAGATCCGAAAGAAAAATCTGTGAATTGCATAAAAAATTGTCTCGGTGCGGGAATCGAACCGCAGTAACTCATTTCACAGCCAGCGTCTAACGAAACAGGCCACCACGCACTTATGTATGTTTTAAAATTCAAAAATAACATAGCCGTTGCATTAATTATGGAGAATGTGATTAAAAAAAACTCTAATGCTTCTGGTGAGATATCCAGTAATAATTAGGATCAAAATTACTTACTCTTCGATCAAGGGTCCGATAAAATCATAAATCTCCCACAATTCCCCTCCGCTTATTTTTCTCAGCACAAAGGAATCCCAATCTTCAGGTTTAAGGTCCAAAGCCCATACATCATATTTAAAGTTGTCGCTCTCTGGATACCCCATATCAAACACAATATTGTCTTCATCTTGTTCGTCTAATTTAGGCATATTAATAATTTTAGCACAACTCAAAGTTACAAGGCACAACACGGCTAATAGCTCCATGTTTCCTTCGTGAATGTTTGTTTCATAAATTGTACACCTGGATAAACAAAACGTAACTAATTTTTGGTCCACGGTTTTGCTCGCGATTTTGGATATAAATGTCTCATGAATATTCATTGGATACGACATTTATTATCTGCCAGAACGTTTTGCACATTTTGAAGTAAACACATTACTCACTTTTGATGTGTTTTCAAAAGTGTTTACTTGTCATAAACAAAGGGCTACTTGTATTGATTATCACAGTAGTTTTAAGAATACAGTGGCGCATTAATAAAACGGGAAGGCCGGAACATCTTATTACGAGGGTACCTTGATTCGGCTCGCAGCTTTAAACAAAAAGGTCTTTGCTACATTTTAATTTGGGAAATTATTTGACAGTACATTGGATGCACAGTGGTCTGCCCACTTTGCACGTGAGGGCCGTGGGCTGCTACATAGCATATCCACCCAAATGAAAAAAATGCAAGTGTAACTGGCATTTTTTTTTCAATGAAAACAGACAGAGGTTTACTAAACAAGATGAGTTTAAAATAATAATCAGCGCATGAAACTGGAGAATGAACATCAATCATAGAAGTTATCCTATTAAATCCTTAGGCAATTTTGTTCTACGTTTCAATAATGATGTGAGTTTGATTGTTTCATATACTTTGTCTGAGAACAAAGAAGCAAGCAAATATGTAGATTAACTGAAAATGGTATTATTTAAAATAAAAAACAATCCTAGTTATTTAAATTCACATACATTCATAATAGTTTTATAATGATTAATTTATGTCTAAACAGATGTTTTACAAGTGTTTTAGAAACGGTTCGATTGACAATTCAAATATTAAGTCAAGAAACAAACGTACTATTTAAAAGTACCTATATCCAATATGCATCCACTTGAATGGTGACCGGCGACCACCATGCAGTGTTATCGCAATCCAAGAGTTTTTATCATGTACTGTATCAGCCCATATACGTCCCACTGCAGGGCACAAGCCTCCTCTACAATCGAGAGAACGAGTTGAAAGGGGTTAGGCCATCTAGTCAACCACACCGGCCTAGTGCGGATTGGCGGACTTTGTATACCATATAAGTTCATAGAAATCGCTATGGTATACAGGTTTCCTCACGATGTTTTTCTTCACCATTACGTAATGACTCATCTTTAATATACACATGTATCCAAAAAGTCAGAGGTTGGTGCCCTGGGATTTGAATCCGCAACCACCGTGAACATGTTGGCAGCCGCGTCTGGTCCGTTTACCAACAGGCCACCACGCATTTCCGGAATCTACATTTCTATCAAATGAATGTCTAACTTAATAGGGATGTTTTCAATTTAATTTCTTTTTTCTTTTATCTTTAATTCAATTTTGAATAGTATATAATAATTATCACTGCAAATATTCCTTATAACAAACAATAAATTAAATACCATCAAAATCGGTCGTAAAATGAGATATTAATATTTACTTTTCGTGTGTAACTTGTATATTAGTAAATGGATTTCAAAAATTATCTGAACATTGCCAATGGGTAAACTCAAACTAAAAGCATTAAGTCCGCTCCTCATGAACATGGTGATACGAGCATGTCATTCGCCTGATGGTAAGCGATACGACCGCTCATAGATAGTAGCAAAACCAAACAACACATTGAATTAAAATTTAAAAAGCAATGCTTGGGACTCCACTGCGCTCGCCATTATGAGACATAAGATATCAAGTGTCAATATGTCTAGTAGTTACTCTGGATACAATGTCCTTCAATCCGAAACACAACAGTGCACTTCGTATACTAATCAGAATATATGCTGATGCAATGCCAGCTTCCGAAATTTTATTATAACACACAACATTTTTCCTATTTTCAATATCCATCCAAAGGTTGCCTGGAAGAAATTACCTAGTGTGATAAGGCCGCCTCTTGTACTATTATTATTGTGTTGTTTCTTTACTGTATTTTTATTTTGTGCAATAAAGGATTAAATAAATAAATAAATAAATAAAAGAAACAACATTAAAATATAAAATAATTATATTACATTTAATAACAATAGGAATGTACAAATATCAATATTTTATGTAGTAGCGAATAAGTACAGCAGTGCTTTTGCAAACTGCACAATTTCTGATCCACCCAACTTCGACTCTCCGTATAAACGGTCCACAAATGTGATCGGAACTTCACCTATAGTGTAGTCAAGTTGTCGAGCTCTGTAAAAAAATGATGTAAGACAATATTGGCAAAAACACTACTAAACAAATGAGAAAACTATAATAATTTTATTAAGTTTAACTGTTTGGACACTGTTTTGGACTTGCTTCACTATTAACTTATTTTACATGTACAATCTTTATATTGAATATAATAGATACTCATGTACCGCCTACTATGAAACCTAATAGAAACTAGAAATATTTGCATAGATAATGGTAAGTTGCAATACAAGTTCAATTTATATTTTATATATACTCATGCCTTATTCCAGCCCTAAATTTCGCCTTGTATGTTCCGTCCCAAGATGTGATAGGGGGACAAGCCTATCACCATATCGGGCACAAATTACTTACTCTGGGCTCATAATGAACAGAAAAACGTTGCCCAACCCGGGATTCGAAAACAAGACCTCAGCTTTGTAACCGTACCATAGTACAACTATGGCGACGAGGCAGTTAAACAACTTTCATGCTGTGTTTATTTTGGAGACTGAAATTGTTGACTCTTACCTAATAATCATTTCCATTTGAAAGACATAGCCTTTGGAGACGCAGCTATCCACTAGTTTTTGAAGGACATCTTTCTTGTACAATCTGTGGACATTACAGATTCAATTAAAAATTAATAAAAATTGATGCCATATTTGAAGATACAATGATGTTTTTCAATTCTAAGTAACACACAAACAGACAATACTAGTTATTTCCATAATTTGACAGCCTCCGTGGTCCTCCAGATTATTTAAACCGCTTACAGTGGTATATAGCGAACTATTAGATGAATGGCAAATACTTGGCTAGATGTCGATTATTGCGTATCACAGTTCCTCACGGGCCATGGTAACTTTAAGTCTAAACTACATTCTTTTAAGCTTGTCGAATCGCCTGCGTGCCCGTGTTCAACATCTAATTGCGAATATGAACAATCCGCGCATCATATACTTTGGGGGTGTAGTCTTTGGCAGGATGAGCGTAAAACCATGCTGGATAGTATGCAAATATCATCTGGAGTTGTATACTACATGGACCTTGTAGAGACTAGGAAGAACTTCCGTGCTTTCCGGCGTTTTTGCCATACATATTACTGGAATCAAGTATAAAAGCTCACATAAATAGGTCCCATTTTTAGGTAATAATAATTTGATCCATGGTGCTTTACGGCTGGCTTCTCCGGCCGTAAAAGTCTTTTTGCGAGGTTATTTGCCTCTTTAGTTCATTGTTTTGTCACCCGCTTTGCACGGAGGGAAGTGGACAATAAATTATTTCCAACTCCTCCTATTAATTTAACTTTCTGATTAATTTCGTTGCGGGTTAAAGACAAGTTAGACATTCCCGAAGACTCGCCGAGCTTCAATGCTCGGTGTCATTACATTGCGTGCCACTGTTGATCCTGGCTTACAGGAGTTGCAGTGGTGGGTGTGAGGGCGGGACAGTCTCCAGCCTCCGTGGCGCAATTGGTTAGACGCCGGCTGTGAAGCGAGAGACCTCGGGTTCGATCGCCGCACTGAGACAAATGTTTGTGACTGTTGGGTGTATTTATTTATGAGTAGACTAAAAATATATTTTATCACAGCATTGTTTTTCTTATATGTAAATTCTTATAATTTTAAATTACAACCATATGTTTTTCAATTACAAATAGGGAAATTGCAAGTTATTGTTATCATTTCTGCATATGTATCAATAAATAAAAATTATACCTAAAAGACCCAGTAAGGTCCGATGCTCCAGGTCTCAACAATAGCTGTGTGATAAAGTTGGCACCACGTGAGATAAGCTTCCGTTTGAAGTCCCAGCCGTACACACCACCACCATCTTTATACCGAGTGCCAGAGACGAGATCATAATCATGTTCTCGTTGTAACTCTATGAACTTCGGAATAAACTTGGGCTGAAATAGAGGAAATACATTTGTTTTGTGAATTTTGTTTGTTTCTATTTAAAATAACTTTAGCAAAATCAAACAACACTTTGAAATACAAAGCAATGCTTAGCATTCCACTGCACTAACCATCCTGAGACAAAAGATGTAAAGTCTCAATATGTCCAGTATTTACTCTGGCTACAATGTCCTTCAATCTGAAACACAACAGTGTATTTACACTGCTGTTTGGCAAAAGAAATAGTCATTGTGGTAGTACCCACCCATGCGGCATCTCACATATGAGAGACCTACCACCAGTAAAAATATTTTTTTATTTTTTTACTTGTTGCTCAATTTAATTTTAATTTTTTATTTTATTTTATTGCCCTATTATCAGTATGTTTTCTATGATATAATGATAATCATCATTATAAGTCCACTGCAAATGGCGAAATGTGGCTGCCCCGGCATTTCTGCCTACCCCTTCTGGGAAAAAGGCGTGAATTTATGTATGTAGGTCCACTGCAGTCAACTGCTGGACATTGGCTTTGCCCAAGGTAAGCCACAGAACCCATTCTGCTTATTTATGTTTAAATAATCATGTATGATATAGTGTGAAAGAAATGTTATTTGATTTGAGTGCTGATATAAACATCTGTCCAATGAAAATTATGAAAGCGTTTTTTATCATAAATCCTCAAATGAAATTTCTGCCACCTGTGGTCAATTACATAGTGTTTAACATACAAATAATGTATTGTTTATTTTAATTGTGGAATCATTATATTTATCTACTATCTTATCTGTAAAATAAATTGTCTTCAGCTACTTTACTCTGCTTGCTTAATTTAATACTAAAAATTCTTAAAATTCCAATTTTAATGACTAAGTATTGAGATACAATCAGATACGAAATGGTCAGTGTTGTAATCCACAAGCAACATAGTCCATGTTCAGAAATATAATAAGTCTTGTGGTTGTTTTGCAAATGTGTTAGTGCAAAATTGTATGCCTTGGCGACTACTTACATGGTGGCTTAAGTCAGCGTCCATAATAATGATGAAATTGCCGGTAGCATGTTGTATACCGTGTATGTATGCTGTTCCTAATCCAAGTTTCTTCTCCCGAGGTCGGAGCACAATTTTACTCGAACCATAGATTTTCTGCAGCTGTTTTGCAACCTCTAAGGTACCGTCTGGACTACCGTCATCTATTACTATAACTTCGTAATCGTAACCGCTGCAAATTATTGAAATAATTAAAATAATCTACGAGACAAGATATCGGCCAGATATTTTGTGAAATACATAAGATACAGACTCACCTCTTATCTAAATATTTGACTATAAGCCATATTATGATCGGCAAGTTTTCTCTTTCATTGTAGGTAGGCAATAATATGGAATATTTATCGATTTTTGTTATTTCTGAATCTAATGCGGTGGACGCCATGCTGTCAAATGTTTTATTGTGACAAATTGACATTCAAAATCAGCACGTCAACTACTTACGTTTCAATTTAGGCAGATAGCGGCAGATACATTCACAAATATTAAATATAGTATTAATTTAAAGTGCGATAATTTTGCATGTAGCATTTTATTAGACCAAAATTGGTTTACACTCTTTCGATTAAATTTAGGTTTTATTTATGATATTTATTTTTTTGTAGAGTGACAAACAAAGAGTAAAATAAAACTATATAAATTGGCAAACCTAAATGTTTTGTTGTAACCGGAACGTTTTACCACAGAATACTAACAGAAGTCAAGCTTGTGTATCCACTAAAACGTCCCGACCCCCAACTTTGACATAAGACTGACATAAGATCATAATTTGTATAGAAAAATACACTAGTTTTAAAAAACGTTCTAAACTCAAAATATAATTAAAAAAGCGTTATGAAAAAAATATATACGATGCTTAAATAAAGGCCCTTTAATGTAACATTGGCCAAATAATCATTAGCAGTAGGAATATTAAAAAAAAAAACGGCAAATTAGTATGTTGTCTACGGGCAACGGCGAGTTGTGCGCAGGAATTTTTAAAAAATGTAACTATTGTTTTTTAACTCCCTTATTGTTCTTATACAGTTTATTAAATGAAAGTTTTACATTAATAATTATCAATTACCTAAAAATAAGCCATATTCGACGCGTGATTCGAAGTTTTATAGACATGAAAGTAAATCACGATCGTTGTTCGTCGGTTTTCATTAAATATTTCTGTATTAATTCTATGAAAAAATGATAAATAATTTGTTAGAGAGAGAAAACATATCATAAATATTAATTAGATGCCATTCGATCATTGAGAATATATCAAAATGATTCAATATTTTAATAGATTTCCAATATTCCGCTGAAATTTTTTAGCGGTCGCGCGCCATATTTTTTGAGATTAGGGTTTGCGTTACAAAGTTTTTGTTCAAACTAGAATGTGTGGTATGTTTGATGTTGGGTGTGATTGTGATATAATATGTGTGATAGAGCCAATAATATTTTGATTTCAATTTACAATATCAAAGAATTAATTCATTAATTCATTTTAAATATTTCAATTATTCTTTGTGTTCTCTAAATAAACGGAATGAATGGCGCCATCAGGGACCGCAAACCGTTATGTACATTACGATAACGTATCGCCTGCGAATGATCCGAACATTCAAATGATCTACTATTAAGCCATAAACAAATTATAAGATACGGCTGCCGGACGCGGCTGAAGAGTGGTACAACATTCAAGGACACCCGTCAGCCGCATCTTTTAATTTTCATTTAGCTTTACTAACGTAGTTATTCTAATGTAAAGCTGGTAATATAATTGGATACCTGTATCAGCCCATATACGTCCCACTGCAGGGCATGGGCCTACTCTACAATCGACAATACGATTGAGAGTGGTTAGGCCATATAGTCCACCACGCTGGCCTAGTGCGGGTTGGCGGACTTACATACCATAGAAATTCTTATAAACCGCTATGGTATGCAGGTTTCCTCACGATGTTTTCCTTCACCGTTTTAGTGCGTGGTGATTGACTATCAATACACACATGACTCCGAAAAGTCAGAGGTGTGCCCTGGGATTTGAACCCGCGACCACCGTGAACATGTTGGCAGCCGCGTCTGGTCTGTTTACCAACAGGCCACCATACAATAATTGGATACATTTATTGAAATAAAAAGAAGACTATTAATAAAATACATTTTCAATGTTAGTTCATCAATCGAAAACCAACAATGCTCGTGAGTGTTTTATTTTTTTGACGTGACAACGTCTTAAATTAGGTTGCGGCTGGGAGTCACTTATGAAAAAGTGTAACGCCCGGTAACGTTACGATGAGTCACCGAACGAGAGAGAGGCCCGCCGAATGCCTTGCGTCTCTCTCCCACTCAACTATGATCTAATTATAGTTGAGTGATTAATTTAATTATATTCATATCAATAAATATTCTACCGAGAAAAAGACGTTGTCACCTAAAATCTTCGCCCGTAAAACCGACTTTACAGGCAACCATTTATTTAAATAAAATGTGGTTGTTGTGCCTCACTTGACATATTTTTTTGACGTGACAACGTCTTAAATTAGGTTGCGGCTGGGAGTCACTTATGAAAAAGTGTAACGCCCGGTAACGTTACGATGAGTCACCGAACGAGAGAGAGGCCCGCCGAATGCCTTGCGTCTCTCTCCCACTCAACTATGATCTAATTATAGTTGAGTGATTAATTTAATTATATTCATATCAATAAATATTCTACCGAGAAAAAGACGTTGTCACGTAAAATCTTCGCCCGTAAAACCGACTTTACAGGCAATTTATTTGAAGTCTGTTAAAAATGAATCAAATTAAATAAATTCTTATCCATGAATTTTTTTGATTTCAGTGATAGAGTGCTTGCGTAGTTTGTGTCAATTAAGCTAATAAAAAAAACCGTCAGTAGTGCTAACACTTAACTTGAACTTTAGATTGAGCGGCCAGGGTGCAAATGGGGGACACCGAGGCCCAGGCAGAGGAAGAGGCCGAAATGTGATTAAACAAAATGTAATTGTGATAAATATCGTTACCTTATATGACTAAGTAAACTGTTATTGTTATTATCCAAGAAGTATTTTGTTTTTGTGTTTGTTGGTACCTGAAAGGTGCAAGCATTACTATATTATATATAGATTAATAAATAAGTTAACTGTTATTGAAATGGACCAAAAATATTTTTCTTTTTATGTTTGTAATTATTTGACTGATTTTATTAAAATAAGTGTAAAACGAAATGTGATTGTGATAAATATCGTCACCTTCTAAGACTATACGTAAACTGTTATTGTTATTATCCAAGAAATATTTTGTTTTTGTGTTTGTTGGTACCTAAAAGGTGCAAGTATATAATATCTATATATTAATACGTGATGCAAAAACTTTGGACTCCTTTTTACGAAAATTGCACGGATGCAGGAACATAAAATTTGGCACACTTATAGTTTATATGTAGGAGAAGTGCAGAACGCTAATATTTTTCAATAATAATGCTTATAAAGTACATTAAATCAATAAATAAAACATTACACACACTATCATGCATTTCACACACACATACATACACAAGTACACGCATAGGTCAAATTGTTTCTTTTGTTTTTCATTTGGCCGTAGACATAGAGTACTGACATATATATATATATAAAAAGATTTTAATAATAATGCATAAAAAGTACATTAAATCAATAAATAAAACATTATACAAACCCATGCACAAACCAGCATGCATTTGACACACGCATACACAAGTATTTGTACACGTATATGTCGGAGTGATTGGAATATTTAAGAATTATAAATGATTATTGAAGTAATATTTAATTATGATTTAAGCTTCTTATTGTAAACACAAATTATAGATTTCAAATTATACAAAATAAGTTGTTGATTTGATTATATAGAGTTTTAGTTGGGTAGTTTGAAATAATGTAGAGGGGAGCGTACCAATATAATGAGCGCACAGACGCACTACAGGGCATTCGAAGTCTCGTCGGCAAGCTCTACAGTAGTTGCGTCATAATTGTGCAGTGACAAGATATCAATAAATTGTGTTTATCCGTGAAAACGACGTTTGATTACTCACCTCATAAGATGAGTCAAGACGAAGACTTGCATAACGAACGACCGCCTTCACCTATCCTAAACCCTTCGGTTCACTCCGAAATCAGAAGCGGGACGATCCCAGGCACTTCAAGAGGAGAGAATATGGACAGAAACTCGCAAACCTTTTTCGCACTTGTTAATGCACTGGAAACGCTAACAAGGCAAAACCAAGCAGGTATGCAGGCGAATCAAGAATTTATTTCGGGTTTTCTTAACAAGACAACAGCCGCATCACAGCGACCACGATTGAGTGATATCTATATTGCACCATTTGACCCGGATGGAGATGTTCCTATACAAGATTGGTGTGAACACGTTGATCAAGCAAAAAATCACTGGAATTTAACAGATTATGAAGTCTGTTCTAAAATTGCTAGCCTATTACAAGGAAGAGCTAAATCTCTTGGAGATACGTGGCTAGTAAAATCTCCAGTATGGAACGATATGCGACAAGCCTTGATACAAACATTTGAGCCGGAATCAAGATATTGCAATGATATACTGAAATTTCGAAGTTTTAAATTTAATACATCAAACCCCGTTGAATCTATCACTAAAGCCTGGCAAATTTGGAAGCGAGTGATAAATGGCAACAAAGAAACAGACGCAGTTGAGGCGGTTATTGGTTGTATTGACAACGAGTTCCTCAGATTACGACTGTTGTCCAGTAAGTGCACAAGTATCCCAGAGTTAATATCTGTCGCTTCAACTTTCAAACCTCGTGAATCAAGATTCGGAGAACCACCATCTAAACGCCCCAGATTTAGAAGTGGTCGAGAGGATACTGTGATATGTTTTAAGTGTGGCAAACAAGGACATTTGCAATCAAGCTGCAACTTGAGAACTGGCGATATTAGACCCTTGTTGAATATTGACAACAATGATGGACATAATTCGGCTACCGTACCAGCCGATCATCGTAAGCCTAAATGTAGTTATTGCAACAAGATTGGTCATTTGGAATCTACATGTTTCAAGAAAATGGGAGATGAAGCAGAGAAAATCAATTTATTAAAAGTGGATGATGAAATACTCACACCAATGGAAATTAATATTGATGGCCGAAGCCTAGTTGCTTTGTACGATAGCGGCGCCTCTCGATCTCTGATAAGACGGTCACTTGGTTACGGTTTGCCGGGAAAAAGAGAAGAATGTTCCGTACTGCTAAAAGGAATTGGTAACGATAGTATTCCTTTATTATCTTGTCTTCGAGTGATCGTTACGTGTAACATCAACAACGTATTTGCCGAGATCGCTTTTCACATTGTTGAAGATCACGAATTACCTTGCGATATACTTATCGGAGCAGAGATTGTTAAAGATACCGGATTGAATGTCCTTATTACTCAAGAACGCGCAATAGTCTTCAGACAATCTATTATACATAACGTCCGGACTGTGGAAGAGTATTCCCTACATACTGATTTAACAAATCATCACGAAAAACAACAGTTGAGAAGCCTACTAAAGAAATATGAAGACTCTTTTGTAGAAGGAATCCCCAGGACTAAAGTAACGACTGGCAGTTTAAATATTCATTTAAAGGATCCAAATAAAGTTGTTTCACGAAGACCCTATCGTATGACACCCGTGGAACGACAAAAATTAAAAGCTATAATCAAAGACTTAATGGACAAAGGCATAGTACGAGAAAGTACTTCTGATTTTGCAAGTCCTGTGATTCTTGTGAAAAAGAAGAATGGCGAAGATCGGATGTGCACTGACTACAGAGAGCTCAACAGAAATACTGTTCCTATAAAATATCCGTTACCAATAATATCGGATCAGATAGATCGACTTTCGGATGCCAACTACTTCATCAGCCTCGATATGGCACAAGGATTCTATCAGATCCCGATAAATGAAGAATCCATTTCAAAAACCGCTTTTATCACACAAGATGGCCTCTACGAATATGTGAGAATGCCGTTTGGGTTAATGAACGCACCAGCAGTATTCCAGAAAGCAATAATGACTGCACTTCGACCCTTGCTCGACGATATTCTCATCTACATGGACGATGTGTTAATAAAGTGTAAGCAGTTTTCTGAGGGCATAGAAATTTTGGACAAAGTTCTCGCAGCACTTACTCGAGCAGGGTTTTCAATCAACGTGAAGAAATGTTCGTTTTTCAAAACATCTATTGAATATCTTGGTAACGTGATATCTAACGGCACTGTTCAACCAAGTCAGCGAAAGGTGGAAGCTCTAGAAAAATCGCCAGTACCGACAAATGCAAAACAAGTTCGCCAATTTTGTGGTCTAGCAGGCTATTTCAGACGCTTTGTTCCATCTTTTTCACAGAGGATGATTCCTCTATATAATTTGACTAAAAAGGACGCCAAGTTTGAATGGACTCCTGAATGTGAAAATGCTCGACTTGATATCATTCGACGTTTAACTTCAGCGCCCATTCTTATTATTTTTCGAGAAGAATGGCCAATTGAACTCCATACTGATGCCAGTAGCACTGGATTGGGAGCTATTTTAATACAAATAAATAATTTACAACAACACGTAGTGGGCTATATGAGTATGAGAACTACGACACCCGAAAGTCATTACCACTCATACGAGCTTGAAACCCTAGCTATTGTGCGAGGAATTAAACATTTCAGACAATATCTTTATGGAAGAACCTTCAAGATAGTTACTGATTGCAACGCCATAAAGTGTTCATCTCGAAAACACGAACTCTTACCAAGAATCCACAGATGGTGGTCATATCTTCAAAATTTCGATTTTACAATTGAATATCGTCAGGGTAATCGAATGAAGCACGCTGATTTCTTTAGCAGAAATCCTGCGAAGTGTATCAATTTAACGCATAATATGGACACATGGCTCAAGATCGAACAAAGACGAGATGAAGACCTTGCTAAACTCATTAAGCAGTTGGAAAATGGTGAGAATATTCAAGAATATCGTCTCCATGATCAAGTGCTAGAACGAAAATATGATGAAGAAGTACCTGGAAGTAAGAAATGGAAAAAGATTATCCCTAAATCATATCAGTGGAGCATTATTAACGCCTACCATGCGGCATTGAAACATTTCGGATGGGAGAAGACTTTAGCAAAAATCCGCGAAAATTATTGGTTTCCTGAGATGTCCACAACAGTACGGAAATTCATCGAAAATTGCGTTATATGTCAAACCAGTAAAAGCGCTTCTGGATCCAGACAGGTTCAAATGCATCCCATAGAGAAGAAACCAATTCCATTCGATACTATTCACATTGACATGACTGGACATCTTACAAAAAGAAATAACAAACATGAGTACGTCGTGGTTATCATAGATGCTTACACCAAATTTGTTACTTTGACCTACGCAACAGACAAAACATCCAAATCTATGTTAAATGCGCTTAAAGCAGTTGTTTCACTTTTTGGAGCACCAAGGCAAATCATAAGTGATCAAGACACGGCTTTCAAAGCTGAATTCGAAGATTTCTGCAAAGCCTTCGGAATCCATCAGCATTTTATAGCTCCAGGCGTAAGTCGAACCAATGGACAAGTCGAACGAGTGATGGCCATAGTAAAAAATGGACTAACTATAATTCGCAACTACGAGACAAACAATTGGAGAAAAGGACTAGATGCCTTACAACTAGCAATAAACTGCACCAAGCATAAGACTACAAACGTGAGTCCAATAAAAGCCTTGACTGGAAGACAAGGCGCAGTACCAGCAGAAATAGTTTCCTTAATCGACGAAGAGGGGACAGTAGACAGAGCACAATTGGATAATTATATTCACAACAAAATTCAAACAAAGGGCAAAAATGATAAATTAAGATTCGACAAAGGAAAGGCTAAAATTGAGAGATTTAAGAAAGGAGACATAGTTTTATTCAGGGCTAATCCTCGAAATCAAATCGGACTTGATCTTAAATATCCTGAAGCCTATGAAATTTGGAAGGTGTTACCCAATGACCGCTACCAAATAAAGAAATTAGCAAACAGAGGAAGACCAAAGAAAGTTGCACATGATCAGTTGCGATTAGCTCCAAAACCAAATAACCAAAAGTGAATACTATTTCTGCTTCAGAACACCTAGGAAATACAGAATCGGATGACATGCATACAAATAATTAAATTTAGTTAAAGTGTGTGCCTTTTTGATTGACCGTGTCGGAGTATCGTTGTACAGAATTTGGAATTTACTGTAATTGTAAGTAATTGTTGATTTTCTTAAATAGTTATTTTTTTTCCTTTCTATTGTGTTTAAATTCGTTGAGGACAGGGGCCTCCGAATTGTGTTGAAATTCGTTGAGGACAGGGGCCTCCGAATTGTGTTGAAATTCGTTGAGGACAGGGGCCTCCGAATTATTGCTAAATTCGTTGAGGACAGGGGCCTCCGAATTTCCAATTTTCTTTTTCGGTCAGAGGCGACCGTATTGCAGAATGGCCGTGTCGGAGTGATTGGAATATTTAAGAATTATAAATGATTATTGAAGTAATATTTAATTATGATTTAAGCTTCTTATTGTAAACACAAATTATAGATTTCAAATTATACAAAATAAGTTGTTGATTTGATTATATAGAGTTTTAGTTGGGTAGTTTGAAATAATGTAGAGGGGAGCGTACCAATATAATGAGCGCACAGACGCACTACAGGGCATTCGAAGTCTCGTCGGCAAGCTCTACAGTAGTTGCGTCATAATTGTGCAGTGACAAGATATCAATAAATTGTGTTTATCCGTGAAAACGACGTTTGATTACTCACCTCATAAGATGAGTCAAGACGAAGACTTGCATAACGAACGACCGCCTTCACCTATCCTAAACCCTTCGGTTCACTCCGAAATATACATACTCTGTAGTCAAATTGTTTCTTTTGTTTATTATAGACATAGTTGAATGTCAAACAGAAAAGTTTTATTTGATGAATACTACGTGAAATACTGAGCGCTTACACAAATTGTGTAGCAGTAAGATACATTTAAATGTACACGGATTATCATTATATGCATAAAGAAAGCTCTGTAGCAGCAATCTGCAATAACATCATTCAGGTACAAAAAATATATAATTTGCTATTGCTGGTTCAAATCAATGATTGTAGTTTACGATTTCAGTAATTGCATATACTTCAGGATAAATAAGTGATTTTGAGAGATACGTACATTTAAATGTGCATGAATTATCAGAATTAACAACATCATCACACAGGTATTTCATATAATTTGTTCAAAAAAGAAATTGGCAAATAACAGTCTTGGTCAAATCGGTGGTTATAGTAGTTTAGTTTTCGACAGTAGAACCTTAATAATGTATTAAGTAAACTATTACTGATATGGCCCAAGAATGTTTTTATGTTTGTTTTTTTCTGAATAGTGCAATTATTACTAGTTAGAAATTAGTCGAAAACAAGTAATAAGATTCGACTAAGGGAGGCGGCTGAAGAGAGGTAAAATATTTATCCCGACGTGATCAAGGTCACGTCACGTTATACCGCTTGTCAGCTGCGTCCCGTAGCCGCGTCTTACAATATGTTTTCGGTTTTATTACCTGTTTTACTTACTAAATCGTACAAATCTTTAATTATTAACATATAGATTTGAGTTTTTCAGTATTTACTCTTAAATATGTATTAATTGATTGTATTAATAATATTTTTTATTTTTTATTTTGTTTTTAATGTTAACCACAACATACCTACCCTACCCTTATCCATAATGTTTAAATACTATTAAAATTTTTGGTTCTAATGCATTAAGCTATTAGTACCTTTACTTAAATAAATCTCGTCGTAATAAAAGATATTTACTTATAAATCTATCATAAATTACAATTTGGTTTCTAAACAAAACACTAGAAAAAAAGAATCATAGCTGTGCATGCTTGATCGCTAAAATTTCATCAACGCAAAATCAATAAATACATTAAAAAATTAGGTATAAAAATGTTAACATTTGATAGAAATATCTCATTTAAATTCCATTTACGTTATTACACTTAGTAGCTTGTATTTATTGGCCGCCGTATTTAATCGGCTAACACCTGTATCAGATATCGACTGAACAAGAACTTACATGGGCGGCCATCTTTCAGGCGTTTTTCACCAGTGTTGCCAACGTAGTTGATTTTCCACTAAATCTGGTGGTTTGGACCCCGTCTTGTTGTGGAAAATTGCTTTTAATGGTTAGTAGATTTTTAATGGTTTGGAAGTTGCCTAAAATTATAAAGCTGATGAATTTAATATTTATTCCGATACATACTTATTTTTTTTATATTATGTCATATATGGCCTTAAAATATTCAAATATACTCGTTCAAATATACTCTCGAGTCTTATGTCGTGGATATCAGAAACTACGACAGACTTTTCGGTCCCACAAACACCCAGACTCGAAACAAATACCTGTGGTTCCTGTGATTTACACAAAATATTTGTTTCTGTGCGGGGATCGAACCCGAACAATATTATGCTAATATATTAAGAATACGCTGTGGCCTAAAATTAGCAGAAAAACGTTGCCACACTTTTTAATTTCCATCAAATGTCATGATCCATTGAGAATAATACATTAAGTGTATTGTGGTATTATTACGGAAAAGGAAAATGACATTGTAATCATATCTATTTATCGGGTCATGCCGATGTTATGGAAAATAAAATTAGAAAGAATATATGGAAATATAAATGTACTAGCGGCTCAGCCCGGCTTCGCCCGGATACGGATACATATTCCAGTCCATATTTTATTTAAACTCAATATGACTGCCGGTTTCTATACTGATTATCCAATGCCGTACTATATTCTTCTGTCCCATTTTATCCACCTTATATTATACTAAGAAGATTTATACAAATTTTCATCCCCTATTTTATCCTCTTAGGGGTGGAATTTGTCGAAATCCTTTCTTAGCGGATGCCTACGTCATAGTAACTTTATGCATGCAAAGTCTCAGCCCGATCGGTTTAAAATTGACAAAGTTTCAGACAAACTTTCATCCCCTTGAAGTGAGAATTAATCAAAATCCTTTCTTAGCGAATGCCTACGACATAACATCTACCTGTATGCCAAATTTCAGCCCGATCCGTCCGGTGATTTGGGCTGTGCGTTGACAGATCACTATATCAGTCAGTGACCTTTGAATTATATATATTTTGATAAATTAATATAAATGCACTACCTTTATTTATTTCTCATTATATGCGGTCGCGACTCAGTACGACGTCACATCACGGTGTGCATCACGGCAAAGACTAAATCGAATTTACGAGCAAAATGTTTGATCCCTTGTTTAATCGTCTCAGGTCCTGTTTGATGAAAACGTGAAGTTTGATAAACAGCCAAACAAATTATATCGTTAACCTCAGGCCTGTCGACCACGTCACGGTGAAGATCTGTCAATTTCAAACGTCCCGCCATTTTTATGCGCGAATCAGCACATCGGCTCGCGTACGGCTCGCGGTTACATAAAGTTATATTTCTCGAGATTTTTGTATCAGAGGTTTATATTGTTGATTATTTTCGGTATAACAATAAAATTTACTAATTCTTGGATTATATTTATCATCAATCATTACAACCAGTTTTTTTTTTTATCGGAAGGTAAACTCGAGAAAAGTGATTATTATTTTGCAATAAATAAGTGAAAACCGCTAATGTGTGACAACTAATAAAAAAATGGCTACTTCGGAAATCTAAACGCATAATTAATTGGAGTCATTTTTGTATATTGCGGAATAAAAGCAAGAAATATGTATTTGCTGATTAATTTATTCCCATAACCTTTCTACGCGACATTAATGCATGTTTTATATTTGTTTGTTATTTTATAATGATAATAAATTAATTTACCCACGTAGTGAATGGCAATTCCGCACGAATCATTCAGTAACATTCGTTCATTACCCTAGGTTATCTGTCACTATGTACTAAAACGTCCCGACCCTCAATTTTGACAGATGACGTTTGTCAAAGTCAATTTGACAGCCTAATCCCCTCAACTGTCGGCGAACCGCATTGCGGGTCGTCGAAAAAACATAAGAGGTACCGCGAACCGTCGCGAACCGCAATGCGGTTCCTGTGTCTATCGTAACGTAATAGTATCGGGTTCACGAGAGTATGGTTAAACGATTCATGCTACCGATATGGAGTAGTAATAGTATAGTAATCGTTGTCACGATACTATTACTATACGATACTTTAAAATCATATAAAAAATGTACATGTCGATTTTCGATCCTTCTTAATAAATTAATAATTATTATTTTTAAATTTAGACCTAAAATTTAATGGTTTTAAAGTCCCTGCACATTTTTAGTGGATTTCTAGTGGTTTTGTATGTTGGATCTCAAGGGAATCCAGATTAACTGTTGGTAACACCAAACGGGTCTGGAAGTCACTAACGCAATATATGCAAAACGCAAACGTTACAGAAATTGGTTGTGATTAAGGGTGGTTTGTTTTGGTTTTTTACAAGATAAACAGCATTGTAGGTAGTCAAATATGAATATCGAAAGAAAGCTTATAGTCTAAACTTTATTTATAAATGGATTTATTTGGTATGTAATACGATTTAATGGGTAAAAACATGATTTGAAAATGAAAAACCTTTGAAATTCGATCTGTATAAAGTGTTTATTATTTGTTTACAATACATTTGAATTATATTTGTACAATAATTACCACATCTAATAATTCTGCATAGTTTTAGCTACTTACAGATATTTATTATTTCCCTGTAACTAAAATAGGAACTCGGACATAATGCTTTATGTTGATGACTAAATAAACGCGGGAATGTATCGGGAATCGGAAGATATCCCCTCGACCGTCGGCGAACCGCATTGCGGGTCGCCGAAAAAACATGACAGGTGCCGCAAATCGTCGCGAACCGCAATGCGGTATCCTGTGTATAAACAAATACCCTATTTAAATAAAATAAACCCTATTTCAATGATAGTAGGTTGCTTTTTGCTTGAAGCCGAGGAGACTCTTACGACATTTCGCAACTCGCGAACCGCAATGCGATTCCTGTCACATAAATCAATACCCTGTTTAAATAAAAATAAACCCTATTTCAATGACAGTAGGTTGCTTTTTGCTTGAAGAGCGAGGAGACTTACGACGGTCCGCGACCCTTCAAACAGTTCGCTGACATAACAGTTTTTTGACAGAAAGTCAATCGACGGTCGAGGGGTTATCTGTCAAACTAAGTGACAGTGACGTGGACGTGTGAGTGGATAGGTACTTCACTTTTGTTGCCACACTCACACTACGCTCGGCGTTTGCGCTAGGGCTGTTAACTCTGGCTTATGCGAAAACAAGTATCGTCGTAATAGCACTCGTAACGTTTGATTGATTGTTAAAATACAATATAAAAAACAATAAAAAAATGAATAAATTGTAATTTTATTTATATAGTCGTTGAGAATGTGTATGTCATAATCAAAGATTATTTATTTATCGTTTTTGTATAATATTGCGTATTTTATTAAAGAAATTTATATTCAAGTATTATAATCTGAAGTTTTATATACAAGTGTAATAACTTTTATCCATTCGCTCCATCTTTGCACAAAAAATATCGTTAGATGCGTGTCCGAAGCGAGTGACACTCGCGCTCGCAGTGGTTTCGACTGGTCTCAAATATCGTGTCGGTGAACGCTGTGTATGTGTGCGTTGGTTTCGCGCACTTTTTTTTTTTTTTTTTTCTCTTCTTGGCAATGCACTGTTCGTGCTTCTGCCAATGTCAAAGTATTTTGATCTTATGTACTAATTAAGGAAACTCGATTAAAGTTAGGGAAACGATAGTTTGGATAAGGTACACGGATATTGGGTAACGGATAATTTTGGGATTATACCAGTGGATTAATTTTAGGATGATAGTAAAACAGGATAGAGGCTAAATTTTAATATTATTATTGCATATATAATTAGATAAAATATTATAAATCTTCAAATTGTTAGTACATAGAAGAGTGGCTATATTAGTAGGAAAAGGTACAGGAATGGACTGCAATTGGTTATACAAGGGGGCAGTATCATGGTTGGGACAGGAAAATATGATATGGTTTAAATCTCCAACATCACACCCACATGAGCAGGTTGAACTTTCTACAATGCCAAGCTTAGCAAGATGGGCTGGAGTACAGACGTGCCCCAGGCGCATCCGTATTAATATAGATGTAGCCAACTTACTAAGCGTAAATTTGAAAAACCAGGGTTTTATAGGTATATTGGGTTGTATTCTGTAATAATAATTACCCTTGCTACGGCTACTAGCTGCCCACAGTTCATCCCAGGATGCCCAGAGATTAGCCTTGCTTAGAGCAGCAAGGTCAGTATAATAATTTTGATATGGAAAGAGGTCTCCACATTCCACCGCGTGCTTGGCTAGCTCGTCAGCTCTATCATTCCCTTTAATACCGCAATGACTTGGTACCCAAGCAAAAGTAACCGAATAGTTATATAAGGTACACTGATATAATTTAGACCTAATTTGCATTATTATATGAGATAATTTTCCTTTAAATGGGTACCTGGCTAATGTCAGTAACGCACTTTTAGCATCTGTAAATATGACAGTGTTAGTTAATTTCATGATAAGTACATAATCGATTGCTCTAAGTAGACCTAAACATTCTCCAGTAAATACAGATGACTCAGGAGGAAGCTTAATTTTCTGGACTATTTTGTACTGACTATGATATACTCCCACACCAACACATTCACGGGTTGAGAGTTTGGATGCATCGGTGTATATATGATGCCACGAGGACCATTTGTTATCTACTATATTATTAAAACAAATGTTAGCATTTGTTTCGTTTTTGTCTATGCCTAGGTTAAAATAAATCTTCGGTGACAGTATTAGGGATTCAAAATTTGTGGAGAATATTGGGAGATATCGGGAATTGTGGATAGGAGCTTGTATTGTTTGAAATTTTCGTAGACTATTGATTAAGCAAGGGAGGGATTTATGGGTCCAATATTTAGACAGTCTAATCTGTTCACTGAGCGTCTGTAATTTATTTATAAGCGGCGAATTGTAAAATTGCAGGTTTCGTAACAAAAAATTATCAGAAATAAATTGTCGTCTAAGAAATAAAGGAGGATCACCACATTCCACTTGCAACGCATTAATAGGACTTGACTTCATAGCGCCAGAGATTATCCTCAAGGACTTCGTTTGAATAGCATCTAGTTTTTTAAAACCCGCCCTACTTCCAGGCTCTAATAAAAAAGTTCCATAATCCAGAACACTTCTTATGATCGCATTATACACCAGTTTCAGGGAGAATGGATGCGCACCCCACCAAACACCCGAAAGACATCTAAGCATGCCTAAATGTCGTTCACATTTAGCAGCTATATAATCGCAATGCGGCAGTCCTGTAAGTTTAGCATCTAACACAACACCCAAAAACTTAGTATGTGTTTTAGTTGGTATCTGATGACTATCATATTGTATATTGAGGGGCGGAATAATTCTTTGTCTAGAAAAAAGGACTGCTGTGCTTTTTGAGGGAGATAGTTCAAAGCCATGTAAGTTTAACCAATTCTTTAATCTATCTAGTGAAGAGGATATGGTTGAACAAGCAGAATTTATAGATTGGTTGGAAGTATATAAAAGCAGGTCATCAGCATATTGAAGTACACATACAGGTTCGTAAAGTGATGATGTTAAATCGTGTGTATAGATATTATATAGAAGGGGGCTGAGAACAGATCCTTGAGGAAGCCCCTGCCACACAAGTCTAGATATTTTTGGTGAGTAAGGAGTATCTAGAGTAACTTTCCTTTTAGTGAGTATATTTATGATAAAATTGCTGAGCATTTCTGGAACACCCAGATTATACAATTTATTTTTGAGTAGGTCTAAGCGAACATTATCATAGGCTGAAGTTATGTCTAAAAAAACAGCAACCACCGATGCCTTAGTGGAAAAAGCAAGACGAATATCGGTAACAAATATGCTGACACTATCCATAGTACTTTTCCCTTTTCTAAATCCAAATTGACTGTCCGATAATAATCCCCTACTCTCAATAAACCACTCTAGTCGGTTTTTGACCAAATGCTCAGCAATTTTAGCCAATACAGACGACATTGCTATGGGACGATAGGAGTAAACACTGTTGGCATTTTTATTCGGCTTTAATATTGGCAACACTAAATTATGTTTCCATGAAGAGGGCACTTTTCCACTTGTCATAACTAAATTGATGATGTCTAAATAATATGAAAGAGCAATGTCCCCTAGGTTTACAAGAAACGAGTATGTAATACCATCAATTCCAGGTGCTGTGTCTCTCATACCATTCAAAACTCCCTTCAATTCCAGAAGTGAAAAAGGTGAGTTAAGGCCTGTTCTCTTGGAAACTTCAAACGGGTTTGATAAAACTAAATCTTTCTGTGGTACGTATGGGGGAGCTAAATGATCTATGAAATGATGTGCTAAATCATAAGGAATAACAGTTGAATAAGAATTGTCGTCTGTACCCAATCTGAATCTCCTGATATTACGCCAAACTATTGAAGGATGTGAATGTGGAGAAAGAGAGGTGCAAAACTTTTTCCATCCTTCAGATTTCTTTCTTTTTAATGTCTTTTTTGTACTTGCGATAGTTTCCTGTAAAGTTTTAAAATTTATATCGGACATATCTCTATCATATGTCGATTCTGCTGCTCTTCTATTTTTAATAGCTATTGTACATTCTTCATCCCACCAAGGTGGAGATGGAAGCTTATTTTTTGATATTTTCTTTACAGGGAATGTTTTACCAGCTGCTTCATGCAGTAAATTCAATAGAGCATCTGAACAAATACACGGATCATTAAGTGATACACTAGGAAGAGCAGCTATATGTTTTTCAACTATTGATTGATACATTTCCCAATCCCCACAATTCAATTTATATTTTATCCGAGGCGCTTTTTGCAATTTTTCATATTTTTGGGGAAATGTTATTAATATTGGGAAATGATCACTCCCAAATGTGGAAAGTAATGTAGACCAGGATAAAGAGGATGCTAAATTAGGAGTACAAATTGACAAATCAATTGCACTACTAATCTCATCAGGACCTGTTCGATGAGTTGGGCTACCTGTATTTAAAATGCACAGATTATGGCGGTCTAACAGATCTAATAAAGTTTCTCCATTGCTGTTTGATACAGAGCTACCCCAGGATCTGTGGTGTGAATTGAAGTCTCCTAGCATTACAAGTGGATGTGGAAGAGACAAGAGAATATTACTTAATTGATTAAAGATGTTAGAAGAAGGACGGGGAATATAGATGGATACAAAACATATTTTATTGATGAGTGCTGCTATAATTGAGAAGTCATCACTGTGTTGAGGGAGGGTTACGGGAGAAAATATTTGGGATTTTTCAATAAGTAGGGCAACACCACCATACCCATCGGGTCTATTTTCCCTTAGGCATGTATACTGTGGTATTTTAAAAAAAGACTCTGGCTTGAGCCATGTCTCTGAAAGTGCAATAACAAAAGGGTTGTATTTGTTAATAAGATATAGTATATCACTTTTCTTGCTGATTGCACTGCGACAATTCCACTGGATTACTTGATCCATGATTTATATTAGTTTGTAGTAAATTCAACACTTCTGAGGCAACGTGGGACGGTTCTGTTATATTGTACTGAGTTAAATAATTTAATAAAGCTAAAACAATATCTACTATTGTTTTGTGTTGATTGTGTGGTTGCAATGCAGAACCGTTAGATGTTTGAGATGGCATGTTATAATCTTTAATAAGTGTCTGATGTTCCTGTTTATTATACCCAGTAGCGAGCTTAGGTGGAATGCGAGGCTTTAAAAATATTGTCTTCTTGTATGATGTGGAAGGCTTATTAATTGCTTTGTTTAGTTGTGAGGGCTGCATATGAGATGTTTTATTGTTCAGTAGTACATCAGCGAAAGATCTATTAACAGGAGGAAAGTTTTTGGCAGCTTCTGCATATGAAATGCAATTCTCCGCCATATATAACTTAATATCTTTTTGTCTGTTGTATTCAGGGCAACATTTATTTATAGCAAAATGGTTGCCAGAACACAAACAACATGAACCACAATCCTCCTCTACACTACATGAATCTCCGGAGTGTTCTTGGCCACATTTAAAACATCTAGGCTTTGATCTGCATTGCACTTTTGTGTGACCAAAGCGACAGCAAGCAAAACACTGGATAGTGGGAAAAACGTACATCTCTACAGGAAGAGCATTATAACACATAAATATGCGTTTAGGTAGCACTTGCCCATCAAATGTTATAACAATTGTTTGGGAAGGTTTCCACACTGGGGACCCATCTACAAAAACTTTATAATTGAGCCTCCTTACTTTTAAAATTTTTCCACATCCTATAGGCACTGAGACACTACTTAGTACTTCTTCAGGAGACCACTCAGCAGGAACCCCACGTACCAGTCCCATCCTAGTAACATTGAAGGTTGGAATATAGGCTTTAAGATCTTGTGATATCAGCCCATTGTGCTCAAGAAAATTGTTCGCATCGGTAAATTTTGAAAATGCCATAGATATTTTATTTCTGCCAATACGCTTTATGCTGCCATTGATAATATTTTTGATGTCGTGCTTTTTAAGAAATTTACCAAACGTTATAGGGTGGAGAGTGGAGCCATCATTGGGGGAAGATTGAATTTTTTGTACGTGTAGTAAGTAAGGAGCGCTGTCCGTGGCTTCATACATTTTTCTCCCTATTGAATTAGGTGTATGTTGGGGATTTATGGATTCGGGGCTCTGGCCCAAGTCAGTTTGGGTGGTAATTACTGGTGGTACAGGCTGCTCATTGCAATCATTATTGCATTGGCAGCTAATAGATTTGTTGTCATCCGAACCATGACGCGTTCGCCTGCGCTTATTGCAGCGCTTACAAATTTTGTTGATACGACTGCGTTTCAGTGGACGCTGCGAGAGCGAGCCATCCGTGTCCATTCCCGACTCGGATTCAAATTCCGTGGTAACAATTACATTGCACGCTACCGGAGGGACTGTCCCCCCCGGATCGGGGGGCTCAGCCATCGTCCAACAAGAAAATTAAATGACTTACCAGATGGCCAGAAGTAAACGATAAAAAAGTAAATAAATTGAATACTTAAACTAAATATATATCTAATAACAGTATTTAATCCACTAGTCACCAATAAATTAGTAATTAATCATCAAACAAAATACAAAATCAAAAAAGCGCGCCTAACAAGTCGAATGTTTCCCGCCCTTTTTTCGTTTCGCGCACTTTGTATGGAGCTTGACTTCTGTCAGTGCGTTCCATTTGACGATCGCAACGATCACGCTCACGACCGCGATATTTACCGTTCCAGTAGCTCGTGAGCGTTACGATCACAAACCCAAGTGGAACGGGTTATGGGGCGTTTTGAGCGTGTAGATAATAAATATTTTAAAAAAGCTATAAAAAGGTTAGGTTGTATTATGCGTTAAAGTTTGTAAATCTTGACAAACATTAAAGTTTTATCGTCTTGTGATAAACAATGATACAATTAGACAAATTGAGTGATGTTGAAAAAACATAATTTTATGCCTACTGCATTTTAGTGAAACAATTAATTGATTTACGTTCGAAGTAACAAAATGTCTTTTGCGGAGGCATTTGAATATTACGTTGAAATATTGATTTAGATAGTTCACCCAGTTCCGATGATGAATGGAATACAATATTACATAATTATGACCACCAAAAAATAAAACTTCGACCACGTATTAATGATTACGATTCAGCAATTAATAGTTACTTAGATGATGAATTTAAAAGTCATTTAATGATTTTCCATACACTTATTAAATTATAGATATCGAAAATTTTACATTTTTTTTATTGGTCTTCCAGTTAATTTCTCCAACAACTCCGGCCCTAGGTCGCTAGTATGTTAATATTTATTGATAATGTATATTATGCCCTACACAAAAAATAGATTTCATCGGGGCACAAAAATCTTCGCACCGATACATTGAGATAATATACTAGAGGGGACACTGCATACAAAATGTTTGTAACAAAATGAACGGTACATTTCTGTCTCTGTCACGCCTACGAAATTTTATCTTCCTTCTCGCTTCACTGTGTACCCGTGTGCATGCGCCATACGCAGAGATTTTGTTCCCGATGTCCGCTCTAGTATGTACTATGCACCGATATATACTAAGTTTCATAGTAAAATGTACATTTTACTTTGATGGACGCTAGATAGAGGTTACTAGTAACATTTAACAAATAATAACACAACAAGAGTACCAACATAACTGGCAGCACTTAGCTTGACAGCTTCCGTGGCGCAGTTGGGTACAGGTTGCTGTGACACAAGAGACCGCGGGTTCGATACCTGCACTGAAACAAATATTTGTACGGCCCACAAGTATTTGTCTCGAGTTTGGGTGTATGTGAGACCGAAAAGTCTCTCGTAGTTTTCGATACCCACGGCAACAAGGCAACAACAAGACTCGATCTTAGTGTGGGGTCAGGACTATGATGTAACTGTTGGGTGTATTTATTTATTCATAGCGATCAAAGAGGTGTAAAGTGTTTTTTTCTTCTTATTTATTACGTGTCGGTACTTTGTAAGAAAAAAACAATAAAATAAAATTTAATGTTTTTATTTATATATTTGCATTTTTTTTCCAAAACTTCTAGTTTTTTTATCAATCTCTATTCTCTCTTTATGTCTTTTATTTTTGTTACCCTCGTTATCCTCTTTTTGTTGAATTCGTTTTCTTAACAGAGATATGATCATCGATGTTTTATTTGAACCTGAAATTATATTTCACCGTTTAAATGATTTTAATTAAATTATTACGTCTGTCGCAAATGTTGTACCTATTATAAAAAATTTTTTCATTACACAAACAATTAATTTCTCAAACATAGTACCCATATTTTTTTACATATTTATAATTAAATACTTAACTTTTAAATAAGAAAAATCATAACAACTTTTAATTGTAGGCTAACTTCATTCTCATATACAAAATTGGGTAAAATTAATGACAATCGAAGAAAAACATATATTTGCCTATTATTCATAAATTGCAATTACTTTTTACAATATTATATTTACCTGTGGCGGTACGTTGTGCATCAGCTGCAGAAACGTTCACCTCCACCAAAATATTCCTCTCCGTATCGTTTTAAAGTAAATTTCTCGGTTGACATTTTTGATGATTTGACGTTTCAAAATCCCGCCAATTTTCTCACGCCCACCCCGACCCACCTCTCGACGTGGGTCGTCGTGAGCGTCGTGTGAGCGTTTGTCATGACGTCATCAATGACGTTTTCGCCGCGACCACGACGACCGTGATCGTCAAATGGAACGGTGAAATGAGTGTTGTGAGCGCTGTGAACGTCAAATGGAACGCGCCCTGTGTGTATTCTGTGGTTTTACTGTCAAATGTCAATGTCATCAAACAAGCCATAAGCTGTCAGTTTTTCGAAATATTTTGCACTTTCCAAAACAGTTCTTAAAAATAATAGTACACGCTAATAATTACTTCATTCATCTGGTCGCATAAAAAAACAATTGGCTACAATTTTCCTTCTCATTCTCCTCTTTTTAGCGTGTAAAAAACAATGTATACCCAGTGAAAGTTGACACACAAAAACATCAGAAAAAACATTACCTTGTTTCGGCAATTAAGTGAAAATGGGTAAAACCAGCAAAGTTGTCGTTTGCGGGATGAAAGGGGTCGGTAAAACTGCTATCTTAGAGCAATTAATATACGGAAATGTGAATTTAAAGTCTTCATTTTATCCTACGATTGAGGACATCTATGTGGCGAATATAGAAACTGATAGGGGCACGAAGGAGCGTGTATGTTTCTACGACACGGCCGGCCTGGAGCCCCCGCTTACAGGCGAGTTGAAAGGTTTCAGTATTTTTTAGTTAAGCTTTATTTTACATGCAAGCGTTTGCTTCAAGCACAAGATTTATGCTAATGCTGGTGTTTTAAATGTAAGTTTTATGCTAATTATGTAAATATTTGCCAATGATTATGTCAATGTTAAGTCATGCCTGTATGGGTCAAAATGTGGAATAATGGATTTTTTTGCATAAATATTAATTGCTTGACAGATTGATTGTTGTCTTCTCACATATTGTATTACCATTTATAACACACCAGGCATGTGTCGTGTGAAATTTATAATTATTTTTAAGTACTCTGTATTTTATTTAGTATTTATTAAGTATAAATATTTATTTATTTATTTATAAATACTTTATTGTACACCACACAACTTAAAAAAAAAACATTTTAAAACAAAGCGCTTACATATGTGTAACAAGCGGCGGTCTTATCGCTATAAGCGATTTCTTCCAGACAACCTTAAGATGGACTGGAATGAACGGAAGCACGGAAGAAATGGGTGGTCACGGCATAGGGAAAAAAAACAGTACAAAGAAACAAAACAGAATTTAAAGGTGAAAAAAAAAACTTTTTAATAAACATAAATAGACTACTTATATACTTATAATATCAATATAATAATAGACTACATAAACTATAATAAATATGATACATAAAATATTAATAAAGGAGTTTTTTAATCAAAGTGATAAGTAATGTGATCTCAGAAGCTTTTTAAATATGCGTAGGGATTTGGCTTTTCTTATAGTTAGTGGCAGATCGTTCCACAATCCAGCAGCATGAACCGTAAATGAATTACTAAGAAAAGAACTACTATGCTCGGGAATTGCCAGTGTCAAATTTTTTGAGGACCTAAGTGATCGTTCATGTGTGGTGCTAAGAAATTTAAAACGCTCTTTAAGGTAGTGGGGAGTTGTGGGGTGGAAAAGAATGGTATACAAAAGTAAAAGAAATATCTACACTATTCATCTCTAAGATATTGTTCTACATGATAGAATCATAATCAAGTATTTGAAGAAGTTATTTTTTGTATATTATCTTTTCTTATCGGGTTATAGTAAAAGGCTATGTAATTTACTGTATTAATTGCTAGTCATAGCTATTTTTAAAGCTATTACAAGAGTACATAGATTTTATCTAGCTCTATGATGTCATAACTTAGAGCTGTATAATTCACTATGAGTAATTAAATTACTGGTTATTATTCTGTGTTGTGGATTAATTGATTTAAAAATTATACACACAAGACAGGCTTTAGAATAATTAATTAATAAAATATGAATTTGTGGATTACATGAAGCAGAAATTTTGGGACATTTTGCTCAGTTGTGGCAGGCTTTAGGGATTGTCTATTGTGTAATTATTTTGAAATACTAAGGTGGGGTTAGGCTAATTAAAACATGAACATAATTAAATTTGCATATCTGAATATGTTTTTGTTGGTGTTATAAGTAAAACCACAGACCACTCAAGACCAGAGTGTAAACACACTGTTGTGTTTTGGATTGAAGGACATTGTAGCCAGAGTAACTACTGGACATATTGAGACTTAACATCTTATGTCTTAGGATGGCAAGTGCAGTAGAATGCCAAGCATTGCTTTGTAATTCAAGATGTTGTTTGGTTTTGCTGCTGTTCATGGTCTTATTGCTTATCATCATGCGAACGGAATGCTCAACCCACCATTCTATTAAAAAAAATACGGATCATTTATTATTAGTAACAAATTATATGCCAGCATATACCTATATATGACTGGTAACCACACACAGATTATGGCCAGAACTGGATATGCCAAGGCCAAAACGCCTTAATTTACATCCAAATAATCACCCGGCGCAAAATCATTGCTGGTTTATCCTATTGAGTGCCCACAGATACCATTCTTTTACAACTGGTTTGGGTGCCCGTTTATGATGCCTCACTGTCTGTTGTCCATCACAAAAGCGTTGTTGGTGAGGGCGCGCCGCCTTCTAATGTGCGAGCAGTCCCAATTAGTCCTCTAAGTCGCGTTTTACAGTGGCGTAATTGTCTTGCCGCCTAACCACAGGGCGGGTGTGAAAAATATTACGATATTTATTTTTGCTTAGATCAAATCTATAGTGGGCGACAGGTCGAGATGACCACGAGATGACCACGCGGTGACAACTCGTTGCTCGCACGCTTATCTTCCGTTGTTGCACATTGACAATTCACAAACCCCGAATTTACCGCACGTTGTCACCGAGTGGACTACGCGAGGACCACCCGTGTTACATCTGCGACTGCGATAATGAGTGGGCCGCGAGCGACGAGGCGGTGCCGGGTGGGTCTAATGTGAGGTAACCTTTATATTCCAAGGAATGCTCTGTGCCCAGGTCCACCCCAGTCGCCGACCATGCAGTTAACAGCTAATCAAGTACTGCAGCGCCATTACCTCGGCTTCGCTGAGGGTTTTGTCATGGTGTACGACACTGCGAGACCAGAATCTCTCGACGTATTGATGTACCTGAAAAAAGATATTGATAGGAATAAGGATAAGAAAGAGGTCAGTATATATGTATTTAATTGAGAAAATTAACATCTTGTTTCCGACACGACGTCGAATATTCGAACGTCGTGCATAAAACTACGACTAAGCGTAAATATTTTCCATAATGTTCGAATCCTCTATCGTACGGAAGTGGATGATGAGTTTCATAGAGAATAGTATTGATTTTTTAAAAGAGAAAGACTTTTATCTTATGCGTGGACGTTGAACGTTCCAGCGTTCGATATTTGTTTCGGAGTATAGAGTTTAGCTGTCGTATATTATACGGTCTCGTACGGTATCCCGTGCTTTGTCACCAATACCATGGGTGCTAACCATGCTTATGTTTTCCTAGATATAAATTCTACATTTGAATTATTTGCGGATCAACGGGCGAAGATTTTTTTAACTCTGATCCGGTATAATGACAACACTGCGAGTGATGGTAAGCGCAATTGCCGTCCAGGCAGAGTATCGAATGACATCAGACGGCAGTCCCATGCCATTCGATACAAATATGCCGACCTGCTATGATGTCTCTTCAGACTGTATCAGCCCATATCTGTATCAGCCCATATACGTCCCACTGCAGGGCACGGGCCTACTCTACAATCGAGTGTACGATTGAGAGTGGTTAGGCCATATAGTCCACCACGCTGACCTAGTGCGGGTTGGCGGACCTACATACCATAGAATTTTTTATAAATCGCTATGCATGCAGGTTTCCTCACGATGTTTTCCTTCACCGTTTTTAGTGCGTGGTGATTGACTATCAATACACACATGACTCCGAAAAGTCAGAGGTGTGCCCTGGGATTTGAACCCGCGACCACCGTGAACAGTGGCAGTCGCATCCGGTCTATTTACCAACAGGCCACCACGCACTTCTTCAGACTATATATCCTAATTAATTGATCAAATAAATTATCCCCCTTTTTTCCTTATAGGTAGTAATGCTCGTAGTAGGAAACCGAACAGGCCCTGATGACATCAATAGTCTTGAAAACACGTGTTCGAAAGCCTCCAATTGGTGTGCGCGGGAAAAGATCCGCCATTTTGAAGTTACCGCCATGGACAGACCTTCTTTGTATGAGCCATTTATTTTTATGACGTCACGGCTCAACCCAGTGCAGAATAAAACCGCTTTTCCACAGTTGAGCACGCTCAGTAAGCTAACTCAGAAGAATAATAAGAGTGAAGCTATGTAACGGTACTTTTTCAATCTATGCCCTTTCTGCTATCAGCCTTGAAGAACATCCATTTAACATTGCGACTTTCATCATTGCATGTCATATTTTTGCAAAGAAAGTGAGATTTTTGGTATTTTTTTCATGTTTTGATTTCGATTTATGATTGAATGCAGTAAAATATCAATTTTCCAAATGCGGCTGGAATTACCGACAGCCTTTGTGGCGCAGTTGGACGTATTACATATTTTTTTAAAGTATTCCAAAGAATTGCATCAAACTGAGGACTTAAAGCATAGAGATTTCGGCATTAAATTGCCTCCCCATTAATCATTTTTATGACAAAGTACTTAATTTTATAAGTATAGTATTTTAAATTTAATTACAAAATGTTCATAGTATTAATTTAAAAATGTATATAATATGAAGTATGTTTTTACAATATCTGGACACTATTCCACATACCCATGTGAAGAAAAACGGTGTTACATAGAAAAATATAGATTAATTATTTTATTTTAAAATATAGATGAAAAGGTATGATATAGAATATAATCTCATTAGATTTATAATATTCTCAGTATTAAACAAATCCCCTGCAGAAAATGTATCTCTGCTATTGGAAATTAAGACTTATTAGTTCACCCTTAAGGTCTAATCTTCGTAGTTACCCCTCGGAGACTTCGTTGATAGATCTTAAGATAATAATTTTATCTCAATTGATTTTAAAATAATTGTAGAATATTGTATTTAGATATATGTGTATTGTATTTAACGTTTTATTTCTTTATGTACTTAAAAAAAAACGAAGGAATGAAATTGTTGATAAAATATTTTTTCATATTGGACAGAAAAAGATTGGACAAAAAGTTGAAAATTGAGGTATTTAACATAAAAAAGGAATTTCAACATTAAAAAACGTATTAATTATTAACAATTGAATTTTAAATTTATTTATTATTTAATTTTCCAAAATTTAATCAATTTATATTTTGTTGATTTTTTATAAAGCTTTCAAATATGTTGTATGAAATAAAATGTTATCTGAATGGTTACATCATATCATGAAATGTTCAAAATGAGCATAGCGAAGTGTATTTTTTTGTACTTTTTTTTACGACGTTCGTGTCGAGGGAAAACCTAGTGTGCTACTTTATCGTCGGTATAAAATATAAAAAAGTGATTATAATCAATCGTAAAATTGACAAAATATTTACGTAAGGGTGGAACAGATCAGCTGATTATTTAAAAGTAAGTTGAAAAGGTGGAAAAACAAGAAAATACAGTTGTATCATTATAATTTTCCGATATGGTCACTTAAATATCCAGTAATTTTATGAAACTTTTATCTCACCTTGATTTTTTTCCCTAATACTAAAGCACAATTTACGCGTGGTAAGTTTCTCGCGGCGAGAATCGTATGCTATTATCGCATGACATAACCGCCATAATATTATCGTGATTGACAAATGTTAACACGATGTAATGTTTTATATGCTTACGATAATATAATCTTCGAGGCGAGAAATCGTTTCGTGTAAAAAAACACATTTTTTTTTTTTTTTTTTTATAATGGCCCGGCATAGTGGCGGCATTGCACCTGATGGTAAGCGCAAATGCCGCCCAGGCAGAGTATCCATTGGCATCGGACGGCAGTCCCATGCCAATGGAAACAATTATGCCGGCCTGCTAAGGTGCCTCTTCACACCACGGCGGAAGGACCCAGGATTGTAGGAAGGAGGGAACACGTGAGATGGCAAACAATTCCACAGCCTGACGGTGCGGCACAAAAAAGAATTATAGAACCATGTTTTATATCCTAACAGCCGCTGCCAATAAACAATCCTAATCCAACATTTTCTGATACTATATTGCCAATAATCAATCTCAGTAGTGAAAACACTATGGCAACATGGTAATAAACCAATCGAAAAGTAGAAAACAATCCAGATTGACTTCAGTCTATTTTTTTCGATTGATTATTGGCATCGGCCGTAAAGGAGTAAATGATACGAAGAAAGACTCTAAATTCAAACGGGACAAAATTTACGTGATTTCCCGCGTATAAAATGTTTCATTCAATGTCAAAATATAATTAGTACTAGCTTCGATTTTTGAAATTACTCGGCTTAATACAGGGCCGAATTCAGTCGGCAATGTTATTTGGGCCACTCTAACGGTTTTCAATCGACGCTAACGTCAAATGCGACATCAAAACATTCAGCCCCATATAATTTGTGTACTTAAAATCATTACATCATTAATAGTAGTGTAAAGGGGCATAGGTTACGAAAATATTATTGTAAGTACTTAATGTTCTCGAATTTAGATCAATAAGAATTAGTGCAATATTTATATTTGAATAAGTACAGTAGGTTAGTTTGCTAATTCCGTGCATTGGAGATAGTATAGTGCCAAATCAAGTGTGCTAGGTAAAAAAACAGAAAATACGTGGATATAGTAGCTATACGTTTATAACAACGACTACAATCATAATTAAAATTTATTTTGCATAAAAAATCACCCTAATGTGCGTTTGGCTCACGCTCCTGCTATTTACGAAAATAATAACATGGAATACCATTTACCAATTTAACATTAGTGTTCTATGGTTTCTCTGTATATTATAATACTAATCTATGCGCTATGGGTGGCGATTACAACTTAATAGCTCTTATGCTTGCTTCGCCATAACACGTATTAACAGCTTTACTAAATTTGCAATAAAAATTAATAAATATTATAAAATATAAAACTATGAATTACAACGAAAACGCAATAGTATATCTCTGAAGCACGGAATTAGTCTTTAACACTGAGGTATAATACTAGAGCGGTCATTCCGAACAAAAACTATGTGCGCTTAGACACGTAGGAAACTAGCGGGGTCTAAAGGTGGGTAATAGATGTAACATGAATATTGTTATGTGTCATATTTGATTAAACTTACGATGAAAAGCTACATATTTATCAAACTTTCAAAATGAATTGACCCTTAACAGCCTCCGTGGCGCAGTTGGTTGCCCGCGGGCTGTGAAATAAGAGACCGCAAGTTCTATCCCCGCACCCAGACAAATATTTGTGTGATTGACATATATTTGTTTCGGGTCTGGGTGTGTGAAAAAGTCTCCCGTAGTTTCTGATACACAAGGCTCGATCTTACGTGTGGGGTCAGGACTATGTATATGACTGTTGGGTGTATTAATATTACTAGAATAAACACATATAGTTTTGAATTTTTCATACAAATATTTTGTTCGTAGTGCCAGCTCTACTATGACACCTCAATGGCCGTTAAAATGGCCATAATTTAACTATTAGCCCAATTTAGACAATCTACAATTAAGGCTCTTAGGCTATGTTTATAGAATTTCTGCTTTGCCACTACTATCTAAGTACTATTTATAAAAAAACAATAATAATTGTCTCTCTAATTGGTAGCTTTAATGTTTGCATTTTTTCTCAATTGTAATCGTTTATTGGTGAATATTTAAAATCCAGTGATGAATCAAATCTTCTATTAGAAGAAATTTAGCTCATAGCAGTTTAAAACTGTTTTTTCATAAAAATAACAATATGATTACTACTCGTACTATTATTTTTATTGTGTAATATCTTGATAGTATCTTTGTACAGAGCAAAAAAACGACTAAATAAATAAAGGAAGATAAAAATAATTAATACATCAATTTGGAATAAGGGGGTTTGGTACCCCGGCAATTTTCTAAGTGCCTACTGTTTACTTTTTGACATAATTCATCAATAAACAATAACTATTTTCTACTGTTGGACTTACGCTTATGCTGTTTCTTGCTATTTTGTAGATATATTTCCAAAACCTCTGTACCATAAAGAACTAAAAAGAAGATAATATCGTATATTTTTTCGGTAATATCTTTCAATAATACCAATTAAACTATAATAATTTGCAGATCGTAACAGTTTTTTAAAATGTCAATTGAAATAACGAAATATGGACGATATCTTGTATAATATAAGTGTTTTATTGTGTCTTTACTTTATGGTACAGTGATAAAATGTAATTGGCCTTTGAGACTAATGTGAAGTCAGAAGTACGAAAGTTCTTTGTAAGCTGTAAATTATATGAATAATATAGTTTTTGTTAAAAATATGTGTTTTTATGCAACGACACCTTTCTGAAGTTTGAAGTGGTACTTCTTGCACAGTTGTGATTTAAAAATTATATGAAACAAAAAAGCGACACGAAAAAGATACAAGAAGTACAAGAACATTGAGCGACAGAGGAAAGACGTTAAGTTAAACCTATTTCATCATTATGCTCAATATTTCTTAGAGCACAAAAAGTACTGGGTCAACCATAGATGTAGTATAGAACATAGATCGGCAATGTAACATTTTGAGTGCGACCAAAACAGATTTACGATGGTGTGCGTGAAGTTTACATGTGTGATTGACATATAATGGTGCACCATGCACTGTCGATACTATCATATCGATATCGATATAGCTGGCGGCCTGTAGCTATGAAATTTAATTTTATGCATAAATACGGCATTTTATTATATATTATCGTAATATAATTATGTGTTTACTTTAATACAGATGCATAAACACAGAAATAAATAAAGATGAATTGTCATATTATTTGAAAATCATTTTATTTGCAAAATACTAAATCTATGGGGTCTATACTACATCTATAGAACAAAAATCTATGGGGTCAACAGAGAAAGAAAGGAGGTTTTATTTAACCTACTTCATCAATATATGCTGAAGATTTCCATGAACATAAAAAATACTAGGGCGACAGAATAAAAAGAGTCCTAAAAGTTATCATGAATACGAGTATTCTCAGAAGTAAAAAAGCACTAGGGCGGCATGGAATGGAGGAGATTGCTATAATTATTGAGTTTTACCTACATTCCAGTGTCTAGCCGCTATTATTCACTAATCCGCAGTTACATAATCCTCATTATTTTTCATTAAATTAGTGAGTTTACATCGGCGATAAAGACCCATCATCAAAAAGTGATACGATTTTGAATTCAAATATAAAATTACCTTATAATTATCCTAATACTCTTGACACGTGCTCCTGATCCTCTTTAATTATTGCATTCTCTCGTTTTCTAAATGATTGCACACACAAACAATATTTTATCCTAATCAAAGTTATATTGTTTTCTTTATGGGTGAATTATTATTGCACTTATAAAATTACAACTCATACCTGTATGTAGTCGACGATTGAGGATGAGAGGAAACGGATAAGGTTGATTTCAAGGCAGGCTAGCATCACATAATATTCATACACATAATATACATTCAATATGATCATTACCACAGAATCATCACCATTCTTCTACGAGCAATATTTATGATTAGTGTAATTAAAAAAATAACGTATTGACGAATGCATATTGCACTTTTGTTTTAAAACGAAACGGGTAGTAAGCAAAAATAACGAAATACGATGGCTTAGTTTTTATTTTGCGTTTGAAAATGTTACAATTGTCTTAATATTAATTCATCGGTTTTTCTACATCTAGGTGAGACGGTGTCTCGCTACTAAATCCTGCTCATGAGAGCACGTCATTATTATCATCTTATATGTGCAGAACAAATCTTATATGAATAGCAAATTATTTGAAAATTATCCGTGTCAGGGGCGGATTCAGGAACTCTGTTGGGGGCTGTTTAAAATTACAACTTGTTAAAAGATCAACGCTGTAAAGTTAGATGTTTTTATAAACATTTTAAGCCGTAGATAGACTATAGGGTATTTTTATAGTTCCTTAAATCAGCCCTTGATTTGATGTGAAATAAATTATTACTTGTAAATAATCTAGTAACTTATTCATTACTAAAAACATAATGTGTTGGGTAAAAATGGTGTGTAAAAAGCCCAGATCCATTAAATTATGAGATTTTTTAAAATGTCAAATTATAAATATTTTCATTAAATCTGTACAAAACTTAAACCTCCCAATTACATGAGTTTACCGAACTCAAATTAAATGAGAAATGATTCTCATTAGAGTATAAATGAGCAAGAATTGCAGTAATACTTTATCTCACATCACGAACTACTCCATAATTCATCGATTTAATATACAAAACACTCGAAGTGCTATAATTTTAACGTAGCTAGTGTGAAATTCGAACAGAATAATTTATAAATTACGCTGAAAATAAGTTCAAAACTTGATTTTAAAATACGAACATGATTTTTTAAAATATTTTCTAATAATAAGCTTCATAAACCTGTAAGCTTTCTTTGAGAAAGTCAATAAATCGTTAACTATATTAGTTTTATACAGCGATAATTACTTCTGCGTTCTGAGAGACGGACTGTGCTTGAATTATAAGATTTTATGATCTATGAATGCATTAAATCCTCCCAGAAAAAAAAATGTACTCGTATATTCTACAACCAACAGTTAAGAAATGCTTTCGATTTTTGATGATGGCTTGGTAGTCAGACCATAGCATGCAGCATTCATATAAGTTTTAGAGGATAGAATAATTATATACCTCTCTGTACGAGAGCATTTCACAATAAGCCAAAAAAAATAAAATTCGTATTCTCAGCTAAACCACATTGTCCCTAAACTTGGCGAATATTATAATACTTGTACTGTACTGTATCAACACAGTTGATGCCAAATGTATGTTCATTATTTGACGGGAAAATATAATAAATTAAACATATTTGGAGACACAGTCGGCCTCACAAAACGCGTGTGCGTTCTACGCCTGTAAACTAATACATCTACACTAAACAAATGACTAGCATCGCTGTGATTCAACAAATTACATATATTTTCAGTTAATGTGAGTTATTGTTTTTTATTAATTTAAGATTCGAAGGAACAATCGCCCAGCAATTATATTGATTCAGTTATTGAATTCCACTGCGATTGTTAAATATATATAAAACAACTGCGTATAACTCTCTACGGGGGACAGGGCCCCATCAAACAATTTTAAGTACACCTCCACTGAATCAATATAAAGACCTTTTCCCCGTTCGTAGTGTCTTAATTACTATTTAGCAACGATTTTCAACAATGTCTCGTTTTAATTCACTACCTTTTAAAGTGCTTTTACACTATAAGTCGTGGCTTATAAAAGATTGGCGTTGTAAATATCGATCTCAATTAAAATCGATATGCAGTCACTTCTTCGAGAATTTTTTAGTTGTTTTTTAATACCCAATTTCGGAGTTATGTAATGACGTCAAATGTGGTTAATTTTTCGAAACAAATATATAACTTTTTTATATTATAACAATTTTTAAAAAGAGCTTAAAATGTAACATTATTAATTTAAAATGCATAATAGGGTATTTGACTAATTTTCAATAATGGTTTTAAACTATCCTGTATCGCATATTAAGCTCACTATATTGATATTTCCGGAATATTTTACTGCATTATGAAAAAAAAACAATGATAAAATTTAAATTTCCAGAAGTGCGCCAAAAACGCTGTTTTTAATGATGGCGCTGGTTGTTTGAGATATGACGTCACAGCGCAGTGAACGGTTTACTAATACTATAGTGACGAACCTTCTTTTATTCGTTTTCATCATTTTTATTAAATATAGTGGTGTATAAATGGTGTGTGTTATCACAATGCACAAATACGAGTATAAAAGGTCCGAAAAAACTTTTTGTTTCAATTCCAACGAATCCGAAAAGACGTAAACTGTAAATAAAATAAAGGTTATTTCTGAACCAACAAGCAATGGAACAATAAAAATGTTGTCATAATAACTGCAGTAGTTGTAACTGTGTCGCAGTTATTAGGCCCTCCTTATAACATTAGCTTTCATAGGTTTCATAAATAAGACGGTTAAGTTAACGTGATAAAATAATGTAACTGTGGTTAGACCTAGGTCGGGGAGACCCAAAAAGCATTTCATCCCATGGGCACGTTTTTATGTGTGAAGATCATTTCGATGTAAATATTAATTAACGAAGACATTATTCTCAATGGAACTAAAATTATTTGTTTTCATTAAAATAATCGCATCGTCTCCATAGGATTCCCTTGCAGATATGTGAAACAAAAATATATTTCTAAGTGTTTTTCAACATAATATAAAATAAGATTATTTTATAAATAAATACTGTTACTTACAGTGCTGTTTTTAAATTTTTAAATTAAGTTTTTTAAATATTAATCAGCGTTATTTTTAAAGAAATGTGCAACCATCAACGCATCTCTCTTAGGTAGCTTGCTGCTATGAACTGGTACAAAATTTTACTCCATTTTGAGACTCGCCCACGAAATGGCTTAATAAGTCTAAAGATTTCTTAGATAAGGTCTGAAAACTATTTCAGAAAAATCGCGAACTTCAACCACATTTGACTTAGATCTATAATCACAAGCCCCAACTACTTCCTACAATGAATTAACAAAGATTTTTACTGCGCGATGACGTCACGAGAGCTGCAACCAATCACAGAGCGTTCCGGTCACAGAGAAAATGTCTTTTTTTAATCAATTTTATTTCGTGTATTTTACAAAAAATAAACTTAATTTAGTTCAAATTATCGTGAAATATGCTTTTCTATGCTATTATCTTGCCGGATGACCACAATTCGTAGTATATTTTCAATATTGTCAAATAGCCTATTCCTGAGCGGTTGAATCGTGTATTGATTCGTAAAATATGCCTCGAAAGGGGGTTTTAAAATCAATATTACGAAATATTAAATAAAATTAATTAGTAATTTATGACGTCATCTAACAGGCTCCAACTTTTATTAATTTACGGCTAATTGCCTTTTCATTGACATTTTAACAAGAATTTGACACACTCATAAGTTAGAATGACTTGTCAATCTATACCAAATCGCTAAAATAAACGTTTACCTAACATTATCGCACTAAAAACTACAATTTCGAACATATATTTAAATTTCGAACTCGTTACGTCACCATACTGTTTCGAAAGGATTCCGTATTAGCTATTTTTTTTTCTTTCTTTGTTTAAGCCATGACTTAGCTGTTTAGGTGGTGATTTTAAATCTAGATTTTGTATCTAATCACTTACATTTAGGCTAAATTGTACACGTGATGTACGTGTGTAATACTTGCGTTTTTTAGTGACTCTTTTTTTATTTGGAAAAGTTGTGATATATATTATCCCTTTTACATAGTAAAATTAAATCAGTATAAATAGGATGTTGTTTTGCTCCAGCGTAAGGTTGTACATCAATTTAACCCATTTCTTGATGATTGCATTGTGTCCGGTTGTAAGGACCAAAAAAATTTAAAGGTGCGTTCATGTTAATTAAAATATTTTTAAATGCTTTTAAGTATGAAACCTTCCATGCTTGTATACAATCTCTTGTTTTAACTCAAACTTGAGTCAAATTGCTAGAAAACGCAAGTTTTACACACGTATCGATAACGCGTGGTAGGAATTACGATGAATTCAACAATTCGCTATAAATCGTCAACAACTTAGCGCTATTAGTTTGTAAATATTGGAAAAATCGCCGACGTCGCATCAAGACACTTTGTGTTTGATATGAATCCTGTTCCTGAATAATTAGTGGCATTATTGTTTTCAAAACGCCATGTATTACTCGAAATTAGTACAATTTTCCAAGAATTTATCGGCAAAAAAAACCCCTTCTACATTGCCAGCTGAAAGTTTCGTTATGATCACAGACTATGTAGTACATCCTTAAAAAAAGTGTGTAATTCAGAGGCTTGATGGATCTACTACACGGTTGGTAGCAGAAGGTTACGAATAGACAACAGTAATGCCACATAATTATTACAATCAAGTTTTCAGACACAAATCCTATAAACATTGCCTGGGCGGATACTAAATAGACACGATTGCTTCAAGATAATGTTACTTCATAAATTATTATTTCAATGAAAAGTCTATTGAATTATTTTTAAAAATGCAAAATGACCGAAAAAAGATATTAATAAATATTTAATGTAACCGTGTCCTATCTTCGCACCGTTTTATCTACATTAAAAATAATTTACGCGTAATAAAAACGAATTGAAATGCTTTTGTCAATCGTCGACGACGTCCATTTTGAACGCGGTCGGCTTGTGACCAATAGGTTTCATGGCGAGCCGCCCCGTTTTCTTGGTGTTGAGAATCTCTTCATCACTACTACTGGAATCTTCGAAGGGGCGAGCCTCGCATCTATCGCTGTCCGAGTCACTCTGAAAAAAAATTTAAGAATTGAAGACTATATATGAATTGTATTTTTTAACGAATTATGGTTAAAAACTTGACTAAAGTTAAAAACCTAGAAAAAAATATGCAAAAATACAAAGCGAAACATAATATATGCCAATTTTTTTTTAAATATAATATCATGAATCATGCACGCAATCATCAAAATGAGGTTTTGCTATACCTGAGCGGTGTAATCAATATTTTTTGTAACATATCTACAGATAATGTTACTTCGTAGGTGTGACAGTGACAGAAATAGAATGTACCCTTCATGTTGTTACAAACATTTTGTTTGCAGTGTCCCCTCTAGTATATTATTTCAATGTTTACGAAATATCCATGACATGCAATGGCTTAAAATTTTAATACCGAAATGGTGGAATAAAATAACAAAATTAAAGTGAAAAAATTAAAAAAAACTCTAATTGAAATAATACTTTTAACCGTTTATAATTTAAAATTAATAAATTAGAAATCTTAAAGGATCATATCTGCTTGGAGGTCATAGCTATCAGCAGGGGCGGCACCAGCCGATGGCCCGGGAGGAAGGGGGGGGGGGTAAATAATATGGAGAATGCAAAAAGTATCAATTGCAGATAAAGTTGAGAGCACATGAAGCTTTTCACTTGTAGTACGAGCCTTACAAGTTACATCTACGGCGATATGCAAATAAAATACCGTATAGTAGGCAAGTCAAGTCAAAGATTTTGGTTGCTTTACATTTGCAATTTTTTTTTATCTCTAGGGGGGCAGCTGCCCCTACCTGCTCTCCTTTGGCGACGCCCTTGGGTATCAGAAATATGACAAATTTTCTGACCCATAACACGAAGAAAAAACATTTTGCAAGATAATATATATTTGCGCTATATTTGCGTAAATATTTATCTTGCAAATCGAAAGCGGTATAACTTTAAAACGTGCTATTATAATTTACAATACTAATATTAACAATGCGTATTAGTTTACGAACATAAAGATTATGTTTAAAAAAGTTGTAATCAAAGAATTATTTTATTTCCAAAAAATATAAAATTCTAAAGCACACTATTTTTAGGTATTCGAACACCAAAGCGTTCCCATGCAAAAGCATAGACAAAGAGCCAAAGCATTGCATTAGGGGTGTCACAAACATTTATTTCTTGGGGCGGCTGCGGGCGATTCCGGCGGGCAGGCGCTTGCTCGGTCTCTCGTCACTGCTCTCCACGCTCTATTGTAAACATATGTACATACAATCAACATTTAGCTTATACATCTAGCTTAGCTTTACACAGGGCTACTGTCCAAGGTATCCAAATACACAAAAGAGATAGGCAAAGGCAATAGATTAAACACTGTTTGTGGAAATCAAATAATGTTTATGTTGGCAATGAAACCATGTATAATATATGGTTGTGTATATTATATATTCATCAAAGTCCGACATGATTGGCAATATTAAAATAATAATGAGTAATGAATGTTATCGTACATAGTTCTTCAAATTTTAATTGATATTTATTTCAGAGGTATATGATATTACAATTTGGATACTCGTTGGAAAATGCCGCTGTATTATAAATCGACGTTTATAAAGCAATCTGACAGTTACTGGCTTGGATTTTGAGGTTAACCATAGACATAGAAAATTGAGTGCGCGAAAGTGTGGGAGAGACAACGCAAACTGAAGTCCAGTACTTGTCTGGCATATCGAAAATAACTGCTTCTTTAAATGCGCAGTCTTCTTTCTATGTCTATATTGTAGAGGATAAACTCTGTTTAAATACTTACGTTACACTATCCAGGTGACTTTTCTAGATATAATTTTATTTAATACTAAATAGAGCCAAATAGTAAATTAATGGTATGATTTATAATTATTTTATTATGAAATTGATGGGATAATGAACATTCAATGGACCAATTCACCATAAAATGAATTTACTGCTAAGGTTAATACATAAGTTAATCTGATCATGAACTTCCTGTTTAATATTATCCTGGTTATAAGAAGATCCTAGATGAAAAAGACGTTGCTTTAAAAAATATAAATTGTAAAGAATATTATTTTTCATTATAATATGTTTTTGGATCCCAAGATTCAGGTCAGTTTAATTTGGGTCCAATAACTTTTAAAGTTTTGAAACTTTAAAATAAAAAAGAAGCACTTTAATATTTCATACATCGAAAAAAGGTTTTACATCAAAAATCCTGTAAACAAAAACAACAACAAAACGTCAACATGGCGGGCTTACGTCGAAGTCACCGATGGTGAACTTGGTAGCGGCGGCGTCGGCGACCAGCTGCGCGGGCGCGGGCGGAGCAGACTCCGGAGATATCACCTACCCGCCGTTATTTACAGCAGCGTTAGACAGTTAGTACACACATGCCTAGCAATTAGCCAGAGACAAACATAGACTGCGGGTGTCAAAACTGACAGCTGTCAAGAGATAAAGCTTTTCTACATCCCTACTAATATTATAGGTAATTGCGAATGTTTCTAGTGACGCATGGATGCTTGTAACTCTTTCACGCAAAAACGGCTGGACAGATTTTGATGAAATTTAGTATACGTGCAGATGACATCCTGTATTAATACAGTGGCTACTTTTTTTCCTGAAAAATGTAGTGCTCCCGTGGAATGAATAAGAAATATTAACACATATTTGATACTCTTTTAAATATGACTGGGTGGCACGGGACAGAAGAGGACAGAATTGCTAATCCTAGATTCCAGTCCATCCAAAAGTTGCCAGGAAGAAATCACTCAATGCGATATGGATCGGGCCGCTAGTTTAAGATATATTCATCTCAACACAATTAAATTCAGAACTAGTCCTATTTGCAAAGGTTACTACTCGTATATTGGGGTAAACCTTTTATGTAAGTATTTGATAAGCGGGTGGATGCGAATATCTTACCACTTGAAAGGTCAACAATAATAATTGTTTTGCAGTATAGATAACTCTATAGCTTAATCTCTTTCTAGTAGTCAATTTCGTAAACTTACGCAGTCTATGCTTTGTCTCTCTAAGTAGTCGCAATGTTCAGATACGTCGTCTATAAGCACCAAGATTTATGAATGTATGACATTAATTATTTTACATAAGATTGTACAAGAAATAATTTATTTTTTAAGAATGACGAAAAACTTAAATATTAATATAAATATATTATTAATAGTTTCCAATTTTATCAATAATCGCGACGTATCTAAACACTTGCTTACGATCACAACCCAATCATAATGAGATTACAATTTATAATTGCATACTACTTATTGTCAATTAGTTTCAGTGATAATATTCAACACTAGATGAATAACAATTGTTTTTTTTATTTCAATGAATGGCGAGACGAGCATGCCATTCGCCTGATGGTAAGCGATACGACCGCTCATAAACAGTAGCAAAACCAAACAACACCTTGAATTACAAAGCAATGCTCGGCATTCCACTGCACCATCCTGAGACATAAGATGTTTATTAAATACAGAATTTTATCATATTAGGAATAATATTTCAACTTTAAACTTTTTGAATTGTAACCTCATTATGAAACCACATAAAGGATGTTTGGTACAACCAACCAATGGACCAATGGTTGATGATTTGGTACATATATTGTAGCCAACCACAAACAATGAGATACTTGGTAATATAGTTTATTACTAGATTAGCAATGCTTACGTTTCTAGATAGAAATGACTATGAATTAATGAGTAGATAATGAATGCTTTTAAATTACCTTCAATATACTCTTGATACATATAGAGAAAATTTTGGCATTAAAACGATAAAATATTTATGCCAAAGAGCAAGAGTAAACATAGTGCCTGAACTAGTTAATTAATCCCTTTTTAATATCCAAAAATACGTGTAATAATAACGTAAAAATAAGGTCTGCACACTATGAAAACTTCAAATATTTAAATAATAAAGTCATTTAAAGTTCTTAAATGCATATTTGAACTTTTTAAAATATCGATTTTAAATATGGAGTTTATTATATGGCAGTTTTAAAAATCAATGAGTAATGACCTTAGTAATGACCAACCCATAAGACATTTACTTCCCAATCTGATTCCAAAATTAGTGAGTAAATTATTAGGCAATTTTTAAAGACCAATGACTAATGACCATCCCATACCACATTTCTTAACCTGATCCCAAAATTAGTCCCACATCATAAACCAATCACTTACATCCTGATCGCTCATCATTTCTTTTGTAGACACAGTAGTTTCGATTCTTCTGATGGAGCCCTGGTGGATGTCCACGTCGAAGGCGAGGCACTGGAACCTTCGGAGGAGGAGCACCACCGGGATAGGCAGCACTCCAGCCAGGATCATCAGCACGGCGATCACTAGCACCCAGGTCGGGTAGGGGGTCTTCACGACACGACCCTGGGGAAGAAAAATTTTGATAGATTTTCAAGATGGCATAAAGGAGATTGCCCATCCAGGATATCGGTAAAAATATCGTACATCCCGATACCGATACTGCTTAAAATTAATTATAGTTTTCTTTATGGTTTGTCATTAAACGTTTTCCTGTTTTATCCTGGGCGACATATTTTAATAAAATGAGTCATCATTATCAACTTAACATTTCGTTCACGGAGCCACATACAAAAAGTAAAATTGGATTACAAGTTCATTTATTCAAGAACTCCGGGCCTGGCCGCTATTATGTTTAGGTATACTCGTATTTATTGAAATATATTTTTCCCTACACAAAAATAACCCCTAAATGCACACTATAATTTTTCTCAAAAATTACAAATATATTTGATAGCCTCCATGGCGTAGTTGGTAAGAAACGCCGGCTGTGAAACGAGAGGTTGCGGGCTCGACCCCGCTATGATAAATGTTTGTGTGGCCACCATTGAGATATTATACCAGAACGGACATTGGGAACATAATTTCTGTACATTGTACTGGTACAGAATTCCCGTGTGCTTGCTTGGTTAACGAGAGCGAAGATTATGTTATTGCGAAGGCGTGACAGAAACAGAAATAGAAATAACGGTACGATAATTTTGTTTGTAGTGTCCTCTCTAGTGTAATATTTCAATGGTGGCCACCAAATATTTGTTTCGGGTCTGGGTGTTTGTGAGAGCGAAAATACTCTCATAGTTTCTGATACACGACACAAGACTTAAAAGATCTTTATGTGGGACTCTGTATGTGACTGTTGGGTGTATTTATTTACTATACACTCAGGTATATACCATTATGCTCTATTCTCAGGATAGTTGTACTAATCACCATACAAGATGGTCAAAGGTTATTATAGTATAACTGCAGGTAAAATGTTATTTCCATGTTCTGAGACTAAAGAATACTCACAGGGGTCCCCCCTAGGATATTTAGTGACGTATTATTTGCGTCAAATTGAACCGGGAGGTAATACCAACGATTCCATGGAGCAATAAATTAACTTGCACATTCGTCATTATAAAGATGAGTTGTTTTTTCGTCTCTGCCTTTTCCTTTATAGAAAGCGTGATGTTATACTAATCAAAGTATATAAGTACCACTTATGTATATCTAAATAATGTAAACAAGAAATTCTTGACAATAAAGCGGACTCGTTTGATAATATTTTATGACTCATCAATCATTTTATGTTTTTTTTTGTGTTGTATGTTAAGTCTCAATATGTCCAGTAGTTATTTTTGGCTACAATGCCCTTCAACCCGTTACACAACAGTGCGTTTACACTGCTGTTTGATGGGAGGAATAGACACTGCGGTGGTACCCACCCAGGTGGTCTCTCAAATATGAGAGACCTACCACCAGTAAAAGTATTTTTATAATACAGTATTTTTATACATAATACTAGTTGAAGTCCATTTTTCTTCGTATCCCTGTTTAATATGGATGAGTATTTACGCAACTTACATACCCTTATTCATATCTGACCCTAAAGCAAGGTACTAAAAGCTTGTAGCAAACTTATGCATCATAAAATACAATCGTTTTTTTTATACCAAAATTCAAAATCTAGAAATATATTCAGATATTGATCACCCAACATTTTTGATGATTTAATCAAATCGACTATAAAACTAGTTCAGTCGACCAACGTAAAAAATAAACAAAAAAACATACAGACATACAAGCAATGACGTTTTACAAATAGACGCGTCATACATAACGTGACCATACGTCCCGCTTTGGGCGGGACAGTCCCGCTTTCAGGAAGTCTGTCCCGGTGTCCCCTGCAAGGCGGACATAGTCCCGCTTTTGAAAACAGATAAAACAATAATTTAAAATGTATTTCCCGCTCGAATGCTTTACTGAATTATTCCAGCACTTTCGTAAATACAATCTTAATTTATAAAACTTATAAAAAAACTTTTCTACAATAAAATTATTGAGTACATTATGTGTCTGCCTGGAAGTAACGTCCTATCGAAAGAGTTTTTTCTCACATTAACAAAATATGGACAAGTTATAAAACACATTTGAGTGCCGCAGTAATTAAAGCTATTTTGATTACGCAAATTGAGATTTTCTGAAAATTCAGAGTTTCACACTTATCTATATAAAAACTTGTTAAAACTTTATTATTATTTCGTTCCACAGATGTCCCACTCTGGCATAAAAAATAAATGGTCACGTTAGTCATACACTAACATAATGGCACAAAAAAATGGCGCGATGCGATGAAACGCGATGAATAGACATCGCTAGTTACGTAACAATAAGTGCCGCACTGTTATTGGCTAAAGCGCGTGTGACGTAGCACCAAGCATCAAGTACGGGATGACGTGGCGAGAGTTGTCAAACGTCGCCATGAGAGCGAATTTAATAATTTTATTTCATAAAAAATAAATTTGTGTGTACTTGCGCACTAAATAAAATATTTATTTTGTTTCACAGTTTCAGAATAATTTGTACGTTATTTTAAATCAGTCTAATCTATTTTTCCGCAATTGGTTTTGAGAATACAAATAGTCAGAGAAACGTGTATCCGCGCCACTGGTTGAAGCGTGACTGATTGCACGTGAGGCAATTACCTCAAAAACGTCTTGCCATTATAAAGCTCGGACAACGCATCTATGCTTTATAAACATCTTAGCATACAAGCATCTATAGTAAATATTAAAATACCCACTCAAGACGACATGATTGTAAATAAAGAAAAAGGTGTATCGAAATATTAACAGTCAAGAAAATACCACACACGTATATTGGGTTCTGTACAAATAATATAATTCAAAGTTTTTTATTAGTATTATTTTCTTCTTACTATTTCTCTTTTCTGTATTTGTACGACCTTGCTCATAGACGATCTAAAAATATGATTTTTTATATATTTTGTCTTTCTCACTCAAACTGAATACAAAAGTCGTTCGAAAGAGACAAAACGTTCGATAACTAAAATAGGTTTGGGAACTGCCCTTGAAAAATTCCGTTAAATGCAACATCGCTTTTATTTACTTAAGATTAAGAATAATGCAACTATTTACTTCTTATTTTATGTTTTTTTTAAATTTACAGTTCTGGCAAATGAGCAAACGGTTCACCTGATGGTAAGTGATCACCGTTGCCCATGAACATTCACAACTTGGACCGTAATTCCGATCTCTTGAAATGTGAGGGGGAAGGAAAGGCAAAGAATAGAAACGATTGGAAAAGGAAAGAGTTATTGAGTTCTCCAGCAATCTTATTCATAGGACTAATCACTGAGTACTTTGATGGGACTAATCACGACAGAAAAGTCATTGCTTTACATCAGTCTGTGAGACTTTGCTACCACTCTAGTCGACCCGGCCCATTAATAGCCCAACTATATCTGTATAGCCCATATACGTCCCACTGCAGCGCACGGGCCTGCTCTACAATCAAATAGTATGATTGTGAGCAGTTAGGCCGTATAGTCCACCACCACGCTGCCAAGGCAACTTAAAAAAAAACATTTATCGTAAAAATCGAGGTTATTACCAAAGCATTTCCCAAGTATTGGTAACAAAACGTTCGGAGATGTTTAAGGAAAATTCATACGAATCGTACGTCACGTTTTCCTTTTAATCTGGCACAATGAGTCACTCGTGAGTTTACCCCTAGGGGAATTACATACAGACTAATAACATTAAGAACGGTTCCGTATTATTTAATTAAATATTTATTGGTATTTTTTGGACTCAAAATTAATTTAAAAATAAATAAATAAAAGCAAGAAATTAAAATAATTAATACTAAGTATAGAAAATATATTGTATATAGAGATTAAGTTCTATGTGTATGGTATACTTGTCATAAGAGCTCTTAAATTGCCTACGTGACCAATAAATACATTTCATTTCATTTCATTTCAAATACATTTCATTTCATTTCATTTCACTTTCTTTACATTCACAAGAAGATTAAACGAATGTTTTTAAGCTGAAAAGACAAATAGATTATATTGCATCTGATGGTAGGGGTAATGCTGTCCAAATTATTGGCATTTTGTTTAACTATTTATCTTGATGCGATTGAGAACAAGAGTTCTCAGCGATAGGTAATTGATAAAATTGGAGTGTTAATATTTTAAATCTTCATAGCACAATATCTACGGAATGAAAGCAAAGTGTTGTTTTACGATAGTTTGCACTTAAAAATAACATCGATAAAAGTCAGCTGTAAACAATAATTTATCTACCAAGTTATTCCATTTTATTGCTTTTTAATGGCAAACAGTGAAACAGGTCATTTAGATGCGATGTCTTCGGGAGGTTAAAGACTAACTAGGCCACTTCAAACAACTGTATTCGATATATCGTATTGAAACCGAGTTCTAGTGCCTTCATTTTCCTCATATCGACTGTTGATTAATATATAAGCGTAGATAAGTGGCAAAGAGAATATTCATCGAAATCGTAGTAAAAATGAAGTCACTAGAAGTAGATTTTAACATGTATGTAAAGTCCACCAACCCGCACTAGGCCAGGCTTGGTGGACTAATGACTCTCAATTGTAAACTCGATGGTAGAAGAGGCCCGTGCCCTGATACACAATTGAAATTTTAATGACAAACCCAATTATCAGAAAAGACAATGAAATTTCATATATACTTTTTAAATCGCTACGCAACCCTAAAACAACATTTATATGCACTGCAAGCGGCTTGCCTCCAGTCAGTCAACATGTTGCTCGTTTTGTTGTGCGCGTTCGGCCTGGCTAGGGCAGATAATGTTGAAGTGAATACTAGCAAAGGAACTGTGATTGGACAAACAACTAGTGATGGATATAAAACGTTCTTTGGTGTGCCTTACGCTAAGGTAGACGAACGGAATCCTTTTGGGGTGAGTTAATTTTATCAATAACTGCTTGGCTGACTTCATTCTAGTTAATGCCAATCATATAATAAAATTGCAGCCTAAATTATTCTGATGTTTACTCTACAGTACTGGAAAGTTTTATGAAAATTTATTATATCGTTTTTGCGTTAAAGAGTAATCTTTGTAATATTGATAGGATTGTTATCAAAGTATGAGTCTTACATAATATTATATGTATGATGTATCCAAATAAGTATACGTATATTAATTTTATAGGTATTTATAAAATATTATTGTCTACTGCGGGTTTGTGTTAATTAATTTTAACCTACAATTGACCCTTAAAAGTGCAACAGAACTTAGATTAATCAACAAATATCGAATGTATTAAACCTTGGATCTTTTTGAATCTACCGTGAATGAGTAAGTAATCTCCTACTGAATTTAGAATTGTATTTGACCTATTTATTCCCGTATATTTTTTTTCAGAATTCCTTGGAATATCCACCGTTCTCTCAACCGTTTAATGCATCAGATGCTTCTGTGAGATGCCCACAAGCAGCCAGATATGTTGGAGGAGTGCTCCAATGTTTGACACTCCACATTTACGTGCCAAATGAAGCCAATGTTCATAATAAGAAGCCAGTATTTGTATGGTTCTACGGAGGAGGCTTCTACAGGGGAGCTGCTGATTTATACGGTGGCAAATATTTGGTCCAAAAAGATATCGTTGTTGTCACTGTTAACTATAGACTTGGCCCGTATGGTTTCTTCTGTTTAGATGATCCAAGAGTACCAGGCAATCAAGGATTGAAAGATCAGATTGACGCATTGAGATGGATAAAGGCCAATATTGGAGCGTTTGGTGGAGATGCATCGAAAGTTACCATCGCTGGTGAAAGTTATGGAGGTGGGGCAGTTGATTTCCATCTTTATTCCCTATACGAACAATTATTCGACAAAGTTATTGCGCAAAGCGGCTCGATATTCACTCCGTACGTGTTTGTCAAAAGTGACTATAATGCAGCTAAAGATTTGGCTAAGTTAATGGGACACAAGAGTTCATCCAATGATGAGGCACTAAGATTTTTAGCTTCAGCAGATCCCGTCGAGGTTATGAAGTTCTCTGGCAATTTAACAACGACCCTTGGAGTGTGCAAGGAAAAGCAATTTAAGGGAATCCGAAATTTCATTACCGCAGATCCATACCACTTCAAAAAATCGGATAAAGTTAAAAAGGCAAAGATTATGATCGGGTTTAATAGCAGGGAGACTTTTCATGTATTTGCAAATGGAGGAGACGATTTTTATAAAGGCCTGCAAAATGATATTCGCGACAAACTTGGAGAGATATTCGTACTCAAAAAGGAAGAGTTGGATAAGCTTGCTAAGATTGTAAGAGATTTTTATTTAGGTGGAAAGGCAGTAGCAAAGGAATCTATGCTAGAACTATGTGATTTTACGAATGATTTCATGGGAAATCACGCTGGAGAGAGATCAGTTAACAATTATTTGAAACTGGGGGCTGAGAAAGTTTACAAATACGTTTTTTCGTACGTTGGAAACAGTCCTTACAAAAATATAACTGGCGTAGGAGCCTTTCATACGGAAGAATTGCAGTATCTTTTCGAAATGGATGGTGACATTCTCACAACTCCTGAACATTTCATGATGCGTGATAGAATGACCGAGATGTGGGCTAACTTTGTTAAATATGGGTGAGTTTAATGTATTTTTATTCTCGTTTATGTTTATGTTTGTGTACTTCTGTCTGTTGTTGATTTTGAATATTGTAGGTATGCTGTCATACTATATCGATATTTGGACATTTTAGTCTTAAACTATCTAAGTTAAGTTCTAATGTGTTCAATTGTTAAGGTTGTTCTAAATCTGAAACCGGTTATACATAGATTCTAAAATGCAAATGATTCTATGTCGTTTAAATGTTATTACCAAATAGACAAAACTAACTATGGGAATTATGCTTTTAAAAAATACTTATTTTATACTACACTAAATTGTTGCTGCACGCCAATGTTTTTCTATCACTCCTGCTATGTTTGATTTCTATTCAAATTTATTTCTAACGCCGAACCAATTAAACTTTAACTACTGCAGTTAGTAGGTTACTCTAATTTATTGTAATGTTCTTGATCAAATAAATATGAAACATGAATTATATAATTTTTCCAGTGACCCAACACCGCAAACCACAAAACTATTGCCAGTAAAATGGACTCCAGTGAACCCAGGCAACGCCAGGCCATACATGGACATCGACGTCGATATGAGAGTCAAAGACCATGTGTACCACCAAAGAATGGCGTTCTGGGACCTAATCTGGCACCATTATTGGAAGAAATTTGTAGCTTTGAACTGAAACTAGTCTTGAAATTTAAGAGCATCCGATTATTTAATATTTGGAGACATAAGTAATGTTGTAAAATTAATTAAATAAATAAGTAGAAACGATAAAACTGCCGGTTTTTTTTTACCTACCAATTTATTACCCTTACATACATCTGACAACCCCTTCTGGGAAAAAGGCGTGAGTTTATTCTACAAAAACAATGCTACTGAAAATATCGCAAAAAACGCGATAATTTTATTATGATTTTTAAAACATCACCGTGTTTGAGTGGCAAATCCATAGTTATTGCTTAAATAATAATTTAAAGCCTTCATCATTCAGCATCTTTAAAAATAAAAGGGTCTATATTATTATATTAGGAAAAACTATGTATTTGCCATCCAAATACGACCAAAGGAAAAAATTATAAAACCAAATTCGTCGTATTTTTTTTTGCATATTTTTTGTGCAAAAATGCGGATTGCGTGGTGGCCTGTTGGTAAACGGACCAGACGCGGCTGCCAACATGTTCACGGTGGTCGCGGGTTCAAATCCCAGGGGACACCTCTGACTTTTCGGAGTCATGTGTGTATTGATAGTAAATCACCACGCACTAAAACGGTGAAGGAAAACATCGTGAGGAAACCTGCATACCATAGCGGTTTATAAGAATTTCTATGGTATGTAAGTCCGCCAGCCCGCACTAGGCCAACGTGGTGGACTAAATGGCCTAACCACTCACAATCGTACTGTCGATTGTAGAGGAGGCCCGTGCCCTGCAGTGGAACGTATACGGGCTGATACAGATACTGATACATATAATTTTTAGTTGCGTTGTATCTGAAATCACTAAAACGTGTTAAAACTACCACCCGGCTTCGTTTTCAGTAGTGGTCTGGATTACCCCAATAACCGTTATTATAAACAGTGTAATTTACGATGAATGATGAATATACACAGTATTTAATTTTCTAGCTCAAATAAAAATATTAGTCACTTATTGAGGCACATCTATAAAACGATAAAAAAGAACCTAGTTGAAACTCTATTTACTTTACTTCCAATTATTCATTATTCATTCGCATTAAGATATTCAATTGCGATAAAGCCAATGTTTATAAACAATAAATATTTTACATAATATGTGCTTTAGTTTACTAGTGATTGTGTCTTCGTTGCGATATTTAAACTTTTTTATTTGTCTTTCACTATTTAGTCACATCTATTTATTCTATATGTTATGGGCCAAGTGATTAATTCGGCATTATTCATAATGCCCAATACGAGAGGGCAATGTGATTATAAACAATAAATTTATCACATTGCCCGGGCATTATGAATAATGCTCAGTGTCTATTGGGCACAGTGATGTAAAGCGAATCGAAATCAAAACAATGAACCGAAGTGGCATCGTGCGGCTATTGCAAGGTCACGCACCTCCCTTGGTACTACTCCCATGAAAAGGTAACGCACCATTCCTGAGAAATATCAATTATAGTAACCTAACTTCAAAACAACTGTTGTTAATACAAATTTGCTTCTGCAACGTCTCCGGCGCTACGGGAAGTTCAGCCCCTTCGCCCTTGCGTAACAAAAGATAGGCACCAATGCTCACCTCCGCAGCTTCGGCTTTCTGGTCGCCTCTGGCGACCAGCCTCAGCCGCTACGGCTCGCACGGTTGCCTATCCTTCGTTACAGCGGGCGAGGGCTGCTCTCTCTCCGCGCCTCCGGCTTTTTATATACACTCTAGGGTCGGTAGCCAAAAGACTACGTGAAGTAGGGGTGTCCCGAGTCGGTTTTGGGGCACAGTCGACCTAACTGATCCATAAAGTGGGTACACTAATTTCGTTCTGAAGATAATGTTTCGGACATTAAAAAACAACTAAACATAAGCAGATCAACCTTTCTAATTTATAGATTTATCGCAGATGCGACAATGCGGCAGCGCACCACGTAAAAATTTACCTATTAGTCACATTGCCCGATCATCATGTAGCCACGTTCATAATGCCCGGGCAATGTGATAAATAGGTGAGTTTGGATTATAATTAATCACTTGGCCCAATATGGCTTGGCATTATTCATACTGCCCGGGCATTATGAATACTGCTCGCATTAATCACTTGGCCCATAACATATATACGAATTAGGGGAATAATAGTATAAATACTTATAATTTTTTATTTTGTAATGGGAAATTCATTAACGTGCGTTGGGGTTCGCATGCATATTTCATGAGATGAGGTATGTTTTTCTAAACATTTTATTGGCTATTAAACTATACTGTAGCAAGAGGTCATGTATTTTTTATATAGTTCAGGGGTTGAACTTAAGTTTAAATATTTTTACTGTACGATATATGTGAGTATAACAAGAAACATATGTACAAAAGTTCAAAAAAATTAACTATATCGCAATGAGGTGGGGAAAGGCCGGTTTTCTGTGTATATTTTTCATTTCTTGTTTTAGTGAATATTGGTGACTTTAGGGTATATTCTTGGTGAATATACCCTAAAGTCAATGTTTTCTTGCATTCGATTACGATAAACTAAGTAATAAGAATAATAAAATGCAACACAATAATGATTATGCTATTTCGATCTTACTCCACCTCTACGTCATTCATGCGGTTGTTCTCAACATAAGTACCATGAAAGTTGTGTATGTACGTGCATTGCTTGCATTCTAAGCACTGATCCTTCAAAATACTTAAGCGGAAAAAATATTAGTAATACTAAAACCTAAATTAGTTACTAATATTCTCAATGATATATCAAATTATCACTATCCCATTACGAGAATCTTTAATTAATTTCAATGTAAAGATTCATTACTTATCACGTACTAATTATAAATTATTACACTTTTAAAAATACATACCTAATTAAAATTGTAGCTCGACAATAAATTTATCAATAAATACCTACCAAATATCAAAGTGACGTGACGACTCAAAAAAACAACCTAAAACTTACCTCGTCACAGATTTAACACTCATTTGTACGTCCACGGAATCCCAACCATCATTAATAAGTAAACTCACAGGTTTTTCCCGCCAGTCACTATGTTGTTGTTAATATTGGCGGTCGGTCTCGGCCTAGCCAGGTCAGAGGAGGTTATAATAAACACGGGCAAAGGAACTGTGGTCGGACAGACTGAAAGTGGGTATAAAACCTTTTTTGGAGTGCCTTATGCTAAAGTAGACGAGGAGAATCCTTTTGGAGTGAGTATTTTTTTAAATTTATGGCTTAGTATTTTCCTACTATTGGTATAGTTTATTAATGTCATGGTGAAATCATATTAGATTTTTTAAGTAAAATCTCAAAGACGTTTTTAAAATATTTGTAACTCTCTACCTAAGGAATTTGACTTTATCGTTATATAATAAGCAGGATTGTGAATTTGTTTGTTTCACTTAATATACAAGTGTTGAGCAGGGTTTTTTAGTTATTACCTTACGACTCCCTGTGTCGATGGACCATTTGAATTGCTCCAAAAAATCTAATTATACTAGAGTTAAGCTGCAAACATTGGTAAACCTTAGTACCGAAAGTTGTCTCAAAGTTACGTAATTCCATATTCAATTCCAAGAAATTTGATTTTAAGATGTTTATATTATACAAAACAAGTTGTAAGTAATAAAAAATGTTTGATTATAATGCAGACTCTTGACTAATAGCCCGATCATAAGGAGAGTTTCTTGCGACGAGAATCGTATACCATTATCGCGTATAGATTTTATCGTGTTGTGACAACTGTTTACACAATGCAACGTTTTAAATCTAAACGATATTCGTATCTTCAAAGCGAGAAACTCTTCCCGCGTAAAATGAATCATAAAATATGTTTTTTATTTGTTACGACATAGTGACTGCATTGCACTGGATTGTAAGCGCAATGAATACCTAATAGGCCATAATATATACCATTGGCGAGATATGATATTATATCTTATATATTTTTTCTTTTATAGCGCAGTTACACAAACCTTTTTCTTTACACGAGGTAATCCGAGTCGGATTCACAGTTTTGGTATGAAGTAATTAGACCGTCTTTTTAAAACCCCGTAATATTCCGCTATCTCCTACTATGGGAGAACATGACCGTGCCTCAGTTTTGTCAGCCTAGTCAAAAAAGGATGTAGGTTGAACACGAAATGCAACAAATTCGCACAGGTTTTAGACTATTGTACCTTGGTCGCTCTATAACAGCCATAATCTGCGGCCCGTGAGGCTTTTATGACTGCTTCGTATGGGCTTACAAATCATTTAAAATTTCGCGCCAATCGTAAATACTATTCACGCCGAGTAAATAAATAAAAACTATCTTTGAATAAAGCCTTAAGTAATTTAGTGATAATTTTCCTTCGAGTCAGAAATGAGAATGAACTTAGACCTCGTTTGTTTCCCTATCAACGTCATATTTAAAGCATAAAGAATTCGCCGTAAAAACCCTAATATACTTTACATTTTCCTCGATTTGCATACTGAAACCACCAAGTATTAAATGGGTAATTTAACGATGATGTGATTAGTTACGTCCGATACAATAATAATAACCCCAACGGTCACATACGTAGTCCTGACCACACACTAAGATCGAGTCTTGTGCCGTGTATATAAACTATGTGAGACTTTTTTGGTTTTACAAACACCCAGATCCGAAAACAGATACCAGTGAGTCACACAAATATTTGTTTCGGTGCGGGAATTGAACCCGCGGCTTTTCGATGCACAATCGGCGTCTAACCAACTGCGCTACGGAGGCTGCCAAATAGTTAATAGTTACTGTTCTCAAGTAGTTAAGTAAACTTAATTACTAACTTAAATCCCATTTCACATTACAGAATTCCGTGGACTACCCAAACTTCACTCAGCCATTCAAAGCAACCGACCCTTCCATACGATGCCCCCAAGCTATAATATACGTCGGAGGAGTGCTCCAATGTTTGACCCTCAACATTTACGTGCCCAATCAAGCCAACGTTGGTAACAAAAAACCTGTCTTCGTATGGTTCTACGGCGGCGGTTACGTCTTCGGAAGCGCTGGCGAATATGGAGGCCAATATCTGGTCCAAAAGGATATCGTTGTCGTCACTGTCAATTACAGACTTGGCCCGTACGGTTTCTTGTGCTTGGACGACCCAAGAGTACCAGGCAATCAGGGATTGAAAGATCAGATCACCGCCTTAAGATGGATCAAGGCCAATATTGGAGCATTTGGTGGAGATGCAACAAAAGTTACCATCGCTGGTGAAAGCTACGGAGGTGGCTCGGTAGATTTTCATCTTTATTCTCAATATGAGAGGTTGTTTCACCAAGGTATTGTTGAAAGTGGTTCGATATTTACTCCTTACGTATTCGGCAAAGGAGATTACAACGCAGCCAAAGAACTAGCTGAGAAATTAGGCCATAAAAGTGCAGATACTAGCGTCGCACTTAGGTTTTTGGCTTCAGTAAACCCTGTTGATGTTATGAAAGCGGCTCGCAACTTGAGCTCCATACTACGACCTTGCAAAGAGAAAGCATTCAAAGGCGTCCAAAATTTCATGACCACAGATCCTTACCACTTTAAGAATTCTAATAAAGTGAAGAATACAAAAATGATGATCGGATACAATAGCAAGGAGACATTTGACACTTTCGCTAAAGCTGACGATGCGTTTTACCAGAGTTTGCAAAACGGGATTCGTGAAAGGCTTGGGCAAATATTTGTTCTCGAAAAGGAGGAGTTAGATACACTAGCGAAGATAGTACAAGATTTCTATTTGGGCGGAAAACCGATAGCAAAGGAATCTATGTTGGAACTAAGCGATTTTTTGTCAGATTTCATGGTGAACCACGCAGCTGAAAGATCAGTGAACAATTACGTGAAACTAGGTGCAGATAAGATTTACAAATACATATTTTCGTACGTTGGGAATAGTCCTTTCAAGAATTTACCAGGCGTCGGCGCCTTCCATACAGAGGAACTACAGTATCTTTTCCAAATGACTGGAAATCTCACAACTCCGGAACAGGCTGTGATGAGGGATAGAATGACTGAGATGTGGGCTAACTTTGTTAAATTTGGGTAAGTGGAATATTCAAGACGTACTGTAATACTTCTCCATCTCTTGCTTTCGTTCATGTTAAAAACGTGATAATCACTAATCAAGTCAATTATTGTGTAAAATTAACAGTTTTATTTTTAATATTATTTTAATGATCAAAAACAGACATTTATAATTACTTCTTTATATTTCAATAGTCTTGCTTTAAAGGCGTTAATTTCATTAAAAAAAAAACTTAAATAATTTTCTCAAATATATGATTAATTATAGTATTCAGTTCTCACATTACCAAAATATTATTTATATTCATTGAACCTGCATTTTACAGTGACCCAACGCCACAAGTGACAAGTTTACTGCCAGTAAAATGGACTCCAGTGACTGGTAATGCCAGGCCGTACATGGACATCGACGTCAATATGAAAGTCAAAGACTTCGTCAACCACGACAGAATGGCATTCTGGGACCTCGTCTGGCATCATTATTGGAGGAAATCTGCAACTATTTAATTTTTTTTTACATTCAAAGAGGTAGATAATACTAAATTGTTGATACATTTTTTATGAAGAATCTTTGTAATATTGTATTTTTTTCTTTTTAAGAAAGGAAAATTGATTCATCTCACTGTATACAATCTTTTAAATAAAGATCAAATAAATAAATTCTACCTAATCTTCAATTAATCTCATTATTATGAGTAAGTGTCATTAAAATCATATTTTTTATACTCATCAACATATGTAATGCGTACACAAAAATATTTCCTTTAAAAAGTATTCGACACGAAACGCAAAAAAAAATAGTTGCATTGTGTTTAAAGTCAGTAAAACTACCACCCGCCTTCGTTTTCGGTAGCAATCTTGATATACCCTGTATATATTTTTCTAAACAAAAATTGACTTCAAAATATAGAACCAAAAAATTATAAGTAACTGCAAAGCAAAAAAAATATTTATTTCATTGTACTGGTTGCTGCACCTGCAACTGCATGTTGATTAATTTGCCTAATTTCTTGACTAGCCAACATATTCAAATATATGCGGAACATATTGAAGGCGGGTCGCCCCGTACCAAACATATAGATATTTAAATTAATATAAGGCAAAGGTCCTACGTGTGTAACATTCGCGTAAATCTAAGAAACCATTAGTACAAGAAGAGGTGAACACTGACCTCGGAAGCGTTCCAGGCGCCGTACATGGGCGGGTTGATGAGCATGAACACCAGCGAGGAGAGCAGGATGCAGGTGACGATGAACGGGCCTACGTACCGCCACGTCACCTGCCAGTACACGCCCGGGCGGTACCCCGTCATCTCGTATATGTCGTTTGTGAACCTGGCGGTGAAATGTTGATCATTACCAAAAGTTAATAATTGGCAAATGTATCTGTATCAGCCCATATACGTCCAACTGCAGGACACGAGCCTCCTCCACAATCACGAGTACATAAAAGCATGATTGAGAGTGGTTAGGCCATATAGTCAACCACGCTGGCCTAGTGCGGGTTGGCAGACTGTATACATCAATTTTTATTATTGTTGAGAACGAAAGGTTACGCTATGCATAATTATAATCCACAACGTCTTTCTAGCTTCAGTATAAATTGAATAACTGCGTAAAACCTAGGGCTTGAAAACCTTTTCAATAAAACATTGAAGAGCCGAATAGGTCTTTCACCTATTTTTATTGCAATGAATTGCGAGACGAGCATGCCGTTCGCCTGATGGTAAGCGATACGACTGCTCATGAACCTGCAATCGCCGGCACTTAAACAGGAATATCATCAGTCAAAACTTAAAATTTACTGGCTTCAATGTAATTCTAAACCACATCTACTTAAGAGCAGTATACTCACTTCTCATGGCCGTATATGTAAATAACAGCGACCATCTCGAGCAGCGCCACCACCACGAGGCCGATGGTGCCGGCGAACGAGTCGAACATCTTCAGCCAGTACTCGCCAGCGCCCGTCGTGAAGATCAGACCCACCAGGAAACAGAAAGTGCACACCACGCCTGCAACAAATAGAAATATTAGGAGACTGTCCTGCCCTCACGCCCACCACTGCAACTCAAAGGCCGGGATCAACAGTGGACAAAACGCATACACCACGCCAGCAACAAATACGAGTATTAGGAGACTATCCCGCCCTCACACCCACCACTGCAACTCTACAGGAGCCACGATCAACAGTGGCACGCATTGTAATGACACCGAGCATTGATGCTCGACGAGTCTCCGGGAATGTCTAACTTGTCTTTAACCTGAAATAGTAATTTGGCAAGTTTTAAATCCCTCAATAGTCACGTGAAACAGGTTAAAGAAAATGCATGGAAACAAACATCCAAGATACAACCTAATTGGACGTCACATTATATAAGATTACGTCTATATCCACAAATGAGTAGTCAAAGCTACACTAGTGTGAAGTGCATTTCCATATCGGGCATAACTCCTAGATCCGGACAACTCGAGTTTGGTATTTGTATGAGAAAATTACACCGTAATACAAGGATGGAAGGGGTAAGAACGTAAACTCCCATATTTTTTTATGAACTTACGTTCTTACCCCTTACACTCTGCTATTAGGGTGTTACCTAACGCACCTTATGTGTAACTTTCTTTTATTTTAAGATTTATCATATGTAGGATGGATTCCTCGACCTAGGATTTAGACCCGGAAATCCGATTCAGAATTCATAAAAGCAATGTCTTGGATTTTATTAATTACCTGTGATAACAGGCTTGCTCAAACGCTTAAAGAAGTCGATATCGAAGATGGTGCACAGCATGCCCTCCATGATTCCGATCTGGCTGCCCAGACCCAAAGACAGCAACATCAGGAAGAAGATTATGGACCAAAACGGAGCAGGTGTTAGCTTCAGGATCGCCTGCGTGAATACTATGAAGGCTAGGCCTGTGCCTTCTGCTGCCTGGAATGAAGAAAAAATAGATGTACATATTATATGACAAAACGAACTAATTATGCGGTCAAAAACTTGGATTGTGGTTGTAGGACGCAAGGTGGACTCATTCAAATGGAACTGGGCGGGACATGTGACTCAAATGCATCAAAACTGTTGGGCCATGCTGGCTACTAGCTAGATTCCCGCAAATGGCCGGAGAAAACGCGGAAAAGCGAAGATGCGATGGAAAGACGAGTTGGATGCATTCGAGCAAAATGGTAAGAGCTCGCCGTGAACAGGGTCAACTGGAGTAACAAAGGGGAGGCCATTACCCAGCAGTGGGACACGCTATAGGCTAAAAAAAAATCTTCACTATTCGGTCTCGAAAAGTGAAGATTTTAATACCTAGCATGCTTTGGATTCAAAAATGCACACCCCGCGCCGTCTTGAAAATTCGGTACGTTCGGTCGCTGTAGTTATGGGTAATGCGCAAAAAATACTCTTAAGTAAAATTGTGCATGATTCCGAGATTAGAAATATTAGACGATTTTATAGATAAAAAAATACAAATTGTAAGGTTTAGGATTTTTATGGTTTAAGTGGAGATAAGGCGAGAAATCGTCGTTGACAAAATAAGTACGCCACATAATTTGCCCAACATGTGGAAGTGGAATGCCTAGCATTGCTTTGTAATTCAAGGTGGTGTTCGGTTTTGCTATTGTTCACGAGCGGTCGTATCGCTTACCATCAGGCGAACGGCATGCTCGTCTCGCCATACATAGCAATAAAAAAAAACGGGATACTCTCGAATAAATAATGACGTAATTCGGAGTTTTAGATTTTTCTTATTTTTAGGGGAGAACTGGGGACGTAATATCTTATTTAGGGGAGTATGTATCAAGTTTTAAGATATAAACCATACCATCAGAAACTTCCTAATCACTACTCAGGTTTGTAGAATATTGTCAATACCACTACAATCAGGTACTACCAGATTTAAACCTATATATATCCCTCACCTCCTCAAGCTGCCGGCTCATGGTGCATCCAGTCAAGTTGAGTGCGGCTATGGTAGTCCCGTTCAGCCTGGGGAACTCCTCACGGTAATAATCTTCAGTAGAATTGAGAGTAAAGCCCCCTATGTGGTGCAGGGCTAGGATCTTTACTTCCCTGAGAAATAAAAAAAAATTGAATTCATTAGGAAAAGATAGTGTTTCTCCAACATACTAAATGTATATTAAAGTTTACAGAATAAATGAGTGGTTTTGTGAGACTTATCATATGTTTCTTATGACTTTGTAGTGCTAGTTAAAAATAATAAAATATTTCTTGACGCTTATCGTCAAGAAATCTTTTATTTGTTGTAAGCTCCTAATGTTTTTTAACAATAAAATGAATGCATTTCACTCCATTCTCTAATTCTAAACTCATTATAAATATATTTTTTTTCTTAGCCATGGTTTCTTTTTGTTTTTTTAAACTATTATGTACTGTAAACTTATTTAAAAGTAATTTCAGAGGACAAAAAAATAATTTTTTGAAATTTTATACTAAAATAAATGTGATTATTATAATTATAAATACGAACAATAACAACAAATTAAATTGTTGAATTGCTCTCTTCCAGTTATTGGAAATTTAAAATGGTCGATAGAAGTAACCACACAACTGCAAAATTTATGCAATGTTTACCATATATGCATTAGATACTCGATATCAAACGTTATATCTTCAAGGTTTCTAGCTAAAGAGGGCTTATAAAGAGGCTTATAAACTTTGGGCAGCGCAACAATGTAATGTTTGCTACACACGCAAGGTCGTGCGGTTTAGCTTTATTTTTAGCGCAGGTATTTTAGTTTTAATCGATTAACTGTAACCTTCTTTATGCATAAGTACAGTGTCTCACACGTAGTCCAGGGTTACTATTTGATCTGCAACGTAATTCGAATGTTTCGACGTCGTACGTAAAACTATACGGATGTGCAGGTATTCCACAAAATGTTCGAATCATCCATCATACGTCGTAATCATCATAGACAAGTTCGGAGTGAATGATAAATGTCATAGACAATAGGATCTATTTTAAGAAGCGAAAAACTTCGTTTCGGTGTATCCACAGTAAGATACTAGTCAAAATATATATATATATATATATATTGGAAACTATGAATGATTTTACGGTTTCATAACATACACATCGTTGAGAAATGTGGGTGTCCTGGCACCTCTGCCTACCCCTTCTGGGGTAACAAGGCGTGAGTTTATGATGTGGACGTACGGGCGATATATATTTCACTCCATGGACTGTCTATCTGGACGCAACTACACCATCAATGCCAACATAAAATTAACAAAAGTTAACTTACTTCACAATACAAGTCTCGACCATTGTATAAGCCTTGAAGCCGAGGATGCTGAAGATGACGACCGAGGCGTAGATAGCGGTGAGAGCATTGCAGACGGAGACCAGAAGGACGTCTCTAACGCAGTTGTTGTTCGGCGGGTTGTAGGAGCCGAAGGCGATCAGCGAGCCGAATGCGAGGCCGAAGGAGTAGAACACCTGGGTGGCTGCGTCCAGCCATACTGTTGGGTCTAGGAGTTTCTCCAACTGGAAAGAAATGGTTTAATAATTGCGGCGAAGGAACCTGCGTAATGACCAAAGATTTTCTATTGTATGTTGTTTACTGGTGGTAGGTCTCTCATATGTGAGAGGCCATCTGGGTGCTGCCAATGCGATGGTGGATTTACAACCCTCTCATGGATATCTTGTAAAGGAGTCCTGTTATTTCTTTATACAAGGTGGACTTTGCCAGTTCGATTGCTGGAAAGCAATTTCTTCATTTCTAATGGTATAAAATATTAATAAAAGTTGCAGAAAAACACGGGATAAAAAATGCACTTCTAAAAGATAAATTTGAAAATTATAGGGCGGGCCTAAGTTTGATAAACAACCTAAAGATGTCGTCTCCAATTCAGAATTCAAATCGAATTCATTGCGAGTGTTTTTTTTCCTATTATATAGGGTTTTTATTTGTGTATTTAAAGTTGATACTTGCCTTAGGCTTATACATGTGTAGAATACCATCGGATGAGCCGGGCAATGTGATGCCCCGTACGAAGAATATTGTGAGCACGGCGTACGGGAACAGAGATGTGAAGTATACCACCTGGAAATAACATAAAACTCTTAAGATTCGAAGAAATAGAACCACACTGTATACAATGCTGATATTAGTATATAAATATACGAATTCCTCTAGAATAACATTTTCGTAGAAAATCGATGTGAAAGAAGACTTCTGCTGGGGCGTTTTTTATCAATGAGATTCCTGCAAGACTACACTATATTTAAAATACCGCTGCGGACCTGCTAACTTTTCCATCCAAGATCAGGAAATTAAATTTAAACTTGCTCAATTTTGCCTCATTACTATGACTTAATTTATTATCCGGTCGTATAATAAAGTATATTAAACCACAGTTGTGTAATTTACAAAGATTCGTTAAGAAATGAAAACTTTGATGTAAAAAATCTACAGAATAATATTCGGAAGTCATACTCACAATGCCATCAGGCACATTTTTTGTCAATTAAATAATTCCTCAACCTTTAGTACAGATTTTCTTTATAAATTCCACAAAAAATACAATAACAAATCCAAATTACCTTCCCACTGCTCTGAATTCCCTTCATAACAATGAAGAACACGATGATCCAGGCGAGCAGAAGGTACAATACAATCCACCAGCGAGGGACCCCAGGCTCGTCGATACTGGGAGACGCGTCCAAGGCCTCACGGTACCAGAAGTACACCGTGGCGGAGGCTTTGGTGCACTCAGCTTCGGCTGTTCCATTGTCTTGAGGACAGGAAGACCAGGGCAGCTGGTCGGCTGTCAACTGGATATTGGATTTTTGTTGAGTAATGGTTGGAATGAGAGATTTGTAGTTACTTATTTGAGTTTTTTTTTTAAGTATTTTCCAAAATGATAGTACTATGTTTTGGCGAATTTTTAACATAGTAAAGATCAGTTTTACTAAACAACTAAGTTAACAGTTTTGCCTCTTGTATCCGTCACTGAAATTGAAAATTGAAGACATCATAATAAAACCTTCAACTCTGCTGTACTATAACCAGAATTGAAAAGAAACTGCTGCTCGTCGTTGCAACTCATAGTTATCATTCTAAAACTGCTATTATTACTATCAAAAATAAATAAAAAAAACTTAAATAAAGCCAATTATTTTTCTTTAACATTTGTGATAGATAAACCACAACTCTTCAATTCCTCTCACCCGTATGCTGTTAAACAGGTAGAAGAAGACCCAAGTGATGATGACGTTGTAGTAAAGCGCCACGAAGAGGGTCACCACACAGCTGGAAATGCCGATGCCACCCAACCAGGGATGAATGGTATTCCACACGCCCAGAGAGCCTAGACGCATCTTCTGCCCAATCGCCATCTCGATCAGGAACAGTGGTATCCCCTCCAAGACCAGCATTATTAAGAACGGGATTAGGAATGCACCTGTGGACAATGTTCAATTTCGCTTAAATATATATTTGAATGGAAATAAAAAATGAAATTGTTTATTCTGTATCAGCTCAGACAGCCTCCGTGGCGCAGTTGGTTAGATGCCGACTGTGAAACGAGAGGCCGCGGGTTCGATCCCCGCACCGAGAGAAATGTTTGTGTGGCCCACAAATATTTCTTTCGGGTCTGGGTGTTTGTGAGACCGAAAAGTCTCTCGTAGTTCCTGATACCCACGACACAAGACTTGATCTTAGTGTGGGGTCAGGACTATGTATGTGACTGTTGGGTGTTATTTATTTATTTATTATTTATTTTATTTATTCATATATAGGGCACGGGCCTCCTCTACACCGAGAATACGATTGAGAGTAATTAGGCCATATAGTCCACCACGCTGGCCTAGTGCGGGTTGGCGGACTTTACTTACCATAGAAATCGCTATGGTATGCAGGTTGCCTCACGATGTTTTCCTTCACCGTTATAGAGTAATTGCTTATTAATAGAAAAATATAATTATATTCGGCTGTATTTTTAAAAATAAAATACTGCGTGCCGGTAATGCTTTATTAATTTCCGAAGCGACCAATATAAAGATAAAAAAGTGCGTTAACGTAATGTTCAATTCTACAGAGTGACAAGTTTTAGATCGTTGTCCCAACAAATGAAATATAACAACAAAAATAAGCCGCAAAAGTGTAATTTGTCACATGAAATTACAAAAGTAAAGTTATGGGTCACGCTTTAAAATTGTTACGAAATTGAGAAATTGTACGGCTTATTTTCAGTGTCATAGACGTATCATTTTTTATCATGAATACCTAATTCTTTATCTTTTATCCCTCGGTACTCGGATTAATCTCACAGACAAAAAACTCGCTTAGACAAAAGCTATAGGGCGGTAAGGATATCTAGTACAATTGCCCCAGAACGATACCTTGATGATCTTTTGAAAATATGTTGGTTTTAATAAGATTCTTTAATTCTGTGTGTTTCAAATCTACCTAATTTTTCAAATAAACAGACCATCCTCATCATCATAAAACCATTTTTTCTCTAAGACGGCTAAATCGATCGACTGAAATTACACCAGATATATGTACTTGAAGCCTTTATAGAAAAATTATAATACTCGTAGTTATTCAATATAAATATATTAAACACTCTTATTTATTTTACTCTATTTGTTTCTTGGTGATAACGTATCGCTACAGGTACAAAATTAAATTGATTTTAAGACTTTTACAATGTACATTACCCCCTAAACTTCTATATAAAAAATAGAAATCTATTTTTCCATACAAAATCAATACCCAATAGTGAAAGCGCAAGTGGGCCGTGCCATGTATAATGTGCAGTGATACCCAGTCTGTATATAAAGTATTAGCTGTTGTATTTAGCTGTCCAAAATGTGGCCGTATTTGCCGCGCACGAATCGGTCTAATAAGTCATCAGCGTAGATGTACATATACTATCCCATCGTAACATCTCCACTAGGCGCTATTTAATCATCTCACGTAGATGTTAATTGCCGATGATGATGATGATATAAAGTATCCTCCATCCACGCACATTATTATACAACAATTTAGGGCAAATTCAACCCTTAGCAAGCCATTTCGTTTATTTTTAGATCTCCCGTGACAATAAATTGTGCTGTTTCTCGTGAAATAAAAGCACAAAGCCGCAGTTCAGAGTCGAGTGCAATTAGCGATATGAATGCGGTATAATCGGCTCTTTCAGATAGCGGGTGGCGGAGTGCCAAGCCTCAGCGCAAGTGATTTCGGCTCAGTACACTGAACAACCTCTTTCGTGTGATTGAATTTTTGTATTAAAACTTTAGTATTACATTGATCACTGGAATAAGATCTTTTCGTGAGGCTGCAATTTTGATAATAAAGTATGATTTTGGACACTGAGGAATTTGTGTGCAAAATGGCTGTCTTCCAAGCAACCTTAAGATGGACTAGTATGACTATAATATGGAAGAAACGGGTTATTTACGTAGGTAAATATTTGACGTGAACTAATTTAAGCCTTCGATATGCGAAAAGCATGCGACTGTGGATCCAATCCTTTCACCCAAACTGCAGTAGCAAGTTTGATAATGTTTACATTTATTAATTGATTTTATTTTATTTTCAATAGTTTATGCCAAATGTGTTTATAGGTGGAATTAATGCCTGAATCATTATCTAATGATTATCATATTAAACATAACATTTCCCTGAGATCTACTCGTAAATGTCTTAAAATAAATGAGACTTTTAATAACGTAGTCAGTCTCATTAATAAAGTAATAAATAAAATAATATTATTTTATTCTATTTCCACATACAGATCTAAAAAGTTTGAATTACTTTTATCTTGAATGGGAATTGGCAAAACGTTTAATCAAACCATTAATCATTCGATAGTGTCTGATAGTAGCAGTAGCAGTGTTGATTCTAAACAGTAACGAACTTAGCTACGTCGTAGACACGGCTCGTAGATGCGCTACAGATAACCTTTGCTCTTTGCTACGAATGGTTACGTCACATCAGATTTTGTACTAAGTACTAATGTTTGGCATTCGATTCGGACGGATCGATTCCAGTTGAATCAGAATGGATGGTGGAATTGGAAATTTTCAGTATATAGTAGTGATAGTAATTATAGTACATTCTCATTCATAAATAATAGTTTTGGGTCTGGATGCTATGAGATCAAAAAGACTTTTGTATTTTCTGATTCCCATAAAACAAGACCGAGTTATGAGTGTAATTGGTAAAATATCCTTTTATAGACACATAGAAAAATACAAATGAAAGCTATAAGTAATAAAATATACTATATTGGTAATTTAAAGGTCATTATCATACATAATAAACTCACGCCTCCTTCCTAGAAGGGGTAGACAGAGATGCTTTGACACCAACATTTCGCCTTGCATGTTTCGTCCGACGATGTGATAGGGGGCAAGCCTATCGCCATATCAGGCACAAGCTTCTGACACCGGGCTGATAATGAATAGAAAAATCCAATATCACTTTGTACGACCCGGGATTCGAACTTGAGACCTCAGCTTTGTAACGGTACTGTATACCTACGCTACCAAGGCAGTAATTATCCATACAATCTATACTTATATTATAAAGCTGCAGAGTTTGTTTGTTAGTTTGTTTTTTGTTTGAACGCTCTAATCTCTGGAACTACTGGTTCGATTTGAATGATTCTTTCAGTGTTGGGTAGTCCATTTATCGAGGAATGCTATAGGCTATATATCATCACGCTATGACCTATAGGAGGAAAGCAGTAGTGATATTTCTAGCAAATACGAGGAAATTTTGTTCGTTTTCGTGGTCCGATTGGTCGATATTCTAAACTGATAGTCAGAATTAAACATTTTGACCGCCATTTTAAAACGTGTATGCACCCGGGCGGAGCCGGGCCCGACCGCTAGTTAAATTATAATTTTCTTAATTAATATCGTACACGACACTTTTTGCGATGCTTTATGGGTTGAACTGTTTTGTTTGATTGTTCGAATAGTGAAACTTGTAGGAATGACACTCAAGCAAAAATATTACAAAAAGAATGTGCCAAAAATAAAGGAATGCGTTAAATATTAATGCTATGTAATGTAAATTATGTTTCTGTTGATTTGCATATGGCCTTATGTTTGTCTACCAGGACTATTTTTGTACTCTAGTTTTATATGTATATAGTATTTTTATTATGTAAAATGTTATCCATTTGAATATAACCGACGTCTTATCGTCTATAATTTTTAATATATTTTTCTGTTTCATTACGTTGCGGATTAAAGACAAGTTAGAAATTCCCGAAGATTTGCCGAGCTTCAATGCTTGATGTCATTACATTGCGTGCCACTGTGGATCCTGGCTTACAGGAGTTACAGTGGTTCCCAGCCTACAGGAAAACAGTATTGTGTCATAGATATCAGACACATAGACATCATGCCATTATTTTTTTTTATTGCAATGAATAGCGAGACGAGCATGCCGTTCGCCTGATGGTAAGCGATACGACCGCTCATAAACAGTAGCAAAACTAAACAACAGGTTGAATTACAAAGCATTGCTTGGCATTCCACTGCGCTCGCCACCCTGAGACACAAGATGTTAAGTCTCAATATGTCCAGTAGTTACTCTGGCTACAATGCCCTTCAATCCAAAACACAACAGTGCATTCATACTGCTGTTTGGCGGGAGAAACAGACACTGCGGTGGTACCCACCCAGATGGCCTCTCACATATGAGAGACCTACCACCAGTAAGTTGTTTGGATGGGCCGCTAGTTAATAACGAAAACATCAATATTTGTTAGACAAATGCTCAAAACATAAGATGTCTGTGTAAAAGTGTAAATAGGGAATTTACATCATAATACATTACCCGTCGCGATCCTAATAGGTAATTGGGTTTGCCAGGCACGTCCCGGCATATTACATTGGCGTTTTATTTCGATATCCCCCTAAACACGAAACGACATCTTAGTAAATGTATTAAGTACATTTCTCAAATGTTATAGCTGTTTGTCATTACTTATCGTTCAGTAAAATTTATTTACAAAACGTTAAGGGAAAATATGTTAAAAATTACATTACGTTGACGATTAGTAATTTAAGATATAGTCAGTGTATAATTATTGAATTAGATTCTTAGTATTCATTTTTTGGTTCTTGTTGCAAATATGTTACTACGTGTATTTTTTTTAAATAATAGTATATAATAAATCACAATAATCAGTATATAATAGTATGTAAGTCCGCCAACTCGATCTAGGCCAGCGTGGTGGACTATATGGCCTAACCACTCTCAATCTCACTGTCGTTTATAGAGTAGGCCCGTGACCTGCAGTGGAACGTATATGGGCTGATACAGATACAGATAATAAATCACAAAGTGTCTATTGGGCTTGGTCAATATTCACAATATTATGCATTCTAGTCTCTAGACGCAATTACTGACAACACTTCGCTGTATCCAAGCTCCTATCACTATAATATTTGCGCGCCAAGACGTTTTAACAGTTCGAAATAAAGAATCAATATTTTTGATCACCAATCACATACCAGATATGCAACATAAATATAATAGCAAACTATATTACACATAAAAAAGAAAGAGGAATATTATAATATTACTTTTACATTAAGAATATTAATATATTAAGTCCATGATATTATTACGTTCCAAGTTTGACAGCGACAAAAATAAGCGCCATTCAACTTTTTTGCTATAATATGGCGCGAAACAACACAACGTCAACCATAGACAAATATTGTTATTTCTATCATTGTCTATGGTTTATTCTGTACGAAAAAAAACCTAAAAGTTACATGTATAATATTGGCAAAAGCTACGCTTCGGGTGATCTGCGAAAGTTTCACAATATTTCGCTGATATTAAAGTTTTTATGTATCCCAACTTTTACCATAAGGTCGTGAGCGGAGTTGTATAACTATCCTTACATTGTAAGTATGTTTTTAATAAATTTAATACCACTTATATGAGAATGATAAAAAAAAAATATAATATGATTTATGTGGAGTCACAGTGTGGAGTGGTGCAAACGTGACGTTACAAAAGTACAACATTGTAGGTACGAGTACATAATAACACTTTAAAGAGAAATTATGGGCAAATAAGTAAATAATATGCCTATCTTTGTGTATATTTATCTAGTCAAGAAATATCGAGTTACATAATTTACCGTTGAATATGATTTAATAAGTTTTCGGTATACTCAATGCTAACACTCAAATTCCTAGCGGCTACAATTATTTTTATCACGCTTTTACTAATTTATGAACTAAATACGTACCTATATTTTCATCGACATCCAATATAATACGATAAATATATCTATTTTCTTCCTTATTTATTTTAATACAAAATACCAACAATTACGAATTAATATGCTCATCTTGTCACTCATTAAAATAAAATAATAATATAGTCCCACATATTAATAGAATTAAATAATATAAAAAGCCCATCGCAATGTTGCCTGGAAGATATTGCCCAGTGCGATAAGGTCGCTGTGTACTTTTTATTAAGTTATTTCTTTAATGTATGTAGTTCTATGTATAGTGCAAAAAAGACTAAATAAATAAAAAACACTCACCTCCGCCATTCTGCTGACACAGATACGGAAACCGCCAGATGTTTCCCAAACCGACGGAGTATCCAATGATGGACAGGAAGAACTGCAGTTTCCCTGACCACGCAGCTCGGTCTTCCTCCGGGGCATCCCGCTGCAGGGACCCTCTGGATCCTTGGAGGACGATAGTCACTCCATGAGGACGTTCCGAACCGTCAGAACGAGTCGTCAAAGGCGCTAACTCATGACCATTACGCGGCCCAATAGGTTCAGCTTTAGCCGCCATCTTGTTTTCAATTAATTTACCAAACAATTATTGTCTTAATATTTTAGTTTAACGAGATTTTTTAAGTGATATCTATTGCCTATAAATATGTTCATAATTTAATTAAAAGTCCCATAATATTCGAACCGAATGGCGTCTTTTTTTACGAATTGCACTTCTTTAAAATATGTTTTGATATTTTTTAACAATTTCTGCCTGAGTCTCAGCGAATCCCTGAAGACGTGTGTTGCCTCTCTGGGCATATGCGTCGTTATGTGGAACTCTTTATACTTCAAACATTATTTAACTGAATGCTTGAGTTTTTTGTAATGTTTATGCTAATTTCTAACGTTTTAATCCATTATGTATTCCGAAGAAACCATTCGACGAGTCAGGTAATTCTGAAACAAAAGAATGTGTATTAAACAGGGTTATGCTTGAAAATTGTATTTTTAATAAGGAAAATGAAATAATACCCTACACCAAAATTTTTACTATAGTTTTTGCCCTTAATGTCTTTATGAAGATTTTTATCGATTATTAAATCACGATCCCATAATGTTATTTTTTCAGTTTCACCGGAGAATTTTCTTTCTAAGACGTTAAATTACGTCACACTGCTTGTATATTTCAGAACTTTTTCATAACGACAGTTATTTACTTTGTACCCATCTATAATTAGCCTCACTCTTACCCATTTAAGTAAACAGGAGCAACACCATCAAAACTTCCAGTCACTTAATAATCACTGGATTTACTCCGATAAATTAATACGTATTGACTGTTAGGTCCAAGTTAGGTCACATTAAAAAAAAACAATTGGTACAAAGTCGGTCGAATCGAAACTATTTTAAATATTTAGCGGCACAAATAGAAAAACTGGTGGTATATATCCAAGCAACGTCTCGCATACAAGATTCCTACTAACTTGAGTTATTTTTAATAATCCTACATTCACCTACATAAAAAAAAGAAAAAGTTCTGATATGAGAGCAGTCTGAAGTGAAACACACAAGTGTGTTTAACCAAAGAGGTCCTAAAGGAATGCATAACATCCTCTTGAAATTTTAATGCAGTCACAAAACGCTTAAATATTAAATTCCCGGCTAAACCGGTGCCCGAAGGAGCGGGAAGTGTGCCAAGGTCGTGTCGGATCGAGGGGTCGCCATTGTACAGTCCCCTAAAGGAAAGTAACAGGGGGCTTTTGCAACTTTCCATTCAGCCGAAACATCTGGCAGTTGGCACAGACGCCTTGGCGTTTTGTTCTTAACGTTTGAAAGTACTGGCTTTTTAATTCTTGTTCTTTTTTCGAAAGAAGGTTGCTAGTTCTCACGGCTTGTGCAATTTTGAACGTTACTCTGTTGAGCATCCATAAATATATTTTTGAAACATGTTTTGAGTAATGAAGTACCTGAATACGGTATCGAAATTGTGTTTGGTAGTAAATAAATGTATTAACTCACAACCAAAGCAGAGGCGCTAGCAGGCCACCCACGTTTCGCCTACTGCTCTCCATCCCACAATGCGACGCGGGACGAGCCTATCGCCATATCGGTTTTATAGTATTTTATAAATATTTAATTACAAATTACATTAAAATGTAAAATCAATATTTTCATATTCGAAATGAAGGAATTATTTATGCACTATACAGTAAAAATATCCATTGGTTGATCTATCCACTGATTACAATTTAATGATCTTTGATGTGACTGACACAATGCCCTATATAGGGGCTGGCGTCCACATTTCCGCATCATAAGTATCGGACGCATCGCATTTTTATAGGAATTCATTGGATTGGATGCGGTTCAGTGGACGCACTTGTATGAATTTCTATAAAATGAAATGAAAATTATTGTATCCATTATAATATTCAACATCATTTAGATTTTGAAATTTTTTGATCTATCACCTGGTTCGGAAAGCGGTTTAACTAGAGAAGAACCGGCAAGAAACTCTAGTGTAGGTTCGAATCCCGGGCCGGGCAAAATGATATTGGATTTTTGTTTTCATTATCAGTCCGGAGTCAGGAATTTGTGCCCGATATGGCGATAGGCTCCGCTTCCAATAGGCGTTGAGATCCTTGTGGGAGGCAAGCTGAACATAAGTTCAGCAGTGGACTTCCTGTGGTTAAGGTGATGATAATGATGATGGCAATAGGCTCACCCCCTATCACATCGTGGGACGAAACATACAAAACAAAATGTGTCTGAGATGCCAGGACCTCTATCTACTTCCCTCCTTTTGGGAAAAAGGCGTGAGTTTATATATGTAAATATATTTTTGTATCTCATTAAACTCACACTGGCACTTTGTTACAAAAAAGTGTAAATGTCAGCGTTAAAATTTATTAAGAACTCCTAGGTGTTTCGCCAAGTTTCGCCGCGGGCTGTGGGGCAAGCTTTGAAGTCGAGATTAAAATGGCGGCCGGCAACACTTCCGCCACTCGCTCCATTTATACCAAAGTTTCAAGGGCGAGCTCTTGTTTTGAATATAACATTCCATACTGCATCGGTGGCGCAGTTTCACTACGGTACGAGGTCTCGGATTCGAATCCCGGGTCGGGCAGTGATATTTGATTTTTCTATTCGTTATCAGCCCGGAGTTAGGAATTTGTGCCCGATATGGCGAAAAGCTCCCTCCTTTCATAATTTCGTAATACACAAGGCTAAAAGTTCGTGTTCTGGAAGTACCTCTGCCTACCCCTTTTGGAAAAAACTTATAACCGAACAAAAAAATTGAACTTAAATCCGAATAACGTCCTACAAAATTAAAAATATTATCATAAGCAATACATAGTACGAAAATGCGTGTAAGCCTTTTGGAGAATATCCTTGCCATTTTTTCTTTGCAATTAAATTAAAAATATCTGTTTTACGCACGTATAGTCAAATATCATCTGTGTGCAAGTGGCAAAATTTGGAACTAATCATAAAATTATAAAAATATATTTATAACGCATTGCTTGAGATATCCTTTCATATTATAAACAACAACGTTTATATTCGTAATCTAATAGTATTAACATATCCAATATAATAAAATATGAAGAGAGAAAATCTATTCTTATTAATTTGACAACACCGCTTTCCTCGACGGAAGATGTACACGACTACCTACTGGCACGTCCACCTGTCAATGTCAAATTTCAATTTTTAAAATATACCCTATTTCAAAGCTTTGAATAGTAAAGTTCTAGCTAACCATTTTAAATTGTATTGTTGTATAGTTTTGTATATACAAGTTGATTTGTATCTTTAACAGTGATTGTATAGATGTAGATAAATGGAAGTAAATTATTATTTTTGCTAACTCGTTGTCTGATTTCTAATATTACATTAGGCTGTCAAATTGACTTTGACAAACGTCATCTGTCAAAATTGAGGGTCGGGACGTTTTAGTACCTACACGACCTACATATATTATACTTGTTCGAACATCGGGAGTAAAAAATGTGTCAGACACATCGAAATCAGTGAAGCGAGAGGGAAGATAGCCTGATAACGTAGGAGTGATAGAGATAGCAACAGGAGTCGGGGTACGATACCGCTTCAATTTGTTAGATTTTTTTTTATTAGCAATGCCAATCTAACAAATCTTAATATAAAATGTGAAATTAGATGTGTGGTGATGGATCGAAATAGCTTAATTAACTAATGCAATCATTATAATCTCAATAGGTACATATATGGTTATCGATAAAAAGTCGTCTTTTTAATTTCATAAAAACAATCTAGCACATCTTAATACTAAATTAGACATGTGGTGATGTATCGAAATAGCTTAATTAACTAATGCAATTATTATGATTCAACACAGGTATTTTTGTCATAAAAAGTAATCTTTCACTTTTATTTAATGCAACTATGAATTCGTAATTGCTTCCATTTCAATTACAAAATAGTCGTAACTCGCATCTTTGTAATATTAATCTTTATTATTAAAAAATCAATATACATTAACAATATTACAATTACGAGTTAATGCATACAACATCGAGATTGGAACCAATTCGATAGGAAAAGATGTTATCGCGTATCGATTGGGCTGACCCAGTAAACTTCAGTTGGCAGTATGTAATGGATATTTAAAATTGGAGTGAAACTATACTCTTTACAGACGTGGCGCCATCTGTTATCGGAGACACGAACTAGGTTTTAACATGTATGAAAATTGGAAAGTAAGCGTGAAAAATACGTATTTTTGACGCAGTGTGTTAAGATACTCCTTTTAAAACGAAATAAAAAATAAATAAACACACCTAACAGTCACATAAATAGTCCTGACCCCAGATTAAAATCAATTAAGTCTTGTGTAATGGGTATCAAAAATTACGAGAGACTTTTCGATCTCACAAACACCCAGACCCGAGACAAATACTTGTTGGTCTCACAAACATTTGTCTCGGTGCGGAATCGAGCCCGCTGCCTGTCGTTTCACAGCCTGGCATCTAACCAACTGCGCCACGGGGGATGTCACGAAAGGACTCCTACTGTATCAGCCCATATATGTCCCACTGCAGGGCACGGGCCTTCCTACAATCGAGAGTATGATTGAGAGTGGTTAGGCCATATAGTCCACCACTCTGGCCTAGTGCAGGTTGGCAGACTTACATACCATAGAAATTCTTTTTTTTTTTAAATCGCTATGGTATGCAGGTTTCCTCACGATGTTTTCCTTCACCGTTTTTAGTGCGTGGTGATTGACTATCAATACACACATGACTCCGAAAAGTCAGAGGTGTGCCCTGGGATTTGAACCTGCGACCACCGTGAACATCCAAGGACAAGGACTCCTAACTCGACAGGTATTTTTTTATTTGCGATATATACAAGTAGGTACCTATTCTCAATATTAATGTAAGTTTGTTACAAGTAATAAATGTTTCTTTCTTTCATTATGGTCGAACCTCACCAAACTATTTTATCGAAATATTTTACCCTCTAAGGGGCCGTTCAAGTATTACGTAAGCACCATAGGGGGGCGGGGGGGTCATTGCTTTGCTTATTTTGGATGACATGGGGGGTAGGGGGGTCTAGATGATGATTACGTCATCAAAACAATCTTAACAGGAAGATTCAAAATGCAGTTGCCCAGGTAAACACAGGGATGTTATGAAAAGAAAATTAGAAAATGTAAGATATAATTATGTTATATACAGGGTATATCAAGACTGCCACCGAAAACGAAGCCGGGTGATAGTTTTGGTGAGTAGAAGAAACTATGCAATAAAAAAAAAAATTTTGTTATTTCATTTTTAAAATTATAACTTCTTCAGGAATCATTAAAAAATTAAAAGTACTATATATTAATTCAAAAATGTTTACGTAAGCACAAGGGAGGGGGTAAGAGCTTTGCTTACTTTTGCTGACAAGGGGGATGGGGGGTATATAATTGTAATAAATCTGCTTACGTAATACTTGAATGGCCCCTAAGAAAAACGGGGTCAAAATCTAAAAATCAAGAAACTTAAAAGACTGATTAAAATTGATGAAGCACGATATATGGCTTGAGAGCAAAGTTTGTAATACGTACTTCGTATCTTACTTCTCTCTACTCTTTACTTTGACATTTTGTTTCTAAGTACGTATTATAATAATATTTAGTACTAACGCTACTTCGCAAATTATTTTCAAGGATTTTATAAAAAATCTGAAAAAAAAAATGTATCTAATCACAACGAACTCCAAAATCGATTAACCCGTGAGTTTATTGCGAAAACCTTTAAAAAAAAATCATTATTTTGGGTTATATTACGTTAATACGAGTATAGTCCATCTATTTTAATTTTCCTCATTTATATTCCATGTACAGACATCGATCAGTTACTTTTTTTCATCATTATATGTAGTAATGATTCCTGTGTCTACTGACCTAGTGATTGACAAAAAGTAACGTGACCGAAGCCACGATAACCCTAGTATTTAAAGTTTAATAAAATTAGACAAGTAAAGATTTTTTTAGATTTTTTGTCCATAAACGTTCGTTACTGGTTTGGTTTTGATTGTCCACGAAGGACTTTATACGACACCCGAAATAAAATAGATCGATCCCATCCCCGGACAATATGCCTACAGGGTATATCAATACTGCTACCGAAAACGAAGCCGGGTGGTAGTTTAAGCTACTTCAGACACAATGCAACAGATATTGTTAAAAAAAGCATCATTATTTTTGTATTTTTTTTTATATTGTCGTATTTGGGTGGTAAATACATTTTTTCGTAAAATAATAGTGTATACCTTTTTATTTATAAAGACTGTAAGGTATAACAGAGTTTATATTATTATTTTAGCAAAAACTATGGATTTACCACCCAAAAATGACGATATTTAAAAATTGATAAAAAAAATTGTCGCGTTTCTTAGCAAATTTTTTAGTTGCATTGTGTTTGTAGTCACTACAACTACCACCCGGCTTCGTTTTCAGTAGCAGTCTTGAGATACCCGGTATATTAGCATGATTTAATTCTATGAATTATAGAATTACGTTGCAAGATCAGCATATTATGTATTTTCGATTTCCAGTAGGCCGACAAAATGGTGAGGTGAGTTAATAATCACTTGTACATACTCTATAAAAATTGCTGCACACTAAACAACAGAGACATTGCAATTACTGCTCATCATCCTGGCCTTGGAGTATCTATAATATAGAGGGAGCGCTGGTACTCAAAAACGTAGATAAAAATTATGGTGGCGGATCACCTTTTTCTGCCCTCCTATTGGCTGATATTTGGCAGGTTGTAACATACATGAATTACTTGGAAAAGAAAAGTAAAAATAAATAGTTTAGGGCTATTTAATTCCACTCAAATACGTTTTAAAAGGATAATAGCTAAATATAATTTCGGATATGAAGATAATTTATAAAAAATTATAGCTAATTAATTCAATTTTCACTAATATAGGAGCGCTACCAACATTACGAACAAGACAACAAAAGACAACTTATCTACGTTTTTCAAGACGTGAATGTATGATAGCACTCCCTCTATATTATAAATACTCTAAGATCCTGGCCTATTTTATTTAGAAAGCAGATATTATTTCCACCAACAGATGACTCGGAGAACTGCCATTAATAACCAGGCCCCTAGACCCTATCGTGTCAAGGACTGTGGGATCAATTAACGTGTAGTATGCGTGACAAACGTGTTCTAATTATAAGGTTCCAGAGGTCAAGTTTAGTAGTTTTATTAATCAGAGAAATACACCATCTTGGGCGGGAACTACATTTCTAAGGCAATATGAAATTATGAATCATTGCACCTTCTATTTTTAAAACATATTCTTCATTCAAATAAAACGGTCAAGTGCGAGCGATAGTATATTGAAAGAGGTTGGATATGAAAATACAGATTATATATCGGGGTCAGTTAAAAATAAAATAAATTAGCAATTGATTAAAAAAAGGCACTCTGTTAATAAATAAATTGTTTTGATATGAGACAATATTCCTTGCTGAATAAACCAGGCTTTCATCGTATAATGTAAGAGAAATACCAATCTCAAAACATAACAATATTTGAAAATGTTTACAGAAAATGACAAGAGTGATATGTATAAAATTGCTCATGAAAATCTCGCACAAAATATTCCAAATCCGAATGAGCAATTTTACGGTTCAATAGGCAATATACCTGATACGCCCTGAGAAGTAAATAATGTATTTCACAACACACAAACTATTGTGCTTACTGCGGTAAACATGTTTGTTTTCAAACAGCGGTTGTAATGTGCGTTCGTAACTAATATTATATACCTACTACGTTTTAGTTTGTTTACGATTTTAATTGTGATGAAGATGAACGATGAAGAGGAAAAATTAAACATCTCTCATTTTTCGAATTCCATCAGCCTTTAGAATAGTTAATTACATACATACATACATAAATTCACGCCTTTTCCCAGAAGGGGTAGGCAGAGGTGCCAGGACACCCACACTTCGCCGAGTATGTTTTCGTCCCACAATGTGATAGGTGGCGAGCCTATCGCCATATCGGGCTCAAATTCCTGACTGGGCTGATAATGAATAGAAAATCCAATACCACTTTGCCCAACCCGGGATTCAAACCCGAGACTTCAGCTTTGTAACCGTACTCTAGTACAACTACGCTACCGAGGCAGAATAGTTAAAAGAATTAACTTGTTTTTGAGGGAGCTTCCCGAGTATTACTAAGATTTGGAAAGTCCGAATTGGATAAATAGAGGTAATAATAATATTAAATTACGGCTCTCTATTTGAAGTGAATATATTTGTTTATATATCACTATTGTTTTGATACAATTGTGAAGTAATTGCAATATAATATTGTATTTTTTCTACACGTGTTTGCTGCGGTGCACATTCTGACATCGTGACTGTTATTAAACACGCAAACAGAGCGTGGAATAATTGCTGATATATCTGGATTCGATTCCTGGTCGAGCACTTTTTTATAGTACTTATTTCTCTTATTAGATTGGTAATTAGGTAATATTGACTGTTAGTAAATAGGGTCCATTCTTTCGTGTGAAACTGTCGGAATGATTATAAATATAATAATAATAATATCATCAGAATAAGAAGAACATTTGGTGAAACAATTGGCGGCCTTATCACTAAAAGCGATCTATTCCAGAAAACCATTAAAGCAGGTAAAAATGCAAGGAGACATTGGCGGTGCTTTATTTTTTTAAACAGGTCATCTGATAACAAGTGGTCACTGTCGCCCATGAATATTCACAATGCTTGGATCATAATTTTGTTCCTGGCTCATCAAATCGGGAGAAGAACGGGAAGAAAAAGGTTGAGAAGGATAGGGGCAATCTCACTGAGCGACACGACAGCAAATCTGTCGTTTCCCGTCGATCTTCTTTGAAACAGTTGTGACGCCCCGGATGAGCCTGCCTACTCTTGCTGAGTATGACTGACAACAACGTTCAACTACTTCTAAAAAATCTTGATCTTTAAATAATTCCGAGACCGAAATATTTATGATGCTGTGTTTAATATTATTTGAATAAATAATAAAAAAATAAATACACCCAAATAGTCCTGACCCCACGCTAAGATTGAATCTTATGTCGTGGGTTTCAGAAACTATGAGAGACTTTTCGATCTCACAAACGAAAAGTTCATAACGCAGCTATTAAATTTATCGAAAATTAATCATCTTTTTGCAAATTAATTTATGCAAATAATGAAATGTTTGTTTTTAACAAGACTATTCGTAGTAAGTACAGTTTGCGTTGATATCGAAATAATTAAGAACCAATAGCAATTAAAAATGTAATTATGATAAGTGTTGTGAACTTTTTATCTTAATATGGGTTTTTCATGAATACACTATCTTTTGCTCGGCTATTTTCATAATTTGCAAAAGTTCACGCATGTATTATTAAGGGATAGTCAGAGGTTAGACTAATGTCCAATGTTGTCATCCTCTGAACAATTTATTTTGCATGAATTATCCATATTACGTCCATGGAATTATCTGAGAAAAATAATGCAAGAAATCCAGTCAAGCTTTTATTTAAAAAATGGCAACATTGAAACGACATAACCTCTCCATTACAAGGCTATGCTTGGCAGTTGGCATTTCACTTTCCAGCCTGCGATGAAAGATATATTATGTTAATTTCAATATGTCTAGTAGTTACTCTGGCCACATCATTCAAAGAGGAACACAACAGTTAATTTACACTGCAGTTTGGCGGGAGATACAGATATTGCGGTGGTACCTACCCAGGCGGCCCCTCACATATGAGAGACCTACCACCAGTTTCGATGCGAAATCTATTATATATATGAGTACTTGGCTGTTGCAATAATTTATGATGGCAGATAAAAGGCTGCAGTTATGGAAATTGTTCACAATCTATCAGCGTATCAATTGATCCTGTCACAAGTTCAATTGGTACAAAGAGCCCGTTGTCTACGTATCTAATAATTTACTACATACCATCATTTATTTATTAATTACAAGGAATGTTTAATTGTTTTGTTGCGTATAGGGGATAATTAAATTGTTTATTTTTTGTGGTATGTATTTTTTTTGTTTTTTACTACATTGAATAGCGAGACGAGCATGCCGTTCGCCTGATGGTAAGCGCTACGACCGCTCATAAACAGTAGCAAAACCAAACAACACCTTGAATTATAAAACAATGCTTGGCATTCCACTGCGCTCGCCATCCTGAGACATAAGATGTTAAGTCTCAATATGTCCAGTAGTTACTCTGGCTACAATATCTTTCAATTCGAAACACAACAGTGCATTTACACTGCTGTTTGACGGGAGAAATAGACACTGCGGTGGTACCCACCCAGATAGCCTCTCACATATGAGATACCTACCACCAATGTGATACTGTACGATTGCAAAGGTCTCGGGTTCGAATCCCCGGTCGGGAGTGATGTTGGATCTTTCTATCCGATATGGCGATAGTCGCATATACAGCATTGGACGGAAAATACAAGGCGAAAACGGTGTACAAACAAATGAAATACTGTAACATGCGTATTGAAATTATAATTTGGACTTACATAACGCGAATTGAGAAATTTTGTTATACGTCGTTTATTTAACAATGGTATGAGTTATAACTTATACCTCAACTTCACTACATAGTATAAAAGTCGCTTTCTCTGTCCCTATGTCCCTTTGTATGCTTAAATCTTTAAAACTACGCAACGGATTTTGATGCGGTTTTTTTTAATAGATAGAGTGATTCAAGAGGAAGGTTTATAAATACTATAATACGTACATATTATTGTACAGAAATCTATTTGTACCCGGGCGAAGCTGGGCCGGGCCGCTAGTTAATTTTAAAAAGAATATACTCTTAACTGCCTCGATGGCGTAGTTATTGCGGTAAGATTACAGCACTGAGGTCTAGGGTTTGAATCCCGGGTGGGAAAAGTGGTATATGATTTTTTATTCTATTATTATCAACCCGAAGGAATTTGTACACAATATAAGGTCTGTCACATTGTGGGATAAAACACACAAGGCGAAAAGTGCGTGTCCTGGTACAATCACTGCCTACCCCTACTGGGAAAACAGGCGTAAATTTATGTACACGTGTTTATTTTTTAAAAGCTATACAATTCCCCGGAATAGTAACATGCATGATATAGTACTCCGTAAAATAAAAAAAAAATATTTTAGAAGTCTTACAACCAGACTGACGAATCAAAAATTTTCATTACGAACCTAAGACACAAAATTCTGACTTTTTCAAGTTACGTGCGTATTCATAGTCAGTGTTAATTTTAAGAGTTAAACATTATAGGAAAACCTGCATATGTGATATCTCTAAAAAATAAAAACAGTTTTGTGAGGCCTAACTAAACGGTGAAGGAAAACATCGTGAGGAAACCTGCATGCCATAGCGGTTTATAACAATTTCTAAAGTATGTAAGTCCGCCAACCCGCACTAGTCCAGCGTGGTGGACTATATGGCCTAACCACTCTCAATCGTACTGTCGATTGTAGAGTAGGCCCGTGCCCTGCAGTGGGACGTATATGGGCTGATACAGATACAGATACAGAAACATAGGAAAACCTGCATACATGATATCTCTGAAAGAATTTAAAAGGTTTGTGAGGCCTAACTATTCACATTAGTGATTAGACCATTGATTTAAAAACTAAGGATAGGTCCTTTAGTACATTTGGAGTTTCAAAAAGATGAACGTGAAAATTGCGCTAAAATAAATATTAAATTAACTTAATTTTATAGATTTTGTCTAAACGGTGATTTTTAATCATCATTTTTATTATATATTCTGTATTCTGTATAAAAGCAAGTATTTTCAAAATCATTGCGAGCGACGACTAATTTTAATAACGTTACACTAGAGATGTACTGGAGCGCGCGCACCACTTACGTCGGGACACTTACGCGCTTACCGCCCTGTCCATATATTTATATCAATGCACCTGGTGAATTGAAAAGGCGTATTTATATACCGACTTCAAAATGAGGTACTTAATTCGATTGTGTTCTTTTTTTAAAAAAGATTGATCACACGTGTAGTAAAATATAAAATAAACTGGAATAAAAAAATATATACTTACATACCTAATAAAATATGATTAGGACAGGCAGATGATGAATTGTATTGTTTTCAATATTAATCTTTTCGTAGTAATAAGGATAGATTAATTATGCAGTTGTAAAATAGGTATGATCGTTGTGTTGCCACCACATGTCGATCAATAAGGGCGAAAGGAATTATTGTTTTCGCATATTAATTTTCGCCCCCATATCGAAGGGTTGCGATCTTTGATTAAACTGTCGCTCCAATATCAAATTAGGAACCCTTTAATAACGGATTTTTTTATGTGTTGTTATTATTTTATATAATACATGTTTTATTTTCTTTAAATATCTATATAGGTACCTATATATGTACTTATGTAAGTACATATATACACAATTACATATGTATGTAATTGTGTATGTTATTAGAAAATCTCAAAAGTCAAGTGTTTTATATTTCGCTTTTCTTTTAAACAGACGTTTGCTTACTCGCAATTTTCCTTATTTACCAAAACGAGCAAAATTGCTCCTGTGTATTCAGCCAAAATTACGAAAGAAAAACCTATCAGATTTATCGTCAATGTTATGTGGAAGTGTACATTTAAATAATTAATACAATAAACACAGAAGCACGTGGTTTTGAAAACACGTGCCGTGCCCGCAACGGGATGGAGTCCTGACCTTCCTAATAGCGCATCATCTGCACCGCCCGCACGGCGCACAATCGATACCATACCTCCGCGAAAACAATCTCAACCGTCCCCCTGTTATAACCTCCATCTTTATTATCTGCAAAACTCTTTTCATTCAACCTCTTTTTTAAAATAAAAACGATCACCCTTGACCATTTATTTAAATTAAGAATGTTTATATTTGGTTCTATTGAAGCTTTTTTTAACCATTGTTTATATTCAAATATGGATACACACCTTTTTTGTTTTAAAACTCATAATGTTTATATTTAAAGCTGAGCTATCGTTATACGGCTTAATTCAAAGATAAATGTATTATAATTAAATAAATGAGCAACTGACTTGTGTTGTAAATAGTAAAAACGTTACTTACATGTTTTATGGTCACAAAAAAGTATTTATATCACCGATTAACGAATGATAATGGGTACTGGCCAATGTCGACACTATATGAACGATTTTTATTTTTTTTAGAATAATGATCGCGAGGTGCGGACATCCGCGCTAGGCGTGCTCTACTGACTGCCGACATCGACACGGGTGTAGGGACGCGACACCTTAAATGCGTGCACTGTCGATAAATTAATTCGATTTACTTCCCTTGCTCTACATTAAGATAAAAAATATCTGAATTATGCGCAAATATCCCCAATAAATGGACTTTAAATAATGAAGTTAACGCGGGGATACCCGAAGCCAATGTGAACAAACTCTGATAACAATAAAATATAATGACGTTATAAAATACTGTATAAACAAATGGCGGATATAAATCAGGTACAATTATAAATAACAGTATTAGTACGCTATCAGTTTGTGGGAATTTACGGTAGTTACAGTACAAAAATAACTCGCAAGGTTATCTTAGAAGGTTTGTTTGTAAGAGAAATGAACGAAAAATATTTTTTTACTGCTTTTATATCGGTAAGGGAGTAGAGAACAGAAGTTCTTATACAGGCAATCGATTTTTAGGTTAGTTAAATACCGTGTAACGGATTTTGAGTTTTTTAGTATCTCCCTAGTATTTCACTAAATTTGACTAATAAAATTCGTTTATTGATCATGTAGGCAATTCAATAGCTCTTATGACAAGTACCTAATCTCTAAATACTAAATATTTTTTATTGTTTTATTTGATAATTTCTAATTCATACAATGATCATGCAACAACTGTATAATGTATTTAAGTGTAATTTAATTCATGAATATCGTCAATCGGTTTTTTACGGTTTTATTTTTTCAGAATTCTGTAAAATCCTTTAAAACTGTAGTTTGAAATTAGAAAAACGATCTTGACCAATATTCGAAGGTCGAATTCGAAAATAAACCAATCGGATAAAAGATTAAATGCCACGCCCACATTTGACTTATATTGATTAGTTTGTTTTCGCGATCGATCTTTAAAAAACTGTTTTAATTTTTTCTTGGCATGTTTGACGTACCTACGTATTTTATTTATTCCGCTTAAATCATTATCCGTTGGCAGGAAATTGAACCGTCTCCCAACCCACCCCGGTACCGTACAGATACAATTTATTTTAACACCCCAAATTACAGAAAATAAAAGACAAAGAAACCTTACAAATAAGTGAACCATTGGCGATCTTATTGCTATGAGCGATCTCTTCCAGACGACCGGACAAACTACGGACCTCCGGATTACTTATTAATTTTGGACGTGAAATCTATAACTAAATAATATATCTGAGGTATTTCTAACACTACCTTACAGATATACTGGTCATATAAAAATAAATTCAACAAACAATTGATATAAATGGACTGGTTACATAATATTTGAACCTTGCACGCTGCGGAGTGTGATCGTATTTATTCAATTGTAAGAAATAAATATGAAATATATTCATGAAAATAGAAGAGAGAAGGGGAGTAGAACAATTCACTTCCGCGTATTATTAGAAACGGCATTCAACAACTTTAAAATGTAGTTAATACCAATTGGTCTATTTTGAGTTGTTACTTTTTGTAATACTGAAATTTACAACATTTTCTTTGAGGATCAACTCTAGATAGTTAAAAAAAATACACAGATATACCGAGACATAAAAAAATGTGTTTTGTGCATTTGTGTCTAGTATTTTAAAAATTACGAAGAGCTTATGATAAAGTGCGTATTTATTATTTCGTGTATGACTCGTTGCGTATATCATTATAAAAAAAGGGTAATTTATTTACTTTTTATAAATTCTTTACTTGTTTACGTCAAGTGACATAATTTGTTTTTAAATTTTATTTTCATCCCTATTGGTTTTTTTTTCTATCATTCATTATTTTATTACACGAACAAAATATTTTTAAAAGTTTTACCGTGTTTTAAATTATTTCATAAATCATTATTCAAAGATTATATTAAGTTGTTTCCTTCGACTTTTGCTAAATTAAAAATATCAGAAATAAAAAATGAGGAATCCTTGAATACTTGAAACTAAAAACGTGTTTGCAAGTTTCCTGATCAAGATTACACAAGGAACCAAAAAAACAAATAAATTACTAAATTTTAAATAACACTGCACGAAACATTCAAAATCCGAAAATTTTGTAATTGGCCTAATTTGCATCAATTTAGCATTAAAAATTACAAGGTAAACACAAAACTTACTACACGAAAAAAACAATTATACTAAAATTATTTAATTAACGATATAAATTGTATTTGAAAATAGAATTTTTATTATGAATAAAAAAAAATAATCTACAATTAATAGAATACCATTTTTGTTGTTATGCTCTTTATAAAAAGGTTACATGTTCGCGAGAAGCTCATTGTAAAAAAAAAAATACATAAACGTGTATTATTTTTTTAGAGGCGCTCTGTCATACATTTGCGTTTTGAAAACGTAGATATTTCCTGGTTCGTGATGTTGGTAGCGCTCCTATATTAAAAGACTGTCCCGCCCTCACACCCACCACTGCAACTCCTGTAAGTCCGGATCAACAGTGGCACGCAATATAATGACACCGAGCATTGAAGCTCGGCGAGTCTCCGGGAATGTCTAACTTGTCTTTAACCCGCAACGAAATTAATCAGAAAGTTAAAGTAATAGGAGGAGGTGGAAATAAATTATTGTCCAAGTAATTCATGCACTTTGGACAACCTCTCAAATATCAGCCAATAGGAGAGCAGAAAAAGGTGGCCCGGCACCACAATTTTTATCTACGTTTTTGAAGTACCAGCGCTCCCTCTATATTACAAATTCTATAAGTTTTACTCTTTATAAAGGTAAGATATATGATAACGAGTGAAAAATCATGTAAAACATACACTCTCACTTCAACCACAGTAATTCCACTGCAGAACATAGACCTCCCCCAAGGATTTTTTATTTATTTTTTATTGCAATGAATGGCGAGACGAGCTTGCCGTTCGCCTGATAGTAAGCGATAAGACCGCTCATGAACAGGAGCGAGACCAAACAACAACTTGAATTACAAACCGATGCTTGGCATTCCACTGCACTCGCCATCCTGAGATATAAGATGTTAGGTCTCAATATATTTAGTAGTTACTCTGGCTACAATGTCCTTCAATCCGAAACACAACAGTGCACTTAGACTGCTGTTTAGCGGGAGAAATAGATATTGCGGACAATAGACATTACCATATCGATTTGATAAATGTGGTCTGCATCCAGCGACTACTTGTAGTTTAGGCCTTCGGTCCACATTGTAGGCGACGCTTTATTTTTTAAACATTTTAGTCTAGGGCCTAACGTTAATTTGATTAAAAAAATCTTAAAATACCCTGAAACTGTTTGTTAGAATTCTTGATTCTTTATCAACCGCTTTTAAACTTAAAAACTGTAGTTCTAAATTTGATTTCTAGATTGCTAGCTGAATGTGTGATAAAAAATATACAAATATAAACACACGTCTTTTTTCCATAAGGGGTAGGCAGCGGTGCTTTTAGGACAACCACGTTCCGCCATTTGTATCCATACCACGATGGGATAGCAAACCTATGACTATATCGGACACAAAATTTTGATCCCGGGTTGATAACGAATAGTAAAATCCAATATCACTGTCCGACCCCGAATTTGAACCTGAGACCTCAACGTTGTTATGGTACCGTTGAACAATGGCGCCACTGAGGCAATTACAAAAAAAAAGAATGTAAAAATAAATGGTTGATTTATAATCGATATTATGTATTATGTCTCATCACTTAGTAAAATTCACGGCCATAGTATTGTTTGTCAATTAAGCATTTTGCATTCATTATTTATTTGCTTTGTTATCGCAGAATTGTAAAGAAAAATTACACTTTTGTGCCGCTATGAAATTCCTGTAAATTTACATGGGTTTGTCAAGGTTAAATACCAAGTATTAATACGAATGACATGAGAAAGCTGTTAAACAACTTTAAGCCAATATTTCTGGATGATCTTATACCAGGAAAACTCCAACTCCTATTAATTTAACTTTCTGATTAATTTCGTTGCGGGTTAAAGACAAGTTAGACATTCCCGGAGACTCGCCGAGCTTCATTGCTCGGTGTCATTACATTGCGTGCCACTGTTGATCCTGGCTTACAGGAGTTGCAGTGATGGATGTTAGGGCGGGACAGTCTCCAATAATACCAGAAAAAAAACATTAGAAAATAATTGATTATATTAGTTTATAAATTAAATTGATTTAGTTTTTGGTAATCTTTTTTTTATTATTTATAAATATTTATAGTAAGTAAAATGCTATTCAAAGAAATATATTATTTACGTTAGTCAATATTTTAGTGGACCATTTATTTTCATTTATTCATTTATTACTAATACACAGTATACACAGTTTCAAGCAATGAAATAAACTTTACTTTACTTGACAATCAAATTAAAAACTTCATAATCACATACCATAGTGCACACTAGACTAATGGCCCAGATATATTTTTAATATTAGTATAGCAAGCTTATCTAATGTTCACGATTACCAAAATAAACTGAGTACAATATTATTAGACACGAGATAGTAAGGTAATGAAGTGCTGAAAGCAACGATCAATTATAACAGGCGTGTCTTCAAAATTCCCTGACGTCAAGGATTCCATAGTGACATTGTAAAGATAACATTTTACGTAAATTTACTTCCATTATATAAAAATAATGTATGTATAAGACGTAGTGGGCTGTTGGTAATCAGACGCGCCTGCCAAGACCAAGGTCGTGGATTCAAATCACAAAACTTTGGACTTTTCCGAGTCGTGTTTGTATTGATAGTGATACGGTGGTCGTGGGTTTGGTATCCAAGATAAACCTCTAACTTTTACAAGTCTTATGTGTATTGATGGTCTGTCCCCACTCACTACAATTGTGAAGGAAAAAATACGAGGAAACCTAATTAACATACCAACTTGTAAGAATTTCTATGGTTTTGAAGTCCGCCAACCTGAACTAGGCCAGCGAGGTTGAGTATGGCCTAAACCTTCTCTATCGAACCCGGCAGCGGGATATTAATGGCTGATAAAGCATCGACATCGCATAATGTGATTATATTGTTTCTTGGCGCAACAAAGAAATTGTGCTGATTCGTATAATAATGACGCGACTGCAATTGTTGGTAAATTGAAATATTGTTTCATTAGCAGTTTATGATAATTAATATGTTTTTAAATATCTATTAGTGCTGCAAAAATATACGTTATTCATCTGATGGTATCATAAACTCCAGCATTGTCGTTTGAGAGTATGGCCACGTCCTAAGAAACCCAAAAGAGTACGTCAGCAATGTGTGCCTAAGTCTTAACATTTCTTGGCCTCGACCGAGGGGTAGACCCAAAAAATGCTGCTTGATGTGTGAAGTAAGATGTGAAAATCAAAGCCTAATAATTGTGAACCGAAGACCAGAACAAATGGAGAAACTCAGGTGGAAAGCGGACCACGCCAATCCCAGACTGGCTGGGATAAAGCCCCATTTGAATTTTTACGTAGAGTTTCTCAAGGTGACAATCGTATGCCATTGTCACATGTGGCACAAATGTTTACATGTTTGTATCCTTACGATAATCGTATCTTTGCGACGAAAGTCTTTGCGAGTAAATGGGGGTGTACACCTACGTAGAAGAAGAAGTAGAAGCAACTGATAGTAAGTGCGTAGTAGTTAATTCAAGCGCTAAAAGACGAGTGTACCGGCCTGATTTAAAATAGTGGTCGTTTCTGAATGTTGACAGGCTTGCGTGGTCAGTTTTTAGATGTTCATACTATGTATGATGGCAATTTAAAAACTAATGGCCTCATACATAAACAGTTTTAAAACGTGTATTAGTTATTCAATAAATTATTTTTTTCCCTTTCGAACTACGTTTGACTCAAAATAAAATATTAAAAATAAAAATATTTTACGTAATTTTATGTTACACATCAATGAAACAGATTTTATTAGAAATCCATGTATTACTATGATAATAATACAAGAGCTGCTAAACACAGGCAACAATAGTAAACACCTAAATTTTATGATTTCAAAAAATTACGAATTTATCATAAATATTTAAATTACAGAAGTATTACATTTGACCTAAACAACAAAATATTGAGGCCGTTATCATTTATTTTGTGAGAAAATAAACCAATCTGCATATAAAATGTATCAACATATTTAAAAATGATTGAAATAAACCGTAAACTACGAACAGTAATCAATCTTAACAGAGTGAATTATGTTTTTTTATATGCAACTAAAATTATTTTTCATTGAAACAAAAAAAATACCTACTCATAAAAGTTTTAACTACTGAAAATATCACCAATAATGTTACTTTAAAACATTTTCACTTAGGAAACAGGCAAAGAATTTTATTTTTCAATGTATCGATATACGCAAGGGTTGAAAAATTTTCCCTTCCCTCGCAGTGACGTCATGTGGGGTGAGCATGCGCGAGGGAAACCGCCATTTTGTCCACACTCGGCTAACTTCGGGAAACATCGGCTACTTTCGTACGGTATAGTCATGTCGAAAGTGGTTGTGAAATTGCCAAAATGAAATTATCAGCTTTTGAATTTGAACCTTACTCCATTGTGTTAAAGTGCATGAGCGTGCAGACATAACGTTGCAGTAAAATGGTGCAGTGAGAACCTTTGAGCTGTGTTTTCAGGAATTTGCGTCACATCTAAATTTAAACCATTGGAAATTTGTGCGTCATAGATCTAGTCTTTCGAATAAAATCGAACTTTTCAATTATTTATGCACAAGGATACATTACGTACGCACTGAAGAGCTTTTGCTTTTAACGATACTTAAAAAATATTAATAATGAATGAATTTAACACACACACACACTCACACACACAAAGGCGCCGTTATTCCCAGGGACTATTAGGGATGACTAGTACTACACAGCTCGGCGAACTTCTTTAAGTACCAAAATGTGATAGGGAAGACCTATCGCTATACGAGGTGCAAATTCCATTAGCAAACACCTCAGGATATTTCTGAAAAAAAAAACTCACAGAGTGTTCCTTCAGCTGATCCTAGCCCGAAAAAAATCATTTTTTTTTCAATACATGAAAATTTTAATATGAAAATACGTGTTATTACATAATAGTTCAAAAGTGTTTTATTTGTTTCGTAGCTACATTATTGTATGTAAGTAATATAATGTTTCCACTTTGTATGTTAAGGCCTACCACAATAGCCCAATACGTATTAGTGAACGGATCCCTATTAATAATCTATTGATCTACAATTTCTGCGTTGTCTAACAGCCGTTCTCGATAATCTATCAGAGATTTCATTAGATATTTCGATGCATTTTACCTTTCAGTTAATAAAAATACAGATATATAGATTTGGTGTATATGTTTATATTTAGCAAGGTAAGATAAATGTATATGTCATTCTTTGTTTATTGAAGTGTAGAATTGTAAGGACATAGTAGTGGTAACTATTTTAACCTCTTGTTAAAGATAGATAGGATATAGAGACCGGCCGTTAGTGAATACATAAATAGTTAATATACCTATGTATACAGAAAAGCTTGGGCTATGTACCAAGCTAGTTTAGTGTGGATGTTCGGACTTTGCATAGCATCTGAAGGGGGGTGTAATACCTTTTCCTATTGGACAAAAAAATGCAATGCAGTTTTCCTCACGTTGTTTTCTTTGTCTGGTTTAGAATAACAGTAGGTTTTTAAAACTGGTGGTAGTTATCTCATATGTGAGAGGCCGCTTGGATAGATAGCACTGCAATGTCTATTTCTCTCGCCAAACAGCAGTGTAAATGCATTGTTGTGTTTCGGCGGGAAGGACATTGTAGCCAAAGTAACTGGACATATTGAGACTTAATGTCTTATGTCTCAGGATGGTGAGCGCAGTGGAATGCCAAGCATTGCTTTGTAATTCAAGGTTGTTTTTGCTACTGTTCATAAGCGGTCGTTACGATTACGGTATGGAGGTCTCGCCTTTCATTTAAATAAAAAAAAAAACAATTTTTACGCAAAGTGTTAGGCTGGTTTTAGAGTCACGCTGACCGCGCGCTGACCGTCAGCGCTGACAGTTGAAATGTACGAGCTTCTAAGGAGCGTTTTAGAACAACGTGTAGTTGTCAGCGCTGACTCCCGTCCTTAAGCTACGCGCTGAGCTATCAGCGCCGACAGTCAGCGCGCATTCAGCATGACTCTAAAACCAGCCTTAGTGTCGGTTGCGAACCATGGTGCAACATAATATAAAATGTATTGCCGGCTCTATATCTTTCTACGATAACTACAAATAGAATATAAAAAAAAATAGACATCAGATTAACATATTATTTAATATCAAGTTACAGAGTCGTGTTCGAGCCCCGGGTTGGGCAAATTAATAGTGAATTTGGATTTCAATTCATTATCAGCGCGGGATTAGGAATTTGTACCCGATAAGGCGATAGGCTCGCCCTCTATCACATCGTGGGACGGAACACACAAGGCGAAACGTGGGTGCCCTGTTTGCTACTAGCACCTCTTCCTACCCCTTCTGGGAAAAGGTGTGAGTTTATGTATGTAAGTTACTAAGTGGTAGAACCATGCTGTTGTCAGTCATGACTCGGCAATGGCAGGCAGACAATTAGACCGAAGTGGTACTCATGCCTCCTCTACGAGTCTGCAGACGGCTTCTTCTGATGGGTGTTGCGATTGTCAAGTGGAACACACGGTTTAAATAAAATAATAATGATAATTAAAATCTATTAAATGACACAAAACATCACAGGAGATCGAGGTGAAGCGGCAATTTTGCTGTCACGTTTCTTTCGGTGAGTGAGATTACCGGATACCCAATATCCCTTCTCTCTTTGCATCGTTTAGCTTTCCCATTCCCCTACCGATTTGATGGGCTGACACATCCATGATCTAAGCGTTGTGGATGTTCATGGGCGGCAGTGATCTTACCATCAGGTGACCTGTTAGGTCGTTTGCCGGACTTATGCAATAAAGCCACAATAATGTAGGAGAACAATAAATTTCACAATTGAGCTAATTTTAAACTTCACAAACTCAGTTGACTTTATAAGGTTTGGGCTTTTTATAGAATTACTCATTGATTTATTTTCGTAACAAACTTTCTTCGATTTCCGCAATTGTGTTGCGTAAGTGTATTTATTTAAATATTTTATTTACAATGGAACTTGTTAGTTACAAGTAAATAACTTATCATGTTGAAATAAGACTATTATTTACGGGGCAAAAGTACCCTGAACTGACTAGAATGCATGAAGACGTTGATGAAAGTGGATGAAGCGAAAGTAGTATGTCAGGATCGAGCAAAGTGGCGGTCTATAGTCTCTGCCTACCCTTATGGGATACAGGCGTGACGATTCTTTATGCATGTATTTACGGGGCGGACTGAGGTATTAGTCATCCGCTCAGTCACTGTTATAATTTATCTACCCTTGTTTTACAATTGTTAAATTAAAAAGTTAATTGGTGTTGGCGTTCTGATCTACGCAGAAGGAGCTCACGGTGTCTTGAGGTCTGGCAGTTGGTCTTTTGGGTTCCGATTTAATGAAATGTTGACTTGGACCCCATGCTTGTGCAAGCTTCAAGCCATCTTCTGTATTGAAATTTGGATGTTTTTAATTTCATTTGTACTTTGCTGTTTTGTATAGTCTCTAAAGCTCTTATTCTTTTTTTCTGTGTAGCATTGATATCAATTTTACCCTAGATAAGAAGTTATTTGTGAAAAATGTGTCCCACATAGGTAAGGTGCATGCACCGCACATGAATTAATCAAAAAACGCGTCAGCGCTATGAAATTCACGGCGCTTTCGACCTTCGGGTCGCGAGAAAACTAATCCCTGAAAGCGTCTAACGCTGCATGGTTATACTGTTTGATTAGACATCTAATTTATTTGTTCCACACAGCAGCGATTTAGTTTCAACTTTTACAAAAATCGATCAAGACATTTGTATGAGATAGCTTCTCTATACGTCGTAATATATCTTAATGCTCCCTTCACATTTTATTATATTGGGCATAATATTATTAGATTACGAGTATAAATGCCTATTGTTTATTTTTTTCAATGATTTTTTTAAAATTTTATTTAAATAAAAAATCTAAAGGAGAATGCCCATTCATTGTAGGTATGGGTAAAAATATTGTTGATCCTGACACCGATATTACTTTAAAACAACTGTATCTGTAGGCGTGCGGAGGTCGGGAACCCGGAGACGGGCACCGACGTTCCACCGCGACTTCACTGGGCGAGAATCCGAGTCCTCAACTCGGGCGCCGGAGCCCAGCGTATGCACCCCCTGGTGCGTGTTCGAGCACTCTATTTGACGCCTAGTCCCCTAGGAAAGGTCGCTCCGAAAGGTGCGGTTTGTATAGGACGGGCAACGTAATGAAACACACGATATAAAATATACGCGGAATCGACCACGCCCCGCCCTATGGTAAGCCCCGGAGTACTCAATTGCAATGACGCCGGCAAGCAACGTCGCAGTCCGGATCGCTTCGTACTTCTTCAGGTTTCTCCAGGCTTCTTGGTTCTTGAGGTTTCTTGAGGCTTCGGATGTCTTCAGGTTTCTTCCTCGGAGAGCTCTTCTGGATCCAGTCAATTTCCATTTTCGCTTGCCAGCTTATTTACCCCGAGGCGTTACCATAGGGAGACCCACGTAAAACGTTCCTATTTTTGGGTCCGTTTTTACTATGGGGCGCGGTCATTTTCCTCTTTATTTACTCAAATATCCTTCGTATATACATGTATCTTATACCGTTAGATAGGTCTCGTCACGCCCTTTAAAATGATATATCAATCATTAATGTGTGAGCGGTGGGTGCGAAGCTATTCGAAAAAATAGGTCAAAAAACCACAAAATGCACCCAATCCGCCCACACATACTGCGATCGTGGCGTGACGAGACCTTACAAAACATGTTTCTTATGTGCTACTCGGGATGATGTGCGCGTGCGTCGTCAACATTCTCCCCCTCGTGCGCAGCACCTTCTCCTTCGTCGGACGACGCCGCCGCTGCTGCCGCCGGGACGAGGAGCACCGCCTTGGTGCTCGGTCGCCGCAGCACGCCGTTCGCCGTCCGCACCTCGACGATCCTGGTTCTTCCGTCGGGTCCCTGGTGCGCCGCGATGATTTGGCCTCTGGGCCACACGCAGCGCGGCAGTGCGGAGTCCACTATGAGGACCGTGTCCCCGCACTGCAGATCGCGCCCGTCGCCTGACCGCCCGGCGATTCTCCTGGGCAGGAGAGTGGGGAGATACTCCTTCACCCACCGACTCCAAAAGTGGTCGGTGAGCCGCTGCGCCACCCTCCAGGTCTTCCTGCTCGTCGCGTCTTCGTCCGCGAACACTCCCAGTCGGCGAGCTCCACACGACCTGCCTATTAGGAAATGGTTGGGCGTTAGGGCTTCTTGCGCCGGGTCGTCTGCCTCCACTAGAGGCCTCGAGTTCACTATGTGTTCTGCCTCCGCGACCAGCGTGTGCAGAACCTCTTCCTTCGGGCACCGCTCCCGTAGCGTTGCCGCCAGCGCCGTCTTGATGGAGCGGACCAGGCGCTCCCATGCTCCTCCCATGTGTGGCGCGCCGGGTGGAATAAACTTCCACCGCACGCCCATTTCTTCGGCCGCCGTCGCCAACGCTTCTTTTTTTCAGGCCTTCTGCCGCCTCTTGTAGCTCCTTATTCGCGCCCACAAAGTTCGTGCCGTTGTCACTATAGATAGTGACCGGCATACCTCTTCTTGCCGCCATTCTTCTCAGGGCCAATATCATTGAGTCTGCCGATAGGGACGCGGCCAGTTCCACGTGCACGGCTCTCGTTGTCATGCACGTGAACAGCGCGCCCCACCTCTTCTCGTGTCGCCGCCCGACGGTGACGGTCATGGGCCCGAAGTAGTCCACCGCCGCATGGGTGAACGGTGGGGCCCCGTGTCGCAGTCTTTCTGGAGGCAAGTCTCCCGTCGGCGGTTCCTGCGGCTGACCCCGTCGTACTCTGCACCACTGGCATTGGCGCGCGATGTGGCGCACCGCTGAGCGCAATCCTAGCACCCAGAATCTCTGCCGCAGCTCGTTCAGGACAGTCGCGTGGTTTCCGTGCTGCAACAGTTCGTGAAAGTGCTGTATTAACAGTTTCGTTACGCGGTGACTGCCGCCGAGCACGATGGGCCTCTTGTAATCCTCGGTGACGCCGGTGGCCGCATCTATGCGCCCGTGCATCCTTATAAGCCCATCGTCTCCTATGTTGACCGCCAGCCCTCTCAGCCTGCTGCCTTTGTGTAGCGGCTTCCCGCTGCGGATGCAACGAATGTCCTCTTCAAAATCTTCTTCTTGGCTCCTTTTCAGCAGCAGCCTTTCCGCCTCGCGTATCACGTCCGGGTCGAGCGGCAGCAGGTTTCTGTTAATCCGCTCCCGAACGGTGGTCTTCTTTTCCGCCGCTCCTTTCCTTTGATATGGCTTCCAGGCGGGGTCTTGCTCCGCCCTGTTCACGGCGCCAATCGCATTCTTCTTTCGGCACAGTCGCACGAACAACAACACTCTCGCGGTGGCCCTTACCAATCTGGTCCACCGCGAGAATCTCTCCGGCGATGGTGTCGCGAACTTACTCGCCTTTTCTCTGACGGCGGTCGTCGTTTGCGTCTCTTTCTCTTCCCCTGTTCGTTGAGCTTCGAACTGACGGGCGCGAGGCCACTTATTTTCGGCCTCGCGCAGGAAAGCCGGACCCTTGAACCATCTGTGGTCCGCGCCGAAATTCTTCGGAACCTTCCGTGTCGCGTCGTCGGCTGGATTCTCCTTCGTGGGCACCCAGCGCCATTGTTGTGGTTTCGTTGTGTCCTCGATCTCGGCCAATCTGTGAGCGACGAATGGCTTGAATGTTCGCGGATCGCTTTTGATCCAAGCGAGGACCGTGCTCGAGTCCGTCCAGTACGTGGTCTTGGTGACCACTAAGTCGAGCTCCTCTTTGACGGACTGTGCCAGGCGGGTCCCCAGCAGTGCGGCTTGCAGCTCCAATCGTGGCACGGAGACGGGTTTCAGCGGCGTGACTCTCGCCTTACCGGCGAGCAACGTGACGTCGCCCTTGCCCTCTTCCGTCCGCTGTCTCCAATACACTGCGCACGCGTAGGCCACTTCGCTGGCGTCGGTGAACACGTGAAGCTCCCCCTCGTGTGCGGTGCGCGTGATGCACCGCGGCAACCGTAGGTCCTGCAGCAGGTGCAGGTTCTCGATGTACGTTGCCCATTGCCGCTCCTCTTCGGCTCCGACGTGCTCGTCCCACCCGACGCCGCTTCTCCATATGTCTTGAATCAGCCTTTTTCCCTGTATGAGGATCGGCGCCGCCAATCCCAGTGGGTCGAAGGTTGACATGACCGCGCTCGTTACTTGCCGCTTCGTCGGCGTCGCTCTTTCGAAGATTGCCGCACTTGCTGGGCGCGCTCGGAAGCCCAAGCAATCTTCCGTCGGGAACCATCGGAGTCCCAACGCGCCTTCTTCTTTGGAGCCCAGCTCCACCTCGCCGTCCTTCGAGTGCTGGCCAAGTGCAGTCAGCACGCCTGGTCTGTTCGACGCCCAGCCTCTCAATTGGAAACTCGCGGCGCGGTGGATCATGTCCACCTCCTTCGCTGTTCGGACGGCTTCTTCCTCGCTGTAAAAGCTCTGCAGGTAGTCGTCCATGTAGTGGTTCCTCTCCACCGCTGCGGCCGCTTCCGGATACTTGTTCTTAAATTCGGCCGCATTCCTATTCTTCACGTAGATCGCGGCGCTCGGTGAACAGGCGGCGCCGAAGACCAACGAGCTCATCCGGAACTCTTTCGGCGGCCCGTCCCTCCGATCTTGTCTCCACAAGAAACGAAGGCTGTCGCGGTCTTCGTTCCTCACTTTTACCTGTAGGAACATTTCCTTTATGTCCGCTACCACCGCGACAGGACGCTGTCGGAACCGCAATAGGACGCCGAACAGCGACTGTAGTAGATCCGGTCCGGGTAACAGCGCGTCGTTGAGGCTTTCCCCTTCATACTTTGCGGCCGCGTCGAACACCAGCCTCTTCTTCCCCTTGGTCGGGTGTGTCACCATGAAGTGTGGCAGGTACCATACCCTCGTGCCCGTTGCCGGTCCCGCCTCCTCGGCGTACCCGCTGTCCAACAAGTTTTGGATCTGTCGTCGATACTCCTTTTTCAAATCTTGATCCCTGTCGAGCTTCTTTTCAATCGACTTAAGCCTGTTCTCTGCGGACTTATAGTTCGCCGGCAACACCTTATCCGCCTGCTTCCAGAGGAGCCCGACTTCGTAACGCCCGCTCGGCGTTCGCTTGGTGGACTCTTCTAGTTGCGCCAGGGCTCTGGCGTCTGCGTCGGTTGTCGGCCTCCTTGGTTGTACGCCGAGTGACTCCACGGCGAAGTGTTCTTTCATCAGCGCCTCCAAGTCGTCCTCTCGTGTGGCGACGTGTGCGCACCTTCCATAGCGCACGGCGCGCGCGCTTCTTCCGTCGAGGCCGTGGAGCACCCATCCCAGCAATGTGTAGGATGCCACCGGCTGGTTCTTGCCTCCTTTCCTGGTACTCTTCGATACGATGAGCTCCCAGTTGTCCTGGCCTATTAGCAGCCTTGGAGACTCTTCCTCGTAGTGGAGTTGATCCGCTATCTTCCTGAGGTGCGCGCATTCCCGCAGCCTCCTTTGTTCTATTTTCTGGGGCGTGAGACTTATGTCGTCTATGGTTCTCACGCCCCTCAGCAACCTCATTTTCTTCTGATGCACGCCCTTCAGCTGCACATCCAGCCTCATGGAGTCTCCCTTTGAGACCATCTTGCCTCCGACGGTTTCCAGGGTGAGGTTCTCGCGTGGTCCCCGAAGTCCAACTTCTTCCGCAACCGCAGAGTCGAGAAGGGTCACCGTTGACCCTTCGTCCAGTAGAGCCATAATCTTCTTTGTTCCTTTGGGCCCGTGTATGATCACCGGGACCATCTTCAGGAACGCCCTCGCTCCCACCGTCGCGTTCACTGGAAGGCGCACGTTATTCGCCACTTCTTTGGCCACGTTTTCTACTGCCTCTTCTCGGCGCACCGGGCTCCGCTCCTCGTGGAGCAGTATGTGGTGCGCGCGTTTGCACTTCCTGCACGGCGGCTTCCGACAGTCTTCTTTCCTGTGCCTCCCTTGAAGGCACTTGAAGCAGAGGCGGCTCCTCTTCGCGGAGTCCCACCTGTCTTTGACCGCCGCTCTCCCGAAGTCTTGGCAGTCCAGCATCCGGTGATCGCCGTTGCAGTGCGAGCAGGTCATCTTCACTGGCCTCTCTTCATGATGGTCCACGGCTGCGTGCGCGGCTTGTCGCGCAGGAGCCCGTGGTCGGACCACCTCTTGTACTGCATACGGACTGCATCTGTCGGCCTCCCTGTTCAGGAACTTCATCATTGAGATGAGTTCGGGCGCCTCCTCTTCTTTGTCTGCGGCGAAGTCGTACCATCGGTACCGAATGACCGCAGGCATCTTGTCCACAATGCTCTTCATTATCTCCGGTGAATGGAGATACTGTGGCTTCTTCAAGCCCCGGATCGCCGCGACGGTGTTGTTGACTTGGCTCGCGAAGACACACACGTCGCGCGCGTTTTCGTTAATTCTTGGCAAGTTCTTCAATTTTTCCAACTCACCTAAGACCAGTGCGTCTGGTCTCCCAAATCTGCGGCGCAAGGCTTCCATGACTTCCTCTGGTGTGCAGTCGGAGTACAGGACGCTCTTCACCGCATCCCTGGCCATCCCCCTGATGGCCTTCCGCAGTCGGGCCATGTTCTGTGGCCGACTGAAAAATGAAGCTGTGTCTTCATACACTGTGTTGAAGGCGATCCATTCTCCCGATGTACCGTCGAACGTCGGTAGTTCGTGTAGGAACGCGGGAGCCGACGTCCCGGCTCGCGGAGCTGCGTTGATGGCCTTCACAATTGCTTCCGCCAAGCCGCATGCGTCGCTCTTCGGTGCGTCGCTGGGCTTGACCTCTTCAGTGACGGGTTCGACTTCGTATTCCTTCACGGGCGCCGCTGTCGTTGCTTGCACCCACTTCGACACGTCGTCTTCCTTGGTGACTGGATCCTCACCTGTTCCCGTAGACGAGTCGTCGTCCTCTTCGACTCGAAGTAGTTCGAGTCGCGCTCGAGCGGCCGCTGCCGCTGCTTGCGCCGCCTCATGCTCGAGGCGCGCAACTTCTGCCCTCGCTTCCAGCTCCTTCCTCTTGCTGCTTGACCGCGTCGAGCGTCCTCTTCGAACCGTCGCAGCCGGAACGTCTTCACGTTGCCCGGGTGCGCGAGGAGTTTCGGTCGCGGTTGTCGCAGTTGTTGTGGTCCCGTGTGACCACGTCGTGGTGACCGTAGATCCCGACGTGCCTTCAACTCGGGGCGCGGTGGTCGCGCCGGTCGTCGGGGTCGTGGTGGTCGTCGCTGCTGGAAGGCTTGATGGAGCGCCCTTCGTGCTTCTGGTGACTGGCATCTTGAGTGCGGCGAACAATCCGGCTCGAAGGACCAGCTGTAGGCGTGCGGAGGTCGGGAACCCGGAGACGGGCACCGACGTTCCACCGCGACTTCACTGGGCGAGAATCCGAGTCCTCAACTCGGGCGCCGGAGCCCAGCGTATGCACCCCCTGGTGCGTGTTCGAGCACTCTATTTGACGCCTAGTCCCCTAGGAAAGGTCGCTCCGAAAGGTGCGGTTTGTATAGGACGGGCAACGTAATGAAACACACGATATAAAATATACGCGGAATCGACCACGCCCCGCCCTATGGTAAGCCCCGGAGTACTCAATTGCAATGACGCCGGCAAGCAACGTCGCAGTCCGGATCGCTTCGTACTTCTTCAGGTTTCTCCAGGCTTCTTGGTTCTTGAGGTTTCTTGAGGCTTCGGATGTCTTCAGGTTTCTTCCTCGGAGAGCTCTTCTGGATCCAGTCAATTTCCATTTTCGCTTGCCAGCTTATTTACCCCGAGGCGTTACCATAGGGAGACCCACGTAAAACGTTCCTATTTTTGGGTCCGTTTTTACTATGGGGCGCGGTCATTTTCCTCTTTATTTACTCAAATATCCTTCGTATATACATGTATCTTATACCGTTAGATAGGTCTCGTCACGCCCTTTAAAATGATATATCAATCATTAATGTGTGAGCGGTGGGTGCGAAGCTATTCGAAAAAATAGGTCAAAAAACCACAAAATGCACCCAATCCGCCCACACATACTGCGATCGTGGCGTGACGAGACCTTACAAAACATGTTTCTTATGTGCTACTCGGGATGATGTGCGCGTGCGTCGTCAACAGTATCATTGTTTATGGTTGGTTCTTAAACGGTTTCCTGTTTTATCTCTGGCGACAGATTTTTATGAAATAAAGTAATTATCATAATTTTTTACCTTTTTTCACAGAGCCGAATAAATATAATTATTTTTTATTGGACTTCAAGTTCATTTTTTCAATAACTCCGGGCCTGGGTCGCAAATCTGTTTATATTTATTGAAAATTAATATTTTCCCTTACATAAAAAATAGGTTTTATTGAAGCAATCTTCGCACCGGTGTTAAGTTTTATAGTAAAATTAAAAATAGTCATTCTTTTTGCCATCGCCAATAAAAGATGACACATACACCCTTTTTCATTTTAGCCTCTTTAAACGCAAGAAGAAGAACTAACATTTTTCTCACGACAAAAGGTGCGCAGGTGTCATCTTAATATAGCTTAACATTACTGAATAAAAAAGTTCTATTCGAATCTAAAGCAAGGTTACGTCTATACGATTTGATTCTTTGAACCAATGCGACCCGATAATAGTCGCCTGACCTTTGTAGTCTATTGAGCACCGGCCATTCATTACGACTGTAGGGCAGATTAGCTATTTTTCTTTCTGTAGACGCCTTTAAGATTGTTCAAGATTTGTATGATTATTTTGTTAGTGAACAGACGCTGCTACTTAGATAGATATATATTTTGGTGGTCTTATGTAAAGCCCAAATGTTAAATCATTGTAAATCAGCCCTTAGCAATCTACGGATATTTGTAGAAATATTTTTACTGCCACCCTGAACCACGTCAATGCAATTGACTATGGCCTAAACCCTAAATAGTACATGATAGCGGAATAATATTACATACATACATAATCGTCACGCCTGTATCCCATAGGTGTAGGCAGAGACTATAGACCGCCACTTTGCTCGAATAATATTAGATATAAACAATTTAATAATGCATAACACAAGATAAATATTTTCTTCAATTTATATGTTCTAACAGCATAATATAAAATGCGATTCAGCCCACAGAGATTGATCTGTGTCTTAGCCGTATGAAGGGCAATGCCAGCTTCCGCAATCTAATTTTGAAAGGGCTCGTCATCTTCCGTTATCTGACGGTTAAATATACCGCGGCATTCATGATGTTTGAGAAACCTTGTGGAAATTGCGCATAGATAAATAAAATCAAAACAATTCGGAGACATATTTTCAACTTAAATATATTTGAAGGTTTTTTTTTTATTGTAGTGAATGGCGAGACGAGCATGCCGTTCACCTGATGGTTAGCGATACGACCGCTCATGAACAGTGCCTACAAGAAACACCTTAAATTATAAAGCAATGATTGGCTTTCTACTGCTCTCGCCATCCTGAGATATAAGATGTTAGGTCTCAATATGTCCAGTAGTTACTCTGACTACAATGTGCTTCAAACTAAAACACAATACTGCAACAACAGGTTATTGTAACAACAAATTTATGTATCTGTGGCGTAGTTCTACTGCGTTACGATTACAATTCTGAGGTCTTGGGTTTCAGTTACAGGAAAAAAAAATATGGTCCTTTGACAATCTCGTTTACTAAATCACATGTTTTGTCTATGAAAGCCTTCTTGGCTCATTTGGTTAAAAGTTGACTGTATTTGGGAACCACAAGAAAATTTGACAAACACCCAAAGTCCGAAAGACCCGAAAGTCTGGGTGTTTGTGAGGCCGAAAAGTCTCTCGTAGTTCCTAATACACACGACACTAGACCCGATCTTAGTGTGAGGTTAGGACTATGTCTGTTATGTGCATCATAATTATTTATGAGTCCGTGGTACCACCCTGGTCTAGTTGACCCATTCCTGCAGTAGGCCAAGGTAAGTACAATGTGGTTCTACCACTTAATAAACAAGCTCACTTATCATACAGTTTATATCTATTGCCAAGAGGTTTATCAGATTAAACGGGCGGTTTGCACTCCACTGCCGGTTAGCTACGTTTACAATAAACTTACTGTGAAGCACGAATCGATATGTAATAAGTAATATTTTACAGAACGGTTTAGTGCTGAATTGTGTTACGGTAAATTGCGAGTAATTAGGTTTAAATGCATGGTATTTCGTATTGTTTCTGTAGGTGTTGACCTGGACCTTTCTGTCGATGAAAATGTGATATTTGTTAATTTATTTCTTTCTTGGTTTCAATCAACCAGAACGGGTTCCAAAGGATTCTTACCAATGAAATAAATTTGCAGGTTATTTTTTTCTATGCCTATGTTTTTTTATCGCTTTGATGCGGCAAACGAGCAAGCAAGTCACCTGATGGTAAGTGATTACTGCCGCCCATGAACATTCGAAAGGCTTGAACCATGTATAGATATGATGTCTAATAAGATGGTAGACTTATTTCTTTCATGCACAGAGCTTTAAATTATATTCTCCTGAAATTACATTTTACAAACACAAATTACAAGGCATTTTTACAACACGCATAAAACTTTCGTTCCACTCCAGCAGAGCTGATCAGAATTAAGTAGAAACAAGTGGAGCAGAACGGAGATGTGTGGAAATCGCTTAAACGCATAGATTCATCACATCTATGACGAGACAGGTCAGTCTTCAATTTACAGCAGTTCAATGCTAACTGCTGGACATAAGCTTCCTGTAATGTGCGCCATTTCACCCTGTCCTGTCGCATTCAGCATCTGCAAGCCACCTATTGCAAATCGTCACTCTACCTAGCTAGAGAGCGTCCTACGCTTGCCAAAACGCGATGAGATAGATATCCAATATAATTGGTCGAGTTCATCTGACCGCTTCAGAAATACAGTCTATTAATCATGTTTGAGTGGTAGAATCAGTGCAATTATTAGTATCCATGTTTGTTTATCTAGCCAAACGAAACGAAACTAATATCTAAGTTTAAAATTAGGAGAAGTTGCTACTTACATAGACGCCATTTAGTAACGTTTTGTTCGAAGATGCCTTGAAGATACCTTCTGGATAAATCCGATCACGAACTCCTAACTTTTAAAAACAACTTTTTATCATAACTAATAGAAGGTAGTCATTAAAACAATCACTGAGCGGACGACTGACGCCTCTGTCCGTCCTGTGACAATGAACCCTTTAAAGTCTTCGAATCGTCGGGAAATTACAATTTAATATGAATACTAAAAAACGCTATATAATCCATAGAAAATAGTTTTAAATACATCCACACACAAACTAGATAGGTAGGCAGAGGTGCAACAAGGACACCCACGTTTCGCCTTGCATTTTCCGTTATTCAATGTGATGATTCCTACACTCCCTAATTTGTTTTTCTTTTTATAATGTTTATATTTTTTTGCTTCGTTTAATTTTTGTTTTATATTTTTATTTCTCGTTATTATATTATCATTGTTAGTAGTTTTCTTTCTTTCATAGGAGTGAGTCTATTGCCATATCAGGCGGTCATCGTTTTATTTCAATAAATACCTAAGTTATTATAAATATATTTTACATGAGCCTTGCTAGACGACTATAATTCGTTAAAGCATTAAGTATGGTTGGTTAGTTAGTACGACTGTCTTATAAAAAAACCGGCGTGAATAAATGACATTGCTCGATTCTATGAGATTCAAACCCTGGTGGTTCTTGGTAGGTATTCGTATCTGTCTGGAACAACGTAAGGGACACAAATGGAAAATTCTTCATTATTTCGTATTTAACTTGTGTATTTATCGATTTGATAAGGCCGGCATTATTGTGACGAAACTCCATTGAAATTACCTGATCGTACAATATCCTTTCTCGTGTAGGTAAGTGTAATAATAATAATATTGAAGATGACATCAAAATACCGACATAAATTCACGCCTTTTTCTCGGAAAGGCTAGACACAGTTGCTGCCAAAACACTTTTTTTTTTTTCTGTTTATTTAAAGAGTTTATTCGCTTAGCGAATATGCCACCCTTATACAAAATTAATCACTATATAACGTAATATCTAATTCTATCACTAAATTAATATTAATTACACATTTCTAGATTTTATACCATGTTTTATCATGCATAGAAGGGGCGAGATCGCGTCAGATAAAGGAGAAGCCAAAATAGAATTGCAGGCCCCAATTCCTAACAGTTTAATTTTACTTCTCATACTTTCTGTCAAAGTGCATTCCATAAGTATATGATAAACGTCTTCTGGAACTTTGCATGTGTTACAATCAGGTGTATTAGATTTATCATTTACCCATTAGGAATGCAAACTTATTGAGAGGAATGTGTCCAGTTCGGAGACGCATAATGAGTACAATATCTTCTCTGGATAGAAAACAATTACTAAACCAAGAAATATTCAGGGGATGTGGTTGGATCGTTCTGTACCAAATACCCTTTTCTCGGGACCTTAAATCAAAATATTCCTTCCACATATTTATACAAGAACGTTTGATAAGAGGGAAACAATCTGTGTAGTAAGGGTTCACAAGATATATAATGCCATCATTAATTGCTTCTCTAGCTAACACATCTGCTTTTTCATTGCCTCGGATACCCACGTGAGAAGGTATCCACTGCAACTTAACAATTTTATTTTTGGTTTTGAGGTTTAGAATTGATTTTATGATACTGTAGGCTATCGGCGTACCTCGAACATTCGAGGTGCAGCGAGCCAAGTGTAAAAGAGAACTCTTGGAATCAGTAAAGATTACAAACTTATCTGCATCAACAGAATCAATATATGCTAATGCTTCCGAAATCGCAATCAGTTCTGCATACATAATAGAAATTCGTGATGAAATTTTGAATTTTACGTGGATATCTAGTCTATCATCATAAAAAGCGGCGCCAATATTATCTTCCTCTAATTTAGAACCATCAGTATATATTGTGTAAAAGTTAGAATTTATATAATTATTTATTGTTAGTGAACATTCCAAGAGGTCATGAGAGCTAAAAACTCTTTTAGGTTTATCAATTGAATCAATTCTAAACATCAGAATATTATCCAAATTAATATTTGAGACCCATGTGTTTAAAGAAAACATTTCCATCGTGGCTGAGGTATGCATTTTAATATCTTTTAAAGTATCATGGGACAAAACAAGTAGTGGTCGTTTTTTGTTGGACCAATATTGGGTGCTGTGACATAGGTTGTAAAGATGTTCCAGTACATTTATAATATATAAGTCAAGAGATTTAGCTTTTAACCAAAATTTACCGGCTAAATAACATCTGCGAATATCTAGAGGTGGAAGGCCTAATTCAGATTCCATAGTGTGAATTGGTGTTGTTTTTATAAAACCGCCAATGACCCGCATGCATTGGTTTTGAATTTTGCTCAACTTGAATAGGTGTGTCTTAGCACTATTGTCAAAAAGGAAACTGCCATAATCTAATCGACTGCGTATTATTGAAACATACAGGCGTCTTAGATGTTTGGGATGAACACCCCAGCCAGGACCTGATAACACTTTAAAAATATTTATATACTTTAATACCTTATCATGTGTATTATTAATATGTTTTTTCCAATTTAAGGAGCGATCCAACCACATCCCTAAATACTTATAACTATCGACTAATTGTAAAGGAGTAGAATAAATTTGAAGTTCAAATGGAGAATTGAATATTTTACTACATTTAGAGAATATGCACACTTTACTCTTAACTGGTGAGAGTTCAAGGCCAAGTTCACTTAGTAAATTGGTTAAAATATTCAAAGCAGACTGAAGTTTCCAACAGATATTACTGATATTATTTGATGTAGCAAAGATCACAAAATCATCAGCGTACTGCGAAATGTACACATCTTGGCTAATCCTTTTACATATATCCATGGTTACAACATTGAAAAGTAATGGAGATAACGGATCTCCTTGAGCTAATCCTGTTCCAGTTCTTCTATATATATTAATATTTTGCTAATTTATAATTAAATGTCTGTCGTGTAAAAAGTTGTATATATAATTACAAATGTTTGACCCTAAACCTAATTGATCTAACTTTCTGGCTAATACATGAATGTCAACATTATTGTAGGCGTTGTTAATGTCAACGAAGCAGCAAACTGTATGAAGGCGATTAGCGAATCCAGTCTGCACTTTAGACACTAAATAAGTTAGATTTTCTAAACAAGATCTTGATTTTCTAAACCCTATAGTGTATTGTGAAAATAACATTATTTTTCTCAACATACCATTCTAAACGTTTGTTTATAATAGAATGCAGAATTTTGCAAACGCAAGATAATAATGATATAGGTCTAAGTGATGGAGTCGAACTTGCATCATGATTTGCCTTAGGTATGGGGATAATAAGAATTTTTCGCCATTGCTGTGGAACAAAACCAGAAGTCAAGATTTGGTTATATAACCAGACCAATATATTTATTCCACTCTTGGGAAGGTTTTTTAACATGGAAAAAGAAATCCTATCATTACCCGGTTTTAATTAGTCTGTGTTTTTCAAACATTTAATAATTTCTTGTTCTGAAATAGATGTATCCAATAAAAAATTAGAAGAACTGAAAACAGGATAATTATTTGTAACATACATAGGCGCGAGGTTTTTTATTAAATTTTCACAATTTGCAGTGTCTATAAAAGGTTTCGGGAATCTTACTTTTTTTTTCATTTATTATTATATTTAAGAGTAATAACAAAAAAATACAATTTGTCTCACAAAACCAATTTCTTGGTTTGTCTGTGAGTACATAGTGGTGTTTTACATATATTGCTAGTTGCTAGTGCCTAATTATAATGTTGACAGCAGATACTTTTTGATAATTTTAATGTTAGTTTTTTTTTTATTAATTCGTGCTGCGATTTCGGAGGGGAGACCATTTACCAAGTAGGGTAATCGCTTACGTAGTGTCCTGTCTCCGTAGTAATTGTGGACCCTTGGTACAACGTATCTCCCTGCCGATACCGCTCGGGTTGACTTATTGTGTTGCAGCGGTACCAACAGCTCTCCACAACTATGGTTATTCGTAATCAACAGAAGCTTGTGTTTTAATTTGGCAGGTAGTATGTTACATATTTTAAATAACTTATAATAATTTTCTTTACATTTATTTTTGGTTTTATTGGTTACGAGTAGTTTTAAAAATCTGATTTGTAATGATTCAATTTTGTTTATGTATGATTTGAATGTTAAACCATAGCTGTCGAGAGCATATGATACTACTGATTCTACTAATGACATGTACATACATTTGAGTATTTTGAGAGGAACTTTATGTCTTAAATGATAAAATTTGCCTAATAAAATTCTTAATTTGTTGCAAACATAATTGACATGATGAGACCAAGAAAATAATTCATCCACCTTTACACCTAAATAAGTTACACAGGGTACAATTTCAATTATCTCACAGTTACAGTTTATTGGATTATGGACACAATCAAATGTGTGAGTTATGATAGAACATGACGATTTCGAGATTTTACAGTGAGGTGACCTTATTATTAACATTTTTGTCTTTTGGGCATTGAGTGATATTCCATTGTCGTGAGACCATTTAACAATGCTATCGACATCCTGTTGCACGAGACTGCACATCTCTTCTAGATTAGTTCCTGCTAGGGTTGCGCATAGATCGTCTGCGAACATATATGTTGTACAGTGTTTTATAACATTACATAAAGTGTTAACGTGCATGAGGTAACACACAGGGCCACAACCAGAGCCCTGTGGCACCCCACAGTTAGCACGGTGCGGTGTGCTCAGCCTGTCACAGACCCCAACACTGTAAGTGCGTCGAGCCAAGTAGTCGCGGAACCATTGGTTTAGCGGCCACCCGATGCCACATTCTTCCATAGCTTTAAGTAATGTCTCGTGCTCCAGGGTGTCGAAAGCCTTTTTAAAGTCAAAGAAAACGGCTATAACCACATTTTTATTGTTTAAATGTTCATTGATATCATTAGTAAATTTGGCTATTAATGATGTTGTACTTTTCCCACTTTGAAACCCATATTGACTTTCAGTTATAACATCGTTCGATCTCAAATAAGTATTAACTTTGTTTACAATACATTTTTCTACAATTTTGTCTATACTAGATAAAATAGCTATTGGTCTGTAATTGGTAAATTTATGTCTATCTCCCTTTTTATGTATTGGTCTTACTATGGCTTTTTTAAGTTTGTCAGGAAAAATTTGTTTGGATACACTAAGATTAACTAGATGAGTCATTACTGGGCTTATTTTATCGGCGATTAATTTTATATCACTCATACGAATTAAATCTGCACCTGGCGACTTTCTACTCGACATGTTTTGTATTACCTTGGCGACATCATCATTACTGATTGGATCCCATGTCATCTGTTTATTAATATTTTTTACATAACTGCATCTATCTAGCCATTTTTCACTGCATTTGTGTCTAATCTGTTCAATTTCATATTCAAAAGAGGACTTGTTTTATCCATACTTGTTTTATCCATCTCATCTGCCTCCACATTTCACTAGAAGAAGTGACATTGTCTATTCCAGAACAAAATTTTTGCCATGAATCTCTTTTGGCTCTACGGAGAAGCCTTTGGGAATTACTGATCTCTTTCTTTAACACATTTAAATTATCTGGTGTCGGATTGCGTCTAAATATGCCCAAAGCCCGTCTTCGTTTAGCTACAGCCTGGGATAATTCAGGATTCCAATACTGTTTAGGAACAAACTTGTTTGAAGGATTATAATCCAGTTTGATATACGGAATATATTTGTTAGCGGCATTATTTATCACGGATTCAAAATTATTATAAACTTCTTGTATGTCATCTCCTGACTTAATGAAATTATTAAATATATTCTCTAAGTATTGTCGATATAAGTCCCATTTCGCCTTTTTAAAGTTTCTCTTGTTTATAGCTATATCGAAAGGACATGATGCTGTAGTGATTTTGATCATAACATGGTCTTCATTCGTTTATTATACTCCACTTATATTTTATTGCAATATCAGAAGTACATATAGCTACATCTGGTGAAGATGTTTGCAGAACACTATTTACCATCTTAATTCTTGTAGGATCACCAGTGTTAAGAGTAATCTATATATATAAAAGAGGAACCTGACTGACTGACTGACGTATCAACGCACAGCCGAAACTACTGGAACTAAGAACGTGAAATTTTCCACAGGAGTTCCTATTGTGACGTAGGTGAGCACTAAGAAGGGATTTTTGGAAATTCAACCCCTAAGGGGGTGAAAAGGGCAAAAAACTGTTGTATGGAAAATCGAAACCATTAAAGCTACAATTGTCAAACTTTGCATTTTCGTTAATCAATCAAAAACCAAAATAACTGCATACTTTATTTTTTTTAAATTAACCCTAAAGTGGTAAATAAGGGTTGAAATTTTGTAGAACCGAACTGTCTAATCAACGCACAGCCGAAACTGCTAGAGCTAGAAACGTGAAATTTTACACAGGGATTCCTATTGTGACGTATGATAGTACTAAGAAGGGATTTTAAGATATTCCTCCCCCAAGGGGGTGAAAAGGGTAAAAAACGATTGTATGGAAAATTGATACCGTTAAAGCCACAGTTAGCAAACTTTGCACTTTTGTAAATAAATCAAAAACAAACATAGCTGCATACTTTATTGTTCTAAAATTAACCCTAAAGTGGAAAGGGTTGAAATTTTGTCTTCAAATTTTTCTGTCGCATCAATGTACAGCTGAAACTACTGAAGTTAGAAACTTGAAATTTTACACGGGGCTTCTTATCATAATGTAAAGCAGCGCTAATGAAGGATTTACTGAAATTCAATCCCTAAAGGAGTGAAAAGGGTGATATTGTGTAGTATGGAAAAACGAACCGTGAAAGGTACAGATTTCAAACTTGGCAGTTTAGGTAGTCGATCAAAAACAAAAATAACTTCTTACTTTTTTGTCTTAAATTAGCCTCAAAGGGCCTAAAATAAGGGTTGTAATTTTGTATGCAAAATCGAAACCGCTGTTATTGGTACGAAAATTCGTATTTTAGCTACCTATTATAAACAAGAAATTGGCGTGCACTAATTTTGGAAAAATGACATGAAGGGGATAAAATTTTATAAAAAGTATTTAGGGTTCCGTGGGTGCAAAAAAACCCTTAAAAATTGAGCTTGATGGTATAATTCAAGAACTGGGTAAGGAAAGTAATATTTTAATTTTTACTAATTTTGTACGTTGTTCATGAGTAAGAGTAAGAATTTAACATTTACGGGAGGGGTCAGGGAAAAAGAAGGAATGGATGGAAGGTTGTGTTGGAATATCGGGCATAAGCAACTTTCATTTTAAATATCCATAAATGGGTTTCGCACAAATAATACTCATAAGTAAAATTGTGCGTAGCTCTGGGATTATAAATTTTAGAGGGAGGAATTTATTATGTTTAATAGTATTTACTTATTATAGATAAATAATGACCAATTGAAGATTTTGGATTTTTATGTTTTAAGTGGAGTTAAAGCGGGAAATCGTTGTTGATAAAGTAAGTAATATAAATAGCCACATAATTTGCCCAACAGGATGCTACCTAATAAATAGTGATGTAAATCGGAGTTTTAGAATTTTATCAGTGTTAGGGGAGACATGAGGACGTAATATAAAACATATTGTAAATAAAGTTAATAACGCAGACGAAGTTGCGGGCAAAAGCTAGTTAAATTATAATTCAGTAGCGAATCAAATATTTGGTTTCCCCTCATATCACTTTTGTGTGACCAGCTAGGATGATGTCCATTAAGGTCACCTAGAATTAGAGTTTTAGAATCTACTAAACTAAAAATATCATCCCAGTCTTGTTGAGAAGTTTTTTTTAAGAAGTTTAACTTTCTCCAAACTGCTACAGTTGGCAATGTTCACTTTTATAATCTCGATTCCAGTATTACGACTCTGAATGGGATATCTTTGAGTTCTAAGCGAGGTATGTGTTAAGATTGCTACTCCTCCATATCCATCCTCTCGGTCTTGACGATAAATATTATACCCAGTAATTCTTAACTCAGTATTTTTATTAAGCCAAGTTTCAGCCAAAGCAGCAATGTGTACTTTTTCTATATTTAATAGATTTTCAAATAAAGATAACTTATTATTAATGCTTTGAGAATTCCATTGTATGATGTTTATATTAATCTGCTTTTTATTATGATCCATAATGGAGTGTTAATAAAGATTTAAGCCACGGTAACTCTGAAATGTATTTGACGATCCAAGATGATATATGGTCAGTGACTATTTTCCAAATATTTTTAATTATATCTATTATCGATGTCGATTCTTTTTTCTCACTGATTACACTTATAATTTTTTCTAGTAGTTTAATGAATTCATTACCTTTTTTATCCCTCTTTGTAAATTGTCTCGTGTTTTCATCAGGAATTTCCTCCATTTTATTCGAATCTCCTTCTGTATCTGAACAATAACATTCCCAGTCAAATTCAACATTATCGTTAATTTTAGTTTTATGTTTCTTCTTTCTTCTCTTCCTATTTCTTGTATTTGTGTTTTCTTCATTGTTCACATGTTCTGTTGGCTTTTCTTTGGATACTGATATATCTGCTATTGAATGTAATGAGGCACTCTGTGACATACCACGATCATTATTTTTATGTGGAGTAGAAAAATGTTGCGGCGCTAAGGTAGCTGTCCATTCCGGGGCTTCACTTGTAGGGGATATACGTGGAACATACATGGTAGTCGCTTTCCTATAAGTGCAGTTAAATTCAGACATTAATTGTCTGATTCTTTTTTCTTTTAGGTACACCGAACATGTTTTATTCAATGCTGTGTGATTACCCCCACAGTTGATACATTTATACGCTGTAGTATCACAATTTTCATGTTTCTGCCCGCATTTAAGACATTTAATTTTTGTAGAAGGACATGTCTTCTTAGTGTGCCCAAATTTCCAGCATCTGGAACATTGGGTGACAGGAAAGGTGTAGGCGTCAACTTTCACTCGAATTCCATGGAGGTATATGTAGGGAGGTAAATGTGACCCTTTGAAACAGAGCCGTATCGTCTCACTCTCTGTCCAACCGGATCCGTCATGATTTCTTCTATTTAATCGTTTTATAGAAAGCAAATCAGTCTCGCAAGTAATACTTTTTAACAAATCTTCCTCCGTGCAATCAAGCTCAACATTTTTAATAATTCCGTATGATATTCCAACCTCATAAGTTCGCTGTATATTCCAACCTTTATCTTTAAACTCTTTACATAATTCCAATTCATCGATAGTTGATTCTTTTTCCAAATCAATATGAATTTTATATGGATTAATGTATTTAATTTTCAAAATTCCCGTTATTTTATTAGATGCCAGTAATTTTGCCATTGCAAATTGTTTTGGTAGTGCTTCCTTGGATGACACACTGACCTGTATTTTATCCTCAGCTTCGCTTCTCTGACTTCGTGCTGCACGCTTTCCTGATCTGGAAACTAACGTCCATACCTCATTTTGATCTCGTTCTCTTCGTCGTTTATAGCTTATTCTAGGAGTATCTATATCCATATTTATTGGGGTTTGTGTACCGTCCTCTTGTGTTGTAAAATCCTCCATGCTTGTATTTATTACATCGGATATTTCTCGGTTTCTTAACATTGTGTACGCAGGTAGCCGGGCGCGGCGACCCACGCACACATGTTCACTCGTAAACAAAAGATGTTATCGCAATTGAACTGATCGGTTAATGAACACAGTAAAAAACACGTCTTACTCGGTCCGCTTCCGATTAGAACTGCCAAAACACTTGCCTTTCTCCTTGCAAGTTCCGTCCGTGGGACGGATGATAGAGGCGAGCCTATCGCCATATCGGGCACAAATTCCTGACTCATGGCTGTGAAGACTACGATCGAAAACGAAGCCGGATCGTTTTAGTGACTCCAAACACAATGCAACTATTATATTTACTATATTTTTTGTGAATTTTTATTTATCATTATGTTTGGATGGGAAATCCATAGCTCATGCTAAAAAATAATTTATACCCTTGCATATCACAGCGACTTTAAAAATAAAAGGGTGTACACGATTATTTTAGAAAAAATCTATGTATTTACCAATCTAAATAGGTTGATAGGAAAAAGTAAAAAAAAAATCGGCAGTGTTTTTGAAAGAAAAAAAATTATTTCCATTGTGCCACTAAAACTACTTTTTTAGCCCGGCTATGTTTTCAGTAACAGTTTTGATATACCCTGTATGAATAGAACAATCCGATATTAATTTGCCAGACCCGGGATTCGAAACCTAGACCTCGACCAGCGTAATCTTACCGTAGCACAACTACGCCACGAGGCATCAAAATACCAACTCAATTAAAGAGAAAACAGTTTACAAAATATTCAAACGAATATCAGCGTAATTGGTTTTGAACGTACATCATGGGTGACCTTGGCGCATGGTTGGCGGCGCGCCAAAATTGTTTGGCGTTTAAATCGATGCAGCCTAGCGCAACCTGGATCAATACGATGCATCTGACTCATGAATGGCAAAGCTCTATGCAACGTGTAACATTCACACTTATAAAAAAGACTTAACGCAGTTTTCAATTGCCGTTAATATGAGCTCAAAAACGTTATTCATAGACGTCAAAAATCACTAATCAGCCTATTATCTTTAAAATGGCTGAGACCCTTGTTTAAGCCCCAAATTTTAAGCAGAAAAATGGCGGGTGTCTTGCAACTGAACGTTTGGTATAAGTGAATGATTATTTCTATGAAGAGGCAATATTAGCTAAATACTGGTGGTAGGTCTCTTATATGTGAGAGGCCATCTGGGTAGTTACCACTGAAATGTCTATTTCTCCCGCCAAACAGCAGTTTAAATATACTCTTGGGTTTCGAATTGAAGGACATTGAAACCAGAGTAACTACTGGGTATATTGAGACTTTACATCTTAATATATCTCAGTATGGCAAGCGCAGTGTAATGCCGAGCTTGGGAATTAATGGTGTTGTTTGATTTTGCTACTATCCATGAGCGATCGTATCGCTTACCATCAGATGAATGACATGCTCGTCTCGCCATTCATAACAATAAAAAAAATATTTTATTAAAAGTGTTTAGATCGTTTCAGTAACTTACTAACTTGGTGATCGTGCTATATAAGAATGTATGTACATATAATTAAAATACAAGTGTTATACAATTATTCTCGGTTGTAGATCGGTTGATCTTTAGTACATGATTAAATGATTATGGCCGGACACAGCACAAGACACACAAGATTACATGAATACACGGTTGATTCTTAGTTATTATGTATGGGAGGGAAATTGAGGGATTATGGCGCCTTTCTGAGGAGATTGTGGGTTAATTTAGTTATTTACATGGTTATATACATATTAAGTGTATATACATATTAAGCAATAGTCGACGGCATTGCTGTCTCGTATTGGTATATGGCAAGCTTCGAATGGCAAGGCTCAATACTCCTTTCCTTCTCCCATCTTATTTTTTAATTCAATTTGACTCATTTTTTTAAGAGCCTTGTAAACAATCCAAGTGTTACAAAACATAATTATAGAACACAGCATTTTCGCAACTTATCATGAGGTTTAATTTTTAATAATGTATTTTTAAAACCTAATAAAGACATTACTGTGCTCATATGTCAACGGTGCATTTTAATCATCATAAATGTTAGTGTAAAGTACTTATATTCGAATGTGTTTTAATAATAAATTAATTCCATATCTGTCAGTCTTATTCTAAAAACAGGTACAGAAACAGGTCTGTACTGCACGGTGTGAAAATAATTTACAAATAGCTCTAGGTATAGTATAGTTAAACAATAATTAAGTTAAGTAAAACTTCAGTATACATGTTGCAATATCAACAAACATTGTATTATTATCTAAGTGTTTGAATAAATAAATAAAAAATAGAACTTGGGAGAGCCACGTTGTTGTCAGTCATGACTCAGCACGAATGGGCAGACTCGTCCGAGACGGTACCACTGTCTCACAGGAGATCAACGTGGAGCAACAGCTTGGCTGTCGCGTTTCATTCGGTGAGTGAGAGCGCCGGATTCCCAATACCCCTTCTCTTTTCCCATCATTTTTTATTCCCACTCCCCTCCCGATTTGATGGTCCGGCAACACATCCGTGATCCAAGCGTTGTGGATGTTCATAGGCGGTAGTGATCATCTACTATCAGGTAACCTGTTTGCTCGTTTTCCGGAACTATGCAATCAAATAAATTAAATTAAAAAACAAAAGAATTATATCCCCTTATCACATCGCGGGAAGAAATTGTCAAGGCGAAACGTGAATGTCCTTTTAGCACCTCTGCCAACCCCTTCTGGAAAAAAGGTATGAGTTAAGGTTATTTATTTGTTGGTAAGAATTTGAATGATATCATAAATAGTGCATCATTCGGATACTTGCCAAATCTTGCCGCAAATATGGGAAAAGTATGTGGGATCTTGACCTAGAAATAAAAGATTGGATCGTTTTTTGGCTAGCGTTAAACTAATTTGATAGGCATTTTTATAATTTTCTTAAGAAAATATACTAATGCATAAACTAAGTACACCATCACAAGCGTAATTTGGGTCTTGGGTGTTAAATGTATTTATTAGATCACAAAAAAAATTGAAGAGAAGTGACTAGGACTATATTGTAGACTATATGCTAGGTTAGTATATCATCATCATCATCAGCCTATTCGCGTCCACTGCTGGACATAGGCCTCTCCTATGGCACGCCACTGGGCTCGATCTTCAGCCCAACGTCTCATACCGCTACCAGCCATCTTTCGGATATCATCACTCCACCTCGTTGGAGGGCGTCCTACACTACGCTTGCCGAGGCGCGGTCTGCACTCGAGAACACGTCTACCCCAATGGTTGTCGGCTCTCCGACAAATATAGTTAGTATATATCATCCATCTTTTATGGACGCGTGGAGAAAATTGGAACTACAAATAAAATGAGTAAAATCAATTATTTAACGCATTGGTTCAGGTAAGTTTTTTATAATATAATCAAATGCATTTATATTGTTTTTACATGTACACTATAATAAAATGTGAAGAGAGCTTTTGCCAGAAGATCTTAAACGTCCTGATTGAAAGGATGAAAGGATAATTAGCCGTCCATTGTCATTAGTAGGGTACTAGAATACTAAACTGATCACCAGGCTTGTTATGGGAAGCTGTAATCTTCTCTCCACGCGATTCTTTCCGTTGCCATCATATGGCAAGGAATTATGTTAAATTTTGCGATAGTCAAAAAACTACCAAAAAATTAATATAATCTCATATTGAAATTAATGAAAAATGATAGAAATAGATACAGGCAGTAAAAAAATATTTATAAAAATAATAATGTGTAAATAAATCAAACAAATGTACCACAAAAGCAGATTTTTTTTAAATGAAATTAAGCTATTCAAAGACTTAAATGTTTTAATTGCAGAACTTCTGAATAAAATATTTATATTCAAAGTAGTTTCTAAACAATAGATATATTTTACTGAAATCTCGCTAGTTCAAGGCGGTTTTAACTAGTTAGTACTGCCGGTACCGGTTCAAACTAGTTTGGACCGTTGTAGCTATGATACATGATTGGTGCAAATGCGGAAGTTAGTTCAATAACTTTAAAAACTATATTTTAGTGTTTGTGATATTTAAACAAATGAAGAAAAATGGTGAATAATTCTGATTCTGCAAGTTTTCCAAAACGATTGGGACAAAATGCGATATCTGCCAACCCACAGAGTATAAAGATATCTAATTAGTTAAATTGTCCAACTTGTATCGAGTATGTGAAAAAGTACTGGCAACTAGAACTGATTTTTTTTATTTGTGTGGGTACCACCTCAATCTCTCCCGCCAAACAGCCGTGTAAGTGCACTGTTGTGTTCTGGTTTGAAGGACATTGCAGTCAGAATAACTAATGGACATATTGAGACTTCACATCTTATGTCTGTAATTCCATGCATTGCTTTGTAATTCACTGTGTTTGGTTTTGCTACTGTCCATGAACAATGAATGATGATGAAGTGGTGAAGCAGCTTCGAAGAGGTGCAAACCATATACTTAAATAGGCAATGGATTGAATTCCCAAAGGAAAGCGTTAGCGAGGACGTCCCAAACAAATCTGGCGACGCACTGAAATCGACGAAGCCAAAAGTGTCGCAAAGTATTGGAGCAACATCAAAAACGCAGCCAGCTCAAGACCCATCCAAGATACGTAGGACCTGAATAATGTGTACGTATCCCTAATTGACTAATTACTAACGAATTATCTTTTTTTTTGTTATGTTATAAAAGATAAATTATTTAATTAAAGACAAAAATAACACAACGGCTTCAATCAAATATACAATTTGATCATAATGGTGATACTGTAAATGTAAAGCATAACCGATCGTACGTACTACGTAGGTAGCAATACGGAATTCCTAATATTGATTTATGCGAATGCGTATGCCAAATGCAAAATCATAAATGACGGATATATTCGACGGATTCCGATGTTGATATTCTAAACAATCGTGGCGTGTATAAATTTAGAACAAATCTGTGAAAGTGGAATTCACGTTGATTCAAATCCCAAATGATTTGATCAAGAAAATAAAACAATTATTATTGTGTCTAATTTCGGGATAGTTCTTTAAATAGCGGTCAACTTTGATTATTAATAATTTAGTTATTTGCAGGCTTACATAAACGGTTAGTTAGCGGCGCAATTAGACGCTGGCTGTGAAACGTGGGACCGCGGGTTCGATTCCCGCATTGTGACAAATATTTGTGGGATCCACATGTATTTGTTTCGGGTCTGTGTGTTTGTGAGACCGAAAAGTCTTTCGTAGTTCCTGATACAATCTGCGAACAAAACATAAAATATGATGATAATTACTATATTTTATAAAAATATGACGTCCGGGATAATAAAGAAAAACGTTCAAGGCCATATTATAAAAAAATCAATAATGAATCGTAAGCAGTATCGGTATCGGGATCAGCAATATTTTGCCGATACAATGAATGGACATTTTCCTTTGTGTCACGTTCTTTTAGACTCGTTAAGATTAATCAGTAGAAGCGGCGAGGAGGGTGCAAAAGATTTCTGTTTAAGTAAACTACAGTACTAAGTAGCCCGCATGCAAGAATCGTTTACACTAGTCGATGAGGCACGCATGCGGATACAATGAAATGGTTTATTTCTATAAAAATGATGTTAGCGATTTATAAACCAATATAAATGAGACGTTTCTAAGTTCTGGCAGATAAAGACAATGAATTTAAAATAAAACAAATAAAAATATGCGTGAACGTTTGTGAAATGTACATTTTACATGTTCATGGATCGCTTAGTAACATTAATAAGACGTTAAACGGAATGAGGCTGTTCTGTGAACTTCGCGATATTTCAGAAACAGGCTTTCTCACTGTGTATTTTTTATCAGTGATTCGTATCTAATTCTGTTCACGTCAATTTATTGCGTTTAAATGCATTATAGAATGTTAAAAATCGCTATAATCTTGTTCTTCCCATAATAGATCCACACAAATTTTTGTTTATAAAATAATAGTTTGGTCACCTAGGCCCAAATCAAAATCATTGCGAGTTATTTTTTGGTACACAATCAAACAGTAAAATAATTAGCCCGCGCTATTTGCAATTTAAAGACTTTTCTGGGATATAAAACTCAGAAGAGTTCAAGAGACAACATGCCGAATGGTGATAGATAACTAGCGCCATATTTATACTGGCCTGTTGAAATAAAAATAATTTATTGAATCCATTAAAATGTTCAACAGTCATTCTTTGTTCTACCACTTGGTTCGGGAAGCGGTTTTCACTAGAAAATAATGTTCAATTGCTTTGTTAAGTATGAAATTAAATTATATGTAATTTTTTTCTATCTATAGTTAACTATTTATCAAGAAAATACTTCGATTAGTTTAAAATGGAATAAATACTAAATGAATACATCTAACAGTCACATACATAGTTCTAACCCCACATTAAGAACAATTAAGTCTTCTATCATGGATATCAGCAACTACAAGAGACTTCGGTCTCACAAACATTTGTCTCGGTGTGGGGTTCGAACCCGCGGCCTTTCGTTTCACAGTGGACTTCTAACCAAGTCAGTCACGGAGGCTGTCGAAATGGTATTAAAAAAAACTCAATTTTCATACATTTTTTTATATTTCATGCTCACATTCAGAACATACAGAAAATCTCTGACAAATTATTATTTACAGTTATCATTATTCTATACTTTTCACGAATAAAATCGTAAGATTTCCATAAAAAATATTTTTTTTCAAATTATATTTTTTAACCGTATCCAAATTGTTAACAAATATATTTTACGGTGGTATTCAAAAGTTTAAATTATATTATAATATTACATACATACATAAACTTACGCCTTTCTCACAGAAGGGGTGGACAGAGGGCACCCACATTACGTCTTGAGTGTTCCGTCCCTCTATGTAATAGGGGGTGAGCCTATCGCCACATCGAGCACAAATTCCTAATTTCGGGCTGATAATGAATACAACAAAATCCAATACCACTTTGCCCGACCCGGGATTCGAACCCGAGACGTTAGCTTTGCAATCATTGATATTATTACAATAAGGAAAAATATAAAGAAGTAAGTAAATCGTTTTTCAACGATATCAAATCAATGCAACTCTAGAGCACACTTTTGTTATTTCAAACTTTTATAAACTGGAATTAGCACACATATCTTCGCTAAAACTTGCAATTCCCTCGTTTTAATGTGGCCAGAGACCTAAACTACTTACAAAGGGACAAAATCTAGTAATTTCTAAACGAAAAATTCTAGTTATTATATTTTAAATGCGGTGAAAATAATCATGGTGAGAAAACCTACGTGCCTATATATTCTAAGATTTGAAAGTATGTGAAATCTATTAACGTTATATAACACTATATTTATATCAGCCCATATACGTATTAGGTTCGAAACATACTACAAACGTGCCACGCGTGTTGTATATAAATTCCGCCAACCCGCACTAGGCCAACGTAATGGACTATATGGCCTAACCCCCCACAATCGTATTTTGGTTGTAGAGAAGGCCCGTGCCCTACAATGGGACGTGTATGGGCTGCTACAGATACAGATAAATAAATAGCAAAATATTTCCATTATTTTAATGCTTTCTTTTTAATTGACATAAGCAAAAATATATTCAAAATACTTAAAGAAAAATCAAATGTTGGCTAAAACTAGTTTAATTACTACGTTATTTATATGATCGCACTCACAAAATTGACTACAGAACATCACTATCGCTCACTACGTTATCGATAAACCTAATTCATTCAATCACAACTCTAATTACTTTTTTATTTTAATAAAGACATGTTTTGGCAATTTTTATAGAAAAATACTCTTTTTTATCCTAACAATTAATATTATTATTGTAAAAAGCAATGTTCAAAAGATTTCGAGATGACATAAGGTTGTTTAATTTTGTTAATTAAATGTTATACGTGGTAAAGTACTATAGTTTTCTAAAATGTGTTTGTGAGATTTTCTTAATTACTATATTTACTGTATTTTATATATTTCATTGCGATTATGTACTAAAATAAGATATATACACCACATACATAAGGGCTACAGAATGGATTAATGCAAATTACATGGTTAAATTCTAAAGTAATAAAATCAAAAGCGTCGTAAATCAAATACCAAAAGTATTAAAAATAAAAATAAAATCTCAACGTTAATTTAAATAGTCTGGACGTAGTTTAGCAATCTGTATTCAATCCATAATATTGTCAGTCAGCCGAAAAACCGGTAAATAGCAAACGATAGACAAAGTTACTTATTATTTACTTTTGACTTGAAGTGCATTTATTCTTGAAAAACTCAATGCCTATAAAGAAAATTGAAATCAATCGATCAAAATTCAGAACTTAACACATTTTATTTTATTAATACGAATATAAATTTTATAATATTCGAGAGACTAAGGTCTAGTGCCACCAGTTCCTGATAAAGTCCCTAATAACTATCTGGCACTCAACTGTCAGATAAAATACGAAATTCGGTTGCAAAAGTACTTAATTTTGGAATTTATCTTTTTTTTATTGCTATGAATGGCGGGACGAGCGTGCTGTTCACCTGATGGTAAGCGATACGACCGAGAAGGATAACACCGCACATGGACAATGGCAAAACCAAACAACACCTTTAATTACAAAGCAATGTGGCATTTCACTGCGCTCGCCATCCTGAGACATAAGATGTTTAGTCTCAATATGTCCTGTAGTTACTCTGACTACAATGTCCTTCACACCGAAACACTATAATGCATATACACTGCTATTTGGTGGGATAAATAGACATTGCGGTGGTACCTACCCACGCGGCCTTACATATGAGAGACCTACCACCAGTAAAGACAGATGAGTCCCAGATTGCTATCAGGGACTTTATCAGGAACTCGTGAATGTGGCCCTTATTAATTTATACCTACATAGGTCCGACAAACGAATAAATTTTCTCACCTGGTAATTAATTATCAGTAACGACGATAAACACTGACGATGCCTAGAGGTTATAGGCTCGTTGCACGCCTTCGAAAATGGATGGGAGGAGGAGGGAGAAATTGTGTTTTGTTAGTACTTTGACAACTATAGTTAGTTTTTTTGCTAAACTACATCTGTTTTAAAGGAGACACTTAAATCCCGATATCAGCTCTCACTCAAACTTGTTACTACCCTCAAATACAAACAAAAAAAATCATAAAAAAGTACAAAACACTACGGTCTTTTGGCGTCCGAATGCGTGGTTGTCATGGTGTTGACAAAATATTAGGAAAAAAATATCGTTTTCTTTCATATTATATTATATTGGACATGTTGACATTATGAAGAAATATCAAATAATGCGTTAAATAGAGAACAACTGTTCCCGATATTTTGGCAACAGCATGAAAACCACGCATTTACTCGCCAAAAGACCGTAGACAATCTATAACACAAAACTCATTTTTTTATTTTTCTAAGTCATCATTCATTACCCGAAAAAAAATTTTTTTATACTCTCCATATTATTAGATTTCAGTGTCTCCATTCAACATTTTGGATGCAACAAATACAAAAAAGATATACTGTTGTAAATTTTTATTTGACATAACTATCATAGATAGAAGTTTTTTCGTACAGTGGTTATATAATGGAATATATTACGTATAAACGCACGCACACACCCAATCTTTGGCACTTGCATTACTGAAAACTTTTTCTACGTGCGTATTACCAAATAGATATGTTATAGATTTACAATTATCATTATAGTTTGAGACTGTTCTTTAGTGTCCTGTATTTTGTTATTTCGGCTAACATTGGCCACTTTATCATCCATAAAATTAGCTTTTGATAATTGAGACTAGACAGAAAAAAATATAAATATACGATCACCGGGCCAGCGGCTTACAAAAGTATTTTCTTTTTTTTTGTCATAAGCATAGACTTAAAGTACATGTAGTGAGTTTTTAAATCTATCTCAAGCTGTAATGATCATTGTATAATAAATTAAGGTTTAAAGGCACACAGAGGTGAAATGGGACTGTATTTTTTTACATTGAAATGTAGACGTGATTCCGAACATCAACAAATCTAATCTACTTGCAAGAAGTTCTATAATATAGGATGCTTGAACACCCTGTATAAACACAAATGCTTTGTCTTTCCTTATTCACTTCTGTGCCCCATCATCATTCTCTATGGATACATAGTTCGTGTCTATTGGTATTTTTTATGTCATGTTATAAAATAAATAATATAATTGCTTATTAATATGATGTCGTGGAAGCGTAAAGGGGGATCTTACTTTGTGACATTATGAGTTACAAAATTGTATATGTTCTCAATTCGTCTTTAATTTTCTTACTACCCATGGTTAAATAATTGCTGCCTCATTTTATCATTTAGAAGATGATTCATGGATTTTAAAGACAATGTTTTGATGGTATTGTTGGCGTTTGTGTATAACTAACAAACAAACTTATACGCAGAAATGTACCCAATTGACTTCAATTTCTTACAAGAGGATATAATGGAAAAATAACTGAAGTTGTCTTATTTCTTATAGTTACTTTTGTATTTTAGACACAACATTTTAAAAATATAATATTTGCAATCAATATAAATTTTCAAAATTATCGATATGTCGAGACAAATTTTACAATCTATCAATTTTCTCATACAATAGACACGAACTTTACATTTAAAACAATAACTTCCGTTCCACAAATCATTTACCACCAGCCTCATACACTTTCTTTAAATAAGAAATTATTTTCCAGTTTATCAATTTTAAAAATGCCTGTATTTTCATCATCATCATTATCATCATCAGAAAGTCTACTAAAAATAGGCCTCTAGAATTTCCAGCGACTTCCTGTAACCTTCGTTAGTCCATATTTTATGGAATTATAATCCTAACATACAGATAAAATATAGAATTCCTTATGGATGGATACCCAGACTACACTACTCACCAAATTGACAATTTCGTAATAGTAAGGACTTTTTAACATATGAAGATGATAGTATGTCCATAAACAGGAGCAACAATCAGAGTTTAAGTCCTGCAAGACACTGCATTGAGCTGTCACCACAAGACATTAGTTAAGGCTTTTAATGCCCAGAAATTGACTACAATGTCCTTCAAATTGGAATTATTAAGACATAGCTTATTTGGGTATTTTAATTGAGAAGTATTTTTTAAGGAATAAAAAAGTGTTTTTCTATTGAAGTTTTAACACATTTATATGATATGCTAGAAAGTCTAAGTTCCTCCGAATCCGACATCTTACATTCACAATTTTTTAAATTTCACTTGAACATAAACAATTCACATCCATTAGGAAAACAATAAAATAAAAAATGTCTAAAAATGAATTTATAATCCAAAAAGTTCATCAACAGTCCATACCAAACTAAAAAAACACACGGATCAAACCGACATCATCGACAATCTACGCACAACACTAGCACTAGTCTCGCATAATAAATAATCGAAATCGATCACGTTTGTACTAACACGTCACTTCGTTGAGTCATCATCACGTTCGTTATCATCACACTGACTTATCACATCACGTCGGTTATCATCACATCACGTTACTTGTTGCCCTCGCCTTTGAGTGCGCGTTCGAGCACGGCCTTCGATGCTATTTCGACGGTGACAGTTTTGCTGATGGTGCACAGTTGACCCTGGTCTGTGACAGGGTTCTCTGCCAGGGATTCAGTCAGGATCCTCAGGGAAGAGACTTTGGCTCTCTGGTAGGCTGTCACTGTGTTCATACCTAGGAACCTGGAAATATATTGCTTTATGAGATTATGCTGGGATTAAATATATGAATGTATTATCTTATTTATCTGTCACGGAGTAGTATAGATGGCTGGAGATATGGATGTATTATGTTAGCAGTTGGTGTAGAAGTATATATCTCAGTTTTTAATGGTTTTTAATGCATGTACCTACTAACAACAATGATTGTACTAGTGTTATAAATAAAATAAAAAAAGTGTAGTGTGAAGTGTAGCAGTAGTGTAGTGTAGTGTAGCGTGCGGTACCTGAGCGCGATGTAGCAGACGAGCAGCGCGGCGCCGGCGGCCAGCACGCGCACCACGGAGGAGGTGAACAGCTGCACCAGTACCCACGCCGCCGCGCCCGCGCCCGCCATGCAGCACACCGCCGCGCCCGTGCGCACCCAGTGCACGCACGTGAACCCGCGCTCCCACTCCACCCTGCACCACGTCGTCATTAACATCATTTACATCATCATCATCATTACCAATATCCTCATCACTCTACATAACACAATGCACGTGAACCCGCTCTCCCACTTCACCCTGCACCACAGCATCATCATCATCATTATCAATGTCTTACCACAGTATTACAACATGCTTCATGATTTAACAACATGATTCATCGCCCTAGTAATAATGGACATGTGACCCCGTGCACCCACTAAATCACGCACACACAGCATTCAATCATCGTGATCACCATCATCTCCGGCATAGACAACGGTAAAGCAAGAGACTAATGTGATCATCTTAAAACATCATTAGCATGGACAACGGTAAAGCAAGGGACTTATGTATAACCTACACAATAAATAGAGGGTACGTAAATCCGCACTCCTATTGAACCCTGCGCCGTGTTCAAATCTACTTCACTATCATCATCACCATCATCACTCTAGGTAACACAAGGCACGTGCACATCATCATTATCGTCATCAACATCATTATCATAATCTTCAACAAATACATTTACTAAAAGAGAATGCAGAGGATGTTTTACTATGGGAAGAAATCCCCGAAATCTAAAAACAAAAACAACTGTTCCATATATTTTGCAAATTTAAACGTTTATTTTTGTATGAAACAGTTGATTCCCCATAATAAAAGTTGTTTATCATTATGAGTTTAGCATCTCCCTTTCAGCTTTTTATACACCTTTTATGACTAACCTTGTATATTAGTCATAAATAGGTTCCTAGGCGTAGTTGTTTATAAGAAACTTAGAAACTGACCTGTTTGTCTCCTGAACGATGTAGGGAGTGTTGCAAACTTTGCATTTCAGACCGTCAGGTGTAGTCGCGGCGCTCTGGAAACACAAAAATTAAATATTGATTATTCTTGTAGTTATAATACCATTTATGTACAAACTGGACTATATATATCTCTCTTTTTTATACTGCTGCAGCTGGTTAGAAAAGAAAATGGTAAAGTTCTATCATCTAACTAACCCCGGGCAGCTAAGAGATTTTCCCAACAATACATATCTTTACAAAGTTTATGATCCATCTTAGTCCAATCATCCAGTAGTACATTATGTACAAACACTTATCTTAGTCGAAATCATAATGCCGTCCGTACCTCAACAAGCCACCGGCTGAGGCAGTCGTGGTGCACGGCGGACACGTCGCCGGTGCAGCGGCACGGGCGGATGAGCGGCTCGGCGCGCGCGTTGTCATAACAGATCCAGCAGTCGCGAGAGGATCCCACGCTGCCCACCAGAGAGTCCGTCTCCACATTCTGTAAGGGATGGCAGGGTAGTTCGTTATTGTAGGGTGAAGGGTCATTCATATGGCATAGAAGTAGCTAAGGATGTAACAGGGATAACAGGGTAGTTCATTATTGTTGTATGAAGAGTCGTTCAAATGGCATAGAAAGTAGCTAAGGATGTGACAGGGATAACAGGGTAGTTCGTGATTGTAGTGTGAAGGGTCATTCATATGGCATAGAAAGAAGCTAAGGATGTAACAGGGATAACAGGGTAGTTCATTATTGTAGTGAGAAGAGTCATTCATATGGCATAGAAGTAGCTAACGATGTAACAGGGATAACAGGGTAATTCATTATTGTAGTGTGAAGGGTCATTCATATGGCACAGAAGTAGCTAAGGATGTAACAGAGATAGTAGTGTAGTTCATTATTGTAGTGTGAAGGGTCATTCATATGGCATAGAAGTAGCTAAGGATGTTATAGGGATAACAGGGTAGTTCGTTATTGTATTGAGAAGGGTCATATGGCAAGGAAAGCCGCAAACGAAATATAACATAATTTACAAATGCATATTGCTTTTTTAGATTTACGCGATTGTTACACATTGAATAAAACTATTATTAACGGATTTTATCTCGGATTTGATATAATCCGTGACCACGAAAAATCTAAAGTAATCGAAACATCGGGAAGTTAAGAAATGTAAAAACAAATCAAATCGCTAAATAATAGTTTTATTTCAATAAATTGCAATTGTTAAAACGGGAACGACTTGGAGCTAAACTGAACCAAACGCAAAGAGTTATTGAAATCCTTAGAAATTATGAAAAATCTGTGAATGTTGTGTCTTGCTGTAGAGACACGCGGTCCAAGGTTCGAAAATAAGAAGACACGTCAAGCCAGTTTAGGTTGCCATTTATTAGAGTCACAAAAGTATAAATTACTTCGATCAAATATACACTAGATACAACATAAGCGCCTAGAAAATGGCACCAAAAAAGAGTGCTTTAAGCACTCTTTCGCCTTCAGTCACGCACCGACCGTTGCTTCTAAAACGCCGCATAACTTTAGACAATATTATGTGAAAAACTACTTTAAGCTCCAGGAATAAGGTGGAATTTGTGTTAATATATTTGGAATATATGATCTTTTTGTTTACTTTTTTTAATGTCATGCATCGGTGCCACTTTTTAACAGAACTTTTACAGGGAACTGTGTATCTAGTGTATATTTGATCGAAGATAAATTATAACAATCATGTAAATACAAACAAATGCTGACACAAGATATTAGAAAGGTAATTACACACTACAAAACGTTCAAATACAAAAAACTTACAACCCCCTACTTTTTGAAGTTGGTTAGTGAATTTTTACCGATTCATGTATGAAAGGGAAACCCATAAAAATCAGATAACATGGACGCTTTGACACTGACAAACATAAAGCAGTTTTTAGAGTTCGGCGATAAAATGTCTTTTGGTTATCAAATCAAATGATTGGATTTCAAATCAAATATCGAGAGAGCGTCTTGGACAAGGCGCCTGATAGGAAGCAATAAGCACCACTCTTTGACTTTGACAATGACAACAATGGCAGAAGCATATTTCATTCAACAAATTAAAGACGTAATAAATTGAGAGCCATATGTCACAGGGCAAAAAAAAAACATGAGTATTCAGTTCTTCACATCCAATGTGACAATGCACAACAAAATTTCATTGCAGCCAATGCAGGCTAAATCAACCATCCAAATAGGAAACTTAGCAACAAACAATTATCTCACAGACAATTATTGCCCCATCTTGTTCTTCACACAAAAGCAAAAACGACCCACAAAGAAGAAAACTGCACAAAAACGTACACGAACACCCACCAACCAGGACTCACCAAATCACTCTTTGATTGCGACGTGTGACCAGACTCAACGCTATCCGTCCCGCTCGCACCATGCTGCAAGTATTTTGGTGTGACAAAGACGGCTATAACTACATCCCACAACATCTTCTGCCATTGTAGGAAAAATTGCACGATGAAGGTGGCGGTCGCACGCCACTGGTGGGACACGATGATGCTCTGGGGATTTGTGGGATCCTCATTATCCCATTAATGTACCAATCCCACTGATTGATAAGCGGGTGCACCGTGTAGCCACAATGTTGATATAGTATACTCGTTATAGTGAGCGTCTAGGAGTAGAATACAAATACATAATCGAAATAAAGTAGAAGTATAATACCATTTCAATCTGGAATTAGGAGGTAAAATGTTTGGTAGCAAATATACCGAGGGTATTTTTACTCTTTTTAGAGAGAGAAAAGGGAGATGTTTGTTTTGTTGCCTTTCGATATAGCAATTCAATCAAATAGGGTAATAAAACATTTTGTAGAAAATGCTAATTACTTTTGCTCTTTTTTAAGAGAGAAATAAGAAGGGATTTGTTATCTCTTTCTTTTCAACCCAACTGTGTTAGCACTTTTGCTTGGGACAATATTTAGGTTTTTAATAATAGTACAGTGATCACAGCTATTGCTTTTGGACATAAATCAAAACTGCTTCAGTAAAGCTTGGGATAGCACAATCATATTACCTCCAAATAATGATCTATATCTTCGAGTTACGGATTTTGAACTAAATTCAAATAAATAAACGAACTATGTCACAGTATAAAATATATAATGTATCACAATAACTGTGCAAGAATGAAACATGTGTTGAAGCCAACAACAATGACCAAATAAACAACAGGATATCGTTTAGCAACCAGGTTTTCGGAACAGGCTAATAGCACAAGACTTTACAAGATAAAACATATGGTAATTTCAGTTTATGACTTTACTACAATTTTAAATGTATTCTATCACATAATGAAAGTCTTGCACTAGATCTATATTTTAACTCGAACACACTATATTTAATTTATATATGTTCATTCGCTTTAAACTTCAGACCGCTATCGTGATCTGTACAAATGCTGAGGCTGTTTGGCCCGACCACCGCTTTGACCAAACAAACGTCGGTTACATCAATATCTTCACCTAAAATCTATCTTCCCGACATCAAATCGACTGGAGTCAAGATCTACTTTCCTTCCAATCCAACCTTTGCCATAACCCTGGGTTATAGCGTCCTCAAATAGAAGACCCGGTTCACATATTCTGACATCAAGCGTTTATTTGACAACTAATTTTCTTTGACTCACTGTTACTAAATTCTATCTACATGTAGGTACTCAAAAGATACTGGTTAACATAACTAGGAGGGTTAATCTATGATTCGAAACGAAGTTCGAATTTTTGAATGTCGGAACCTTCGACGTCCAAAGTCATTTTCACTTCTAAACATCAACATGGTACTTATCATTCACTCTGAACTAAGACTATGGTTACGACGTAATATAGACGATTCGAACATTTTGTCGAGTACCCAGGCACATTCGTACTTTTATATTCGATTTTCATTTCGAATCTTAGTGTAGTTTTAGTGTAGCGGCCCGACGCTGCGTCGCTCGGGTGCAGATAGATTTCTCTACAATAATATGTATGTATTTTATAATACATATAAACCTTCGTCTTGAATCACTATCTATTAAAGAAAACCGCATCAATATCCGTTGCGTAGTTTTAAAGATATAAGCATACATAAAAGGAAGCGACTTTGTTTTATACTATACATGGTATATCAAGACTGCTATCGAAAACGAAAAATTAAAATTTCGCATACAAACGCGACAATTTTTTTTGTGAATTTTTAAATATCCTCGTTTTTGGGTGGCAAGTCCATAGTTTTTGCTAAAATAATAATTTAAACCCTTGCCAGCTACCATAGCGACTTCATAGATAAAAAGTACACTATTATTCTACGACGGTAAGAAAAAAATTAAAAATAAACTATTCCTTTTTTTTCAAAATTTTTAATAGCCTTGTCTCTGAAGTCACTGAAACTACCACCAGGCTTCGTTTTCAGTTGCAGTCTTGATATACCCTGTATACTTGTTTTTCTCCTTCTCCTGTCCACCCACATACCTTGATGTCGTGATGGTGCGCGAGCAGATCCGCTAGCTTGGCATCGTCCAGCTGCCTGGCGAGCAGCCGGCGAGGGTTCAGCAGCCACAGCCGCTCCGGCGCCATCGAGTTCCACAGCACGCACGGGAACCATAACGCGACGCCTATCTCCGCCAGGCGGAACACCACGTCGTGCCAGTTGCGGGAGCCTACTGGCACTCTGGAGCAAAGAAGCAAAGTCTTCGATCAAATATATATGCTAGGTACTTACGAATATTTATAATACAGGGTATATACAGGATCCGGAACAAAATCACACGCCAAAAGTGGCCGAGGTTGCTTATCGAACTACGAGATGTAGTCAAAGTCTTAAATTATAATCAACTTTAGGTAACAATAAACCTTATTCCTTTAAATTAAGATGTATTATGTTTTGGATCATACTAAAATCAAATAAGACCACACGCTTATTTGTGCTCTTATTTCCCTTGCTGTTTTTTATAATCTAATGTATATTTGATCGAAGAGAAAAGTATTAAAAATTAATCGAAATAGTTGAATATCGATGTTAACACTATAATTATATTTCCCATACCCATGTAAATCGTGAACAAACCACTAGGATTGATCATCATAACTATATGTAATATCTTAGATAAATATCTAGTTGTATGTAAATTAGTTGTATTAATAAGTAGTCACAGTAAATATATGTAAATATCTTTATAAGAATGTAAATATAATCGCATTGGATGTAGCTCCTGTATTCCTGATATCGTAATGATGTTTACTTTAATAAACAAATAAATAAGCTGGAGAGAATACATATAATGTATCTAAATAATGGAATTTGGTCTCACAAACACACAGACCCGAAACAAACATTTCCCTCCATGTCCATATGTATCGAACTCGACGCTTCTCGTTTGATACCCAAAGTCTAACCAACTGCGAATCGGAGGCTAACAATAAAAGCTTTTGAGAAGATATCGCACTTTTAGAATTTAATTGACCTAATCCAAAAAAATAGGCTTTTAATCATATATTGGCTCAAAATTACTCCATCGACCCCTTATTGAAAAAGGTTCTGTTGACGCGTGAAAGACAGAAAGATGTATACCTCGGTCTTGTAGATGTATCTTCCTTAAGTACAAAATTTCTTATGTTACAAATCTTAAATGCTAAAAATAAGATTTTTGGATAGGTCTCATTAATTCTAAAGGTGTGATATTACTAAAGCTAAAGTATAACGCACTTGGTCTTCCAGAACTCGCTGAGTGTCTCCGAGGCGAGGAAGCCGGCGATGAGGATCAGCATGAGCGCCTGGCTGACGAGTCCGAACCTGGACTGGTGCAGCTGCGAGTGGTCAACCGACCGCGGGTCCACCGTGCCGTCCACATCCGCCAGGTCGGTCTGAATACCCTGGAGAGAGGAACAGATTCTATCAAGTTTGTTATCTTAGATTTATGCTACATGTTAATGTACACATTGAAATAAAACTATTTTTTAGGGATTTTATCGCGAATATGGTCAAATAAATAAAAAAACCAACCGAATCCGCGATAAAATCCTTGATAAATTTGTTTTATTTCTAGATTGTTATTGTTTTGATCCAGCAACTTGATAGTAAGTGATTATTACCGCTGATGAAGGAGGAAAGGCGCATATAATTCTATTTTTGATATACATATCTAATCATATATTTATGTGATTTTTATAATATAGATTTACAAGGATTTGGCGTCGCTATTTTTTTGCAAAAACTAATAGTCAATTCGAACAGAAAAACTAATTTGCAAAGTTTTTGCAAATGTCATTTCACGGACAACTTGCAAACAGCGTGTAATGAACGATCTGCCGACACTATTGTTCACTTGTATTCGATCAAAATGGATCGCAAAAAAATCTAGCGAAATTATCTCCTTCCTTGTGCTCGTAAATATGATTTGGTTCCTTATTGCATAAGCTGTTAGTTATAGAGGTTTCCTTACAGGTTTTATAAATTAGCTAAAAAATTATTAATGTATCTATATTTTATTTATCATTTTTCTTACATTTCAGGCGACTGGTAAGACCGCATACTTCTTTAGGAATGGAACCTCAGATATCCACACCACAGAATCACAGAACCTGATAATCCTGGCGTACAGGAGTTGCAGTGGCGGGTGTGAGGGCGGGACAGTCTATCAATACACACATGACTCTGAAAAGTCAGAGGTTTGCCCTGGGATTTGAATCTGCGGTAACCATGAACATATTGGCAGCTTTGCCTGGTCTGTAAGCTGCACACATAAGGAGGTAACCTTTTGTTCAGCTTACCTGTTTAGTAACAAGCGTGTCTTGCACGTCGTCGCCGTCTGCGGCGGTGGAGGGGCCAGGCCGCGGCGATATGATGGTGCACACCTTGGTCTCCTTCAGGAACTCTCCGCGAAGCTGGAGACAAAATACTACAGATTACTGCTATGATGATGATAAATTTTCGGCTTCGGCAATTGTAGTATTGGACACTAGAAGCTTTTTTTTTGTTCGTAAAGTCCAAGCACATTTTCGACTGTTTTTTGGCTGCTATAGAGGAAAGGTGAATAATTTGTGCCCACAACCAAGTGGTTTACCTGTATGATATTTTGTTGCGGGATTTAGAAAACTTAGATACCCTCTAGACTTAGTTAAATGCTATGACTTGTGTCAAGTGCTGCCGAATATTGTTTACTCGAGTGACTGGTGGAAGGTCTCTTATCAATGAGAGGCCTCCGGGGTAGGTACCACTGGAACGTTTATTTCCCCCGCCAAACAGCAGTGTCATTTACACTGATTATTAAGTCGAGACCACAGGCTACTGTCAGGTGTAAACTATAATTACTAAAGGTACATTCCGTATTAAATTACTAATAGACACAAACATAAAGCTATATAGTCGACCACACATTGTCTGAGACAATGGTCGCTGATGGTCGGTACATCCAATATGATGGGTGGTGACGAGGCACATCGCTTTGTGTTATCATGATTTATTGTAGTGGAATGTTGAAATTTACATTTCCTCGTCACTGTGAGGTTTGTGGGAAAATACCGGGGAAAATAAATAGATACACCCAACAGTCTGATATATAGTCAACAACAAGAAACGTGCCTTAGTTTTTTTTTTTATAAACAAAAATTTTCGTAATTTTTTTTTTCTCATTGCAATGAATGGTGACATAAGCATGCCATTCGACTAATGGTAAGCAGTACGACCGCCCACGGACAGTAGCGAAACCAATCAACACCACGAATTACAAAATAACACTTGGCTGTTTGTGACACCGAAAATTCTCTCATAATTTCTGATGCCCATCTGTAACTATTGGGAGTGTTCATCTAAGTTCACCAAAGACAACCAGCCACCGTGGCGCAGTCGGTTAGACACCTACAGTGAAACGAGAGGCCGCGGGTTCGATCCCCGCACCGAAACAAATATTTTTGTAAACCACAAGTATTTGTGAGAATGAAAAGTCTTCTGTAGTCCCTGATACCCACGACACAAGACTCGATCTTAGTGTTAGTCAGGACTATGTTTGTGCCTGTTGGGTGTATTTATTTATTTATTTAACCAACTTTGCAGAGGAATCCACAAGCAATATTTAGTCTAACAAACAGCGTACAAGCGCAATACGTCATACAATGCTCCTCTGGGCCATTATCTACACAATGCTGTATTATAAACCATATAAGTACATAATAGCCACTTATTTAAACGACGGCGATTAACCAAGTCGATATTTGGCGGTCCCCTATACAATTTGCAAATGGATAGTATATTTAGAGGTCGGAACGGTTCCGCGTACTATTGTGAATTAATGACTGAAGAATTTGTTTTGTTTTAAAGATGTTGGGATAATCCATTGAATTTGAATACCCCTAGTGTGATGTTATGAACTGAACTATGTTTGTTTTTGTACTTAAAGTTGTCTACAAAATAACTGATTAGTGTAATGCATCGAAAATACAGAGTGTCCCAAAAAGTATCTCGTCCTTTTTGGGACAACCTGTATAGTATCCACAATCGAAAATGGACTCTCGCCGACTTATCCCTGTGTTCACGGTTTTTTAACTGTCGCTGGTTGCTTTCGGTAATTTCATTCACCAAACATAACACGACTGTGAAGCTAATAAAGATTGTCCACAATATTTGGCGTAGTTGTCATGCTGTTATCAAAATATTAGGAACAGATTTTCTATCTTATTTTATTATATTGGACATGTTAATGAGATTACGAGTGCATATTTCAAACAATATGTAAAATATATTTTATTTTAAATTTATTTGTAGTTCCAAAATTTGCCACATGCCAATAGAAAACGATGAAGTTTAGTAAATATCAGTTTTTTATATGTCGCACCATTCCCCTCGAGCCCACCCATTGGACTCTCAATTTGACAAACAAGCAAGGCTAGCTAGCCCATATACGTCCGACTGCAGGGCACGGGCCTCCTCTACAATCGAGAATACGGTTGAGAGTGGTTAGGCCATATATATCCTATATCTTAAGCATACAAATAGATAGAGCCGCGGGTTCAGTGTAAACACATAAATACTTTAGCTAACTCGGCTAACTGTTTAGTAATTACATAATTACTTTGAGATAAGGCTGGATTGCGATAAATACATTCTTATATTATACAAACAAGAAACATTTATGTGACAAACATTGTATATCGTTATTCATACATTATTATAAATTAATACAAATACAAGTAGTGTTTATCTACCGACTGAATAAATAAGAAATGTAATTGTACTCGTCGATTATGCTAATAGTTTGGACACAGTTACGGAAGTTAAATAAGTTTAACGCATTAGTTGAATTGTAAGTTTGTGTTCAGAAATATATATAAATAAATTAATAAATTATAAACCATTTTGTATAACTTGAAGTCGGTGGCGATATGAAAAAACTTGGATACAGAATATTATGATTGTTGGAAATAATGTTTGGAAGCTACGAGACAAGGGGTTTACCGTATGTTTCGAAACAAACTTCGAATATTTGAGGGTCGTACGGAAAACTCTAATAATGTACACAAATATTCTACAAAATCTCCTAATCGTCTATCATAAGTCGTAACCATTAACTAAGTTCGGAGTGTATGATAAGTTTCGGAGAGAATAGTATTGATTTTTAGAAGTGGAAGACTTACAACTTCCTTCGATCGTCGATCGTTCGCAAATTCGAACTTCATTTCGGAACATAGAGTAACCCCCAAGGACTTAGAATAAATGCGGTCCGAGTTATAAACGATACTGATACAGAAAGGGTTAATTTCACAATGTTATAACATAATAAAATAGTAGACAATTATACTATCTAATGATAATAATATGTAAACAAACAAAAATATATCTTTAAACAATAAAAAGCCGCAGAGTGCATTAACATTAATGTAAATATCTTTTTTGTTTAATTGGCAGGTCATAATATTTGGTATCGATATTTTATCTGCAATGCTATGTATTTATCGTCTGGTGTAATGTTTATTGCATACATTATACATACATAGAAAAACTCACGCCTTTTCCCAGAAGGGATAGACAGAGGTACTACTAACAACCACGTTTCGCCTTGTGTGTTCTGTCCAGCGATATGATAGAGGGCGACCCTATCGCCATATCGAGCACAAAATCTTAACTCCGGGCTGACAGTGAATAGAGAAATCCAATATCACTTTGCCCGACCCGGGACTTGAACCCGAAACCTCCGCGTTGTTCTAGTACAATTGCGCAACCAACGCATTACGTTACGAATTAGCAGTTCTCTATTGGAAATTTGATCAAGGGGATCCAACTAACAATATTTTAATTACCATGGAACATAGCTTCTTTGGATAAAAGTGACTAATTGTAAATATATATTAAAATAATCCAACTTTTCCCTATCTTAATAATCAAAATATTCCACCTAATTTTAACTCTAAAACATACAATTGGAACTTATATTATCCACAAACAATAAAACTAACAATCGAATTCCCAAACTATAGGTTGGTACACCATATTCATCTGTTCTGTGGTTGGTAACACGGATGGTATTATAATAAATAAATTAAGAACTAATGCAAAATCTCACCTTGAAATAAACCTCAACTCCATAGATGAGGAAGAAGATGACCACGACGAACAGCAGCACGGCGTAGCAACCGTTGAACACGTGCTGGTAGAAACTCTGCAACAAACCACACAGTTTAATACTACTCATCATCATATCTGTAAAGACTGTGTGTGTTGAATGAATAAATAAATAAATAAAAAAAATAATAATATCCTCCTAGCGCCCAAGCGCCTTTGAAATAACCATAATCGAGTTCATCATAAACGCCCAAATGTTTTCGGGCCACGGCTTTGATTACCGTCCAAGGACTTTTAGAAAACACATTTTCAAAACACAAAATATAGGTAAATTAATTAATTGTAAAAGCATCTATGGACTATCACAACATAGCACTAAAAGTCTCACTTCAAGTGGATAACCCTACTGTATCAGCCCATATACGTCCCACTGCAGGGCACGGGCCTACTCTACAATCGATAGTACGACTGAGAGTGGTTAGGTCATATAGGCCATATAGTGGATAACCCTAACATGAAAAAAATCTTATTGGGCTGTAACGGGTCATACAATAATGTTCTTTTAAAAGGACCTTTGGGCCATAATGATTACAAGATCCAAAAATATCTGGGCGCTAGGAGGATATTGCGGCCTTTTTCCCATTTCTATTTGGAGTCGGTTCTCTAACAGGCATTCTCTATATCCTATCTATCTCTAACAAGAGTTTAAAATAGCTTCCATTACTATGTCGGTAATTTATGCTTCTTTAAACAAAGATAGCCATATATATTTGTCTTACCTAGCTATCTATAAATATATATGTTATGGGCCAAGTGATTAATTTGACGTTATTCATAATGCCCGGGCAATATGAATAATGCCCAATACGGGCGGGCAATGTGATTATAAACAATAAATTTATCACATTGCCCGGGCATTATGAATAACGCTCATTGCCTATTGGGCACAGTGATGTAAAGCGAATCGAAATCAAAACAATGAGCCGAAGTGGCATCGTGCGGCTATTACAAGGTCACGCACCTCCTTTGGTACTACTCCCATGAAAAGGTAACGCACCATTCCTGAGAAATATCAATTATAGTAACCTAACTTCAAAACAATTGTTGTCAATACAAATTTGCTTCTGCAACGTCTCCGGCGCTACGGGAAGTTCAGCCCCTTCGCCCTTGCGTAACAAAAGATAGGCACCCATGCTCACCTCCGCAGCTTCGGCTTTCTGGTCGCCTCTGGCGACCAGCCTCAGCCGCTACGGCTCGCACGGTTGCCTATCCTTCGTTACAGCGGGCGGGGGCTGCTCTCCCTCCGCGCCTCCGGCTTTTTATATACACTCTAGGGTCGGCAGCCAAAAGACTACGTGAAGTAGGGGTGTCCCGAGTCGGTTTTGGGGCACAGTCGACCTAACTGATCCATAAAGTGGGTACACTAATTTTCTTCTGAAGATAATTTTTCGGACGTTAAAAAACAACTAAACATAAGCAGATCAATTCCACCTTTCTAATTTATGGGTCTATCGCAGATGCGACAATGCGGCAGCGCACCACGTAAAATTTACCTATTAATCACATTGCCCGATCACCATGTAGCCATGTTCATAATGCCCGAGCAATGTGATAAAAAGGCGAGTTTAGATTGTAATTAATCACTTGGCCCGATATGGCTTGGCATTATTCATACTGCCCGGGCATTATGAATACTGCTCGCATTAATCACTTGGCCCATAACATATACACCATATTTATACCTCTTTTGGGCGTATTAAACTCAATGGGATGGGATGAGACAGGAGTATAGAGCAGATGCCTTGAGTCAGGAAACAGAATGAGACAAGACAGTACGGGATGTAACGGGACGGGACGGAGGAAGGACAGTTGGTACGCGAACTAATATGTGGTGAAGCCGGGTCACATAGTCCTGACACCGTACTAGGACACATCAGGAACTACGAGAGACTTTGCAATCAGACTCGAAATTTGAGGATTGCGCAAACGGAGGCTGTCGCGAAGATTTTACACATTATTCTAAAGATTTTTCTTATACCAGTCACTACAACTTCTTGAAGCCAGTATCAACAGCACACATTTTAACACCGAACACTGAATTAAAAGTCTTAGGCAATCACCAATTTGTTTTCAAGCCGCGACGAAATTAAATTAATAAAATATCAGAAGTTGTATACACACGTGTACACAGAAACTGCGCACCAAGCAGAATGAGTGTAATGTGTACAAACAACGTTATCTGCGTTAATTACAGATATATTGGTGACATGACCCGGCTTTCATCCTTATCAGTTGCAGGAAGTCTAGTACTCAGTATAAGACCTAGTTGATATTTTTGGAATCTATTTACACTAAACTACAAATCATTTTGAGATGAGAAAAACAATTGTAAAGATTATCGATTTTGAATTAATGATTAAGGAAGGCATACGGAACAAATAATTATAATTATACACGCATAGTTGCATTTGATTATACGGCAAGAAGACGTAAATAATTGAGGAATTTGTTACGCCTGTCGTATCGAAGGATTGAGCAATGATACGTCTAATGTAAGCCATACACACTACGGTCTACCGGAGAGGTCATCTGTGCAGGTATGCCTGCGCAGGTAGACTGAACATTGGTACCGTGTATGGGAACGTTACGGTGTACCGGGGCGGTCTTCAGTTCTTTTTGCAACGGCATCAAATGAGGACGAATGTTTCCTTGACGTCACTTACACTGCATGTTTAATACATGTACTTACTGCGCAATAATCATGGCACAAAATATAGTTTCTGTTCACTACAGTAGCAACTTCTCTACAAGAAAATACAATACAATCTATCGACGCATTATGCAATACTTGTTAACAGAAGTTGACACCCCAGAGCGATAGCTTTCTGCGGGATATGTATGGGGGGTGCTAATGTCATGTAATGGTATAAGCGTAGGTTATAAAGATGTCAATTGTTTTGAGGGACGTTAATCGGCCATGCTAGCAAACAACTGACGCGACCTGCGCAGGCGACCGGAGTACAGGCACACACGTATTGGTACGCCCTACGGTGTCACTCGAAAGAATTGATTTTCGATTCTGCGCCGGTCGCCTGCACAGGCTCAATAAACTGAACAGCTCTATTCCCACACACATTTCTGTATACCTGCGCAGGCATACCTGCACAGTTAGACCTTTACGATGGGCCGTAGCATGTATGGCAGCCATAATCCGACTTAACTGTACTTCCCTATATTAGCAAAAGATGTTACCCCTGACATATTTCTGTGGATTTTACTATATCAACTACAATGCGTAACTTAGGGATCTAAATTCCAAATAGTTTTCTGTCGTTTAGTCGTATTATTGTGTGAATAAAGATTAATAGAATAATAAGCTGTAAAGTTTGCAATTGCGACCCTTTTCCAATATTTTAATAGTAGATTAACCCAGGCGAAAATGAATCCAACAAAACAAAAATCATTAAAATCGGTCTAGCCGTTCTTGAGTTATAAATAGAAAACATGGCTCTCTTTAATCTTTAGATTACTTGTTGTATTTATATCGTCCAACCCACACTAGACCAGCATGGTGGACTATAATATAGCCTACCTACTGTTAATCGTACTCTCGATTGTAGAGGAGGCCCGTGCCCTACAGTGGGACGAATATGGGCTGATACAGATTTGTATCTAATGTTATTTCAGCCAGTGAGATCTGTCTTACTTCTTCACAGATTCGCCCGTTATTTATCATTTTTACACGCTTTATTAGCTTCACTTGTTTGTATGTTTGTAACCGACTTTGGGCGCCATTTCGACCCATTTTAATCGGTCAGATTTCCTTCAAACTTTATAGATTTGTCGACGTTTTGTTTACGTTATCCAGAACCTTCCGTTTTCGTATTATTATGACTGGGTAATTTACGCGCAGCTATCTTACTTTGATAAGATAGCCGTAGATAGATATTTTTGGTCAAAACAATTAAAAATAGTTTATAGTTTAAAAAACAAGAAATACACGCTTTGATAAGCTTTAATAAAAGACCCAACTAAAAATGTACAAATATTTTTTTGATAATGAGTTTAAGATTAGAAAATGGGGTGAAATACATTGATTTAATGGTTAAAATGCTAAGGTGCTAGACCCCACGCTTTTTGTCTTTTATTAAAGCGTGTAGTTTTAGTATTTTAAACTATTATTAGTTAGAGAATTCCTTCTCCCAGACGAGTATATTAATCAAATCTTTATTTTTTTTTACTGGCATTAAACCAGTGCTTGTTAGATAAAAACAACAGCTAAAAGCAAAAGAACTCTCAAAAAATTACAGATTTTAATCAGATATTTTATACCTATCTCAATTTCGCTTAATCTTCGCGTCATGACACTATCAGCATTATATGCAAATTTTTGCATATGCCAGTAATATATTCCATTGTTATTAAATTGATCACCAAGAAAGAGTATAAAAATTATTTCACTATATTTTGCCTAATATGTGACATTGTTTTATCTGCTCTTTTTCATTATTTCTTTACTGTATGTAAAAATATATTTAGTTTAATTATTATCTTATTTAGTATTTATAGTTATTAACTTATTATTATTTATTTTATTGCTCTCCACAACTGTTTAATAGGTTTTACACATTTGAAGAGTACATTATTGTCTACCCTGCAGGGATCCGCTACATTAGACAAGAAGGAGATACTTTTCCTTTAGTACACAGGGTATATCAAGACTACTACCGAAAACGAAGCCGGGTGGTAGTTTTAGTGACTACAAACACAATGTAACTAAAAATTTCGCACATTAAAAACGCGACAATTTTTTTAATGATTTTTATACCTATATATTCATTATGTCAATGACTTATATTTGATGACATTGTATTTAATTAAAATAGTAGGTTTTTTTTTCAGTGTAAATGATTATTATGATGTCAAAGAGTTATGCTATTATTATCGTTGTAGTAATCAATTTAAGAGTAATAGCATTTGTCATTTAGTAATACTTTAAGTTTGTGTACGAATATATCATTTTTGGTTTCATCAGTATTTTTTAGGTACCTTATTATATACTTTTATAGCCATTACGTAAGTGCTAGATAAATACATGTAAAATCTAGAAGCCGTAGAATGAATTTGGATAGATTGATGTATTCGTTTCGATTCGAGTTTCGATTCGAAAAGAATTTCGATGCATTCGCGTTTAGAAAATTCTCGAATGTACATACAAGGAAGTGTGAGTATTTTATATTTGACAGCCTCCGTGGCGCAGTTGGTTAGACGCCGCCTGTGAAACGAGAGGCCGCGGGTTCGATCCCCGCACCGAGAGAAATGTTTGTGCGGGCCACAAATATTTCTTCCGGATCTGGGTGTTTGTGAGACCGAAAAGTTTCTCGTGGTTCCTGATACCCACGATACTATGACGATACCCTGATACTATGTATGTGACTGTTGGGTGTTATTTATTTATTTATTTTTATTTATTTATTAAAGTGAGGCTTTCAACTTCCAGTTTCTTTGATATTTACAATTATTCTGATTAGCTTTTTTTGTAAGGTGAATTGCATTTTAGTGTCTGTACTATTGCCCCATAGTATTATACCAGTTTACGTTTTCTTTCGTCTATTTTAGAACTCTCCTCCACTCACTAATATCCCTTGTACTTTTGTTTACATATGCTGACATACTGAAATCATTATAAATAAACCTGATATCAGCTTTATGTCTGGTTGAAACAGCTAGTATGCTATCATTAGGCACCACGTGTCATAAGTCAGCAACCTTGTGTGCCAGATCGCAATGTTTACTCACTTTATCTCGATTCACATGTTAATATTAGCAATGATTTATTGATTATTAATTATTATTATAAATACCACATACAAGAACAATGAGAAAGCTCCTAATTCTAAAATGCTGCATAAAGAAAAACTGTGGTTAAACAATCCACCGACCCAGTTTAAGTAGGCAAGGTCGTCAATAAAGGAAGATAATTTTAAATGATCGTTGATCCTTCTGAGAAGCTCAGGAAAATCCAAATGTACAATATCAGTCATTCATTTAAATTTATGTACTTTAATTTGTACTTACCCAAAAATAAATCCGGGTTTATGATTAAAATGGCTACTTATTTCAGCTAATGGTTACAAATCTACTATGTTAACAATAAGACATTAGTTTTAATAGGCAGAAAAAGTTGGAGGAGGCCAGTGCGTGGTGGCCTGTTCGTAAACGGACTAGACACGACTGCCAAAATGTTCACGGTGGTCGCGGGTTCGAATCCCACGGCAGACCTCTGACTTTTCGGAGACATGTGTGTATTGATAGTATTGATATACCAAGCACTATAACGGTGAAGGAAAACATCGGGATGAAACCTGCATACCATGGCGATTTGTACGTATTTTTATGGTATGTAAACTCCGCCAACCCGCACTAGGCCAGCGTGGTGGACTATAAGGCCTAGCCCCTCTCAATCATATTCCCAATTGTGGAGGAGGCCCGTGCCCTGCAGTGGGACGTATATGGGCTGATACAGTACAATACAGTACAAATGTTTTAGATATAAATATAAATAAATAAATAACACCCAAAAGTCACATACATACTCCTGACCCCACACTAAGATCGAGTCTTGTGTCGCGGGTATCAGGAACTACGAGAGACTTTTCGATTTCACAAACATCCAGACCCGAAAGAAATATTTGTATATAAACTAGACAATTCAAGAGACTCGCTGAGTTTTACCTTTCAGTATGATAAAAATATGCGGTGCAGTAGCGGGTGTGAGGGCGGGCTAATCAAGCCCAATGATTAAACTTTTGAATTGTCGATTCCCCTTACCTTGGTATCAGGAGAAGTATCAGCGAGGGTCGTAGTAAGAACTTCAGCCGCTAGCAAGGTGTAGATGATGAAGTTGAAGGTGACGAACGCTAGGAATGACTTGGACAAGAAGCGGGGCCTTTCCCACCTGATGTCTCGAAGGTGGAATACCTGTGGACAATGAAAAACGAAAATCAATAGTGGAAACCGTGGCGCAGTTGGTTCAGCCATTGAAATATATTTAGACTTTAATTGCCTACATGATCAATAAACCAATTTCATTTCATGTCATAATCCGATGCTTTTTCAGGCAAAACCTTACTTATTCATTAAATATTCAACGTATACTATGAGAAATACAATTCAATTATATTTCTCACTAGCGGTCGGGCCCGGCTCCGCCCGGGTGCATACACGTTTTAAAATGGCGGTCAAAATGTTTAATTCTGACTATCAGTTTAGAATATCGACCAATCGGACCACGAAAAACGAACAAAATTTCCTCGTATTTGCTAGAAATATGACTACTGCTTTCCTCCTATAGGTCATAGCGTACCTCATAGCCTATAACCTTCCTCGATAAATGGACTACCCAACACTGAAAGAATCATTCAAATCGGACCAGTAGTTCCAGAGATAAGCGCGTTCAAACAAACAAACAAACAAACTCTGCAGTTTTATAATATTAGTATAGATAATAACACTGTAACATAACGTAATTCAAATTCAATTTAAGTCAGTGATACATTTAACCCATTATGAGTTTGTTGTTTATAAGCCATTACTAAATACTATAAATGGAATATTTGCCTTTGGTATACCTAAAAATACGTTATGAGCAATTTAACATGCTGTTTGATAAACATCTACCTGCTCTAAAAATAACTTAAACGAAGTTTTTTTTCCTACAGAAAATTCTATTGAATTCTCGCACAAAACGGGACATACCGGTATTTAGGATCGGAAAACACTTGTATTGTTTTTTTTTTATGTATATCGAGACGAGCATAACATTCGCCTGATGATAAACGGTATGACCACTCATGGACAGCAGCAAAACCAAACAACACCTCGAATTACAAAGCATGCTTGGCATTCCACTGCGCTCGCCATCCTGAGACAAGATGTTAAGTCTCAATATGCCCAGCAGTTACTCTGGCTACAATGTCCTTCTTACCGAAACACAAAAGTGCATTTACACTGCTATTTGGCGGGAGAAATAGTCATTGCGGTGGTACCTACCCAGGCGGCCTCTGACATATGCCTTACTACCAAATTGTCAAGGATACTTTGGAAGAACTTCGAGAGCTTCATAATTATCACATCGAAATTGTCTCAATACCTTGTTTTCACACTACCAACTTTATAGAAACTTAGGAATCTCTTTTTTAAATAGTGCATAATAATTTCGAAAACAAATTGGTATTATTTAGTACAACCGGTCTTAAAATGCCATGACACAACGTGTATAGAACTTGATACAAGAAAAACAAAACTATAAGGACAAGATAATGTATTACGGAGAAAAGGCTGTATCACGTTGACTACAGTTCTCAGAATGTGATGCATCAAACGCTTTTAGACTTATTGCCCCTTTTTTAGATGTAAGAGTACAAAAGCGTATGGCCCAGGGTTTTTTGATACAATCTATACTAATATTATAAAGCTGCAGAGTTTGTTTGTTTGAACGCGCTAATCTCTGGAACTACTGGTCCGATTTGAATGATTCTTTCAATGTTGGGTAGTCCATTTATCGAAGAAGGCTATATATATCATCACCTATAGGAGGTGAATATCATATGACCTATAGGAGGAACGCTGTAGTGATATTTCTAGAAATTTCGAGGAAATTTTGTTCGTTTTTCGTGGTCCGATTGGTCGATATTCTAAACTGATAGTCAGAATTAAACATTTTGACCGCCATTTTAAAACGTGTATGCACCCGGGCGGATTCCGGCCCGACCGCTTGTCATAACTATAGGTATTGTAGGTAGGTATGAAATATTGGATTAGGTGGTGAATAAAAAAGTGTTGTCTTCAATGACCACTCTCAATCCTTCTCTCGATTGTAAAGGAGGTCCGGCATAGAATACATTTCACATACGGAGAATGCCCGTGCCCTGCAGTGGGACGTATATGGACTGATACAGAATTTTCAGTAATTAGCTAAGCAATGCTGCGAACATTTCAGATTTCAGAATCAGAAATTTCATTTCATTTACTTACAAAAATTAAACTCACAGTAAATTTGCTTTCAAGGAAGACAGTAGATTCTTTTAGCACAGGACAAAAAATATTACGAGTTAATGACCTATACACAAAAGTGGGTTTTCTTACACTGTTCATAGCCTAGGTAGGACATTATCTTAATCTAAGTCCTATATCATATAAAACCGTAAATTAAAAAGACATCAAAGCTACCGAAAATATAATTACATACATAAATGTTAAATGCCAATCTCAAGATTAGTTTTAGAACGTGTATTAGTTAGATATTACACTCGTTTCAAAGTCAATAATAAAAATCAGTGTTGAACCTTCAGAACAAGTTTAATACATTAATTAACATTATCGGTTTTATTGTTCTTAAAACCTTCACGAATGAAAATATCTAACAACCTCCGCAAACACCAGAAAATCTAGTAAACGGACATCGTAGTAAATTTGACAGCCTCCGTGGCGCAGTTGGTTAAACGCCGCCTGTGAAACCTCTTGTTTCACGTCGCGGGGTCGGGGGTTTGTGAGACTGAAAAGTCTCTCGTAGTTCCTGATAACCACGGCACAAGACTCGATCTTAGTATGGGGTCAGGACTATGTATGTGACTGTTGAGTGTTATTTATTTATTTAATTAACGGAACATTTTAACATTCCCTATAAACATTTTTCTTTAAAACTTGCGGCTTATCTGATAACGGTCAGCTTTTATTGGTGGTAGAATCGCATTCGCTTACATAGTGACAATTACCCGCAAAAAAATTCAAATTATTTTTTAAATTTGCAATGAAAAGCTTCCAATGTTAAGAAATTACAATGCAGTGAAGAACCGTGTTCGCTATCCAAACGGATGCGTATATTCAACCACCAGATTTTTGGTCTCCGTCGCTATCCAAGCGGATAAAACAATATATAGTGGATAAGAACCACCAGTTCCTTATTCTCCGACAGTCTCGCTCACCGAACCAAACGCAATATCAAAGCTGTTTCTTCACGTCTGCTTTCTGTAAGACTGTGACCACTCCAGAGCTGACGCAAAATACAGAAACATACATTAATAATTAATCCTTCGCTAATTAATTTTACATAAGCCGGCGACGACATGCTATTTTACTGTTACTTCTACTTGCTATTATTCTGTCAAATATTCGCAAATACCTGTGAATTGCCATCTATTTCTTATACTTTTTGTTTAAAAATTAAAAGAATTAGATATGAGTCCTCAGTTTCTTTTGTTTCGTAACTATTGCTAACCGTAATGCCAATAATCCATATCTATTCTCTTCTTACTTTACTCTTGTCTGCTGCAAATAGTTGAGTTGAATCAAAATAGACATACATTAGAACAAATACATTAAAATTACTAACTCCGAATGAACGTCCGCACGTCCCTTGGGCCTCCAACGGCAAAACCAGCGTTACAATACTGCAGCAGATAGTTAAATGGGAGGTACCGACCATTGTCGAAGCAATATTTGTAAATAATTTTATTCTAGAAAGCTTGGGCTAACAATAAACGTTTTTCTTTATTCCTCCGTTCTTCTTTATTAGCCAAAATTTTGGTTTTTCTTTGATTGATAAACTTGCTACAGCATGTCACTATTTTAATTGTCCATCGAAGTAGTTAATTCGATTGCCTACGCTCAATTTGCGAACACGCGGACACGAGATGCCAAGGTCGAGGACGGAAGGGTAGAGACTAGTAACAGAATATTCACTTCCAAACAGGTTTATTTCGCCATGAAGATTATGATCAATGACAGTCAATATAGGTGCAAGGTTTTGGTCTCGTATTGATAACTCAAGTATTCAATATTGTCTGTATTGATTGTCAATACTGGGGATCTACAGCGACCTTCAAGAGGTCTGTGTCAAAAATATTCTGTATCAAAATGAGTAAACATTCTAAATTTAAATCTTAAAATGTTTATTAACATTTTATTTGCTGTCGAACCCACATATCGTCGCTTATATTACAACAGCGCGAATATGCATTTTCTTAACTTTACAGGAGAAGCAAAAAACTTAGTTATTAATAATTGAAAATAAATAAAAAGCAGATAGATATTCTAAAAATTTTGAATTCTAGCTCGTGATTGGCAAGTATCGAACGCGATTGGTGCAAAAAATTTACACGGGATTTTTTTTTCTATCCAATTACATTAGTAAGTCAATAACGGAAAAAATGCACATTCGCGGTGTTGTAATATAAGCGACGATATGTGTAAATGGTTTGCTAAAATTCTAACAGGGGTAGTACTGGTTTTAAAAAAGATATTTGGTACCTACATGGTCTACAAGATATCCACTTTTGGGACACCTGGTCTATTGTCTATCAGTCATTTCTCCGTGGGGCATGATATCGATTTTTTCCATACTTCAACATTCTTGATTTTTAACCGACTTAAAAAAAAGGAGGAGGTTCTCAATTCAACTGTAGGCATGTCCATTTTTTTGTTACGTTTATCTAAAGCAATAACTATTAAAGTTTATCGATCCTAATCGCAGAATTATTTTTTTGTTCTCGACGGAATTTAAGTAACAGACAATTAAACAATTAGCTGTTACAAAATACCGTGTGAATAAAACATTGGATGGAGTTAATTGTAAACATAACAGCCTCCGTGGCGCATCGGTTAGACGCCGGCTCTGAAACGAGAGGGCGCGGGTTCGATCTCCGCACCGCGACAAATGTTTGTGAGGCCCACAAGTATTTGTCTCGGGTCTAGGTGTTTGTGAGACCGAAAAGTCTGTTGTAGTTTCTGATACCCACGACACAAGACTTGATTAATCTTAATGTGGGGTCAGAACTATGTATGTGAATGTTGGGTGTATTTATTTATCTATTATTTATGTAGAAGTACACAAAAACGGTGAAGGAAAACATCATGAGGGGACTTGCATAACATAGGGTTCTTAACAAAATATTCTATACGTAAAGTCCTATGGCCTAAGTCCTCTCATACGAGCTCCCGTTCTCAGCGGATCACAAATTGACGCAAATTATTCACTTAGAAATTTTTATTACGAATTCGCAGTGATTACTGTTTTTTGTTTTCGGAATAAACAAAAAAGCTAGTTTTTTTAAATTGTGAAGCAGTCACGCAAAAAATATTCATAATTTTTTCCGTAAAGCCACAAAACCGTATGCAAATTACACATGTAGATATTTTTGTATATTTTTACGCAACCCATTGACTGTGGAGTCGGTATTTCGATGTTCAAGATCGCGATGATATTATCGGAATGCGAATTTATTTTATGCAGTTTTATGATACCTATAGGTGTAATAATTAGCGTAGAATTACATAATTTTTATTACGACTGAATTTTATTATGACATAATGTTATTATTACTGAATTTTATTATGACTGAATTTTATTATGACTGAATTTTATTATTACTGAATTTTATTATGTCATTGACTTACACGTATTGTGACTAAGAGATTTATATTACTATATTTTTAATTCTAGAAATTTCCAGTACATCGTAAATGACCACTAAGGAAATTATTTAAAAAAAACTTTCCAAGAGTAGGATAGTGTTTTGAGGTCAGAAATAAGATTGCTATTTAGACTATTAAGTTATTCTTGAAAAGAAGATACATCGGTCAAACTCCTACTTTTACGAACTATTGAAACAATATATAATTGACATTTTCTTTTTATTATTCGTAGCAGGTATAGTTTATCTTCGTTTTTGATGTCTGCAATTTCAATCGATGTTTGTTTATTAAAAATTCTGTTTACATTTAATTTAAAAACACGTTTTTTAGTTTGCCCCTTACATCACGTGTCTCAGGGTCGATCAGTTTCATCTCACGACTCGATCTCGAATAACTAAACAATGCCGAAATTTCTATTGCCATTCAGCAAACGAAACGAGGTGATCAATGACACGAGGTTAGGGATAGCCAACATTTTGTAATCTGTGTAAAAAATACAAAAAAAAACTTTTTGAACGCTACTGTTTTAATCGTATCGCATTATACCCTATCAGATACAAGATTCATTAGTAAGTTTTTAAGATTATCGATCGACTTCTTTGTGTTTCGATCGATCGATCGAGGACAGAGGACAAGAAGTAAACATCGACAGAGGACAAGAAATAAACAAATGAAGATCGCGCTAAAAAAAACTAAGCAATCAAACTATACCTACTTAACATTTTCCGACAATTTCCATCAAAATGCAACCATTTAAGCCTATTTATTCAATCAATGATTATATCATGAATAGTACAAAAGGTTGAGCACACCTGACAATGCCCATCAGATTTCACGTTTTATGGATACGAGTGATCGTATTCATCGGCCTTCTATCTATCCGCCGATTGTTAGTCGGAATCGTATGCTAATATGTACAATTCTTGCAATAATTTGAATTCAATAGTACAGATACAGATACAATGCATTAAATATATTTTTTACACATTTTAAGAATCGTGTTGCATTGCCCATACTAATACAAATAGATTTTTTGTGGAATACCAATTTGTTTCGCACACAACAAAATATGTACATAATTCTAGCATCAATGCATACAAAATACATGTATCCCATAAGGGTAGGCAGAGACTATGGATTTTCATTTTGCTCATTATATGGGAAAACTCCACCACACCTATGGTTAAGTAAGACTTAATCAAACGCGATGCTATAATAGGATAATTATGTGCGGGTGCTCACCACTCTGTAGTATAGATTAAAGGCCGTATCCATAGACAATTTAAATCCTATTTTAGTTATCATATGTTTTGTCTTCTTCGCTGATTCTGAATTCAAAATTCGTTCGAAAAATCCATCGATAACGAACATAGGTTTTGATACTGTCGATGAATAAGAAGGTAAGGGCTTTGCGTGTAGACAGTTGGGATAAAAAAACAAACAAAATATACATATCTCTCTGGCAAAGATTAGTCTTTATGTACCTAACCTTGCACTATCGTATCTCAGACCGCGCACAACACCGTGGCACATTTTTAAAGAGCAAGGCCTACTTCCGCGCAGTATTTATATTGCAAAGAAAACTATATTCTATCTAAAACTGAAACTACAAAACATATAATTTCCCAATAGCAACACCAAACTCATTTTAAACGGCAAACAGGTGCCAAGATGTAAGATAAAAAAGAAAATCTAATCTATCTTTAAATCCAAATATCTCGAGAACGCTATTGCCAATTAGTTTCAAATTAGGCGCAGTATCGCCTCAAATTATAACCTCAAAAATGACACTAATTTGTATAGTGTTAGCTTAGGCCCAGCGGTAAAAAAAAACACTTTTAGAGTGTAAGTTTGAATACTCACTTTTTCGAATATAGTTTCAGCGAGTTTGTTATTGTTCCAATAAAACAGTGGCACAGTTAAGGAGTCAAAACAATAATCGCAGTAATAGTTAGAGTGTTCCGTCTGTGTGGCATGGGCAACCAGCCAAAACGGAGGTTAATGCCCTCGGATCGACAATTACTCGATAATTCGCGCAAGGTTACAAGATGAAAACGCTTATTGTTGACATTACAAGACACTCTATATACAGGGCATATCTAGACTGCTACCGAAAACGGAGCCAGGTGGTAGTTTCAGTGACTTCAGACACAATCTAATTATGATTATAGCAAAAATATGGATTTACCACCCAAATACGACGATATTCAAATCATCACAAAAAATTGTCGCGATATTTGAGGAAATTTTAAAAGGCTTCGTTATCGGTCGCAGCCTTGATTCAGGTACCATAAAACTAGCTTCAAAACATCATAAGTAATATCATTATCATGTACTGTCTGACAGCCTCCGTGGCGCAGTCGGTTAAACGCTGGCTGTAAGACGAAAGGCCGCGGGTTCGATCCCCTCACCAAGGCAATTTTTTATAAGGTCTCTCGTAGTTTCTAATACCCACGACACAAGACTTAATTGATCTTAATATGGGGACAGGACTATGTATGTGACTGTTTGGTGTATTTATTTATTTATATATATATCTATATGCCTACCGATTAATATTACATCATGTTCGATTCCCATGTTGATGAATTCACTTTGTGTAAGTTTTCAGTCCCAAATGCACAAAAGGTAATTTTTAAAGGAATGTTAGGAACGCAGCCAGACGTATAATTTAATACTAATTCTTTCTCAAATAAAAATATTGTTTCATTGGGTATGCTCAATGATGACAAAGAGATTTTTTCATTATTTTTTTACCACTGAAAAGACAGCGCTCTACACCTACAAATCCTTGTGAACTTGGTCAGAGCCGTCCATTGGAAAAGAATAATGAATAGGAGACAACACAAACCCCTCCTCCCGCAATATAACCTTAATAACAATATTACGCAAGCCCGCGCCTAGAACTAGAGCACAATAGACGCACGGACAATGGAACCTGCACAAAACATGCATACCATCACCACGGTCATGTCAGACCAGTGAATGACGGTGAATGAGCCTAGGATAATATAATATGCTACAAGCAATACCATATTACTTTACCTTAGCGTAGCTTTGAGACTTTGATATGGCTGTAGACAAACTTTATAGCAAGCAAAGAACTTATTGCCAGAATGTGACAACATACAAATATACATAAACTAACACCTTTTTCCCAGAAGGGGTAGACATAAGTGTAACCAGGAGCAGGAAAGCTACGTTTCGCCGATTTCCGTCCCGCGACATGGCGTATCGAGCACAAATTCCTGTCTCAGGGCTGATGCCTGATAGCAAAAAGAATAATCCAATACAACTTTTCCCAACCCCGTATTCGAACTGGAGACCTCAGCTTTGCAATCATAACTTAGTCCATCTAAGGTTTTAACTCAAGTCGGTTTTAGGATGCGGTCCCAGTGAATCTGTGAATCAATCAATCCCAGTGAATCAATGAATTTCCCAATCTTAATATACATTATAGATATGTTGAGCCTATGCGATTGGGTAATTTGTGCGTCTTCACTCCGTCCCGATCTTCCCCGCTTTAGTGGAAACGCAGCCTAATCCTATGCTGGGCTGAATTCCACAAGTTAGAGTACCAACTCAAAATATATACCACAAAACATTGTCATTTCACAACCAAATATCTCTGACGTCATTCTATTGATTCTAGAAGCTAAAGCAATAAATACCCAATAAATTAACAAATAAGTTCTAAAAATATCTTAAACAGTTTTACTCAACCCTACTAAACAAATAAAGTCTAAAAATATCTTACACATTTTTCGCGAATATGTTATAATCCAACAATTGATCACACTAAAAAACAGTGACAAAAACATATAAATTATCACATAAACTTGACTCATCGTGCGAATCTTTAAAATGTTATGTGTTGTCCTTCGAATTGTCCTTTCGTCTTGACAAAAACTTTGTGTAGAGACGCTTTGTGTGAGCCTGACACAAAAACTTAGCCACGATATAGACTGGTGGCCTATTTTTTTGCATTAATTTGACAGAATGGGAAATCCACTCCGCAGTATTTTGAACTATGATAGCAATAGGCCCAAGTCGTTGCTACGCTCTTGCCTTGGTTTTCTTTGACAATGGTACTACCCAGTTCGAACCTACCCACTGGTGTTCTAGCTAAATGGCTGGTCTCTATGACATGCCTATCTTTTTCGATGCAATTTTATACTTCCATAAACAAAGATCAATCACCACGCACTAAAACAGTGAAGAAAAACATCGTGAAGATAGATCATAGTGAAGATAGACAGATAGATAGTAGACAACTAGACGCTAACTATGGATCTCCACTCCTTTTGAATGTGATATTACTTTTGCCTTAAGAATGTCGCTTGAATGGTCACACTGATGGTCAAATGCTTGGTATGGTCACGTTCTAAGGAAAGCACAGGAGTACGTCGGCAATGTGTGCCTGAGCCTCAATATTCCTGGACCTCGACCGAGGGGTAAGTTATAGAAGCGCTGACTAGATCTCATCAATGCAGATATAAAGGTCAATGGCCTTACTATTGAGGATGCCGTGGATCGGGCGAAGTTGAGAATTAGCCGGAAGGTGTACCCTGGCACCGCCCGGGATAACGCCAGGAAGAAGAAGAATTACTTTTGCCTTACTCGTATCAATTTATTCATCACCTCTAATCGGTTCAGAGTACAATTGACAATCCACAACACTCTCGCGTGAGATAACATGTCAATAATTGAAATCAGCCTCGACACCTCGTTTCCTGTTTACGGACGTCCATTACCATATCAGATGCCATTAATTATCTTAAACTGACAGCACCTTGATAATTCTTCGATGATGTGACTATCAGCATCAAGAACTTATTTTTTATGACACCGGAAAAAAAATATACCCAACAGTCACAATTCACATACTTTTCGATCCCAACACCCAGACCCGAGACACATACTTGTGGGTTTCACAAAAAAATGTCTCGGCGCGGGAATCGAACCCGTAGCCTCTGTATAAATATAAATAATTAACATGTAATTTATTTGGACGTGATTCAATCAAGTTTATGCTTTGACAGCCTCTGTGGCGCAGTTGATTAAACACAGGCTGTGAAACGAGAGGCCGCGGTTTCGAATCCCGTACCGAGACAAATGTTTGTGAGGTCCACAAGAATTTGTTTCGGGTCAGTGTTTATCTCAAAAAATCATTGTTATTTATATTATTACATACATACATACATACATAAACTCACGCCTTTTTCCCAGAAGGGGTAGGCAGAGGTGCCAGGACACCCACATTTCGCCTTGTACGCTTCGTCCCACGATGTGATAGATGGCGAGCCTATCGCCATATCGGGCACAAATTCCTGACTCTGGGCTGATAATCAATAGAAAAATTCAATATCACTTCGCCCAACCCGGGATTCGAACCCGAGACCTCAGCTTTGTACCCTAGTACAACTACGCCACGGAGGCAGGATTATATTATTACAACCGGAAAATATAATGTAATTTCTTTGTATTGAATTTAAATCATATTTATGCATTATTTGCTGGTGACATATTAAACCTTTCTACCTTCCGGTCTTTCTTTTCCTTTTCCATGTCAAAAGGCCAACGCACGTATTATCATAAACGTAATGTTCATTACTGCCTCAGTGGCGCTGATGTACTAGATTGCAAAGCTGAGGTCTCGGGTTCGAATCCTAGGTATTTTTATACTGGCACGGTATGACTGCTCTGCACCTGATAGTAAGCGCAAATGCCGCCCAGGCAAAGAATCAAATGGCATCAGACGGTAGTTCCATGCCAGTAGATACAATTATGTTGGGTTAAGTGATGTTGACAGCGTGGTGGACTATATGGCCTAACCACTCTCAATCGTACTGTCGATTGTAGAGTAGGCCCGTGCCTTGCAGTGGGACGTATATGGGCTGATACAGATACAGATACAAGTGATGTTGGATTTGAATGTTCAAGAATGATGAGTAAAATGAAAAGTTAGACGAATGACTGGTACGGAACGTAATTCATGTGAAAGAGATGACGAATGAAAGTACTCAAGATGGAAAGAGTTAGAGGATGAATGATTCAGACGATGAAGAACGGAAGGATAGAAAAGAGATAATGATATTGAAGACGATGGAAGACGGGAAGACGAACGACGAGAAGACTACATAAAAAATATATTTATACATATGGAAGATATTCAAACCAATATTTGGTTCTTTGACACGAGACTGAGTCAGGAATTTGTGCCCGATGTGGCGATAGGCTCGCCCCGTATCACATCGTGGGACCGAACATATAAGGTAAAACGTAGGTTTTCTGGTAGCAAGTCTGTCTACCCTTTCTGGGAGAAAGGCGTGAGTTTAAGTATGTATAGACTTAACATCTCATGTCTCAGGATAGCGAACGCAATGGAATGCAAAGCATTGCTTTGTAATTAATAAAATAAATAAATAAAAGTGATAAGTGATTTTGCTACTGTTTATGAACGGTTGTATCGTTTACCATCAAGCGAACGGCATGCCTGTCTCGCCATTCAGTGCAATGAAAAAATTTATGTACTACATACGTAACTATAGCATACAATACTGACCTTTATATAATAATAATTAATGAGCACTGAACGTCTGTTAAAACATCGTTAAATAACATAAATAGCGATGAAAACAGGTTCACAAAGTTATTGGAAATAAAAAGAAAATAGTTTCGTTACCGGTTGCCAGGTAGATTTGAACGTGGTACGGAGCACTGAACGACCGTGTAAAACTCGAGACAAAATGACCATCACTTAGTATGTGTGCTTGACGCTATATTGTTTCTGCTTACCCCAATAAGACATTGGCTTGAGATTATGCTTACTATGTAGCTATTAGCATTTTATGAACCCCACACGGCCATAAAAGTGGGTGGTTGTATTTCCTGTTATATTTTGTTATATTATCCTTTATTGTACATTAAACTCAATAATAGAACATTATATTACATACATACATACATAAACTCACGCCTTTTTCCCAGAAGGGGTAGGCAAATGCAAGGCAAAATGTGAGTGTCCTGGCACACACCCACATTTTGCCTTGCATTTTCCGTCCCATGATGTGATAGGGGGCGCGCCTATCCCCATATCGGGCACAAATTCCTGACTCTAGGCTGATAATAAATAGAAAAATCCAATATCACTTCGCCCAACCCGGGATTCGAACTCGAAACCTTAGCTTATTTTGCATTATATTACATAGTAATACAAAAGATGGTCATATCGCTCGAGGCAATCTCTTACTTACTACCTTGGTATGGACAATAAGAGATAGAAAAAAAGAGAGGGCGTTCAATAGCGAACCAAGTAGGATAAAGCTTGACTGAAGAAACAATAATTAAATTGTATGTATAATTGTATGTTGGTAACAAACCAGACGCGGCTGCCAATATGTTCACATTATTCGCGAGTTCAAATTCCAGGGCAAACTTCTGACTTTTCGAAGTCGTGTATATTGATAGTCAATCATCACGCACTATAACGGTAAAGGAAAACATCGTGAGCGAATTTACAGATCATCGGGATTTTTACAATTTCTATGGTATGTAAAGTCCGCCAAGCCGCACTAGGCCAGCTTGGTGGACTATTAGCCTAACCACTGTCAATCGTACTCTCGATTGTGGAGGAGGCCGTACCCTGCCGTGGAACGTATATGGGCTGGTACAGTAGTCTTTACGGGAACATTGACGCGAGAGACCTGCAAGTCTTGATTTATTTTCTCCCCTTGCTTCTTGAGTAGAAGCTACGTACTTCTTCGTCAAAATTATCTCTCGGCCTCCTCAAGAATACGGCGTGAGATAAATAATGTTTCTCAAAAAAAGGTACGCGTATGCACTTGGGGTCAATAGCCTGTCTCTAGAAAGGAGCGTTGTACTAAATACATCGGCTTAAAACCTGCATCGTGCGATAAGCGGGAAATAACTTGTGATATGCGAGGCCACAGTTTTGAATATTTAGATAATTTTGCCCATCACATATTTAATCTGTGAAACACTTCGATCAAATATACACTAGATACACAGTTCCCTGTAAAATTTCTGTTAAAAAGTGGCACCGATGCATGACATTAAAAAAAGTAAACAAAAAGATCACATATTCCAAATATATTAACACAAATTCCACCTTATTCCTGGAGCTTAAAGTAGTTTTTCACATAATATTATCTAAATTTATGCGACGTTTTAGAAGCAACGGTCGGTGCGTGACTGAAGGCGAAAGAGTGCTTAAAGCACTCTTTTTTGGTGCCATTTTCTAAGCGCTCATGTTGTATCTAGTGTATATTTGATCGAAGGTGAAACAAGAAGAAACACCTATAATTTGTGATACCTCTAGACATATTTACATCATTATCAGGACATGTGTGCGTATGTTGGATACTTGTTTGTCCGTGTTTCATATTTGGGATGAGAGCAGGTAGCAAAAATAACATTTCCTAAAAGGCAAGGCTGTAAAAATATCTCCAAAGCTTACTTCACCAAGTAAATTTACATATAAAATAATCTTTTCAAAACACTACTCTAAATTCAAACAAACTCAACAAAAAGTACAAACAGTCGAATGAAATGAAAAAATACCCATTCGTGGTAATAAAAACGCTGTTGCATACAAAAATATCGTGAATCAGTTATCGGAAAGAGAACCGTAAAATACTTTTTCCAATTACCTCAAGTTTATTGCAGATGCAAAACCATTTTATGCTACCGAGATTATTTTTGCTCGCGTAAAGCTATACCGTCCACAAGAATTCTTCGAATAATTGAATTATTCTTTTTTATAAATTTGGAATAAATGTGGAAAATAAAGAGAAAGAACTAAAGGCACTAAATAAGGAATGATTTTTAAACACAAGTACATTTTTTTAATATTTAAGTCTTGTATTGTTGCATATAAACGTATTCTAAGATATTTTTTGAAAATCGCAATAATACATAATAGTAATAAAGGAATATGAATTTTTTTAACTTAAATATATGGAACATAATATGATATACCGAGATAATGATAAACCCTCCGACAACAGCCCAAACTACGGTATAATAAATTAAAATAATCACAGAATCTATATTCAACGTGTCTACGCACAAAACGTATACAATATGTCGCTTCGATACTCATAACTCCAGCGTTGTTATTATGCAAAAAGTTCAATGAAACTATTGCGAAAATAACACACGTTTATCGTTCAATGGCAGATACGCCCAAAAACTGGAACGCCATTCAAATAATAAGTTGCTCTTAACAGCGCCCGGCCCACTTACCCAGTACATTTAATCGGGATTAACGTAGTTAAGCGCCATTTATATTTAAGTTGCGTTCCAGTATTTGGGCGTTAAAGTCGTAAATTAGATGATCTGCAGTTAAATATATTTGCTTATAGGATATTAGGAAATATATAACTTCGTCTCAAACTATATGGGCAATTTCCAGGGCATATCTTTGATTTAAGAACTAAGGATAGGCCTTTGAGTACATAAGAGAGTAAAGTAGAGTTGCAAAAAGGTGACTAAATATTAAATTAATTTAATTTAAGAGATTTCGTCTGAACGTTGATAAAAATTTATATCTTCATTTTGATTAAACTTTCTGTCATAATACAAGCCAGCCTTTTCAAAATCGTTGCGAGCGACGACTTATTTCAGTAATGCTCCACTAGAGATGTACTGGAGCGCGCGCACCACTTGTGTCGAAACACTGCATTCCGTCTTGTCCATATATTTATGTCAATGTGGTTTTCTCTGCCCACCCCTTGGAAGATACGGGCGTGAGCTTAATTATCTATATATACATGTGCCATTAAACACAGTCACCACATCGAGGTTTAATATGAGCATTATTTCTCATCCAAAACTCATAAAAAGTTATTACTTGGGAATCGAATGCGGATTCTAATAATCCACTGTCATATTACCAAACTAATACAAGACGGTAACACCAAACAGATATGTTAAATACTTAATTAGCATAACACTAACTAGTTCCGAAACGTTTCAAAGTCGAATTATAAAAATCTAAACGAGGTCAGCGAGGCAGAGTCAAGGTCGCGCATACTTATTTTTATGCATATTTTTATATCGTTATATAATATACTTGATAAATGTCCGTCCAATCGTTGTATTGTTGTTGTATCACATAACAAAAAAACTTACAGAGTCGGTAGTAAAGCAGCGTCCATATTTGCGCATCGTAAGTTACGGACGCATCGCATCAAACGGATTATTGTTTTAAGGCAGGCGTCCACATTCCCTCATCGTACGTATCGGATGCATCGCATCATACGGGTCGTAGTATTCTTTGTATGGGAATTCATACAAGTGTGTCCACTGATCCGCATCGTACAGATCGCTTGAATCTATGAATTCCTTTACAAATAATATTATGCGATGCGTCTGATACGTACGATGTGGAAATGTGGACGCCTGCTTTTACAATGCATCCACAGTATCAGCAGCGGTCGGATTTGCTTAGATTGCCCCTCAGAGCATCGGAATCGGAATTGCCGACGGACAAATTCATGTGATCCGTACGATGCGGATCAATGAACGCACTTGTATAAAATTCTATACAAAGAATATAACGATGCGTTAAATGCGATGCTCCCAATATGTAGAAAGCGAATATGTGGACGCCCGTAATCGGCATCATCGGAAAATCGCAAAACAAATTAATAACAATTGACAAAAATGTACGAAGACTAATGAGACCGGATAAATCGAAAGAGGTACGTCAGAGAGCCGTTCTCTATATCCTCATCCTCAGTTCATTAAAGCCACAGTACACATCTGGCATATTAGACTAACCATCTTGTCTCCGATGGCGACCGAAGTATGCCAAGCTTTCTTTGTAATTCATGGTGTTGTTTATTTATTTATTTATTTTTATTCTTTACTGCACACACAAAAAACATAAGACATACAATATTTTACAAATAAAATTGAAGAGTACAGTTGTTCGGTCTTGCTACTGTCATATCGGTCATATAACTTTACGTTACTTTATATACTTATTTACTTTATATCCAGCGTAGGTGGCGAATCGGATAAGCCATTTATAAGTTAATCGCGCACAACCGCAAAGAAAAACAGATTGTATTACGTTAATATAGTCCCCGATATTAGTTTTTGACTGTCTTAAAAGAGGAGGTAATCAATTCGACCGATTTTTGTTTGTTATTCTCATGTATATTTCATGTACAGACAGATCGGTTACATATTTATTACATTATGTATAGATGTGACAACACCTCTTTACAGACTTACGTAAAGCCTAAGTTATTTGTTTACGCATACACCTTTTTGGTTTTTTTTTTTATTGCTATGAATGGCGAGACGAGCATGCCGTTCGTCTGATGGTAAGCGATACGACCGCTCATTAACAGTATCAAAACCAAACAACACCTTGAATTACAAAGCAATGCTTGGCATTCCACTGCGCTCGCCACCCTGAGACATAAGATGTTAAGTCTCAATATGTCCAGTAGTTACTCTGGCTACAATCCCCTTCAACCCGAAACACAACAGTGCGTTTACACTGCTGTTTGACGGGAGAAATAGACACTGCGGTGGTACCCACCCAGATGGCCTCTCACATATGAGAGACCTACCACCAGTTGGTTGAGGTTGATTACGTTCTTATAAATAAATTCTGTATCTGTATCAGCCCATATACGTCCCACTGCAGGGCACGGGCCTCCTCTACAATCGAGAGTACGATTGAGAGTGGTTAGGCCATATAGTCCACCACGCTGGCCTAGTGCGGGTTGGCGGGTTGGGTCTTATAAATATCGAGTTAAAATTGCTTAAAAATTACGTTTGTTTCTTGGGAGCCCGCCTTTAATATTTACTTTATTTTGAAAGGTAATATACAAATAAATATTCTGTAAAAATTGTAAGCGTCTACCTGTTACCGTTATTAATATTGAACAAATAAATACGAAAAACATACATTTATTGTATGGGGACCCCCGTTAATATTGTATTTTTTATTTTTATTTTTAGTATTTGTTGTTATATCGGCAACGGAAATAACATGATTTGTGAAAATGTCAGCTTTCTAGCTATCACGGTTTATGATATACAGCCTGGTGACCGATAGATAGCGGAGGCTTAGTAATAGGGTCCCGTTTTTACCTTTTAGGTACGGAACCCTACAAAAGCACGATCTCTAATCGTCATCGTGTAAGATAAGCTCAGACGAATGCAAGGGACACGATGAAATATAATTTTATAAAAGATTTTTTTTTACACCCAACAGTCACATACATAGTCCTGACCCCACACTTAGATCGAGTCTTGTGTCGTGGGTACCAGAAACTACGCGAGACTTTCCGGTCTCACAAACACCCAGAGCCGGAAGAAATATTTGTGGGCCGCACAAACATTTCTCTCGGTGCGGGGATCGAACCCGCGACCTCTCGTTTCACAGGCGGCGTCTAACCAACTGCGCCACGGAGGCTGTCGATTTGCCTTCGTATCATATTTTATTCTTAATTGCACATAAAGGAAAAACACTTAAAGAACTTATATCACGAATAATTAAGTTATCGTACGAGAAAAAAACAAAAAGCTTTTATTTTGGGAGTAATAAAAACGATATTGGTATTTTATTTGTTATTCTTTTCAAATAAGTAATGCGGGTAGCTTACAACAAGACACTGTTGCGTATTATTTATAACATAACAGGATTAAAAAAAAAACAAATATAGAAAAACTTGACATAAAAAATGTTAACTATGACGTTTTGCAATACCTACCAATTGTACGCAAAAAACGACGATTCATTAACAAATTAACTAATTCTAAAATTATTGACATTGAATTAAGTTCTAGTTGGCCCATATAAGATATAACAAGGCCAGACGCATCTCTAAATAATATAAAATTAGACTCCGAGACCTCACATTATATTTTATTAGCTTGCTAAATCGTATGCGCTTGGCCATGGCGAAAAATAGCAGAATAGTTTATCTATTATCTTTATTGGTTGATACATAGACTCTGCGGCTATGCATACAAATATTTTTGCTTAATATTTTTCTTCCTTCTGATTTTTATTAAAATATAAAGCAATATTTAATTAGGATAACTCATATACTATGCCATTGAAACATAAAAAAAGCATAAATACACATGTCAAATAGTATTTGTAATGCAATAGAATTAGTTTCTCAGTTACAAATATAAACTAATTAAAATCCATACAAATATTTTTCTTTTCCATCCGAGATAAAAACTAACAGCTTACTTATAACAATCGATTACCAACGGTAATCCCCGGTAATCCATTGACATCAACACTCGGTTCATAGGTTGACAGCCTCCGTCGCAAATTGGGTTAGACACCGCCGGTGAAACGAGAGGCCGCGGGTTCGATACCCGCACAGAGAAAAATGTTTGTGCAGCACACAAATATTTGTTTCGGGTCTGGGTGTTTTTGAGACCGAAAAGTCTCTCATAGTTTCTGATACCCACGGCACAAGACTCGATCTTAGTGTGGAGTCAGGACTATATATGTAACTGCTGAGTGTTATTTATTTCTTGGCGCGTTACTGACCTGTCAAAATAGAAGACAAAGTCGGGAGAAGGAAATGAATATTAAGTAGATTAATTAATAGAAACAGATTTTATCGACAATACGTCATACACGCATGTGGGTACCAAATCTTGTCGCCCTTGTAAACTTAAAGCCTCCGAAGACCTTGTTTAGAACAAAACACTCTTCACGACGCACACAAATATATCACAGAGAAAAAAATATCTGCCTCGGTGGCGTAGTTGTACTACGGTACGGTCACAAAGCTGGGGTCTCGGATTCGAATCCCGGGTTGGGCAATGTGATGATGGATTTTTCTATTCATTATGAGCCCAGAGTCAAGAATTTGTGCCTGATATGGCGATAGGGCCGCCACCCATCACATTGTGGGACGGAATATACAAGGCGAAATGTGGGTGTCCTGGCACCTCTGCCTACCCCTTCTGGGAAAAAGGCGTGAGTTTATGTATGTATGTATGTAAAAAAAATATACCGTACTTTGAGATTTCTAAAAACATTGAAATCATAAAATTAATTTGCCCAAGCTGAGTCAACATTGCTTTGCAAACACAGCATGAAAATATGACCACACTTTATTTCAGATTTTAAAAATGATTCATATTTGTTTTGGTTTTACTAGAGAAGAGGGGATAAGCTTATTTATGTGTATGTCTTATGTCTATTTTTGCTATCAAACAGCAGTGTAAATGCACTGTTGTGTTTTGGTTTCAAGGACATTTTAGCAAGAGTAACTACCAGACATACTGAGATTTAACATGCTATGTCTCAGGATGGCGAGCGCAGTGGAATGACAAACATTGCTACTGTCCATGAGCGTTCGTATCGCTCACAATCAGGCGAATGGCAAACTCGTCTCGCCATTCATTTCGATAAAAAATATCAGTATCAGCCCAAATACGCCCACTGCAGGGGACGGGCCTACTCTACAATCGACAGTACGATTGAGAGTGGTTAGGCCATATAGTGCACCACGCTGGCCTAGTGCGGGTTGGCGGGCTTACATACCATAGAAATTCTTATAAACCGCTATGGTATGCAGGTTTCCTCACGATGTTTTCCTTCACCGTTTTAGTGCGTGGTGATTGACTATCAATACACCATGACTCTGAAAAGTCAGAGGTGTGCCCTAAAATTTGAAACCGCGACCACCGTGAACATGTTGGCAGTCGCATCTGGTCCGTTTACCAACAGGCCACCACGCACTTATAAAAATATATCGTATCTAAAATATGAAAAAATACGGTGTACAACGGTGTCAAAATTTTGAGGCCATCGTCAATTTTCTGACGCGTCTTAACCTACCGTCATTGACATTACTGAATCATGGTATTAAAATTCAATTAATTTGGCAAATAGCCCCAAGATAAATGCATGCACGGGACAAGACCGTCAATTATTTGGACTCGTAACTCAACGACCTTTCTCAGGTAATTGCATAATTTATGATCCGATGAAAGTACTCAATTATGTAAAACTATACATGAATCAGTAATAATATATTTTTGGATTGGTTACCTTCCGGTAAGAAGCAAAGCTATTATTATTATTTATTATTTAAATCTTTATTGTACACATTCAAAAAGAAATACATTATACAGAAAAAATATACAAATGGCTGTATTATTGTTAAAGCATTGTCGTACAGACAACCATGGGATGGATTTAGAAGGACAAGGAGAGGGCAGTGTAAAAAGAAAAAATAAAAGAGAGGTAACTAAGTAATACTTATACTCACTAATCATAAAAATACAACCAATACCAACGTAACATACATACATAATAAATAGCAAAAACGCATACAAATATAATACTATAGAAATAACACCCAACAGTCACATACATAGTCCTGACCCCACACTTAGATCGAGTCTTGTGTCGTGGGTATCAGAAAATGCAAAAACTTTTCGATCTCAAAAACACCCAGAACCGAAAGAAATAATTGTTTGTCGCACAAACATTTCTCTCGATGCGGAGTTCGAACCCGCGGCCTCTCGTTTCATAGGCGGCGTCTAACCACCAGCGCCACGGAGGCTGTCAATATATCTGTATCAGCCCATATACGTCCCACTGCAGGGCACGAGCCTACTCTACAATCGAAAGTACGATTGAGAGTAAAATAGGAAATAATAATTTTATCCGCATAAAAACAATTATTTTTAGATTCATCAGATAGAGAAATAATTACGAAGTCCGATATTCTCGTACCTTGGTTCTTATTACGGCATTATCGATAGGTCCTTTTCATTAAACATCATTTTTTCCTTCCTCAAAAAATGGTTTAGTTTTTTTTTTCATTTTGTAACACGCTGTAGGGGAAGTCCGTACACTCAAAATTAGCACAAACTAAGAACAAATGAATATGTAGAGTATCAGTCAATATTTGTTTTGCCAAACGTTTTCAACACGTCAATATGTACTAAATCAATATTTTAGGTTATCGATACCTTAGTAAAATATTTCGTGAGTTTAAACAAAAAACTAATTACTTTTAATTTATTTTTATCCTTTGTTTATTGTAGTTATTTTAGCTAATACCAGTCCTTAAATCTTTGCCATTTCACCCAGAAGTTAGCATCCATGGTAAGTTTTTTATATATTTCATTGTCATATAAAAAAATAATTAAAAAAGCCTCTCTTCGACTTCAAAAAAATACGTTTTCACATGGACACTAATAATTATAAAATTCCCAATTTAATATTTAGGTTTAGGAAATGTTAATGACCGTACATCCCACCAAACACAAAGATAGTTGAAACAAAATTACTCAGAAGTATGATTCACATTTCATTTTTACCACCGCAAAACCACAAGCTGCCTCGGTGGCGTAGTTGTACTACGGTACGATTGCGAAGCTGATGTGTCGGGTTCGAATCCCGTATTGGGAAAAATGATATTAGATTTTTCTATTCATTATTAGCCCAAAGACAGGAATTTGTGCCCGATATGGCGATAAGCTCGCCACCTATCACATTGTGGGACGGAACATACAAGGCGAAAGTGAGTGTCCTGGCACCTCTGCTTACCCCTTCTGGAAAAAAGGCGTGAGTTTACGTATGTATGTAAAACCACAAGCTCGGTTCGTTTCGAGAATCGAACCAGCACTCTTTTTTCCATTTAAATCAACTACGGCACCAACTAGTATTATACATTTTTAGATAATCTAACTTCAGAACTAACGCGCAATTCAACCGGTGCATTAATTAGCAAGAACCCTGCCTTGCGACAATATATTTTTATAACCCGCTAAACAAACACATTAATATTTTATTCAATATTTTGCAACGACCGGCTTTGTGTGTCCACCCACTCCAAATATTTGCGATTTGGTTCAAGTCAAATAGGATTTTGCACTACACTTCAAGTTTTTCTGTATTCTGTATCAGCCCATATACGTCCCACTGCAGGGCACGGGCCTACTCTACAATCGACAGTACGATTGAGAGTGGTTAGGCCATATAGTCCACCACGCTGGCCTAGTGCGGGTTGGCGGACTTACATACCATAGAAATAAGTTCATTCAAGTTTTTAGTCACACCCAAAGTCCATGGGGGTTACTCCGTGATCGTAAACGATGTTTGAATGTTCGTAAGCCGTACGTAAAACTTTACAAATGTGTCTAGGTACTCCACAAAACCTTCTCCACTTCTTTTCTCTGCCGTACCGTCTAGTCGCGGAACGGTTTGCCATCACACGTATTCCCTACTTTATCCCTACTTTTTCCCTATTTTTATTGCTATGAATAGCGAGACGAGCATGGCGTTCGCCTAATGGTAAGCGACACGACCGCTCATAAACAGTAACAAAACCAAACAACACCTTGAAATACTAAGCAATGTTTGGCATTCCACTGCGCCCGCCATCCTGAGACATAAGATGTTAACTCTCAATAATCCGAAACACAACAGTGCATCTACACTGCTGTTTGACGGGAGAAATCCTCTTCGGTCTATCCACCATAGCGTGAAGAGGCATCTTAGCAGGCCGGCATGATTGTGTCGAATGGCATGAGACCAACGTCTGATGCCATTTGATACTCTATTTGGACGGCATTTGCACTTACCATCGGGTGCTGTCCTGTGACGAGCCAGAATAAAAAAATAATCCTCTATACGTCCTAACCATAGTTCGGAGTGAATAATAGGTATCATAGAGAATAATAAATAAATAATAAATAACACCCAACAGTCACATACATAGTCCTGACCCCACACTAAGATCGAGTCTTGTGTCATGGGTACCCGGAAGAAATATTTGTGGGCCGCACAAACATTTCTCTCGGTGCGGGGATCGAATCCGCGGCCTCTCGTTTCACAGGCGGCGTCTAACCAACTGCGCCACGGAGGCTGATAGAGAACAGTATCGATATTAAGAAGGAAAAAACTTATTATATAACTTACTCGAACGTTCTACTAGAATGGATCAACGCGGCAACTTTTATTTAAAAAAACTACTTTTTCACACCTCTGATAGAATATTAAAGAATGAGATGTTTACACTAGGAACGTCAGACTTAATCTGTTATTGTACATACTAAAATACTTCTTTATATACAAATTTAATTAACAACATAAGCAAATAAGAATGCGAATGAGTCTCAAAAAACTACATGAGACAGAATTATGGTCTCAAAAAGTTAATACTCACGGTCGCTCATATTCTTGACAACATATAAACTACTATGAGTAATTATTTGATAGTAAATGTCTTTCAGTACAGGTTTCATAACCTAACAAATGTTTTTTAATTTCTATGGTATGTAAGTCCGTCAACCCGCACTAGACCAGCGTGGTGGACTATATGGCCTAACCACTCTCAATCGTGCTATCGATTGTAGAGTAGACCCGTGCCCTTCAGTGAGACGTATATGGGCTGATACAGATTTTAGGTTCATCTTTTTGAGGTTAAAAGTTTATTTTAGCTTTAAAGGTTACAGGAAGAGTTAGCCGACAAATCTAAAACTATAAATTATATATATACTTTAATTCATGTATTTTTTTTTTGCATAATGAATGTCATCAGTTCAACCTAAGATGATAAATACGTCGTGGGCTATTGCCAAGTGCCAACTGCATCCATAAATAACTTCATATATAGTAACCAATTCTCGAATCTACTTGGACACCATTTTTTTTAAATAAAGTCAGTCCTGCCATTAGGAAGAGTATAGATACAGAATTATATAAAATACTAGTGATCCGACCCGGCTTCACCCTGGTGCGGATACACTTTTCAAAATGGCGGCAAAAATGTTCAATTCCGACTAACAATTTAGAATATCGACGAAGCGGACCACGAAAAACGAATAAAATTTCCTCGTATTTGCTAGATTTTTTACTAGTGCTTCCCTCCTATAGGTCATAACGTGATGATATAGCAATCCTCGATAAATGACCTATCTAACACAAAAACATTTTTTCAATTCGAACCAATGAGATTAGAGGTAACTAACAAACAAACTTCAGCTTTGTATATTATTATAGATATAGATTTTAAATTCCGTTACATCATCTATTTATTTGATGGAACATGTATTCGAGAATGACTAGACGAACAGCCAGCAGGCGCTCGCCTGATGGTGAGTCTGCCCATGATTAGGAGCAATATCACTAGCTGGTTATTCATACACAGTCTTAAAACTCATTTTAGCTATCGAATATTTTGTCCCCTTCGAACGACATTTGAACTCAATATGAGCGAAGAAGACAAAACATTCGAGAAACTAACTTCGATAAACTTCGATCAAATATACACTAGATACACAGTTCCCTGTAAATGTTCCTTTAAAAAGTGGCACCGATGCATTGAAACAAAAAACCAAACAAAAAGATCACATATACCAATTCAATTAACACAAATTCCACCATATTCCTGGGGCGTAAAGTAGCTTTTCACATAATTTTGTTTAAAGTCTGAATGACACGCCCCCGAAAGTAATAAAATTTTACGACTTTAGTTGGACACCCGAATAAAGGCGCAATGGAGTCGAATGATTACATATTTTTCTATGAATTTACGAGAGTGTAATAATTATATTATCTTAAATATGTTGTCCGAATATGTAGTGCATAGGAATATGGAATAGGAGTCACACACACTACGCTCGAATTGTTAGGTTTAAAATTTTCTTCGTCTATTCCTTGCGATATAATTTCGCGCCACTTATTCCTTTTTATTGCATTAAGTGGAAATCTGTAAGAAATGTTTCTGATGTTAATTTATAATAAGTATACATTAATTATTACTAGTAATTTAAAAACAATAAAACTATTCCATACATTTTCTGTTCCAAATCATGACACTACTCATCTTTGTCTATTTAAGCGAGTAGAAAGGGACAACTGCGATGCTCAGTTTGTTGATTTTAGTTTGCTAAATTTATTTATATTTAATTATTGGTACTCAATTTCACATATTTATTAATGTAGAAAGCAAGTACATGGATTATTATTGCCGAAAATATGAAATCCCATGTATTTTAAGCATTGTAAGTGTTTTGTTTTTGCATTTTTTCACAGAGCATTTAGGCACTGTCACAAGCAACGGTCGGTGCGCGACTAAAGGCGAAAGAGTGCTTACTCGAAATTTAAGCACTCTTTTTCGGTGCCATTTTCTAAGCGCTCATGTTGTATCTAGTGTATATTTGATCGAAGTCGATAAAATAGATTTTGAAACTACATATTCTAAGCACTGCGTTACACCATTTCACCCCGACATTAAGCATCATTCACAAGTGTTCATTAATTTTTGTAAAACTTTTTTTATTTATTCCGGATTACAAACAGTAGTACATTTTACAATATTATTATTAATGAAATAAAAAATTAGAGTAAACACACTACTCACAACGGTATGCACAAATTACAGCAATTAAAGTTTTAAGTGAGTTTTACTTTAGCCCCTGAAAGTCCAATACTGAACATAGCGGAGGTCAAACCACAGTGAGGTGTTGGAACCGATATGACGTCTCGCCAGAATGATCAAAATGAGCCGTATCCAGAGACTTCCTATAAATTTTCCATTAATTTTACTCGTACCATATAATGAAAGAGATAACAATCTCTTTTCCTTCCAATCCTTTTGTTTTATAACAATAAAACAAAAGGCAAGTGAAATAAAAAGAGGAATAAAATAAACGTATTTTATCGCGGATTTGGTTTAATTTTTTAACTTCCCGACGCGACGTTTTGATTACATTATTGCTTTCGTGAGCACAGGGCGGACCGCCCCGATAAAAACCGTAAATAATAGTTTTATTTCAATGTACAATCATCACACAAATCTAAGAAACCATTATGCAAAACGCAAGAGGTCAGCCAGAAGTAGCCATTTCTTTAATCGACTTTTTATAAAAACTCGAAGCAAAAGTAATGCTTTTGGCAGTGTATGTATCCTTTTCTTTATTGTTTTTAATGGCAAGACGAGCATGCCGTTCGCCTGATGGTAAGCGATTCAACATGAGAACCAAACAACACCTCGAATGACAAGGCAATGCTTGGTATTCCACTGCGCTCGCCATCCTGAGACATACGATGTTATTTCTTAATATGTCCAGTAATTACTACGGCTATGATGTACTTCAAAGCAGAACATAACGGTGCATTTACACTGCTGTTTGTCGGGAGAAATAGACATTACGGTGGAACCTACCCAGCCGCCCTCTCACATATGGGAGATCTGCCACCAGTATACTTCATGCTTAACTTCTGTTACTTCATGTGTACATGACTTTTGGCGTTTTGAATATGCTCAACGACTTTTGTCGCTAACTGTATTTATGTCAGAATGGAAAATAGTTTTCAAAAGTTTCTGCGCAAGAAAATACCTAAGCACAGCGATGGTACATAAGTCATTAAACTCTTATAAAAAGTAAGATTGCTGTAGATGTGTTCACCTACTTTTGTTGCTTTGTTATGCATTCATTGTTAAGATTTATTTCATGTTGACTTATTGTTTTTGTGAAATAATATATTTTATTAATGAGAAGTTTTTATGGTGTTTTATATCAGTGGAGATAATAAATAATAATAATTATTAGTCAGAATGAAAATAGTGGCCGCAATTTTGATATTTTTAGATATTGGTCAATTAGTCTCAAAATCCATATCTGAAAGACCCTTCGCCCCGATATTCTAAATTGATAAAATTGAACATTTTAGCTGCCATTTTAAACTTTTTACTTATTGATCCGATTGGTCTCAAAATAAATATCTGATGGGTTCTTTGCTCCGATATTCAAAATTAAAACACTAATGGAAAATTATAGCTGCCGTTTTGAACTTTTTATAGAATTAGTACTTCATTTGGCGCGTTTGGAAAAAAATACAAAATTTTTACGATGCGCGCGCACATTGACAACCAAAAGCGTCACGGTGAAGTTCAAAATCATTAATAACGGAATAATATGTTTCTGATGTGAACTGAGTCAACAAAAATATCAGCACCCGGGCGGAGCCGGGCCGGGCCGCTAGTAATTACATAAAATGAGAAAAAAAATGAAATTTTGTTTCGTGTATAATAAGTAGTATATAATAATGTGTAAATGACAATATTGGCCACGATGTCTTTCAATCCGAAACACTACAATGCATTTACACTGCTGTTTGGCTGGAGAAATAGACATTGCGGTTGGGCCTACCCAGGCGACCTCTCACATATGAGAGACCTACCACCAGTGGACTAGTATGTCCAGTAGGGACATATAGAGACTTAGCATCTTATGTCTCAAAATAACGAGCGTCGTGGAATGCCAAGCATTGCTTTATAATTCATGGTGTTGTTGTGGTCGCCCTGCTATCCAAAAGCGGTCATATCGCTTACCATCAGGCCAATGGCAAGCTCGTCTCGCCATTCAATGAAGTAAAAAACATGCACTGTTTTGTTCCGGTTTGAACGACATTGGAGCCATAGTAACTACTGGACATATGGAGACATAACAACTTATATGCCAAGCATTGCTTTATAATTCATGGTGTTGTTTGGTTCTACTGCTGCCTCGGTGGCGTAGTTGTACTAAGGTACGGTTGCAAAGCTGAGGTCTCGGGTTCGAATCCCGAGTCGGGCAAAGTGATATTGGATTTTTCTATTCATTATCAGCCCGGAGTCAGGAATTTGTGCCCGATATGGCGATGGGCTCGCCACCTATCACATCGTGGGACGGAACATACAAGGCGAAATGTGGATGTCCAGGCACCTCTGCCTACCCCTTCTGGGAAAAAGGCGTGAGTTTATGTATGTATGTATGTATGTTTGGTTCTACTACTGTCTATGAACGGTAGTATCGCTTACCATCAGGGAATGGTATGCTCGTCTCGCATTAACCGCAATAAAATATATATATAGGTACTTACATATATATATCAAGAATTCGTCTGCGTTTCTTCAACGTAAGGCTATTATTACACCAAATAAAGTAATTCTTCAAATATCTAATTTAATGATATTGAAACTATTTTAACATTTTCTTTACATTTGACATTTAGGTTCACATACTTATGAAGTCAATTCAAGGTGGCTTCGTACAAAAGGATTTAGTATTTTATTACGTAGGTCCGACAGAAGAAGAAATTGTTCACATACTTTTCTGTGTACTAATAATGTAAATTTCTACGTTTTTCAAGACGCGAATGTATGACAGCGCTCCCTTTACATATATTATACAAACTCTAAGATTTAAATACGAGAAGAAGAAGAAAATATTAAAAATCAAAATAACCCATACAAAAAAGAAGCTATTAGTCCAATTTACGGCTGAGGATGGGAGAAATAATCACAAAATTTCACAGTTTGGGGATTATGAAGGATCGATAGGGGGGTGTATTCTGAGCATATATTCCAATTTGAGAGAATCTGGTGAGGTCAGCTCAAGGTCATTTCGATGAACACGCGTTTGATTCGATATCTTGAGAACGGTTAGTGTTAGGCAAATAATTGTAGAGACCTTTTCTCTTCTTAATTAAATTCACTAACTTTTTTATCCGAAACTTTTTTTTAAATCACATATTAAATATTTATGTCGAATATTTTTGTGGAATTTTGTGATTATTTCTTTCGGTTTATATGTATATAGTCCAGTCAAATAATTTTGTAATTATTTGACTGGACTATATATGTAACAGCAATCGTAAAATCATCAAATTAACCTAAACCTAAACGATATTAATTTTATTAAAATAATTTTATATGTATCATCGCTTCCGGGTAAAGCCGGGCCGAGTTACCAGTAACTTTATAAGTGACGATGCTGTAACATCGCCATAGCCTGTAATATTTTATAAACAGTAAAACGAGCTGAGTATTGTTCAAGTCTGAAGAATTGTCGGGGTGTGAACGTACCCGTTATGCCTCGGCCGTTCTCAAAACTGTGTTACGTGAGGCAATTACTTCAACAACTTTATACAATGTTAGTCATAAAGATTATTTAAATCCGAAAAGGGGATATTATGCTCATCATAATGGACAACTTTGACTACGAGCTAACCAAGAAATCGCGGAAAAAAGCAGCTGTTTCATACATTATTTATTAACACGTGTAAAAATGTTCATTATGATGAGTGTAGCATCCCCCTTTCGGCATTATATACCCTTTATGACTTACCTTGTAGACTTCAAAACACATAGCAGTATAGGCTTATGAAAAGCGACTAATTTGATAATCAAACCCACAGTAGTAATACTGGTATGTAGGTATTATAAGTTCAATAAAATATTTTTTAAAAGGGGAAAAAAGTTAAACTTTCCTAGCGATATTCCGGGAAAGGATGAAAGAGATATGCCGATGTTATTTGGTCTTCCAAGTTCCAGTACGCTTGTAGATCTTTTTATTTTATTGGCTTTTTTTTTTTTATTGCTATGAATGGCGAGACGAGCATGCCGTTCGCCTGATGGTAAGCGATACGACCGCTCATGAACAGTAACAAAACCAAACAACCCCTTGAATTACAAAGCGATGCTTGGCATTCCACTGCGCTCGCCATCCTGAGACATAAGATGTTAAGTCTCAATATGTCCAGTAGTTACTCTGGCTACAATGCCCTTCAACCCGAAACACAACAGTGCGTTTACACTGCTGTTTGACGGGAGAAATAGACACTGCGGTGGTACCCACCCAGATGGCCTCTCACATATGAGAGACCTACCACCAGTACATAATGCTTAAACTAAAAAATACGCTTTAACATTGTAATGAAACTATTTTTACGAATTTTATTGTAGATTTGGATTAGTTTTTACATTTTTTTACTTCCCGACGTTTCAATTACATTCCGGTTTTCGTCATGGGACGGACTCGAGTCCGCGATAAAATCCGTAAAAAATGGTTACAATTTTATATTTAAAAATAGTATTTTTGTTACGTATTATTTTGTTTTTTTCTCGATTGTATTCTTTATTTTCTACACTGCCTTCTCTTTCTCCTTCCCATATATCCATCCTATTGTTGTCTGTAAGACATTACCTAGAGTGATGAGACCGCCATTTGTACTATTATTTTTTTGTTAATCATGTATATTATATTTTATTTTCGTATACTATAAAGACTAAATAAATATATTTCAACATTTTCAGATACATTACAAATCAACAGACCGTTGTGGATATCTTAAAAGTAATAATTACCGACTACCGTATATATCTAAAATACCTGTGCCTTTATACGTCTACATATTTTGGCTTTAAGAACACAAATGTAATTTCTTATTGAAGTGAATTTGTAATTCTTTTGAAAAATAAACTATCTTAAACCATATATTTAGGAATATTATATATTATTTATATCCTATCACATCGTGGGACGGAACATACAAGGCGTAATGTGGGTGTCCAGGCACCTCTGCCTACCCCTTCTGGGAAAATGTCGTGAGTTTATGTATGTATGTATGTATATAATTTAGGAAAGGCATATTCTCAGCAGTAGACTTCAGGTAACTAAAGAAGACGAATCCTCTTTTAGTTACAGAGATACAGTAATTTATTATTTCTATTCGTACTGTATACATCACTCTAACGATACGCCTACTAACTGCACTAAGGGCCCTTCACATCCGCCTCTGTAAACCCGCGTTTTTTGCTTCTTAAGGCCGTACAGAAGTGAGCCTATGTTTAAGGTCGCCAGTGTTTATCACAATGTTATTGTAACCTTCGTATTAGATAACTCTACGCTTATGTGAATCCAGCTTTAACATATGTAAGGTAAACAAATTGATTTATGTGCTTAATTGTTTTATTGCCAAACCAATTGATTGGTCATCTTTTCGTGATTGTTGCTATCCTAATTTCATAAATTATCAACTGTGTATAGTCTGTATCAGCCCATATACGTCCCACTGCAGGGCTCGGGCCTCCTCTATAATCGAGAATACGATTGACAGTGGTTAGGCCACATCCACCACGCATGCCTAGTGCGGGTTGGCGAACTTTACATACCATAGGAATCGCTATGGTATGCAGATTTCCTTCCGATGTTTTAATGATGTTTAATACACACATGACTCCGATTTGAACCCGCGACCACGGTGAACGTAGGCAGCCGCGTCTGATCCGTTTACCACCAGGCCACCACGCTACGTGGTACACGTTAGGTACACATGCTATGTATTAAAGGTAATTGGGTCTCAGATCATTGCTGGTTATTAGTGAGCTCATGTCATCCCACGCTCTATTAATCTGGTGGGATTCAACAATTCTACAAGGTTATGACGTCATACAGATATAGGTGCATGGAATATGCTAGAATTTAACATTAATAATATTTTATAAAATTGCCATGTCCTTTGAGAGTTATTTTTAAGTTTCTATACGAATTACTATATTATTGTTAGAAAAAAATCATTATTGAGATCACAATACGCCCTACCTTTAATTCGCGTGAAATTTCAATTTGAAAGCATGTAAAAAAACTGGGAGAAGTAGATTTCTTGAATTTATTCTGGTAACATAAAGTTTCGAATCAACTTGAATAATATTTATTTTCAAATCCAAAAATTCAACCAGTTCCATTAAAATACCTCGCAACTCAATAAATTAAAAAAGGACATAAACAGGGCCAGGGCCCAGTAATTCCAGACATTAAAAAGAAAACTGCCCTGCGCCTCAGGCGAGGTTAAAAATAAACTGCATTAAATTGCATAACGGTGTTTCCAATTATGCATCCCAAGTTCAGTGCACTCACCTTGCGAACACGAGAGCTATCGCCTAAATTGCGGCCACAGTAACAATTATTAAACACTTCAACAAACAATAATCATTCACAATATTTCAAACTTCGAATACATAAAAAACACTGGCTTTAAAAAAAACTGGCCATAAAATTATTCCATTTTTAAATTCACTGACCAGTTTAAAAAAAATAATTAAAAAGTTCCGATATATATTTCGCGCGTAAAAATGGCGCGATTGCAATTTGCGCGGCACGCGTTTACCGCGCACGGCATATCACAACACTGCGCCTGTTGTGGGCCGGACGTTTTTTTAAACACCAACTTGCGGACAAAACGGAGGATATGCGGAGAATACGTTAAACGCAATTAGGATATGTAAAACAGTATATGTATTATATTGCTCACATGAATTTTGGAAATAAAAAATGCGAAATTTTAAGTGGTAGAATCACACTAAGTTTACATCGGACTACAATAGGAATGGTTTCGACCGTGGCGGTACCAATATCTCAGAGAAAACAGAGTTAAAACGACAGCTTTGGTGTTTTTTCGTTCTGTAAATAAGATACGGGAGGTCCATTACCCGTTTTTTTCTCGCTAGCGTTTCCTTTCCTTTCCGAGTCCGAGAACGCACGAACGCTACAAATATCTTAAATATTCATGAGATGCGGTAATAACTTATAAGTGGAGTCTTTAGGCTCGTTTGTTATAAAAAAATGGTTATTTCCCCAAATCCTATTAAACCATATTTACAAAACAACTACGTCACCATTAGAACGGTAAACACTATCGTAACTATTTAATTTATTCGTTTAATTAATAAAGGTTAGAAAAAATATCAAGATATGCGTAAACTGATAGATTTTGAACACAACATTTTTTTTTTTGTAATATTTAATTAAAATTGATTTTGGTATTTTTCTTCATAGTTTGATTAACAGGTTTAGTTGAATTGGTAGCAGATTTTATGTCCACTAGCGGCAATCGTGCACAATGGTGGAAAACCGATCATAGTGAACTACGTATGGAGCAAGTTTATCGCGTTTCGGTTTCAGCCCATATATATCCAGTTTTACATGAAAACATAACGCATGGGTAGATACAATATCTAAATTGGAGGATTTTTAGTATCTAGTGCGTTTTTGACACTCAGTCATACCATTACCTATATTTTTTTTTATTTATTATACTCGTATTCTACTGGAAAAAAATATAGCGGCTTGGCAGTAACTATAATAAATTTATTAACAAAATACAATGCAGTCCAGACAAAAAAAATATATCACATACATCATTTTCAAAGTAAACTTTCATGACTATTTTTACTCTAAAACATTGCACGTTCAGTACCCTGACGGGCAAATATTTATAGAGCCCACAAATATTTGTCTCAGCTCACGATATTTGTACTTATATTCGTTTTAGGTAACATGCGTAAATCACAAAAAACTTGCGGACATTAATTAACATTTAATTCTAGGAATTAGAGCCACACTGTTGCCAGTCTTGTAGTCCTTTACGCTATGAAATGAAATGAAAATAACTTGTTGAATCCATTAAAATGTTCAACACTATTTAGATTCAGTCATATTTGGTCTACTACCCAGTCCGGAAAGCGATTTCCACTAGAGTAAAATGGGCAAGAAACTCTAGTGTTGCTTTTTCAAAACCAGTTCACAAAACAATAGAAAGCGATTTAAATCAGAGCAGTTCATAATATTCAGATTATTCAGTTAATAATTTGTTATAACTTATAAGCAATATACATTTTATATACGAACATGTATGTTTACGTTATAGGATAGGAATACGTTAATGTAGTTATGTACCAGCTCATCTAGGGTGATACTACTGTGTCCCAGAAAAACGTAAAAAATAGGTACTACGTTTCTTTTTATAAATTAGATTTCCTCCAATATTTATTCCTTCCTTTATCCCACTCATGATAAGAAACCGGTAGATCCGAAGATCCGAACGAAAAAGAGATAAAAATATACCGACACTTTCAAAATATATATAAAGAGTCATCGACAAATTCAACATCAACAGCCTCACATTACTGGTATTTGCTTCGGGTCTGGGTGTTTGTAAGATCAAAGTTTCTCCTAGTTTGATAGACAAGCCTCGATCCTTACGTGCAGTTATGACTTTATGTATCACCGTTGGGTGTATTTATGTATTATGTATATGGACAGCCTCCGTGGCGCAGTTGGTTGGATGCCACCTGCGAGTCGCGGGTTCGATCCCCGCACCGAAAGAAATGTTTGTGCGGCCCACAAATATTTTTTTCCGGGTCTGGGTGTTTGTGACACCGAAAAGCCTCTCATAATTTCTAATACCCACGACACAAGACTCGATCGTATTGTAGGGTCAGGACAATGTATGTGACTGTTGGGTGTTATTTATTTATTTTATTTATTAAATGCCCTTCGACCTCCGGTGCCTACTTATCTTAGCTATTAAATAGTCAACTAACATTGGAACATTTTTGATTCCCATATACGCCAATGGCACTGAAGTTACTATTGGGTAATAGTAAACAGTTTTACATAACAAAACTCAAGGTATTATTCAAATACAAGTATACGCGTCAACAAGTTAGCTAAAACAGGCAAGGTGCGACAAGGATACATCTATTAAAGGTTCCGTACATCTAAATAATTCCAATAAATCTATTTACACTTCACTTATATCGGTGAACAACAAAGTCGCGTGATCATGCATATCATAGACACATTAACATAATTTTCTATGGCATTTCCACCAATCCGCACTAGGTTGGCGTGATGGACTATGATTTAACACCGATCAGGAGAACTCTTGGTTGTAGGAGAGTCCTGGGGGACTGTAGAACAGAAGTCATGTGACTGCCAAATGTCATTTCCATACATTTTAATCTGTACTCAGTTGTAATTATGGACTTATACAACACAATACTGAATTACACTTTTAAGGCTCAAATTCTTATTTATTTTTATACTTTGTACAATTTAAATGGTACAGGTGGACTTAATGCCTAATGGCATTTTCTACCAATGAACCTTAAGGTAGTGCAAAGACACGGAGACAGGTGTATAATAATTAAAATATAAAAAAATAAGAAAAAAAAACAATTAAAAAAAGGATAATTAATCCTACAACTAACTTTTACTATAAGTATGACGCCAAAGCTATACATTAGACTTTAGATATGTCAAATGTTCACATTTTGTTATTATTTTAGTACACATTTTAAAAGATAAAGGCATTTCCAAAGTTACTTGATGCTACTATCATTTAAGGATTTAAGGTAGAGTTTACGTTCTTAGCACATTCATCCTTACTTACTTATTACGGAGTTACCCCAACGCATCTTATTACATATAGATCTATGGCGTATAACATACAAAATATATGATTTCATTAGCACACTCTTATACGGAATCCTAAAAACAATATTTCCCTCACGAATGTAATCAAAAATATAAATTTAATTGTCTCCAATAATATTGGGATTTTACACCGCCTTCTAAGACCTAGATTAAGTTAATCAAATCAAATCAAAATATTCTTTATTCAAATAGTCTTTCACAAGTTCTTTTGAATCGTTCATTTCTGCTACCACCGCTTCGGAACGTGTTGTAGTGAAGAAGAAGCGGCGCAAGAAACTCCCTCAGCAACAGTTAAGAGATGGATTTACCTAGAATCGCTTTTTTATAACCTATGGCTACAAAACTAGATAACTCGATGGTCAGTATCGCCTATAAATTCCAGCACTCACATTAAAATTCATGAGTCTACCTGGCGTAGGTATCAGCAAGGGACAACCTAAGGTTGCCTCAAGGGCTAAACAAAGAATTATAAAAAAAATATTATTAATTTCCAAATAGGAGATAATCTAATAACTATCAGAACGTTAAAAGAAAAGTTACAGTACATGTATGATTTAATGTCCAAGGCATGCCTAAAGATTTTGCTGTCATGAAAAATTTAAACAAATATGTCGAAATGTTAATTAATGATGTTGCTCAAATCAGCGTATAAGCACAAAGATTTGTTCTAGTTAATGTTTTACCGTTCGCATTATTTCAGCGCATGCATTAAATATCTTAGATTTTGCGCAATTAGCTCATATTGTGATTACTTTTATTTACACCGATATGCATTTTATCACTATAAAATTTTATTGACTGTATCTAATGTGCTTGCGTCATAATAGCTAAATATGATTTTATTTTTCATAACAATTTTAATATTTCTTTCACACACGCTTGTCTCTCGTTTATTTACTTCCAATTTGTACAAATGATGTGTAGATGGATTATATGACAGCATCCGTGGCGTAGTTGGACTCCGGCTATGAAACGTGAGGCTTCGGGTTCGACACTCGCTCCGAGACGAATATTTGTGTGGTCCACAGGTATTTGTTTTTTGTGTTTGCGAGATTGAAAAGTCTCTAGTAGGTTCTGATACCCACGACACTAGACTTTATTGATCTTAATGTGGGGTCACGACTAGTTATGTGACTGTTATCTGTATATTTAATTTATTTATTAAACATTTCGCCTCGATGTGGGGATCGAACCCGTAACCTCTCGTTAGCCAACCGGCGTCTAACCAGCGCCACGGAGGCTGTCAAATATAAATAAACTGATTAGTAATGCACATGCGTTTAGCCTACACAACTTAACCTTCAACTCGACGGTAAAAAGCCGAATATGCGTAAACAGTGGCGACCCAGATATATAAAACTCACGGTTACAGAATCTATCTTATTAATTAGCATGTTTAGCATTCTGGTGTTGGATCCACGACTGTTTAAGGAACTGTTGATAAATAACACTAACTTTAATGGTGATCCCTCCTATGTGAGAAGCTGCCTGTGTTACATACAAAGGCGACTTTACTGGTGGTCTGTCTGTCTGTCTGTCTGTATCAGCCCATATACGTCCCACTGCAGGGCACGGGCCTCCTCTACAATCGGAAGTACGATTGAGAGTGGTTAGGCCATATAGTCCACCACGCTGGCCTAGTGCGGGTTGGCGGACTTACATACCATAGAAATTCTTTATAAATCGCTATGGTATGCAGGTTTCCTCACGATGTTTTCCTTCACCGTTTTTAGTGCGTGGTGATTGACTATCAATACACACATGACTCCGAAAAGTCAGAGGTGTGCCCTGGGATTTGAACCCGCGACCACCTTGAACAGTGGCAGCCGCATCCGGTCCGTTTACCAACAGGCCACCACGTACTAGTGGTATGTAATGTAAGAGGTTATGTATGTGATGTTATGTAAGAGGTCGCTTGGGTAGGTACCACCGCAATGTCTATTTCTCCCGTCAAACAGCATTGTTAATACACTGTTGTGTTTCGGTTTGAAGGATATTGTAGCTAGAGTAACTACTGGATAAATTGAGACTTAACATCTTATGTCTCAGGATGACGATTATATTGGAATGTCAAACATTGCATTGTAATTCAAGGTGCTGTATCCTGAGGCATAAGATGTTAAGTCTCACTATTTCCAGTAGTTACTCTGGCTACAATGTCCTTCAATCCGAACCATAACAGTGCATTTACACTGCTGCTTAGGAAACCTGTCACCAACAATGGTAATATATGGGCTAATATCTAGGGATCATCGTAAAATATATTTTTTCGTTCACGTGCCGTTCACACGTGAAATAATTAATACCACAAAGCCCTCCCTGGGCTTTTCTATAAAACGCTAAGAAAATCGAAAGTTCGGGCACCGAACGTAAAACTTCACTAATGTGCCTAGATACTCCACGAGTTGGAATCATCTATCGTACGTTGTAACCATAGACTAAGTTCGGAGAAAATGATAAGTATAATAGAGAATAGTATTGATTTTTAGACGTGGAAAATGTATATCTTACTCCGGCCGTCGAACATCTGAACATTCAAAGTTCGTATCGTTTTATAGAGTAACCCCCTGAAACGGCTTATCACTACATAGTATAAAACAAAGTCGCTTTCTCTGTCCCTATGTCCCTTTGTATGCTTAAATCTTTAAAACTACGCAACGAATTTTGATGCGGTTTTTTTAATAGATAGAGTGATTCAAGAGGAAGGTTTATATGTATAATACGTACATATTATTGTATAGAAATCTATTTGTAGCTGCCGCTAGTACAATATAATATCAAATTGCATTATTTTTCGCAATTATACAATGCATTATGAATTTATCTGTCACATCGCGTCGTTGCTTGAATGTCATCTCCGGCTATTAGGACTAATTTGGATCAGTTTTACAACTTGATGACAGTTTTAACGAGGGCCTGATTAGTAGTAATGAATGGTTTGCGGGGACCTTATATCTCAGTAAATAATAGTGTAGAAATAAATAGCAATAGCAATCACAAATAGCAAGTGAAGTCGATAATAATGTTTCACAAGTTACATAAATAAGCTAAATTTTGCGATTTGCGATTGTGATTCACAAAGCTGATCGGCTAACATTTTTATACGAGCTCGTGTAATCTATAAAGGAGAGGGTATTTTTTTACAAATTCTCTGCGGAACAATTAGCAATAGCAAAAATATAGAGCACGCTCAGACTTCAAAAATAACAAGGTGGCGATGTGAATTGAATTGGTATAATTTGAAATTGCAATAATTTCCATTACTAGTAAAAAATATTTGTTGGCTTTTGAATGGTACTTGTGCGAACAACAAACATTTCGAACTAAATAAATTACTCTCCGAATAATTAAAGATTGTAGAATAATGTAGAGGGTCCAGTGTGGTCGATAATTGTAAAGAGCTGTTTAATTTTTATCTTCACTATGAAATAATTGTTTAAGTACATCCAATACAATTAATACAATAGGAATTCCTAATATTTGAATATTATTGAAACTAAAGTTAGGAATCCGTATACATATTTCATTACATTTCCGAAATGCAAAAGCGAAATTGTATTAAAACTTGAAATGTACAGCACCGCCATCTAGTAAACTCCTTCCGTACTATTAATAAATAATACCAACGCCATCTCACGCACTACATAAATACTAAAATATTAACCAATGTTTGCAGTTAGTTCCACAACACATCAATAGATGTCACTGTTTTAAATAAGATAGTTTTAACAAATGAGTAATAGATGGCGCTCAATGCAAAAAATAACTTACCTCTGCCCAGAAGCAGACGATCAGCGAAGATCCCGACATCAGGAGAGGATAGTAAGCTGACAGAAGACTGGTCGCCCATCCCTCTTGGAACGCCGACTGTAAACATAGATTTGTTTTAAAGATAAATAAAACTACTTAACGGAATTAAATACAAAATTAGTGGAAATGTGTATTTTTAGCCAATGAAGACCTTCTGTCCACCTTTCTACCGTGGAATATTCTAATAATAGGCCGACTAAAATAGGTGGCAATACTATCTCACAGAAAACGGACGTGAAAGACAGTTTTGTTGCCGTGTTTTGTTTGATAAACAAAACTTTCAGAGGCCCAATACCCTTTACTCGTTCATTAAAGAATGAACAGAATTCGAAAATTCTTTCAAATTCTCTAGTCTAGTCAACAAGTTCAAAAACGTGTTAAATAGACATAAAGCTCCTAAAAATATGTGCTATAGCTCATTCGATTCGGAATGACGTCTAGAAAAATGTTTTTTAAGGGTTTATTAGCACATAAAAAATTGCGATTGTTATTAACAAAATAAGATAAAAAAAATAAGGTATTTAGTTTTTCGTTAATAACTTTTAAAATAATGATATTTAAGGAATTTTGAAAAAAGAACCTGAAAGAGGAGAAAATTTCCAATAAAAAAGTCCTAACTCCCGGAACTCTATCTATATTATTTATAATTTTTTTTTAACGCTGAAAATAGGACTCCGCGAGGGCGTTACGGCATAGGCTCGCAGCGTAAAAAGCCGGTATATCACCTAAAATAATTTATTTTTAATATTAAATAACAATTTAAAAATTTGAATAAATTATAGTGTAATCTAGACACTTGAACGAAAAAAACCTCGGTGAAAAAAAATTTTTTTGTCGATTTTTCAAAAAGTTACACCATTGTTAATTAACTAATTTTTTTCCAATCTCTGTTTTTATAAATTACGGCATAAAAGTTTAAATAATTGGTCTATAAATTTTTCGCTTCGTGGAGCTCTTTTTGTTTAGGTACTTAATAAAGTTATGCAAAAGAAAATTATTCAAGTTAATTATTTTGTTAATTATAATTTTTTTAAACTAACTAAAAATGTAATTTCTAAAAAATGTTATCAAAAAAATTTTTTTTTGGTAATATATTATTATTGCTGTTTTCGCACCTGATATAGGTATTAATTAACATTGGAAAAAAAATTTTTACGTCATTTGTTAAGAAATTGTTTATAAACAAATAGACTATTTTGGGATTTTTAAAAATTTTTTTTTTATTATCTTATAGCATAGGTGAAATGATGATTTTTAAAAAAAATTTTTTTCTTATATGATTTTTTTTATTGTTTATAATCGTTTTTTTATATTTCAATTGTTTAAATAATTAGTTAAGAAATTATTTTATCCTTAAAAATCATCATTTACCCTTTTCAATGGAATAACAGAGAAATATTTTTTTTATAAATAATTTAATTGTTTATTAACTTAACAATTTGTTATAAACATAATATTAACCGTTATATTTTTTTTCGAAAACTTCATAAAATTACAAAAACAACCATATATAACAAAGTTAAGAAAAACATTTTTTTGTATTTTTTACAACACTTTTAAATATTATACAATAATGAAATTACAGCCGTTACATAATTTGTCAAGTTAAAAATTGTTATAACTTTTAAACTATTAGAGATAGGGTAAAGAACATTCAAGTCATTTTAGTAAAGGATTTATTTATGTGTAAAATGAATTCAAAATCGATTCTGTAACTATTATTTATCACTTGTTATAAGCATTTATTTATAAAAATTTTAGATTTTTTTACATCTTTTGAAATTCCATAGTTTATAAATTGTTAAATAATATAGATACAGTTACGGACCCAAGAACTTTTTTATTCTGTGATAAAATATCTTTCTAATTACGCATAAATTAAAACAATATCCATTTTTGTTTAAATAATATATTAAGTCAAATTTATACTTACCCAATTTATATTCTGCTACAGATCATTCTTCATTTATTCATCACTTGAATTATTAATATTCTGATAAGTTTAATTATTTATTTATTAAAATAAGCCTTAATAACTTTCTACTGGAGCTCTATAAATTATTTATTTACAAAAAAATTACATCTTTTATTTAATACATGATTTTTTTTCTAATTTTTTTCTTCGGGTATATTTTCTAAAATATGAAGCATGAAGTTTATAAAAATATAACGGTTAATATTATTTGTTTATAACAAACTGTTAAGTTAATAAACAATTAAATTATTTATAAAAAAAATTCTTTCTCTGTTATTCCATTGAAAAGGGTAAATGATGATTTTTAAGGATAAAATAATTTCTTAACTAATTATTTAAACAATTGAAATATAAAAAAACGATTATAAACAATAAAAAAATGTATTTAAGAAAAAATTTTTTTTTTTAAAATCATCATTTCACCTATGCTATAAGATAATAAAAAAAAAATTTTTTAAAATCCCAAAATAGTCTATTTGTTTATAAACAATTTCTTAACAAATGACGTAAAAAATTTTTTTCCAATGTTAATTAATACCTATATCAGGTGCGAAAACAGCAATAATAATATATTACCAAAAAAAAATTTTTTTTATAACATTTTTTAGAAATTACATTTTTAGTAAGTTTAAAAAAATTATAATTAACAAAATAATTAACTTGAATAATTTTTTTTTTGCATAACTTTATTAAGTACCTAAACAAAAAGAGCTCCACGAAGCGAAAAATTTATAGACCAATTATTTAAACTTTTATGCCGTAATTTATAAAAACAGAGATTGGAAAAAAATTAGTTAATTAACAATGGTGTAACTTTTTGAAAAATCGACAAAAAAATTTTTTTTCACCGAGGTTTTGTTCGTTCAAGTGTCTAGATTACACTATAATTTATTCAAATTTTTAAATTGTTATTTAATATTAAAAATAAATTATTTTAGGTGATATACCGGCTTTTTACGCGGCGAGCCTATGCCGTAACGCCCTCGCGGAGCCCTATTTTCAGCGTTAAAAAAAATTATAAATAATATAGATAGAGTTCCGGGAGTTAGGACTTTTTTATTGGAAATTTTCTCCTCTTTCAGGTTCTTTTTTCAAAATTCCTTAAATATCACTATTTTAAAAGTTATTAACGAAAAACTAAATACCTTATTTTTTTTATCTTATTTTGTTAATAACAATCGCAATTTTTTATGTGCTAATAAACCCTTAAAAAACATTTTTCTAGACGTAATTCCGAATCGAATGAGCTATAGCACATATTTTTAGGAGCTTTATGTCTATTTAACACGTTTTTGAACTTGTTGACTAGACTACTCCTCCCTATATGAAAGACAACCTAGCTACGATGCTATCTCGATTGTGGAGGAGGACCGTGCCCTGCAGTTATTTTTTAATACATAATAAATAACACCCAACACTCATACATAGTCCTGAGCCCACACTAAGATTGAGTCTTGTGTCGTGGGTGTCAGAAACTATGAGGGACTTTTCGGTCCCGAAAGAAATATTTGTGGGCCGCATAAACATTTATCTCGGTGCGGGGATCGAACCCGCGGCGTATCGTTTCTCAGGCGGCGTCTAACCGACTGCGCCACGGATGCTGTCAAAGGTTGCAATAGGGCATAATATGAGCTGTTACAGCACATTACTATCCAGGTCTAGATGTTCATGGCGGCAATGACATACCATCAGGCGACTTACCGTCGACTTATGTAAATCCTTACTAATATTAAAAGGGTGAAAGTTTGTGAGAATGGATGGATGTATGGATGTTTGTTACTCTTTCATGCAAAAACGGCTCAACCGATTTTAATGAAACTTTTGTATAGCGATAGTTGACACCCTGGATTAGGACATAGGCTACATTTTATCCCGAAAAATGTGTTCCTGTGGGATGGGCCCCGATTCTAAATATACTACACGGCCACACCGATTCGGATGAAAATTGGTATAGATAAAAATATGCAATACTCACGGGAGAAACGAAATACGCGCCACGTATGAGCGAAGCCAGGAACGCTACCAGATACAGCATCTTCTGCGTGGTGACCTTGCAAGCGCGGAGGAATGTCGGCGCCTTCAGCCGCCTGTACTCCGTCACCACGCATATCATCAGCTGCACCAGGCACACGAACGCAACCAGGAGGAACATGCCGCCGATGCCTGAGGATAAAAAATATTACTGTTTAGTTATTTTACAGGAGAAAACTTACAATAACAGGATGTGAATGAGAAACTGATCATTGAAACGATTTGTTTACGGCCATTCTCTACATCCTATCTAATTTATATTTAATAAGAGGTTAAAAAAGCTACCATTTTGTTTCGGATTGAAGGACATTGTAGCCAGAGTAACTACTGGACATATTGAGACTTAACATCTTATGTCTAAGAATGGCGATCGCAGTGAAATACCAAGCATTGCTTTGTAATTCAAGGTGTTTGGTTTTGCTGCTGTTCATGAGCGGTCGTATCGCTTAGCATCAGGTAAACGGCAAGCTCGTCTCACCATTCCTTGCAATAAAAAAAAACTAAAATATGATTTATAACTGTCTTGGAATAAGTTGGTAAAAAGATTAAATCTTTTATCGATCCTACTCTATTTTTATTTTATAGGGGCAAACGAGCATACGGTTCACCTAATGGTAAGTGATCACCACCGCCCATGAGCATCTGCAACGCCGTAGGGCATTAAGATACGTTGCACAAAAGCTGACGTAACTTCAAATCTATCACGCTCGTTTGATGAATTTATTGTCAGGATCTATGCATGGCGGATCCAGGGGGAGGTCATGGGGGTCATGACACCCCCCGTCCCCATGGGCTGGCTCCAGATTGACATAATGTATTTATTATATTGTTGATAAAATTTATAATCACTATTAATACTTTGTATGTCGATAAATAAAGTAAAAAAGTGTGTGTATGAAATAACGGCTGTAACAAACTTTAAAAATCATTATTACGAAATCGAGTATTGAAATCGTACTACATGACCTCCTCCCCCCCCCCCCCCTCCCCCCTGGCGTAAAAGCTGGATCCGTCCTTGATGCACGGCCACATTGTATATACTTAAAAAAACAAAATATTTAATGAAGCAGACAGACTCCCATTACAGTGTCTGTGCGCTCATGTTTTACATATTAATGAGATTATCGATTGTATTGTAATCTTTTGGACTTTGATATAACCTGATCACACGTCATTATGTACACTCACAGAATACTAACAGAAGTCAAGCTTGTGTATGTACTTCACTTTTATTGCCACACTCACACTACGCTCGGCGTTCGCGCCAGGGCTGTTAACTCTGGCTTATGCAAAAACACGTATCGTGTTAATAGCACTCGTATCGTTTGATTGAATTTTGAAAATAAAATATATAACACACAATAATACAATAAATAAATTTTAATTTTATTTATGAACTCGCTGAGAATTTGTATGTCATTATTCTAAGTTTTTTAAATTGTATTTGTATAATATAGGTTTTTTTTAATGAAATTTATATTCAATTATTATAATCTGGTGTTTTATATACAAGTGTAATAACTTTTATTCATTTGCTCCATCTTTGCACATAACATCTCACTATTTGCGTGCCCGAAGCGAGTGACACTCGCGCTCGCAGTGGTTTCGACTGGTTTGAAATATCGTGTCGGTGAACGCTGTCTATGTGTGCGTTGATTTAGCGCGCTTTGTATGGAGCTTGACTTCTGTTAGTTTAGTATTCTGTGGTACACTGTCCAATCATGAGTTCCGGCCTTGAAATCAGTATATTATGTATTATTGATATTATGAAAATTTTATTAATCACTACAAAGTATAAAACAAAGTCGCTTTCTCTGTCCCCTTGTATGCTTAAATCTTTAAAACTACGCAACGGATTTTGATGCGGTTTTTTTAATAGATAGAGTGAATAATACGTACATATTACAGTACAGAAATCTATTTGTACCCGGGCGAAGCTGGGCCGGGCCGCTAGTTAATAATAAATTAATCGAGTCTTGTGTTGGAGCTTGTGTTTATCAGAAACTACAAGAGACTTTTCGGTCACACAACACCTAGAGGCCTGACGCGTAACATATACTTGTGGATAGCACATTATTTGTCTCGATTCAGGGATCGAACCTGCAGCCTACGTCTAACTAACTGTCTCGCCATTTATTGCAATGAAAATTGCCATTGCCATTTGTTGTATTGCAGCATATAGCTGAATGGGGGTTCATTGTTGTCTGGCCACGTGCATATAATGGCATATTATTAATAACCTTATATGTTACAATGTCCTTGTTGTATGTGTTAGCCATGCCATAATAAATGATTTTTTTCTTCCTTTTAAAAAATACACCGGTGGTAGATTTCTTATATGCGAGAAGCCGGAGTTTTGCGACTATTTATGAGCGCTCGTATCACTTAACAGGCGAAAGGCATACTCCTCCCTCCATTAATTGCAATAAAATATACTCACAAGCATGATACGGCATGTTAGGCCCGGCACACTGGTCCCCCGAGTACCGTATCTCGCAGAGACACGTGCCGTTCATGCAGTCGCCGTGGCCGCTGCAGCCGTGCACGCAGCCCGCGCCCCGCGCCGCCGACATCACCGCGTCCGCGTAATACGCGAGCAGGGAACGCATGTTATGGACAGCGGCAGCTGCCGCTTAGCTGTGCTGTAACAACATAAATATCATTTCAATTGTATGTAATGTGAAATATCTAGCTCAAAGGACCAAAGTCTGGCTCAAAGGACCAAAGTCTGGCTCAAAAGACCAAAGTCTGGCTCAAAGGATCAAAATCTGGCTCGAAGGATCATTCAGGACCTCTCGTTTTATAGCCAGCGTCTAACCAACTATGCCACGGAAGCTGTCATAATCTGGTATTAAACGATATTTTTTCTTCTAGATGACCCCAAGTAATTTTAGAAATGGCAAAGGTAAGGTTTATAATCTTTCTTAGTTCCAGATAAACCATTAATTAGTTAGTATTTCGCAGAAATTCCTAGAGAAAAGCAACAATATATTTAATTGGAAACAAGCTTTTATATTAATTTTGTAAGCTGTATATTTTTATGTGTCTCATATAACGTGTTATTCCGACAACTGAAATCAAATCATGTTATTATTTATTTTATCACAAAATGAGACTTCTATGCATAAACATTTCACTGAATGATATAAAAACCTTGTAATTAATGCAAATCACCGAACCAATGTCACATTTGCATAGGAGGAAAAGCGACACAACGCTACATGCAAGAAATAACAAACTCGGAATATTACATCGTCGGACGGAATACACAGTGCAAAATGTGGGATCCTAGTAGTGCCCTTGCCCACCCCTTGAGGGGAAAAGGCGTGAGTTTATATATGTACTAAAAATACATCGAATAAAGTATATGTAGCAGAAAGCGTGGAGTGCAGTCCACAATTCATAAATTTTGTACTGCACTGTATCAGTCCATAATAAGCTAGTTGTCTCATTTTTTATTGTTGATTATGCCGAAAAGTTAAGTTTTGCATTATCGTAATACTGAAGTTTTTTTTTAAATCCGTTTAATTATAAGCCTATTTATCAGCCCGTTGCAGTCCAATGCTGGAGGCCTCTCCCAAGGTACGCCTCAGAGCTCCTTCTCCTGTTTTATGCATCCTGTGGTTATTGATTATACAGATCCTTGGGAGTCCTATTTCAGCATTGGCCTTAACAAACCATAGAGAATCTTGTTTAAATCGCTATGGTATGCAGGTTTCCTCACGACATTTTCCTTTACCATTAAAAGTGAATTAGAATTTGCTATCAATATCGACCTGTGGCCATTTTCAGACTGCTACAGGGAACCTTATTTAGGTCGTGTATCCACCCTGTAGGCGTTGAATAAAAATATATCATCAATTTTAAAAACAAAATGATAATTTATATAAAGTAACAAAAACTCGAAAAATATTAACTAGTCTAAAGCTATATAATATCAGGTTTTAGATTTAGGTATCTTCACGGCCACATTTGACTTGTTTTGACTGGTTAATTTTCGGCATCTATAGAGTTTAGGTTTAATGTTGTAATGGGTTTCGCCCGGAGATCGACATTGGGGCGTGATTCATCTCCACACTATTATAATTATTAGTTTAAAAAGGGCTCATCTTAATGAGATATTCATAAAAACGTGTGCTAAGATTTAGCTTCCAGAAGAGCAAACGAAGCCATATGCTAGTTATAGTGAAGAAGACACAATAAACTAAAATTTTCAGAAAAAAGGCAACAATTATTTTTGTATTTTTGTTCCTATCGTCATATTTGGGTAATAAATGCATAGTTTTACTAAAATAATAATGTTTATATTTTATTATTTTTAAGACGCTATGGCTCGCTAGGGTTTAAATTATTATTTTAGCAAAAACTATGGCTTAAACTCAAACGCGAAGATATTTAAAACATCAGAAAAAAAAATCGCATTTTGTAAATTTGCATTATGTCTGCTGTGGTCACTAAAACTACCACCCAGCTTCGTTTTCGGTCGCTGTCTTGATCATAGATTTAGTATAAAACATAGATCGGCAATGTGAAAGAGATAGAATGATTTAACTCATATACTAAAGAGAGATGCATGATGCGACTATACGTTTACACAGAAGTAGCCTGCAGCGACCTAGAGTCAAAATATGTCAAACTAAGCGAGCAACAAATTTCGCTTAATTTCATAATTTACTTGATTTTACACTACTTGGTTATATTTATTAAACTTAGTTTATTATAGTGAATTGTGCAGTACCTAGGTGTGGTTCATGTAGGCGTAAAAATCCGAAATAATTAGAGTTTTCTCAGGTATCGGTCACTTTTTCATAATGCCGTTTTATGGCAATATTGTAGAATTAAAAGGAAATCTGTGTATCCATATCTGTAGAAAAGAATATAGTAATTCATTATATAAATACGCTGAAAGCATCTATCGCCGATTAAAAATAATATCAAATACGTGAAATTATAATAATTTCAACCAAAAGTTGCTAGGGATTGACTGACAGGTTCGATCAATAATATGTTGTCGATAAAATAGTTGATGACAACACATGTTTCCCTACATTTTTATAGTGTTATAGTATTAATGCTTCTTATCCCTGGCGTTATCCCGTCCGATGCCAGAATTCGCTTTCTGGACATTGTAGTATTCATTCTACAATATTAGTACTACTTTACTGTTTCTTACTTTTTGTATTTTTTGAATAATTATTATAACACTTCGTATGTGTGATTTATTAATTCAGACCCAGTTTTAAACTCTGCCACAGAAGCTGTCAACCTAATAAAACAATAGTATTCTAGATATTATTACAAAATATGCGATACTTCTATGCACCATTTTATCTTCACAACCTTGCAGCAACTAGCAACATTATTAATTTATCATAACATTAGATATGGTTTAAGATTTGAAGTTTTCATAGTAAAAACACGAAAGTAGGTGACGTCATCAAGAAAAGCTTCATAGTAAAAATGTGTTTTATTGTTTCTTACGCGAAAGTTACACTTTGAAATAAAACTATTTTTCACGGGTTTTGTTGCAGACTGAATCCACCCCGTAACTACGAAAGCTGTCAAGTAATCGAAACATCGGGAAGTTAAAATTGAAAAAATTAAGGCAAATTTACGAAAAGTTTGTCATTAATAGCTTTATTTCATAAATGTGTTTATTGTTTTCAGTTTAGTTAGGCCTATGTATACATTATAGTTTAAAAAACAATTTAGTTCAGGTGAACAGACCCATACAAAACTTTGCAAATAAAATGATTTTCAAATAATATGACAATTCATCTTTATTCATTTCTGTTTTATGTATCTGTATTGAAATAAACACATAATTATATTCCGATAATATATAATAAAATGCCGTATTTATGCATAAAATTGAATTTCATAGCTACAGGCCGCCAGCTATATCGATATCGATATGATAGTATCGACAGTGCATGGTGCACCATTACATGTCAATCACACATGTAAACTTCACGCACACTATCGTAAATCTGTTTTGGTCGCACTCAAAATGTTGCATTGCCGATCTATGTTCTACTAGCTGTCGGGCCCGGCTTCGCCCGGGTGCAGATAGTTTTTGAGTCCAATCCACATCAAGAACATATTATTTCGCGTGTCTACTAACTATATTTCCCGCGTGCCGTCGACTATATTTCCCTTCCGTAGGAGAGGACATCCCGTGCCAACAATTTGAATTTGAAAGAGTAGAAAATATGTATATTTGGTTTCCTGACTCATCCCACGGGAACACTACATTTTTCGGGATAAAAAGTAGCCTATGTGTTAATCCAGGGTGTCAGCTATCACTATACCAAATTTGAAAGAGTAGAAAATATGTATATTTGGTTTCCTGACTCATCCCACGGGAACACTACATTTTTCGGGATAAAAAGTAGCCTATGTGTTAATCCAGGGTGTCAGCTATCACTATACCAAATTTCATCAAAATCTGATGAGCCGTTTTTTCATGAAAGAGTAACAAATAACAAACATCCATACATCCATACTTACAAACTTTCACCTTTATAATATAGTAAGGATACTACATCTATGGTCTTGATATACCCTATATAGATATGAAAAGTTAGGGATTTGATGTTTTCCGAAAAAGCTTGTTTACATAAACCAATAACTCCTCATGAACTAACCTTGTGCCATTAGATTTACGGTTACAACTTCCTAATTCGCTAATTTCCGTGTTAATCGAATAATTCCGTGTTATTAACAAAATTCCGCTTCCATAAATTTTAGACCTCGCTGGATGCAGACCGCTTCCAACAGACCACTATGGAAATCCTTGGAGAAGATCTACATCTGTATATCTGTATATTCAGAAGTAGACTAGTGGCTGAAGCAAGAGAGAGATGAGATTTTTTGCAAATATATACCTATCGAGTATTCTTGGTCATTCTATCTTTTAAAAGCCCTTATCTTTAAAATTCAAAAACATTTAAAACCTTATTTAGATATAGAATTTTTGTCTCCTTCACTCAAATTGCATTCAAAAGTCGTTCGAAAGGGACAAAAGATTCGATACCTGAAATATGTTTTAAAACGATCTTTAAATAAAGCCGTAAGACATCAACTAGTATACAAACTAACCCATAATTCACAAAAACAAACCTTCCACGTCATAAATCAAAGCCAGTTGCAAGTCGTAATTATTGTGGCGGGCTGGGATTTATTCGGGCGCGATATATCAGCTGAATAAGGCCAGCGATATAATTAGCTGAAACAGTGCAACGACCTCGAACCCGCTACACGTGACCACCGTGCGTTACCGAGCTGACACTATATTGCATAATATTGCGTTTTTCTCATTACATACTGACGGCCCAGCCCAGCTTCGCCAGATTTTATTGCCCTGAATGGCGGGACGAGCATACCGTTCGCCTGATGGTAAGCGATACGACCGCTCATGAACAGCAGCAGAACCAAACACACTAATTAATTACAAAGCAATGCATGAGACATAAGATTTTAAGTCTCAATATATCCAGTAGTTACTCTGGTTATAATATACTTCAAACCGAAACACAACAGTGCATCCATTCTGCTACACTAAAATCGATACTTTGTTATATGTTGTGTTTGGGTGCAAATAGAAACTTTGTTATGACGAGCAGAGTGCTTGCGCTGTTGAAATATGTCGGCGGGCAACGTGCGAGCGTTTCTCGCCGACATTTTTTTTTATTGGCCGTCAGGTTATGTCGGACGCGACTTTGGTGTGAAATGCGCTTTTAAATTCGTCTATTTTAAACACTGAAAGTTATATGTGTCATATCCATTACAAAAATACGGATGTGCATATTAATATATGAGTTCACCGACCTATATACAGGACACGTTAGGTCATATTATGTACTAAGTATATAATTGAACACGGCGAGAAGCGGACCTACTGTGTAAATAACTTTCCAATTACCATTTATCAAGAAACAATAATCACTATAGAGTATATTTTTAATTAGATAAAAAATCGGTTTTAGAATTTCTACGCGGCAGCTGATTAAATATCTTTTAATTGTTTGTGAAATTCATTGCAATCGATTTTATAAGTCAGTCACTTATTTAATCAGTGTCTGACCACATTTCTATATTTACAACTCTAAAAAATATTCCTACATAAACATTCAAACCACAAAGATAAGATAACCTTTATACGTGGGAATACAAATAGTAGGCAGCGTCCTTGGACGTACATAATATTCTTGTATATTGAGATGTTATTTTCATATCGTTTCGCTTTTTCATGTAGTATATTATAGACAGCCTCCATGGCGCAGTTGGTTAGACACCGCCTGTGAAACGAGAGGCCGCGGGTTCGATCCCCGCACCGAGAGAAATGTTTGTTCGGCCCACAAATATTTCTTCCGGGTCTGGGTGTTTGTGAGACCGAACAGTCTCTCGTAGTTCCTGATACCCACGACATACACAAGACTCGATCTTAGTGTAGGGTCAGGACTATGTATGTGACTGTTGAGTGTATTTATTATTTATTTATTTTATTCATGGTTTCAGCCTCCTTGGTTTGATAGTTGTTGGAAGGTAATTGGTAGTCGGAATTGAACATTTTGGCCGCCATTTCGAAAAGTGTATCTGCACCCTGGCGAAGCCGGGCCAGACCGCTAGTCCAGCATAAACAAAATAATACTGGAACCTTGATTCTATAATAAACCACATACAAAAAGGATCATCAACTATTAATAAACAAAAAAGGTATTCTTGAACATAAGAAGAAAATATTTACTTATATAAAACCGTCCTCCATTTTGAGAACTCGATTAAAAATACTAGAACATTCTATATACTTTAAAGGAAAAATAAACAAAGGATTTCGAACGTCATTTACATAAAAGAACATAGGACGAAGGCTAAATGTAACTAATAAAAACGTTATAAAAGGACGCTTGCGCAACGAAATCATTTATGGTGTTAATGGTACCTACTATTCACATAACAGGTAAACGGTATATGGCCATTGCTATTTGTAAAACATTTGAGCAATATGGACTTGGTCTTAAATGACCAAAAGGATAAAAATTTATATTAATTTAAAAAAAAATGGTGGTAGGTCGCTCATATGTGAGAGGGCGCTTGGATAGATACCACCGCAATGTCTATTTCTTCCGCCAAACGGCAGCGTAAACACACTGTTGCGTTCCGGTTTGAAGGACATTGTAGCCAGCGTAACGTATTGACACTTGATTACTTAACATCTTATGTCTCAGGAGAGTGAGCGCAGTTAAATGCCAAGCATTGATTTGTAATTCATGATTTCGTTTGGTTTACTACTGCACATGAGCCGTCATAACGGTTACCATCAGGCGAAAGGCATGCTCGTCTCGCCATTCATTGCAATAAAAAAATATTGAAATGTGTTAACATTCGCGTAGGCTCAATACATATTTTTTATGTCAGGATGTTAAATCCCAAAAGTCCCTCTTAGCTCCTATTAACCCTGGAACAGGACTTGTATGCTGAGGACTTAATTTGTGGTCTAGTCGTGTGTGTGATTGTTGGTGTATTTATCATTCATTCAATTCAAACAATTACATAATTAAATGAGTTTGTATTTCACTGTGTGTTGAAAGCACCCTATTGTCCCCAGGAGATTTGCCAAGTTTCTGTGAACATTAGTCACTATTATTTGAAGGTGTGCCACTATTGATCCTGGTTTGCAGGAATGACGATAGTTACTTATATGGGGGATGGTCATTAAACAAAAGTCATAAAGTAATAACTAATACTTTAAATAAAATATGAATAAAAACTAAATAAATAAATAAAACTAATCAATAAAAATAAAATTAATTTAAAAATAAATAAATTAATAAAATAAGCAATACTAAGTATAGAAAATATATTGTATATAGAGATTAAGTTCTATGTGTATTGACTTGTCATAAGAGCTCTTAAATTGCCTACGTGACCAATAAATACATTTAATTTCATTTAATTCCATTTCAAAGTAGTAAAGTTTTAATTCTTATTGTTAGAATTACATGCGGGCATAAATATGGAAAAACATTTTATTTTTACGTGAATCTGACTCGATGGAATAAAAGTATTTTATTGCGATTTAGTTTACTTGAAGACTTTATAGCCTTCGTAATCACGAGTCTGACTGAGGTGTTAGTCATTCGCAAAATTGGTATTGTAACACCAATTTCATAAAATACCAGATAAAATATATACTTTGCAGTTTTTACGGCACCGACCGTATTGTTATGCCACTTATATTTCGTCCTTGTTGACAATAAAATACCTATATGCAGGGCTTCCAAAATATCTTTCCTCCACTCCAATTCTTAATGATATTTAATATTTTTCTTCTTGATCGACAAAAACCAACACATTATCTGTTACAATCCCAGTATTTTGTATAACAAACTCATACAAATATTGAATGCAAATCTCTGTCGCGACGAGATAACGTCACTCGCGGTATCAAGGCTCCGAGATAAACCAATCAGTGTCGCTACCTACACCACTGAACAAACAAAACTCTGTACTATTTAACTATATCCTACGAGTCTTTATTTGTTTTACTAAATGGCTACCCATAGAAATTATGACTACGATCGGAGTAACATGTAGGAATTTAGGTATATTTTTATAATATTAACCCCTTACTGCATGAATTATGTAGGATGTTATTAAAAAAAATTAAATAAACTGAAATAGTTTTGACAAAAATTGCTTAATAAAGCAAAAAAATATGCGTCGTCTTATGAAAGAACACTTCATATGATAACATTTATTTAACTTTAATTTAATGATTAGTTACTTGTAAAAAATTAACAAACTGTAGAAGCCATAAATGGCTTGGTATGCGGTAAGGGGTTAATATTTTTTAATTATTTACGCATCTACTGATTTTCTGGAATATATGGCCTAACCATTCTCAATCATACTCTCGATTGTAGAGTAGGCCCGTGCCCGGCAGTGGGACGTATATGAGCTGATACAGACAGACAGACTGCTTTTCATCCCTGCATTACTCTAGATACGACTGGTAGATAATGCCTCAGGCGTTTAGTCCACCTATACATCATTTGTATAAAGTAACAAATTAAGATAATATTTTGTAATCGTTGTTTACACGAAATAAATTAAATTAATGTAATATTTATTTCAGCGCGATTTTCAAGGTCATCTTTTCAAAACTCCAAATGTACTGAAGGGCCTACCCTTATTCCTTAGATTTCAATCAATGCATAAACATTATAAGACTTATTTTTAACCTCCAAATCCATTTCAACAGCGAAACATACAATGCAGCTTGCAGGGTCAAGGCCGTTTAACCACACGAATGAATCCAGGTCGCCGGGCAAACCCCCCCCCCCCCCCTCACCCCACTCCCCGCCGGCCCGCAATCAACCCATATCCATTACTATTGTTTACAAACATTGTCTAATTTACACTAATGGATTACTTATGATAACATATTTGTGTAGATCGGAGTGAGTTCTTTTTAAACAGCAGCGGAAATGCACTGTTGTGTTTCGGTTAAAAGGGTATTTTAGCCAGAGTAACTACTGGACATATTGAGACTTAACATCTTATGTGTCAGGATGGCGAGCGCAGTGGAATTAAGTTATTCATGGAGTTGTTTGGTTTTGCTAATTTGCGAATGGTATGCTCGTCTCGCCATTCATTAAAATGTGAAAAAAGCGGGAGTTCGGTTCGTCGGAGAGTTTATTTTAGGAGATAAAGCGGGAAAAATAGAAATTTAAAGATATTATTTGATGATGCTCGATACAATCCTGAAGTATGCTGAACACGAGAATGCGTGAAAAGATTGATGAAAGGGGACGGAACGAAAGCAGCATTGGAATACTACTTCCACCTGAGCAAATTGAATATCCATATCATAGTATAGTATGTATTTCTGCCTGTATCTGTATCAGCCTATATACGTCCCACTGCAGGGCACGGGCCTACTCTACAATCGACAGTACCATTGAGAGTGGTTAGGCCATATAGTCCACCACGCTGGCCTAGTGCGGGTTGCGGTAGTATATATTTACTTATTTTATTTGCTAACGATAGGATTACAAACTACCAAAAATGTTATGCGTTTATATTTGCATATACTACACTAATCTGGGCATGTGGTAAAGTTATGTTTAAAAAGTAAACAGACCATTTTTAGAGCAAAGCGGGAGTCATCAATTTTGGAATTGTGCTCAGATATAGACATACAATGTGTGTATTGATAGTCAAACACCACGCACTAAAACGGTGAAGGAAAACATCGTGAGGAAATCTGCATACCATAGCGGTTTATAAGAATTTCTATGGTATGTAAGTCCGCCAACCCGCACTAGGCCAGCGTGGTAGACTATATTGTCTAACCACTCTCAATCGTACTTTCGATTGTAGAGTAGGCCCGTGCCCTGCAGAGGGACGTATATGGGCTGATACAGATAGACATACAAAATTTGGTCTCAGATATATTTGGGTTAAATATCTTTATTTAATAGGCATGTACCTAAGTCTTAGCTGCTAATATAACCTATCATGTGAACCTTACACTTAGTTATGTCAAGTTTCATCAGCTTTCCATTATAAATGACTTCATTGAATACATTATTATTTAAACAAAACTGCACTAGTATACATAGTATAAACTAAAATAAAATTCCTATAAATCATTAATATTATCATTAACTACTAAAACAATGAAGAAAGCTCAGTTTTCTATAACAAACCTAGCATTTATATCATAATTACTTTCAACAATCTAAGTTTTTCATTACAAGAATGTGTTATTCTAAATAACAATGCCTCAGGGGAAAAGGGCGTACGACTCATTTCAAGCTTATTGCAAATTTTTACTTTATGTTACACAATCATAAAGTATAAATTACAGTAACTCTGAAATGTTATTTACGCCCTTTAAACGGCGAATCATGATTAAGCGAAAGTACTTGTAATTTACATACGCAGACATACACATTGTTTGGAAACAATTGAATGACGTCACAGAGAATGTCAAAGGTCCATACAATACTTTGTATGAGCCTTGAATTTACAAACATGTTTATACCGGGTATCTCAAGACTGCTACCGAAAACGAAGCCGGGTGGTAGTTTTAGTGACTACAAACACAATGTAACTAAAAATTTCGCAAAGAAACGCGACAATTATTTTTTATGATTTTTTAAATATCGTCATTTTTGGGTGGTAAATCCATAGTTTTTGCTAAAATAATAATTTAAACACTTTTATACCCTAGATTATTTATAAATAAAAGGGTTAACACTATTATTTTAGGAAAACATGTATTTACCACCCAAATATGGTCATAGGAAAAAAATAACAAAAAAAATTGTCACTTTTTTTTGCAACTTTTTCTGTTGCATTGTGTCTGAAGTCGCTTAAACTACCACCCGGCTTCGTTTTCGGTAGCAGTCTTGATATACCCTGTATTTTATAACTTTAACACGGTATGGACTCAAATATAAAAACTCTTTACCGAATGGAGGCATAGTCTTCTACCAAAGGAAGTCCACTGCTGAACAAAAGTCCAAGGGTTTCCATAGAGACCTGTTGGCTTGCAACCAGCGACTTCCTGGAACCTTGGCTAGCTCATTTTCCATCTTATAAACAGACGTCCAACGCAGCGTAATATTCTTGTTCCACATTAATTTATGCTCATGTTGTAATTTAGTATATAGTGGTTAATGTCATAAAAAGGACTACATAAGGTCTACCATTGTACAAATTCTAACCTATAAAAGGTTAGTCATAAAGTACAACACGTTTTAAAATAACAGACCGCGTGTTGTGAGCGTCGATAAACACCAAATGCTACAAAATGGCACATGACTATTTCCGCCCGATAATAATATAGAACCGTTAATTAAAACGGTGTTTACTTGATAATTTGATAAACATACAATTTATGCGTATTCCGACTAAAACTCTTGATAACACATCATGTGACTATATAAGAATTATTATTTTCAGTGGCAGTCATTATTTAATAATGGGTGGGACGGAAAATGCAAGGCGAAACGTGGGTGTCTTGGTAGCTCCTCTGCCTACCCCTTTTGGAAAAAAGGGGTGAATTATGTTTTTATGGGTGATGACTCGGACTTCGCCTACTTTGGCGACCAAATAAAACATACGTGGAAATTTATAAAATAAATATAAATATGTCATACAATAAAGTAAATATAAAGATAAGTAAATGGTATATAAACCATTGTATTTTTTTTCAAGTAACAAAGCCTCTCTTAGTTTTGATACCCCGGAGTCACTCAACTCAACTCTTGGTATCTTACTGTAGGGTCAGGATTATAACGGCCGATGCCAATTATAATCAATCAAAAAAATTAGACTGAAGTCAATCTGGATTGTTTTCTACTTTTCGATTTGTCATTTACCATGTTGCCATAGTTTTTTCACTACTGAGATTGATTGTTGGCAATATAGTACCAGAAAAACGATTGAGCTGTCAATCTCCAACGGCAAATTTTGGATTGGGATTGTTTATTGGCAGCGGCTGTCAATGTTGAGCGTATTTTTAAGGCTCTATAACAGTAAAAAAAAAGCAAAGCTCTTACTCCATGATGTTTTTATTACTAAATAACCACGTGGTAGCGTCGAAAGATACGCCATCGATTATATATTTTACTAGCTTTTGCCCGCAACTTCGTCTGCATTATCAACTTTATTTACATTATATTTTATATACTTGAAAATCGATACTTCACTAAATAAGATATTACGTCCTCATTTCTCCCCTGAAACTGAGAGAATTCTAAAACTCCGAATTATGTCACTATTTATTTATGAGTATCCTGTTGGGCAAATTATGTGGTCTATTACTTACTTTATCAACAACGATTTCCCGCTTTATCTCCACTTAAAACTTAAAAATCCAAAACCTAACAATTGGTCATTATTTATCTATAATAAGTAGATACTATTAAACATAAAAAAATCATCCCTCTGAAATTTATAATATAATCCCAGAACTACGCACAATTTGCGCGAAACCCATATAAGTATGTTTAAAATGAAAGTTGCTTATGCCCGTTATTCCAACACAACCTTTCGTCCTTTTCCTCCTTTTCCCTGAACCCTTCCGTAAATGTGAAACTCTTACACTCATGAACAACTTACAAAATTATAAAAAAATTAAATATTGCTTTCCCTGTCCAGTTCTTGAACATACCATCAAGCTCAATTTTTAAGGGATTTTTTTGTATCCACGGAACCCTAAATACTTTTTACAAAATTTCATCCCCTTCGTGCCATTTTTCCAAAATTAATGCACGCCAATTTCTTGTGTTTATAATAGGTGGCTAAAATACAAATTTTCATACCAGTAACAGCGGTTTCTATTTTGCATACAAAATTACAGCCCTTATTTTAAGCCCTTTGGGGCTAATTTAAGAAAAAAAGGATGAAGTTATTTTTGTTTAATTGACTACATAAAGTGCCAAGTTTGAAATCAGCAAATTTCACGGTTTCGTTTTTCCATACAACACAATTTCACCCTTTTCACCCCTTTAGGAGTTGAATTTCGTTAAACTCTTCTTTAGTACTGCTCTACATTATGATAGGAAGCCTCGTGTAAAATTTCAAGTTCCTAGCTTCAGTAGTTTCGGCTGTCCGTTGATTAGACAATTCGGTCCTACAATATTTCAACCCTTATTTTAACCCCTTTAGGTTGATCTTTAGAAAAATAAAGTATGCAGTTATTTTTGTCTTTGATTGTCTAACTAAAGTGCCAAGTTTGACAATTGTAACTTTAACGGTTTCGATTTTCCATACAACGGTTTTTTACCCTTTTCACCCTCTTTGGGGTTGAATTTCCAAAAATCCCTTCATAGTGCTCACCTACGTCATAATAGAAACCTCTGTGTAAAATTTCACGTTTCTAGCTTCAGCAGTTTCGGCTGTGCGTTGATTAGACAGTTCGGTTCTACAAAATTTCAACCCATTATTTTAACCACTTTAGGGTTAATTTAAAAAAAATAAAGTATGCAGTTATTTTGGTTTTTGATTGATTAACGAAAGTGCAAAGTTTGACAACTGTGGCTTTAAAGGTTTTGATTTTCCATACAAACGTTTTTTACTCTTTTCACCCTCTTAGGGGTTGAATTTCTGAAAATCCCTTCTTAGTGCTCACCTACGTCACAATAAAAATCTCTGTGGAAAATTTCACGTTTCTAGCTCCAGTAGTTTCGGCTGTGCGTTGATTAGACAGTCATTTAATCACTCTAGACTCGCAACACTTCAACCCTTATTTTAACCCTTTTATGGCTAATTTTAGACAAACAAAGTATGCAGTTAGTGTCCTTTTTAAATGACTAACCAAAGTGCCAAGTTTGACAATTGTAACTTTTACGGTTTCGATTTTCCATACAACAGTTTTTTACCCTTTTCACCCCCTTAGGGGTTGAATTTCCAAAAATCCCTTCTTAGTGCTCACCTACACCACAATAGGAACCCCTGTGGAAAATTTCACGTTCCTAGCTCCAATAGTTTCGGCTATGCGTTGATACGTCAGTCAGTCAGTCAGTCAGGTTCCTCTTTTATATATATAGACGATTAGCAGATTAAGATACGTTAATCCTTTACAAAGATATTGAAGCTAGTTCAATGTACTACGATTTCAAGAGCAATTCTAGAACATGATATAAATAACACTTGGTTTAGCGACCAAGTGCTGGGTTCTGAAACGAATCATTTCGATGTCTCTGCCCTACGCTATCACTACATAGTATAAAACAAAGTCGCTTTCTCTGTCCCTATGTCCCTTTGTATGCTTAAATCTTAAAACTACGCAACGGATTTTGATGCGGTTTTTTTTAATAGATAGAGTGATTCAAGAGGAAATTTAACATGTATAATACGTACATATTATTGTACAGAAATCTATTTGTACCCGTGCGAAGCTGGGCCGGGCCGCTAGTAGAATATAAACAAATTTGTTCATTTTTCGTCCTAATTTTATTGACCTAAGTCGTCATTTTCGGCTATCTAAAATAATATCCGTCGTGAAGCCATGCAAGTTTAATTGCGGAAGTCCAGTTTTTTTTATGACCAGCACTTCCTTCATTGTCATTTACTAATGTCAAGTTTTTTAGCAATCATTTGCGAGAGAGATTATTTCGAGATGATGATAAAGAAATAAATACACCCAATAGTCACATACATAGTCCTGACCCCAAACTCTGATCGTGTCTTGTGTCGTGGGTATCAGGAATTACGACAGACTTCGGTCTCACTAAGACCCAATATTGGGCCTAACTACTCCCAATCGTATTCTCGATTGTAGAGTAAGCCCCTGGCTTACAGTGAGATGTATATGGGCTGATACAGATACAGAAACACCCAAACCCGAAACAAATATTTGTGGTCCCCGCATTTATCTCGGTGCGGGGATCGAACTCGCGGCCTCTCGTGTCATCGTCGTGTAACCAACTGCGCCACATAGGCTGTCGATTAAGGTGCCTTTATAATTCGTACAGGGGAATACCACAAGGTCGTTCGGTTAACATTAACGTTATCCTTATCAATACCGAACACCTGCTAATCAGTGTTATCGATGTGTACGTCAAATATCAAATATGCGCTACGGAAGTAAACACCAATTTTGTTTGAATGCACTTTTTATATTTGCAATATTTTTCTAAAGGTACATACCCCTCAACCCAACCAACCCCTCCCACTTCCCTAATCCCTAATTCAACCTCATTTTACATCTGACTGATTCTTATTTTAATATGCTTTTGAAAAAACCGCCGCAATAGAAAATTTAATATTAGTCTCAAGAATATTCTTCACCCACCCAAACGTAACGCTCACTATCATAAATTAAAAAAAAAATTGTATTCCGAAAATGTCAATAAAAACATTTTCCCCCTATTCCGGAGTCAAATTTTCCTCATGACAACAAACCGATAAAACCTCTCCTCCTCCTATAAGTAAACCAACCTCTTATAAGTAAGTATAAATATATTGATAAGAAAAACGAATTTGTCACTAAACTATAACATCGATCAAATAAAATATAATATTATTTTTTCTTTACAAGACATTTAAAAAAAACTTCACTAAGGCTGATTTGCACAAACTAACTTTGTCAATACCTTTGCCTTTGGAACTGTCATCGCCATACATTTGAGACGTACTTGACCTTGCTAATGTATGGGATTGTCATTTTCAAGGTCAAAGGCAAAGTTAGTTTGTGCAATTGAGCCTAAGTGCTTTAGGTTAGCGGATGGATAATGGCAGCCCGAGATGATCCATTGACCATTTGTGGGTGTTCAGGCGGCAATGATCACTCACCAGTTAACCTATTAGTTCTTTTGCCGGACTTATCGAATTCACAAGTATTAAACTGTTGAAAACAGCCACTTGATAAAAGTGACTAAATACAGCAACTTCCTATCACCCATATCAGTCTAAAAATACAAAACATGAAATATACTAATATTTTTATCTATATTTTAATGCATAGCTGTCGGAATAATCGTCTCCTTCAATAGACTGGCGTAAATATTTACTGTATTCGCGTCAAAAAGCACACACTCATTGTTTACGCGACAACACAAACATGAACAACCTTCGGATCAAGGTTCCATGTTTTTTTACCATTAAACTAGCGAAATAACAAGGATTTAATGTACTATATTAACCATACACGCCAGATTTACCCGGAAACGTTTTAAATCCGCGATTTTATCATACATAGCCTCGGCAGAATGTCTCTGAATGCAGGCCGCTTTCAACAAATCTATGTGGCTATCCATGGGATAGGCCACAAGAAGAACGTATTCTCTCTGTGGCTAAAAAGAGAGAGAGGGAGAGAGTCTCGGACATAAGTTGTGACAGTAACTTATTATAATCAGTTGATTTGAGTATGAAAACAGGCAAGCAACTGGCAGGTATTATCAGTGCGTATTGTCGCCTAACCTAAGTTTTAACCCGGCGAGCGTGATGTGAAAAAAAGTTACATTAAGAATGTGGCAGGGTGGGACATACCCTGAATTGGATGTACCACAATGTTCTTTTTATTATAAGTATTTTATATTTTGTTGGTGGTGGTTAGGTAAAATAATTAACAATTTAATAGAGTAAAATGAAAGAAGTTCTTAATGATATAATATTTATTTTTTATTCTCGTTTCTTTTATATTATGTAATTAGAGGCACAAACAATTATGAGTTTAGAAAAACTAGGAATGTAGCAAAAATATTATTCTTTGGAATGTAAATCAACTTAAAACTAAAAGATTATGAGATTATTATATTATTATTAATTATATATTTTTTTTCAATATAGGGTATTATTAATCACTGCTATCAATATCAACACAATTTTCGCAGATAAATTTTGCATGCTCCAAACATATGGGCTTGGCACATGTGTTGCAGGAATGTTTGGTTTTTCTATCTTTCTTGTATGGACAATCCTGGCATCTGACATAACGTCCAGGTACATTTACATGTCTAGATGAAGGCTCACCGAGCTGTTTTTCAATTTGCTGACGGATGTATCTTGGTATATTTTTTTTTTATTTTCTTGACTGTAAATGTTCATAAATCATTGATAAGCCCAAATTACGTATGAATTGTGTTCTCTTGATAGTTACGTTTTTATTTGCTCGATATATAATGCAAGAGTTTATAGCTGCCATATTCAAGATACCATAGAATAAAGTCATAGGCCATCGTTTACTGTTGCGACTAACGTTGTAGCTGGCACTCAATTCATCAACTACGTCAACGCCAGCTTTGGTTGAGTTATAAAATGTTACCATTTCAGGTTTTTGTTTCTCGCCTGTAGATTCATCTATTGAATTATCATGGTGCATGGTAGACATAACAATTACCACCTTGTTTTTCTTTGGGGCATAGGAAACAAGAGTAATATCTCTCTGAAACCCAAAGAGTGAACTGTTAGGTTGTCTATTAGTCCTAATAAAAGATTCAGGAATCTGTCTCTTGTTCTTCCGCACAGTTCCAACCGACGTAAGGCGGTGCTCATTCAGTAGATGGAGCATTAGTTCATATCCAGTGAACCAATTATCGAATGTTATGTTGCGGTGTGATCGTGAAACTGGTTGAATGAGTCTGTTCACTACCTCGAAGGGTTTATTATTGACAGCATGTGGCCCTGGCGGTTGTTTGCCGGCGTACACTTCCAAATAGAGGACATAATAGTTTTTTGCATCGACGAGAGCTAAAATCTTTAAACCGTACTTAGCTGGCTTGTTTGGAATATAGACACGAAATAAGCATCGACCTCTAAATGCTAGTAGCATCTCATCAATCGTGAGAAACTCACTTGGAGAGTACGCATTCTGACAACTTTGAACAAACTGATCAAAAATACTTCTAATAGCTGCCATATTATCAGTTTGCTTACGCTGCTCTCTTGTGGATTTGTCATCAAAACGTATAGTATTTTGAAGAAACTGGAATCTCTGGAGTGACATGGTAGTACGAAATATATCAACACCAGTACCATCAGTTCGCCAAAGATCTTTCAAACTTTGTCGATTAGATTTAATGAGGCCAACTAAGTACAGTAGACCAATAAGTGCTTTCAACTCACATATAGTGGTTTCTTGCATGTAACAAGAAACATTACTTTCCGCATTATTTTTAGCACTGTTTTGTCTTTGACGAATTTTCGAATTAGTGTGAATCAAAATTTCTTGCAACATGTCTGGAGTCACAAAAATATTCCAACATTCATACTCGGTAGCAGCATTTCTTGCAATATTTTTTACTCGAGCATGCTCGCTTACTATATTTGCTGAGCGAAGCCTCACATTTGGACGCTGACAATTTTTATACCATTTAGTACCATCTTTTGACGTATAAAAATGGCCACTCAATTCGCGAGAAACAGAGGCTCTCTGTCGAAGTAGCGACAACGGTAAATCGTCCTCGCGGTCGTTACCTGATTCACTTATCACATATTATTCATGTCTGGTATTACTTGAGACATCAACTGAATCGTCGCCTTCTTGTTCCGTGTCAGAATCCATGAAGTGTTCACTACAATGATCAGTTTCTTGTTCTGAACTGGATTCACAAGAAGAATCAGTTGCAACCTCCTCTAACATGGCACGAATTCGTTCCTCTTGGTATTCGGAATCCATTTCGATCATAAACTAAAAAAAATATAAAAATAACATATCTATATAATAAAATTATAACAAAGAACCAAATATAAATTATAAAAAATCTGTTAAAATTCACGATTTCATCACTACGTAAAAAAAATACGCCAAAAATGAGGCAGGGTATAACATACCCTAGACAAGTTCGTACACGAATATCCCGGCCGGTGTCCCGCGCCACACTGCGTTCACGCCACTACCCCGCCCCGCACGCCCCTGCCTCCAGCTACTGAGCGAACTAGTGTTGCCACGAGAATTTTTAAAATAATATACACTACTTATAATTTTAGCTGGGTGTCTGATACCCTGCCTCATGCTCGCCGGGTTAAAAGAAATCGATTGTTAATATTAGACCGGCTAATGTATGTTTCTTTTGCAAGCTGCAGTGCTCTAGAGTCAGAATAGCAGCCAGTAAAATTACGGGCCATTAATAAGCTTCATCCTGACTATCAGGGTGACGAACACGATACAGTAATTAACATGATAAATTCTGCTTGGCATCATTCCCCTTTAAGGTACTAGACGTGACTCTAACCATCAAACGCTAACTCACTAGCTACGTCAATCAAAAATCAGAATAGATTATAATATTATCCTCCTCCGTGGCGCAGTTAGTTAGACGCCGGCTATGAAACGAGAGGCCACGGGTTCGATACCCGCACCAACACAAATATTTATGTGATCAACAGGTATTCGGGTCTGGGTGTTTGTGAGACCGAAAAGTTAGTCGTAAATTCTGATACACGACACAAGACTCGATCTTAGTGTAGAGTCACTATATGTGATTGTTTTATTATTATTATTATAAGCCCTTTAATTCCCACTGCTGGGCAAAGGCCTCCTTCCCTTCCTTCCTTTTGTCGCGGTCAGATGCTAATTGCCGTCAGTTCGGAAGATATAACTCGAGTTCATCCCGCCTTCTCCTAGGCCTACCGCGTAGTTGTTTCACCTATTGGGGAGCCACTGCGTAGTGACTTTTGCCCAATGGTCGTCGGACATGCTGTAGATGTGGCCAGCCCAGTTCCATTTAAACTTGGAAGCTGCTTGACTCACGTCAGCGATATGTGACTGTTGGATATATTTAATTTATGTATTGAATCATACATATCATCGTTCAGACATAAAGATGATATAAACACAGCCGACCGCACCGTCTTACATAACTAAATGTAAATGATCACGACACGTGCTGTACAATACACGTGGCGCAGGACTTGGATCGTAAAATAATCTAATTTGTCCAATGTTTGGACACGACACAGTCTACTGTCTAGTACCTACTTGTAGAGTATGATTCAGTTTGGACACGAGCCGTGGAAATACTTGTAGTTTGATCCAATGTTTGGAGACAATCATTCATCTATCACATGTTGGGTAATGCGTTGTTTGGTACGTCATTAATTGCTGAAATGTTTGGATTGTATTAGTCTACTACTGGTACTGGTATGACGTAGATATACGTCATCAATGATATAAAGTTAGAGACTTTTAGAAGAGGACGAACTCAGAACTACGCTTGATTTTATTTGACATTTCCTGTCCCAGCCCGTTATATCCCGCCCTATCCCGTCTCATTAACACTTAAGGCAAACAAACCACTCCCATCCTACTAACCGCACAGACAAACACAAAAATACTAAAAATCATTGTTTTGGGTTCTATTACGTTAATTCAATCAGGTTTTCTCATTTATGTTCCATATACAGACATCGATCGTTTACAAACATATATATATATATATATATATATATATATATATATATATATATATATATATATCTCTACATATATATAGATTTTGACCACATAATTCTAGACAATACTTGAAAGAAACAGTTAGAGAACACCTATGCCAGGAGGCGAGAAGTAAACCGAATACCAGGACAATTTGTAAACAACAACAACAATCTGAACATACTTAAATTTTTTTTTTTTTTAATAAACTGTTTTTTTTAATAGTTAGTGGACGTTGTAGAAATAGCATAGGTCGAGATAACACGTGATAAGAAGACAAAGAAAATGCAGTGAGTCACAAAGGAAGAAATTCGCGAGATAGCAAATATTTGTTTGATACGGAGATAAAGATCAAAATGTTTTATATTTAAGTAATATTCTACAAAATCATTCAAATCTATACTTCTATATCTATACTGATATTATAAAAACATTTTTATGTTTGTATTCAATAGGCTCTGACATTAAAAATGACAAAATTCAGTTCAGTGTCAGACAAAATTTGTGTAAAATTGAAAAATTCTTTCGCCATTAGAATCCTACACCATACTGGATGAAAATAGACAAAAGAATATTTTCAAAAAATGTATCTCCACGCGAAGTCAGGTCACAGCACTAGTCGTGTAATAATACTATTACGGCTTCAGATCATGTCGTATCCATAAAGAAGAAACTTCCTAAGCAATACGAAATAAAACATCACTTTCCCCGTCTCTTGGTAATTACGCCATAAACATTATCTAAACGGCTTATAACATTAACAACGTATTGTAAATGTTACGCCGGCCCATCTAACGTGAAGCTCATTGCATAATCCAGTCACAGTGAATAATAAAACAATGACTTACACCGAAACCTGGATACCATAGCGATATATAAAAAAATCTATGGTATGTAAGTCTGCCAACCCGCACTAGGCCAGCGTGGTGGACTATATGGCCTAACCACTCTCAATCGTATTCTCGATTGTAGAGTAGGCCCGTGCCCTGCAGTGGAACGTATATGGGCTGATACAGATACAGATTACACCGAATCATCTGATCTGATATACGTGAACGTGGCTGAAGCGATTCAAGTCGCCAAGAATCGGACCAGATGGCGAAACATCGTGCGCGCAGGATTGCTTCCGGGATGAGTCACGACCCTCAGCATTGGGGAATCGACGCAAGGAGGAGGAGAGAGGAGGCTAAGTATACAGGTTAATATTGAAATATGGTGTTTAATTCAACCACATGCTCCTAACCACCCCAGGTAACATTGTACCAAGTTTGAACAAAAACTGCCTGATAGTTTGGCAAAAATCGCGATTTCAGGTTTCAAGGGTTTTGATCAACCCCTATGGATACTTTTTCGGCTCAGGTGAGTTCTCGAACCAAACAGAAGTTCAGCAAAGCGGTAGAAATACTCGTATCTATATGGAATGCCCAAAAATCGTGAAAACTAAAGAATCGTAAGAATACATTCTCCATCATCATGACATCACCATGACAGCCTCCGTGGCGCAGTTGGTTAGACGCCGCTTGTGAAACGAGAGGCCGCGGGTTCGATTCCCGCACCGAGAGAAATGTTTGTGTGGCCCACAAATATTTCTTCCGCGCTTTCCTGATACCCACGATACAAGACTCGATCTTAGTGTGGGGTCAGGACTATGTATGTGACTGTTGGGTGTTATTTATTATTATTATTATTATTCATTAATAGGTATCTACAATCGAGATGTTATATCTCTATTTTGTATATAATAACGCTTACCCTTTTTTTCCTACCTAGCCCTAGCAGCATTATCTGAAGCAGTTAGTCAGTTCGTAATGACCTGTCACGCGCACTCGCCCCTAAACTTTTTCGAAAAGCCTGATTTTGTTTGTTTTTTTTAATTGTACTTTTTTTGAAAGGCCTCCGGCCGAGTCCTTATTTTTTTTTTATTTGTTTCACTAAACTGGATATACACAAAAAACAATATCAAATGAAATATTGTTTCCAATACAAACAAACTTGTAACAGAAAGTTCAATTTTACTAGTTAAACCAATCTCTCTCTCTTTCCTAATCCCACATTATTTAGCAGTGAACTTCTTGCGACTTGTAGATAATAATGATAATGATTATACCGAAATCATCATGAAACATCATAAATCATCATCACAAATAGCCGCGTACTGACTGACCGAGCAGCCTCGCGAGGCCTGCCACGCGAAGCAAATGCTCGGCTAGTCGGGACGTGCCTCACCCGAGGCAAACGCACACGCCGCGCCGCCTCGCCCGAGCGTGCCGCGGCCCGAGCCGAGCGTTGTTAGTTTTTTGTCCATGCTCAAAGCCGCCTCGGTACGTTTGCCGCGCTCACTCAAGACGGTTGTGTTTCGCCTCGCTTGTTCGTCGCAGGTTAGCGCCATGGATAAAGAACAGTGTCTTAAATTAATACAACTATACGGTGAATATAGAAGACTTTGGGATGCACAATGTCCCGATTATACTAATAGAGGACTAAGAGAAGATGCATGGAGACATATACATCAGGAAATGAACATTCCAATAGCTGACTTAAAGAAAAAAATGGACTCTTTGCTAGGATCTTACAGAAGGGAAAAATCAAGAGTGAAAAAAAGCCGAATCACTGGATCAGGTGTTTATTAATTTTTATGTTAAACAACATTCATTTTATCATATCCAAAGTGCGACCGGTCTTAATTAATTAATTAATCGTACTTTCTAATATCTTATAATCATTTTTCATAATTATACATTATAATATAGATAAAAATATTCATTTTACTGCAGGTCGTGGTAAAACATATATTTCAAATTGGTACGCCTATGAAGCCTTTAGTTTTCTGGGAGATAGAAACCATCCAGGAAATATGCAAGATACGTGTACTTTAAATAAAGAAGTAAGTATTTACTGATAATTATTCTGCCAAGAAATTGCTCCATTTGTAATGAATTGTCTCCCCAATTGTCCGTGGTATAGCTTGAATAGATAGCATCGATGACATTTCTGTATCCTGCCGCCATTGGCCGGGTATTATTGTTCCTTCAACTTCGGCATCGAATGATCCTGGAGGAGTAAACCTTTGCGAGGAATCTTAATCTCTACGCAAGTAGTTATTTAAGCATATTGTAGTCAATACGACTTTTGTAGCCTTTTCTGGTTCTAATAGTAGCGGCTTCCTTAGTACTCTGAAAACAGAACTTAAAATTCCAAATGCATTCTCCACAACTCTTCTTGCTCTAGACAGCCTGTAATTAAAGATCCTTTCCATTGAACCTCTTTCAGGAGTACCTCCATAAGGTTTCAATGTGTACTCATTCAGTACAAAAGCTTTATCACCTAGAATAAAATAGGGCACTGCAGTTTTATAAGGTATTTGTAGGTTTTCTTGCGGAGGAATGTTAAGCTCCTTCTTTTCCAGTTTTTTTATATAAATTAGTATTTTTAAACGCACCTCTATTTGATATAGGACCCTTGCTGCCAACATCTACGTACAGGAATTTATAGTTAGCGTCAACTAAAGCGAACAGCACTATACTGGGAAACATTTTGTAACAATCATAATCATTGCCACTGTTTATAGTAGACTGTAATATGACATGCTTCCCATCCATTGCTGCTATGATATGTGGGAAATTCCATTTGCTTTCAAACTCTTTTGCTATGGTAAGCCACTCTTCTTGGGAAGATGGTAACTGTTAAGAAAATAAAATTTAAATGTTCATCTTTACAGAATTCAAGTCAGGATAATACTCAAAATGATGACAATGAAATAAATGAAACTTCAAATCAGAAGACAACGGAAGAATCAAAACAAAAGTTGACTACGAGACCTAAAAAAAGATCCAAAACAAAAGAGACTGATGATTTATCTGATAATGCTATATCCGTAGCATTAACTCTTTTAAAAAAGTGTGCAAGCAATAATGCCGTTTCAAACGATCCCTACGATATTTACGGACAGCATATCGCAAATGAGTTGCGAAAATATGATAATTTTACATTAGCATGTGTAAAGAATGCAATAAATAAAATAATTTTTGATGCAGACATGGGAGCATACAATGATACCTCACCTGAGCCTGATACTTCACCTATGATGTGATACCTTATCTATGCCTCCCCCTCCACCTCCTTATCATTAAATATTAGTGTAATCAAATTTCTATGTTGATTTGTGTTGATTTATTAATTAAATGATTAATAAAAATAAATTTATTTTACCTTAACGTAATCCTTCAACACCTCGATTATGGCATCACAGACTTCAGGAACTATTACCGATATCCTTTGTTTTGATACGCGAAATAGATACTGTAGACTGGTCTAAGAATCTCCTGTGGCCAATAATGTCAATGTCACTAATAATCTTTCTCTCGCGGATATTTCTTCTCGGAAATATGTGTCTCTCTTGCTTATTTTGGTATTTATAAGATAGTACAGATTTTCAAATTCAATTTTACTCATTCTAGTAAAATTTTTCTCTGCGTCATTGAAGCACAACTCTTCAAACAGTTTTTTCCAGCTTGTAATCTGTTTTGATATAACAGTTTCATCCAAAAACGTTTGGGTTTCTTTTTTCTTTTCTTTACAAGATGTTGAATTATTAGAAAAGCAGTGGTGGCGACAGCTTTTCGAACGTGCGGCCTCATGGCGATCTTGAGCAAAACTGGCTCTGCCGTGCCGCGCGAAGCTGCCTCGATCCAAAAAATGTACACATTGAGGCTGCCTCGCGAGGCAACCGTCCTGAAGCAAACGTCTGAGGATGCCGCGCGAGGCTGCGCGGCTAGTCAGTACGCGGCTATTAGCATTACATTAGTTTATCAACGGTGCAAAAACCCGAGTATTTTTTTCACAAACAGTGGCAATGCAAACAGTCTGCTCGGGTGATAAGCGGTTATCGTCATGTTGACCCTACGAGACGGTTAGCACGTCGGCTGTGAAAATATCTATTCTTTGTATAATTGTTATGGGATATTTCATGTCTTATGTAAATTCATAGATCTAGTTTCTAGTCTGAGAGATCTAGATAGAAAGTCTATATAGAATCACAAACGTCAGCGAGAAACGGAGTTAGTGTGCAGTCGGCCTCTCACATATAAGGTGAAGTGACGGTCTTCCCGAAGGTAAGGTAGGAAAAAGTACCTAGCTACATGGCTATATAAAAAGGTACATAGGTTATACATGTACTTATATTACCCAACATCACGCCACCCTGAGATCGCGTCATGTCCCTATTAAGGAAACCAGTTGGATGAAAGTGGGAGGGCGGAGCACGGGCCAATCGGACTAGCGAGGTGAAAGGCGGGACACTTGTTAAACATTGATGGCGGAGTAACTGCGAATGTTTTGAGACTTCCGACAATTGAACATTTATATCTTCTGACTTCTGGCAACGAAGAAGACGCCATCTTACGAGTCGGTGATGAGTTACCACACACGTATATGGTAGAAGAAAATATCATGAGAGAAGACATACGTGCATATCATAGAGATTGCCTTCAATAAATCTATGGTATGCTTCGATCAAATAAACACTAGATTATAAGTAACGGCCTAAAAACGGCAAGAGAAATAGGAGTACAAATAAGTGTGTGCTCTTATTTGATTTTAGTATGGTCCAAAAACATAATAATCTTAATTTAAAGGAATAAGGTTTATTGTTACATGAAGTTGATTAAAATTTAAGATTATTTGCTACATCTCGTAATTCGAAATTCAAATGTATAAGTATAAGCAACCTCGGCCACTTTTGGCGTGTTTGTGATTTTGTTCCGGACCCTTTATCTAGTAGGTATAATATATTTGATGGAAGATGGTATGTGAAATTTGCCATCCCTCAAAAGGCTAGCGTGATGTACTCTTAATGATACCCGTGAATATAGAAGAATGACGTGTTTAGCAGTAGGCAAAGATGGGCTCTATTATTAGTATAAGTAGTCTCGCTTAGGATCAGGACTCGGTATCAATTCTTTGTTTTCTGTTGGTCCTAGATGACAGGAGTTACAGTAACAAAGTATGATCTGGACACCCTACTTCGACATATAAACAGACTTGTTGACGAGACAAAAGCTGTGAAACTACGTTTTATTTTTTATTTTTATTGCAATGATTGGCGAGACGAACATGCCGTTCGCCTGATAGTAAGCGATACGACCGCTCATAAACAGTAGCAAAACCAAACAACACCTTAAATAACAAAGCAATGCTTGGCATCCCACTGTGCTCGCCTCCTAAGACATAAGATGTTAAGTCTTAATATGTCCAGTAGTTACTCTGTTAGCTACGTTTTTGGTACATCGAATACCTAAAGGGGTACGCCATTATGACTGGTCATTCAAGTCGGTTGGCTTACCGACTGTCGCCTTGGATTTTAAATTAAAGCTCTGAATATTACCAATTCTATACTATTTGTACATTTTACAGCCTCTATAGCGCAGTTGCTTAGACGCCGGCTGTGAAACGTAAAGTCGCGGGTTCGATGCCCGCACCGAGACAAATATTTGTGTTATCCACTGGTATTTGTTTCGGTTCTGGGTGTTTGTGAGACCAAAAAGTCTCTCGTAGTTCCTGATACCCACGACACAAGACTCGATTTTAATGTGGGGTCAGGACTATGTGTGTGATTGTTGGGTGTATTTATTATTATTTAATTATGATTTACAGATGAAAGAATCTCTGTTTAAGGACATGCCTATGAAAGAAGAAGCGGCATGTTCGATCCTCGCACTGAGACAAATATGTTGTGCGACTAATAAATATTGTGTTTTGGATGTTGTCGTATCGAAAAGTCTCTCGTAGTCCCTTATATCCACTAACCAAGACAAGTATATCATCGAGGGAGTCCTAACCCCAGGTTAGACTATATTCCCATCAGAAGCCTAAAAATATATTCTCTACAAAAACTGGCACTTCATTCGACACCAGCAATACTGTAAAATAATTAAATTGATTACATGTTGACAAAAACTTCCATCACTGAACTTCAAACTCCACGACTCATGGAGATTAAATAAGATAATGTAAATCGAAGCTGATATTCGAAAAAAGGTTACTCTCTTACGTTGTACTTACAAGGTATATTTTTAAAGATTATTTAAACCAAAAGTTAAGAAGCTTAAATCAGTCGAATCACCTGACTTGCGAATCGAACTCAAAACCTCGCGATTCAAAGAACATACCAACCACTAAACCACATAGGGGTCTAAACTTGATCATCAAATAATAGAGCCTTGCTCATACAACGTTAAACCTATTGGGCCCGCTTATAGTGGTTGTTGATAAAATCGTGCTAATGTATGTATATCATATGCGAGTATACGAAAACACAATACAAACGTTTTGATTACATGTTCCAATAAATTGTCTATGATTGTGGTAACATTGTTTGCCGGGTCAATCATTAATAAATAAATGGAAAGGACTCGTCTGGTACATGCGTCATACTCGTGAACGGATGCTGTGCACACACTCTTAACGCCTTAAAACTGACCTAAAAATGACACTTGTGAAATTTGCACGCAAATTAAGTAGTTAATTAGCGTGCAGACTAACTAATTTTATACAAATACACATGGAACCACACAATCGGAACTCTAAGTATACAAATTGAATTGATTGTATATCTGTCTTGTCTTTGCTAATTTACATAACAAAGACTTATGAAATTGATTATGAAAAAGACATTTGTATTAATATCACTTTTGTTTTTTATCAGTCAACGTTCACTACACTTACTAATGCGATGAATTACAATGAAACTGCGCACAGTAATAAATCAAACGTTTGAATAATATTTCAACATAGCAGAATAATCAAGAGGACATTGCGAATTATATTCCCGAAAATATCAATGTTTACTCACACAGACGCATTCCATTGTAACACGCTGCCATCCTGTGTGATTTCTGGTAAAATTGATGCCAAAAAAAACCCAGCCAAATTCCAATCCTATTTTCAGCCAGTATTAAAAAACACTCAACGCACAACACTACACAATCAACACTTAAAAATCGACTAAATGCACTTTTAAAAAATATATTTATAAAACAAACTATTTAAAATTGGAACACGCGCGACGCTGACACTGGGCGCGCACAACAAAAGCCGCGAGTAGCCGTGCGTGTACTCGATAGTAAAGTAAATAAAATAATTATTATCTGTGGTACTTATGACATACCGGTCCGGCCACTCCGCGCGTACTGCGCGCCAACCGCGAATAATGTTATCCAAATGTAAAACTTGTTATGTATTTATTTATTCGATATGTGTAGTGAAGCTTCTTTGTTCGTTTTTTTAGAGCATTGACCTTTGACAGTGGCGACAAAGCACGAGGAAGTAAGCAATTCTAATGTAATCAATACATTTAGATTAAGCGGGAAGAGAAAGATGGAATTGCAAATCAGCTTAGTTTAATTTTGCATGTTCCAATTTAAACATGTGTGAAAAATCATGTAAGCACGTACATTTTTCATACATAACATTTATTAATATTTTCCGAATGGCCGATAAATCACCCTTGTTGATAGAATGGATGGTTTTTCCATTTAACTTGTGCAACAAATATGAAAAATAGCAGTCGATGCCATGCCTACAAAAGATTAATTTTAGGATATGTAACCTGCATTCGGCTACTCTATAGTGTAGCCAAAAATTTAATTACATTCTCGGTGTGTTATAAACTCCGTGATTTTAATTTAAAATATCCGATAAATATTTTTGAGTTATTAATGCAGTTAATATTAATGGTAACTTTGGTTACCAAACTATCTCATTCTGCAATCCTCCTACATCCTACATCGTACGTTACTGTTGAAATAAATTAGAGCTGGAAAGCATAGTTTTAATAAATTAATAGATACTCATTAATTAGAATTGTCTATTTTAGAACGTTATGTGACAATATTCTTTTTCTGTTAATGTATCTTGTCCGTTGCTATGTATCGTGTGTCATGTTGCTATATTAAAGTCTTACAAAAAGTATAAGTGATCCGTTTTAATCACAACAGGTTATGGGCCCAGAATGCTCTAACCTGCTGTAAAATATATAGAAAGTAAAAAGGAATCCGAAACTTCTAGTATTTTTGGAGTAAACGCCAATAATATTAAAAATGAATAATTCCTTGATGACAATCCAGAAACTCACTGGGCGTGAAAATTGGGCGACCTGGAGGTTCGCTGTTATTGCGTACTTACAGCATGAAGAGTTGTATGAATGTATATTATCCGAACCTGCATCCGGCGATTCTAAGTCAAAGAAAAACGATATCAAAGCTAAGTCCAAACTAATATTATTAGTGGACCCGATTCTGTACATATGTTACTGTAAAAGCTCGAACTGCAGTAAATCCTAAGATATTCCAGTAAAACCTAAGATGTACCAATTCCTAATGGTAAATGTCCCAAAAGGTTTGCGATTCGAACTCTTACCACCATTCCGTTGGTAAATCTTAGGATTTACATTAATGGCACGGTAAATGTTGAAAAACAGGACAAGGATTCAAAAAATGTAAATTTAAAAGAAAATGTAGTAACCGTGTACCACTCCCATGAAAAGGTAACGCACCATTCCTGAGAAAACCCAATTAAAGTAATCTAACCTCAAAATACTTGTCAAAACAAAAGTTGCTTCTGCAACGTCTCCGGCGCTGCGGGAAGTGCTGCCCCTTCGCCCTGCGTAACAAAGAATAGGCACCAACGCTCACCTCCGCAGCTTCGGCTTGCTGGTCGCCTCCGGCGACCAGCCTCAGCCGCTACGGCTCGCACGGTCACCTATCCTTAGTTACGGCGGGCGGGGGCTGCTCTCCCTCCACGCCTCCGGCTTTTTATAAACACTCTAGGGGTAGTACCCAAAAGTCTACGTGAAGTAGGGGTGCTCTAAGTCAGTTTTGGGACAAAGTCGACCTATTTAACCCGCAAAGGTGTTACACTATCTACCACCGGAACATATTTTAAGTATCATTAGTATACCACCTCTAATAGTTTTTACTCCTGAAATCGTGCCAACCTATTCTAGACCACGACCTATTAATCAATTACATTTGATTGTCTTTTTTTACTTCTAAACCAAATAATAAGAAAATAATTATTAAGTTAGACTAGCTTATGTAAGCATTATGTTTGTATTTCGTTGTTAAATTCCAAATAGAGAACTACTGATTCAGTTAGATAGATATGATAGAGATTGAGATATTCAGAGATATACGTTATGTGTTTTTTCAAAATAATTTAAATAAGTTGGTATTAGTTTGTACTTATTACTATCATATGATACCTTTATGATACTATGTACCTGTTTTGTCTAATAGTTCATTAAAGTAAATAATTAAGAATCACTCATTGTTTTATTCCTAAAACCAACATCTACCAGCTGACAGTGGTAAAACCTAGCATATACTGAATTCGAATGGTAAAAGCTCGAAAAAATCGTCGTATTTACAGAAATACTTACATTTACCAACTCATGTCGGTAAATCCTAAGACTTACACTTAAATCTTAAGATTAACCGTAGTTCGAGCTTTTACAGTAACACATACATATACAAGATGCAACAACTGCAAAACAAGTATGGCAGAATTTGACTAATGCATTTGAAGACAGCGGTTTGACTAGAAAAGTGGGACTGTTAAAAGACCTGATTAACACGACATTAGAGACCAGTGAAAGTGTCGAAGCTTACGTGAGTAAGATAATGTCCTCCGCCCACAAACTTCGGAATATCGACTTTAATGTAGATGACGAGTGGTTAGGAACTTTGATGCTTGCCGGTTTGCCGGACTGTTACAAACCGATGATTATGGGAATAGAAAATTCCGGTATTAAAATAAGTGCAGATATCATAAAAACCAAATTGCTACAAGAAATAAAATCCACTGATTCAGAAACTATTGCACTGTACACAGAGAATAATAAAGTGAATAAGCCTAGTAATCAAAGTCAAAGAAAGAAAGCTCCGAGATGTTTTAACTGCAACCGATATGGACATATAAGTAAATATTGCAGATTTAAGAAGGACGTAAAGGAGCAACATGATAAAAATTCAGTTAATGTAGCTGTGTTCTCTGCAACAGAAACGAATGATGATGGGTGGTATATTGATTCCGGAGCATCTATGCACATGACGATGAGGCAAGACTGGCTTTATGATGAAATACCCCCTCCGATCAGAAGTATTAAAATAGCAAATGATAAAACGCTCTCGGTTAAGAGTTGTGGAAAGGTAGATTTAAAAATGATTGCGGAAGATGGTAAAGCGCATAAAATTCAAGTTAAAAATGTTATATATGTGCCAGAATTAGCGACAAACCTATTGTCAGTAAGCCAAATAGTAAAGAATGGGTGTACAATACAGTTTACTTCTCGAGGATGTAAAATATTCAATAATAATAATACAGAAGTAGCAACTGCAAATCTCATTAGCAACATGTACCGGCTGAACACAAACATTATTCCAGCATATAGTTGTAAAAGAAACGAGACAGACTCTTTACTATGGCACCAAAGAATGGCACGTTTGAAATTTAGAGACGTAAATAAAATAACAGATAAAACTGACGTTGTCAAATTAAATAAAAATAAAAACAAAATGATGAGTGAACTATGCCTGAAAGGAAAACAGTCAAGACTACCATTTCCAGGAGAAGGTTCGCGAGCAAAGAAACCACGAGAGGTTATACATTCGGATATATGTGGATCACTAGAAAAGAGGTCGCTTGGATGGCCAGATATTTCTTGACATTCACTATCATATGCTACACCTGAGGAAATGTGGACCGAGAAGATACCAAATAGAACTTTCAGATATAGAAGAATATCTTCAAGAATTAGAGACAGTCTATAGAGGAGGAATTGAAGGCATTTGAGCAAATTGGGACATGGATCTTGATATGATACAGTTTTGAGTTAAAACTGCCTTTCTCTATGGGGACATCACAAAAGATATGCACATGAAACCTCATGAAGGAATAGACGCTCCATTGATCTATGTTTGATTCGGATTATGCCAGTGGCAAAGATACAAACCGATCTGCTTCAAGTTACAAAAAAAAAGCGTTATGTATCAAAAGATTACTCCTTGATATTGGTGAATATATTGAAGAGATTATGTGTTTATGTGTGGACAATCAGAGTGCAATATCAGTGATTAAAAATATAGACTTTCATAAGAAGTGTAAACACATTGATGTCAAATATAATTATTATAGAAAAGTTTTATGATGTCAGATACCTTTGTATAAATGAACAGCTTGCTGATATATTTACAAAAGTTCTACCCAAAGTCAGATTTAAATATTTTTAGAGAAAAATTGGGTTTAACATTAAATATAACCTGTATGCAGGAAAATTAATTTACGAATGTGTCAGCATACTGTTTTTTTCTTGTATTTTATATTCCTTTTATGCGATATTTATGTTAAAGGTAATTTTGTATATTTGAAACTATGGTTTGTTTGAAGTAATTAAGATGGTATGCTCTAATTTGGTGGGTGTGTTGAAATAAATTAGAGCTGGAAAGCATAGTTTTAATAAATTAATAGATACTCATTAATTAGAATTGTCTATTTTAGAACGTTATGTGACAATATTCTTTTTCTGTTAATGTATCTTGTCCGTTGCTATGTATCGTGTGTCATGTTGCTATATTAAAGTCTTACAAAAAGTATAAGTGATCCGTTTTAATCACAACAGTTACAGACAAAATAGAAAAAAATAAATGATTAAAATTATTGTTATCAGAAAGAAACCTGATCAATCAAGATAAAATTTATTAGTCATACTCAAATTTGGTTTTTATCGTTATAATAAATTTATTTATAAACTATATTTTTTATTCTCATAGTGAATAATCATATCTATGATAAATAATTAGTGTACATCTTACTTATCGAGGTGATTAACGTATTCATTTGTAATTATCATTCGCTTTCACCATACACGACAACATGCAGTGGAATCCTGCAAATTTCTTTTTTGTCCCCCTTTACCCCAATTTTGAAGTTGAAACATGACAGAAGCATCCTATACTGTTTCAAAAAGATTTGGCTTATGAAATTACGAAAGATCTGTCTAACGTCAACCCTTTTAGAAATAGGATTTTAACCACTTTAACAAAATGGTGGTAGACATCATGTCTCTACAACTAGAGAACCCTCACAATTCCTTTAAAATGTTTTCAAACATAGAAAAGGTAGTCTGACCTATTATTAATATTCATCTGTATATCGATTAATGTGTCCCTTTAATGAGGAACGGACAAATCAAAGTACGATTAAGGAGGCTTAGGCCATTGTCCTTCTTATTACACTTAACATCTCTAAAACTCTTACAAAATCTCAGACATGCTTTTTTTTTTATTGAAATATTACTACAAAGGGGACACTGCAAACAAAATGTATGTAACAAAAACGGACGGTACCGTATCACTCCTTCTGTTTCTGTCTCTGTCACGCCTACGCAGTATCATCATCTTCGTTCTCGCTTCACTTTGTTTCCCGAATCCTGTACCAGCACAATGCGCAGAGATTTTGTTCCCGATATCCGCTCTAGTATAACAACTCGATGTATTTTTCACAATATTTTCCTTAAACAAGCAGACGTTTGACCTATTACAGATATAGTTTATAACAAACACGTTTTGTTACGTGACTGTGCATTCCGTCACTGCATAAAGATCAGAGGTTATTTAATAATAAAAAAAACTTTCTCATTACGAATGCATTACATGGGTCATTACTAGGAATTTTAAACAGAAAACAAAAAAAGGATACATTTTATAAAGAGCACTTATTGGCGCAGGTGATTGAAAAGCCAGCTGTGGAACGAGAAGTCACGGCTGCGATACCCGGAGCGATACAAACCATATTTTGTGACCCAAAAATATTTGTAACTAATATTCTAGGATGGTGGCGGCAGTTATATTATGAAGAAAAATTTGAATACAAGACGGAGTTATCAACGGCTGATATGAAGAATGGCCGGGTCGGAAGAATTACGCTGTAATTGTTCAAGAGTAGACATTGTAGGCATTTAAATGTGCGAGTGGTATATTGTAGAGAGCCTTATGTTATTGTACATGATATTAGAAAAGAAAAGAATTAAAAAAAATGCACTTGCATAATATTATTTGGAATTTTAGTACTTCGTCAAATCTGGATGTTAAGACACCGAAAAGTCTTTCGTAACTTTTGATACCCACACTTAGATTTTAATGCGAATTAGATATTTCGACACAATAATATCGACCTAATTATATCTTCTAAAAAGGCTAGTCATATAAAATCAATGAAAACTAATGTTATTTCACACATGAATCCATAATAATTCGTTAACACCTCGTTCGCTTGCTAACCGTAGCGATCAATGTAGTTTGAGGACACCTACAATGTAGTTAAGTGACACTTCAATTGTCTATTTGTTGCTAAATAAATAAGATAATAATAGCTAATAGCAAATATTGTTTGAGAGCAGCGTCTACGGCGATAGATAAAACTAAAACTCAAGATTTCTGAGGGTTAGTAGATGAGTCAGTTCAAATATAGTTTTTTAAGTTTATTTCCATCTCAACATAGACTGGGTTCAACCGATCAAGTTTAATAAGATTTTTCAAACAGAAAAGATACATTTTCCTGCTCATCCTTTTCCATACCCTTTCCCTCTCCCATTTTGGTAGAACATCAACGCAGATAGAATACGTTGTAGATGTCCACAGGCGCTTGGATCACTAAACATAGTTTTTACGGATCCCAAGTATTATGACTGTCTCGGTGGCGCAGTTGTATTTTATGATTGCAAAGTTGAGGTGTCGGGTTCGAATCCTGGTTCGGACAGTGACTTATTTGATTTATTGGATTATTCTATTCATTATCAGCCCGGAGTCAGGAATTTGTGCCCGATATGGCGATAGGCTTGATATCACACCGTGTGACGGAACATACAAGGCGAAATGTGGATGTCCTGGTACCACCTCTGTCTACTCCTTCTGGGAGACAGGCGTGAGTTTATGAGTATATAACACTTATTAAAATTAACAACACTATACAGGGGTGAATTAAGGAAACTTCAAAGGGTCATGGCCACGGATAGTATAAATGAGAACTAATGCAAGACGTTTAAATTCGTTTCAATGCTACGATGAACTATACGATCAAATCATTCATATCAGTCTGAGTCACGTAATACGAATAGCTCAAACATTGCCAACAGTAGCAGACGGCGTGAGATGCGCATGACGTGTCAGGCAACAGAGCCGGATTTAGGAGGAGACTAAGGGGGTCATGCCCACACATTACATTAATTTACGTTTCAGTTATACAATGCAACTAATGGCAATTATTTAATTGTAATTAATAGCAAGACGAACATGCCATTCGTCTTATGGCAAGTGATACGACCGTTCATGAACAGTAGCAGTATCAAATCACACCATGAAATACAAAGTAATGCTTGGCATTCCAAATAAATTGATTTATTTAATGTTTAACTTAACTTACTTAATTTTTTTAATCAGTTCCTGTTGGATAAAAATTGGTCTGGTTAAAACTGCATATACAAATTCTAATTCTGAAACACGACACATTTTGCTAATCATAAAGATCTTTCCCGAACTCCTTGCTAACCTGCTAACTGGCTTACTAGTTAATAAACGGTGTGACGAACAAATGTATTTTTTATTAATGGCATGATCATTCAACATACGATATAATATTAGAAGAGTGCGTCAAAACTCATGATATATTTTTGTAATTACCATCATCTACACAACAGCTAAATTTATCTACAAGTGTTCATAATTAAAATATAGTAATCGATAATCACGTATAAATATGTTAAGATATCAAATGATTGATAATCCGCAAGTTTGACTCACGTAGCTCAATCATTGCCAATACCATTAGGGCGGAATCATACTACTGACATACATACATACATAAACTCACGCTTTTTTCCCAGAAGGGGTAGGCAGAGGTGCCAGGGCACCCACATTTCGCCAGTACGTTCAGTCCCACGATGTGATAGATGGCGAGCCTATCGCCATATCGGGCACAAATTCCTGACTCTGGGCTGATAATAAATAGAAAAATCCAATATCACTTTACCCAACCCGGGATTCGAACACGAGACCTCAGCTTTGTAAGCGTAACGTAGTACAACTACGCCACCGAGGCAGTCTACATACATACTACTGAAACATACACAAACACGCAAGGTAGCATCGCGTGTTTGTAGTGTGGTTGGTCATAGAAAATACTACGATTTGTTTGTTATGTTTCCGCCTTTAGACATGTAGATGATTAGCGTGACTATAAATATCTCAAGGGCCTTATTAATAACTGGAATGCCATACATATTACCATACCTATTATTGGACCCAAATTTAGCAGCTCACACTATAGGATTATTAGGTTATTATTTATCCCGAGGTGATTTAAACATCTGGCTTCTACAGTTGTATATCTTTATATAAGAAGATAATACCACTCAACTCAATATTTTGTCACCCGCTCTGCTGCGGAGGGAAGTGGACAATTTTTGTTTGTAATTCCTCCTATTTGTTTTTCTTTCTGATTAATTTCGATGCTGTTTAAAGACGAGCTAGTGTCTCTGAGAGACTCGCCGAGCTCCGGAGCTAGGTGTCAATTCTTTGTGTGCCACTGTTGATCCTGGCTGACTGGAGTTGTAGTAATAGGCGGGAAGCCTCTCAACTCGAATAAGCGAGGAATTAACTTTAGCCCAAGTCTTTAGAAACAACTCGATTTTTTTTCGTTTTAATTTTAAAATCAGTGTTGTCATAACAGGATTATCATGTTCGACCGAAGTACATCCGTGTTTATTAATAAATTCGTGAATAACTCAAAATAAAGGTGTGCTACGTCGTAGTGAGCAGATATACTTGTTCTAGTGATTGATATGAACAGGAGCGAATCCAGACACTGTATGGTGGGAGGCAGTACCGCCCTCGAACAAAAATACATTTATGCAAAAATGGCTCAATTCTCTCCCTAACAGGAGAAGGTAGACAAACTTTTCTATTGGTAAAAATAGCCTTTCGTGATCACTCTTGACCTAAGTTAGTATTGTAAATGCATCTCCAGTCTTGGATAGAAAAGCAGGATATGGCCAAATAATAGAATTGTTGAATCTCCTGTCGATTCTACGAATCAATGAAATTCGGATATACAAACTGTATTACTTCACATTGACTGTTTATGATGCATATATCATCAGACTGGGCTCTGTGGCGAACTTTAGGAGAGGCCTATACCCAACAATGGGCTCCAAGGGGCTGATGATGATGACTATTTATGAGATAGCCTATAGCCCTGCAACTGTAGTCAAAATAGTTTTTTTTTTATTGCAATGAAAGGCGAGACGAGCATGCCGTTCGCCTGCTGGTAAGCGTTACGACCGCTCATAAACAGTAGCAAAACCAAACAACAGCTTTTATTTCAAAGCAATACTTGGCTCCACCCTACACTCACCATCCTGAGACATAAGTTGTTAAGTCTCAATAAGTCCAGTAGTTACTCCGGCTACAATATCCTTCATTCCAAAACACAACAGTGCATTTACACTGTTTAACGGGAGAAATAGATATTACATATGAGAGACTTACCACCAGTAATAAATTCGATATATCATTTGATTTACGAACCTCACAAATGTATTCAAGTTCAATGTAATACCACGGTAATCAGATATTATTACTGCGGTAATACTGTCTGCGCTTGACATATGTGACGCAAGGTGTTGTCAAAGGTATGTTTGTACAGGTGCTATTTCTTTTATAAAATGTTTGCCCATATGTCTCCTCTGCCGACAGTGATAATCGTTTCACTGCTCGTCTGGCTTATATTTATTTAATAACATTTTGAACTTGATCAGACGCCTCACATATGGCCCACAGACAATATTTGTCTTGTGTCTGGGTTCTAAAGGTCTAAATCTCTTACACTTTAAACTGTCCTCTGTCAATCATTTTTTAAAATCCATCCAGGCAATTAAAACTAGTTCAGTTAGTTAATGAGAACATTAATTAACACATTTCACACACATAATGCAAATCTTTTACTTTAAGTCGATCCTCTAAGAGGTAAGGTACGGCTCCAGTTACATACATACATACATAAACTTACGCCTTTTTCCCAGAAGGGGTAGGCAGAGGTGCCAGGACACACACATTTCGCCTTGTATATTCCGTCCCACAATGTGATAGGTGGCAAGCCTATCGCCATATCGGGCACAAATTCCTGACTCCGAGCTGATACTGAATAGAAAAATCCAATATCATTTTACCCGATTTGACCGACCACCGAACCCGAGACCTCAGCTTTGTAAGCGTACCGTAGTACAATTACGCCACCGATGCAGTGATATGAATAAAACATAACAATTACAATCATAATTACATTATTCCGTGAATAACAAGACTCTAGAGGCATGTTTTGTATGACTCACCGCCGCGGTTGACACGAAAAGGGCATCAAAACAATTTCGTTTACTTCCGGAGGGAATATTTTGAGTATGACGCACATATCGATAACACTGATTAATATATAGCAGAGATATCTATTGATACGGGTTTTTTTAAATCCAAACAAGCTTAATGGCATAGTCATACCATCACGACAATCAGTTTCAGGTAGGGCAGAAGCTATACTCTAATGTAATACTGCGAAAACTGTATTTGCAGTACAGAACTGCGTATATGACTGTTGGGTGTATTTATTTTATATAGAATAATGGTCAATAAGTAATTATTTATACTAAATGAACTATTTCTACTCTACTATATAAGTGTTAAATAGCACTAGAATTACAGTACTAAAATAAATTAATTTAAGCAGTCATATACATAGTCTCGATTCCACACTAAAATCGAGTCTTGTGTCGTCGGTATCAGAAACTACGGGAGACTTGATCTCACAGACACCCAGACTTGAAACAAATATCTATGGATCATGTTAACATTTCTCTCGGTGCGGGGATCGAGCCCGCGGCCTATCGTTTCACAGCCGGCATCTAACCAACTGAGACACGGAGGCTGTCGAATATTATTAGAACACGCAAGAACATCAGTATGTGTACAGTGCTAAATAAAATTCCGCAAGATCAAACCCGCGACCTTCCGTTTCAAAGCTGACGTCTTTACCAACTGCGCCACAGTGAGCGAATAGAATTGTTTAAATCCTCAAATTAATATGAGTCACACAAATACAATTAATCGAACACTGCCAAATTAAATAGACGGAGAGTGATCGTTTTAAACTTCGGCTGTTAGGGCTTTGTATCACGATATACGAATACAAAATTTATTTAATTCAATTTAATGGAGGGTATTTTCTATTTTTCTATGTGTTGTAGCCTGTTGGTAAAGCACCAGACGCGATAGCCAACAAGTTCACAGTGGTCATGGGTTCAAATCCCAGGGCACACCTCTGTCTTTTCTGAGACATGTGTGTATCGATAGTCAATCACCAGGCACTGTAACGGTAAAGGAAAACATCGTGAAGGAACCTGCATACCATAGCGATTTGTAAGAATTTCTATGGCTTATAAAATCCGTCAACTAGTGCTGATTGGCGGCCAGCGTGGTGGACCATATGGCTCAACCCATCTCAATCGTACTCTTGGTTGTCGAGGAGGCCCGTGCCCTGCAGTGTTGTTCTTGTTTATTGTAGGCGTGACTACTATCAGGCGAATGATTGGTTCGCTCGTCATTCACGTGTATATAACAAATTAATATATAGTAAATACAGTTCACAACGGTCAGGGATGCTCCTATCTAGTGGTCATGGCCTGTCCTAGAATAGGTGCTACGAGTACGCGACCTCGGCCCCCGAGCTACTGCAGTCACTACCAACCTTCCCTTCCATGACTGCAGTATCCACTCCTATTTATTTATTACTAGCGGCCCGGCCCAGCTTCGCCCGGGTACAAATAGATTTCTGTACAATAATATGTATGTATTATACATATAAACCTTCCTCTTGAATCACTCTTATAAAAAAAACCGCATCAAAATCCGTTGCGAAGTTTTAAAGATTTAAGCATACAAAGGGATATAGGGACAGAGAAAGCGACTTTGTTTTATACTATGGGGCCATTCAAGTATTACGTAAGCAGATTTATTACAAGTATATACCTCCCCACCCCCCTTGTCAGCAAAAGTAAGCAAAGCTCTTACCCCCTCCCCCATGCTTACGTAAACATTTTTGAATGAATATACTTTAAATTTTTTAATGATTCCTGAAGAAGTTATAATTTTAAAAATAAAATAACAAAAATAATTTTTTTGTTGCATTGTTTCTTCTACTCTCCAAAACTACCACCTGGCTTCGTTTTCGGTGGCAGTCTTGATATACCCTGTATATAACATATATCTTATATTTTCTAACTTTCTTTTCATAACATCCCTGTGTTTATCTGGGCAACTGCGTTTTGAATCTTCCTGTTAAGATTGTTTTGATGACGTAATCATCATCTAGACCCCCCTACCCCCCATGTCATCCAAAATAAGCATAGCAAAGACCCCCCCGCCCCCCTATGGTGCTTACGTAATACTTGAACGGCCCCTATGTAGTGATATATAAAAGAAAGTAAAAATATAGTACAAATTAGTCTCACAAAACCAAACGCTTGGTTAGTCTGTGGACTGTGACTACATGGTGGGATTTTAAATATATTGCGAGTTTACATGAAATACATACATTATGATAAATAGATTTATCATGTCGAGGAACCATCAATCATTAATCACGAACAAAAACAAGAAATGATTATACAGAAACCTCTAGAATCTGCCGACACTACGTCACACCATTGTATACTACGGATGACGTAGACACAGACGTAGGTTTGGCAAACATATCAATGACGTAGGTCGCTATATCTGGGGCAAATGTTTGTACATCGATGGCATATGGACACATTACTGGCTCAAATATTTGTCATGTTTTGGCAGAAGAAAGTCTTACAACTGGCAAGGTATTTTGGATATTTTTGGCACGTAAGATAAATTACTAACAGTCGGTGTAAGTGAAATAGTTGGAAAGATACACCTTTCCTCGTCACCCCAAGTCTTATAGAGTAATGTGATCATTTAAAAAGTCAAGATATTTACTCAAATAACGTTTCACAAGATTTTTTGTATCGTAGTATTACACTACCACCGCTACGGAACGTGTTGTTTCGAAAAAGAAACGGTGCAAAAAATCCTCATTAACTGTCGTCTTTTTTTTTCATTATCATTGCCATCAGAAAACCATTAGTAAATTTTCTCTTCACTTCATACATAACTACATACATACATAAACTCACGGCTTTTCACGCCAAGGGGCAAGCAGAGGTGTAAGCAGGACACCCACGTTTCTTCGTGTATTTTCCGTCCCACGGTGTGATAGGTGGCGAGCTTATTGGCATATTGGGCACAAATTCCTGATTCCGCGCTGATAATGAATGGACAAATTCAATTACACTTTGCCCGACCCGGGGTTCGACCCGGGACCGAGACCCGAGAGGTTCAACAAGATTCCGTAATAATTTCACAAGCTCGTAAAATGTGAAAGTTCAGTACAAATGTCAACAATACTAGCTCGAGTATGTCGGATCACCTTCGGATGGACCGGCCGGGTCGTCGAACCCGCACAACGCAGCCGTCTGCACACGCACTGCACTGAGTCATATTCGCCGGGACTACTCAACTTAGGTGTTAATTTTTAACTGTTTTATTGAGCACTGACCATTCAGTAGGTTAGGTTAGGCATTCTTATACATACATAAACTCACGCCTTTTTCCAGAAGGGGTAGGCAGAGGTGCTGGTGGCATTCAGCACACCATAAGGCATTGTTATAAAAATAAATTTAAAACAATTTACATTGCTCTAACAGAAGTCATATAAGCTAATTCATTCCTTTAAATCCTGTTCATGCAAATGTTTCCCAAAAAGAAAAAAAAGAAAAATCAGCGATAGTCGCTTACCACTAGACAAGCTGATAGCTCGTCTGTCTACATTAATAAAAAATAAACAACGAATTAGTACCTGTATCAGGCCATAGTCCCACTGCACAGGCCTTCTCTACAATCGATGCTTAATTATAAGCAGGAAGAGTTTTTAAAACCATATTTATTCTTCTATTCGAAAAAACAACAAATGATAATACTTCAAGCCAAATCGCTCGTCTAAATATAGCCTAAAATGAGAAATTCCTTTTAAAACCACTAGACACTTTTCGCCTTTAAGCTCATAAATAGCATGCATATTGCTAATTATAATTGTAATAATAATCCCATATATTTTAAGAATTTCTATGGTATGTAAGTCCGCCAACCCGCAATAGGCCAGCGTGGTGGACTATATGGCCTAACCACTCGCAATCGTACTGTCGATTGTAGAGTAGGCCCGTGCCCTGCTGTGGGACGTATATGGTCTGATACAGATATATATGTTTTAAACTACGCGAAAATGTCAAACAAAATGCGACCTTTCAATTCGAAGCTTCTAACTAGTTTCTATCACAACAAAAAAATGATAAATAATGATCTATTTATTATACAAAACTCGTTTCTTTAACACAAGAAAACACAGTATTTGTCTGTGTTTTTATACAAACTCATCAAATATACACCCAAACAGTCACACCCACATTGAGAGCCTCAAAAGAAAAGCTATAGGCATCAGAAATTATACAAAAATATCGGCCTATTACACGTAATGTTATGCTAAATTTTGGATTTTTGACAAAGGGTTCACTAAAAAGTACTAGTTTGATATCAAGGAAAGCAGAACACCATAGCTCTAACACTTCAGGACTTCAGGACAATTGGACAAAGTATGAAGATTAATGAGCAATCAGATAGAAATGGTTTGTTTTAATATAGTTGTAATTACTTATGTATATTTTTCTGTATCAGCCCATATACGTCCCACTGCAGGGCACGGGCCTACTCTACAATCGATGGCACGATTGAGAGTGGTTAGGCCATATAGTCCACCACGCTGGCCTAGTGCAGGTTGGCGGACTTACATACCATAGAAATTCTTATAAATCGCTATGGTATGCAGGTTTCCTCACGATGTTTTCCTTCACCGTTTTAGTTACTTATAATAACATATTCTGTTAAAATAAATAAAGCTTTTTGCATAAATTGAATATTTAACCTCTTAATTTGCATATTTGACGCTATAACTTAATTTATATACAATGTTAGGAAGAATAAATAAATATCTTATAATCGGTTTCCCCTTGCAAAATCAATTCTATACGCCAAGGTCAAACTACAACTTCCGGTCAAATGAACCGTAATCATTAGTACACTACGGCCATCTAGTGATTATAAATGGAACCATTGCAATGATGGAGCTGTGTATATTATTTTTTTAGTATATTCCATGGGGGTGCGACTTCGTACATGAAAAATATTGAAAACGATTATTTCGATCCTAGCGCCACGCTTCGGTGAGAACGAGAAATTATCGTGTAAGTAGTGTAAATGGAATAGTTAAATGGTGGTAATGTGCCACTAAACCAAGAAATATGTTTTGTATGTTGATATTATAAACTATCTTGATATTAAAAACAATTTCAACTTGATATTGGTTAAAATTACAAGAGGTTGCGAAAGATACACAATTTGAAATATTACGTGTGGTTAACATAAAATTCTTATTTACATGCATGTTGGTACTGTACTGTATCAGGCCATATACGTCCCACTTGAGGCCACGGATCTTCTCTATAATCGGAAGTACGATTGAGAGGGGCTAGGCCATATAGTCCAACTTGCTGGCCTAGTGCAGTTCAACAGTCTTTACATACCACAGAAATTCCTACAAATCGCTGTGGTATAAAGGTTTCCTCTCCATGTTTCCTTCATTGTTAGAATTCGTGATGACTGACTACCAAAACAAATTAATGACCCCGAAAAGTCAGCGGTGTGCCCTGAGATATGAACCCGCGACCACCGTGACCATTTTAGAAGTCGCATCAAGTATGTTACCAGAGGGCCACCACGTACTTTTCATGCGCAAGCAATTCATTTGTTTTTATGTTTTTTTTTTTTTTTTTTTTTTTTTTTTTTTTTTTTTTTTTTTTTTTTATAATGGCCCGGCATAGTGGCGGCATTGCACCTGATGGTAAGCGCAAATGCCGCCCAGGCAGAGTATCCATTGGCATCGGACGGCAGTCCCATGCCAATGGAAACAATTATGCCGGCCTGCTAAGGTGCCTCTTCACACCACGGCGGAAGGACCCAGGATTGTAGGAAGGAGGGAACACGTGAGATGGCAAACAATTCCACAGCCTGACGGTGCGGCACAAAAAAGAATTATAGAACCGTTTGGTTCGCGCCGGGATGGTTTGGACCGACAAGCTATGGCTTCGCAAGCCAGCCCGCGTGGTTCTGGTAAGGAATGGAGAGGAGGGGATCAAGTTATACAATTCCTCAGAGCATTCCCCGTGATACAGGCGGTAGAACACGCTTAGAGAGGCGACATCCCTCCGGAGTTGTAGCGACTCTAAGTTGCTCGTAACGTCTGCATCATTGACAATGCGGATGGCCCGCCGCTGCAATCCATCCAAGGCATCGAGCAGGTACTGGGTGGATCCATCCCAGAGGTGCGAGCAGTACTCCATACCCGGCCGGACCTGCGCTTTATATAAGCGACAAAGCTGACCGGGCGTGAAAAACCGACGCACCCTGTTCAGGACTCCAACCCTGCGTGATGTGGCAGTTATTACGCCCTCGATGTGGTCCCTTGGATTGAGATCACAGCGGATATCCACACCAAGGATACTTAGGTCATTCCGCATTGAGAGGGGAGCACCCTGAAGAATGGGGAGGGGAGAGAACGGGGATTTTTTGCACGTGAACGCACACACCTGGGTTTTCTTGGCATTGAACTCAACCATATTCCTAGAACCCCATGTAGAAATGAGATCCAAGGTCCGGTTGAGCTCAATGACAAGATCTTCGCGTCCCTTCACAGTTTCGACTCGGCAACCTGGAGGCCCGCAGTGGTATCGCCCATGAACCGTGCTGTCATCTGCATAGCAATGAATGTTGCCAAGCGACAACATGTCATTGATATGCAGAATAAACAAGGTGGGCGACAGCACCGAGCCCTGAGGAACTCCGGCATTTACCGACATGAGCGCCGAAGCGTGTCCGTCAACGACTACACGCATTCTACGCCCATGCAGAAAGCCGGAAATCCACGAACACAGGTTGCCGGGCAGACCGTATGCCGGAAGCTTGGACAGAAGACCTCGGTGCCAGACCCTATCAAACGCCTTGGCAATGTCGAGGCTCACAGCAAGAGCCTCGCCACGCCGGTCAATCGCCTCACCCCAGCGATGCAGGACAAACGCTAGAAGATCACCCGTTGATCGATTTTGACGGAATCCGTATTGTCGGTCACTGATCAACGAGTGATCCTCCAGGTAGCGGACCAATTGAGCGTTTATGATCCGCTCCATGACCTTACACATCACTGAGGTGATAGCGATAGGGCGGTAATTGGTAGGGTCCGACCGATCACCCTTTTTAGGGATTGGTTGCACATTGGCCTCCCTCCAAGATTCCGGCACAGCACCTGTGCGGTAGGACGCTCGGTAGAGGCGAGTCAGTACAGGAGACAACTCGGCTGCACAAGCCCTTAAAACCACCGCTGGTATCCCATCCGGGCCACTGGCTTTCCGCACATCGAGAGACCGTAACTCACGCCGCACATCACACTGCCTGATGCGAATATCCGCCATTGAGAAACCGCAATCAGGCAGTGTGGGCAGCGTCTGGGAACCACGGTCTTCGAGGCGGGAATTAGCCGCAAAGAGATTTGCCAGTAAGGCAGCCTTCTCCTGCGGCTTGTGGGCCAGCGACCCTTCTGGGTACCTCAGCGGTGGCAACGCTGGACGGCAGAAGTTAGATTGGACGGCCCTGGCCAACCTCCAATAAGCACGGCTGCTAGTTGGGTGATCGGCCAACGCACGCCCAATCCTGCTAACGCGCTGGGCATCCGCCCTAACGTAGGCCTTCTTGCAGGCCTTGGTGGCACGGTTGTAGGCTTTTTTGAGGGAACTGACATTCGGATCCTTCATGGCGCGACCCCTGATCCAAGCGCGATACGCCGCCTGTTTGTCACCGACAGCATCGGCGCAAGCACGATTGAACCAGGAGCGTCCACGGCCCTTACTGGCGATCTCAGAGGATGGAATGTAATATTCCATTCCAAGTCTGATCTCGTCAGCAATAGCGTTAAAGCAATAGTTTTAAAGACAGGTATCACTTTTCGATAAATACTCGTTCAAAAAGGGTATTTTATTTATTTCACTTAAGCAATGAGCCATTGGCTGTAATTATAAGCTTTTATGTAAACCTCTTTATAGTTATACCATATTATTAGTTTCTAGTTGCCTATAACATTGTAGGCTCTTATAATAACAGGCTTAATTTCTATTGACATTTCTACCAACATAACTATATGGTATCTTATGCTGGCACTTCACATGGCTATTTGTATTTGTGTATTTGGCATATATGGCAAACAATTACCATGTGTGGTCAGTTTATTTGCCTATTTGACAAGCAAGGCCAATAACAAAAACGTAAGTATAAATTGTCATATTTGCCTCTATTTGCATGTTTGCTTTTAACGTCATTTATTTTGCCATATACAACAAACAACCAATAGCCAATACAAACAGCCATGTGAAGTGCCACCATAATATTATGTTAATATTGACATATTATCATCAATTGAACCCACATACTTCTCATCACTGCAAAAACATTTTTTTTAATCCGAGTGCATTTTTTATCAAGTATCAAGATTTTAGTTTTCACTAATTTTAGCCACCCCTTACAGATACGAACGAATATTTTTGCCTCTTAGCTGAACTTCCATTGGGCTCGGTAACTTATATGGGCGATAAAATTACTCGTATCTATGTATAATGCTGGTTGATCAAAACATTTGTTGGTTGGTTGTTGAAAACTATGTTGTTAAACAGGCAGTTTTCTTCAAACTTAGTACAACTGAAATAAAACGATTATTTACGGATTTTATCGCGGATTTGGTTTAATTTTTACGTTTTTTAATTTCCCGACCATGAAAGCTGTAAAGTGATCGAAGCGTAAAAATTAAACCAAATCCGCGATAAAATCCGTAAATATTTTTTATTTCAATGTGTAACATTCGCGTAAATCTAAGAAACCATTAAACTTGGTACAGTGTTACCTGGGGTGGTTAGGAACATGTGGATTAAATTATACACCAAGTATCAATATCACGCAGTACACCATAGTATGCAAGGTCGTGTCTCGTATCACCTAGTGTCTGCTTTCCCACGCTACAATCGGCATAGCGTATAATTTTTGTTATTACTACGTCTTGTCCCATTCATAAATAATGTATTGTTACCCCTCCATTGTATGAGTGGTGCGTAACACTAATGTACAGATCATTTAGTATACATAGTAAATACAGACTGCAACCGAAAACAAAGCCTTGTGGTAGATTCAGTGACTACAGACACAATGCAATTAAAAATGTCGTAAAAGATAATGCGACGATATTTTATTCCAATTTATTTAGTATTCACCGTATTTGGGTAGTAAATTACTAAATACATAGCTTTGCTAAAATATTAAAGTGAACCCTTGCAATTAGCGACCCTCAGATAAGCCAGTCCAAAAAGCTGGCGGACTGAACAAACCACAGAAACCCTTTTAAATCTCTTGCGATGTTTTCCGTCACCGTTAACTGGTGCAAATCGGGTCAAATCTGGTCAAATCGTGGATATCCTATCAATATATCCAAATCATGAGGCGTGAAATATCACAGTTAGAACGTACACGATTAATTTCGCGTCGAGTAACCGTGAAAAAGCAATCAATATGAAACCTATTCAACCGGTGAAATTTCACTTAACTCAAACGTATTATTGTTTATGGTTTTTGTGAATTATGTTTGCTATGCTGTATGTACTAGCCTATATACGTTCCACTGCAGGGCGCGGACTTCCTCTAATATCGACAATACGATTGAGAGTGGTCAGGTCATATAGTCCACCACGCTGGCCTAGTGCGAGTTGGCCACTTTACAAACCATAGAAATTCATATAAATCGCTAAGATATGCAGATTCCCTCACGATGTTTTTCTTCACTGTTGCAGTGTCTGGTGATTAGTGTTATACTGAGTAATATCAATACTTGACTCCAATAAGTAAGAGGAGCGCCCTGGGATTTGAACCTGCGACCACCGTAAACATTTTAGCAGCCGCCTCTGGTTAGTTACCAACAGGCCACCACGCACTTTTACTTATCTAACAGTTAGATATTCTTTTCCGCCTGGATCATGGCCATTGTACACAATATATCAAAGCTATAATGGACTAGAGAAATATTATCATCTCAAATTCAGATGACGGCACAGGATGCAATATTTTTACATCAATAATGATTTTTTAATTTCGAAGCTTTACTTTTCTCACCTTCCGCGCAGTAACACAAAAACGGATGAAATATTATTGACAATATCAAATGTTATTTTTCCTCCAAATAATGTATGATAGCTGTGAAATCCGTGACGCAATTCTATTGAGGTATAATTAGTTTCGTATCTATATTTATTCCTATATAATCCAGTCTTACGTTTGTATACAAATAAACAATTTCCAAACCGCAAAATGTAATTAGAATTCCTGAGTCGTGACTAATGCAAGCTCAAGCAGCCGCGGCCCGCACCGCGCGGTTAGGGTTGTCCCATCGCAAGTTGAAATAATATTCGGTTACACATATTAATTTGTATCTTGCCTCAGTTAATCTATTATAAAAGTTTATACTAGTCATCATCAATTACCCCGTGGCCAATCTCATAAAACAATCCGCTGTGAAAGGTTTTTAAGGACGATATGTTGGAATTTGGCAGCCATTTGCATGCTGTGACTGCCAGCGAGGCTATAATTTCTCTGCAATTTTCAATTAATCAAGACGTTTTAAAATTTTTATAACGCAAAGGATAGCTATTGTCGTCCAGAGAAGTAATGCCACCAGTATTTAGGTCACTTTTGCTCGATTGACGTTCAAAGGCGGTTTATTCAACTGAGTTTTTTTGAGTCTTCTTTATGTTAGATGAAAGAAAGAAAGAAAGAAAGAAAGAAAGAAAGAAAGAAAGAAAGAAAGAAAGAAGAAAGAAAAGAATAGATGAAAAGCAATAATATTAAATTAACAAAATAATATAAGTAGTACTTAACAAAAAATAAAACTGTTGTTTTGATAAGATAATATTGTGAATGTTACAAGCCACATGCTAAGAATAAATAAAAATAATATTAAAGACTCGTGTAAATTAGAATTCAAACAAGAAGAAAATGAAAGAAAATCGCCCAAGTACCACATTACTAAAATGATGTAAGTGCAATCATCAGTGTAATAGTCAGTACAGACCGCTAGCATTAAAACAATTTTTAGTATAAGATGATATACCACGTGCCAACCCTATAGTATTCGAAGACACAGCAATACCAAAACAATGAAGTTACTTATTGGCTTAGCGAGTGCACGTGCACCGAATGCCTGAAAACGCATTCAGTTAAGTTTTACTGCTTAGGGTCTAAGTTCTTAAGTTTATTGTAGGCAATTGGTAAGTCTAGTCCTTTCATTTGGCCATTATAACTTTAAAACATAAATGACTCATAATAATTTACACATATGAATACCAGGTAATTAATATATTATTATACGTTGTCATCTGTTTTATGTTTGTACATTTTTGAGTTTAATTAATAAATACAACACTTCTTTAAATTATAAATAAATATTTTATGAATATTAGCTATCAATATTTTCGTAATAGTGTGTAAAACCAACCCAATTATTTTTTTTACTGCCAAGTAACTTAAGCAAACAAAATATAATATTATAGTTCTGAAACAGTACTGACATATCCCACGACTGCACATGCACGTGAATGTATCGGGACGGCAAGCCAGTAGATTACTCATCAGAAACCTGCTGAGGTCTTTTCAATCGCGTGCATCCAATAAGGAATAGTTAGTAATGAATTACAGAAACTATAACAGTTGCCTTGGCGCAGTTGGTTAGACACCGCGCCGGCTGTGACGCGACTGGCTGGTTTGATCCCCGCATCGATACAAACGTTTGTGTCCACCAGTATTTGTTCCAGGTCTGGGTGTTTGTGAGACCGAAAAGTCTTACACGACACAAGACTCGATGTTAGTGTAAGGTCTGGACTCTGTGTTTGTTGGGTGTATTTATTATTCATGATCATAATACATCACACTACCTTAAATCTATACTAATATTATAAAGCTGTAGAGTTTGTTTGTTTGAACGCGCTAATCTCTGGAGCTACTGATCCGGTTTGAATAATTCTTTCAGTGTTGGGTAGTCCATTTATTGAGGAAGGCTATAGGCTATATATCATCACGCTATGGCTTATAGGAGGAAAGCAGTAGTGATATTTCTAGCAAATACGAGGAAATTTTGTTAGTTTTTCGTGGTCCGATTGGTCGATATTCTAAACTGATAGTCAGAATTAAACATTTTGACCGCCATTTATATAAAACGTGTATGCACCCGGGCGGAGCCGGGCCCGACCGCTAGTCAGAAATAAAACATCGTAACGTATTGTATCAGCCCATATACGTCCCACTACAGGGCACGAGCCTCCTCTACAATCGCGAGGACGACTGGGAGGAGTTAGAGCATATTTTAATTTCATTTGAAAGTTGAAAGGGATTCGTATGAACATCGTACTTAACACAACAATAAACACTATAATTAAGAACGGATGTTAGATTTCTATTGAACAAGGATGATGTTGTAAACCTTTAGCATATACATAATTAGTAGTGGTAAATGATGGAGTAATTATAGGTACTAATTACTTCTATGTAACTATTGTAAGGTTGCAGGAAGTAGCTGGATGCAGGCCGCTTCCAACAGGTCGATGTGGAGATCCTTGGGGAAGGCTTATGTTCAGCAGTGGACTTCCTATGGCTGAGATGTTGCTGATGATGAATTATTGTAATCGTTTTAATTCTAGTGAGATATTAAAATACATTCGGCCCTATTCATAAAAGCTTTATAAATCTATTTCAGCTTTCGTACGTTTTATCTCCGCTCTAACTGAATTCAAAAGTCGTTTGAGACGTCAAACCATTCGATAACTAAAATTGATTTATAAACTGACCTCAGACAAATAGTTGTGGGCCTCAAACATTTGTCTCGGTGCGGGGATCGAACCCGCAGCACCTCGATTCACAGCCGGCGTCTAACCAACTGCGCCACGGAAGATGCCAAATATGGAAATCTCTCTCCCAGTTGGCATATTTATGCCGCCTACTCAAAATAGGACATACAGGGGCTGAACAGTTGAACAACAATTAAAATTACTTTATTTTTCCCCATTTCGACACAAACAAAAACATTGTTATTTCGAGTTGTTATTAATGACGACAAAATATCATAAATTGCAATACTTATTACGGAGATTGTCATATCTGGTTGTCGGCATTGTGTCACCTCTATTGCCAATGAAAATAAGATTATTTACTGATAAGATTATCAGTAAAGGTTCTGGAGTTAGCTGTCTGTCTGTCATTTGACAATCACTTGGAACTGTATAATAATAACCGTTTAATTATTAAGTAATAATTTCATAACAGTGAAGAAAAACATAGTGAGGAAACCTGCATAGTGCATAACATAGCCATTTGTGAGAATTTACGTGGTATGTAAATTTTGCCAACCGCGTTAGGCCAGGGTAGACTATATAGCCTAACCCCTCTCAGTCGTACCATCCACTGTAGAAGTGCCTTGCAGTGGGATGTAAATGGGGTGATACAGTACACTGTACAGTACTAATTTTATAAATGCGATAGTGAAGTGAATAATCCCAACTAATATTCTAATTATTAGATGATCTTACTAGTGATACCCCGCAATGTCTATTTCTTCCGCCAAACAGTAGTGTAAATGCATTGTTGTGTTCCGGTCAGGTAAGAACATTATAGCCAGAGTAACTACTGGACATGTTATTTAACATCTTATGTCTGAGGATGGCGAGCGCAGTGAAATGCCAAAAATTGCTTTGTAAATCCATGGTTGTTGTTTGGTTTTGCTATTGTCCATGAGCGGTCTTATCGCTTACCATCAGGCGAACGGCATGCTCGTCTCGCTATTCATAGCAATAAAAAAATCTAAAAAAGATGATCCAAATATTTACCTCTACAAACCATTTACAAAATAATAAATGTATAGAAGATATCTTAAGGATAATACCTATGCGGATGATAAAAATACAATTTCGTATTTAAAACGTAATCGCACTTCTATGCATGTTGTTTTCCTGTTTGATAAAGTTGTTCTACATGGACAATATAATTATTACTTGTCAATAAAAAACATTACAAAAATTATAATGTAAACTCTTCGATCAAATATAGACTAGATACACAGTTCCCTGTAAAAGTTCTGTTAAAAAGTGGCACCGATGCATGACATTAAAAAGAGTAAACAAAAAGATCATATGTTCCAAATATATTAACACAAATTCCACCTTATTCCTGGAGCTTAAAGTAGCTTTTCACATAATATTGTCTAAAGTTCTGCGACGTTTTGGAAGCAACGGTCGGTGCGTGACTGAAGGCGAAAGAGTGCTTAAAGCACTCTTTTTTGGTGCCATTTTCTAAGCGCTCATGTTGTATCTAGTGTATATTTGATCGAAGTGTAAACTAAATAATTGTTTCTCGCCTGCATTGAAAAAAAGAAGACAGTTCGTGTTGCTAAGAGAGTTTCTTGTGCCATTTCTTCTTCACAGCTACAACACGTTCAGAAGCGGTGGTAGTTGTAATAGTGGTAGTATTCAAAAGTGCTTGTAAAAGACTATTTGAATAAAGAATATTTTGATTCCGGTCAATACTCAACGTTACCATAAGGTCCGTGCGGTCATCTTGCCGTTGCTGTGCCAATAAAAAACACTAAATAATATTTTTTTACTACAAAGTACAGTCTCCTCTCTTGATCTTGTTTTAAGAAACGCACTAAGTCTGATTTCATTTGTATTCGAGTCTTATATCACTTATAGAGATACTGAGAATTTTATGAATCAACATCTAATCATCATCATCATCATTAGCAGCACGTTGCAGTCCACTGCTGGACATAAGTCTCTCTCAAGGTACGTCACACAGCCCGATCTGCTGCCTTATGCATTCAGTCGCTGCCGGCCCTCTAATCGTAATCACAGTTAATTATAATCAGTATATCATCTAGCCTCTGCAGGGCATGTAAAGAGTACTAACGAAAACAAAGCCGGGTGCTAGTATTAGTGATTCCCAACACAATGCCAAAAATAATGCAAATAAAATGCGTTTATATAAATTACCAAAGAAAGCCATAAGTCCGCGTGCACTTACGAAAACAGAATATCTCTAACGCACATTAATTCCCGCCAATTCTCTCACTTCAACATAACTGTTAGGTACTATGTGTGGTTGTGTTTGAAGTTCGAACATACGCAGGCTTACGTAAACATGTCTCGGTGCATTCGGTGCACGTGCACCGACGCTTGCGAACAAACCAGTTCCCTTTATATGGCGAGTTTGAACGCTTTTTGCCTCCCAACTTGAATAGCTGAGCGACTAATATGGGTGGTGTGGTCAACCAATAGGACGTTGGGTTGACCTGACGTTTTTTTGGTCTCTTGTAAGTAATGGTATGGTTGAGTATCCGTGTGGATAATTAAGAGTATCGTGTGAATGACCTATCTCAATATCTTAGTTGGGCGAGTGAGATTGCCGTAGTCATAGCAACACTTCTAAACTATTTTTCTTAATCTATTCAAAGGCTGCTAAGTAACAACGCATCTTTCTATGGTGTCATTTTTTCTATGGTGTTTGTTTCGTGAGTTAATATCATTATTAACCGACATGAAAAATGTTTTTGATGTATAATGTATTTTAAAGTATACATGTTAATTAGTTATATTTCAAATCGCCACATTGTATGCTAAACATGGATATAATTATGGTAAATTTAATTTAATTTTTAAACTATTATGTAATGGTGCTTTTACAAGCTTGGCCAACCTCGGCCAGCCTCGACCAGCGCAAGCGTGTAAACGGGGTGTTTGGCTCGGCTGGCCTTTTCTTGTCTTAGTTGATAGCTTGGAGTTGGTAGACGTTGACCCAGCCTCAGCCAACGGGTAAATACACCATAAAGACTTGAAATAAAGGAGGATACTCAATTATGGTTCGAATGCAATCATGAATCAGCGCATCCATTCACCTCATTTTAGGTCCTCCTTCCATACTGCAACCATCCATCTCAACTCTTTTCGTAACAAGCTTGCTAATACTCTGAATTAATTCCAATTACCTACCCCACTTACTTTCACTTCACTTCGTCGTTTAATGGTATTTATTCCCACTACAAATCAAACAACTGCCTTGCTCATATGCTTATAGCAATTGTACCAACGTCTCTCAATATTTCTGTATCACGCGACCCGTTTATTAGTCACGAGAATCTTACCATTCGTAATATAGGCTCGTAAACAATTCAATCGACGACGGCCGGTGCATTCGGTGCACGTGTACCTAAACAATTAATGGACGCTTTCAAACATTTATTCATAAAGTTTCATTGAGTTCAGTAAGCGTCTGTAGTCAACATATATACAGGGTATATTAAGTGACTGCAGAAACAAAATAATTAAAAAATTGGCAAAAAAAGCGATGATTTTTTCCGTCATTTTTTCTTCGTGTTTGGGTGGTAAGTAAATACATAGTTTTTTCTTAAAATAATAATGTACACATTTTTATTTTGAAGGATGCAATTGTACATGAATGTTTAAATTATTATTTTAGCAAAAACGATGTATAAAAAAGGCAGATACTAAAAAATCCACAAAAAAATGGTCACCCTTAGATTTGAGGCTTCGTTTTAGGTCGCAGTCTGGATAATCCCGGTACAGAAAATTGTGAATAATTACTGAATGATGCAAGTGTGTGCTAATTTTTCACAAAACCACTCGTTAGTACTGACGTCACACACTCATGATGTGTATCGTTTAACATGTTATTAAATTTTTTGTTGCAATATATTTTTTCGGCTATAAAATTCTTAGTATCAACAATCATTTTAAGCAGTAAACGTTGGCAAACAACATAAACTTTAATGAGTCTTTTAAAGCACACTACAAATGAGCAAGCGTCTCTTGATTAAATCGATCTCAGCTTAACATCATCATAGTTGAAGCACTTTTTTTATATTTCCTTTGAGCATGGACAAAATAAGTGCGTGGTGGCCTGTTGGTAAACGGACCAGACGCGGCTGCCAACAAGTACACGCTGGTTGCGGGTTAAAATCCCAGGGCACACCTCTGACTTTTCGGAGTCAAGTGTGTATTGATAGCCAATCACCACGAACTAAAACGGTGATGGAAAACATCGTGAGGAAACCTGCATACCGTAGCGGTTTATAAGAATTTCTATGGTATGTAAGTCCGCCAACCCGCACTAGGCCAGCATAGTGGACTGTATGGCCTAACCAGTCTCAATGGTACTGTCGATTGTAGAGTAGGCCCGTGCCCTGCAGTGGGACGTATATGGGCTGATACAGATGGACCAAAAAAGGGAAAGTGGCTCATTATATTCAGTCCTAGGTATTCCAAAACACAACAACATAGATCACATTATATTATCAACAACTTGACAGCCTCCGTGGCGCAGTTGGTTAGACGCTGGCTGTGAAACGCGAGGCCGCGGGTTCGGTCCCCGCACCGAAACAAATGTCTGTGCGATCCACAGGTATTTGTTTTAGGGTGTTTGTGAGACCGAAAAGTCTCTCGTAGTTTCTGATACCCACGACACAAGATTCGATCTTAGTGCGGGGTCAAGACTATGTATGTGACTGTTGGGTGGTTTTATTTATTTACATAAACACAACTTTCAATAACTATAAAATCCAGTTTATCTCATTGAGTGGAACTTATTCATATTTCTTCAGATATCATGTTAATACCATAATATAAATTATCTTAAATGGAGAACAAAATCCCTTCAATTACATTTATGCAACCCCACTTTTCCAAATCCGTAACCAAGTGTGTTATTTTCAATCATTTAAAATTATGTCTATCTATTATGCGTTTGCTAATACTTTTGAAAAAATCTTTAGGTTAAAACCAATTAGATTAAAAACAATAGGTTTTCCATGAGACATAAATAGCCTAACTGAATGAGACTTATCGTAATGTAGCGGACTTTGTTTATAATAACACTGATTAGAATCATCTCTCAACACGATTACGCGTGACGCCACACTACTGGAAATCCCTTATATGTTCACAAAAGGTTACAGTGATAATGGTTACAATAGCGTGGGTATATCCAGGTAGGTATTATAGAAATTGTATGGCAAACAATACAGCATATACTTTTAGTCGAATAATCTATTTAAACACATGACAGGTCATGCTTGCATTTGACTAGTAAAAATATGCGCAAAATTAAAAAAATAAATCTCGACTCTTTTTTCTAAAAAGTCTCCTTACGTATGGTTATCCTTGTGCTAGCATCTTGTTTAACCTATCTTGTTGGTCATTGCATATGAATAGCGACCTTTAGGTATGATCCGGTTTCCCTTCATACTTCCAACATGGCTTAAGAAAGGCAAAAACACCAAGATGCTAAATAATGTAAATTCTTATTAACAAAGAAAAGGTAAATATGACAAAAACAATTATGTACTAAACATTTTAGTATTTTGAGCATATTAAAAGGTAAGAATCATACGTATTTACAAAGATATTGTTGTTTATTTGATATTTTCAGACTTTAAATCGAAGCTTAAACTAATCTTAACAATTACTGCACTTTCTCGCGTAATGCATAGTTCAGCGTTAATGCATAATGTCTTTGATGCGGTTTAATAATAATGGGTAATTTTTAATTAAATCAAAAGCATTTACAATACCCGCCATTAACTCTGTATCAACCAATATACGTCCCAACACAGGGCACGGACTCTACAATCGAGAGTACGATTGAGAGAGGTTGAACCGTATAGTCTACCACGCTGGCCTAGTGCGGATTGGAGCGGTGAAGGAAAACACAGTGAGGAAACCTACATGCCATAGCGATTTGTAATAATTTCTATGGTATGTAAAGTCCGCCAACCCGCACTAGGCCAGCGTGGTGGACTATATGACCTAACCACTCTCATACGTACTCTCGATATAGGCTGATACAGTATCTTACACCTACAGTATCCTACACCTTTTACCACACCTTGCACATACAATTTCACAATACTACCTTTCCTGCAGCTATCTTATAACCTGAGTACATTAAGTACACATGCACCGACGACCAACGTACAGAATTAACTTTTTAACAGGATTTGCGAGAACAAAGGCACCATTGTCATTCTATCGATAGAATATATGTAAAACTGTTTTTGAGAATTCAGGTCAAAGTATTTTTCCACGTCAATTTAATATTTTCGCCTTCTTGATGTGTTTTCACACTGGTAGACGAGCATACGGCCCTCCTGACGGTAACCAGTTACATCAGCCCACAGACCTTCATAATGCCTGGTGTCTAGCACAACCAGATTATGATTTTGTTTTTGTATGTTAGTGTTAGTTTTTTTATTGTGATGAATGGCGAGACGAGCATGCCATTCGCCTGATGGTAAGCGATACGATTCTCATGGACAGAAGCAAAACCCAAGAATACCATGAATTACAAAGCAATGCTTGGCATTCCACTGCGCTCGCCATCCAGAAACATAAGATTTTTTCAATCACAGAGTACATTTTACATACAGAGAGTCTCAATATGTCCAGTAGTTGCTCTGGCTACAGTATCCTTCAAACAGGAACTTAGCAGTGAATTTAACCTGCTGCTATGGAAAAGATGTGTTAGGTATTTAAAAATGGTAGAACCACGCTTTATATCTTAGACTACATTTTGTACAGTGTATTGAAATGGTACCATGTCTCGCAGAACACCAAGAGAAAGCCACAGGTTTGGGGTCATGTTTCGTTTGGTTACTGAGGATTCGGGCAGTCCAATACTCTTTTTCTTTTCCCTCCCAGTTTACATACATACATACATATACATATATATAATCGTCACGCCTGTATTCCATAGGGGTAGGCAGAGACTTTAGACCGCTACTGTGCTCGATCCTGACATACTACTTTCGCTTCATCCAGTTTCATCAAACTATTAAACCCTCCCAGTTTAAGAGGTCGTAAAAGTAGATAGGCTCCAAGTGCTGTCATAGGTAGGTGCGCTCTTTGCCCGTTCGCCGGATTTATGAATATGATAGTAGTGCTTCAGCAAAATCGCTTAAAATGTGAATAACTTTACAAAGTAAAATGTATTCATATTTCTAGCTTCGAAAATATCTAGACATCAGCGCCAGACATGAAAAATCTAAAACTGAAAACCAATCTATTCTTTTATAACATTGTTTCAGAAACAATTCATATCTAAGATAGAATCTATCATAAAAACAGCCATAAGGTGTGCAATATCTGGTTATTTATGTATTATTGTAAATTACATTCCATATATTTGCGCGAGGCCTCACAATGTTTTCTATTTGGAAGATAAACGAGTAGGCATGTGTAAACAGTGCTTCGGTGCGTTGGGTGCACGCGCACTCACTTCAACAAGCGGGAATTAATGTAACAATTTGCATATACCGTATATTATATACGCTCAACCTTGTATTCCTGAAAAGGTAAACAGGTGAGATAGCCACAGCTAGTCTTATGTCTCAAAATACGATAAGCCATCTACCAATTAAACACTTTTCAAATAGGCATTTGAAGTACACATTGTTATAATACAGCAAGAAAAACTATAAGTTTTGAAGCCATGATAGAGTCACGATTAAGCATTAAATATTAATAGATACACTTGCCCAAAGATGCAACTCCTGTGTCATAGAAATATTAGTGCGGCTCACAAATATTTATTTCGGGTCTGGGTGTTTGTGCGACCGAAAAGTCCCTCGCAGTTCCTGATACACGACACAAGAGTTTTGGGTGTTATTTATTTATTATGTGTATGTTACTACACAAAGCAATCAAGTCAATGGAATCAAATCCTTGGAATTTTTCCCTAAGTCCCACTATCGATACGGAAAATCAATTAAAGTAGTAACACTATAACAATTGATCACCTACTAGGAATATTAATCGGTCAGGCCGGTTACTCTTTAGTCTGTACACCGACACGTCGACGAATGTTCGAATATCGCACGTAAAACTACAAATATACGTCAATACTTCAGAAAATGTTCGAATCCTGTATCGTACGTCGTAATCTCAGACTAAGTTTGAAGTGAATGATAAGTTTCATACAGAATAGTATTGATTTTTAGAAGTGGAAAAATGTATGTTATATTTTGACGTTCATCGTCGGAACATTCGAACTTTGTATCAAAGTAAAGAGTAATCCCCCAGTTTGGCCAACAACGCCATGGGTACAACCAAGAAGCTTATACTCAAATGGAGATTGCATTCCGTATATAAAAGTGAAGCACAAAAATTTGACCTTGAATGAAGTCTCTGTTGCCTGCTATCCTTTTCTTTAGAGTGACAATGAATTAACATGATTTTTTGTTCATTCATCTAAAGTTTGTCCCTTTCGAATGACTTTTGAATTCAATATGAGCGACGAACACAAAATATTCGATTATCAAAATAGGTATTAAAACTAAATAAGGCTGCTAATATAACCTGTGTACCGAGTACTTGAGTAACATAATTTAAACGATTGAATACACAGCACATTATCCTATATTATTTGAAAACATGCTTCAAAATCGCCACTACAAAAAAGTTTAACACTTCACCAGTAGGTACAGTATATTTATGCGTATTAAATCGTACCAACAACAGCCCGCAGACAGAGTCGTAAAAACAGCAAAAAAATACAACAACTTGCAAAACTGTACCCAATACAATGGTCATAATTTACTTCATACACAAACAATTCAAAAACAACCTTAACATTTCCACATAGGTCCTATTGTTGCGTGATAAAACGGACATAATGAAAGTGTACATAAATTATTAGAAATGCTACCTTTTACGTTTGCGTTAAAGTCCAAAATTGGAAACACTGAAAGCCTTTCGGAGTGCACGTGCACTTAAGTTGCACTGACTTAGGTCAATGTATAATAGGACCACAGTGCACAGCAGACCAGTACAGCAACTTTGTTGCGAGAGGTCGACGTAGTTTTGACGCACGGTTCGTTAGTTTTCATGAATTCATTAGTGAATTTAATAACTGGCAATTATTGTGTCTAGTTAGCTTGATAAGTAGGTTACTATTTCTATTTATCAAGTGTTTTCAAGATTAGTTGTTAATTAATATTAAGGAATTCCCGAGTAACGCAATTTACCAAGCAAGGCAACTCAGAACTGTATACCTACTTAATTACACAATAAACATAGAATTTTATTAAATTACTTGTATTTGCAAATCTTCTTCCTTTCAAGATAGGTTCTATCCTTGACACTTTAGACTACCCTCTGTTTATCCAATTCTTAAATACATCCCATGGTTGTCTGTAAGACATTGCCTTTCGGCGATAAGGCCAATTGTACTTTTTATGTATGTGATTTCTCTCTGTATTTGTTCTCTTATTGTGCAATAAAGTGTATAATAATAAAATAATAATTTTAATGCTTAAATTTGATCATAGCTAGAAGCTTTAAAAGATAATTAAATTATACCGTGTGATTCAAACACATAATCCATGAAGACAATCCTACATGTCATACCGTTCACCAACTACACAATGTCGATATCACAAGGACTTGGGAAACACGAAAAAACATTATGGAGTACAATTATGAATGTGTCATTCTGTTTTTATAGAAAATTATTACAATATCCTACATTAAACTATTATTACAGTCATATAATGAGTCAGTATTTATAAAATACTTTATATCCCATTAGCAAATTTCAAATTACTGTTTTGCAAAAAAATATACAGGGGTCACAGAACTAGATGATAAACTGGTAATGGAAGATAAACTAAACTATGACGTCACAGTAACAAAAAAAATATACTTCTGTTTCTGATAGTTTTCAAGAAACAGCCATTCCCGTAACCAATATTTTTAGCATAGTGACAACTGATTTCTATAATTTTATATTGATATTGATTTTTTTTTATGTTAATAGATAAGCTTAAAAACTGCATCAGACTATATCAGAACATGTCTTTTTTTCAAGAAATATGATTGAATTCCTCTAATATGAATTCTTCATGTCCATGGCAAATGTTATCAAAACTTGACACATTTTGTTCAAAATTCCAAAATAGCACCATATAGGTATAGTACATTTGGTATTTTGGCACAATCTATAATAAACTATTTGTTTCCTATAGTTAAATATTTTTGTAACAAAGTATCCACCTCAGAAGATAACTGACAAACAATGCCAATAATTTAAATACACATCTATCTCCTCTTATTATGGATTATGTTTATATTCCTCAAAGTAAATATTTGGTGAATTTATTTATTACTTCATTTAAATTACATTATCAATGAAGACAGTAAAAAACTGTGGATTAACATGACAAACAGAAAATAGTTGACGCAATAATATAAAGATAATAATGCGCCAAGATAAAGAATCATTTACAACCTTAAGATAAATTATTGTATGCAAAATGTGTGAACACACATCATCTGATAGACTAGAAATCGGCTGTGCTATTGCAATGTTGATATGACAAGATCAAACGCGCCTACGCGCAGGTTTTTCTTCACTTATTTATTTAGCTAAATATTCCACATTAGACGCTTCATATTCCATGAAAATCATAGCTTATTATAGACCGATTATTACGATGTATATGTACAGCAATACCTTAACTAACAAAATATCATATGTTCCTGGTTATTTGTAACAAAAACAATAGTAAAATTTTACTCACCCTGTCCTATGATTATTTTGACACTTTACTTCTCACAAACACGAAAATGAGTGTTTTTTCTTCAATAAAACTCACTGAATTATAAGTTCACACTGCGACTTTCACTTTGTTTTGGGTGAATTCGTAAAATACGGAAACGTATCACAAGATTATAAGCGAAAGGAAAAGATAGAGCAAAATAGACAGACGTGAGACAATCGCTCCCCAGATGTCAATTTGTACAATTGTTAGTGATGTGACGTTCATAAAAATTTATTAGACGATTATATCGCGCAAATACAAACATATTAATATATTTTTATGCCACGTTACGAAAAAACACCACATTATTTAATTTTTACTAACAAATGATTATGTCTCTTAAATTAAAGAAATATAAAAAAATGCTTGTATTATGTGCCTATTTCTGTGTAATCTAAAAGCTTTACTGCGCATGTGATAAAATCCATGCAGTTTGACAGTATTTTATTGATTTTACTATCCTTAAACAGGTGCAAAGTCCAATAAGAAAAATTGCAAGATGTTACGCATGCCAATGTTACTTGGATGGTATCTGATTTTAGGATTTTATGGTGCATGTAAAGGATCTAACGACCAAACACCAGTCACATTCACCTTCAAGGAATATCAGTACAAAGATTCACCTAAAAACGTATGTTATTAATTAATTAAAAGCGTCAACATAGTATAGCATTATAAACAATTTCTGCTCTATATTTTATTTCAGGAAATGACCTTTCGAGAATTCGAATCAGCTTGCGAACAAAGCAGTGCATGTAATAATCTTGCAGGTTTGCAAAAAACTCGTTGCGTAAGAGAATGCGTCTCTCCGTCGTGCTACAGGGAACTATACCAAGCGGACCCGGTAATTAATGCAAAACTTATCAATTATCACTATTTTAATTGATTTGGTAGCGACCAACTTAACTTCCTTACATTTTATAATTAGCTTCATCCTAGTAAATAGAATATCTCACACAATAATATATTTAATTTTTATTGTATTTCAATTGAAGACAGGAACAACAAAAGTTTTTAAATTATTTTAAACTATTCATAGTAGACTATTCTAGTAAAAGCAGCCACGTTCTTCATAATGCCAATTTCAACCAGTACAACATACTTTTGATCATAATCATTGACATTTATTTTCAGCTTGAAGAAGGCGAAATTGATGTCAGATTGAACTCTTTCAAAGGTTGCTTCTCACAGAGAAGCGGTAGAACGAGAAATTGATTTCGCTCCACTGTTATTTCTTCTCTGGTCTTATGTGCTAACAAGATAAATAAAATCCGCCGTAAAGTGAAATTTGCACTGCATGTCTTGGTAAGCTATACTCATAGAGTAACTTGAATACAGGGTAGCTATACTACTTAGGACCAGTTTCACCAGTTCTTGATAAAGTCCTTGATAGCTATCTGGTATTCGTCTGTCAGAATATATATAAATCTCGGTTGCAATAGGGTTGAATTTAGTATTTTATCTGACAGATAAGTGCCAGATAAAAGTACCATAGTATAGGTAATGTTGTTTAATAAATAAGACTTGATATGGTGTACTGTGACTGGTGGTAGGTCTCTCATATGTGAGAGGCCATCTGGGTAGGTACAACCGCAATGTCTATTTCTCCCGTCAAACAGCAATGTAAATGCACTGTTGTGTTTCGGATTGAAGGGCCAAGCCAGAATAACTACTGGACATATTGAGACTTAACATCATATGTCTCAGGATGGCGAGCGCAGTCGAATGCTAAGCATTGCTTTGTAATTCAAGATGTTGTTTGGTTTTACTTCTGTTTATCAAACGGCATGTTCGTATCGCCATTCATAGCAATAAACAAAAACATTAATGTAAAAATTATTTTCCTTCCAGTTTCTCACAAGCACAGATGCCCAAGAAAACAGTTTCATAAATAAAGTTATAAAGAGGAAGTTATAAGATATCCCACTGATAATGTAATAGTTGAAAAAGTTTAGATAATTACAATTACGTCATCTAGTCCCTGGTGAATAGATCACGTTTAATAGATTCAAAATGCGTTACACTGTCCTTCGTCATGCTAATGAAGTTGCAGATAAAAGCTAATTTGTTTTATTTATGCAGCACAATGTTTATAGACGTTAGGCGAATGCCTAGTATTAGTTTATTACATGTAACAAAGTACAAGGCAGTTATAATAAATAGTAATATAATATTTTCGTATACTATTATATTCCAATAAATATCGATAGTAATGTTAAAGTTGGTTTTTATTTATATTATTATAAATTTTTTGCGCAACGTTTAACTAAAACTTTAAAGTATAATAAGATCGTAAACAATATTAATATCGAGAGGGTTGATTTTTTTCATAGCATGAGGAACAAAAATAATAAAGTTGGTATTCAGCAATCACTCTACTAATGAATTATTGAACAACATAATATGATGATACAATTTTATTCGAAACGTTAGCTGATGCTGGAAATTGGTATCCACTGAATCAAAGAATAGACTACCCACTAAAACGTCCCGACCCCCAACTTTGACATAAGACTGACATAAGATCATAATTTGTCTACTAGCACTGAATTTTCGGGCACCACTGTTTTCCATCGTGTACCTAGCGCCCAAAAAACATTCGAGCCGTATGGAACTCCTTAGCACCTTTTATTATCTATATCAAAATCGACTATTTCATACGTAGTAACTTATAGTCTGTGACTATTTCTTAAAGTTTTATCGACACCACTTTTACATCACTATTGAAGTTCAGAATTTTTGTGCCACTTGCTATCGTTAGAAGCGGTCTAGTGAGAAAATAAAGCATAATGGCCTCTCTGTGCAGACAAATTATCAGGGGAAATGCAGTTCGAAGTGTTCTCTTCTCCACTGCCAGGCGGGGATACGCCGATAAAAGTAAGAATTTCACTCTTTACATGTAAAAACAGTCGCACCCCTTGACATTTTGTTACGTAATGTCAAAATTTAATTTGTATATTTCGAAAAACCCCTCGGGGTGGTCGAAAATAAAAGATCTCTACTTCATATGCAACACATTACATATTAATTTTAAATATGAATTTATTGCAAAAAATAATACAGGTTATATAAAGTCATAAATGTCATTTATCACATTGTATTGATTTAATTTCCTTTTATTTATTTTTTGAATTTACACTATTTTATTCACTCCTTTTGTACTAAATAGAGTTAAACATGTATATATTAACAATAAATATCAATTTAATCGTTGTTAGGCGTAAATTATATCGATTTTAGGTTATCTTGCTTATCTTTCTGATAGGTTCGATGTTAAGGTAAATGTATTCACAGTCGACAATTCTACTACAAACGTATTTGGTTTTATGGATTATTAAAATATAAATTATTAAGCGATGTCTTATTTCTAATGAGATAATATATTTAGATATGTTATCTCTTATATCTTTAATTCTATTGTAACTACAAAGAAAAAGTACAATTATTTCTTCTATAGTAGTCAACATGCAACGGTACTGTTTCGGGACTTTGTTTAGCAGGGTGTGTCTACCATTTGATGAAGATCAATATTTTAACACTTTAGATTATATATTAATATACAATAAATTAAAATTGTTTTCTTTCAGTGAAATCTACATGACTGAAACAAAACAATTTTATTCAAACAAAACATATTATTGTGTTAAAAACGAATTCATGTAAATTGAAAAACATCTGTAGTATATTTTTATGTTCCATGGAGATTCAGTTGTGATTGAAACATCTACATATTTTAATGATACAACAATTATTTTTCCCTCATACATTTAAGCTTGAATGACTATATTATCCTAATCTGTTAAATCATTATTAATTAAGTTATAATTTTGCCTTATTTTTCTATGATTATTGTTATAAAAGTATTATCAATTTGTTTTAGTTTTTGTGAAATTATAGTCACAGTAAGCTGATTGCTTTTCTTCTCACCTCTACACATAAAAGTAATGGACCCTGCAATGTGTTATGTAATTATGAATGTATATTACCCAGTTCTTCCTACATAACATGCTTAGGCCCATTTATTTATACTTCACTGTACACCACACAAAAAATCAAATAATAACTACAAACTAAACATAAGAATGGGATTAATCAGTGGTATAACTTAAAATGGCCTAACCACTCTCAATCGTACTGTCAATTATAGAGTAGGCCCATGCCCTGCAGTGGGACGTATATGGGCTGATACAGATACAGACAGATAACCCAAAATGGCCATGTCTTCCAGACATTGTTAAGATGGACTAGAGTGCCTATAATATGGAAGAATTGGGTTGTCGGAATGGTAAAAAAAGTTAAAGAAAGCACAGTGATTAAACAATTAAATAATCAGTCAAGTAATGTTTGCATATAATGAAGATTATATATATTAATATGGTACATAAACTAAAAATCTATATCTAATATCATTTACTGTAGTGAAAGGAGAACTTTTAAAAGGATGAACAATGGCTTCTAAGAAGCTTTTTTTTTTTGTCCCATTATAAAGGAGTAACCATTCTCAATAGTTTTTAAAGGGACCACTAATATTATTACATAAAGGCCCCAATTTTGCTTAAGACAACAGATGTGTTACAAGTGAATTGTTGATTGGAATATCATAGGCTAGTTTTAGAGTCACGCTGAATGTGCGCTGACTGTCGGCGCTGAGAGCTCAGCGCATAGCTTACGGGCAGGGGTCAGCGCTGACAACTATGCGTTATTCTAAAACGCTCCTTAGAAGCTCATACATTTCAACTGTCAGCACCGATGGTCAGCACGTGGTCAGCGTGACTCTAAAACCAGCATTACACAACAAAACATGACAGTGAATCTATAAATACCAGTATTCTGCAAAATTACATAACTGTGACATTCTATATGAAATTTAAATAATGGCGAAACAAAATGTATAAATTTGAGAGGGATTTTAGGCTATAGGCATGTTGGATTAAAAGGAGTGCTGGATTAGACAGGTGCATAACTACAGGGTGTATAGTCTAGTCTCTAATTAAGAAATACAATTTTATGAATACTACAACTAACATTTATTTTTATCCCACAGTGATGCCGGATCCCCTGGAACACGCTACTGGTATTGAAAGGCAAGAGCTGATGGCCCTGCAGGCCGGTAATGACGACCCCTTCAACATGAAAGTGCTGAAGAAAGCCGCCGGAACCCGCGACAACCCCACACTAGTGCCCTCCTGCTTCGATGCCCGCATTGTAGGATGCATATGTACGTATAACTTATATTCACCATGATAAAATTTGTCACACTTTTTGATGTGCCAACTGTGTCTTACGACCTGCACTAAACTGGTGATTCTATATTATCGAGGCTACAGATGATGCCATAAGTGTAGCGACCTACTGGGCTCTTTTGTTGATTTTCTCAGCGCATTGGAGCGGGTCCGGGATCCTAAGGCTTAAGCGCCCTAGCCTCGCCGGATCCGTTCCTGCACGATGCCGCGCTACGACACACCCCACATATTTTCTCTTCGTAGTCGCGATTAGTGGACGTTACGCAGCCCCCGGCTGCGTGCCCGCGTCTACCATTGCCCCCATTAGTCGCCTCTTACGACAGGCAGGGGATACCGTAGTGGAATTCTAAAAATAGCCCCCAGTCCACAGGGCAGGACCTACTGGGCTGGGAAATTGTTAACTTTCTTGAATTTAAATTTGAGTCATTGACTGGAATAAAGAAGATTCACATTTAAGTAATGATTAAATAACTAATTGAGCCCTAGGTGAAATTTTATGGGGTCTCATCAAATAAGTGCATGAAAACAGGAGTAGAATAAGGCTAAAAGTGTCCCTTTTTCCTAGTACTTTACATTTGAATTAACTGCATATTATTCTGACATTGAATCTATATAAAATGTTAAAGATTTGATGGCAGTGAGTGTATAAACTACATGCAAGTGTGACTGGTTACTTAGAAACACAAAACAAGTTCACAGAGGCATAAACAAAACAATAGGCATATACAATCTTGCAAGTAATAGAGGAGCAAGTTAAAAGCTCATCTATAGCCCTTAAGTGCATGAAATAAGATTCAAAACCTGCTGTAATTACTCACACAACCTCTTATTCTGCAACCTGTCAGTTTACAGTGAAATTAAACCTTGTCTGGCAATATTCCTGGCAACAGCATTGCATTTATTAAAACTTTGCAAAGATCGTTTTTGTTTGTACAGAACCTAAAACCATAAGTAAAATAAACAGTTATATCTAATTCTGCACCCATCTTACTACATACAAAATCCGAATGCTATACACATTGACAAAAGATTTCAAACACCATTCATGAATTGGTGACATAATCCTACCTATATGTGTTAATAAGCGTCTTATTGATTTCAGGTGAAGAGCATGCCACAGCAGTCACCTGGCTCTGGTTACACAAGGTAGGATAAATAAATATATCCAATAGTGACATATATTTAGTCCTGACCCCACATTAAGATCAAGTCTTGCAAAATACAAGAGCCTTTTCCGTATTACAAATACCCAGACCGGACACAAATACTTGCAGTTCACAAAAACATTTGTCACGGTGGGGGATCGAACCCGCGGCCTCTCGTTTCCCAGCCCGCGTCTAACCAACTGCGCCACAGGGGTTGTCAGGATATAGTCTTGTAGCATAGTATGGAAGTAGTAATAATTGAAGGTATTTCAAATGTATATTCTATGTGTGAAGGTCTTGGGTAAACTAATAATAAATAAGAAATGTATACCTATACAACAGTAAAATGGCTTTAGGACTTAGGTAAATATTTTGGAAAGTATGTGAAGTATTTACCTCTACTTGATAATAAGCACAGAAAAATTCAAGTGCAATACTACCTCATATTTTTTATTTCTTTTAAAGTGCTGAAATCAGAAGCAATAAATTGATTCTGGCACAAAATTTATTTAATTTCTATGAACCCCATTTTGTCTGGAATGCATACATAGGACATAATATAAGAGTGAAATATACTGATAGTAATGGCCATTATTGCTATTTCAAAATAACTTCACCAACTGGTGAATTTGCAAGTCGTAGCAGGTTAAACATAGCTGCTATTACTAACTACTTAAATATTTATATGACACTAGTTTCATAACGCGACTTAGTGAGCAAACCAGCATTTATTGAACACTCGCTCAGCTAACTTTTTGTTTGTCCAAGTTAGATACATTTTTGATGTTGTAAAACAAATATCTATACATCTATTTCATTGCTTAAGTATGTTTGTCTGGTATTTTTTATATGAGGAATGTATTACCAAAACAATACCAGTAATTTCTATTGATTGGTAAAATATAATTACTTTCAGATATCTGATATGGTTATTTGTTTATGATATCCATAGGGCCCTAGGCCTGCAGTAGCAAGCTAAATAAATAACTCAAAAATTAGAACTATATGGCAAATAAATCAATTTGCTTAATTTATTATTAATTAATTATCAGGTAACAGGCACAACTAACCAAAGAATGTTGCTTGAAATAACAATATTACTTTAGTACATACTAAGTATGAGTTTAACTGCTAAGTTTTAATTTAAAGTAATTAAATTATACCATGTTTATATAGAAAATTATCTTACATTAACAAAACACTCACGATTGGTATAGCTAGCTTCAAATACTTCCAAGGATTTATGGTCAATTGAATCACCAAAATTATGTCATATTTCACCTTCGCACTCACAATTCTTATATCATAATTTAGAATAGACTTTCGTGATGTACAGTAATTCAAAACAAATCAAAAGTTCAAAGAAATAAATTAGCGGTATAGAATACAGATAATAATTTGTTTTGACAACTCTAAATTTATAGCGTTTTATTACTGCACAAATGCATTTAAATTACGGGTTATCAGAATGTCACACAATACACATATTTATTTTAATTTTATTTCCATCGCCCTAAGTTAACCATTGCCACAGTTTGTTATAAAACTTATAATTTATACTGTTTATATTTGTATTTAAAACTTTTATACAACACTAACAAACATTAAACACTGTAATACACAATTTCACTATATGATTATTCTATTACAAAATAAATTACTTAAATTATTGTTTAACAACGCAAATCGCGAACGTAATGAAAGTTAGTAGAAAAAAATACACGGCATCCGCGGCAAAACACAAGTACGCGTGCCGCCCAAATCAACCAACACGCGTTTATGCAATAATCGCTCTAAACGTCTATAGTCTCCGTAAAATCAAATACTATAATTGCATTACACCGGTCTTTGCGCTATCCATTTCACTCACTCTTTCATAGAACGCACGAGATAGCTTGAAAATATTAACCGATTGGCGCGTGCCGCGCATTGTGCATCGTGCTTTACGGAATGTGATAACAAAACGGTTTACGCGATTTATTTAGCAGTTAGCAAACATAACCGTTTGTTCATAATTTGCGAAATGTTATATTTGATTTCACTGGCTTAGCTTGACGGCTACAGCTATTTATTCCATCACTATATACTGAGAATCAAGTGATTCAAACTAGTACCTCAGTTATAGTATACAACTAATATTACATAAGTAAGGATGGTTCAGAATCAGGAACCAAATACATATTAATATTTAATTGTTAGTGTACAACCTGCCTAATACCATAGACAATTAATTATATTTTTTTTATGTTCCAGGACAACCCTCGTCGCTGCGAGTGCGGACACTGGTACAAACTGGTGGAGAAGCAGCCACTTTAAACGAAACATTTAGTTTATTACAGTAGTGATACATCCGCAATAAACACGCATCTATAATCGCGCAAGCATTTTCATTGTTTATGGTTCCTGGTGTTGCCATGTGATGGATGCGTTAGTTCGACAAATCAATTAAATAATAAGCATATTTTATCAGTGTTTCATTACCCTTGTTGTATTAATTTGATGCTAGTGATACTTAAATAAAATATTTAACTTGTGTTCACATATTTCATTTTTATATCCTCTGAATGTATTGGTTCATCATCATCATAATCATCTCAGCAACAGTGGTGGTGACTTCCTGCAACCTTAACCAGGTCATCCGTCCACCTTATAGGCGGGCGTTCGAAATTTTGCTTGCCTGTACGTGGCCTCCACTCAAGAACCTTTCGGCCCCAACGGCCATCGGTTCTACGCGCCATGTGCCCGGCCCACTGCCACTTCAACTTCCTATGGGCTATGTCGGTAACCTATGTTCTCCTACGGTCCACTCTCTCTACTGGTCATAGCGCGTTGAGCGAGCCGTCTCCTGTATTGCTTAATAATACAAACATTAAAAATGTCTTCAGATATCGTTAAATGCCGCATGGAGCAAATTTATAGAATTCCTTAGGAATAGTCTCGAAATACCTGAGAATCGAAACTACCTTGCGCTCTACAGACTATGCACGACCACCACTAGACTAATAAACAAAAAATATCGCAGTATTTTATTAAATTATAATATTTTTAAGTGCACAAGATATAAACAGACCATCTTCCTCATAACTGACTACTAGTATAAAGAGAAGGATAATGAATTAAGCGTAATTTTATTTTGGCACGGTATATTATGGCCTAACCACTCTCAATCGTACTTTCGATTGTAGAGTAAGCCCGTGCCCTGCAGTGGGACGTATATGGGCTGATACAAATACAATATGATGTAACATGTAGGTACTCCAGATTATTTACAACTGGAGTTCAAGATTATCTTATACTCGTTTAGAAAATTAGCATTTCTTTTTCTTATACATATGCACAAATAACTACCTACAATGGCTACAAAAGTCCAATCGGTAGCAAAGGCGGATCCAGCTTTTTCCCCGGGGGGGGTCATATAGTTATTTTACGCCAGGGGGGGTCTTATAGTACGATTTCAAAACTCGAATTTGTAATACCTAATGATTTTTTAAAGTTTGCTACAGCCGTTATACTCTTGTTGGTCTGTGCGTTATACACACACACACACTTGTTTACTTTTTTTTTTACTTACTTTACTATTTATCGACCTACAAAGAATTAATTTTATCAACAATATAATAAATCTGTATCAGTCCATATACGTCCCACTGCAGGGCACGGGCCTACTCTACAATCGAGAGTACGATTGAGAGTGGTTAGGCCATATAGTCCACCACGCTGGCCTAATGCGGGTTGGCGGACTTACACACCATAGAAATTCATACAAACTGCTATGGTATGCAGGTTTCCTCACGATGTTTTCCTTCACCGTTTTAGTGCGTGGTGATTGACTATCAATACACACATGACTCCGAAAAATCAGAGGTATGCCCTGGGATTTGAACCCGCGACCACCGTGAACAGTGGCAGCCGCATCCGGTCCGTTTACCAACAGGCCACCACGCACTACAATATAATAAATACATTATGTCAATCTGGAGTCAGCCCAGGGAGGAGGGTCATGACCCCCATGACCTCTCCCCTGGATCCGCTCTTGATCGGTAGTGCAATGTGATCGTAACAGCGACTTAGGAACGAGATAAGGGGATTATTCTGTACTCCGACACGACCACCAACCGATGAATGTTCAAACTTCGAACGTAAAGCTATACGAATATGCCTAAATACTTAACATTTTACAGAACTCGAAATGTGGTACATGTCTCTACAATGGTTTCTAGTATCTATTTAAGGTAGTCGTTTTCTTATCACAGATGGGATCACATAATATTATCAAACCAACAGCTGTAGGTAGGACCGCGGCAAATGGCATTGAAGAAGTACTAAACGCTTAGATAATACGAAACCAGAAGCTAATAATACAAGTTTGTAGAAAAATATAATAAACATTATCGAATACTTCATGGTGACTTCATGCACTTTTAGATAATTGAGTGAATAACACAATTCATTGTCTAGCTGTATAGATTTTAGGATTGAATGCGGCTAATTTTAATTCCAAATGAGTACGGTAATTGGTATACTGTAGATCCCCAAGATCCTTACTCTTTTTTGCAAAAAAACTCGTTGCAAGAAACTAAATGAATTTATGCCTTTCTCAAAGTTAGGCTGTATGCTACGGCTGTATGGTTTAGACCTTTGCCTTCCTGTCAGGATAAATAGAAAAAAACAACAATTATACGTCAAAGTAACAGCTTATACTTTAAACATTCGGCTAGCTTTATCTCTTTCTAACGACTTCTATTTGTATATTGCTTATTCATACTTCCGCACTTACCGTATGCATATTTTACGTTACTGAAACGCACTACGTGGATAGGCGGAAATCTGTGGCGGAAATATTTATTTGTTGGAAATAAAACAATGTGAAAAATAAATCCGTGTTGTTTCGAGGATTTCAACATTGTTAAATAAACTATTATTAACATAATAGATACATGCAATTGTTAAATAAAACATGGCTCGTGAGTAAATTGCACCGGTGTTAAATGTATTGTGTGGTAATTCAAATCTTAACAATTACAAGTAAATGTTATGTTTTTCAGGGTACAAGACTAGTGTAAACTTTATCCACAGCGTGTATATAGCTGACGGGTTTGCGGACGATTGTGATGAGTTAATATATCGGTGCATGCAAGTAAGCACACTGAGCTACGAAAAATTTTGTGATGTTTGGAAAGAAATGGACTTCGCTTGTATATTTCAGTAAGTTTGTACAAATTCTCAATGAATATAAAAATAACACAAAAACTATATTTAACTAAATGAATCTTAAACAATTTAACCATAAAGTACAACTGAAACAGTACTAAAAGTGTTATAATTGTTCCAGTGGAAGAACCTTGGCTTCGGAGCTGGCTGAACTCTCTGAAGAAGTGCTACATGTAGCTAAACATTATATGGTGGCTAATACTAGTAATTTTGAGGTTTGTAAACCCAAATACAAATAGTTTAGATATTTATGTATCCCATGGAGACTAAAGCACTTCTAATTCTAATTAATGCAATTCAGTTTTAAATTGCATTAAAAAAAGGAAATAATTGATTCCTGTTTGTAAAATTTTTAGATTTTATGCTTAATAAACCTCTAAATATTCATCAACAATCATTTCTAAGATTTCTCAGTTTATGTTGATGTAAATAATCAGTCTACGAAATTTTTTTTTTTTTTTTTTTTTTTTTGTCTCTCCTTCACGCTGCAATCTGTCACCATTGGGACATTCAACAGCTGGTTTAGCGGATTAGTAATTTGTCACGTTCGGCATGCGACCCATGTCGCATCCTACTTAATTTTGTTTTTATTTAAGAGTGTCCTGTGGCATCCTCCGCTTCAAACGACGAATTGCTGAGCTTTCCTCCATTAATACGTTGGCCATGATGTTAGGGTGGTTCTTTATTCTTTCACTGTATGTTTTCGTATAATAACGTATTTCCTGCCTGATTGTGGTCATGTGTAGATCATGATGTAGTTGATCATTTGTAACGAACCAAGGGGCATTGGTTATTATCCTTAATATTTTATTTTGGAATCTTTGCATAATTTCAATATTGGAATGAGACGCCGTCCCCCAGAGCTGAATTCCGTAGGTCCAGATTGGTTTAAGTATCGACTTGTAGAGAAGGAGCTTGCTGTTTAGCGACAGTTGTGAACGGCGGCCTATTAACCAATACAGCTTTCGCATTTGTAAACATAGTTGCTTCCTTTTTGTGAATATATGTTTTTGCCACGTAAGACGCTTGTCCAGGTGCATCCCCAAGTACCTGACGTGGTCTGATTGTGGCACTTCTAGGTTGTTCAGTTTTACAGGTGGGCAAGTCCCTCTTCTTAGTGTAAACGTCACGTTTACAGATTTAGTTTCATTAGCCTTGATTCTCCACTTCTTTAACCAAACTGATATTTCATTAAGCCCACATTGTAGTAGTTTCGCTGCCTCAATGGGGTCCTGGTGAGATGCTAAAATTGCAGTGTCATCGGCAAAGGTACCGGTGGTTATACCCTCCGGAGTGGGTAAGTCAGAGGTATAGATCAGGTATAACGTAGGTCCCAGCACGCTACCTTGCGGTACTCCTGCTTTGATAGGGTAGAGTCTTGAGAATGCTTCGCCATTCTGGACAAAAAAATGTCTGCTTTCTATAAATGATTTCAGAATTTTGTACATATATGTTGGAAGAAAAGACTTGATCTTATATAACAGGCCTTCATGCCAGACCCTATCAAAAGCTTGTGATATGTCCAAAAATGCACTTGCACAGTACTTTTTGGTTTCAAAGGCTTTGTCGATTTCGGTTATAAGCCTGTGAACCTGTTCGGTGGTGCTGTGCTTACTACGAAATCCAAATTGGTGGTTGGGAATCAAGTTGCGTTGTTCTATTAAAGGTGTCAACCGAAGCGATATAAGGGATTCATATATTTTCGCAGGTATCGGCAGTAAGCTAATTGGCCTATATGATTTTGGGTCGTCAGGTTGTTTGTCAGGTTTCTGCAACATGATTATCTTTGCAACTTTCCATTGTGGTGGGATGAATTTTAGTTTTGTGATGGCATTATAGATTGCTGTGAGTAGTTTTATCCCAGACTCTGGTAGTTCCTGTAAGACTTTGTTTGTAATAAGATCGTATCCAGGAGCTTTCTTAGGCTTTGCCTTTTGGATTATTCTAACTACTTCCCTTTTTGTGAATTTTTCAGGTTCGACATCATCCTGATCAGGGGTATTAATAAAATCGTTAACTTCCTTTTCACATTTGGAGGGACCTTCGTAAGGATGTGGTTGAAAAACTTTTGCCAAATGCTCCGCGAATGTGTTAGCTTTTTCTTGGTCACTGCGTGCCCAGTTGTTATCTGGTTTTCTAAGTGGAGGGCATGCTAATATGGGCCTTTTGATTTTCTTAGTTGCTTTCCAAAGGGAGTAATCGGTAGCTGCGGTCGAGTCTAGACCTTCCAAGTATGCTTGGAAGCCGGCATTACGTTCGTGGTCTAAAGCTTGTTTTAGTTCTCTTACTTTATAGTTGAATCTTTTTTTCGTATCAGGACATCTATTTTGTTGCCACAGCTTTCTCATCGCTCTTTTTTCCTTAATTAAATCCAATAAGTTTTGGGTGACTAATAGGTCTTTAGGTTTATATTGGTTTAGTGGAGTCGAGTTCCATGTGGCATTTTGTATGTTTATATTTAAAAACTCAATAGCATTTGTTATGTCTTCTTTTGTTTTCAATGAAATGGGTAATTTAAATGCTTCGTCTAGAAAGTGTCGAAAAAGGGACCAGTTGGTTTTCTTGTTATGTAGCGTGCATTTTTCAATAGTTTCTTTGAGATCAGTTTTTATATTGACGATTATGGGTGAGTGGTCTGATGATAAGTCCCAACAACTATTACAAGATATACTAGTTTTGGGTATTCCTTTGGTTACACAAAAGTCGATAAGATCTGGTATTTTTCGTGTATCTGCAGGCCAGTATGTTGGTTGGCCTGACGACAAAACATGGCTACCGTTTTTTTGAACGCTTTTGAGAAGTTCACGACCTCTGGGCAAAATGAGTCTCGAGCCCCAGAAAGTATGTTTAGCATTATAGTCACCTCCGGCTATAAAGCGATTACCTAGGGTGCCAAAGAAATCATTAAACTGACTTTCTTTGATTGTATGTCTTGGGGGGCAGTATAGTGCTGACACTGTGATGTTGCTAATCCAGTCACATACAACAATGTTAGTTGCCTGGATATAATCCTTGCAGTAAGATTGAGTTTGGTGATGTTTAATATTAGTTTTGACAAGGATAGCTGAACCTCCGTGTGCTTTACCATCTGGATGCATGGTATGGTATACTGTATAGCCGGGAATTTTGATAAAACTCTTGGGTGTAAAATGAGTTTCAGATATAAGCATAATGTCAATTTTGTTTATTTTAAGAAATGTTTTTAACTCATTTGAGTGGTTGGACAGCCCATTAGCATTCCATACGCATAGTTTTAGGGCAGTGAATTTAGTGGCAATCTTGACATGAGATCTACTAACATTTGGGTCATTTTAAGCATTTGGTTCATGAGGGTCTGCATTGATGCATTAAAAGTGCGAAGGGCGTCAGATATAAGCTGTTCAGTATTGGGCGTATTCTGGTGATATAATTGTTTTTTGGGCTCATGTTTTGCAGCTGCTGCATAATTATCCTCTGAATTACTTGCATATTTAAATTGGTTGACATTTCCTTGATTTGTATTGCAAGGCTGTGAGTTTTCTGGTTTAGTTAGTTGTTGTTTTTTGAGACGAGGAATTGGATATTTCATCTTTTGTAACTCTTTATACACAATGCAGCCCTTATAATTGGCTGGGTGGTTTCCTTCACAGAGAATACATTTAACTTTGTCAGATCGTTCCTTCCTGGGACAGCTAGAAGTATGATGGGATCCTGCACATTTCACACATTTAGATTGTCTATGACAGAAGTTTTGTGTATGTCCGTACTGCTGACAATTAGAACATTGAGGAATAGTTCGTTTGGGTCTTGGTGGTTCGATTTCTATACGACAGTTAAGTAGCGACTTTATATTGTAAACATCCTTATTATTAGGATTAGTTTGTAGATCTATGAAAAACATTGGTAATGATTGTTTTGTTTTACCATTTTTTATATTCCAGATGTTAGTAGGTTTGTGACCTAAGTCTTCCAGGGCCTGCTTAAGTAAGTCAATGTCGGTTGAAGGGTGGATGCGTTTCAGTACTATTCTAAAGCTCCTCTCCTGTTTTGTTTTATAGGTAAAAAACTCGGTATCTTTGCTTTTTAATTCTTTATAAGTAGCAGAGTATGCTTCAGGGGTTTTTGTTTGTATTTTTACTCGTTCACCCTGGAGGACTTTGATTTCATAGTTTCCATGTGCCACTCTTTCTAACATTTCTGTGAGGGGTTGGATATTACTGACCTTATCAATAAAGAATGGTGGAGGCTTAGTAGCCACTTGTGTTTCTTTTTCTGGTGGTCTGTCAGTGATTTCAAGTTCAGAGAACCTATTCGAAGTTGGTATAGGTGGTGCTAGCCAATAATTTGGTTTAGCTTTCTGATTCCTAATTGTGGCTGCTTTAGGGCTACTTCTCGTTCTTTTGCGTTGGTTAGCTTCCTGCCATTTAGGATGTTCTGTGTGACTAGGAAGATGAATTTCTCTTTTTTCAGGTTCTTTTTCTATGTTCACATTTCCTATAGATGCAGATCTAGGTTTTGAAATAAACAAGCTCGGGTGAAAGGCTTGCTGTACAAGTTTTTTGTTATTGCTGCCAGTCGCATTTACTGACACGGGGGCCTGGTCGCCTACCCCTGTGTAGTCTTCGGTAGCAGATTTCACACTCACAGACCCGGGTACCTGTGAGCGCCGGGGGTTAGCCGGAGCGCATGACAAATCACTCTCATTATTAGACATTTTCATATAAGTTAGGGTAGAAGATAAGTACATATAGGCACTTTTCCAAGGTGCTATAGTCACACTTTCAGAGGGCATTTATCTCCTCTGGGCTTGTGATAGCCCATTACAGGTTATTTTACCGCCGCCTGTGGCTCGGCGTTGTTGTTCGTTTAGCACCACCCGGGGGACACGTGTAGGGTAGGCCTAGTAGAGGTGGTAAATCCTACGGACGCGAACAACATCACCCCCCTTGTTGTATCCCCCTTGATGTAAATAATCAGTCTACGAAATTACCATTCTACTAGAACACACATTTCTCAATCGGCTTACATTTATAAAAAATTAAGACATCAAAACACTTTATTATATTCACACATATCGGACTGTAAATAACTCAATATATACCATATAAAAAATAATTAACTACATTCTCATCTATCATAGGAATCGGTAGCCGGTGTATTCCTAGTATATGCACTGCTAAATCTGCAGCCAATACCCAAGTTTGCTGCTCTTCGGATAGTACCAGAAGATGTTCCCGCCATTGAGAGGATACAGGCTGTTGCTCGCAGCACTAAGCGGTTGGATGTACTGTATATATTGGGACATGTGCTGATAACGGGTCCATGTCATTATCATGCGGTACAGAGGGAGAGGGGAATGGAGTTCCCGATACGAAAGTATTTGGAAGGTAAGTGCCAATTAATTTTTAGACTGTCTGTGGTGCCAGAATAGTGAAATATTCATTAAAATGTTATGTATGAAAATAGAACAGATCTACCACAGCTACAAATATGTGCTGAAATAACTGAATGAGCTGCAAAACATTACTGTTTTCTTGGATAGTAAACAAATTTGGGAAACCTATTTCAGTCACAGAGATAATAATAATAATAATAAATAATAATAAAATGTTTTATTAAAACTTTCCTTAACCTAGATAACAAACAAAATATTTTTTACTTATGCCAGAAGTGCTTAGGCTAAGATATAACATTAATGAGAAACGGCTGGTGCTTAAACTAGGACAGCCCTGTACAATAAGCACCAGCTACCATCTTTATGTTGCAGGGCCTAATTGTAATGGGTATAAAACAGGTATTTTGGTAGTAATTCTAATTAGTTATAATTAAAGGCTAGTAATACTATATAAACTGCAGTTAAACAAAACAAAGAATAAAATAAAATAAATTAAAAGAAGTAAAACAAATTTGCCATTTGGGACCTCGTAATATAATGCACAGATCATGCATGCACGCATTTTTATTTTATATACGTGTCAGGGGGTGCATTTCTGTGTGCATGCATACATGATATATGTGCATAAGTGTAGTGTGTGTATATGTGTGTGTGTGTGTGTATGTGTGTGTGTGTGAGTGTGTGTGGGATTGTGTGAGTGAGTGAGTGTGCGTCTTCATGTTAGGCTAGAGGATGCAGAAAATATTCTGTGTCATCATAACATTGATTAAGAAGCCATTTACTAATTGATTCCTTTAAGGTATATTTAGTAGAATGTATACTAATATTTAGAATTTGGTGTAATCTATTGTATAGAAAAGGACCGAGGAAGCAAAAAAATCTATGGCTAAAGGAGGTATTAAATGATGTAGATTTTACAATGAGATGATTGCGGCGGTTTAAATTAGATATATCGGAGCAAGGCGTTAAAGAATGCTGTAATAATGCGGTATGTAAGATAAACAGTTGACGGACAGTAAGTACTTGGCAAAATTCATATAGGCTCTTAGTCGGATATAGTTGAGTTTTAAATGTACTCACCTTTAATAGGGCTCTTTGGGCACGTTCAACATACATCATATGATTTTTAAATGATCCGCCCCATGAAGTAATACAGTAAGTAAGCAGGGATTGGCATAAGGCCTGATAAATCCTTTTCAGAGTAGAAGGGTCAGCGACGTACCGTAAATGTTTAAAAACGAAAATAAGTTTCCGTATTCTACCTGATAATAATTTAATGTATGGTTTAAATGTAAGGTTATTATCAATGAGCAAGCCTAGGTATTTTATTTGGGTGGTTCTCTCTATGACGGAGTTAGAGTTAGCAGATGAAGTATGAGCGGTGATATTAAATCTATTATGATCTGGGAGTTGAACATTGCGAATGCTGAATAAAATATGTTTAGTTTTATCAGTGTTTAGAGTTAGTAAGTTTTCTTTTAACCATTGAGATACTAAGTTAAAACCATTTTGAGCAGATTTATATACTTCTACCCATGTATTGCCAGAGAAATATAAAACTGTATCATCTGCAAATGATAAAAGATTTCCGTCTATCATATTCATTTGGCACAGGTCATTTATGTAAACTAAAAATAAACAAGGACCCAGTATGCTCCCCTGAGGCACACCATGAGTAATTGGAAGATCGTTGCTTATATGGCCGTCGAGAGTAACACACTGAGTTCGGTCATATAAATAACTTTCAAAAAGTCTTAATTGTTCTCCTCTAATTCCAAGAGATTCAAGTTTAGTTAGAAGTATGGGGATCGAGACCGTGTCGAACGCTTTCGCAAGGTCTAAGAAGATAGCGAGACATTTTTTTCCTGAGTCCAAATTTCTTACTAAATAATCAGTGAGTTTGTGCACAGCTTGTTCAGTGGATTTATTTTTCCTAAATCCGAATTGTCTGTCACTTAACAAGTTATGTTTTTCGAGATAACCAACAAGGCGAATATTTATTAATCGTTCTAGTATTTTGGAGATTGATGGAAGAACAGAGATTGGACGGTAATTATTTACACGGTTTCGATCTCCATTTTTAAAGACTGGATGTATAAGCCCTTTCTTTAAAGCTGATGGGAAGATTCCGACTGAGAGAGATAAGTTGCAGAGATACGTTATTGGCGGTACTAATATGTGCTTAAAAGTCTTTAAGAAAGAAGTGGAAATACCATCCCATCCGACTGCGCAATCGTTTTTTAGGGACGTCACTATGCATTTAACTTCATATTCGTCAGTTGGTAAGAATACAAACGATTTTGGAATGCTGGCGGGTTTAAACAAGTTTATAGTAGCTGTGGTATTTGATTTTTGAATGTTTTCTGCTAAAATTTTCCCTATATTAACGAAGAAGTGGTTAATTGTATCAACCGATTCCTTGGGGGTTCCCTCAATGTACAAAAGATCACGCGATGAAGATTTAGTTTTTTTGAGATATGCAATATCTTTGATTGCTTCCCATAACTTCTTATTATTTGAGCTGGCTTCATTAAGTCTAGTTTTATCATAATTTCTTTTTACCTTTTTTAGGATCATATTGCAAAAATTTCGATAGCGCTTGTAGGTTACTTGTAGTATTTCATTTTTTGGGTCGTTTCTTAGTTTTTTGTGTAAGTTATCTCTGTGCCTTATACAACGTAATAATCCAGGTGTGATCCAGGGTTTGATTATTCTGTGACGCCGAGGTAATAATTTTATAGTGGTATTTTTTTCTATTACACTACGCAGGATACTATAAAATTTATTTGTAGCAGAGTCAGGATCTGTTTCATTGTATATTGAAGAGATATCTATATTTAGCATATCTTTGTGGAGACTGTTGTAATTAATTTTGGTAGAGAATTTTGGGGGTGTTATAGATTTTTTTATTTTCAAGGATAATAATGCTGCATAGTGGTCCGTTACTGTGGAGTTAATTACAAGGGTGTTCGCAAGATGTTGGGACTTTATAATAATATGATCTAGACATGTTGCATCATGTGTGGGAAGGGTGTGTGATGGAAGAAGGCCATGCACAGCTAACATATTAAGGTAATCCTCAGCACGAGGGTCTTTATTATCTGGATGAATGATATTAATATTAATATCTCCTATTAAAATGATTGTTTTAAAAGCTGAAAGGCTTTGGAGTGTACAATTGATTGTTTGCATAAAATTATCGACATTTTTAAATGCATGTGGACGGTATATTCCTAATACTGCTATATCTAGTCCAATTTTGATAAGGAGACAGCTAGCATCTATGATTTTCGGCTCAGTCACTGATACACCTTGAACATTGTTGCTAATGTAGGCAACAACGCCGTCATTTTGGTTAGCTGGATTTGTTGATGTAAAATATTCGTAATCGTCAAGCGGTGGAATTATTGGATTTTGTTTAAGTCTACATTCTGTTAGTATTAATATGTCACAGTGTAACTTTGTACGTTGTAATAATAGGGAGAAATCGCTCAAGTTTGCAGAAATGCTACGAATATTTTGTGTGATAATGTTTAGATTTGCGATGTGATTTGGTATACATTCCGTGCATCTATCTGGTTCACAAGTCGTGGCCGTAGAAATTGTCGTAGTATCCATGTCATTTAATAATCTATTTATGTTATTGAATTTTGTTTTTTAAATTTCGGTTTTTCTGTGATACCACTTTTTGGTAAGTAATGTATTATTATTTCATAGAGACAAGTACTGATAGGTTCCGTGTAATTATTTAACGACTCGATACTAGACAAGCTTTTTGATGAATACTTTAGTGACTTTGACGAGTTAAGTGTAAGGGTGTGTGTGTTAGGAAGTTTATAAATCGACCCCTCCCACGCATAAAGGCGTATCGAGATTATGACAAGTTTTCAGTACGGTCATTTGAAGATTAATTATGTGATTATTCAATATTGAGTATAAATATTTAGTTTCTTAGATAGAAAGAAACTAAATATTTATACTCAATATTGAATAATCATCATACAAGTTTTCAGTACGGTCATTTGAAGATTAATTATGTGATTATTCAATATTGAGTATAAATATTTAGTTTCTTAGATAGAAAGAAACTAAATATTTATACTCAATATTGAATAATCACATAATTAATCTTCAAATGACCGTACTGAAAACTTGTCATAATCTCGATACGCCTTTATGCGTGGGAGGGGTCGAAATATAGTGTAAAGATTTTTGTTTGATGTTGTTTGTGTTAGTGTATGTGACTTTTTGTGTGTGTAGAGTGGTGTATGTAAAACTATCTTGGGAAGTAGAGCCTAATGGCATAAATTGCAAAACATGTAGTATAAAAAGTAAACATATCGAAACATAACAATCAATTGAACAATTTTTTGTGTTTTTAGTTAAGTACGGACAAATTCTCTTTGTTTTAGAATAAAACATAAAAAACAGTAGAAACATTACAAGTGTGCTAATAAGGCAGCTAAAAAGGTAAATAAAATTTAGTCATATTACATCTTTAGTTTTAAGGTTCTGTAGTTGAGTTTCGTCAAGTACGACGATGGATTTTGCTCCCTCTTTCTCTCGAAGAAAAACCCTGGCATTTGATGTCCAGCAGAACTGGTAAAGCCCGGACTTGGCAAGTTGTCTTGCTAAGTAGTAGAGTCGCTTTCCTTTAGTGGTCAGATGTTCATCTAAATAAATTGGGTCTGAAGTGCCTTCTGGATCGATAAGCGAGGTGTTCAGTTTGTTGGATTTGTTTCTTGCGTTATACGCCTTAACGGCTTGTAAAACTGTATTTTTTAATATCACAGATTTAAGAGAGACAAGTATTATTCTTTTGTCAGTTTTTGACGGCAGTCTACGAATGTCCAGAATATCCGATAAATCTGCATTTGCTCTAATAACTTTAAAAATATTGACTGCAATTTTGAGGAGATCATCTGTGGTTTCTTTCGGTTGGTAGGGAATATTTCGTATCTCCAACATATTTAAATTGAGCCTTCTTGATTGGTCCTCTATGGTGTTTTCAAACATTTTTATACGTGATTCTTGAGACAAGCATTTTTCCTCTAATCCAGTTAGTTTAATTTTTGTGTCATCGTACTCAGAAGCCAAATATGTAACTGATTTTTCTAGTTCAGTATTGGTTTTTTGAATTTCCAGTATTTGGTTTTTCATGTCAGATATTGAAGCACATATATCTTGCATTTGCGCAGTCTGATCCTGTCTCCATACATCCAGCATGCTTTTGAGTTCATTTTTGAAGGACTCGAACGAATGAGCTATGTCATTACAGCTACAATGTTTCGAATCGGTAGGTATGGAATTCTCTTCTGTTTCCGTATCAGAACATTCACTTGGGGCAGGTTTATTGGCAGGATTTTTTCTTTTAGTACGGTTCATGGTTGAATTTTTTTTTTTCTTCTATGTGCTTCTTCTATTTGTGTATTTTAATTATTTTCCACTTATTCGCAAGGAACCACCTCACACTGTTTTTATATTATCGTGACTTAGTGATTTCAAAGCCCAGGTGATTATTTGTAAAGAATGTATTTATAACAAAATAAAATATATATGGCAGGCTGCATGCAGATTGTTGTCAAGCGAATATATCGATGAGTTGGTGGCGAAGCCGTTATAACTCAAAATCAAAATTGGCGTCCTTCAAACAAAAAATATAGACTTGCGTAAAACCTTGTGAGAAGAAGGGCGTAACCGCCGTGCAGATCGTGTCGCTTACGCGTAGCGCCGAACTAGTCTTTAATCACAACACTGACAGTTAAAGTTTGGTACACAATTTTTAATATTTATGTATTTACACCATTTTTAGAGCACTGTATTGATCAAAATTTCACTATTATTTGTAGAAACGAATAACTATTGTTTATATGTAATTTTAATTAGGAAAAGTTCACTTTAGACTATTATTAACAATAAAAAACTGTAGAGTGAAATAAAACGATGTTGACGAACCTACATGAAACTAGAGTGCACTGGACACCGCAGTGGAATGTGAAACATTGCATTGTAATTCATGGTGTTGTTTGTTTTTCTACTGTCCAAATGTCCATGAGCGAATGTTTCGTTTACCATCACACGAACAAAATATTCGTCTCGCCATTCATTGCAATAAAATAAGAAAAATAAAACAAACTAAAACGATTTGTGTTTTACAACATGTGTAAAACTGTTACAATAATTGTATCCACCTATTCCAGGCTATACAACAATAGATAGTCAAGGCATACGGCCTAAAGGAGTGTTTTATAGACAAAACGAGGAACTCGACATTCTCAGAGAATTGACTAGAGTCAGCAAACTGTATAAAGAGGCTAAAGATAAAATTGTTGGTAAGTGGTTACAGCGTTATATTATTCTGTAGAACAGTGCTTCTTAACCTTTTACTTTTGAGGGACTGGTGTTGATGGCAACCATGAACCAGTACATACACGTTTCGCCTTGTGTGGTTCGTCCGACAATGTGATAGGTGGCGAGCCTAACGCCATATCGGGCATACATTCCTGACACCGGGCTGATAATGAATTGTAAAATTGTAGGTTCGAACCCGCAACCTCAGCTTAGTAATCATACCGCAGTACAACTATACGACACTATGTGAACTGAGTGTGACATTGTTAATGCATATGTAATCAATAATCTACCCGCATTTCAGGTAATGGCGAATCAGACCGGGATTTAAAATACGTAGATAATAATTTTGCCAGTGAACTGGACGCCTCACTGAAGAATCTCATTAGTGGAATTATTGAAGAAGAAGAGTCAAAGGGTGAGCTAATTAACAAAAATGTTAAATTGCAGAAACTTGTATATTTTTTGAGTATCATTCACTCATGCCTAGTCTAATTGGAAAGACTACCACGACCTAATAGCATGTACGGAAGACTTATACTCTAATTCATTTTATTCTAGGTTTCGTGATCCTGCTTACATTACAAATTAGAATATACCCTAACATGTAGTTCTTCTTTTCGTCTCTAGATGGCGCTATTACTAAGCGTATCTAAAACCTTGCGAAACTATATGTTACATTTTTTCAGAAAATGCTGCCGACGATAACGGTGGGCCAAGCAGAGCGCAAATGATTAAAGAAAAGGCGATGAAATCTAGCGTCAAACCTATATCACATTTGGTAGGAGTGGTTGGGTGAGCTTTTATTTATTTCAATATGTAGGATTAGCCGATTAAAATACAGATTATATTTGCCATCATCCTATTAAAATTTTTTTGTCGCAAAGAATGTCGAAAAGATTATGCGATTAGCCGGATGATAAAGGATACGACCGCTTCTGGACAGTAGCAAAACCAAACAAAACTATGAAATACAAAGCAATGGTTGCCATTCCATTGCGCTCGTCATTATGAGACATAAGATGTTAAGTTTCATTATGTCTAGTAGTTACTCTTGCTATAATTTCCTTTTAACTTGAACACAACAGTGCATTTACACTGCTGTACGAACTCATCATTGTAATAACAATTTCTTCTAGCTCACAAGATGAATCGAGTCCTCCGTCATCGCCATCGACCAAAACTCACAAAGGACGGCAACCAAAGAAAAGGACTCGTAAGATGAAAAAAGGCGTCAGTAAGAAAAAACGGAAACCATCCACAGAATCCGACACCACTGGAGACGAAGACTTAGTATTCACAGACAGCGATGACGAAGAAGAAGACACAACCCCACAAACAGAAATCCCACCGGCCGAACCAATCCCACCGACAGAAAACCCACAGAACAAATACGACTTCGAAATAGAAATTATTGATGAATACCAAGATAAGGAAAGCAATCCACTACTGCCTTTGATTGCTAATGAAATGCCCGCAATAGATGAGGGTAGTCCTGAAAATTTGTCGGAAATAAGAGACGCTCTGCAACGACGAGACGTTATTCTAACCAAGGTGGGGAACTCAAGTCAGTGTGAATCTACCTCGCGTGACGTCAGTGATATTGCCAAACTAACTAAAGTGCCCACAGATGTTATTTTTAAGAAACCGTATCCCAGTGCATTGAATTTAGGAAGGAAAGAGAAGAGGTATTTGAAAAAACCTCGGATTAAGACGAAGTTTCAACGTATGGGTATACTGCCTGTAGCTAATTTTATTGAGGAAAATGATCAGAAAAAGTGAGATTTTGTTGAGCATGTATAATTTATAAGTATGATTGTGGAAGTCGCCAACAAAAATAATAAGAAACGAGAGGTACTTTTTTTTAATTTTATGTTATCGAATATTTTGTTCCTTTCGAACGACTTAAGCTTAATTCAGCTTAAGCGATTAAGACACAAAATTTGATTACTAAAATATATTTTAAAACTGTCTATAAGATCGTTATTGTTCTCCAAATAATATGATCTCTACAGGTATGTATGTATGTAAATCTATTTGCCATCATTGTGGCTAAAAACTCTACATATTTTTTTGTCAATAGAACAGTTTGAAAATGGAATCCAGCTTATTTTGCATTCAGAGGGTCGTAATTATTATATTCCTGAAAAAAAAAACATTATTTTTCAAAATTTATTTGGTGCGTTTATACTTCATTAGCCTAGACTGGAAACATGTCTCAGAGGAATCTAAGTTATAAAGAGTGTATTTTCAATAAAGTTAGCTACAGGCAGCATATTCGCTTCATCTTACTCCCTGTGTTAATTATTATTAGCTCACAAGTCGTAAATTGTGATCACGGAGCGGTAAACTTCATGAGATAATATTGTTCATGGGCACTATCGTGCAATCCACTGATCGATCAATCATGGGCACAAAATCCCTCTCCAATCCGGTACAATACCTAATGTCCCCTCTACATGATGGGACATTGCGATGTTCCAGTTTCCACTATGATGGCCCATCGTGTAGAGGGCGTAGTGGCGTCTAATGGCTTATGGCGCGTGCGATGGTGCGATGACCGACGCCATGACGCATCGGTGTCCGTTTTTCCGGCGCACATCAAAGGAATTGGGCGATCACAACTAAATATCGCCATCGTGTAGTTGCGTTTCCTTCATTCACATGGCCATTGATGGCTAACTCGCTGGTCCAGCGCTGGCACTTCGTGTAGAGGGGCTACAAAATCATACCGGCAATGAAGCCTATAGTTTATAGATGTTTTCGTTACTTGTAATCCGCCTTCGATCTTTATATTATATTCAATCGAAATCCGCATTCTAAAGCTTACCGACTTTGTGGTAGCGATGCTATATTAAGATTTTAATTATTATTTATGTCAAAAGTAAGCAAGCAAAAGACTGGCCTGAGAGAATTTTGTTACTACCGCCGACCAACATTTACATTTGGGGATTATAAACATTTAAGAATGAGAGGAGAAAGAGTGCTGACTATTCTGTCCCCCTTTAACACTGGTTAACCGATTTCTTCCTAGAACTCTAGAGAAAAGTAATTATGGTACAGAAATGTGAAAAATAATAGAATGGGAAAAATGAAAACAATTTAGATTAGGCGAAATACTAAAAACTGTAGGGTAGTTTGAAAATACTCCGACTAACGAATAACCGAAAAATTACTAAATTTTGTTTTGTAAGTGTATAAATAATTTCGCGAGCTTTATCTTTGGGCGTATTTGAGTGTTAAAATGTTTGTTTCTATGTTTTACTTAGTTAAATTGTGGTATATTCCTAAACGCGTTGTAAGATTTCATCTGTGATATGTTGTTCTACTTAGATGTAAGTATATTGTAACTAGATGTACTTGACATTACATGTTCCACAACTGCACTATATTGTTTTATTTCTGAAACCACAAAACCAGTGAACGTATTCTAATTTATATTGCCGAAGAGTTTTTCAGGTACGACTGATTTGAATTGGAAATGTTTTTTTTTGTGTTGGGTGGTCCATTTAACGAGGAAGGCTATGTGGTAGTTTTTAACACAAAAAAATATAAAGTGGGATATTTTTCTCGGAAAACTGTTCCACGCGGACGAATCCACCAGCTATACTAGTAAGAAATAAAAATACATAAATAATACACATTATTTAATCACAATCTATACATTATTTTCGTATAAGATTTTATTATTTAAACTAATTTTAGGCCATGTACACAGTTCTGGATACAAAGTAAATCCGTAAGTATTTTTTTTATTATGTGAACACAGGCGTATGTCGTCCTTTTTAAATTGGTAGGGTACTTGTGCAAAACATTAGGAAGGCAAAGCCGGAATCAAATTCAAAATATACAATGTAACGGCATTTTTATCGACATCCTACCCTACATGTTTTAAATATAATTATGGAAATCACATATAGATACATTGTTCCATGTTTTCTTTAAATACTGATCTTTATATAATTATATCCCGCATAAAACTGATAATTTAAATGTTAACAGTGCATTTGCTGAATACACATTCTCTGAAGTAGATTCGCTGGAGATTTCCTCAAAAACATACATCAGCCGGACTCATTTTTTAAATCTGCGCGGACTATATTTCATAATATGTAACACTATGTACACAATATATAAAACATTTATTTGCGTTTGTATGAAAAAAACTGCGATATCAACTGTACGGTTCAGTAACCCAGCACGAGCTTCATCTTGATAACAACCGGCTATTTCCCACACGCGATATAAAAACATTGAGATAGAACTCTGTTTCACACTAGTTTTACTGATAAGAGAGAGTCCTGTTTGAAAAATCGAAAAGGGTATTTTAAACTGTATCGTAATTGCACTGAAGAGTTTGTTTAAATAAATAATAATAATAAATAACACCCAACAGTCATATACATAATACTGACCCCACATTAAGATCGAGTATTGTGTCGCGGATATCAGAAACTACAAGACTTTTCGGTCTCACAAACACTCAGACCCGAAACAATCATTTATCTCGGTGCGGGGATCGCACCCGCAGCCTCTCATTTCACAGCCGGCGTCTAACCAACTGCGCCACGGAGGCTGCTGTTTGAAATAAATGTCGATAAAAAAATATTTGTTCGATAAAAAAATACATAATACATATACGGTTCCCCCGAATGGCGTCCCACTAATTTTAAGCGTGCGTGGTACACATTCAATTTTTGTTCGTAATATCTAGTACTAAAAATAAGAGTACCTCAATGTTAAATTGCCACAGTCTATGCAGGAAAGCGAATATAATATGGTTGCTATCACAAAACTACTGGCTTGCCTGAATTCTATACAATATATAGATTTTCCTAGTTATTGATAGAGAAAGGATAGAAAAGCGCCCATGTTCACATAATAGGTTAGTTTCATACACTCAAGAACGATTATTTTTAATTGATTACGTGGAAAAATATGGTGTTTCTTTATTTGGGCTAACAGTCTTTATAAAATACGTTTTAAGTTTTTACATTTGACTATACCAGATGCTTCATAAATGGTGTTTTACCGACATTTTTAAGTTATGAACAGCTACTTCTTAAAGTCCTGAATATAAAATACTTTGAAAATACACAAAAAAAAATGGCAAGGAAAGCAATAAATAACTTAATACAAATAATGTACAAAATAAGACATGATTCAAAACAATATGAGAATTATTTAAATTAAATTCATTTGTGACTTAATGTATGGGGGGTCAGTGCCCCCACTTTTTTACATTACCGTAAATTTGGCAGAATTCATTTCCAATAGGAAACGTCATTATAGAATTGAATCGCAATAAATTATAACAAAATGATAGCTTTTGGATATTTGTCGTTTTTGGAAGTATTTTGAAGTAAAGTTCTACTGGACGTAGTAAATGATCACTGTTTTCTTCACTATAGTTGTAGATTTTAATGTTTAGATTTGGTTATAAGTCTCAAAATGGTCTTAATTTTATACAAATTGCTTCATTAATGCGTTTTCCAATCGTAATAAGTCAGACCAAAATTTAGTAATAATGGGTATAAGTCCATATCTAAACAAACAAATCCAAATTCTACATTACTGTAAATCTTATACATAAAACTAAAAACAGTCACACCATTAACATATACTAAAACAGAGCCGAGTATGAGTCTTGTTAAACATTCTACACCGTCGAAAAGAAAGACATTTGTTTTTAACATTGAGCTTTTAACGTCTAATACATCAGACTATCTACATAACTACGAAACATCTACGCTTCAGAACATATATTTCAAATCTAAACTAATCACATACTTCGAAATTGCTTATACTTTCATCTACTATTTCATAATATAATTATACTCTATTCTGTAAATAATAGAAAATGGTATGTTTTGTGACAAAGCAAATAGGCATATTATGATTGTACACCATTCAGAAACGGACCAGACGCGGTTGCCAACATGTTCACGGTGGGCGCGGGTTCAACTCCCAGGGCATACCTCAGACTTTTCGAATTCATGTGTATTTTTATAGTCAATCACCACATAATATAACGGCGAATGAAAACAAAGTTGGGTAACCTGCATACCATAGGGATTTGTAAAAATTGCTATGGTATGTTTAGTTCGTCAACCCGCACTAGGTCTGCATGGTGAATTATGTGGCCTAACCCCTCCCAATCGCATCTTAATTGTTTAGGTGCGTGGCCTGCAGTAGGACGGGTATGAGGAGATAAAATATAACACAGTACAAGACACCATCATCATCAAAATCTCGGCCACACGAATTCCACTGCTCAGAACATAGGCCTCCCCCAAGCATCTCCACATCGACCTGTTGGAAGCGGCCTGCATCCAGCGACTTCCTGCAACCTTAGCCAGGTCATCCGTCCACCTTATAGACGGGCGTTCGAAATTTTGCTTGCCTGTACGTGGCCTCCACCCTAGAAATATTTTTTGTCGCAATTCACAGAGTGGTAACATACCGCAATTTCTATTTCTTTCTTTTTCACTCCTGTTCTCAGTCACACATCTTCTTTCTCTCTCTATTGTTTTCCCGCGTGGCTGGTCCGCTCCAGTATCAATGAATGGGCTGCACTATTAAAGAGCACAATCGTAGGTAAGTAAAACTTGACCCCCACAATACTCTACTGAATTCGTATCTGATTTTTTATAACATTTATAACATCACTTCTAAAGCTCAAGATTATTTAATTTATTTATACTAATATATACATTAATGTGGCCATTTTGATGATGTCCACATTACATTGTACTGAATCATAAAATCGTAATACTTTTTTGGAATGATAACTCAAATGGAAACGTAAATGCATTTGTTGTGATTAATAAAAAATATAATTGTGATTATTTTTTATAGGCTTCCACAGCACAGTAATTTTACCAGTTTGAAGGCCTGGATCTTATCTATTAGTAATTAATATTTGTCATCAATAAAGATTCAAAATATTATTAGATTCATTTGGGGTATATTCAGAAAGTTAAGGTTGTAAAATGAAAATATTATAAAGAAAATTGTCTGTCTCAAAAAGATAGGAAGATGGATGATAATTAATCAAAATCAGCTATATTTCTTACCAGTGTATCCTAGCTTGTTTAATTAGTTTTTTCCTTCCATGTTTCATAGTACCCAATACTACAAATTATATTAGAATTTCCAATAAGCATACAAGAATGGAGTATCAATTATTGCAAGAATTATTATTACCTTTGAGTATATCCTTAAATTATAAAGTTTTTTTTTAATGGGGTTTACTACCTCTTTCTAACTTTTGAAATATAAACTGACAGCTGTTACATTAAAGAAGAAACAACAAACTTTCAAACATTTGGAAGAAATATTGCAGAATCAGTTAAGTTTGGTAAGTTAAGAATTATCGTTTCGTTCTATTATTGCGAGATCATCGTCTTCGCCAGACGTGTTCGTTTTTATATCAACATGCGCTAAATTAGCTTCTGAAGATCCATTACTCGATTCGTGAGATCTAGGACTTACACTCGTCTTTCTAACATAAAGAATGTTTGAATCTAGTCTATCGCTAAACCCATATGCGCTTCCATCAGATATCCGGTTTAGTTTGTGTATCTGCTCCCTCAATTCGCAAACTTGTCCGTACAACTTTTTATTTTCGCGCAATATCGCTATGTTTTCTGTTTCTAACAGTTCCCGTTTGCTCCATTGTATCGTATTCTCTGATTTGAGCCTCTCAATCTCCATTTTGAGCTCAGCTATCTTCTCTTCCATCACTTGTTTTGCTGCTACTTCGTCTTGCAACTCATTCTGTAGCCTCTCGACTTCGCTGTGACTTGAATCAGTCGACCCCAAGGTTCTGTCGCTATGCGTCAACTCCATCTTCGTGGTATGAAGTTCTGCTGTTAAATTCTCAATTTTGGACAGCAGAAATCCCTTCTGATCCTTCTCTGTTTGCAAACTTTTACACGTCTCGTCCAATTTCAGTCTTAACTCACTCAATTTGTTCGCTAGAATGTTGTCGACATTGGAGAACTTGTGCGAGTCTAACGAAGCTCTCTGCCTCATCTGCTCGTTTGGTGATACTAGATTCTTCCGTCTCAGTTCTACGCCGTCATCGGCAGTCAAGTCCGCAGTGACTATCCTGCTCTCACCTAGGCTTAGCAGCTTTTCATTTTCCTTTTTCAATTCAATGATTTGTTGCTCTAATTCACTTTTCTCAGTCTTGGCAGCCGTCAACTCTTTGGTTAGGGCATCGGCTTTATTTTTCAGAGTTTTTGCTTCCTCCCTGGCTTTGTTCCGTTCGTTGCGGACTTTGCTCCACTTCTCACGCCAGTTGGCGGTGCAGTCGGACCACCACCGCATGGTCTTCTCCATCTGCGTGGCGCGGGCGCGGGCCTCGTCCAGCTCTCGTTGGTAGAGTGCCTCTTTGGCCTCCCAGTCCGTGTTGGTGTACCGCATCGAGGCACCTTCATGGTCGCGGCTTCGTCTGTGACTACCGCCGTGTGAGCTTTGCGCCATTTTTTATCACTTTAGTTTCTGCAACAAAAATACGAAATGAAACAAAATGGAAAGGCTAATCTATTATTTTTGTATTCTTCAGTGATAATAAGCCAATAGTTAAACATAGGTCTCATACATCACCTAAACTTAAACACTTTTATCAATTTGTCTTTCCAAATAGACAGAGTTGATTAATTTTCAGTAACATGAGTCATCCGTGTGAGAGGCCACCATGTCCCCCTTGCCCTCCACCACCAGCAACACCATGTCCTCAAACATGCTCTCCACCGCCTCCAATGGCACCATGCAGAGTGAAACCCATCATGCGAGGGCTACACTGGGCACAAACCAAACGAGTGATTGCCCAAGCATTAATATTATCTGCATTGTCTGGAGCGGCTTATGCACTCCTAGTCGCTTCACCAAGAAAGGCAGCCTACAAGGACTTTTATGAGTAAGTAATGTTTATTGCTTTATATATGGACAACTTTGGAACCTTATTTGTAGGCTAAGTACTGTGAAGATTCAGGCGCAAGCAAATTAAGAGAGTATTTGTGATGGTAAAATATCTTAAGAGTTGTCTGAGATGGGAATTTGTGGCATATATAGTCATATTCTTGTTGTATTCTGGGAGGATAAGCTCAGCAACACTAGTAACTCCTCTGCCTTCGCAGTTACACATATCAGTTATGAATGCATACGTAATAAAGCAAGATAAATGCAATTTTAATGCCTCTTTCTGAAAGTGTAGGCTTTCATTCAACCGCCTAGTCTTTCTTGGATATCCATAATATTATAATTCCATAGATAATGCCCACACCCTACTAGACTTGCCTTGTAAGCTTGAAGTTCTTAACTCTAGAAGTTTGCAGTTTTGTAATTGAGTAAATAAAGAGTGGTATATGAGAGTTTTGGTGTTTAACGGTAATTATGTCATTTTATAACATCATTGACAGTAAGACTAGGAATCGACAGTGAAAAATTAGTAATTTCATAAGCTTTGAATACAGTAGATGTATTTCTTTAAGTTTTTTTGATATACACACAGTTAAGCAATATTAAATCGTTGGTTGCTTGAAATATATGTAGTTTACTCTATTTCAAGTCATCTAAACTAACATTTTTAACAATATATCTTGTAGAAACTCACAGAATATTAACACAAAGATCTGTGTTGCACATTATAAAAGCATTTATTTTGGTTGTTTTGTACACGATATGAATAATTTATTAAACTTGAACTCTCAATACGTACCTGAGCAATATTTATGAAGCATTTATATACATTTTCACTGTATTTTTTCACAAATAATTCACAAATTAAAAGTTCCGAAAAGACATTCCCTGTGTGACTTTTTAAAGCCCAACATTAGTGACGTCCCATAGGATAAATATTAAAAAGCTACGTACTTATCGATTGTTTTTTATGCCATACGTAATATTTGTTGGCATATCAGTAGTTGATAAAAAAATATGCTTTATGCTCAGTAATTTTTAATTACACTTATTTATTTTATAACGATAGTATTGATAAAGTAATCTTATAATACTTTAAAATTCTAGTCGATACGGAATATCGACTAGCATTTTAAACTTCAATATGGAATTATTATACTTTGGGTTTAATTGTGAGCTTAATACAAAATTACAAATCACAAATTCCAGAAAAGGTGAATTTGAAGACTGGGCTGATGAAATGGCAAGAAAAGGATTATTTCAATCGGTTCCTGCATCGACAATGAAAGATAACCAGCACATGAAAAAGTAATTGTAGTTTAAAATTAATAAAGATTTTTTTAAATATTGTTGGTTATTGCTTCCCGTAATTAATGTTTGAGAGTTATTATTTTATGAGGATAATGTATATTAACTAAGACAATATATGTAGGTATGCCTTTTTTTAGAAACGCTTTTACATTTGAGAGAAAGATAAGTATAATTATCTTTTTTTTTCTCTTCTTATCTTTTAATTAAGTATTCGTACACCTACTTCTGCTCATCTCTGTATCACCTTAAGGTCGACTGGGAGAAAATGCCACAGGCATTAACTCCGCCTTGTATACGAAGTATATGAAGCTTAATAAAATAAAAAATATAATGCGAGGTAACATTCAACTTCAACTACAACCATCCACATCCGCCGACAAGATTACTTTGTTTTCTTAATAACACCTTCTGAACAAGTGGTCATTTTAGTTAGGAAATACAACTCATGAACGAGTTATGTGTGCATAAACATGGCATAAACACAGCTGTGTAGCGTATCAAACACCTAATAACTAATAGACGATACAAATTACCCTCAATAATAGCACCCTGATTTTCACAACTACAAAGCTTCACTGTCACTCCACGTATATACCGGTCAGCTCCAATACCACCTCACATGTTTCAGATTAATATATAGCCATGCCTGTATAACCTCTGTATTAAATATTTTTCCGTTACATAATCTGTGGCACAATTTGATCGCCAACCAAAGCTGACAGTTGCATCCAGCTTGCATCCCTCGCGCAAACCCTGCATGCCCCTCGGTCGCCTATCGCTCTTTCGGCGTCTGCGCCGCCATTTTGGCCGCCATTACAAGTTGTCAAGTTGTTTACGTTTGTTGTTTACTGTGTTACTGGGATTTCAAGTACTGCGTATAGTTCTAATCTTTGTTAAATACAAAGATTGTATTCAAGGATTTGTGAAGGTGCTGGAAAAAATGTGAATATTCATGTTGAGAGAAGCTGTTCATAAAGTGGCAGCAGAAAATATGATTTTACTTTTCCCAAGAGGCTACATCTGTACCAGAAATAAAAGCTATATCAAGACAGCCTTACGGCATTAATATGCGACCAAGACACATAATTCCGATAAGCTTTTAAAAATTTGGAATTAGAGACAACAAATAATTATATTTTGCGAAATCAAAACCCAGGTTGGTTACTCAAACAAAGTACTTTATACGCTTATGTTGTCATATTGGATGATAATGGTAACTAAGTATACTGTTTCTTTTTTTGCAGATGGAACCGATAATATTGGTGGGGCGAATTTAAATATATAGCCAAAAATATAGTCTTGTATAGACACATACCTCATTAGCAAGATATAATTGATGTCTATGAAACTGACTGGTGACTGACTGCCTGCGTACCAAAATGAGTTACATAAATTAAATGACCAATATGTCATACTTGAAACAGTAACAAAGATTAAGGTATTTGATAATTGAATATTCATCAAAGTATTATAATAATTTATTTTAAAATGAAAATGGAATCTAAGGAAATTAACTAATTAATGTCCTTTTAATCATCAGTTTTGTGAAAATTGTATCTGTAACAGCCCATCCCACTGTAGGGCACGGGCCTACTCTATAATTGAGAGTGTGATTGAGAGTGGTTAGGCTATATAGTCCACCACGCTGGCCTAGTGCGGGTTGGTGGACTTACATACCATAGAAATTCTTACAAATCGCTATGGTATACAGGTTTCCTCACAATGTTTTCATTCACCGTTTTTAGTGTGTGATGATTGCCTATCAATACACACATGACTCCGAAAAGTCAGAGGTGTGCCCTGGGATATGGACCCGCGACCACCGTCAACATGTTGGCAGCCACATTTGGTCCATTTACTAACAGGCCACCACGCACTTCATGAAAATTATTTTATAAAATATTATAGTAAATAGTAATCATTTTAAACTCAAAGCAAGAACATTTTAAAGTGATGTGTATGTTTTAGTTCTAATTGTTTCTGCAAGTCACGATTGTCAATATCTCAATTTATTTTCAGGTCAAAAGCTGTGTCAGAGTTTTCAGCAGAACTATATCTGCTGCTCTCCTTTACACAACAAATTTTTGTAAGTATTGAAAAATCATACAATCAGTCTGTTTTAATTGATAGTTCATGTTAACTTAATGCACCCTGCATTAAAATACTTTGTTTCTGTTCATGAATTTGATGAAGATTACTTTGAGCTTTTGTTTTGTATCATATAAAGCAGATATAAAAATTATAGGAATTAAAACAAATTTTTGATTTCTCCTGTTTATGATTATGCATTTTGCAACTTGTTACCAAATGATATAGAATCAACTACCCTATTAGTAAGTCAAACTCAAACTATATCTTTTTGTAATTATTGATATTTTTCATTCCAGCAACATGTACCGATGAAAGCTCAGTCAGCTTGATGACAAATAAGACTACTGCAATAGTGGCCTTTTTTTAATAAAAACTACTAACAAGGCAGTAACAGAAAATCCTGAGAATCACACATTTTGGCCAGAAGCAATAAAAACAAGAGAAAAGTCAGTACCCTCTATAAAAAACAACTATTACTCGGTTAAAATGGTTTATGAGGGTGTGGAAGTGTTTAAAATCAAATCAAATTAATATAATGAGACACAATATTTTAATTCAGACCCTATTGAAAAGAAAATCAGACAAGTTAGTATAATTATAGATACAATGATCCTAACTGCCACACCCCCAGTTGAACCTTCAAATCTTTATTAGTTACAAGATTAATCAAAATTCATAATAATAGTTTCAATTGGTAAGATGAGTAGACAAACCCAGACATAATTTTAACTAATTATTCGAAAATGGAATTGTTGGATAGTCAAATCATCAAAAGAAAATATGTGATATTGGGAATATACTAGAGCAGGCCCATTGAGAAGGTACGAAAACTTGCGGGCCTATGCTGCTGGATGGGTAGTAAAGAAAGTAACTAGTTACATAAATGGTTGTGAATGCCAAGACAAGTTAACGAGAGATGGAAGTCTTGGCATTCACAATTGGATCAGTATTTGAGAATTTGAGATTGTTCATAAAATTAGGCACAAGTACCTATCTGAAGGAGCAGTGATGCTGTTTAACAGGTAATGCTGATAACAGTGAAATCTGGAATAATATGTACAAATATATTTTCTTTAATTATTCGTTGTAAAGAGTACTGACATTTCTAGAGTAATGAAAATTACGATGTTATCAAAATTTCAGCAAAAATATTTATTATTTAAGTATAAAAAAAAACCATTAAAAAATAAATCGTTTAATAAATATTTTTAAGTGTTTTATTCACAATCTATCCATCTTTCATCTAAAAGTTACATTTACTTTATTATTTTGTTAAGTTTCTTTGGATCACTTTAATGTGATTTATAGAGACTTGGCGAAATAATAAAAACGATGAAAAAAAAAATACCCTGTGCAGCTGCGCGCAGCGCTCGCAACAAGGCTGAATACAATCTACCTTTGCCTGTATTACATATCATATTTAAAAATAATAATCTTGATAATCTGTCAACCGACTTTCGTGATCAAATGACTGAGCGGCTATGGCTAAAGAATCTATAGGCGAGTTAACCGTCTGTTTCTAGTTGGTCTGTGTATATAGCCTAATAAAAAAGAAATCAGCAATATCTCATATATTCTCCTATTACGTTTCATATAAATATGTAATAACGTTAAAAAAAAGAGGCAAATATATTAGTTAAAATTATTTATTACTAAAAGTAGGTTCGAAGCGAAGTGTCGGACGCCCGCCTATAAGGTGGACGGCTGACCTGGTTAAGGTAGCAGCAGGTAGCAAGAAGACGCTGGATGCAGGCCGCTTCCAACATGTTGCGAAGATCCTTGAGGGAGGCCAATGTCAGCAGTGGACTTCCTGTGGCTGAAAAGAGAAGAGTAGGTAGTCTAATACGTTTGCTGTAAAGCTTAACAAGTTTAGTGACGTCACTAATATCGAAGTGTATAGGTACTTTTTCAACTTAAAACTTTGGTCAATGTGGGTCATTGCAAAACGATTTTTCCGAATGAAACCAGGGGACATTGCTGTTTAGTTAGTCTTTTATGTTTTTGAATTACCTAACTAAAATGAATAAAAAGTATTATGTTTAGGATACCGCAAACGTTTGTTTTAAAACATTGAGCATTTTGTCAAGTACCCTTATAAATATATTATCTAGATGCAGATTAATACATCTATATGTTTAATACTCTGAATACAAAATGTTGAGAATGTTATTTTATTGCATTAAACTTTTATAGATTTCTAACAATATTTAACTTAACATCACTATTTTATTATTGTAATTTGTTTTCTCATTGAAGGGTTATTTAAATTGCTTTGTCGGGTCTTGCCTACAATAAATACGATAGGGTAAAAACGCTATTAATGGTTAAAATTATTCTAATTTATTGATAAATGATAACAATTGACTGAACTTTAGTATTTTTTATCAACAGGAAGTGAATCGTGTCTTCGGTTTAATGGCGGCAGCCAATCGCATGGTTGTATATTATTATTAAAACATGGAGATTACATTATCCACCAATCAAAAACAGCCTTCAGTGGAGCATGAAACATTGAATGTGACCTTGTAACAACGTACAAAAATTAATGATATAAATTGATACACAAGTTCATTTATTTATATAATAAAAATTGTAAAAGATATTTCTTAGTACAATAAGTTTTTTTATTTCTATAATTGCCTTATGTGGAATTTTTAATTTAATATTCGACACAAAAATATACATTTTTAACGCTTGTCAAATGTTAAGTCACTCATGTTTGTCTACTGCGAGTCAGTGCGCATGTCAAGTTGAAAATTGCAAATGGCGGCCGTTGTTATTGTTCGTACCGAATTAACTATTTGTAAATTATATACTAATCTTTTTAGCGATTTTTCTAATGAACTGTTATACTGATGCGATGCTTTAACTTCTCATAATTCGGCGCGACAGGTTTTATGTACGTTTTTAAGTGTTTTGAGTGTTTTTTTGGTATTTTATGTGTGTCATGCAAATGGGGTAAGCTGGAATTATCGGATGTCGCTTAGGTTGTTTTGGATAGATTTAATAAGAAAATGGAGTGATGTTCTGTGACCCTAAGTGTTAAAATGGATAGTGCGTAAAGTTTTCCAAATATCGCTGTATAATTAAAGTGTTGCAAGAGACAGGAGCGGCCGCAATTTACGATTGTTCCATGCTGTGACTGCACTCCCCGTACATTTCAAAATGGCTGCTCTTTACGATATATGAGCTTTGCGTCACTGGAACATAAATCAGTGGATTGGAATCGTTATGAAATTGTGGTGTTTCTAGTCGTATGATCGCTGGTGGAAAATCGGAAATAATCCAGGGACACGTTCCCGGGCTGATGTGGACCGTGGCATTAGTGTTGTGTCATATGTTTTCGTAGTGGAGTGGACACTGGCCATAGGACCGATATTGCCTTGCGTCCGTGCCGGACTGTGATGTTGCGTTTGATATTCCAGGATGATTTGAGACACAAGGGAATGGTACTTGTGTGGAATTGAGCGGAATGTGACATCGTATGAGAGGTGAGTGCAGTTTAGCGGAGGTTTATTTACATTTTGCGGTGTGTGCCGTGGTGCTATGTTCGATACAAAATGGACACAGTGGTGGGTGACAGGACGTCGGGCGGCCGCTGCGGACGTGCCCCGCGCGCGGTCTCACTCAAAAACTACATTCGCAGTTACAATGTCACAGTTTGGACTATAAGAAATTGTGTAACATGCAATGTGTTGTTGACGTTGTTTCGCTGTGAACGTTCGCGGCATATTCCTTGCACCCTGCGCTCGTGAACCCCACTAATATGTCCAATGTACGTGATAATACGTTCTTATTAGTGTGTAAACTGCGTGCCATAACATTGAGACGAAAAAAACCGTCCGAAAATACTGAGTAAACATCACTAAGGTTACGAAAAATACATGTGTCGTAAACACCGTCCATACAATGCCATTCACACGAATTTAATCCAACACACTGGTGTACACTGGCTTTACATAAATTAATAATGTTAATGATTGAGTTGTATTTTCAATGTGATGCTAGATTTATTGAAAATTTTCTATTGGAACATGTTTTTACAACATGCAAATGTGGTTCATTATCAGTTCATTAGCTTGTGATTTACAAGACTAATAAAGTAGACTTATTTTAGATTTTGCTTAGCTTACCCTTTTCAGGTATACAGGATGTTTTTTCCATGCATTTAGAGTTGGAAGTGTCAAATCTTGCCATAAATGTCAAGTGATGTTAACAAGTGGAAAATGAAAAAAAAAATTGTATACAGAAACACAGTTGTAAATATTTACCAATTGAGTACCTATAAAAAGTTTTTTGTTTTTGAAAAATAAGAAAAATGTTGAATGACAAGTGAATATGAATGTGCATGAAAACTATTTTTCCTGATACTATTTTAAAAGTTAAATTAAAGTAAATATACCTGAATTAATTCACCCATCCATTGTTGTCTTTTTTCAGAATTTAAAAATGAATTTGATTATGTAAATAACAATTTTAAATTTCAGAACCCTTTACCTGTCAAAAAATTGTGTGCAGATTTGGTAAACTATTGAGAAAAAAATGTTTTGCAACATATATTATAACATCAAAACAAATTAAATGTTGCAAAAAACTACATGTATTAAATGATTGATTGTCAAGGCATACATTTTAAATGAAATGAAATAGTTACAATCAACAATTATTACCATCAACATTTTTTTATAATATGGAAGTTATTAAATTTGGTCAGACTTGGTGGTAAGTATTGGACATTCCAGAATCTATTATCAATACTTTTGAATAATAATAAACCTAAATGGATTTCAAATAGTAAAATATCTTGAAATACTTTTTGATAACATTATTATATCTATGACAACTGTTTTAGTAATTAGTTAAATATCAGATCTCTAATAGTAACATTTGTTTGCCAATATTTTGAAATAAGGATCCTTTTTTCAGGTTAATGCATTATATAGAAGGAATTGTATTTGCAAGTTGTTGTATTTCAATTGTCTTACAAAATTAAAATTAATGAATGTTTGAGAAATATTTTTGATAATGGAGTGAGAAACACTTCCTAATTCTTTAAAGCTTGATTAAAATGAGCACAGTTGAAGAAGGTAAGCAGATCCGTGTCAAATCTTTCAGTGTATTGTACCTCTAATTGTTTTTTTTAGTAAGTCGTAGCCTACAGTACAGGCAGTGCCTAGTTAGGGGCAGCTGTTATAATTATTTTTTCTTGTTGAAAAGTCTATGTTCTCAGTATAATTTAGCTTTGAGTAATATAAAAATAAAAGGTCAATAAAGGTCAACATTAAAGGCCTAAAATCTGTATCAAAAATTGTAGTATTCATAGCTATCATTTTATTGTCAACAAGGTAAAGAAATTAAACATGAAGTTGTAAAAAGAAATACAATTGAATATACCCACTGTCATTCATAATGTCAATTAAAACAGTGATTGCGAACTACACATCAAGTTTTTTTGGGTGGAAAACATGTGTCTGTTACAAGCTAAGCATATTATTTAACTGGATAACAAACGCTTGCCTGTCATGTGGCCAGTTTTTGTATTAGTGTCACATCAAATATGTTGAGCTGTTTATTGAAATGAAATAATTAGAACAAGTATAAATCTATTGATAAATAAGTACTTACATTTTTTTAAGTATTTTAGAACATTAAATATAACATTGTATTCAAATTATAAATGGTCTTAAATTTAGTTTTGTTTAAGTTTGTAATGTACAATAATAAGCATGATGTGACAGTAACATTATTCCAAAAATTTTATCTAGCAATCTATTAAGTACTTATATGCATTTTTTATGAATCTTTTAATTTCATGTAAACCAAATTTTTTTGTACTGAAGAATTTAGTAAGGATTTACTGACTTCATTATAATTATTGCCAGATAGGCTTCACCTAATCTATACAAATACGTAAAATATATTAAATTCTATATGCATGAAAAAAAATGCAAGTGTTTTTCATGTATCTAGCAGGAGATAAATAAATAAAAAATGTATTAACTGCTTCACTTTAATAGGAATACTCATATATGAAATGTATGATTGAATCTAAAATATGATAAATATTAAATGTAATCGATAAATTCTTTCCATTTCATTTTTAAAAAGGTACACAAAGTGACATTGACTTTTCAAATATTAAGTTACAAAATAATTGAAAAATACCTATGATGTTAAAGAATCTAATAAAAATTCTATTTAATGGCCTGTGAGACGTTGATTCAGGCATTGGTTGTGTAATGGATATCTAAAACTTCCATTATTTTACGAAACAAATACTTGTGTGATTCAAATAGATTTGCAAAATTGAAACTTATTGCAACAGAGGACTATATTTGTCTTTTTCATTATACTATTTTGTAACTACTGGACATCATGAGTCTTAACTTCTGTCTCAGGATGGTGAGAAGAAAGACAAGCATTGCTTTGTAATTCCTGGTATTGCTTCGGTTTGCTACTGTCCATGAGCAGATATATTGCTTACCATCAGGCAGGTGGCATACTCATCTCGATATTCAACTCAATAAAAAAATAGCTTCAATTATTTGAATAGATAAATTATTTGCATTTAGTATAGATCTGGGTATTTCCATATCCTGAAACTTTTTCATTGTCATCACTCATTCACTGAATCACCGTGATAATTGATGGCATTATGAAACAACATGCTTACATAATTTTACATACACACAAGTGATAAATTACTTGAGCTGTTGTCAAAAAATATTTTTATGTCAAAGTTTTTTTTACATGTATTTCACATTTCTATTTTTAACTGACTTCTAAAAAGGAAGAGGTTCTCAATTCGTCAGAATCTTTTTTTTTATGTAAATTCACTGATTATCAGTATTAAATTGCTAGCATGACTTAATAATTACTATGATAGACTTAAGTTGTTTTTTTTTTTGGGTAATTATTGTACAAGGGATACTTAATTTTATAAACACAGTTTTGATAGTTAGTATTTTTCTGTTTAATTAAATAAATTTGTTATTAATAGGGTATTTGTCTATGATCGATTCTTTTATTATTTTGTGTACAATCACAAATACTATTAAAAAAATTCTATGAAAACAGTTTTAAAGTAGCTTTTAGGAAAAAAAAGAGTGGGAGGTCAGTAGGGGGCATCTTATCTTTTCTTTCACACATGCTCACTGTAATGAATATTAAGACTAGTGATGTCACCAGTTTTGTTTTGCATCCCTTTTTTTAAATACCATTACAATATTTAAAATGTTTCTAATTTGTTCAATTCTAAATGGATTTACAAAATATTCGCAAGATTTTGGATATGGATACTTTTTGATAAATACAATAAAATAATGGAGTTGAATATCCTATTGTAATTATTCGTAAAATTGATAATAAATACACTAAATAATCTGTGATCTCTTAAAATACAGTAGTATATTGATTCAACCATTGATTAAATTCAGCAACGTCAGATTATAATCACAAGCAAAAAATGTATGGTACCATGTAATTATTTTTTGAAAATGCAACTTTGGGACAATTATTATACATTAAAAAACGAATACATACTTGCAAATCTTTTGCTTGGTAAATTCTCAAATGCATATTTTTGTACTAATAAGCTGTGGAAAAGTTTGCCTATACACATGGTTTTTTCCTATAATCCCGAGTTACTGCTGGTAGGTCTATCATATGTGAGAGGACACCTGAGTGGATACCATCGCAGTGTCTATTTCTTCCGCAAAACATCAGTGTAAATGCACTGTTGTGTTCCGGTTTGAAGGACATTGTAGCCAGAGTAACTACTGGACATATTCAGACTTCACATCTTATGTCTCAGCCCAGTGGAATGCCAAGCATTGCTTTGTAATTTATGGTGTTGTTTGGTGTTGCTACTATCACTTAGCGGTCGTATCGCTTACCATCCGGCGAATGGCATTTTTGTCTCACAATTCACTGCTGAAAAAAAAACTTGACACTGTGTTAGGGTGTTATTAGTATTTGTACAAGGTTTAAATTGTAATAGGACCCTTTTTTACCATAAACAAGTGGTCATGCTACTGTACACAAGGCCTCAAAAAAGTCAATGTTTTTTCGGGATTCATTAAAGATGTGTAGATTTTCAGATATGTTAAACTACTGTAGTTGTTTAAAGATTTGTAACACAATTATTCAATCCATTTTGTGAATGACTAATGTTTTTTTTTTACCTTTTATGATTTTATTAATTGTAACAAAATATCTTTTAGTGATCAGTTATTAATTTGGCTCATATTTTTTATGAGTCTGTTATTACTGCTTGTTTACTTTTAAATTAATAGTGCACTGAAAGTGTTCAAAATGACTGTATATATATATTTTGATAGTTTAACTTTAAGGAAACCACATTATCATTAATATATATTTTTTTTAAATTCATGTTTATCAATATGGCTTCTATAATTCCCATAAGAATATATATCGTTTTTATGGAATAATTAAAAGATGATATTTGTTAATCATGCGTATGAGCTAGTGATAAGAAAATTAGTATTATATAAACAGATAAAAAATACATTTAACATTGAAAATACAACAGACCTAGCAAGTTTATTTATACATTTGTTTTACATTTCAATGGCATTTTGTTTCGTTTTCTTGTGAATGGCAATATTTATAAAATCAATGTTTATTTCCAGGATATTAATGATAATTGGCCAATTTTACGTAAACCCAAAGTGTAACTCTATAATTAATATTATGCTTATTATGGATAATTTATACTGACAATACAATTCTGAAAAATCATTTCCATATGTCACTCCTTTTTCTCATTTATAAAAAAAAAACATAGTACTTAACACAATTATAAAAATACACAAATTCTAACATAGGCATTGTAAAAATATAGGCTGTTAATTTCATTGATAAAATAGATAATTAGTTAAAAGTTTACGAGTTACTGTAAATTAAGTGGAAAAGCCAATACTAATAAGAGTTACTATTAAATGCATACTTGTAATCTAAATTGTTTTTAGCAAACTGACCGTTATTTGGAATACAGAAATTTTGCTATGAAAAGGAAAATGCTAATTTTGCTATGAAACTTAGTATTGGTATGAAGATTTTTCTGCCTCAATGAAAACTATTTTTTTGTGTAGGGAAAGATATGTTTGTTTTTAATAAATATAAACATAATTGCGACTCAGGCCCAGAGTTCTTGGGGAAATGAACTTGAAGTACAATAAAATATTTTTTTTTGTCTTTAGCTCTGTGAATAAAATGTAGAAATTGATGATGATTAACTTATTTTATAGAAATCTGTTGCCCATGGTAAAACAGGAAAACATTGAAGGACAAACCATAAAAAATCTATAATAAATTTTATATGTATATTTTTTTACTGATAGTATGAATGGGCATTTTCCTTTAATTTCCTCAGTTGAAAATATTTTGTTTTCATTTTTTTGTACAGTAATGAGTAATTGTAAAGTAATTAGTAAGTTGGCAATTGTTTTTTTTTTTCGTTTTTGTATAAATGTCCAGTAATGAGTAATTGTGGAGTGGTGAGTAACTTGGTCTTTGTGGGTGTTGCAGCATGGCAGCGGACAGCGACGGGCCAGGCTCGGCGGGTGGCGGCGGTGGCGCGGGCGCGTGGTGCGGCGTGGTGGTGACCTGCGAGGGTGACCTGCGCGACCCCCGCTTCCCCGCGCGCTTGCGCCGCCTGCTGCGCGACCTGCGCGCGCTGCTCGCCGACCCGCACCCGCATTCGCTTAAAGTTAACAAGGTATTTAAACCACCTTATTTATGTACTATTTCAGGGTTTAGGCTTCAATCAAATATATCGCATCTTAAGAATTAAAGTGACCTAAAAAAATGGATATTGGATTTTAATCATATTTTGGCTCAAAATGACTATGTCCATCGCCCCTAAAGAAGGACCTACTGACGTGTGAAAGGCAGGAAGATGTATACTTCGATTTTCTCGATGTATCTTCCATAAGTACAAAATTTCTTATGTTATAAATCTTAAAGAATGTTTCCCAAAAAATAAAAATTTTTGTTAGGTAATTCTAAAGGTACGATATTACTAGATACAGGGTCTGAAACAAAATCACACGCCAAAATTGGCCGAGGTTGCCTATACTTATACATTTGAATTTCAAACTACGAGATGTAGCAAAATCTTTAATTATTATCAACTTCAGGTAACAATAAACCTTATTCCTTCGAAATAAGATTTATGTGTTGGACCATACTAAAATCAAATAAGAACACACGCTTATTTGTGCTCTCGTTTCTCTTGCAGTTGTTTAGGCCGTTACTTGTAATCTAGTGTATATTTGATCCAAGGGCTTAGGCCTCTTCTACAACTAAGAGGATTTTTATAAGCGTTTCCCACACACCCACCACTGCAACACTGGTTAGCCAAGATCAACAGCACGGAAATAATTGGCACCAAACTCGGGAGGTCGGCGAAGAACACTAGATTGTCTTTAACCCTCATCAAATTAATCAGAAAGAAAAAACAAATGGGGGTTGGTAACATAATTCTCCACTTCTAAGACGAGTGATGTGACGGCTCTGTTGACGTATTGTTTTGTCTGAAATTGCCGAAGGCCCAGCCTTCTGACCTCCCGTTCTTTTTCTTTTTATTTTTCATAGCATTATGAAACTTGATGTTGATGTTAATTGGCAGTGGGAATCACCTACCATCATATTAATAATTTGACCATATTGGTTGTTCCAAGACTTTGGTAATAATATAATTTACCATTCACCATATTTTACAAATCTAATAATATGATAATAAGATATGAATATCTGGCAGATTAATATTTCTAAATTGATGAAATTCAGACAGCCTTTTTTATGTTTTTCTGCATTTAATTTAGACAAATTGGAAGCAGGACTACTCGATTCATTACGGACAACTTATTTGTTATGTTCGCAACGTTAATATTTCGGCATACATTTTGATTTAAAAAAATCCATATGGTTGTATATAGCTCTAATTTGCTCTTATTTTAACTTCATTTTTATTACACCTTGAACATCTGAGAAAAAACGGGGAACTTATAAATTAAATGGGTTATCAATTTTTCTCTAGCCTTTATGTATTCTGATAAAACAGGAGAGCTTTGTGCTTATTTTATTTGTTTTAAATTGTTGAAGTAAGGAATTTGTGGTTGAGCAAATAAGGAATTTGGTCAACATCGAATCTACAATAGTTGGTAGTATTTCGCAAATACGGTCGTATCGCATACCATCAGACGAATTCGTCGCAATAAATGAGAAAAAATATAGGAAAGAATACGTTTTTTATCTATCATCATCATTATATCAGCCACAGGAAGTCCACTGCTGAACATAGGCCTCCCCCAAGGATCTCCACAATGTTTTTTATTTGCTAGATTGAAATAAGATCCTTAACGTTTTCCTCATAACAAAATAGACGCTTTTAAATATATTTTTTTCTAATTAATTAAGTTAATATTGACATATATAATTTTGGAAATTTACTAGAATCATTTTATAAGTTCTTTATAGCAAAAAACGAAGAAAGGATCTCCACAATTCCTTCATTACCATTTTAAAAATACTCTCAATTGCTTTACGGAAATTAAGAAGTCAGCAATAATGTATCCTTTAACATGACGTTGTTTTCGATGCTTATAGCACAAGTGGACAAAAAGTCAATATTTTTTGTACTTCTATTCTAATGAATTCCGATTCCAGACATTGAAAAACACTTAAATATCCATTTTAAGCTTTCAAAGCTTGCTTTTGTGTGATTTACATCGTTTTTAACCAACTTCAAAAAATGAGGAGGCCATCTTTTTAATAAATTAATTGTATTAATTTTACAAGCAATAGACGTTGAATTATAGAGTAGTGAAAATTTGCCTAGAACAGCTATAATAACAGAATTTGTGTATTACTAAGGAAATAGTGTCAACACAAGTTAAAGATGGTGATTCTGTCGGATTACAAACGAAATTATTAGTATATATCGTCTTAGGTGTTTTGCAAAAGAATGCGTTAAATAGATATTTGTTAAATTGTATTTGTAGTTAAAATTTCGCTTCACGCCAATAGAAGATAGATGACTTATAGTGATGAAATCACCAAAGTTCCCAATGGTCATGTAAAACAACTGGTGGTAGGTCTCTCATATGTGAGAGGCCATCTGGGTAGGTAACGCAATGTCTATTTATCCCGTGACATAGCATTGTAAATGCAATGTTGTGTTTCGGATTGAAGGACATTGTAGCCAGAGTAACTACAGGATATGCCGAGACTTCACATCTTATGTCTCGTTATGCGCAGTGGAACGCCAAGCACTGCTTTGTAATTCACGGTGTTGTTTGGTTTTGCTACTGTTCATAAGCGGTCGTTCGCTTCGATCGCTTACTATCGGGCGAATGGCATGCTCGTGTCGCCATTTGCAATAAAAAAGGGACTTATACTAGCAGTAATTATAAAAAATTGATCGTTACAAATCTAAGTTTCTATCTGCAAAATGTATGGAACAGCTGACTTTTTTCGAATAGTAAAAGTTGTTCATTATGATTGTAGCATTCCCCTATCGGCTTTATAATTATACTTTAGCCTAAAATAAATACAAATACGTATGTATCAAATAAATCAACGATTTTTTTAATCGGATCATTTTGAACATCGTCGTAAATACATAAATACTGGAATTACATACATCACGGAATTTAATTGAACATAAGAAGCAGAGGACTGTTAAAACGGGCGTTAAATTAGATTTTTTAAAATTCTGCAATCGATTAGTCCAGAATGGTTTTGCTACTGTTCATGACCGGTCGTATCGCTTACCATCAGGCGAATGGCATGCTCGTCTCGCCATTCATAGCAATAAAAAAAAAAAAGAATGGTGGATTTTCCATCCACGGTTACCTATTCATTGACTTGAATGAATAATTAAATACAATGGAAGTAAATCTTTTCAGTATAACGTCTTTATGTCGGAGAATACGTTCAAGCCCAAAAAATTCCCATTGGTTTAGCTGTAGATAAGTGTATTGGCCCTCTGACTATCACACTAGTTGAGTAAAACCTGATAGACAAGCCGTTGCGTTGTGTTGTCTACTATTTTTCCTATAATTTGATTTGTAGTCCGAAGATTGCATCCGCAATTAATGGCGAGACGAGCATGCCGTTCGCCTGATGGTAAGCGATACGACCGCTCATGAACAGTTGCAAAACCAAACTACGTTGGATTTCAAAGCAATGCTTGGCATTCCACTGCGCTTGCCATTCTGAGCAATAAGATGTAAAGTCTCAATATGTCCAGTAGTTACTCTGACTACAATGTTATAATGCAACGATAAATGATATAGCAATGATAAAGTGCTTTTTCAGGGAGAATTTAAACGAAAATTGGTTTTGTACAGGTTTTTTCATATAGTTGATGTACATACTTTGGTAGAGTGACTCAGTTTTGATTAGAATTTCCGTTAAAAGGTTTCGTTTCTTTATTTTTATTCGAGTGCCCGAAGAAAAACTGTAGGTATGTTTTTAGGATTATCAGATAATCGGTGGTTTCGAGGTCGTTTTAATTTTCAACTTTGTTTTTGAAATTTGCTCGATGTGTGGGGACTTAACCGACAATAGAGGCACCTTTTTACCTTATTAGTTATTAATAAATACTACCTGTATCAGCCCATATACGTCCCAATGCAAGACACGAACCTCCTCTACAATCGAGAGTACGATTGAGAGTGGTTGGGCCATATAATCCACTCCACTGGGCAAGTGTGCGTTAGCTGACTATACATACGTAGAAATGTATACTTATCACTAAGGTATGCAGATACGATAAGTGCGTGGTGGCCTGTTGGTAAACGGACCGGATGCGGCAGCCACTGTTCATGGTGATCGCGGGTTCAAATCCCAGGGCACACCTCTGACTTTTAATAAGAATTTCTATGGTATGTAAGTCCGCCAACCCGCACTAGGCCAGCGTGGTGGACTATATGGCCTAACCACTCTTAATCGTGCTCTCGATTGTAGAGTAGGCCCGTGCCCTGCAGTGGGACGTATATGGGCTGATACATAATGCAGATTTCGTCACGATGTTTTTCTTTACCGTTATGCCTGCGTGGTGATTGACCATCAGTACACACATGACTCCGAAAAGTTTGTAATTTAAGGCGCTGTTTGGTTTTGCTACTGTTCATGAGCGGTCGTATCGTTTACCATCAGGCGAACGGCATGCTCGTCTCGCCATTCATACCAAAGAAAACTCACAACTTGTTTCTTGAAAAGTGTTCGATGTTCCTGTGATGATGTTGACTTCCTGTGGCTGAAGATAGAGAGGGAGAGGTTGTGTTGAATGTCTGGTAAAAGCGTGTGTGTATGCGTGTGCAGGTGGAGCCGTGGAACTCAGTGCGCGTGACGCTGTCGGTGCCGCGCGCGGCGGCGGCGCGGCTGCGTGCGCTGGCGGCGGGCGGCGCGCCGCAGCTGCGCGCGCTGGGCATCCTGTCCGTGCAGCTGGACGGAGACGCCGCCGTCAGCCTGCGCCTGCAGCACGGCGCCGAGCTCACCATCAGCGCCGACGCCGACGGTATGTAATGACTCACACGATGCGGTGTGGCATCCTTCATACAAACGAGCTATGTCACATGACGCGTTTGTTCGCGCCAGATTGCAAGCTGAGAGGCGAAGCGGGGAGGGACGATGTCAAATGTCAAAGTTACTTTATCTAAATCACTACTTTCCCGTTAAATCTAATTAGTAGACAGTAGGAGTTTGGTTATTTAGAATAAGGAATTTCAAATATATTTAGCAATGCCACTTTATAAATATTCAGAATTAATAAATATCGATTTTAGAAGGAAAGTGTAGTAAAGTATAACTATAACGCATGTATGCACGTGTACGCAGATGCGAGTACGTCAAGATCTCAGCCGAATGCGGAACTATTGGCGGGGCTGGAGGGCATCGGGCGGCTGATGGAGGGCGAGGGCTCCAGCTCGGGCTCCGCGACGACGCCCGAGGCGGCGCCCCCGCCCGCCGCGCAGCGAGACAACTTCAAGTCGCCCAACACCGTGTGTCCCATGGACGGCAAGATCCCGCAGAACATTCCCACGCCCACCACCGACCGCTGCGAGTTCCCCTTCGGCAGCATGACGCAGGCGCGGGTCATACACCGGAAGGAAAACACGTTAGGTGAGGGCACGTAATCGTATCTCAATATCTTCATATAAACTTGTATATTGTTCCTTCTTTTGTAAGTGTAAAAATTTACTGTACGTCTTTATCTATGTAGCTTTAATGACATGGTATATGTTTCTTGCAGGATTAGGTGGTCCTTCGGGGGGAATCAGGCCTCCTGCGGACGGTATGTTCGCGCGGCCGTCGACGTCGGCGTTCGCGGGGCCTCCGCCGCCGTACCCCGCGCAGCCCCCGCCGTCGCCGGCGCCGCCCCCGCCGCCCCCGCAGCACGCGCCCGCGCACTCGCCCGCCGCCGCGCCGCCCACCGTGGCCATGTCCTCGCCGCTGCTCGTCAACCTGCTGCAGAACGACGCGCCGGCGCCGCAGCCCCGACCCAAGCCTCCGCCGCACCCCGCCAAGCTAGACCGACTAGAAGACGGACAGGTGAGAACAAACAGTTTATGTTGGTTTTTGTTTAATGTCTATCTATAGTTGTGTTACTCGGTTCGTTAAATCGGGTTCGTGTTCTGAACGATGACGGCAACGGTTACAGGTGGAGTTGGCGGTGGGTCGCGCTCCGTTCGAGTACCGGTCGGCGCGCACGCCGGGCCCGGCGCGCATGCCAGCGTCGCCCGCGCCGCCCGCGTCCCCCGCGCCGCCGCCCTCGCCCACGCCTCGCGCCGCCCCGCGCCCCGCGCCCTACGTGCGCCGCGCCTTCCCCGCGCCCCGCGCCGCGCCGCCCGCGCCCGCCGCCTACCGCGCCGCCGTGCCCGCGCCCAACGCCACCGTGGTGTCGCGCGCGCGTTTCCCGCTGGCCGCCTACCCCTCGGACTCGTTCGGTCCGCCGCCGCCGTACGGCGTGCGGCAGGCGGCGCCGCGCCCCGGGCCCGCGCGCCCCGGCCCGCCGCCCGCGCCCGCGCCCCCGCCCGCGCTCGCCAGGGTCACCGCCGAGGACTTGCAAGCGCTCTTACCGCCACCTCCTACCTCTATGGACCAGAAGACGCAATCCAGTTTTCAAGTAAGTTGTTATGTAATATATCCCTCGTGTGATGATTCGTTTCCCTCTCCTGTGACTCGTTTACATGTGCGATGTGTGTTTCAGGAGTTCCAGAGATATCAGCAGCAGTACATTGCGCTCCAGCGCGCCAACTCTCGCACGAACGCGTCGAGTCAAGGCGACTGGAACGAGCCGTATCGGGACTCGCTGTGGGGCCTGCAGCTGCCCGAGCTGCCGGACACGTGCGACCTGGACCAGCTGCTGCCCACGCTCGGGGCGGACCTCAACCTCGACGACACCGCCCTCTCCGCCATCTCCGACCTGGACACTAACTCCAAGCTGGATCTCCTCTGTGATCCGTCGCAGCAGGACGCGCCCAATTCCGAGTCGAATCCTACGCCGGACTCTTTGTTACAAGAGATCACCGGTCAGTTCACGCCGTCGATGAACGGTCCCTACCCGGAGACGTCGTCGGCGTCGAACACGCAGTCGAACGTGAGTGATGTGCCTTCAAAGTCGAGCTCGTTCGAGAGCGAGACGAACTTTATGCCTCCCCCGCCTGTGCCGCACCAGTCCACCTCCAAGTACCAGACGAGTCCGCATTCTGCGACGCAACATCCGCCGTTCAAGTCGCCGCCGACTTCCTATTCCGTATCGCCGAGCAGCGGGAATTCTGAAAGAATGATGGTCAGCCAAGGCAGTCAGATCGGTCAGATGAGTCACAATCAGGTGAATCAGACGACGTCGATGCCCCCGCCGATGCGGCTGCCGGTGCGACCCGCGGCTTCCGTCACTACGGCCACCGTGGGCTCGCAGGCCACCGCGCAGGAGATCGAGGAGCAAAGCAAGCAGTACCTGATTAAAACGCTCATGAGGGACGACGACATACCGCCGCCCAAAGAGCAAGAGAAGAAACCCGAGGAGGTGACCGTCGCGCAGTGTAAAGTCAAGGAGAACGCCACCGACACGGCGCCGGAGATCTTCGGCATCGCCAAGTCGATACCCGAGGACGAGGCCAAGAAGGACGACGACAAGTCCAAGAATAAAATGGTAAAGAAAGAGCGCGACGACAAGGTGACGGCGCAGAAGGGTGGCAAGCCGAGGACGGCCGGCGCGAAGGAGAAGCCCGCCACGCTCAAGGACAAGATCGTCCGCGATGGAAAGTCTACCAAAGTTGCCTTACCGCGTCCGCCGGTCGTGAAGCCGGCCACGCCCGCCGGGGACCCGCCCAAGTCTCCGCCGGGCGAGAAGGAGTCCATCAAGCTGCGGCTCACCAAGACCAAGCTGGACAAGAACGAGCCCGTGGTGCAGCCCGTGTACAAGGCGGACGTGAGCTTCGTCAACCAGCAGAAGGGCGACAAGCCCACCGAGAGCGAGCTGCGCGTGCCGCCGCTGCACATCAGCCTCAAAGGACGCAACTCCGCCGTCATCAAGAACTCCAAGAAGGAAAAGAAGAAGTTCAGTCCGGGCGATTTGCACACCAAAAAGGTGAAGATCAAGAAGGCTTTAGAGGACGACAAGTCTCACAGAAGGGACTCCGACGAGTCCATAGCTTCAAAGTCAGGTGACAGCACCGAAATCAAGACTGATGAGTATTTAAACGCGAAAAGCATAAAGCTTCACAACCACTACGAGGGCGACGCGATCAAAACCGAGATCCCGAGCGATAACAACGTCGTGTACAGGATGAAAACGATATCCAAAAACGCCCACATAGTGACCAAGTCGCACGACTACAAGCTTAACAACAAAATGCTCGACTTGAAGATGAAGAAAAAGTTCAAAATACTCAGCGAGGGCAAAACGGACAAGGACAAGGAGTGGAAGAACGACACGCTGGACAAAGAGGGCAAGTACGCGCAGAACGAGGGCTACAGAGAGACGCCCAACAACCACGAGGTGAAAAAGAAGTTACCCAGCGGGATGGAGTGCGGTGCGAAATGTGATAAGTCCAGTGACGGCAAGACTGTGCAACCGGACACTGAGTGTGATAAAGGTGCTAGTGAAAAGTGCAAAGTGGAGTGGACGCTCGGCGACGCGGACGCGCGCAGCTCCGACGCAGACAATAAGTTAAAACGGACACTCGCCGACAGTGCTATTACCTCACCCAACGGGCTGCTCACCTCCGAGAAGAAGAGGAAAACCAGTCATAGTTCCTTACCAGGTAAACATTCATACCCACTAACTCATCACTTAATCAGCGGCTACACCGCACACACTTGCTGTAGACGCAAGCTGCTAAAGGACTAACAAAGGGCCTCTTTTCGACAAGTATGTAACAATTCAGATTTTGTATGAGCAATTTTGTTTGTAGGTTAACGGTAGCATTAGATGTTCCCAGTAGTCGAGTAGTGTGATAGCGTCAGTAACTAGTGTACTCACATGGTTCGCGTACTATGTTTCAGATCCACCTGGATCGACAAACGTAGGCACGATAGCCAGCCGCGTGGACTCCCCGCCCGGTGCGTCGAGTCAGCGGTGCGGCGCCACCTCGCCCAGACGGAAAGAGCGCCCTAAAGACAAGTCCTACTGTAAGCTCGTCGCGGAACGCGCCGCGCGACCTGACACAGACAAATTTGCGAACAGATCACCCACTTCACAAGCGCAAGGTGAAGATTCCGGCATAGAGTCCATGGACGCGCTCTCGGAAAAGTCGCCCAACCAGGCGAGTCAGTCGCCGCCCGGGCCGCAGCGCAAGGAGCGCCTCGACATGCCGCGCTCCACCAGCCCCACCTCCGTGCAGAGGATAATCGGCGTCATCGACCAGCCGCCCGCCTCCGACGACCTGCTCGAGAGACTCTCGCTGGCCGCCGCGCAGCCGCACTACGACACCGTGCCGCCCGACATCGACGACCTGGGCGACATCGAGGCCGAGCTCGCCAAGATGCACGCCGACCACATCAACGGCGACGACCAGCCACACACCAAAGAACGGCAGCCCACGCCCATACTACGCGACGAAGACAAGCCGCCGCCCGGCCTCGAGCGCGACAAGGACCTCGGCGCTGGCGCCGACGGCGACCTCCACGCCAAGGACGCCGCCCACGCCACGCACGCTGACAAACAACTCATCAGCCCCAAGAAGGAGAACGACTTCGACCCGCTGCCCAGCAGGGTTTCGCCGCCGCTCTACACCTATTCCAACCAGGAGAAAATGAGCGCAGACCTAGACGTCAAAGAGGAGAAGGTGATAGCCGAAAACGGCGAAACCAAGGACGAGGTTAAAGAAAAACCGGAGCCAAAATTAGAGAGGCTACCGCTGAAAGCCGACTTTCCCGACAAAAGTCTACTCGAGCAGCTCTTGATAGAGATCCCAACGCCGGACTACGTCGGGAAAAGGCCGGAGTCGCCCTCGCCGTCCGCGCTCGAGAGGGTCGCACGGAGCTCCGTGCGGACGAGGTCGAGCAGCAAGATGAACAGCCCCGCCGACGGACCCAAGACGCCGCGCCTCAGCCCCGGCATCAACAAGCTGGAGCGCTCCGACTCGCCTGCGCTGCAGCCGCGGAACTGCCTGCGCGGCCCCGACGACAAGACCAGCCCCAGGAACGCGGCCGCCGCCACCGCCGCCACACCGTCCGCCAAGCCCGCGCCCGCCGCTAAGCGAAAACGCCGCGAGTCGGAGAGCTCCGGCGCCTCCACCATCAGCTGCGAGGAGGGCCTGTCGCCCGCCGGCCGGCCCAAGAAGAAGCCGCGCCGCACCGAGCCCAAGCCCGCCAACCCCGCCGCGCCGCCCGGCAAGGCCAAGAAGGACTCGGACAGCGACAGCGACGAGCCGCTCATCTGCAAGGTGCGCGGGAAGACGGGCAAGGGCCCGCGAGGCGTGGCCCGCGGTGCCGCCAAGGCGGGCGAGGGCGTGGGCACGCGGCGCTCCGTGCGCCTGCCGCCCGCGCCGCCGCCGCCGCACGCCGCGCCGCCCGGGCCCGCGCCCGCGCCGCCGCTCGCCACGCCTCCCGTGCGCAGGAAAACCAGGAGTGCCGGTGAGTATGCATACATCTTCCCACACAGCTTTTCTTTGTAAAGAAAAATAGTCTGCCGCAACGACTTGAATAATTTATTTATTAGATCACGTGGCGTTTAATACAACAATGCAAGATTAACAGTATTTCGTCAGATTTCCAAGTAAGGCTTGACGAGTTGTTATAACAATTTAAACAAGACCATAGGACGAGAAAGTAAACAAGCAAATTAACATATTTTCTCAATAATTCATATCTAGTTTAGATAAAAAATGAATAACTTAATTGGATGAATAACTTAATTATTGGATAACAAGATGTCGGATGTTCTATAAACAGCATTGCGTGTGTGTTGCAGTGGGCGAGGGCGGCGGCGCGCTGGTGGCGGCGCGGCGGCGGCGCGCGTCCCGCGACGGCAAGTGACGGCGGGCACGCGCGGAGCCCCGGCCCGCGCCCCCCGAGCCGCGCCTGCACCTGCTCTACCCGCGAGACTGACCGCCCCACGCACTATGCGCACGCCAATGAACTCACCACACTGTAACACATTGTAACAATCAGTGCCTCAACATTACCCAAATTATTTATATACTTGTCTGCCATAATCTGGAGAACGCGATAGAAGCTGTATCCGTGTCGTTGTTGCATGTTCACATATTATTAGCGTTTGTAAGTTCGCGTCACAGCGCCCGTTTTGTCCGATCAAATATGTTTTTGTAGACAAAACAAATGTCGATACTTTGTTAGAGTTGTCGACTTAGTTTATCGATATACGATAAATGGTATACTACTGTTGGTTGTCCGATTGCCTTAGCTAGAAACGCGTGTAGTTTTAGCCTATGTTACTTCGTAAATTGAATAGTTTAAATGTTGTATACAGAATTCAAGTATTGGTCGGAACTCGATGTGTAGTTTTTCGATGTGTCATTGGGGTGCGCATATAGACGTAAGCCAGTGCAGGGATAGACTGAGGTGGACCCTGATGCCTTCAACACTTAGAATAAATTATGTTAATCGTATTCGTTGCGTGAACATGAATTGGCGTTAATTGTCGACGTTAACTTAAAGTGATAAGCCACATATATTTATTTATACAAATCAATGAACTAATTGTATACATTTGAATGTAAAATGTGTTAGGAAATTTTGTTGAATGGCTGCGGCGCACGCAGTAGCCGTTTGTTTCTAGTTGCAATACAAAATCAGGTGATGCAAGTCTGTGATGTTTTCAGTGACTAATTCGAGACGTGACATTTGCAATATCATGCGAGTATCGACTGTAGGTGCCACGAAATATCCAAGCCACACTGACTAAACCATATTTAGAAAATAACATGAGAAAAATGTAAATAATGTAATAAAACTTTTTAAAGAGTGTCAAGTATTAGAGAAATAGCAGACAGCATTGCCTTAATCCGTTTGAAATATTGACAAATGTATTATAAATTAATTTGGCCCACGTCTGTCCCTGTAAAACGAGGGTATAGTTAAATATTTGTAATGTTTTATTTTGTACACGCCGGCCCGACGGTCGGCACGTTTTGGATATCGACATTTTATTTAGTGAACAAATCATGTTACCAATCACTGTTATATGCACTTGATCATTATTATTTCCCTTTTAAATGTAAGTTAATTTTTAAGCGCCTCTGAATATGACCGCGTCGCGACGCGTGCGGCTCTGTGAGACACTCGGCGCCACACTCCAACGTGCACAGTTGTTCAATAAATGTTTCATAGTATATTTATTTTTTAACCTCTCTGTCTCACAGAGTCGCGCAGTCGATTCCCCGCGGCGAGCCTTAGGTTACTAGTGAATAGATGTGTATCAATATTGTACAAAAGCACTCGATATGTAGGCACATTGTTATAATAGAGTAATTAATTCCCGAGAGATATAAATGGATGCATAAAAATAATAATTAAAAACATATTTTCATACGTTTTTGCACGTAACCTCGTGATTCGACATTGTGTGGTAAGCGCAGAGTAGTTGTTAAATTATGTTTTGCGACGGGAACGCGACGTTTTTTTTTTGTCGATTCATCTGTCGACATCATTGACAGTTGATAACTAATTATACTCGGGTTATAATTAGCAGTAGCGGATGTTTTGTGATCTAGTAATTGTAAAATTTAATCAGGAATAAATTAACCGTCAAAATTAAAACCTATCGGGACTTAGAAGAGTTCAAAACGGCGCGTTCCCGCGCAAAGCCTAGGCCGCTATTACAATTAGCGTTTTTATATTGTAAGGACAATTCACGACCAATAATTGTAATTTAAATTGTGAAACTCGATGATTTCTTAGTGAAATGATAATAATCGCGACTGAGTGTTTTAACAGTTTGTCTGTGCGGGCTTCCAGTATACTAAACATATTTCATTTCGACGCCCCGATGTTTTCTCTCGAATTTTTTCCAACACCGCGATCACTGTTTTCGTCACCGTTTCACCGAATCCTTCTGTCCAGTGATTTTAGGCGTATATTTTAAGTTTCTTCTCGCACTGTACATAACGTCGTTTTCTGTTTAATGAATTAGGTTTCCTGTTTAGATCTAGTATTTATTATATTTTTTTACTAAATGATTCACTTAACGTTGCGTCACGGATTGTTTTCGTCGAGTTCGTTCGGTTCGGTTCGCCATGTGTGTGTCGGTGTCCAGCGAGGTGTTGGCGGCGAGGTAGACTCGTGTACGCGGTTCCTAGTTAGGGGATGCAACCCAGAGCAATAAATGTGGATGTGAAACAGATATTTTTCCCTTTTTAAAGTGCACGTTTTTTGGACAGCTTTTATTGAATTTTATATAGCTTAGGACGCTGTCGGTTTTTGTATGCGTTACTCCCCGTATCCCCTCGGACTGAGGCTGCCGGTGTCCGCGCGGCGTCGGCAGCTCGCTTCTATTTTCTACGATGTTCATGTGAATCGGACAGTGATAGTGCTACAATAGTACGTACATAGTTTGTATAGATATAATGAGAATATTTTATAGAGAGTAAATAATGTTAGTTGAAGAATTGCCTGATGATTGTGCCCTACGTAGCGCGTGGCGTGTGGCGCGTGGCGCGTGGCGTGTGGCGTGGCGCGGGAGTGGGAGTGTGCAGCGGCGCGGGCGCCGGCGGCTCGCGGCTCGTCCCTGGTTTTGTTTGTTTGTTTTTTAAATTATTTTTTAATGTGTCGGTACGGCCGATGTACAATCTCTTGTAAATGTTATGTATAGACGGGGATATTAATTACGTTAGACGTTAAGTATATTTGTTTGTTTATTTTTAAAGAGAATTGATTGATATCGGTGTACATATGCGACTAGCGTAGGTCCCGCGCGCGGGCGGACTCCTGTAGTAATGCAAAAGCCTTAATACTGTAATATAGAGGAGTTGCGAAGCTTGTACCATATAATTATATCGTATGAACTCTCAACTAGCTGTGTATATTGGGTGTATAGTTATCAATATTAGTTTGTAATTGTTTTTGTTTTTCATTTTTTTCGACTAATGATAGTAATTTATGCCGAATAAAAAAAATAAAAATATATACGTTTATATATATGAAAAGAGAAAATACAAATAGTTTATAAACACTATAAATATAGAAATAGGGATAACAGCACACGAGCATAGCGTATAGTTTTGGTATGTAAACAGTATATAAAGGTGTACATAGAGCGCAGGTATAGTCTAAAAGAATTGATACAATAAAACAAATATTAACTTACGTTATTTGTAATATGTTTGTAGTGTTTGCGATGAGAGCGTGCACGAACACGACGGTACTTGGGTACTTGGGTACTTGGGTACTCGGGTACTACACTACAATAGTGAAAAGTGACTCGTAATGCGTGTAGATGATTTCGCCTGCGGTGCGCGATAGCGACCGCTCGCCAGTCCCTTTTTTATTGTGCATTATTTTCTCCGTAAGTTGCTTTCACTGTCGTTTCTATATTATTTTTTAAATCATATAATTATATTCATAAAGTACGATGAGTCATGGTGAATTATTATCATATTATTATGAATGAAAAGAAATAAGGAATATTATTGTTCTGCTATTATTAAATTTGTAAAGTTAGTTTATTAATAAATGAATAAAAAAATACTTTGTGGTTTCAATTTGTATGTGTTATTTATATTTACCTCTTAACTGTGTTACACACAACATTTCCCTCATTGTGTAATTTCTGAAAATAGTGGCACCAAAGAGCAGTAAATTCCTAAAGGCCCTTCAGTACAATTGTATCAAAAAGATTAGCGTGATAATCGCGCTAAATTAAACATTAAATTACCTTATTAATAAATTTTGTGGAAACGGCGAAAATATATTTTTATTTTATTAAACTTTCTGTCATAATAGAAGTAAGCATTTTCAAAATCGTTGTGAGGGTCGAGTAATTTCAGTAACGCTCCACTAGATACATATACCTATAACAAAGTACTCTGGCGACTACCAGTCAGGCAATTACCTTGCTTTCGTCTTGCCATAATAGAGCGCAGACAACATGCTGCTATAAAAATAGCATAAAATATAATTAATAATCGACGCACGTGGTCGGTTTATTTGGTTTATTTAAACAAGTTTTTTGTATGACAAGAGGTAATTTGTCTTTATAATTACGGCAGTAAATATATGCAATGAAAATTATTTCTTGTTATAATGTAAGATGTAAGCTTTTTAAATACAATTATAAATAAATAACCTGTGAAAAATCATTGTGGATCGGAACATTCCGATATTTATTTCAGCATGATGAAGCCGAAAACAAAAATTGATGTTTAATTACATATCTTACGGAATTAATATAATAAAATAAAAGACGAACAAAATAAGAAAAATAAAAAATTGAATAATTCTTGTTGTCAGAAATAGTGTCAAAATAATCCCGTTTTGAAACGAGAAATCAATACCAATTTACTGGATTGTCATTGGTTGAAACAGTTATCAGCAAAGTCAAACAGCCAATGAATGAGCTAGAAAACATATCATTGACAGGTCTTGTGCAGTGCGAAACAGTCTGATTTTACACTTGCTGTGGTCGTGCCTATCGTGATTTTACCGAAAAATCCTACTTAAATGTGAGTATTTTTGCTACTATTAATTATATTTATTAAGGTTTACCTTAAATTCGTAGCTATATGATAATATAAACTGTTTATATTTGCACATGATACACCGACATGTTATGTAAGACTGTTGTTGCTAATCTTTTGGTAATGGGTATTATCCTTAGAAAATATGGATTATTTATCACAGGATCTTATTGATTTGCTCCCAATACTTATGTAATTTTTACATAGAACAACAAAATCATATAAGGAAAGAATAAGAATGTATTTTAGTTGCCATTTGCTATCTTAATTTACTTATCAATTTTGGAATCTTACTGTCACATTTCCTTGTACGAAGTAAAATATTTTGTTATTGTTAAGTATTTTGATCTGCTAATTCAGAGCATGGATAAAATCTTTGGAAGAAATATTAATAATAATGTTAATTTCTCTCAGTAAACAAATATAATATTCAAATCTAACCTATGAAGTTTTGGGTAAATTAATGTGTCATTCAGCTATTTTTTAGCTTATTAAGTACGAAGGCATTGAATATTATAGGAATAAATTTATTGTTATCTATAGATTACTCACAATTTTTTCCAAAAACACACCTAATATTAGAATTATTAGCTTAATCCCAAGCTGACAAGTAGGTAGTTATAACATAACATATTAATTAATGTATTAATAAGTGTAATGCATTTTTTATACATAATTTGTGATGTACAATAAGACAAAAGTTTTAAGATCTTATCAATTGGCCTTTTACTAAAGTATAAAATATTTAACAAATTGGATAATTATAATGTGTACAGGCAGTTTGCCCAGGTTTTAGAAGTATATATAGTTCATGGGTGTGGCCATAACAAAGATGTCACATTACCATAAAATAGTGCAATAGACCTACAATAGTAGATTAACAAGTAAAAACAAACAACACTTTGATTTTGATTGCATATGCATTCAAATCGATAGATTATAATTAAAATGTAAGGAGGAGCAAATGTAAAGAAGCAATAAAACAATTTATTTATATCACACTGGTACATTATTCTTGTTCATCCATATAGTTTCCACTAAACACAATGGTGAATACCATGTCAGAGCGTCCCACTCAAGCGTACCACATTTTAGATCCAGCCTGTATCATATAAATCATAAAAAAGTGCATTGATATAAACTGCGTGGTGGCCTGTTGGAAAGGGACCAAAAGTATCTGCTATTATGTTTACAGAGATCGCAGGTTCACATCCCAGGGTACACCTCTGGCTCTTTGGACTCACATTTGTATGAAAGTCAGTCATTACACATTATAACAGTAAAGGAAAACATTATTAAGAAACCTGCATATCATAGCAAACTTTATAGTCACACAATACTCATACATGAATCAAATATTTATGGGTTATGCATTTGTTTTAGATCTGAAGCCTGGGCCCTGTTGTTCAGTGCTCTTTTTTTAACAGCATTAATGACTGTTTTATTAACTGTGGTATTTTATTCTACTAGATTTGTTCTTGCTGTCTTGTAGCTTATTCTAAATTTGACAGCCTCCTTGGCGCAGTTGGTTAGACGCCGGCTGTGAAACAAGAGGCCGCGGGTTCGATCCCTGCACCGAAACAAATATTTGATTTTAATATTTGTGTGAACCACAGGTATTTGTTTCTGGGTGTTTGTGAGATCGAAAAGTCTCTCGTAGATCCTGATACCCATGACACAAGACTCGATCTAAGTGTGGGGCTAGGACTATGTATGTGACTGTTCGGTGTATTAAAACATTTTTCTGTGACCAGATGGCTGGAGACAAGGCAGTGTCCACGGCGTCGAAGCCCCAGATGCGCGGCCTCCTGAACGCGGTGATCAAGCGCAACCTGATCGCGGCGCTGTCCCTCGCCGCCGTCGCCGGCTTCACCTTCAAGCAGGTCGTCGGCAATGAGCGCAAGAGGAAGTACGCCGAGTTCTACAGGTCAGTTGAATCATAGAAGCTTCAATTCATATTTAGATTTTCTAGATAAATCCACATTAGTTACATAAAATGAAATAATTGTGTCACATCCCTAGTAAAATCTAGAAATCTAACTTAACAATTATGAATGTAAATCCCCAACATTTTACATTTGGGCGACATTTATTTATTTTTACATGAGCTTAACTCGCCCTAGGCCCCAGGGCGTTGGTAGTATTATACCGTATATTTATGAATACAGTCACAATAAGCTACATTTGTTATCGGCTAATCTACAGATTATGACATTTATTTGTGTGCCCGTCAAACGTATATGAAGAATGATCCAACAATATGAATATGATTTAACAATCGGGTAGATGACTGCCCTTAACCCGCACTGAACCAGCAAGGTAGAATAACCCACCCATCCAATTTTGCGTAATATGGCTTGGTTAAATAAGAGTTAGAAATTGATACTTTTTCCTGATGGCTTTCATAATAAAGTAATTAAAATTACTATGATTTAATTATTGGTATAATTAAGATTACTAAGCATTATCAAAATCGCTGTGAGCGACGATTAATTAGAGATCTACTAGAGCGCGCGCACCACTTACGTCGGGACACTTAACGCCTTTTCCGCCCTGTCCATATTTATGTGAGAGAGTGCAATTAATCGTAACTGATATTTATTATTGGAATCGTATTCTTGACAGTCTTTGACAGCCTCTGGGTGCAGTTGGTTAAACATCGGCTGTGAAACGAGAGGCCACGGGTTCGATCCCCGCACAGAAACAAATATTCATGTGAACCGCAGGTATTTGTTGCGGGTCTGGGTGTTTGTGAACCGAAAAGTCTCGTAGTTTCTGATACCCACGACACTCGATCTTAGTGTGTGGTTAGGAGTATGTATGTGACTGTTGGGTGTATTTATTTATTTATTGTGTTATTTATATTCATTATTTTTTCTAGGAACTACGATGCCGAGAAGGAGTTCGAGGAGATGAGGAAGAAGGGTCTGTTCCAGTCCTGCTAGAGGCGCGCGGTGTAGTGTAGTATTATTGTTTGCTGTGAATACGTTATTTTAATGAACAATTAAATAAAATCAATATTTCGTATGTGATTTTTATTTTTACCATACTAATTCCTCTTCCAATGCCTATAATTTTTAGTTTAGAATGTATTGAATTTACTAACAATATAACGTTCCTTCGTAAGCATATCTAAAAACAGTCCAACTTTATTTATTTTGGTATCATTTGATAGATAAATTTACAAAGAAACCCGGTAAGCCCTTTTTGTGTAAGCTAAAAATTTTAAGAATTACAAGAGGGTAGTTAACAATTTTCTAATCTGAGTAGTATCAAATTATCCTGTCACTCGTTCAGTTTCTTCTGAGCACGCACCCGGTGCGGACGTGGTTTACCAGCTCATAACGCGTTTGTCTTGTGCTATTGCTGGCTCATCAGGAACTTCGAGACTAGCGTTGATTGGAATTTCGCTAAATTATCGGTAAGTACTTTCACATTTTTGATAGTGTTAGGGCGATAGAAATAATGGTCAGAAGATTACAAATTGTTCTCGTTTCTCTGGGATTTATATTTTTCATTTAATCTTTGAAAGGAAGGTAGAGAGGTCTTTGCTCGGCATTGGGACAGCGCAGGCTGATGTATGTATGTGAATCTTTATACTGTTCACGCCAGTTTTTATTCATGCTTCTCATGACGCTGTGGCCATCGCTCACTTTGGTTAGAATTTTAATGTAGGCATGTAGGTACACAAATAAAACGAAGAATATATTTTCCAATAATTTAATCGGGACATCAAGTAGGTACGTAACTTTCCAGAATACATAAATAATTTAACAATTCAACTGATTACATCGTCCTCACTCCCTCACACTTGACGCTTAATTTTCAAATATTTCGCTACTTACTGTTTGATTCACGCGGACGGAGCGATGCTTTGTCGAGCGATGTTATAGCTTCCATATATCTACACTATTTGTCTATAAAGACGCCACATGATTTTGCAGATTCAATTATAAAATATATCGTGTTAGCCAAGTTCCTATGAGATTTTAACAATCTTATTTTTTACACAATAATTACCCGCGATAAGTAAAAGAGGAATATTAACAATTTATTCTGTGTTTTTTAACTGTCACAATGAGTTGTATATTTTTAGTCACTTATTTGGTTTTCTCAATGAGTCTCAATATATTCAGACAAAGCGTCGCTCCACCTCCGTGGTACATAATATAATAACTTTACATCTAACATACAGAATATCGGATAAGACAGGTACCAGCCTGTTTCCACTAAGTGTTCATTACGCTAAATTATAAATAAATTAACCATTTCCAACACCACGGGAAGCGCTTTTCAAACGACGCATTTCGCTCAGCGATTTGAGGGTAGGCAGAAGTGTTACTGTCGCCGATCAATTTGCCGAATTAATTTCCGCCTCAACATCATGCGAAATAATATCACGAAGTTCATTTTACATAATATGCTACCCTTCTTGCACGTTGTAGGTAGTAAGACATTTCGAGATTATATGCGACCAAATCAATGCCTGTATTTTATAAAATATCAAATCACTTAAACTGTAATGAGTGTGAAAAACGTTAGGAAATTAATATTGTACGGAGTCAGGCTATAATCATATTTTTTGGGTTTAAAAGTCCTTGCATATTATTTTGAATGTTGTGTAGGTATATATGTAGATCTGTCGATTTGAAAAGCGCCTCCCGTAAAGTACAAAGCGAATGGACCGCTATTTTTACTGTTAAGAAGAAAAATGCTATATTTATTGCTTAAAAACAGACGTCCATTCCACTCTGCACACAAACAAAGCGGTACAGTGCAAGTTAAGCGACGAATATCTTATAGCTGCGCAGTTGTCATGTCGAGGGTAGATTTGAGCAAGATTTCTTAAATAAAGCAATAAATCGCAAGATGTAAGTGTTAATTCCGTACCGTTTGTTTTGAAATATTTACTCTTTTCTGATAATTTTTGATGACCTATAAAATCGGATATTCAAGAACATATTTTTAAATATTTCACTTGTTATATCATTGGTTATATCAAACCATTTTTGCCTAGATAAATTAAGGTTCTTAGGATATAGGTATGTAGGATTTTAACACTCTATTTTGACTAAAATTGCTAGCCCGGCAACACATTTTAACAAAATACCTGCGTAGGACGATAATGGCTAGTACCGAATGCAGATAAAACTGTGGTTTATGGTATAACTCCAGAATCTAACAGAAAAGTCATAGATATAGTGACTAGTGAGACGGCATAATCATATAAGTATTCTCGAAATATAATCTCTCATACTAAGTTTTATAATTGACTATAAAAACAGATATCAATTTGATATTACATACGTACGGGGTATGTAATATCAGAATTGCACAGTTTTGAATATGTTATGTATTAGCTGGAACTTATTAGAGTGTAAATATCCGATCAAACCACAACACAGCAACTGCGCAACAAATTTGCACCAGGCAAATACTCTTTAAACTTGCACGATCAACGACGAAGCTTAAAATTATACGTTAATACAAACGATGGAAGCAAAGTTACACGAAAACAATAAGAAGACATTAGAATCAGTTCACTCTTATACGTTAGAATAGATTGGGACCAATAGTCGGTAATATTTTGAGTACTCCGGGTTAGATCTCTTACAAACGGCGCGAATTATATGCGAGTTTACGCGCACATATTCATAAGAAGTTTGGTGAGGTACAAGGCCAATATATCTGGATCGCTTGCGCGATTCGATCGATTGCGATTCGCGACATTTGGACAAGTTCTTAGGAGTGAGCGTCCAATGTTTCTAGACCTAATGTTGAATGGTTTTAATGAGAAAATCTAGTGTCAACATTTTTAGCTTTTTGATAGATTATTTGTTTTTTAAAGTACGACACATCTCTGGTCATTAGTACTCTAATATATCATAAATTGTTGGCAATAAGATAGTTTTTTACAGAATAATATATATAGTTCTGTATGCCCAATTTAAAATAAAAAATGACACTAAAAATGGCCAAAAATCTTGACACTATACAATCTTACTACATTACTTTACAATTATCAGACTATTGATCCCAGATAAAGATAAGATTACAGCTAGATTACATTAAATTGCTTTGGTCGAAAGCTTTCGCAGCTTCTGAATGTTGGCATTTGAAAATAAATTAACTTTGTGCATCAGGTATCTATTGTGCTACATAACTATACTATGATTACATTGCTTGGAAGTCGCACGCAGAGGGCAATTAAAGGGGAAAAAATATCGTGAATTCATCTTGTAAAGAGTGCATATTACATAACAGCCTCCGTGGCACAGTTGATTAGATGCCGGCTGTGAAACAAGAGGTCGGGGTTTGATTCCTGCACCGAGACAAATACGAGTATTTATGTGAACCACAGGTATTTTTGTTTCGACTCTGGGTGTTTGTGAGACCGAAAAGTCTCTTGTAGTTCTTGATACCAATGATACAAGACTCAATCTTAGTGTGGGGTCACGACTATATATGTGACTATTGAGAGTATTTATTTATTATTACTATCAGGGATACATTTTTGATCAACTATTAGGTTCAATTTTAGTGTTAGAAGAATTTTTATTCTATACATGATCACTTTGCAAGATGCTTTCACGTCAATATAAAAAGATGTATAATAATTTTCCCTTACTTTAAAATGAACGAAATATTTTATGGTCACAACGTCTTTTATTATTGTATTTATTTTTAACTTTACAATTTATCATTTGGCAATCAAGTTAAAATGAATAAGAGGACAGAAAAAGTTAATGTCGAATAATTAAAATTAAAACTATGTTATATTTATTTTTTGTACAAACTTGTCTTTTGAAATGATTAAAACGAAACCGTTAGTTATGAATATATGAAATATTATTATAAATACCATTCTCCATCTTGATTCACCAACCATAGATACATAAAAGCAAGAATTTTAATGATAACTTATTAAAATTCAATTTAATTTTACTATTAGCTTTGTGCTAGTAGCGTAGGACAGTAACTAGCGCTAGTTACTTGCCTCGCGTGGAGGCGTAGTTAGAAAGGAAAATTGTAGATTTTCAGAATTGCATGGCTAGTAAGCAATGGGACAAAGAAGAGAAAAAAAAAATAACAACCGCCATTTTTGTTTAGATCCATGCTGAATACTCTAAGTATCTAAAATGAGTTATGGGACTATTATACTAATCTTTTATTTCTACCTGTATTCTAACATTTGGAATAGTCTTAATATATTTTAATCGTTAAATTAACGACGTAGACATACCCCAGAGTGACTATATTTGCTGTAGTGTTTAAAGTATTTCTAAATAATGTATCGTGTAATTTTTGTCTAGAAGTTGCGAATACGCTGCGATTAGACTCGCATTTTGGGCTGCTATATCTAATAATGCTTTGTCTTTGTGTGTGCGCCTTAGAGTGTGCGCATACTGTTCGCGCGTAATTCGCTTCTTTTAAACAAAGTCTTATACGTACGATGGGAAATGATAGGAAATAGATTCCTTTGTTTATTTACCATTAAATTGCAATTCCAAAATCAGTTCTTTTGGCTAATTGTGGGCTAGCGTCGCCAGCACGAAACAAAAATGGCGGGAATGAGGTAACATTCAAATACTTACCCTTACATACCTATTCACCACAAAATTATTACTAACACCAACATTAGGGATAGAGAATTCACTAAATACAATTTGTTTATCATTAATAATGTAATTAATAAGCGTAATAGATCAAAAAACATTAATGTTTTTTTTCATGTTTCCATATTTTTATATTTATCCGTTTTTTATTCGCTTCATTCGGCGGGCGGTATAAGCCACTGTGAAATTGCTTCATTTTCAATTATTTTCCGCTCGAGTTAGTAGCGCCAATGCTCATGTTAAGTACATATTATTTATATACTTGGGTAAATATTTTATAAGTAAACTTCACATAATCAATTTAAAATTTAATGTGTATTTTGCAGGATTAGGTTTATGTTAAACAAAATAATATAAGTCGGTGATTTTTTTGTTGACCAGAAGGGAAACTAATTCAAAAGGGAACCTTCCTTTTTGATTATGCATCTTTTCAAGATAGAATTCTTGAAATGACGTCATAACTTGACAGACATAGACTTTGGCTTTGATGTGAGAAATATTATGTTCTAAATCGATTATGATGAAGTTTTACCTAAATTATGCTATTTACGTTACATTTTGGATATTATTAATACGGTAGAAGAAAAAATAGCACAAATTATGTTGTCTTAAATACTTTGCATGGTTTTAAACACCAAATGAATTATTTTCACCCATACGATTCAAATATTTAGGAAATTGCCCAAAAACCCATAAGTTAAATTTGGTTATACGACTTGTAAACGTTTAAAAATAATCAACTTTCTTCTTAAACCACACTTTAAGGAAGCATTGGCGCCTCTCGATAATCACGTAATTGTTCCACGGTGGAGTCTGCTATGACTCCTGTCCCTTGACATCGAACGTGTTCCCCTGCAGGGCGGAGTCCCCGTAGGGCTGGTCGTCGTGGTCTGCTTGTTGTCCTGCTAGTACCGCCTCTGGGATCGGACCTACTAATCTGACACATACTATCTCTTTGCAGTTTTCTAAGGCCAGCGCGAGGACTGAACCTCCTAGAAGTATTTCGCACGATGTTATCCGCTCTGGTGGTGTGTATACTGCTATTAATTTACCTGTGGGAGGAATTGCATGGGTTATTTTGAGTGTAATGGTAAGGTAATATGAGGTATGAAACGTTAAACTTATTTGGATAAGTTTTTATGGTTTATTTGTGTTCGTGGTTTTATTTAATAATATTAATTACGAATTAGCAATTTTTTCCTATAGTAGACTAACAAATCTTGTTATATTGGACAAATTATTTTACGTTATTTCTATTTTAATTCTGTGATATAGGAAAGAATTTTACTAAGAATATAATCTTCATCATCAGATTTAGTCATTTTTTGATCTACCACCCGGTTTGGAAAGCGGTTTTCACTAAAGAAGAACAGGCAAAAAACTCGCTTTTATTTAAAAACCAATTTACAATATAGTTATTTTTACAAAATTGGTTTAAATACAGTAACGTTAATGAACTTTAAATATTTGCTTTTGAAAATGAACTAATTGGAGACTGCATTTGCAACTCTTGTGTCGCAGGATCAACAGTGGCACGCAATGTAAAGACATCGAGCATTGAACTTCGGCGAGTCTCCGGGAATGTCTAACTTGTCTTTAACCCGCAACGAAATTAATCAGAAAGTTAAATGAATAGGAGGAGTTGGAAATAAATAATGTCCACTTCCCTCCGTGCAATGCGGGTGACAAAACATTGAACTAAAGAGGTAAATAACCTCGCAAAAAGACTTTTACAGCCGGAGAGGTCAGCTGTAAAGATAACATTTAATTTGGGTGTATAATATGAAGTATTATACTAGATGGCAGTAACGATGGTGGGTTATGTGGCAGGTTGGTACCGGTGTGCAGGTCCCAGAGGCGCAGGCTGGCGTCGGCGGCGGCGCGGTCGGCGGACAGCAGCACGGCGCCGGCGCGCGCCAGGCGCAGCTGCGACGCCGCCGACACGTGCCCGCACAGCGACACGCGACAGTTGCCTGCGCACGCGGCCCAGTTATACACCACCACCGACCAGGACATGTACATACTACTAGACACCTTATTTATAACTCTTTAAACTTATTTTACTTATCGAAACAGCCGACACTTGCCTGTACGACTAGCCGGCTCAGTATGTAGATACAACTGTACCTTATTCATACTCTTAGCACCCACGTGCCAGCTCAGTATACACTACTAGACACTTTATTCATACTCTTTAAACCCATTTTACTTATACAATGTTATTTTCGTCGCTTGTTTTAAAATTCGTTCGAATTGATGCTATGCTTAAAAATGTTTCAAAAATGCTCATCTTTAAACATCGGCGTGGCAACACTAAAAGCCAAAAATAGGGTTTAAAACATCTATAAATGAGGCCTATGTTACTAAAGTTGTAATATAACTTCATACATTTATAGATATTTACATATAACCATTAATTTAACCCACATGTTTCCCACCACACAAAGTAAATTTTGTACAAAACTACTAGTGGTAGATCTCTTATATGTGAGGCCACCTGGGTAGGTACCACAGCAATATCTATTACTCTCCCGCCAAACACAAATATAAATGCAATATTGTGTTCCAGTTTAAAGGACATGGCGAACGCCACGGTATCTACACTACACTACACTACACAGTCGGTACTCGGTAGTACAGTCACCTGTGACGAGGTCCCACACGAGTATCCTGGTGTCCGCGAGGCCGGACACGACGCAGCCGTCGTCGGAGCTGATGGCGAGCGCCACGGTGTCGCAGCCCGGCTTCCACTTCTTGAACAGCGTGCCGGACTGCAGGTCGTACACCACGATGAAGTTCGGACTCGGCTCGTCCAGCTCCCGGGACACTACGCACACGTACGATCCTGGACAGAAGGAAAATAAAAGGTAAAGTAATCGGAAAGACCAGACAAATTACTTTGACAGGCTTGCAACTGCAAATAAATAGGACCTCTGTCATTAGGTAGCGCAAATACTGGGGGAGCTCTAATACTGCACATCCCAACCCGTTTGCTCATGGTGTGGGCAAGGGCAAATCTTTTATGACGCTGGAAGGTGTAATCTTGAAAACTGTCTTGCTGGTGAGTAACACGATCTCAACACAGCACAGCTACATAAACAGCAGACAGCCCGTTGTGTCTAAGCTAATCTGTATATTTCAAGGAACATTCAGTTTGTGAACGAAATAAAGAAAAACAAATATTAGGCTACTCTATATCTTCTTGCTATAAGCAAACAAAAGAACGGAATAAAGGTCTTGCCTTCATAAGTGATGGCGGCTTTGGAGGTGATGAAGTCGTGGTGCGGTATCCGCAGGTCGTACAGCAGCTTGCGTGACGTCAGCGACCACACCAGCAGTGGGAATGGCTTCTGCGTCTCGTCCCCGCACACCAGTATCCTGGGAGAAACCGGTAAGTAACGTTATACAGGGTGATACTGACACATAGTACTTAATTTAAGCCATATGTTTCTCGTTACCCCAGGTGACATTGTACATAATTTAAAAAAAATATGAGAAGATTTTTTTGACAAAAATTGTGATTTTAGTTTTCACGATGTTTGGGTATCCCATATAGATACGAGTATTTTACGTCTTAGCTGAGCTTCAATTCGGTTCGGGAACTTACCGAAGCCGTGAAGACTCGTTATCTATTGGGATTGATCAAAAGCTTTGAAACCTAAAATCGCGATTTTTGACAAAACTACCACAGTTTTTGTTCAAACTTTGTACAATGTTACCTGGGGTGGTTAGGAACATGTGGTTTAAATTAAATACTATATGTAAATATCACCCTGTATAAACTATATTAAAATATTTACAATAAAGAGATAAATAAATAAAATAAGATTATTGGAAGGAACCCACGGTTGCCAAACTGTTTCAATCTAACGACACTGCAGATACAAATTAACTTTTGTTTCAGGCAGTGCCGCCATAGTAAAACAATATATTGTATCTGATGAAGGGAAGACAGACTTACCTTCCATCACCAGACACGAGTAGTGAGTTGAGGAACCTGTCTTCGCCCGCTTTGAATGTTGTCACGCAGTCACCTGAAATGCATTAAGGTAGAATCCAAGTTTTTAAAATTATTTACGCTATTAGGATATTTTACGATAAATCTAAGGTCGGATTCGATTCATTAAGCAAATGGCACAAGTTGACAAAATTATGACAACCTCCGTGGCGGTTAGACGCTGGCTGTGAAACGTGATTTTGCGGGTTCGATCCCCACACCGAGACAAATATTTATGTGATTTACAAGTATTTTTTTGGGTCTGGGTGTTTGCGAAACTAAAAAGTCTCTCTTAGTTTCTGATACATAGGCCTAAGATCGAGTCTTGCGTCATGTAAGTGATCGTTGTATGTATTTATTTCTTTAAACTTTATATATTATATTTAACAGGTTGTCAAAACGTACCATACCATCAAATGTTTGTTTATATATATCTTGGTGAATATTAATACCATTTCCACTACCTTCTCATCCTTAATTCATCAAACAAACCTATTACAGGTTATTACACTCCACATGTACACTACTCACCGGTCTCGATATTCATGAGGTTGACGTACATCCGGTTCCGTGACAGCGCGACCAGATGCTTGGAGTCGTGCAGGCCGTAGTACGGCATCTTCTGGTTCATCACGCCCTTCAGAGCCACTAGGAACGTGCCCTGTAAGTATATGTTGCTTTTTATCTGTATCTGTATCAGCCCATATACGTTCCAATGTTGGGCAAGAACCTCCTCTACAATCGAGAGTACGATTGAGAGTGGTTAGGCCATTGGTGTTGAAATAAATAGCAATAACAATCACATAAAGCAAGTAAAGTCGATAATAACGTTTCACAAGAAATATAAATATGCTAAATTTTGCGATTTGCGAGTGTGATTCACAAAGCCGATCGGCCAATATTATACGATCATGTGTAATCTATGAAGGGTGTAATGGAATGAGTTTTTTTTAATAATAAATTTTAAGATATAACAGATGGAACTGAACACTCAATGTAGTGTTGTTCTGCTGTCTTGGAAGCTATAATAATTTACCTGATCCAAGTTGTAGACCCTGAGTTCCCTCCTACACAGCACCACGCATTTGTATTCATCAATCGGTACCAGGTTGATCGGATGCGTCACGCCAACTATCTTTCTAACCAGTTCACACCTGGAAATTACATAAATTTATGTTATTTTTAGTACATTGGCATATATGCAACGGTGATGGGATATGATAGGGAATAGTTTTAATTTATCAATCGTTTTAGGCATTCTTTTAAATGTTAGTTAATTTCTGAATTGATTTACGGAGCAATTTTATTAAACAGGTGGCCAAAAGTTTTTCAAATACCTATCTACATTGTATTCTATCTACATTATTTACTACTTGAGACAAACGCACAACAAAATTGAAAAGATCTAAATAAAATTCACTCACGTAGTGACATCCCAAACGCAGATCTCTTCACGTTCAGTCGATACAGTTGCCACAAACTTGCCCCTACTATCGAACCTCACGATCAAATCGAACGACTTAGTATCGAAACCATCCATAGACGCCTCCTTCTTTTTCCCCTCAATCTTCCAATAATCCTCATTAACTGGATAGAACGTGGGCACTGGCGGATCGCAGGCCTCCTTCCACCAATCCTTAACAAGTTGCGTCTTAATTTCCAATCCATCGCGCTGTCTCTTCTCTATGGTCTGACGTAGCAGTCCGTAGAACTGTCTATGGTCGTAGTCTAACGCGTATGAGTGCGTTTCAAACAATTCTTTGAGTATTTCAATGTGTTCTGGTAGCGGTTCGATATGGACCAGGGCGATATCTTCGAGGAAGTGGCAGCAGTCGGTGGCTGCGAGTTTGTCGTGGACCCAGTCGAGTTGCGTGAAGTAGGGTTGGGAGGCGAAGACTTCGGGCTGATCTTTGTACAGATGGTAGTGCTGGTATGGCAACTCGTCTAGTTTGCGGGTGTTGTAGCTGTGGAATATAGTGTGAAAAAGGTTGAATCTCAACATTTTGTGACATACTTCTAAATATGTTTTAAGCCACCAAAACTAAGCTAGAAACTCTATTGATAATTAAAGGTTTTTTTTCCTAATAGAGGCTGATGTCTTTTGGAGGAGATGAACGTTTAGCAGTGAGTGCTATGGAGCTGGAAATGACGACAGCGAGATGATGATTCTGGGATAATCTAGGCCTACTCTGCTAATAGTAAGTAAAAAAGTTTACTTTACCATTCATCCGAAAACTTGTTCTCCTGTGACACGAGACGGCCAGCCATCTTCGGGTCGTTTTCTGCGTACCACACTCCCTGTAAGTTACGATAATAAATTATAATTATTAAATATCCTAATGTTTGCTTTGGTGGGGTTACATTTGCATACATAGTATGTTCTGTATGATAAGGTGACCTATGGTTTTTCTCTTGAGGTAAATTGTGTTAGTATTGTTAAAATAACCTCGTGTAGTGTAGTGTATGTAGTGCTCACCTCGTAGTACTCTCGCAGCGTGTTCCTGACGTCTCGCTCGCAGTCGGCGAGGTACCTGTCCCGCGCGGCGCCGGCCAGGGCGGCGTCCCTCCAGCGTGCCAGGAGCCTAGTGTAGTGTAGTGTAGTGTATGTAGTGCTCACCTCGTAGTACTCTCGCAGCGTGTTCCTGACGTCTCGCTCGCAGTCGGCGAGGTACCTGTCCCGCGCGGCGCCGGCCAGGGCGGCGTCCCTCCAGCGTGCCAGGAGCCTAGTGTAGTGTAGTGTAGTGTATGTAGTGCTCACCTCGTAGTACTCTCGCAGCGTGTTCCTGACGTCTCGCTCGCAGTCGGCGAGGTACCTGTCCCGCGCGGCGCCGGCCAGGGCGGCGTCCCTCCAGCGTGCCAGGAGCCTAGTGTAGTGTAGTGTAGTGTATGTAGTGCTCACCTCGTAGTACTCTCGCAGCGTGTTCCTGACGTCTCGCTCGCAGTCGGCGAGGTACCTGTCCCGCGCGGCGCCGGCCAGGGCGGCGTCCCTCCAGCGTGCCAGGAGCCTAGTGTAGTGTAGTGTAGTGTATGTAGTGCTCACCTCGTAGTACTCTCGCAGCGTGTTCCTGACGTCTCGCTCGCAGTCGGCGAGGTACCTGTCCCGCGCGGCGCCGGCCAGGGCGGCGTCCCTCCAGCGTGCCAGGAGCCTAGTGTAGTGTAGTGTAGTGTATGTAGTGCTCACCTCGTAGTACTCTCGCAGCGTGTTCCTGACGTCTCGCTCGCAGTCGGCGAGGTACCTGTCCCGCGCGGCGCCGGCCAGGGCGGCGTCCCTCCAGCGTGCCAGGAGCCTAGTGTAGTGTAGTGTAGTGTATGTAGTGCTCACCTCGTAGTACTCTCGCAGCGTGTTCCTGACGTCTCGCTCGCAGTCGGCGAGGTACCTGTCCCGCGCGGCGCCGGCCAGGGCGGCGTCCCTCCAGCGTGCCAGGAGCCTAGTGTAGTGTAGTGTAGTGTATGTAGTGCTCACCTCGTAGTACTCTCGCAGCGTGTTCCTGACGTCTCGCTCGCAGTCGGCGAGGTACCTGTCCCGCGCGGCGCCGGCCAGGGCGGCGTCCCTCCAGCGTGCCAGGAGCCTAGTGTAGTGTAGTGTAGTGTATGTAGTGCTCACCTCGTAGTACTCTCGCAGCGTGTTCCTGACGTCTCGCTCGCAGTCGGCGAGGTACCTGTCCCGCGCGGCGCCGGCCAGGGCGGCGTCCCTCCAGCGTGCCAGGAGCCTAGTGTAGTGTAGTGTAGTGTATGTAGTGCTCACCTCGTAGTACTCTCGCAGCGTGTTCCTGACGTCTCGCTCGCAGTCGGCGAGGTACCTGTCCCGCGCGGCGCCGGCCAGGGCGGCGTCCCTCCAGCGTGCCAGGAGCCTAGTGTAGTGTAGTGTAGTGTATGTAGTGCTCACCTCGTAGTACTCTCGCAGCGTGTTCCTGACGTCTCGCTCGCAGTCGGCGAGGTACCTGTCCCGCGCGGCGCCGGCCAGGGCGGCGTCCCTCCAGCGTGCCAGGAGCCTAGTGTAGTGTAGTGTAGTGTATGTAGTGCTCACCTCGTAGTACTCTCGCAGCGTGTTCCTGACGTCTCGCTCGCAGTCGGCGAGGTACCTGTCCCGCGCGGCGCCGGCCAGGGCGGCGTCCCTCCAGCGTGCCAGGAGCCTAGTGTAGTGTAGTGTAGTGTATGTAGTGCTCACCTCGTAGTACTCTCGCAGCGTGTTCCTGACGTCTCGCTCGCAGTCGGCGAGGTACCTGTCCCGCGCGGCGCCGGCCAGGGCGGCGTCCCTCCAGCGTGCCAGGAGCCTAGTGTAGTGTAGTGTAGTGTATGTAGTGCTCACCTCGTAGTACTCTCGCAGCGTGTTCCTGACGTCTCGCTCGCAGTCGGCGAGGTACCTGTCCCGCGCGGCGCCGGCCAGGGCGGCGTCCCTCCAGCGTGCCAGGAGCCTAGTGTAGTGTAGTGTAGTGTATGTAGTGCTCACCTCGTAGTACTCTCGCAGCGTGTTCCTGACGTCTCGCTCGCAGTCGGCGAGGTACCTGTCCCGCGCGGCGCCGGCCAGGGCGGCGTCCCTCCAGCGTGCCAGGAGCCTAGTGTAGTGTAGTGTAGTGTATGTAGTGCTCACCTCGTAGTACTCTCGCAGCGTGTTCCTGACGTCTCGCTCGCAGTCGGCGAGGTACCTGTCCCGCGCGGCGCCGGCCAGGGCGGCGTCCCTCCAGCGCGCGGCGCCGCGGGCGTCCCAGCGCAGCCAGGGCGCCAGCAGCGCCGCCACCACCGGCCAGAACAGCGATGCCGGCGCCCACGGCACTGCACATTCATTTAGACATGATTATGATATATTTATATTGCATAAATTGTTTATATTTAGAATACAATTGAGAATAAAATGGTCCTTCGAGCCAAATAAATTTCAAGTTTGGTTTAATTTCACCTTGAAAAACATTAATAAAAATTATATGCTGTTATAAAATAGGCATAATAGGGTATTTCACTCTATAATTTACCCAGACTTAAACGAAGATAAATATATTTATTTGTTATAGGAAACACGCAATGTGTAGCGTACAAAACATCACGACAAAAGCTCATTGACCTTAGTTCAGACAATAGCTGATACACGTACGGAATATGTACGAGAATATGAATTCCAAAACCCAAATTAAGTTAATAAAAGCAGAGTGCATTTCCGTACCAATGTTTTTTTTTTATTTTCTTTTAGATAAATTACACAATGTTATAAAATCACAATAAACTAATATTTTTTTAGCTCATTTAAAAATATCACAGCAAAACTCACAGTAAGTCTCCTCGCTCCTGAACAGCTCATCATGCGCCAGTATATCCAGTATCTCCGTGTCGTCCAGCCCTCGCCGCGCCGCCGTGAGCAGCGCCAGGCAGGTCTTCACCTTCTCCGCGCCCAGCGCCGCCTCCGTCGTGATCAGGATCTGGGTCAGCTGGCTCTCCAGGTCCTCGCAGATCACCAGTTCTGGTGCTGTCTCCGGTTCCGATTGTTCCGTGAACGTTTCCGCTGATAGCGAGATTTGCCAGGCTAGGATCTGTAATGGATAGTGATTGATGAGATTTTTGATCGATGGTGTATTTTTGGCCCTGTGTAATTTTGGCTTTTTATATTAAATGGACCAAACGAGTATACCTACTGTTTTTTATTTTTAATGCAATGTATGGCGAGACAAGCATGGCGTTCGCTTGATGGTAAGTGATACGACCGCTCATAAACAGTAGCAAAACCAAACAACACCTTGAATTACAAAGCAATGCTTGGCATTCCATTGCGTTCGCCATTCTGAGACGTAACATGTTAAGTCTAAATGTGTTCAGTAGTTACTCTAGCTACAATGCCCTTCAATCCGAAACACAACAGTGCATTTACAGTGCTGTTTGGTACCTATCCAGGCGGGTCACCTGATGGTAAGTGATTAATTACCGTTGCCCATAATAACGTGCAACACCATAGGGCACAGAGATGCGCTGCTGATCTTTAAGGTTCGAATACGCTCTTTTTTAAGGTCTTCGTGTCCCATTTTTCCACCAAAACAAACTTAGCAGAAAACCAACCTTAGCATAAAGCGGCAAGGTGCACTTCTGCACGGCCCTGACGGCGGCCTCGGGGGGGCAGGCGGCGCCGGTCTTGCTGTAGGTGGCGGCGCACGCGGTGAGCACGGCGCGGGCCTCCTCGGCGCCCACGGGCGGCGCGCGGAGCACCCGCGGACCCTCCTCCGACGATAGCACCGCCATTATCGCGGAGCTGGATGGCTCGTCTGTTTCTGTGGAATTGGTGTCGAAGTTTTAGTATAAGGTTTATTGGATATTTTAATCAGCTAATGAAGTAGTAGTGAAACGTTAATTTTAAAGATATTTATTTAAAATTTTGATCAGCTGATTAAGCGTTACATTGAGATTATGAAATAAAAATCTTTATCATAAAATGTCTAATTTATGTTTTCAAGATTTTAATCAATTTATACTTGTAGTTATTACTATCATTAGTTTTTATTATGGTTTTACTCCTTACCCGGTCTTTTTAAGTTAAGCAATGGTTTTTCTGTGGCTTTGCAATGAAAAGTGTTGAATATACAGTCAATGTTGTCAATATAAAACGTTTTGTTCAATGAAACATTGAAACATGACTTTTCAGGCAGGCTGTTTTATTCTTTAAATTTAAAAAGTCTGTGGCATAACACTTACTAGACCAGAGTAGTGTATTAAGGTAAAAGCACCAATGCCCGACACTGAACCAATAGATGACACTTTCGAAAAAATATTTTCTAATAAGAAAACTGAAGTGCGTGGTGGCCTGTTGGTAAATGGACCGGATGCGGCTGCCACTGTTCACGGTGGTCGCGGGTTCAAATCCCAGGGCATACCTCTGACTTTTCGGAGTCATGTGTGTATTGATAGTCAATCACCACGCACTAAAACGGTGAAGGAAAACATCGTGAGGAAACCTGCATACCATAGCGATTCATAAGAATTTCTACGGTATGTAAGTCCGCCAACCCGCACTAGGCCAGCGTGGTGGACTATATGGCCTAACCACTCTCAATCGTACTCTCGATTGTAGAGTAGGCCCGTGCCCTGCAGTGGGACGCGTATATGGGCTGATACAGAATAAGAAAACTAAATATTTTAATGACATTGCTCCTAATTTTAAAGCCACCTCGTACCATTTATGATACATGCCCAAAAGCTTGTTTGCACTGTCAGAAGTAAATTTCATTTTTTTTGTTAATTGACCACAAACAGTGTGATATCGCGCCATTATGCGCGTAATTCTTAGCGTTTTTCTTAAGGAACTGATTTTCAAACGGTATGGTTTTGTCTTATATTATATGACTTTTAGCTATATCGGGTTTCGATATTATATGGATATTACATTATTGATTTATTTGAACCATTTCCTTGTTATTTTGGCTTGTTTTTGTATAAATTTTTAGTGGTGTCTACTATTAGTTCCAGAAATTGATCAAAATCTAAAAGATGACATGTGTGAACTTGGTAGTTTATTTTATTTATTTATTTAACTTTATTGTACACCAGAAAAAAGATATATACAGAAATTAAAACAATATTTATAACAAGTACAATAGGCGGCCTTATTGCATTGCTTATTGCATTAGGCAATCTCTTCCAGGCAACCTTTGGATGGAGATAAGAGACAGGAGAGAGAAAGGGCAGTATAGCAATGTAAGGGATGTATAGTGAAAAATATTATATCTACAAATAGACATTTTAAAACACAAAATAAAAGTAAAACATATATATAAATACATACAACATACATACATATATATGTATATACATATACAAAATAGACATAAAATATAATAAATATATGCATAGTAAATAAATATAAAAAAATGCTAATAGTAAAAGCACAACAATGTGTAAGTTAAGTGAAAAAGATAGTGTTCCTTGACTAGTGATTTAAATGATGGCAATTTGCGAGCCTGTTTCACGACATCTGGAAGTCAGTTCCACAATCAAACAGCGAGTATGGGGAATGATTTATCCATAAATGTCGTGGTGTGTACAGGAATTCTCAGTTTCAGGTTCTCCGATGACCTCAGGGATCTTTCATGGGAATCATGAAGAAATATAAAACGGTCTTTAAGATAAGAAGGGGCGAGAGGGTTAAATAATATATTATATAAAAGTGAAAGAGTGTGAGCATTTCGACAAAGCCGTATGGGTAACCTAACTTGAGCTTAAGACGAAACTCAGAAAGATTGTCATATTTGCGTAAATCAAATATGAATCTTATGCAAACATTTTGAGATGCTCAATTTTATTTATTTATTTTATTTATGTTGTGAACACAACATTCATTTCTGAGTTTCGTTTGTTGTACACTAGGCTAATTAAAAGAAGACAGTGTCAACTATTAGAGTCTACTAGATGTCCACTACTAGTATACATTAATTTCAGATTACGGTTTGAACAATTAAAAATGATGAGATGAATTAAAATCAACTAAGAATGATGAGATGGGAAAAAGAAAATCAATAAGAAAGATATATAATAAATTTATATAAAGGTGAAGAAAATTATCATGAAGAAAATAAGACCACACCTGATAATAATGTAATTTTTAAGTCCTTGAAAGAAAGAAGAAGATATTATATATATTTTGTTACTTAATTAATTCTAAAGCACAATTTGTGCTCGGTTTGATTTTAAATTATATTTTTTTGATAACACATAATATTAAAATGATGTTATAGTCATGTCTATTATTAGTGCCAATTGATGTCTATTATTGGGGCATCTGATTTTTTATACATGTCATCTATTAGTGACTACGGCAATCCTAAGAAAATATATTTTTTTATATAAAATAAAGCAATCTTAATTTTATTATTATGAAATAGTTAAATTCTAAATGTTGCTCTAACAGTAAAAGAAAATGTAACTTTAATTTTATGAAAAACATTTTTGAATTTTGAGAATTAAGTTGGATTCATCTTTAAATTGTCTACTATTGGTGCTTTTACCTTATAATATATTCTAACCCGTTTGAATCGTACTCTTGATTACACTGGTCTGCAACGAAATCCTCCTTTAAATAAAAATATGATAAATATAAAGAGCTTAACATACTGAATCTGAATCTGCTTCCTATTGTTTGCTATCACGTATATCTTTTTTTAAAAAAAAATCTTAAATATCTCGAAATTCTGTATTTTTTGTGAGTCATCTTTGCACTAACACTAATTTATTCAGTCTGTATCATAATTTTCCACACAAAAACGACTTAGGTTGATAGAAAGAGAGAGAACGATATCGACTGATGGTATTTTGACACTAATGCATACGCTTGCGCAGTTCTCGCTGTGACTCCGTGGCGCTCAGTTCGATTTAAAGTTGTAAAGTGATTGTTACTGATTTTAACCTAATATTTCGGTAGGTTTTATATTATATTGATACATGTAACGAAAATTTATGTGTAATTTCAATTACAGAGCAAAATAGAATCACGTGAATAGAATATTATCTTAATTTTATAGAAAATTTAATTTTATTGTAGGTACAAAATGCCAAGGATTTGCAAAAACTCTCCTGACGTGTTTTGCTACATTTGTGGTGAATTTACCATAAAATCTCAACGGAACACATTGACTAGTCTGGTTAAAATCGCTTATGAGCGTTATTTTGGGATTCCGGTCGATGATAGAGACAAAAATTGGCTCCCGAAAATATGCTGCAATAGTTGTTCAAGGATGTTAAGAGGTTGGCTCAAAGGAAGTCATAGAACCATGTCATTCTCAACGCCCATGATTTGGATGGAACCTCAAAACCATCAAAACGATTGTTAGTTTGTATGACTTCAACAAACGGATTTACGAAAAAAATTACATATCCGAACATTCCATCTGCACGAAGACCAGTACCTCGAAGCAGTAATACTGCACTTCCAGTGCGTATTAACAGCGACAGAACGACTGATGATGAAAATACCTATCAGCGAGTTAGTCAATCGAGTACCTTCTCTGTTTCTTCAATTTTATCCACAGACTTATCCAAACCTCATCTTCTTACTCAATCTGATTTAAATGATCTCGTTCGGGATTTGGGAAAAGTGAAAACTACAAGGAAATCATCCAAGAACTTCTGCTTTCTTACAAAGCTTTAAAATGCAACATGTCACTTAAAATTCATTTTTTAGATTCTCACTTAGATTTCTTTCCCGAAAATCTTGGAGCGGTATCTGATGAACACGGTGAAAGATTTCATGAGGACATATTGCACATTGAGAGGCGCTACAACGGAAAATGGTTGAAAGCAATGCTGGCCGATTTTTGTTGGTCGATTTGTCGCGAAACTCTATTAGAAAATATAAAAAGAAAAAAAAACTACTAAATAAAATGAAAGAAACAATATGTAATTATATTGTCTTATGATTTTTAATGTTCTTAGTGTGATTATATGTAATATTTTGTCCTAATTATTAAAACGTTCATTGATTTTTCGAACAAAAAATTATTTTCTTAAAAATTCCCTCACAAAAAATATATACGTGATACAAATTTTTTAAAACTCAGTTTCTGTTGAGAATGATCACATCTATAATAATCGTGCACAATAATAAGAAGGAGCGCAAAAAATTTTTTTTTTGCAGACCAGTGTTATCGAGGCGGCTCGTGGTTTGTAGTGGGTGTATATAGATTAATTAATACATACATTACTGAATAGTTGGCAGGCGCATTAAGTAATCTGAGTAAGTACACCCACATATGGCCCTCGGTCAAAAAATATACAATTTAATGTGAATATATTATTGTCTTTTGAATGGGAGAAAAACTTAATATAATTTCGATGCTGAATAATTCTCTGAATGGGGTTCATATCGGGCAGATTGTATGGCTATATATGTGTATGCGCGTACCCTCAGTGACGGTGACGATCATCTTGACGTTGTGCGGCAGGCGCTCGGGCAGCCAGCGCGCGGCGCGCAGCGCGTCGGCGCCCAGCACGGCCAGCAGCACGGGCCGCCGCCGCGCCAGCGCCGCCAGCAGCGCCCGCAGCGCCGCGCCCAGCGCGCACACCTCCTGCACCAGGGCATATCAGAGCATAACACTCCTTCCCCAGTCACATATCATACGAACATAAAGGAGACTATATGAGCACATCTGCTGCGAGCGAGGGGCGTATAAATCCTTTGCATCTTTTTTCCTTCACACTCTTCTTTAATACCCTTCTTTAATCTTATTTAATGATCCTGATCATTGTTTCTCATGAGTATGCATAACCCTTGAATCATGTACCTTGAAAGACCTTGGAAAACTACGCTTCCATGATCTTATCTTCAGGTGAATTGTTTGCACGTTTACCGAACCGACGTAATAAAAATAATAATAAAATGACCATCGACAGCGATAAGACCGCTAATTGTGCTGTGCAAGTAGCCGAAATATATTTTTTTAATATATATAAGAAAATGTATATAATTACATAATATGTGCGAGGAAGATAAAAGGAGATCAAACAGTCTGGTTATATTAGTGCATTTAACCTATGTAATATGCATGTGCACGCGAAAACGCGTATGCACGCACTCAGGCACGTATGCACACATAAACACAATGGCAGATAAGCGGAGGTATTAAAAAAATATTTCGAGTAAGTATCAACAGTTCATCATACAAGCTAGAATATATATAGTTGGTAATAAATGCCACTTACATTCTTTCCTCTGTACACGGTGCCGGTGTTGAGTACATGGCACTGGTCCACTATAGACTTGAGCAGCTGGTGAGAACTGCTCGACTGCGGTGTCAGACCGACAAACCTGGAACATTACAATATAACAAGGCTTTTAGTTCAAACGATTGGTATAGAAGAGAAGTAGCTGAAGTATAAAAGGGTTTTTTTTATTGCTATGAATGGCGAGACAAGCATGCCGTTCGCCTAATGGTAAGCGATATGACCGCTCATGAACAGTAGCAAAATCAAACAACACCTTGAATTACAAAGCAATGCTTGGCATTCCACTGCGCTCGCCATCCTGAGACATAAGATGTTAAGTCTCAATATGTCCAGTAGTTACTCTGGCTACAATGCCCTTCAACCCGAAACACAACAGTGCGTTTACACTGCTGTTTGACGGGAGAAATAGACACAGCGGTGGTACCCACCCAGATGGCCTCTCACATATGAGAGACCTACCACCAGTACGTAGCTGAAGTATAAAGAGGTTTGGGAGCACATCAAGCCATGAATGTTAGTCAAATTCAAATGGTAGCTGCTAGCTGCAGTCATGTAATTGTTTAATCACGTCACAAATCAGCAATTATTTAGGGAATCAAATGGTCTTTGAAACCTACCATAGACCAAGAGGCAACATAGAGACGATAGGTGTATTTTATTTTATATTTATTATGGTGGCAATATTTTTCTCGATTTGAAATAATACTGAACATGTCTATATGGTCGAAACCCTCTCAATCGTAGCTTTGATTGTAGACGAGAAACGTGCCCGTTATTGAGATTTGTATGAGGATCTGATGTTGCGTGAAAACGCAACAACGCTATTAGCGTTACTGAAAAGTAACACTAATCGATTCCAACCTGGTTTCAATGACAGTTAAAATAACAATCAGTGTATATTCTTAAGATGTTAGCGGCTGTTAGCGGTTGGAGACGATGGGTTGAAGATCGAGCCTAGTGGCGTGCCATAGGAGAGGTCTATGTCCAGCAGTGGACGTTAAAAGTGTAATAATAAGTGTGTTACCTGACGATGACAGCGAGATCTTGCTGGAAGGTGGGCGCGATGGTGACGGCGCGGGCCACCAGCGTGGCCTTGCCGCAGCCCGCGCCGCCGATCAGCGCCAGCGGCACTGTGCTGTCGCTGGCTATGTACCTGCAATATACAATAGTAAATAAATACACCCAAATAGTCACATACATAGTCCTAACCCCATACTAAGATACCAACATTGATACACTTAACAGGAATTACGACAGACTTTTCGGTCTCACAAACACCCAGACCCGAAACTAATGCTTGTGGTTCATACAAACATTTGTTTCTGTGCGGGGATCGAACCCGCGGCCTCTCGTTTCACAGCCGGCGTGTGAAATTCTTCATTTACTTGAATAAAATAAAAATAAAATTTTGCCTTGTTTGTTCCATCTCACATGTGTAAGCCTATCGCTATACCGGGCACAAATTACTGATACCGGATTGACGATGAATAGAAAAACCCATATTTGCTTGACCCGGGATTCGAACCACAGATGTCAACTTTGTAACCATACCATAGTACAACTACGCCACCGAGGTAGTCTGTATGTCGTATACTATATTACTTACGATTTGAGCTCGTTAAGAGTGATTTCTCTATTGGAGGTGCACTGGGCAGCTTTCTGGCAGAACGATAAATGCTCGTTGATCTCGTCCAACAATCTGCAATGAATAATGCCGAAATATCATAACCAACTCTTTATTTTAATTTCTTGTATATTATTACTTGAAATAATTTGATCTTTATCATTAACACTATCGAATCCTATGATACAGCATGTTTTATTTTCTAAAATCAACTAATCAAATAATTGGCTAGGCATATTGATATTTAATAAAATCAAAAAGCTGGTATTAGTTATGAGAATAGCGTAGTAGGCTAAACAAAATATTACCGAAAGGTCATCTAACTTTGAGGTTACGGGACTTACAACACTTTAGGTCAATTTAATAATAATAATTTAATTAATTAATTAATTAATAATTTTGTAAAGTTGTTATGCGCCGATCAAGCGTGCTGGTATAACTGTGTCAGGTGCAAGAGAAAATGGTCAATAAATTGGCGTTCTTTCTGGACCACTTTTACTATCAGGCGTCATTGCTGTAACTTTACATAGTACATTATGCTCCAGTACAGTATGATATTGTACATGCTACGGTGCAGTATGATACAGTACGGTATGGTACAGTACAGTATACCACAGTACAGTATGGTACACTACAGTATACTACAGTACATTATGGTACAGTACAATATACTATAGTACAGTACAGTCTGGTATAGTGCAGCATGGTATAGGACAGTATGCTACGGAGCAGTATGGTGCAGTACAGAGTAATAATGATGTTATTGATAGCTACATATGGTAAACGATGGTACTAACGTGGTAGGCACTCCGTTGAGTCCAGGCGGCACGTGGTGGTCAGCCACCAGGGCATCCAGCAGCGCGTCGAGGCGCTCGCCCAGCGCCGTGCGGACACCAGACAGGTACTGCTCGTCGGTGCCTGCCGCGCCCGCCGCGCCGCGTACCTGAGCGCGGATTATGTTGCGCTCCGATAGGTGTAGCTGGGGGGAGATTTCAAACGGGGGGTGAACACAACTGATCGATAACGAATGTTGGATTGAATATTTAAATAAATAAATACACCCAACAGTCACATACATAGTCCTGACCCCACATTAAGATCAATTAAGTCTTGTGTCGTGGATATCCGAAACTTAGAGGTCTCACAAGTTATGTTCCCTACAAACATTGACTAGAACGTAGTGATTACTTACTCTATGCATTGACTTATATTCTACCGATAGACGCGACGCGTCATAGAAACTGTTTGTCCCATATTTCAATAAAGCTCAGTAGCGACATCTAGTACGTTTACTTGAATATTACAAATTATGATCAAAGATTATTAGACAGAAGAGACAGTTCAAATCAATAATAGCTTTTCCTAAGATACTGCCTAAGTATGAATGCCGTCATAGCAATTATATATTTTGTAATATTTTTTATTTATGTGAGTAATTCATGAAAGTTATCTAAATTAAACTAAAAACTCTCATAAGTGTACAAGTTTATCACTGTTTTACAATAAGATAATGAAACAACAGACAAATATTATAGAGATCTCCCTCTTTTGTAACGACGCGCAAGAATCTAAAACAATTTTTAGTGATATTAGTCTTTAATAACATTCAGTGGGTTCGAAATTTCAACGTAGTCCATTAGGTATTTCATATAAAGAAATAGGGCCTAAAAACTGTCCACTGTTTCAAAACATATATACAACACATATTTTGTGTTATTAATTAACAACATAAAATTAAAATAAAATACTGAAATCAATTTTTACCTACATTCTTCCTACATATCTGTATTTGTAATCTATTCGAATAGTTTATGCCTATTTGGTCGTCTGATATGAATGCCCCATGAATAATCTATATCTAATATAGTTCGTCTCTCTCACTCGACGGGCAATTTTTATGCGCGGGAATGAGACATACGATTAAGAAGCTCACCTTGTATTTCTAATGACCTATACAAATATTTAATCGAATAATAAATAAAATATCTGTATTATCGGCATTATACTGCAATATTTTATCACTTAAGTTGTATGCTTTAATTATATTGTAATTTTAGAAAATTTCGCTATCGGTTTGACGGGGAAAAGTCAAAATAAATTACTTAATATAATCAAAGAGGCATGCTGCTGCGTAGCCGTCACGCGGCAGACTGATTCGTGTGCGGTGCATGCACCGCACTTGGGTGGGACACGTTTTTTACAAAGAACGTCTTATCTAGTGTAACATTGATATCGATGCCTACAAACGACTTTTTGATACAGTTTGAGCTAAGAAGACGAAATATATGATAGCTAACAGTTTTTAAAACTGTTTATGAATAAAGCTTTTATACGTTATATTTAAATTAGCAACCTTCGTTTTACTTAAAATTCGTTTCGAACAATGTTGCGATGTTCCGACGCGTCGGAAATAAAAAAATGTGAAAATTAAACCAAATTCGTGATAAAATCCACTTTTTTATTTAGTTTGTTAACACCTGTACAATATTTTTTGACAGTCCATCCTACCCTCCCTTCATAAGTACACAAGTACCAACACTAACCTTGAGATCCTTCTGCAGGTTGTTGAGGCGGCGCTGCAGCTCGTGGTGGTGCGCGGCGTCGGCGGCGTCGGCGGGCTCGGCGGGCGCGGCGCCGGCGCGGCACACCCACACGCAGCGCCGCGCCGCCTCCACGCTCATCAGCACCGTGTGCTGCACCTCCTGCGGACAGGGGGGGGGGGGGGTGTTGTGAATTATTCTTATAACTGTTAGGGTCATCGGCAGCACCATACGTTGCACCTCCAAGGGAGGGGAGGGGGAAGGGGGGAGAGGAAGGGGGAGGGGTTATGTGACCTACTTACAACAGATAGGGTCAAAGTATTTCCGGTTGTACTATCAACGTAATTATATCATTATAAAATATAACTTTTTTGTGTGGAGATGAAACATTTTGACTTGTTACTGAGATGAATAACTGTGTAGCGGGTTTAGTCCTTTGCTGTTTGTAGTATATGACCTGTAATCTTAGGAGACTTCTTAATCGCCCACATAGTACAAGTTTTGACAAGATGAAATTATCCAACGAAAATTCTGAAGCAAAAATGCTTCTCGTTTCAATTTCTCTGGGTAATTTTAGACAACCCAAAAACACCTAAACATAAATCCGATATGTACGCCAATTATCTACATGTGAAAATGTGAATACATACTTAAAAAGACAATATTAATTAAAAAAACGAATGACACTAAAAATTAAATATAAATACAGTAGTAAAAAGGCAAAGTTGCATACATTTATAACAAGAAATTAGTACGAGTATACATGTATGCATGTATGAATATATAAATTAACACAGATTTTCAAGTACACAAACACACCTGCTCAACCACAGTAGTGAGGTAAGCATCACAAGCCTCCATGGGCAGCGTGCGCACCAGCACGGACAGCGCGCGCGCCATCTCACGGCGCCAGCGGGCTGGTGCGCCGCGCACCAGTCGGTAGCACGCCGGGCTGCGGCTGCAGTCCAGGCTGTACCTGGATATAGACACAGTTGTACATTGTTATTGAAATAGGTTATTGTCCAGGCTATACCAGAATGTACAGTATAATTATACTCAGAGACAATACATAGATACCATCGTATTCGTATAGTTTCTCTCTTTAGCTTTAGGAAAAAGTTGAAGGACAAATCATAAATATGCTTATCAAATTTTAAGCAATATCGGTATCTACGATATTTTTAACCAATACTATGAATGGGCATTCTCCTTTCTACTTAAAGAAGCCTGTTACAAAATAAATACTTACCATTTATTAAGCAGTGCCTTGTCGTTCTCATCCTCTGCTGCGTCCAGCGCGGCCTGGAAGTCGGCGCACTCCAGTGTATGAGGAAGCAACGGCGTGCCCAGGTCCGAGTTCAGGAATAACACCGGCACTACTGCACCTAGCTCCGACTGACCTGGAATATTGTACATAAATTTGAATAAATACACACCGAAATAATTTCAACCGAAAATAACACCAACAAGCCATCACGTAATTGGCAAAAATACTACCTAAGTCAAGTATACTGGATGCGCTCATGGCAAATATTGAAACCGTGAGGCATTACAAAAGATTTTCAAAGATTGGCATCAGATGGTAGTCCCTTGCCAATCGATACAATTATGCCGGCCTGCTAAGATGCCTCTTCACAGTAGGTACGGCGGAAGGAATTGTAGGAAAATATGATGGAATGGAGTTACGATAAATAAATAAATAACATCCAACAGTCACATACATAGTCCTGATCCCACACTAAGACCGAGTCTTGTGTCGTGGGTATCCGGAACTACGAGATACTTTTCGGTCTCACAAACACCCAGACTCGAAAGAAATATTTGTGGGCCGCACAAACATTTCTCTCGGTGCGGGGATCGAACTCTGCCCCCAAACTAGGCAGCTACTTTGTTGTGCTGGTCCCCTGGCGCGGCGGAGATTCATGAGCAGCGGTAGCCGCTTACCATCAGGCGGGTCGCTAGCTCGTCTGTCTACAAAGGCTATAAAAAAATGAAGTGATCTATGTAGGTGTTACATACGTGTTAGTTCAGCAATACACAGCACCGGGAACCGATGGTCGCGCTGCTGCTCGAGCGGCGAGCGCCAGTGCAGGTCGGCCACGTGCACGCGCCAGCCGCGACGACGCGCGCGCACGCGCACCACCGCCGCCGCGCCGCATTGAAGAGCACCTTTCTCGGCGCAGCAATCTGTACCACCCATGTTATATTGCAATCATTTTACTGGTGGTAGGTCTCATATGTAAGAGAATATCTGGGTTGGTACCACCGCAATGTCTAATTCTCCCGACAAACAGCAGTGTAAGTGGCCTGTTGTGTTTCGGTTTGAAGGACATTGTAGTTAGAGTACAAATACTACTGGATATATTGAGACTTAACATCTTATATCTTATAATCTTAACAGTAGTAACAGTCAATTACAAAATAATCAAAAAGAAAATAAGCATACACAGTAATCATTTAAATGTATTCAATTTAGTATTTCGCTCGAAAAACCTCAAGCATTCGATTACTATCTTCGTCCATTCATGCGCAAATCGCATTCAGGATTGATGTCTAGGAGAGCATTAAGCGTGGTTAATATTCAGTTTACAGCTGAATACTATCCACTTTACGGCTGGTTTGAACCAATATTAAATCGACTAAATAAGGCTATTTGTGTTCTTATTCAAAATTCAATAAAATCTGAACGTCGAGGCAAAACGGCCACCGCCATCTTTTTTTCCAAGCAGTTCAGGCCATTTTCGACCCCCTATATTTGTTTATTACTTTATTGTACACCAGAAAAAAAATAAAATAACAGAAATCAAAACAACATTTAAAATAAGTACAATCGGCGGCCTTGTTGCACTAGGCAATCTCTTCCAGGCAACCTTTGGATGGAGATAAGACATAGGAGACAGAAAGGGCAGTCCCCTATAACTTCGTAGTGGATAAAACTAGAAGCTTGAATATGATGTTAGGTTAGATAATTACGTAATACCTTAAGACACGTCACAAGACACAGTCTCTAAAGAAGGGACTGAATTAAATGATCGACTTGGTATTACACGGATCTCACAACTTTTTACTTGCGTCAGAGCAGATGCGCCACGGAGGTCATAAAATAGTACAACACACTCACCCTGCGAGTCGGCAGCGCACACATAAATGAGCATGGCCTTCCTCCGACGCAGGCGCTGCGCGGGCACCCGGCCCAGCAGGCAGGCGCGGTGCTCCTCCGGCAGCGCGGCCACGTTGGACGGCATCGGAGGGCCCTCCACGTCCTCCTTGGGCGTCGCGCATGTCACCGGGGAGGACAACGAGATGGAATCTGAGGGAGATATTTCTATTGTTAGCATTCAACTGTCAGACAAAAAAATGTTGTACACTGCTGGAAACGTGTTGTTCTCCTGTGTTTTATACTGTTGGAGTATTGTCTGTGTCTCTGTTGAGTGTTGAGTTTAGTGGGTGACTTAACTGACAGGGAGAGAAGGCCTCGCTATGCTGGAAATGTGATAAGTCTACATAAATGGAAATCGAAGTCATAAATAAATAAAATTGAATCAAAGCAATCAAGAATGGTTATGGACGCCGCGGGTACATCATAAGAACTTAACCCTTTAAGAAATGTAACAAAATAAAATAAAATATAAACTGTCTAGTGCCATCATGGACAGGTTTACGACTCGACTATCAAGTGGCACTATGGCCACCCCTGCTTTCCTCATTGGGAGCTTAATAATTAATTGAAAATCTATTTTTGAAACATTTTTCCATTAATGTTTCGCACCTATAGGTCTAGGCGTGAAGTTACATAACCAGCCTTCCTCAACAAATGGGTTATCCAATGTTAAAATAATTTTTAATTCAAGTCTGTAGTTCCTAAGATTAATTTAAAAAATCTCTTCAGGTCTATGCCATTACTTTTATACAAGTAAAAAATTATAAACTTATTGAAATGAAATAAAACTTGATGATTTTTACGGATTTTACCGCAAAAAAATTCGTAAAATATGTAACATTCTCGTAAGTCTAAGAAACCTTTATGAACTCACCTAGTAAGATATAACTTATATACATATAACCATTGGGAACATGCACATGGTAGCACAGAGTACATTGTAAAATCTGAGCATGGTAGTTAACTAGTAGACATAAAGACATACATTTCATATAAATTATAAACGAATTAATATTAGCCACGCACCTTATAATTAACAATCCGAAGTCACCACGTCTCTAATAAAGCTATTTAAATTTTAGACTATATGGCCTAAATCCTCTCAATCGTACCTTCGATTGTAGAGGAGGTTCGTGCCCTGCAGTGGGACGTATATGGGCTGATACAGTACAGTAACAGATTTCTTCTTGTACTTACTTTTTAACACTACCACGTTTATAAAAATACTGATTTGCAATTAAACAGACTTCGTTATTTATATCAAAATGTGAGTCGTGACATTTGAATCGGCGACATTTCTTAAAGTTTCGTAGGGTAGTTTCAAGTTTGTATTTAATTTAATAAAAAAAGTGTGACTAATAGTTAAATATTATAACTTCTACAAATAATTCAACAACTTTGCTAGTCTTTATTATTTATTTATATCTTTATTGTACAAACATTTATACAGCAAAAGAAAAACAAACAAAAATTGCGATATTTAGTCTTTAAGCGTTTTTACGTATCAATGATATTAATTGGTATAGGCTTAATGGTCAATGATATAACCTTAAAAAAGCATTTAACCTACAATTGGCATATGGATTCTGATAAGGTAAATTAAAAAAAAAACAAATATATTTTAGCAATCCCTAGGCCAGGGGTGGCGAACTTTGATCTATCAGCGTGCCATTTTAATAAAGAAATGTTTAATAAGGTCATAGATGTCTATGAAATAACTTAAATTATTTTATTATTGAGAAAAAATACACAAACTACAAAATGAAATGAGCATGGAATATTTTTTCCTAATTGTGATAAAAGATTTTTATTTTTCAATGCAACTATGGGGTTTGTCGTGAGTTCAAAATATTACGTCGCGTGCCATTGGTTCGCCTTACTTTCCCTAGATAATAAGCCTTATTAACATTTAATTAACTAAATGTTTAACAACACGTTAATTATCTATTACTTATTTCTCGTATTAGTTGAAAACATAATTAATTAAAATTGAGTTCTGCACAAAGCCATTAGCTTAATGCACGTAGCACCGTAGCACGTAGCTGTCTGCTACGGGGACACGTAGCAAATTGCTACAGTTTGTAAAGCCATCAATTAAATAGAATTTTTAATGGTAGGTGCTTGATGATAAAATAAATTATGTTCGTTATTAAAATGTGTATTAAAAGGTAAATAGTTTAGACATAGTTCATATACTAAGGTTAAGTGGAAATTAATTTCGTTGATTTTCTACCTAAGGGTGTTTTTCTTCTAGGTATAATGTTTTTTTATTGCATAGGTTCGGCAAACGAATAAGCAGATCACCTGATGGTAAGTGATCATTGCTGCCCATGGACATGCTTAACACTTCAATCATGGATGTGTTTCCGGCTCATAAAATCGGGAGGGGATCGGGAAGAAGCTGGGAAGAGTGAAGGGTTATTGCGCATTCGGCAATTTAACTCATCGAACAAAACGCGACAGCAAGGCTATCGCTTCATAGAGAGATGAGACAGTGACACCGCCCAGGACGAGCCTTCTCAATCATGCTCAGTTAGACTGACAACTGTAAGGCTCTACCACGTTATGAATTTATAACTGGTCATATATGCGTTGGCGTCTCTGAATATGAAAGAGAAAAAATAGGAGGAAAATAGGAGTATTCGGACTCTCTTACTAATTGAACAAAACGGTAAAGTCTTCGTTTTTTGTGTGACACCGGTAACAACTCTATGAGACAGCCTTTTTTTAACTGTAGTCCAAGGTAAATAGATCTTTTAAAAACGATGAAAATGTTTACATAAATAAAATCTACATCAGTATCAGCCCGTGCACGTCCAACTGCAGGGCACGGGCCTCCTCTACAATCGATAGTTCGATTGAGAATACCATAGAAATTCATACAAATTCGTTATAGTATGCAAGATTTTCCTTCACCGTTGAAGCGCGTGGCCATTGGCAAGCAATACACACATGACTCCGAAAAGTCAGAGGTGTGCCCTGGGATTTGAACCCGCGACCACCGTGAGCATTGGCAGTCGCGTCTGGGCCGTTTACCAACAGCACATATGTAATATATAAAATTAATGTAAAGATTAAAAATACACTCACCTGAAACACTGGACCCGACGGGCCGCGGTCCCTTCAGCTGCGGCCTGGTCTCCTTGATGGAGGGCGTGGGCTCCAGCAGGCGGGAGTCGGCGGGGGGCGGGGGCTCCGCGGACGCGTCCACCGACGGCTTGGTCACGCGGTACGACGGCGACCTGCGCGAGCAGCAGTTTGACCTATAATGCCAGTTGTTTGTTATAGGATAATATTTTTATAAATTGTGAGTTGCAGTAAGGAATGTGCTCGATTTTAGACTAATAGAATAACGCCTTCTTTAGAATGACGGCCTTATACAAAGACATTTTTATAATTTTAGTTATCGAATATTTCTGCCTTTAGTAAGTTTTTGTGAAATGCTTTTAGTTATAAAATATAATAATAATAGAAAAGTTTAAGCGCGAAAAACAAACAAATAAAATACTTTTCAAAATTTACTATAGACTACAGGCCCGTGGCAAAAAGTGATGGGTCATATGAACCACCAGGAGACCTATATAGTAAGATACAGGGGCATTAAATAATAATATTTAGCACTATGCCGTCACTTGTAAGCTGTCCATTTGAGTGCAGGTGAGAGTTCAAAAGTACACGAAGTGGGGTACATTTTTGCTTATATATTTTTGTACGGCATTCCTACCATCGATAGATCAATGAAAAATAATAAGAAAACACGTAGTGCCGTACAAAAATAGTGCGCCACAAAATCAGAAGAACGTTAGATTTTCCGGCAATTTTCTCGGTAAATTTGGTCATTTGATTTTATACGGCATTGGTTCCATACAATTTCAATACCTCTTCTAATCCATTATTCCGCAACGCCGTACAAAAACCATGCGATAAGAGAGAAAAATCGGCGGTTGCAACCCACTCTCCTTCAGTAGTCCAGGGGGTGATTTGACGCAACATGAGATTAATTTATATTGAAAGTGTTTTAGGCATAGATAACGTTTTTTCACATGCCGTAATTTTTTTTTGGTCCAAATGTCTGTAGGACGGAAAAAACTGTCGAAAAATCTATGTAACGAAATATACTTTAGTTTGATATTTGGTATTATATTTTTTGTACGACATTTAGATACTTTATTTGTTCTAAATGCAATCGTCTATAAAAAATCAATGCCGTACAAATCTCAATGTTCATATTGATAAAATGTTGTGATGTTGAATATATGATTAAGTTGTCGCTATTTATGATGATAGGGTTAATGAAAAGTTATTAAACTCGTACTCCGTATCAGCCAATATACGAGTACGTCCCTCTACAGGGCATGAGCCTACTTTACAATCGAGAGTACGAATGAGGGTGAGCGTGTTGGCACTCGTACTATTACTTTAATTTTAAGATTATTTTATTTGTAACTTCCTGCCTCCCTACTACATTAATTGCTATTCTTACTATTAATTATACATACTTTGGTAATGATTTATAATAATAAGATGTTACAAAATTTGTTTTCATTTTTTATGTCACTAAGGAGACTACCCTAATCATTTATGGCTATTTACTGTAATTATGCAAAATGGTATACTGACATTGCCTAGCCAGTTTTACCTGCTAAAATACTCCCAAAATATATCATTAATATTGGGTCGCGTATTGTCTTGATATTAAACTACATTTTAGACTGTGTCAGCACATAAGAGTTTAATTAATTATTTAGGAGTAAATGTATTAGGTAATGTCACAGACATGAGATCATGACTTTATCTGATTTTGAATTTTTTTCCAAAAACTATATTTACAAACAAAAATTGTGTAAAATAATTAAAATTTACAAATTTAAAAATTAACATTTGTTGGTTTTTTTTACGATAATATGTGTAAATACCATGAAAATCGATCGTATAATTAACTTTATTTTACGTTAAAGTGCATAAATATCAAAATCCAGGCAAAGGTAGGGCAGTTGATGGTACCTTTATTTTTCATTTTTGTATATATGTATCATTAAACATATTTAATCACACAATTTAAAAAAATATGTCCACGTTTAAAGCATATTACATCGAAAATTATTCAAAAATCTTAATACTGAGATAGATAGTTTTTAATTTTTGGATGAAATAAACACTCAGTTTCACTTTATATAGACGGCATAACGATTTATAGATATTAACACTTGTTCTCTTCAAAAACATGTTAATGCCGTACGGTATCTGATGACCATAAAGTACCCCTGAAATGGTAGTGTCATTTTAATCAGTAATAAGTTATGATCTGCATTAAAATGTACGGCATCATTTTTCTCCATTCATTTACCTGGGTTCTTTTTAAAACAACAATAATATTCAGAAAGTTGCTGTATTTCATTAATCTACGATACTTTAAACTTTAGAAATAATTTGAAAAAAAGTCATATTTTGTTTTCCTCCCAATTGTTTACAGAACATTTTTTATCGAACGGCTATATTATATAGCAATAGTATTTAGCAATATCATATTAATAAATAAGTAGCCGTACAGGATCAAATGACCTTACAGCTTTCAAGATCAAATTTATGATAAATTTAGGTATTATTGATATTATACATTCAAATGAACAATACATTTTTGACGGCATGTTTTTAAATAGTACTTTTGAGTGCTACATAATATTATGAAACCGATGCCGTACTTTTTCACATCACACCCTGGACTACTAAAGGGGAGTGGGTTGCAACCACCGATTTTTCTTAGTAGTCGCATGGTTTTTGTACGGCGTTGCGGAATAATGGATTAGAAGAGGTATTGAAATTGTATGGAACCAATGCCGTATAAAATCAAATGACCAAATTTACCGAGAAAATTGCCGGAAAATCTAACGTTCTCCTGATTTTGTGGCGCACTATTTTTTGTACGGCACTCCGTGTTTTCTTATTATTTTTCATGGATCTATCGATGGTAGGAATGCCGTACAAAAATATATGACCAAAATTTACCCCCCTCCCTGTGCTTTTGAAGTCTCACCTGCACTCAGATGGACAGCTTACAAGTGACGGCATAGGGCTAAATGTTATTATTTTATGCCCCTGTATCTTACTATATAGGTCTCCTGGTGGTTCATATGACCCATCACTTTTTGCCACGGGCCTGTAGTCTACTATGAATTAGACCGCAAAACGACAATACCAGATGTTCATTATACTATAAATTAATTTAGGAAAGTATGACTTTTCTCGAAGATGGTGACATAGAGTTCTGTTACAGCATGAAGGATACGATTCCATCAAAATTAAAGTTTTGCTGGTGGTAGGAATTAAGATCATCGTATTCGTCTGGATAACGACCACCGTACAAATTGATAAACGACCCAGTGAGTCGGCATTTCAGATTCATCTTGTCTAAACTATCTAGGTAAACTAATATTGTAAAAAGGAAAGATTTTATTGTTTGTTTATTTTTAATAGACGCTGAAACTATTGAATTAATTTGAAATATTACTTCACTATTAGAATGCTACATTATCCCTGATGAACATTGGCCATAGAATAGTATGCAACCGGGAGGACCCTGGCCAATATATGTGTAACCAGGCATAAATTGTCCACCGGGGCGATATAGCATTTACGAGCATACACGATGCACAACACGGACCGTTATTGCCTATAGTACAAAAAATGCGTGATTTATAGATTTCCTGTTTTCCTAACTGCGTTATTCATAGACAGTTCTATAATTTTAGCTATCGTATGTTGTGTCCCTTACGAACGACTTTTGAAATCAGTTTGAGTGAAGAAGACAAAAGATCCGATATCTAAAATATGTTTTAAAACTGACTTTGAATAAAGTCGTAAATATAAGGACTGTACCATCAGGTAAATAAATTGTAAGGGTTCATAGTCTGTGGTACTAATATAAAAATATACCCACTAAGGCCCCGTATACATATATAACCGGATGTGTAACGCTAATGAAGGGTAACTGAAGCGCTCCGCCAGCGTTCCATTAATTCGACTCTGTGGTTAAGTATCGGAGCGTGATCGCGCATCCACCCCTGTGCAGGGCCGGAGTTAGGTGGCTGGGGGGTAGGTCCCACCAAATGGGATTTAATTGAAGCGTATTTTATCTGTCGTTTTTTGTTTTTTTCGAAGTATACCTTAATTTTATACTAAAAAATATTGCAAGAGGATAATTCGCTTATAATTTCGCAACCCTTGCTCTTATTATACCAATTTAGCGGTTTAATTTCTTAGAAAGTGAGACTAAAAATGAAAATTGTAACCTTTTAAATATTGAAATAGACATATGTATAATACGTTGGAAATCGTTTAAAGCAATTTATTATTATCCAATTCAACAAGGAAATAATAACTCTAATGATTAAAAAATCTCACAGAAATTAGTATAACTTAAAATGTCAATAAATCGACAAACAAGTTAGTGTTACACACAGCACACCAGCGAAAAGCAAACAAAAATCTCGGGCACCAGTGTCACCCGTCCTACATGTCCAAATACGTCTCTGCACACAAGGGCGGCTGTAAAACATACGTCGGGCTGTTACGGTGATTTTCTGTTTTTCACAGCATATTTTAACGCTTTTAGAAATAATTGGGGTCGCACCGCTTACGTGAGGCACAAATTCCAGCCCCAGACAACTTATATGAGATATTTTATACTGAAAATCTCACAGAGACTCGAATAGCTAACCTGGGCTTCTAACTGAGGACCTCACAGTTTATATCAACAGATGGGTACGTCTCGATATATAGCAATAGGCTCATCTATTACAACGTGGAACGGAACATTCAAGGCGTAATGTGGGGTGTCCTGGCACCTCTGCCTACCCCATTTAGGAAAAAAGTGTGAGTTTATGTAAGTATGTATGGATATGTCTCGTTGGCCGCCACAATTAAACGGGTATTTTTAAAATATCACAGGCTCAACCCGAAATGCGACAGAATTGCGTCTCACTACAACATGTTTTCCACCATGTTTTTATCTACCTATGTGTTGTACTGAATTAAAACACTTTATTACATCTTTAAAATGTTATACATTATTTAGATTAGATTTTCTTTACCACCCGGTTAACAAGGCTGTCTTCACCAGAGAAAACAGACAAGAAACTCTAGCGTGGCTTTGTTAGAAATAAGTTGTAACAATTTTCAATTATACCGCAGTAAATTACACAACAGGCGCAGCTAAGTTTAATTCAGAGCCATTCACATATTATTTATAACTAGCTGTGACCGTGAAATAAACAAAAAATTAATTAAGTAGTTTATTTTGTTTTCTTTTTGGTTTTTGCATTTTTATATTAATTATTGATTCGTTGGTGGGAGAAGTGGTGGGAGGAGCCCGACGAGACGGCCCAGTGGTGGCGTGCGCGTGAGCTGCGCGCGGTACTGGACAGTACTTGGGCATTGCAACATTACTTAATTTTTCTAAAATAAATGTAGCCTAAGTTACCCCTTATTATATCAGCTACCTGACAATAAAAGCCCCGTCAAAATCAGTCCAGCCATTTCAGAGATTAGCCGGAACAAACAGACAGACAGACAAAAAAAAACTAAGGTCATTTTCGTTATAGGTATCGTGTATATAACGATATGTAGTTGGACTTTTTTTTATTTTCACTTTACAAACAGACACTTGAATTTTATTTATATGTATAGATAATAATAATCAAATGAATACCAATAATATTGATTGAGTCAACTTATAAATCTCAGTAAACTAATGTCCCCGAGAACGCAGAATCGGTATGCACTATATCGTTAAAGCGTTTGAATAGTAATAAAAGTTTCAAAGTACTAAAAATTTAGACTAGCAATGTGTACTAGACCACGTCATTAAAATGTAATGCAGATTATGCAAGATGCTTGACGTCAACTCAAAAACCGACTGATAGTAAAAACTCACGCCAAGAATTTTAGAAGGTGTTACGTCCGCTCTGCGTAAGAGATGATACGTCCTCTGTACTGCTGACTGATGTAGGGCAATGATAATGACGACTATTAATAAATATTTAGTCATCATCATCATCATCAGCCCACTGCTGGACGTAAGCCTCTCCCAAGGTACGCTACAGAGCCCGGTATGCAGCTGTATGCATCCAGTCACTGCCAGCCCTCTTGAGCAAGTACATTATTAATATTTAAATAATAAAATAATGGCCTAAATATCTGGGAGAGGTGCTAAAGGTTCAGTTGACACACAATCACATATACAGTAAGAGAGAATTATGTCCATACAAATCACCTTGCTTGTCTTGTAACCTATGGTCCAATTTTTTAAAGAGCAAAAGAAAAAAAAATATAATAACTAAAGAATAAGTGAAATTGGTTGGAAATTTTTACTACTGTGTAATGTGTTTCAAGTATCATATTTATCTATGGTATGTAAAGATCCTGAACTACGCCAGAATGTCGGATTATATGGCCCAACCCCTCTCAATCGTACTCTCAATTGCAGGTTACCCGTGCCCAGTAGGACGTATATAGGCCCAGTTACATCAGGCCGGATAAAAACATCCTATTGCATTGTACATTGTAACAGCGATGTACAAACAATCTATGTAGTCATACGTCAGAGGGCGTGGCCGGGAGGGGCGCTGACGTCATCGCGCGCGTGACGTCAGCGGCGTGACGCTCTCCGCGACCCAGATACGGCGTGCGTGCTTTTACAACTGGGCGGTTTTTTTAATTGTTTGATGTTTCACAACCGCTCGTGTTGAAATCTATTGTATGTCGAGTGTAAAGCTTCTAATGTTGTGTTTGTTTCTTTATGTCACTGATTGCGGATTTTACAATTGTAAAATAAATATTATTCGCCAGATGGCGCACTAGATGGAAAATGTTAAATATTATAAATGTGGAATTTAAATTAATTTAGATTATAATTTAATTTTTTGATTGAAATTACAGGCCTTGAAGATTTGTTTTGTTCTGTTTATTATAAGATTTAAGATTTACTACAGAGTAACTACTGGACATATTGGGACTTAGCATCTTATGTCGCAGTGGAATACCAAGCATTGTTTTGTAATTCAAGATGTTGTTTGGTTTATCTACTGTTTATGAGCGGTCGTATTGCTTACCATCAGGTGAACGGCATGCTCGTCTCGCCATTCATTGCAAAATAAAATACATTCTCACCATGTTTAGATTGATATGGCATCGTTTCTCCCTAAAGATGCCAGCTTGGTCGTGACACTTACCATCAGGCAAGAGCCATGCTTGCACCCTACCCGCTTATTAATAAAAAAAACTTCTGCAGTCTCTCAAGTGAATTGAGAGTCGCGATCGCATAGATAAGTAGCGTTCCACCTTATATCGCGTAATATAGGATAGAATTGTATTCCATAGATACTCCAATATGCCGATATAGCTTCACTTGATATAGAGGGCACATAAATATGTAGTTTTCACCCCTTATATACTTATAAAGATTACTGTTAAAAGTTAAAACACACAGCGACAAATCCCTTTACTATATGTATAAAAAAATCATACACACACACACGCACACACACACAAACACAAACAGAAACACATTTAATATTCATTCATTCCATTTCAGTGGCAGAGTTTACACCCTTTAGAAATTCTTACCATTCCCTAAAGTATGCAGGTTTGCTCAGAATGTTTTCCTTCACTGTTAAAGTGCGTGGTGACTATCAATGCACATATGATTCGGAAGAGTTAGAGGTGAGCCCTGGGATTCGAACCCGTGACCAGCGTAAACATTTGGGCAATAGTGATACATTTTAACTCACTGTATGAGGTTGTTGATGTTCTGTCTACCTTGTGAAAGCGATGGTCAATAAATATTTACATTTTACATAGCTATTTTATTTTATTTTCTTTGGAAAACAAACAGTATCTTATGCCTATATACAACACTATTTAATAATCTTCAAACCATTTATAAGTTTTCGCATTTATGTTTCAAAAGAAAAAAAGCTTGTTATTTCAAAACTTAACTAATAAAACAAGACTGATCATTAAAATACAACAATACTTATATCAACAATGAGCAGTCAGAGAAACGATTTAAACCAGTGGTCAGCCAGGATACGCTTAAAAGTAGTCGAGCTTGAATTAAATATATCTAGGTCATTTATGTCAGCAAGTTCGTTCAGGTAGTTCGCAGTTCGTATAAAGAAAGAACCTTTTCTATAATTAGTCACAGTATGAGGTATATGTAAGGGAATATGTCGGCGAACAGTTTTTGGGGGTATTCGCAGTTGTATTAACGACAAAAGTTCAGCAGAGTCGATTTTACCTTGAGCTAGATTTACTAAGAAAGAGATGTCTGCTAACTTTCTTCTTTCACTTAACGGTAGCATATGGTGCCTTTTGCATCTATTCTCATAACCCTCATCATATGTACCACACCTAAATTCCAAAAATCTTACAAACTTGCGTTGTATCATTTCCAGCCTGTGTATATGAGAAGCATACCGCGGATTCCAAATTTGAGAGCAATACTCGAGGATACTGCGAACATACGCACAGTAAAGAACTTTAATGGTTTTAATATTGTCGAACTGAGAACATGATCTTATGACAAATCCTAAGGACTTATAGGCTTTAGTAGAGACATAGTCTATATGTTTCTCATACGTAAGTTTAGAATCATGTATTACCCCCAGGTCCCTTATCTCGTCTACTTTTTTCAATACAAACCCTTTCAGATTATACCCTATAGGTATAATGAGGCGATTAGTAAATTGCGATTAGTTACCAAAAATAAAAATGTGTCTCTAACAATTAGTTCTATTGGTTAGAATTTCATAACACGTTAGTGGGTAGTCACACAATTACTATAACCTTTCGCGCTTCGTTGACGGTATAGTGTACCTGTACAGAGAAATAAAATTTAATAGTTTGAAGAAAAACAACAACAACAGAACATAAATATTTTTTACCCCGTTGCGAATTATACGGAAGACTGCTTTCTTGTTATGATTTCGTAACAGCATATAAAAATAATAAGTAATTATACCAGCTCATATGCGTCCCCATAGCCAGGCATATGTCTTCTCTGTGGATAAATTTACATAGTTCAGAAATTCTATTTTCCTTCACCGTGAAGGTGCGTTGTAATTTCTGTCTGTATCAGCCCATATATACCCCAGAGCAGGGCACGGGCCTACTCTACAATCGACAGTACGAATGAGAGTGGTTAGGCCATATCGTCCACCACGCTGGCGTTGTAATTTACCAATGAATAATCAATGTTGATTAAAAGATCAATAGATTTAGAGTCTCCATGGTGTAGTTGGTTAGACGCTGGTTGTGAAACGAGTGGATTGGGGTTCTATACCCGCACTGAGACTCATGTTTGTGGGGCCCGTAAGTATTTGTCTCGGGTCTTGATTTTATGAGACCGAAGTCTCCCGTTTTCTTCGTAGTTTCTGATACCCACGACTTATAACTTAATTTTTAATGTCTAAATGGAGTCAGGACTTTGTATCTGATAGTTGGGTGTAAGTAATATTATTAATCTATGAAAGATATATCGATACCTTAAATTAATCTTAATTTTAAGCTTAGATAAGCTAGTTGCTACAAACCATAAATGCAGACTCTGTAAAAAAATCTTATGCAGAAATATCCATTAATTACTTAAGATACAAGGCAAAAGCTCTTCCACACGTCAAACTAAATAAACTTTCTACCATAAAGGTAGAACAATTTTCCTCTGGCAACACTCCAGCCTTTGAACCGCATAGCCCACGTCGCGTAACTTAGTTATCTCCCTTTGAACTTTTAAACCTTATTAAAATTGCGGAGGAAAACTTCCTGGATGCCGTCAATCTCCACTCGATGGCCCGATATTGATTGGTCTGTTATCGAATTATTTGGTAACTTTTGTTTGATGTTTTTTGCAACACTGAAATTATTGATAATATTACTGTAATTATTTTAAAGGTGTTTGAAGAAGTCGCTAATAGCTCATAGCGGAAAGAGACTTGTGAATGTGTTTGTAGATTAGTCCACTGGTGATCAGTTTACTGGTGGTATGTTTCTTATTATATATGAGAGGCCATTTGGGTAGGTACCTCCGCAACGTCTTTTTCGCCCGTCTAACAGAAGTATAAATGCACTGTTGTGTTTCGGTTTGAAGGACATTGTAGCCAGAGTACCACTAGTCCACTTCCACTTCCTTTCGCGGCAAAGCTTATTATGAGCTAGTGACGAGAAGCAACCTTCACAAAATATTTGCATCAGAATATTCCAAAAGCTGTCTTTTACAATTTACTCATGTAAATTGGGTCATTCTAGCCAAAAAGCAGTAATTAAAATCCCATATCGCTAAGTTGTAGTGCACTTGAAGGCATAGATGCCAAGGCGCCGGCTTTTTCAAAGGCTTTCACTTTGCTTCTCTTGTGGAGCGTCCTATTCATTACGAAATATAATTTACGAGTATTTAAGAAAATTGGTTGAGATTTCCAATATTTAAAATGTTGGTAAATAGCCGATGTTTGGTATGTTTTCATGTCATCGATTCTCCGCTCTGTATGACCTGCCGATCATACCACTTTAATTTTGTTCTACGGATCTCCTATATGGTGATGGAAATAAATAAATAATACCCAACAGTCACATACATAGTCCTGACCCCACGCTAAGATCGAGTCTTGTGTCGTGGGTATCAGAAACTACGAGAGACTTTTGGTCTCACAAACACCCAGACACGAAAGAAATGCTTGTGGGCCGCACAAACATTTCTCTCGGTGCGGGGATCGAACCCGCGGCCTCTCGTTTCACAGGCGGCGTTTAACCGCCTGCGCCACGGAGGCCCACCCTCATATCATACCGTAAGATGAAACACACAAGACGAAACGTGGGTGTCCTTGTATCAACCTCTACCAACCCTTCGGGGAAAAGGCGTGTGTTTATTTATATATTATTTATTGTACCTACACAATAAATGTAACAGTAGAGACAATGAAACAACAAAATACAAATAGCGGTCTTATCGCACTAAGGCAATCTACACCAGACAACCATTGGATTGGATTTATGTGAAGGAGAAAGAAAGGTTTAAGTATGTATGTAATATGTATGTATGTTCACTGTTCAGCCTCTATATACTTTGAATGACCTTGGGTCGTCTTATAAGAATAACATTTAATTTACTTATTTGTAACGAAATAGTTTTATTTTTACTAGGTAAATACGTTATACATTGACCTTCACAAACACAAGTCCTACGAGATAGCAGAGGTCGCACGTTGTGGAAACAATACCTAGGCGTGATCCTTCCTTTGACAACCTCCGTGGCGTATTCGGTTAGACGCCGCCTGCAAAACGGCTCTGGGTGTTTGTGAGACCAAAAAGTCTCTTGTAGTTTCTGATATCCACGACACAAGACTCGATCTTAATGTGGGGTCAGGACAATGTATGTGACTGTTGGGCGTTATTCTCGGAGTGGTCAATCCAAGCAACCCGTAAAGACGGTGTCATACCTTGATAAATTTCGAAACGAGTTCAGACTTTTAGTGGGTTCTAGCGTAAGGTAACGTTACACGTTAAAATCTTCATTACATTGTACTGGCGTGGTGACCCAGTTGTGACGCAGGCGACTCACACGTCACCTATTGTCTATAACGCGGCTAACTACCGTGAAAATTGTACACCGCATCCTCCGCACATCTTGTCCTATCGATCTGTTTACGCGTTTTGTGAAGGTGAAATATTAAGACGTAAAATATGATTTTTAGGCCTGATTCTATTGAGTCACGCACGCGCTTCGCTTTTTTCTTTTTTTATTGCAATGCATGGCGAGGGAGCATGCCGTTCGCCTGATGTTAAGCGATACGATCGCTCATGAACAGTAGCAAAACCAATGCAATGCTTGATATTCCACTGCGCTCGCCATCCTGAGACACAAGATGTTAAGTCTTAATATGTCCAGTAGTTACTCTGGCTACAATGTTTTTCAACTTGAAACACAACATTGCATTTACACTGCTGTTTGGTTGGAGAAATAGACATTGCGATGGTATACCTACTCAGGCAGCTTCTCACAATATATGACTGACCATAGACTTACAACCAGTGGTGTATTCTGTATCAGCCCATATACGCGTCCCACTGCAGGGCACGGGCCTACTCTACAATCGAGAGTACGATTGAGAGTGGTTAGGCCATATAGTCCACCACGCTGGCCTAGTGCGGGTTGGCAGTGGTGTATTGGTAGCATGTATTTATTTATAACTATTAAATTATTTTTTAATTTATTTATTACTGGTTCCCGTTTTAGACTCTTCGCGACAAGTGAGCCAATGTAGCGTATATTTTTATCGCAAAGCCAAAGACATGTAGTTTTAAGTGTCCTATTAAATTATAATGAACAAAATATATAAATTGAGTCATATGTATTATCGTTGTTTTGGCGCTTCGCCAGCGTGGATGTTAATCGACATTTTTCTCTGATGTCGTGTTTACAAATGATATCTTAGGTAGTTTGTGTATTAATTACTTTTAATTGTAGTTGTATTACTAAAAGGGTGAAGGAAAACATCGTGAGGAAACTTGCATACCATAGAGATTTGTATGAGTGTTTATGGTATGTATAGTCTGCCAACACGCACTAGGCCAGCGTGGGGGACTATATGGCTTAACCATTCTCAATTGTACTCTAGATTGTAGAGGAGGTTCGTGCCCTTCAGTGACACATATATGCATATGGACATATGTATATGTGCTGATACAGATGATACAGTAGTTATTAAAATTTTCCTAACGTATGTGTTTTTCAAAATGTTGTAAATGGGTCTTGGTTTAAATCCACGTTGCCATTTGACACTGTTATAACATATTTATAAAAATAGCTTAGAATAGTAAGAATTTTTGTTTACAGATGATTTGGATTTCTTATGAAAACATTTTTATTTTAACAAATATAATATATTTGTTGTGCTTTAATCTTTCAATAAGCATATTATGAGAACATATTTTAATGTCAGTTTAATAAATTATATAATCACATTTTTAATTTTGCTGCTCGAATTACTCGTATTTGCAATATTCATTTAAAATAAAATTCCAATATTGTAAAATATTATTCCAATATCTCCTGTGACCAATAATTATGGATTACTCATCGCTGCGGCATGTTTTCATACTGGTTTCCACATTGGTCGAGATTTATATTATTTGTATACTCACGCACTCCGCTTTTACGCTCTCACGTCGGCCATTTTTCATCTCAATAATTTCCCGCCAACACAAATGTCATAAACAATTTTAGGATTCGTTAATGCAAAGACTCATTGATCGATAACTTCCGTGGCTATATTTCGACTACTCAAAGTTGGCATTAATGGTATGGTAAATAGTCCTGGCATTAATTGTTGAATGTTTAAACGGCCTATTGATTTAAAATCTAAGGATAGGCCCTTCAGTACATTTGGAGCGATACGACCGCTCGTAAACAGTAACAAAACCAAACAACACCTTGAATTACAAAGCAATGATTGGCATTTCACTGCGCTCGCCATCCTGAGACATAAGATGTTGAGTCTTCATATGTCCAGTAGTTACTCTGTCTACAATGTCCTTCAATTCGAAACACAACGCGTTTACACTGCTGTTTGGTGGGAGAAATAGACATCGCGGTGGTACCTACCCAGGCGGCCTCTCACATATGAGAAGCTTCTTCTATTGTACCCCACTAATAAATATTTCTGGTTTTCCTTCCTACCTTCAGATATACTTTGAAATGCTCGCTTCACATTGAGTCCTGCACTAGATTTCCCAAGCCGCGGTCTATAAATTCAGCGAGGGCAGGTATTAAAATTTCAATTCAGATTGAGCCAACTTTGAAGGTAACTTGACTAGCCTCATAAATTTAAATTAAGGCATATCTCATTAAAGACTAAACCCTGATACGAGCAGAAGACGTGTTGCGAATGAAATGATTAATGTGTACAACTATACCTACCCAGTGTTACAAAAGACTATAGTAAGATAAATAACACTTTTGACATCAGAAACCTTTTTTAATGTTCTGTATCAGACCCTATCCGTCCCACTGCAGGGCACGAGCCTTCTCTAAAATCGAGAGTACAATTGAGAGTGGTTAAGCCATAAAGTCCACCACGCTGGTCTAATGCGGGTTGGCGGACTTTACATACCATAGAAATTGTTGTAAATCGCTATGGTATGCAGGTTTTCTAAAGATATTTTCCTTCACCGTGTTAGTGCATGGTTATTGAATATTAGTACACACAGTTTTAATGTTCACTTTGTAATTTTTAAAACTTATATAACCAACATAATGGATTGCAAGAATTGACAATCAAACCTTATGCCTCATATTTACACAGAGTGTTTTTTGCGGCGACAATCGTATGCAAGTATCGCATGATATAATCCCCATTGATTATCGTAATGACAAATGTTTTCATAATGCAACTTTTTTTAATCCTTATCGTATAATAGAAGCGTGAAAATTCACAACTGCGCTGTTATTACAACTACAAAAGAATAATTAAATCACTTGTCTTTTTGTAAAACTCTAGTATTTTTATACGGAACCCTGTCATTGTATCTCGTGTCAATCTTGCCCAATATTATTTTTAACAGAATACCGCGGAGTGGTGCGTTGCTAATTTGCGGGCCGTCATTTATTTACTGTTTGACGTTTGTAATGGCGGGTCCGTCGCGTGCGTGATGGTGCTAAGATGTTTTCTTTCATGAGACGGTAGGATGGCTACATATTCAACATATTTGTCTGTCGTTAGGGAAATACCGAAGCGGTTGGTGGCCTGTTGGTAAACGGATCAGACGCGGCTTCTAACATAATGGTCCCAGGTTCAAATCCCAAGGTACATCTTACTGTTCGAAATCATGTTCATGTCATCTGGTTGACAGGCTCCGTGGCGCAGTTGGCAAGACAGACTGTGAAACGAGTGACCGCGGGTTCGATTTACGCATCGAAAAAAATATTTGTGAGGCCTATAAGTATTTGTCTCGGGTTTGGGTGTACGTGAGACCTAAAAGTCTCTTATAGTTTCTGATACCCACGACACAAAACTTAATTGATCTTAATGTGGGATCAGAACTATGTATGTGACTGTTGGGTGTATTTATTTATTTTATGTGTGTATTGATAGACAATCATCAGGCACTATAACGTTGAAGAAAAATATCTTGAGGAAACCCGCATACCATAGCGATTTGTATAAATTTCTTTGGCATATAAATATATAAATAAAGACATCAAACAGTCATATACATAGTTCTGATCCCACGTTAACATCAATCAAGTCTTGAATCATTAGAACTATAGGATTTTCGGTCTCACAAACACCCAAACCCGAAACAAAATACTACAAACATAAGTCTCGATTTGGGTATCAAACCCGCGGCCTCTCGTTTCAGTGCCTAACCAACTGCACCATGGGGGCTGAAACGTTGCTTATCTGAAAAATCCACTCTATCTCCTGGATTTAGGGGCGATAAAATTGTATTACCGTATATGTTATTACTGATTCAACCTTTATCTAAACCGTATAGCTTTTAGTGATAAAAAGTAGCCTACATAATATTATGTACTAAAACATATCCTTACTATATTATAAAGGTGAAAGTTTGTAAGTATGGATGTATGGATGTTTGTTACTCTTTCATGAAAAAACGGCTCATCAGATTTTGATGAAATTTGGTATAGTGATAGCTGACACCCTGGATTAACACATAGGCTACTTTTTATCCTTACTATATTATAAAGGTGAAAGTTTGTAAGTATGGATGTATGGATGTTTGTTACTCTTTCATGAAAAAACGGCTCATCAGATTTTGATGAAATTTGGTATAGTGATAGCTGACACCCTGGATTAACACATAGGCTACTTTTTATCCCGAAAAATGTAGTGTTCCCGTGGGATGAGTCAGGAAACCAATCAGATTTTGATGAAATTTGGTATAGTGATAGCTGACACCCTGGATTAACACATAGGCTACTTTTTATCCCGAAAAATGTAGTGTTCCCGTGGGATGAGTCAGGAAACCAAATATACATATTTTCTACTCTTTCAAATTCAAATTGTTGGCACGGGATGTCCTCTCCTACGGAAGGGAAATATAGTCGACGGCACGCGGGAAATATAGTTAGTAGACACGCGAAATAATATGTTCTTGATGTGGATTGGACTCAAAAACTATCTGCACCCGGGCGAAGCCGGGCCCGACAGCTAGTAAATATTAAATTAAACTTTATTTAATTTTGTACAAACGGCGATAACAATTTTTTTTCATCTTTATTAAACTTTATCATAATACAAGCAAGCATTTTTAAAATCGATGCGAGCGACGACTAATTTCAGTAACTCTCCGCTAGAGATGCACTGGAGCGCACGCACCACTTACATCGGAACGCGCTTTCCGTCCTGTCCGTACATTTATGTCAATGGTGAAATCGTTAGAACGTTACAAGAAAAGATACCGCTTTATTCATTGATAGTATACCAAAATAGGTTTGACTATCGAATGTTTTGTCTTCTTCGCACAAACAGAATTCAAATGTTGTTAGAAAGGGACAAAATATTCTATAATTAAAATTGGCTTATCGTCTATGAAAAAGTCCGTCACTGTTTAAGGTAAAGACTCTAACTCTCGATACTTTGACAACAAAAAATTTAGGCTTAATTGCACAAACTAAATTTGCCAATACCTTTGACCTTGGAAATGTCAATCCCATACATTAGCAAGGTCAATAAGTCTCAAATGTATGGCGTTGACAATTCCAAAGTCAAAGGTATTGGAAAAGTTAGTTTGTACAACTCAGCCTTACTGTATAAAGTAAAGTCGCCAACGCTCGACGCTTTGACACCAGAAATTATGCTCTTCAAAAAAATAATATTTAAAAAAAAAATTCAAGATTATGTCTTACCGAAATCGCGAATCATGCCCTATCACAAACTATTACTAGTTCCGTTAGTTCAGTACAAAGGAATTAGGGTGACCCGTCGAATCCTTTACCCAGTAATATCCATTTTGATGTGTAGGTGAACGATCATAATTGAGAAAAAAGGTCAGACTTCATTTTCGAGATGGAAATATTGTGCCAACATTGTTGGGGCCGTATGAAATCTGCTTTTGTGCGCAGTTTTCTGATGAACCTTATTTGATGGATACGAAGATTAAAAAGGTAATAAAACCTTTTTGAATAACGAGCATTGATTTCAGAATATTAGATCAGTAGTGTATCGTATGTGAGAGGCCACCTGGGTAGGTATTACCGCAATGTCTATTTCTTCCGCCTAACAGTGTATGATATGATGGGAGTGATGGCTGACAACAGTTTGACTACCACTTTTACAGAGGTTGGTGGAATGTCAATCATACTTTTTAATAATGTCCTTAATATGTTAACGGCCAATATTAATAAACGATCCTGGAATTACACCAATCATCTAATAAGATTATTAAAATGTGTGTTGGTAAATACTAAACCCGAATGGTCTATTTTTTGGACCGATCTTTGAATAGCGATCAAGTTAGCTTATTAATTTCGATTGTTAACATTTTTGTGTTCCCAGTAGAGCTTGGTACCTAGCTTTTTTATTGCAATGAATAGCGAGACGAGCATGCCATTCGCCTGACAATAAGCGATACGGCTGCTCATGGACAGTAGCAAAACCAAACAACACCATGAATTACAAACCATTGTCATAATATTGATTGGCTTAACGAGAAGATACCACTGATCCCTAGAAATCTGATATAATAAACTAAAAGCTTTGTTGCAGTTCATTTCAGCAGGTACTTGGAAGCGCAATTGCCATAGTGATTTTAGAAATGTTATGACGTCATAGTAATGAAGTTATGATTTTAAAATTAAATTAACTCCAAGTTATAATCTGACTGCAAACGTTATTATTTATTAATCAGGAGCATTTTCTTTCCATAATGGAGAGGATGGCACCTCTGACTTTTCGGAGTCATGTGTGTATTGATAGTCTATCACCACGCACTAAAACGGTGAAGGAAAACATCGTGAGGAAATCTGCATACCATAGCGGTTTATAAGAATTTCTATGGTATGTAAGTCCGCCAACCTGCACTAGGCCAGCGTGGTGGACTATATGGCCTAACCACTCTCAATCGTACTGTCGATTGTAGAGTAGGCCCGTGCCCTGCGGTGGGACGTATATGGGCTGATACAGAATGGAGAGGATGGATGAAAGGAGAATTACAAAACAAATATATAATATGAGTGTGGATGGAAGAGTCGGTAGAGGCAACCTCACCGAACATACACCATCCAAATCGGCGATACCCTCAACAAGGGTCAGGTCAAAAGTACCCTGAACCGACGAGAATGCATGAAGACGTTGATGAAAGTGGATGAAGCGAAAGTAAATGTCAGGATCGTACAAAGTGGCGGTCTATAGTCTCTGCCTACCCCTATGGAATACAGGCGTAACGATTTTGTTTGTATGCAAGTATTGTCACCTGCTTCTTAGAAGTGGGATATTGTGGCGAAGTACCCTTTAACCCTGATGCTAAAATTATGTCGAGTTATCGCTCCTTTAACGAAGACCGCACCAGCATATGTATGCATTCAGACATCTATAACTTGACCATAGGTTCAAGTGAGGAAAAACAGCTATTGCAAAACGAGAAACTGCGGCCGAAAATTGGCGAAAAGTTATCTCATCTCATGTTAATCTTTTTTAAATATTTATTTTAGACCTGGGTGTTACGGAACGAAAATTTTCTCTTATTTTCTCATGCCCACGACACAAAAATATATTGTGTAATCAGAATCAGAGCTCTATACTTCTCGGTGCAATTAATTTATAGTGATACTATTACATACTGCCTCGGTGGCGTAGTTGTACTACGGTACGCTTACAAAGCTGAGGTCTTGGGTTCGAATCCCGGGTTGGGCAAAGTGATATTGGATTTTTCTATTCATTATCAGCCCAGAGTCAGGAATTTTTGCCCGATATGGCGATAGGCTCGCCACCTATCACATAGTGGGACGGAACATACTGGCGAAATGTGGGTGCCCTGGTACCTCTGCCTACCCCTTCTGGGAAAAAGGCGTGAGTTTATGTATGTATGTATGTACTATTACAGAACATTTTAATATAATGCATTTTTCTTTATTATCATCTTCCCATCACCGACGGGTGCAGAATGCCTCAGACATTAAGTCCGCCTATACATACATAACAAATTGCAAATAAATATTTCCAACTCTCACTACGAGTACACTTCAATACATACAAAACGTCCACGCTCCGTCCGAGCCCTATTGATTTTTAAATTACGCCTCGGACGCACGGACGGACAAACAAAGAGCCTCTTTAAGTCCCTTTCAATGGACGGCAGAGGTTTAATTTAAACGCGCATACTAATGTGTTGGGGTTTTGCTCGCAAACACGCCCCGGACTTTTAGTATATTGCTTTGTGATACTGTAGCCTTGTTACTCCAATGAACACACTATTGAATAGGGTCCGGATTCGATAGCCTGGTTGGGTAATCTGTTTCTTGTTAGTTTGGAGATGAATAATTCTCAGAATAGGTTAAGAGAGGCTGATAGTAAAATATTTGCCAGGTTGTTCTGCATCACGCTTTTTTGACAGCCTTTGTGGCGCAGTTGGTTAGACGCCGTCTGTGAAACGAGAGGTCGCGGATTCGATCCCCGCACCGAGAGAAATGTAAGTGCGGCCCGCACATATTTTTTCGGGTCTGGGTGTTTGTGAAACCGAAAAGTCTCTCTTAGTTCCTGATACCCACGACATAAAACTGGATCTTAGTGTTGGGTCAGCACAATGTATGTAACTGTTGAGTGTTATTATTATTTTAAGCACCCGCCCGTGCGAATGGGGTCTAACTGTCATATTTGTAAATAGGTTTATAAGTTGAAAAGTCACACTGTAGCGTGTTTTGGGCAGTCTTAACAGGCTTAATCGGGATGGAATCGTTGTATCCCAAAAATATCAACGGGAAAAGCGTATCCCGCACAGAAGAACATGGAGAATAAATAAAACAATTCCCTAGAATAAATTTACAATTCAAACAACTACGAGTATAAAACTATTGACTTAAAATTAGTTGCAATATGTTTGTAGTTAATAAAACTACAACCCGGCTTCATTTTCGGTAGCAGTCTTAATATATCCTGTATACTTTAAAATTTCTTCAGCAAACATCGTATACTTTACTAATCCAAAGGGCTATAGCCAAATACGTCAGAGACCGTCGATAGTTTTGTCACCTCCAATGTGTAAATACGACGACCTTCACAGCGCCGTAAAACGTTCCGCGCCCGTCCCTGCTTTATTTTCATTAACCGATATAATATATTGCCGGATTTTTGTGTGCCACAAACACACGTGAATAATAACTCATGATTATTAGATATTCTTTGATAGATTTAATATTAATACCCGCCCTAGGCCAGCGTGGTGGACTATCGGCCGATGCCAATAATCAATCGAAAAAAATAGATTGAAGTCGATCTGCATTGTTTTCTACTTTTCGATTGGTTTCTTACCATGTTGCCATAGTTTTTCACTACTGAGATTGATTGTTGGCAATATAGTATCAGAAAAAAGATTGAGCTGCAAATCTCAAGCGGCAAATTTTGGATTGGGATTGTTTATTAGCAGCGGCTGTATATGACCTAACCACTCCCAGCCGAGTTCTCGATTGTAGAATAGGCCCTACAGTGGGATGTATATGGGCTGATACAATAAATAAACAATAAATATTTAATTTTGAACCACGAGTTATTATTTTCTATCGTATAGGTTCAGAAAACGAGCAATCAGGTCATCTGACGATAAGTGATGACTGCAATGAACATCCACAACGTTTGGATCATAGTGTGACCGACCCATCAAATCGGCACCCCGGGAAGGAAACAGGATGGGAAGAGGAATATTGGGGATCCGACAATCTTATTCACCGAACGAAACGCGACAAACGCAAAAAGCTGTAGCTTTACAACGATTTCCAGAGAGACAGTGGTACCGCCCCGGACAAGCCTGGCATGCTGAATCATGACTGACAACGACAATTTTACCAACTGCGCCGCGGAGGCTGTCTAAATATTGAACCGCGGAGTCATATTTTGAAATTATGAAGGGAAAATTTATTTATCCAGATGTGACCTGAGGAATCATTCGCGATATATTTAGCCGTATATTCCACAGGAACTGACTTTTTGTGATAAATATAAGTATGTGACAGTTTCTGGTCATCCGTATCAGCCCATATACGTCCCACTGCAGGGCAGGGGCCTACTCTACAATCGACAGTACCATTGAGAGTGGTTAGGCCATATAGTCCACCACGCTGACCTAGTGCGGGTTGGCGGACTTACATACCATAGAAATTCTTATAAACCGCTATGGTATGTAGGTTTCCTCAAGATGTTTTCCTTCAACGTTTTAGTGCTTGGTGATTGACTATCAAAACAAACATGACTCCGAAAAGTCAGAGGTGTGCCCTAAGTTTCTGGTCAATCCTACTAATATTATAAATGCGAAAGTTTTGTTTGTTAACTCTTCACGCTCAAACTGCTGGACCAATTTTGATGAAATTGAGATGAAGGAAGCTGACATCCTGGATTAACACATAGGCTAATTTTGAACCCGACAAAATGTAGAGTTCCCGTGGGATGTACAAGGAATTAAAATGTATTAGCTACTCTCTCAAATTCAAAGGAATGGGTTGAGAAGTTTAAAGTGCGTCAGTAACGTTAATTTAAAGAAGTTATCAGCCGAACTAATTCCTATGTTTCTAAAGTGAAATAGACACAAAAAGTATCTACACCCAAGCGAAGTCGGGCCGGAGCGCTAGTAAACTATATGCGGGAAATCCAGCCGATTCGCTACGTTGCTGCTTGAAAGAAAAAATAACGTAATATTGTCTTTATATTACTTTTGGTTGAATTTTAGTGAGGCGTTGTTAGCAGAGTTCAAAAACCATACTAATTTACATACATAATTTTGTCTCAACACTACATCATGTAATTACTTCTATTATTTCTAGCCGAGACTGCCTTGGTGGAGCAGTTTACTGTTGTACGATTACAACGCCGTGGTCTCGGGTTCGAATCCAAGGCGGGCAAAGTGATACTGGATTTTTTAATTAATTTGTTAATAGCCAGTCAGGAATTTGAGCCCAATATGGCGATAGTCTGGCTCCCTAGCACAGCTAGCTGGGATGGAACACATAAGTCAAAACGTGGGTGTCCTGGTAGCAACTCTGCTTACCCCTTCTGGAAAAAGGTTAAGTTGATGTGCGTATGTATGAAGTAGTTTTACAATGGCAATAACAATTAAATTATGTAAGTTTAGATAATGAATAGAAAAATTCAATATCACTTTGCCCGACCCGGGATTCGAACCCGAGACCTTAACTTTGTAAGCGTATCGTAGTACGTATAACTATGTCACCGAGGCAGTCTTCAATTATAACTCAATAGACCTAACAAGATTTTCAGACTTTAAATAATGTATTTGCCATACATCCCAACACCCCACACGGATGTAAAATGTTATAACACTTCATAACAAAATGTTGAAGAATTCATAACATGCTGCGTGGAACGGAACGGAGCTCAAAGGAACAGGAAATTCTTTGTCCGCCCGGAATACTTATAAACGGTACATTTTAATAACATTTATAAACACTCGGGTTGAAAGCACTTTACTATTGCAAAACAGTTTACTCTATATTAAAAATCTTGACAGTGAACAGCTTAATAGTCTTTACATCTGTGTTTTGCATATCAATATTAAAAAACTATTTTATATTTTAAAACGGCAATACAAATTGCTATCGATCAAACACTAACAAACCAGAAAGAAAGACATGTTGTTATGAGAGAGTTACATGACATCAATTGAGTGGGAATGGAATCGATTTTACCAAAATCACATCACATAATCGATTCGAAACAATCATTAGAGGCATTGCATACGCGCTGTGCGCATACAAAACGATTCAGCAGGAAGCAACTATAGACTTATGCATAGAAAGTTGACAGAAGACTCTGAGTCCAATTGAGAGGGCTTAGACCATAGGCCACCACCACCACGCCCTTACAGTCTCGTAGACTAGTCTACCGACTCGTTAATGAATTACTGCGCAATTTAACGCTCAAGAACAACTTCGCGAGCGTGATTATTTGCTAGTATTTGATCTATCAAATCGTATTTCTATTCCAATAATCGATTCTCAAAATAATCGATGGTCAAAACAATCGATTGTGAGTTTAATCGATGCGATGACACAAGTGTCCGCGTGCATGATTGATGCAACGTCGGCCGGGCACGTAGCACAATGCTCCGGTAATTGGGCCAATTACTTTTGTCACATTGTTATTACGGAGTACCGACCAAGAATACGGAGTGCGTTTGCGTCATATCGGACAAATGCACTTACGACTATTTCATGATTATATTCGAGGATGCAAACTGTGTGGGACAAATGAGTTATTTCTATAGCCCACTGCGACTAGCAGTGGATTATCGTGTTTGATTAAGTATTTTAGAATGTATTCTTTTTTACGTTACAGGTAGATTGTACACCAATTTTCCTTAAATATTAGCTCTTTTAGAGGTGATATTAAGAGAACTATATTAAATTCTAGTTGGTTTGCTGGTGGTAAGTTCATCACATCAATTTAGATGGCGAGTATCCACACAGGTGTGGCAATTTGGGTTCAAGCTGTGTGTATCCAGTTTTCTGCTGGCCGTCATATTTGTATCACAATGTGAGGTATTCAGTTTTACCATTGGATACTGAATTAATTACTTAAAACCATTACAGTATTATCATTGCACCCTGCCAGGCTAAAAAACATCCTTTTGGGCCTGAACTACCTTCATCTAAACATTCCGGTCCGTTCTAACTAGACTAGACGTTCGTAATGATAATCAAGGTCAGACAGCCGACGCAGAGGATCAGTCTGTCGATGCAATAAATAACAGTGGACAGACGTTCTGTTTGACGTCCAACACGCGAACCGTGCGAGCTATTACGAAAATTCCATTACGAATGCATCTGAAGCGCCACGTAATCTGACGTCACTTCATGTCGTTTCATAATTGTTTTGGATTAGAAGTTGATGAAATAATTACGATACTTTTGAACACTAGATCACTTATTTAGAGATGATTCCGCTAGCTCATTCATCATTGTAACTCCTGTCAGTAATTATCGATAGTGGCACGCAAGGAATTCACACCAAGTATTGGAGTGTGACGAGTATCTTATACTTTGTGGGACGTCCTCTAGCAAGTGGGCGGGACGAATTGCAAAAAAGGGTCGGCAGCGACTGGATGCATAAGCAGCAGACCGGGCTCCGTGACGTATCTTGGGAGAGGCTTATGCTCAGCAGTGGACTGATGATGATGATGTCGAGTTTCTTAGAGACAGCATCTCTGGTTCTAGCCTTGTGACATCCAGTGCTACTACCAAAACATAGTGTATGACGATTATCAAGGGATTTTAGCCGGTATTTGGCAGGATTTGCTAGAGAGTCAGCCCAGCCGTACATCTGCAAATGCAAGCAGGTTTCTAGCCTAAATAAATAATCCAACAACTGACCTACGAGTCACATTTAGCATGCATTTACTAACTCAATTTTTCTTATGGTCAGAAATTCACATGTCTTTCCATCCACATTGTAATCTAACCCACTACACTTCATTTAAACAAAACAAAAGGTTGCCTTGAGCCTTCAACTAGTTTTTTGGTTCATATTTCTGAAGGTTATTATGCAAAAAACCCAGATTGACGTCAGGCGGTAAGAACGTTAGAATCAATTGTTACCTCAACGTCACAGTTTGAGAATTAATTAGAGTGACTGCAACAAAGGCATAATACTGGCGGAATAATTATTAATTGTATTGATTTCACTACGTAACTTGTTGAAGAGAATTTGTAAGTTCCCTTCAGATATTGTTAATGAGAGTAGTACAATGGCTACTAAACTATTGTTGTAGTTAGTTTCCGTTTTCAAGTATCAGATTTCGAAGGAGAAACTAGAAGTTACTTGGTACTTGAAAGGGGACCTCATAAGATATACTTAGTAACTTCGTTGGTTCTAATAGCCAAAACCAATGCATTCATTTTTTGTTTTTTTTCATCGACGAGTGAAACACCAGGTTAGGCAGAATATTTATTTTCAGAATTTTTTTTAATAGAATGAATTAACGATTTAACCAGAGGAGTAAGTCGGCGATGTGTGCCTAAGCCTCAACATTTCCGGACGTCGACAGAGAAGCAGACCGAAGGAGCGCCATGTCGTCAAGGAAGATATGAGGATCTATGGCCTTACCATTGAAGATGCCAACGATCGGGCGAAATAGAGGAGAATTAGACGGAAGATGGATCCTGGCACCGGCCGGGATAACGCCAGGTAGAAGAGGAAGAAGAGTACAGGATCAACAAAATATTCTCTTGATGCTAAATGAATGTTCGTATGCTTTAACAACTTTAATGGAAGAATAGTATTGATGTATGGAGGAGTTCATAGAAAATGTTAAGATTTTAGGGTTTAAGAGTACTTTATTTCCCATAAAATTACATGCAATCACTTACTGAGAAACGTATATAATGTAATGTTTATAAATATTTGGGCGAGCATGTTGTACTTGCACTGATCGGTTACCCTATTTACAATAGTTAAATTAACTCCATATTTAATACGTTTATTACAAAATCTTCTAAAGAAATTCCCACCAGCTTCGATGAAAATATTTTTTGGGAAATCCGAATGGTGGCAATAGCATTAAAATATGTTTTTATTGGCCTGAGGAACATTCGAACTTCGTTTCGAATCATATTGTAAATCCCAGTAGTGGACAACTTTAGACTGATGCAGTACCAGAACTTGCTATGTTAATGTCCACTGCATGGAGTGTTTTTTGGTATACAATACAATTAATTATAGATCAGATTTTATCACAAAACAACTCATCAACTGCATTTAAAAAGTAATTCGCGAAATTCCCGAGTACTTTTGCCAAAAGAAATTTCGTTTAAAGAAGCCACGTTTTTAATTAAGATAAGAGGGTAGTAATCAGCGGTGGTCGTGTACCAAAACGATTGTTTCCTCTACATTTTTTGTTTAGTTTTGTACGCGGGCTCTGTTTTGTTTTGTAGGCTTTGTTTGTCTGCTGTGTAGTGATTTGCCACGAACTATGTTAGATAAGTTGTGTTGTTGACAGCCTCCGTGAAACGGTACATGAGAAGCTAGCTTTGGGATTTGGGACTAAAGTTCTTTCCCTTTGCCAAGTTGTTATATTGTGTTGAACCAAATGTTTGAGACTCAATATATTTGGTTCAGGCGTGGGTGTTGAGACCGAAATCTCTTTTGATACAAGAGCTGTATTGAATTTGAATACAATTACAAATTATTCTTGTTTACTCAACTATATTTTAAATTAACAATATTTTATTTCTCTACATTTCTCAACTGTGTGTGACTATGTTGGTATTGTTTATTATTCTTATGCTCTGTTATAGATGTATGGATGGATGGATAGAAGTGGACATCTGTTACCAGCTATCGCTATTGATTTATTTCTAAGGATAGTCCCTACTACCCTACACAGGACAGGTGCGTGGTGGCCTGTCGGTAAACGGACCAGACGCGGTTGCCAACATGTTCACGGTGGTCGCAGGTTCAGATCCCAGGGCACACTTCTGATTTTTCGGAGTCCATGGGTGTATTGATAGTTAATCACCACGCACTAAAACGGTGAAGGAAAACTTCGTAAGGAAACCTAAATACCACAGCGATATACAAGAATTTCTATGGTATGTAAATGCGACGTATATGGGCTGATACAGATACAGTAGGGACATGTTAGTGTGTCTGAGGGACTCACTAGTGTTGATCTTAGCAATAAGAGATTCACAAGGAAATGAACGGGGTAGTTAACGTACCAGTATAACGAGAGAAATATAAATTTATATCAGCCTATACACATCCCACTACTGGACAAAGATTCAACGTAATATCAATAAGACCACTAACCATGAATGAAAAGAAGGGTAAAAATAATACTAGCCCTATACATCCCACTGCGGGGCACAGGCTTTCTCTACAATCGGAATACAAAGGGATTGTATGAGAGGGTTTATGAAAATCTAATGTAAAATTACGATTTTTTTATTACGTAGGTCTGCCAAACGACAAAAAAATTCATCTGATTGTAAGTGATCATTGCCGCCCATGAATATCAACAATTCTTAGATCATGGATGTGTTGTCTATCACGTTGGGAGAGGCGAGGGAAGGATAAAGTATGGGAAGAGAGAAGAGGGCAGGGGTATTAGGCATCTGAAAATCTTACTCAGTGAACGAAACGCGACTGCAAAGTTGTCGCTGCACATCGATCTCCTGTAAGACCGTGGTACCGCACCAGACGAGCCTGCTCATTTATACTGAGTCATGACTGACAACAGCGTGGCTCTACCAGTTAGCAAAAATAGCATTTTAGCATACTCATAAAATAGTTGTTTGAAAATGTTGTAGAAAGCGCGTCGCCTGTGCGACACGAGGATGTGATTCGTCTTACGTGGGCGAAATGGGTACAATCGTTGACAATATGTGAACATTCCAAAATTTCTGGAGTAATACACGAATTTAAAAGTTGGCAGCAATCGACGTATAAGATGCAATGATTACGTGGGACTGAAAACTCGGTAGAAAGAAAAACGGAACAACGTCTATTTCTCCCGCCAAACAGTAGTGTAAATGCACTATTGAAATTGGGTTTGAAGGACATTGTAGTCAGAGTAACTACTGGATATTGAGACTTAACATCTTATGTCTCAGGATGGCAAACGTAGTGGAATCCCAAGCATTGTTTTGTTATTCAAGGCGTTGTTTGTTGTCTGTTTTGCTACTGTTCATGAGCGGTCGTAACATTCATTGCAATAAAAAAAAACAAGGGACACCAAATACTTTTTTACACCAACGACAAAGTAATGACAATAAATTTCCAGATAGGTCTATGTGTTTTAAGTTGAGTAACTACCGTCAACAAGCAGCTGCCAACAAGTCAATGTAGAAATGGTTGCGGAAGGCGGAGGCCTCAGGAGTGGAACGCCTGATGGTATTTTGATTAAGTGGCTTACGGGCAACACTACACCTTTTTCTACCGAAGGGCGAGATGATTGCCTTTCAATACCGGACTTTACAAAATAATGCAGTAACTGTTGCAGGCGACTGTACGTTGCGCGACAATTTTAATGCGGAAACATTATTCTGTGCTCCCGGGAAATTGTGTTATTCTAATACTTTTTATTGGCTATTGGCCGTTGTCCACGGCTTTGCTTGCGTTATATTATGTCAGTTTGGTTCACCTTTAGCACGTGCAATTATTTATTTCTGGGTAAAAAAATAGCCTACACATTCTCCAGTAAGACAGTTTCAAATCTATTTTAAGTATCGGTTGTTTTGTTTCTTTCTAACGACTTTTGAATTTAGTTTGAGAGAAGAAGACAAAACATTCGATAACTTCAATAGCTTTTAAAACTGTCTATGAATATTGCCGTAAGAATATTGTATTGGAGCCCATATACGTCCCACGCCAGACACAGGCCTCCTCTATAATCGAGAGTACTAGTGAGAGGGGTAAGGCCATTTAGTCCACTACGATGGCTTAGTGGATAACGGATTTTACACATCATAGAAACTATGTGTACATGCTATGATATGCAGGTTCCCTCACGATGTTTTACTTCACCGTTATTGTGCGTGGTGTTTGGCTATCAATAGACAAATGACTCCGAAAATTCAGTGGTGGGCCCTGGGATTTTAACCCACGACCACCATGACACATTGGCAGCCGCGTTTGGTCCCCAACACGCACTTATAACAGTACTGAGTTTATTTAATGGTTTGACACTGTAATTGACATCATCTTCATTCCATCCATCAGCCTTCATTCACTCACTTCATTGCTCTTCATTCACAAGAATTCAATTGCTGAACTAAGTCTCCTCTGAAGTTTATTTTACAGGATTCGCATATAACTAGCTACAAAAGCGGTTTAGCTTGCGTCCGACGTAGATTCTAGCCATGATGACGCTGCTGCCAGATTTCGGTGTTATTTTGACTACGATCTCATCTTGATGGACATGATATTGTCTATCCAGGACAGTGTTTCTTAACCGGTGGTTCACGGACCACTAGTGGTCCCAGGAGCATGTTTTATTTATGGATAGATAGAAAAACCTTTTACCCATTAATATTTCGGTACAGTATTAACATACAAGTAAACCAGTCATCCAACTGGCTCCCTCCCTCGTTACTAAAAGGTTAAGAACCACTGATTTAGGACCATATGCCTATATCACTTAATAGTCAAAATGTATCCGAGACTTTTATCGGTCTAGGTTTTTATCCAAGTTATCTATTTATGAAATTACACGATCAAGCAGTAGTGCTCTAGTAACCATACCCAAAGAGGCTAATGTGGCAGAAAGTGGTAGAGCCACGCAAAATTCAGTACATATTGATAGATACCATATACGATCCACTATCTCAAAAAAGTCGCCGTGTTTTAACAACTTTGCTTTAGCCTTTCATTCAGTGAATAAGATTGAAGCCTCATACATAGCCTAACGCATAATAAAGGAGTGAAAACTATTTCTCTCGCCAAACAGCAGTGTAAATGCACTGTAGTGTTCGGGTTTGAACGACATTGTATCCGGATGTATTGAGATTTAACATCTTATGTCTGAGGATGGCGAGCGCAGTGGAATGCCAAGCATGGCTTTATGATTCATGGTGTTTTATGGTTTTGTTGCTGTCTATGAGCGGTCGTATCGCTTACAATCAGGCGAATGGCATGCTCGTCTTGAAAATGCAACTAAAAAAAATCTAATTAAAAAGTAAGAAGCTTGTCTAGGGCTTTTTACCGGTGATCAGTTCGCGTGTCCGACATATCGCATCCATTTCGTTATCAAAGGCCACCATGCAACAATACCTAGATGTAATGGTTCAAATGGGATACAATACTTTAATCGCAAATAAATATTCATATTTTTGCAAGTGCTAAGCCGCACTTGGCCGGCATGGTGGACTATATGGCCTAACTACTCTAAATTGTAGAGGAGGCCCGTGCCCTGCAGTGGGACGTATGTGGGCAGGTACAGGGATTGGTGCAAGAATCGAAACGATGAACCTCGCTTTACAGACCCCTTCTCATCACGCGTCAAAAATTATAAAACCTATCTGTTTTTTTAAAATTGAATATTGATTCCGGAGCATATTTTATATTTTAATATGTCGCTGAAAACCATCCAGTAATATGATAAAAAATATCTTAAGACATTTGTAGAGCCGTTGGATGCTGCATTGAAGGTTTCAGACAACGAAGTTCTTTTCATAATTATTGTTATCCCAAATCAAAAACTTGCTTCATGTCAGCGCAAATAATAACACTTGAAATTAGAAAAGTATAATAAGTAAATATTTTATTACTGCTATTGACTACGCCGATTCTACAGATTATTCATACAGGGCAGAATGAACATTTTTTTGCTGAAGGAAATATTTATGACGCAAAAAAAGAAAAACTGACTCACGAAAGTATGAAGTTCATAAATACGTCACACCATAACTCAGGAGAGTTTAGGGAGGAGTCTCTTTCATAGATTTGATTTTGTTCGCTTTTTGTAATGGACATTTCAACATAAAACCAATTTGGCATAACTTAGGAATAGTTTATCTGTCTATGTTGTAATATTTACAAGTTTTTCTTTAATCTATGATATAAATATTTGAATAGAAAACGCTTGCAACGCAAATAAGGTAGCGGCTACTGGCTAATGCAGACAACCTGTAGCAAGACCGGTGACAACTTATTGATTTATTTTTACGAGTTCACAACACGATTGTCGCTTGTCGCTTATCTCGAGAGGCGAGCGGGTGTCTGCGGCCACGGTACGCTGTACCACAATAAATTATACACAAATAAAGCGCGCATAAGAGCGCGTTGTTTTCACTCAACCTATTTAGCTAACGAGAGCATTGTGGCCGAGCGACCTTCACGGCGCGTCCACATCAATATTCATAGGACATGAAGCGTACTCACTCCTCGGAGTGCTGCGACACGTTGTCCTTATCCTTGTGGGCTTGGCCGGAGCTGCACGAGTTGCCCATCTCGACGGTGGCCGAGCCCCTAACTCGCCACCACCTCGCCGACGCGCCTCATGCGTCCACTCCACTCGCACTAAACACAACAAATATAAAAACACACACGAGCGCGTCCCGACCGGTTATTACGGTGCGAAATCACGCAATAATTTAACATCTCCCGGCGTCGCGATCGTTTCGGGCGGCAAATCTAAATATATAAAGCGCGCGTGCTAACGCGACGGACACTAAGCGGCGAATAATCGATGCGCGCCCTCCGACCCCTCGGCCTCCGCGCCGCGTCCGCCGCCCGCTGCCGCCCCGGCCGCGACGCGCGCGCGCTCATTATCTACGCTTTTCACGACACACGCCACTGATACCGTGAGCTTTTCCGAACCGAGGTTTATTGCCTCGCTCATCAAAGCGAACTTCGTAAACGGAATTTAAAAAAATAAAATGCAGAGACTTGTTGGCACTGGCCGGCGGAGGCACGTTCGAATTTTAAAATTACGCAATTTGAAATGTTTCTTTTCGCTTGTTTCTGTCTTTCAAATCGCAGCAAGTGTGCTACAAGTATTATGAATGTTGAGTTTGCTTCATAGATTTTTCAATACAATAACTAAATAAAATAAATATTATACCTGTGCCAGTATAATGCCTAGGTGCTTCTTGTACTCCGTGAGACAGCTCTACAGTGATTTCATACATGATTTCGGAGATATACGACCCCAAAGTAAGTACTTTGATTGAGAACGAATTCAGTCAATTTTTAAGTTTTATATTGAATCTACAGTATGTTACGTAAAAGTAAATTATACACACTGGTCGTGTTTGTATTAAATATATATTCTCCAGCCGGCTAATCATCTTCATAGTGCCTTATTTTTAATAAGTTTAAAGTTTTGTGACAAGTTGCATTGTCAAGTTTTCTTATGTTATTGAAAATGGTTTTTCAGGGAAAACTACGTATATTCATTTTATTTAAGTACTTATTTGTAGTTTAGTTGGCGAGATATGATCAAATGCGTATGCGTTCATAGACTCGTACAGTCGGTCGATGTAGAGATAGATAGATGACCACTTTTTTTTTTTTTGTTTATCAAAAACATCAACAAAAGAAGTAAACTAATAAAACAAGCTTTTCTTAAATATTTCTAGTGCAACTTTATGTAAGAAATATGTTTATATGTAATTCGTGTTTCCCTACCGTATTGCGTTATGAATAGACAAAACAGTTTATCTATTCTGCAGCAGAAACAAAACCCCGAACAACAAAAGCGAACCTCAAACGGCAGAAAAACTTATTAAAGAACACAGAAACGGTGTACCACGACAAAGTGCCAATATGCACCAGATTCTACCTACAACTCCTCAAGCAAAGCCAGTTTGTGCAACATTTCGTAGATTCCGAGTCTTACGACTTCGCGCCCGAACACGAAAAGCCAGTTACATCTCCTGTACTCAAAAAAGGACTCATCAAAAAGGAGGATAGGACTTATAACTTAAGGTCCAATGAGGCTAAAACCCAGAGAAAGTATTACGAAAAGCCCAGGACGCGGAAGGCTCGGAGCTGTGATGGAAAGATCCAGGATGTAAGGAAAAATGTTGCTACAATAGAGGTAAGATTTTAATTAGGTTTATAATAAAATGAAGAACAAACTACAATCTCGATTCTGTTACTGATCTTTGACCAAGTGTTTTCGAATTCCTGGTAGGAAATATTTTTTCTCAAGTCTGTGCGTCTAAAGATAAAATACATCATACATCCGATCCAATTTTGGGTGTAGAGCCTCTAGAAATTCGTTTGTTTTGAATTTTGTTTCATCATTATTGCCTTCAGCCATATGTACTTCATTGCGCAATAGGCCTCTTCCATAGTTACCACCGAATCGTTTCCTAAGTTCTGAACTCTCCCTAAATTAATATTATAACACCAAATAATTTCAAAGAAACCAGAAGAGCAACAACCTCTAAGGAAACGCAAGACAAAAATCCCCTTAGCTCCAATCATCGAAGAGATAAAGAACAGAGAACCCTTGAAGTATTTTAACAAGGGCGGTTCGGAGATCGACAAGATCGCTGAGAAATTGAAGAGCTTAGCTAAGAAGACGGTGGAGGAGAAACTAGACAAGGAACTGTTGACTTGCAGCGAGTCTTTCGAATGGGAGCTTTATGCTGAGAAGGAAAATAAGGTGGTGAAAGATAATGGTAAGGATTTTTGTGGTTAAGTACTTGATTTGTAGCTTAGATTTTGATGTGAATGCGTCAGTCTAACGGGAAAACAAGACGGTCTTTTTGGATTGAAACATTCAAAGGAACCCTTAAATATTAATTAAATGGTAAATTGATGTTATTATGCCTCGGTGGCGTAGTTGTACTAGGGTACGGCTACAAAGCTAAGGTCTCGGGTTTGAATCCCGGGTTGGGCGAAGTGAAATTGGATTTTTCCATTCATTATCACTCCAGAGTCAGGAATTTGTGCCCGATATGGCGATAGGCCCGATAGGCGCCACCTATCACATCGTGGGACGAAACATACAAGGCGAAATGTGGGTGTCCTGGCACCTCTGTCTACCCCTTCTGGGAAAAAGGCGTGTGTTTATGTATGTATGTATGTTGATGTTATTGTATATTTTCTTCAGTGACATGCTTCTAAAGTTAGTTGAGGTGTCCATATAAAATTGTTACGTTAGCCGGTGTCTCCTCCTGCCCTAAAATTTTAATTTTCGCTGACAATGTACCTATTATTTATCAATGTCGACCAAAAGATTTTAAGTTTACAAGCGACAACACTTACGTACACTTCATAGTACTATCTTTTTTTTTATTGCAATGAATATTGAGACGAGGATGCCGTTCGCCTGATGGTAAACGATACGACCGCTCATAAACAGTAGCAAAACCAAAAAGCACTTTGAATTACAAAGCAATGCTTGAAATTCCACTGTGCTCGCCATCCTGAGACATAAGATGTTAAGTCTCAATATGTCCAGTAGTTATTCTGGCTACGATTTCCTTCATTCCGAAACAAAATAGTGTATTAACACTGCTGTTTGGCGGGAGAAATAGACATTGCGGTGGTACCTACCCAGGCGGGCTCTCATATATGACCTACCACTGGTAATTTCCACATTATGCTACAAAAGCCTGTTTATTGACCACCATACCATCATTCTTTCTAATGAAAGAAATTTCATTAAACGAAGCTCAAGACCAAAAGGAACTTACCCCAGACACAGCCGTCTGGCCGGAGTCTCGTAAACCGACGCGCGCTACACACAACTGCAGCTACTGCGGAAAGGGATTCGACCGTCCCTGGGTGCTGAAGGGACACCTGCGCCTCCACACAGGGGAGAGACCCTTCCCCTGCCCCCACCCTCACTGCGGGAGGACCTTTGCTGACCGGTAGGAGCTAAGTTTACTTCAGATTTTGATTTTAAACACACAATTAGCTATATTGAATTGAGTAATTTGAAAGCACGTACAGAGAATTACTACCCTCAATTTGAAAATAATTTTGATTAGGACACAAAACGCCATATGATCTGAAACCTCATTTTATTTGATGGTGAGTTAATACCCACAGCATAGATTTTTTATTGTAAATGTTTAAGTATTTTGTCAATACGTCACACATGCACTTATGTTTAATGTTCTTAACTTAATTCAAAAATAGAGACATTCCACAGATTTCGATTGCTTATTATCCTTATCATTGATAGGGATAAAATAAATAAATAATTGAATACACCCAATAGTCACATACATATTCCTGACCCCATATTAAGATCGAGTCTTGTGTCGTGACTATCAGGAACTACGAGAGACTTTTCCGTCTCACAAACACCCAGACCCAAAACCAATACCTGTGGTTGACACAAATATTTGTTTCGGTGCGGGGATCGAACCCGCCGCCTCTCGTTCCACAGCCAGTGTCTAACTAACGGCGCCAGGAAGGCTGTCGATAATAAATAATTTATTTCTATTGGTGGTTAGTTCGAACCTCCGCGCTCACCAGCGCACTCGCGGTCACCACACTTGGCAATGGCGATGTACTGAATGCAGTAAAGCGTTCAGCCAGAGAAGATATCTGGAAAGACATAGAGCCGACGCCTGCAAGAAGTATAAGTGAGTTACAATGCCTTTCAACATCGTTAGACATAGACGAATTGACTTTTAGAAATATGTTTACTACAAGAATTTCTATGATTAGTGCAAGGCTGACAGGGTATTCTATTCACAATCTAAGAGGACGGGAGATGTCCTGCAGTGTTTGATCTATATCAAACACTCCAGGCTGATCTTATTAACACAGCGACCTAATTATTCTCCTGACTTTATTGAAGCAACGATTCACCTGATGCTAAGTGATTACCGTCCATGAAAATCTATGAGATGTGGATCTGAGATGTGGAACGAAGCGCTTCATTTGAGCTCTTAATCAAAACACACATGACTGCGAAAGAAGAGGTGTGCCCTGGGATTTAAACCCGCGACCACCGTGATCATTTTAGTAGCCGCGTCTAGTCCGTTTACCAACAGGCCACCACGCACTATAACAATATAATAACAGTGTCTATTACAATCTGTTTTATAACAGACAGCACTCAAGAAGCTCAAAGTTCAACGACATAAAGCCAGCGCCCTCAGAGACCCTCCAAGTCCCTCTGTACGGCATTATTCGCCACAATGACGTAAAATCACCAGAGGAGAGCAAGATTGATGAAGACGCTCCTATGGACTTGTCCTGCAAGAAGGTTATTACAGAGTAGTTCTAATTGTGATATGTACGAGTATAAGGAAATAAAGGTCTGATTTTATTAATATTGTGTTGTTATTACGTAAATTATTATGTTGATTTATTTACTTTTAACACTAAAAGTATATAGCGATTATTGATTGTGATAGAAAGTGTTATGTAAACCATAGACTTACTATTTCTCTCTGGTAGACGTATGTCGGCCTACCCAAAAGCGGATGAAAAGAAACGGAATTGAATATGCCAGTCACACTATGAAATTGGTGGCCATTATAGGTGGCTATCGTGGGCAGAATCGGATATAGACCTTTGCAGTTACCTTACCTATTTAATAAGGCGACATCTTGCTGATCATTGCATCTGAGACATAAGATGTTAAATCTTAATATGTCCAGTAGTTAGTCTAGCTACAATGTTTTTGTTTATTGCTATGAACGGCGAGACAACATGCCGTTCACCTGATGGTACGCGATACGACCACTCACGAACAGTATCAAAACCAAACATTTTGAATTACAAATGCTTGGCATTCCACTGCGCTCGTCATCCTGAGGCATAAGATGTTAAGTCCCAATATGTCCAGTAGTTACTCTGGCTACAATGTCAATGAAACACAACAGTGCATTTACACTGCAGTTTATCGAGAGAAATGGACATTGCGGTGGTACCTACCCAGGCGGCTTCTCACATATGAAAGACCTCCCACCAGTGCATCTGGATACAACTAGTCACAGTTCGAATACTACAAATTCAAGTAAAACAATACAATGTATTTAAAAATTATTTATTATTACAATAAATTAAATAAATACAATTTGTACAACTCGATAAGTCACTACGTATGTTACATCTAAGCGATCACAGGACGCACTACACTGCGGGCCCGATGTATCGTGCACTCGCATAAATAAATATATATAACATGAAAATAATTTATAATTTGTTCACAACAGTTATGTACACATACAAGGGCTGAAACTAAGGAGAAATGTCCATAATTTCTTAAAATAACAAAATCATGGAATCGTACTTATATCAAAGCCTGAGTCAGACTTCATTTATATTTCAGTCGAGTATCGCTAATGTTACTAGAACTAGAAAAACACCAAAATTTAGTCAAGTACATTAGTTTAATAGCTAAATTATTCAACACTCGAATAAAATACTAAATAAATCCGAACTAGGCTTCAGATTCTAATATTGATTTGATTCGAATCAAATGAGTGGGTAGACTAAATATTATTATTTATACTTAATTTGATATTCATTTAATATTTTTTGTTCGTAGTTCGTACATGTAAACAAATTATAAAGACAGGTTAGAAAGCGCATAGCGATCTTGCTTTAAAGAACCTTAATTAATAACTATTATAATAAAGTATATAATTTAATTAACCTAAACATTTGGCGTACATTGCATACTCTACGATAAAAATCGTGTGCGTGACAAGGACAGAATAGTTTTTATATCAAAAATTTATACAATTGTTCACAACATATAATTGATTTGAATTATACAAGCCACTGAGAGAGAGAGAAGGAACTAAGCTGATAAATGACTCGGCAACCACGTCAAACACCGTGTTGGTCTCGAAAATTCAGATATATTAATGTATAAAATCAATTTGTGCCTGATAACATTATTGATTGATGGGTATTAAACAAACATAGGTATTAAAATCGATACAAGCATGATTAAAAGCAGATTTTGAATGTTGAATTGAATAATCTGTCAAATATTTATTGTTTAGATTTCAGTTTAGGAGTTGTATGCGAATGGGAAAGGGCAATGTAAACTCTTAGGGGTGCTAGAATCCGATACATATTTGACGCAATTTTTCCTATAAAATTATAACTTTATTTTGGTAAGAAGAAACTATTGCATAGCTAAAAAAACTGATTTGAATCTTTTATAAAATCAAAGAACACTGTTAGACATGTGGCTTGTACAAAATACCTTTATAATAAATTCATTGTGAAGTACAATACTCTATATAATAATAGGACAATACTTAGATAAATTCTCGTGGCTTCACGGTTCAATAGTCGATTATTGTTGAAAGTAACGTAAAACATTCACGCGCAAGATATTATGTAAGATTTTTCCGCGAATTTACGCTTTGATTTTCATTATTTTTTCGCGAAACATCGTACTTCGTTAAACGCTTCTTTTGTAGGCAACGTATATTCGTAATTCGTCCTTCTCTGCACAAGATCTAAACATTAATATTTTATTGAAATAGGTCCGGTAAAAGAGCAATAGTAACAGCCTAATTCATAGACAGTTTTAAACGTATTTTAGTAATCGATTGTTTTGTCTTCTTCGCTCAAACTGAATTCAAAAATATTCAATAACTGAAATGGGTTTTAAAATGTCTATTAATAAGGGCATTTGCGATTATTATTACTACCCATGAAAATTTACATATGGAACATACCATGTACTACTCCTTAAATAAAAAAGGACCAGAAGAGGAAAAGAATATTGGCCATTCCAAAGTATTGTATACAGGCCAAATTAACATCCCTTAGGCCCAACTCATGAATTGTCAGGTATGTTATCAAATTTCTTTTTTGAAAGCTAATTTTTATTACGGTGACTATTTCTTTGGTCTGGCAGTGTACGTTTGTAAATAGACACATGGATTAGAATCATCGACTGTTAAACCGTGTAGCCAGCTATTCGATAGCATGAAACTATAATATATTGACATAATGCACCATAGATATCGTTTGAAGGGAAACTTTTAAAACATTTAACGCAGTGTTGTGAATATTGTTTAAATATTCGTTAAATAAAGCGCTCATCAGAAAGCGATTATCAGCCGAAATGAATAGACGATTTTGATACATAATATGTAAGGATCTATCGCGAAATTGGTCGATCGGTTCAAGGTATTTTACGTGATTTAATTAGTCTATTTTAAGGATCGATCCTTAGATAGTGAGTGGGATTGCTTATAAATTTAAAATCCTTATTATATATGAAAAAACGATATAATCTAGGGTATGTACAATTGGCACCTAAGTTTTGTACAACAATTATTTATTTTTTAACATCTTTACTGGCCACAAACTTATAATATATTGTTCAGAAAAAACTGCAAGTTTTAGGTCATCGTCCATACTTACCGGCTGATAGAATACAGTGTACCGAATACTTAACATCTTGCCATTTACATGACCAAAATATCATGTTTTAAAAGTTCCCCTCCAAACACAAAACAATTGTACCTAACATTAAAATTCATAAGCACATGACACAACGGAAGCGAACGAACAAGCGTTACGGCAAGGGAATGTAGCGTACACGTAGAAATATTGTGCTCGTAAATACATAGAGATATCAAAAATACCAAAATATCTACACTTATTATGTAAATGTGACGTGTTGGCACTTCGGACTACTGTTGGGTTCAGTCGCAACTTTGTACAGCTTCCGTGGCGCAGTTGGTTAACATAGGCTGCGAAACGAGAGGTCGCGGATTCGATCCCCGCACCGAGACAAATGACGACCCTACGACAAAACATACACCCAACCGTCACATACCTATCCTGACTCGATCTTAGTGTGGGCTAAGATCGAGTGTTGTGTCGTGGGTATCAGGCACTAAGAGACTTTTCGGTCTCACAAACACCTAGACCCGAATCAAAAACTTGTGGATCACAAAAATATTTCTCACGGTGCGGGGATCGAACCCGCTGCCTTGCGTTTCACAGCCGGCGTCTCACCGACTGCGCCACGAAAGCTGTCTTGTCGTCGTCATCACAAAAAGTTATCATTTGTTTGTTGACGCAACTGAACCTTAATTTATGTGAAGTTGGCCACATTTGTACCGACAGAAATATAACATTCATTTAACATTAATATTTATTGTATAATAGCCTGATTTTGGCGCCAAAATTCAAATCCTCCAAGGATTTTTTGCTAACCCTACTGCTTTATGTTGTCTTGTAAAGCGACGTAAGTATTTAATTTTTGTTTTGATGCTTTCTTCTCAGGATTTGGAGATATTCTAAACGTAAAATACAGCTACCAATCTTTAATAATTGTAGAGTGTCACTTATAATTGTCCCAAGACTGGCATCGTCCCATTCATGGCAGTAAAATATGTTTTTAAAATATATAAAGAGAAATATCTTAGTTTATCATCGAACCTGATTTAATATTATTATTTTTAAGAAGTGTACAAATGTGACCATATCTTCTGCAATATGAAATAATATCTCACAAAATTGACTAGTACCATATACAATCGTCGTGAGAATTAATCTTCTGACCGTACAAGTGTTGGTGGAACACTCGACAAATTGAAAAGATTCAGCACCCTTCATATCTTTAATTTAATAAAATAGAATTAAATGATATTATTCATAAATTAAATAGTAATTATTGGGATTTGGAAATGCTACCGTAATATTATGTTGCCATTAAAGTTAGATCAGGCGTGTATTGCTTTGTTATTCGTTACAAAGATTTTGTTCTATTTACTCCATGTGCATATAATATTTAATTACTATTTTACTTTTAATAAATGTCGAAATTAAAACCATTAAAGTCTGAATAACTTCAATTTGTCGATTATTTTCAAGTAGGTACAGTGGTTTCAAAACTTTACTTGTATGGTTCACTTAACTACAGTCAACTGACGCAAGGCACCTCTCCATAATAGTCCAAGATCCCAGGGCCCCCAGACGTTACTTATTTTCTCATAAAAAATATAAATGGGATAAAGTAGTGTTAGTACGTACTTAGAGTGTGTGCATACCTGCTAGCTTGGGTTGACGGCCAATTCATAGGTACCAGGTGCTAAAGGTAGATAAATACAGTACTGACTTTTCTTAAATTCTCAATGCTGATTTTAACGTATGTTTTAGATAATTTTGTTAAAAATCATAATCATTATTGCCAGACACTTTCCATCGGCGCTTACCCTTACCAGACGCTTTAAAGATTCAAAAAAAAATAACATAATTTTACTTATAGTCTCACTCTTGATTTTTATATATGATACTTAGGGAACTATTTGAACACCCCTGGTCAGCAGCCAGACCAGTTGGAGGGGTCAAACATCCCCCCAGACACACATAAAGTGTCGCTATGTGTATGAGCGCGAGGTCATTATTTGTACGCTTGAGTGAGAGAGAGATATCTATGTGCCGTTAGAGAAGTAATAAAAATGATTGAGATTTAAGAAGAAAATTATCAGTGGTGTGTAATGCACTATTATCAGAACCAATATTGTAAACACAATGGAACAACGATACCTTTTAAAATTCTGCTCTGTTCGATATAATCAAGAGAGATTAAAGATTCATTACATACAAAATAGACTCGACCCTGAAGATTACAAGGTATTTTAAAGTGATCTGAGTTGAGAAAATTTTATAAATAATAAATATAAGTTTCTTTAACCTATGTTTTATATCTTATTATATCATCGAGTAAAATTGAATACTACTATTTAAAAAAATCATGTTTATTAAATCTTAAAATTACACAAAGCTATACATGTCTTTCTTCTTTCGGATTATTTGTAGTTTGAACATTTTACAATTCAGCGCGATCTTTACTGTCATCATCGTCTAAATTTGATAAGTCATCATCAACCCAATGTTGGCATTGACTATCTTCATTATCATCCTTATTACTTTCATTTTCTGTAACAAAAATAACGTAATTAAGAATCAAAGACTTACACGGTCATTCAAAGTTAAAGTAAAATTAAAGTATAATAAAATGCCAATCACATTTGGGTGTTTCTTTTTTTACTGATGTTTTATAAAAAAAACTCTAAATTACAAGGATGATGATAATAAATTTTTTAAAGCGAATAATTTTCAAATTTATTAATGAACTCCTTATGATTTTCGTTCTCTTAGTCTAGTTTAGAAAGGAAATCTTTTTTATCACACGAATGTAGAGGTAATCTTTTCGAGCGGTGCTTTTTAGTCTTCTGGTCACAAAACATACAGATAATATTGCTTTGACCAATACCTACGTAACTTTCAATTGATGTATTAGTTTCACAAGATGGATCAATATTGTCTAGTTGTAAATTATTTTCAGGTAAAATGGATGGAACTGGTTCGACTAACTCAGGTATAGTACCTGGCTCAGGTATTATAATAGTGTCACGTACATAAGAAGTTGATAGACTTGAAATTTGTGGAATGGATGATTGTACCTCAATACATTGTGTATGTAATTCAGATGTCGATGAACATGCTGCTGATGAATTTTCTGCAATATTTATTGATTTTTCTTTTGGAGTAGATTTTTCTGTACTTGTAGCTTTTGAAGAGTAATATTTTTTCATCAAACCTGTGAACGATTTATAACATTGTCTATGATAACCACTTTCATATAAATCAGCTGGCAAAACAATAGTTTTGAATTTTAGGTTATTTTCCTTTCTATGTTTTAATATTGTTTGACACTTTTTCAACGTTTCTTCCGTAAACAATATTAAATTCACATCGGAATTCTCACAAAACACACACTTTAATAATTATGCCATTATATTTATTAGAATACTATAAATATTTTTTCTTTTATTTCAACTCGTTGTAAATAAAATCACAGACGCACTGAATGGAGTAGCCTAGAGACGACAATAAGTATATGAAAGATATCGATAGATATCTCTCTCTCACTCAAGCGTACAAATAATGACCTCGCGCTCATACACATAGCGACACTTTATGTGTGTCTGGGGGGATGTTTGACCCCTCCAACTGGTCTGGCTGCTGACCAGGGGTGTTCAAATAGTCCCCTAAGTATCATATATAAAAATCAAGAGTGAGACTATAAGTAAACTTATGTTATTTTTTTTGAATCTTTAAAGCGTCTGGTAAGGGTAAGCGCCGATGGAAAGTGTCTGGCAATAATGATTATGATTTTTAACAAAATTATCTAAAACATACGTAAAAATCAGCATTGAGAATTTAAGAAAAGTCAGTACTGTATTTATCTACCTTTAGCACCTGGTACCTATGAATTGGCCGTCAACCCAAGCTAGCAGGTATGCACACACTCTAAGTACGTACTAACACTACTTTATCCCATTTATATTTTTTATGAGAAAATAAGTAACGTCTGGGGGCCCTGGGATCTTACTCTATAATAAATGCACTTCGCTTATTGCTCACCACATAGACAGAGGCTCCCAAACTTAATAGATTTTTTTTTTTTTTTATACATAAAAACTTAACAGACAAAATAAAAAGTGACTATACTGTAATTTATGTTAAGTGCAGTGCAATTTAAAGAGAGAAACCACGGTGAAAAAAAGGTTGTGTCTCGTCGGTTGATCCAATTTCATCGGCCTTATCTTCATAGACTAAACTGGAAAAATGTTTGCATATGTATATGTGAAAAATCAGAATTTTAGTAGTCTGGCCTCCAAGTAATTCAGGTTTAGAAGCGTTGATTATTTTTACAATACTATTATGCACATGATAAAAAAGAGAGAAAATGTTTGGGAACCTCTGACCCAACTTCAATCGACTCTTCAGTAAGATTTATTTATGAAATATTCGTTAGACCTAACTATGTCAGAGTTATAATAAATTCCTGATCCTAAAAATAGTTTGAAGATAGTTATTTCATTTTTTCAATGAATGGTAGTAGAATTATCATTAAATAAATTCTAGAATATTTAACATTTCACAGTTAAATACGATAAGGAAAATCTTGAATCATGAGTGAGTGATTCAGTGAATGAAATAAGCAGAAATCGTCACAAAATATTCATAAAATAAATTCTAGGATATATATTACTGCATACGGAAATATGACAATGATTATTAGGAATATCGCTAATTCATTGAATGAATGATAAATAAATGAACACAGATAAAGCATTAAGTAAATTTTATAATATTTATCATTTCAAACTGATATACAACAGTGATCATTATGAATATAGTTCATTCATTGAGCGAATGAATGATAATAGCTATTGGATCACCTTGATTTGTTCCATTCACTCATTACTAAGTAATGAATGAATGATAATCGTCCGTTCATTCAAATTAATGAGTAAGTTGTATTTATTTAGGATTTTATTAGTTGATTATGCAATGACTAGAATTGCGTTACCTAAGAGATTATATAAAGATTTGGAATCATTAAGGTCATAGGGTTAAGTTTGAGACACTTTAAACTTTTCAAGTAAAGTGTACTCCCAGTAAATCATACTTTAATGGTAAAGGAAAACTTGTTATTTCATATTTTTTTACAATAAATTCAGAGGTTATAAAATTAAACAGCCTTTGGTAGGGTGGCTTGATAAACAAAAGCATATTAGATCATATGCTAGTAGGAAAATAAAAGGCATTATAAAAGATGAAACGATATCAATAATCCAATGAAGTGATTACAGAATGTGAATTGAAATAAACCGTGAAATATATTCGAGCTAAAATCCTGTTCATCGATGTAATCGATTCTAGACTTAATTACAATCGATTATCGATTTAATCGATGCTTGCTTTAGTTACTGACGTATAGCATAGCGTTGCAGATGGGAATGCAGTAAATATAGTAATTATTATTTTGAATTGATAGTAATTATTCGATAGTAACACCAAGTTACTTTTTTAACATTTTGGTGGACACACAGTACATAAATATGATTATTCTATTGTAATAACATGTTACAATTTAAAAAAAAAGGAGTGATTGACATAACTACAACATGATAGGTACGCGTCAATTAAAATTATATAAGTGTCACATCAAAATTAAAAGATCATTATTTTCTATCTAATAAACTATTTCCAGTGGCGATATAGCGGGGTTACTTTTTGATCCGAAGCGAAACTCGAATGTTCGAACGTATAAATGTTTTCCACTTCTAAAAATCAATACCATTCTCTGAATTAACAAAAAGTCATTTTCATTCATTTTCACTCGAAAGAAAAGGATAGCAAGCAACAGCAACGTCATTCAAGGTCAAATTTTTGTGCTTCACTTTTATATACGGAATGCAAGCTCCATTTGGGTACAAGCTTAGAAAATCGCCTAGAGCGATAAGACCGCCTTCTGTACTTTTCATTGTTTGTTATATGTTAATGTTGTTGTCCTCTTTATGTGCAGTTAAGAATAAATAAATAAAATAAATAAATAAGCTTCTTGCTCCGAACTTAGTCTATGGTTACGACGTACGATAGAGGATTCCAACATTTTGTGGAGTACTTAGGCACGTTAGTACAGACAGTGTTACGTACGTCCTGATATTCGAACTTTTTTCGGACCATAAAGTAACCTCCCAGCAATTTTTTACTACTAATTGGAGACGAAGTAGTACCACGTTTTCACCACTTAGAAATTATAAAAATGGTATTACATAAAATAGTAAAGTTCTTTAATACATGTATAGAGGGCGCTGAAAGAAGTGGTAAAGATTATTTAGTAATTCTATACAAAGTTTACATTGGCAGGAGATGTAAGACGGTAATCAAATTTTTATGATGTCAGTATTTAACAAAAACTTTGTTATTCTTATACAGTGCCAGTATCTATATCCATACAGGACGCACTAGCCATAGCAAATTCGACCGTATGACACATAGATAAGGCCTCATCTGCAGTGCACACTCATAGTGCAAAAAGGTCATTCACCCTACATCACTCAAATCACTTTAGGATTGGGTATATCGGGTGTATTCAAATTGCTACTAAAAAAAGGTGGAAGTTTTTTGCAAAAAGAAAGCAACGATATTTTTAGCATTTTTTATGTACCATCGTGTTTGGGTGGTAAATACATAGTTTTTACTAAAACAACAATTTAAACTCTAGCGTACCATTATTTCAACATAAAAAGGTGTAAAATTGCAATACTCTCTTTGGAAATACTATGTAATTACCACCCAAGCACAATGGTATATGTAAAAAATGACAAAAAACAATCACCGCTTACAATTGGCTACGTTTTTGGTTGCATTGTGTCTGAAGTCACTAAAACTACCACCTGGGTTCGTTTTTGGTTGTAGTAAGGATAGTCCCGTTTTTTTTTTAATGAATTACAATGAACTTGCTAGCCAAACAGTGCAGTTTATCACAAATCGGCACAATTACTAACACAAAATAACAAGATTTTTGTTAAATACCGTACACATTAATTACCAATTGAAGTACTCCAGACACCAGTCGATGGCCGACATTCTCCGGAGGGTTTGTTGGGGGTGCATGGGGGTTGATTATAAGGGCGGCGGCTCCCGGATACCTTCGCTGTGGCGGGTGCGTCCCGCTAGTTCCAGGATGGCCTTCGCTTCAGGGTTTGTGTCTAACACGCTCACGTCGCGTTCATCCTGAAAAAATAGATTAGAAAATTCTTTATTTGTTCTTTAAGTACATATACACTGATACAAAACTAAAATAACTAAATTACAAACATATATTGTATGTTTGACGCCCGTGACATCACATCACGGCCACACGGAAGACCAGCGCTGGTAACACCAGCACATGCTGAGTGTGGTCCGTTTTTGTAACGAGCACTATTATGTACTAGCGGTCGGTCCCGGCTCCGCCCGGGTGCATACACGTTTTAAAATGGCGGTCAAAATGTTTAATTCTGACTATCAGTTTAGAATATCGACCAATCGGACCACGAAAAACGAACAAAATTTCATCGTATTTGCTAGAAATATCACTACTGCTTTCCTCCTATAGGTTATAGCGTGATGATATATAGCCTATAGCCTCCCTCGATAAATGGACTACCCAACACTGAAAGAATCATTCAAATCGGACCAGTAGTTCCAGAGATTAGCGCGTTCAAACAAACAAACAAACAAACAAACTCTGCAGCTTTATAATATTAGTATAGATTTTAAAATATTTTAGTTAATTTATTGCTGCTTGTTACAAATAAATAATTTTCTTTCTTTCTTTCTATTTATTTATTAAATTACTCACTACCACCATATATCTACACTAACTAATTAAAATACCAGGCTGCACCAATAATGATACGGTTCAAATACCCGGCTGCACCAAAAATGATGCGATTCAAGTCCTATATCCCTCGCTGATCTGCGGCTTGCCCATGATCTGCAGGAAACTCTTCTCGGACTTGTGCGTGTCCAGCACGCTGCTGCGCGTCGACACTGTTAGTAACTAGGGGAAGGGGGAGAGAGGATTAGGTTATAGGAACTGGGTATGGGTTTTGGAGGTTTAGTGTGAGTGGAAATGGGTGGATTATGGTGGGTCTTGGTTTATGGTGAAAATCACGCCTACTGGGAAGTAATGGCTTAATTCCTGAGGGTTGTAGGATATGCCGGTATAACGACCACCATATATAATGGTTATAGACCCATCATAATGTGGTAGTATGACACTAAAATCATTGCATGTGAAAAAAATGTGTTGCATGAGAAAAAAACAACTCAAAGCTGATTATTAAACACTGCATGGTGCTACACTGCGCTCGTCATCTCGATACGGTAACCACGTCATATTATGGTGGAAAAACCCACCATAGTTACTTATAGTCTACGCAAGCCTGTGAAATTTTATTAAACCCTGGATACTCTCAGCAACCACGTCACATTATGGTGGAAAGCCCACCATAATAACCCATAGTCTACTCAAGCCTGTGTAATTTTATCATCCTCTGGATACAATTTGGACACTTATCACCTTCATTTCGCCCTCATCATACCAGTATAAACACAAATAACAACTCACCGATTCCTTAACGGACAGCGGCTTGTCTCCCACCCCCCAGACCTCGAGGCTGCGGATGCGGAAGGTGGGTTCCTTGCTGAGGCGGCGGTAGTTCCGGTACGTGCTGCAAGACTCCGCCGAGGAGCCCTCGCCGAACGGGTCCGCGTTCACCCATATAGCGCCGAAGTTGAACTGACCGCCCATTAGCTAGAAAGTGGACATTATTTATTTCCAACTCCTCCTATTAATTTAACTTTCTGATTAATTTCGTTGCGGGTTAAAGACAAGTTAGACATTCCCGGAAACTCGCCGAGCTTCAATGCTCGGTGTCATTACATTGCGTGCCACTGTTGATCCTGCGACACAGGAGTTGCAGTGGCGGGTGTGAGGGCGGGACAGTCTCTAGCTAGAAATATTTAATGATTATGATGTGTGTATAGTCAATCAACACGCACTAAAACGGTGAAGGAAAACATCGTGAGGAAACCTACATACCAGCGATTTATAAGAATTTCTATGGTATGTAAGTCCGCCAACCCGCATTAGGCCAGCGTGGTGGACTATATGGCTTAACTACTCTCAATCGTACAGTCGATTGTAGAGCAGGCCCGTACCCTGCAGTGGGACGTATATGAGCTGATACATATTAAATGTTTACACTTATACATACTGGGTATATCAAGACTGCTACCGAAAATGAAGCCTGGTTGTATTTTGAGTGACTTGACTTGATTTTGACAGACACAATGCAACTAAAAATTTTGCAAAAAAGGAAACGGCATGATCGTCTAAAAAAACTAATTGCACAAAAAATACAACTATAATAAATATACCAATAGCACAGATTAATATTTTGTGCCAATGGCAACTATGCACAACATGGGGTACTGATGGTTGATGGGACTAAAAAAATATCGAGTGGACGTCACGTACCAACTAGTTAAGGGTATGACGTCCACTTAAGACGGAATTCCTTGAAGGACGCACAATGATTGTACAATGATACTTCTAGTGGTTGATGATGGTGAAGATAATTTATAAGCCCAAATAATAATGTTAAATCCTAGAAAAAATATTAAATCTTCCACTCACTAATCCATTAGGCAACGTCTTGGTATGATGGTTCATGTACTGGTAATGATTATTGTACGTGGTGGCTGGGTAGACTCGCATCTTGGGCGCCACGCTGAACAAGAATGAATCCTCGTTGCCGCCGAAGTTGGGGCCCAGCGACCAGGGCTCCGGGGCGAAGCCACCGAATATGTAGCCTGAGTTGTCCTCGATGATCAGGATGGATGGACCTTGGTCTATTATACGTCCTGGAATGTGTATAATTAAAGTTTAAATGGGTGGTTAAAAAAAAACAATGGGTCTAACATGGGTTTAACATCAACCACTCAAAATAATCATGAAAATTCATATAGAAATAATGAAAAAATACTTTTAATATGTTGTTTAATGAAACAAAATTAGCCAAGTTGTTGCTCTATAAAAAGAAAATATTTTTTTGTAACGTGACAAAATTTTTCAAATTACTTTAAATCAACTACACTTTAATACAAATGAATATTGAATGACAATCCTTAAAAAGAAACAACATTGAAAGCTATTGCTTGAATTGATATTTCCCCGAGTACAATATTAAATATTTCTAATAACGTTTTATGGTTTTATTCTAAAAAAAGTACAAAGCATGTACCACAGATCCTAAAGCAAATTTTTGTCACTACAGATAATACTATATAGTATATACTATACAGTCAAAGAATTGTGCAGGCAATTTAAACTGAATGAAAGGTTCAAAAAGCTTAAAAGACGTATAACTTGGCAAAAAAGTGTACAAAATTCATACCTGCCATAGTAGAGAAGGATTCTCCGTGTATATGCGAGGAGAACAGGAACCGCCACTTGTGCTGGTGTTTCTGCGGGATGTGGCTGTTGAGCCACACGATGTGGGATAGGTCGATGAACGCCGGGTAGTCTGGCATCGCTTCTAAACCTGGAGAGAGAATTCACAAATTTTGGGAGAGATGTAGACATGGTTAAAACTAGTAATATTTGCAAACTGTAATAAATAATAACATTTGAGTTTTTTTTATTGCAAAGAATGGCGAGACGAGAGTGTCATTCGCCTGATGGTAAATAGACAGAGCGGTGGCATCTACCCAGGCGGCCTCTCACATATGGGAGATCTACCAGTAAAATATATTTACACACCAATAGAAAAACAAAAAAAATTGTAGCTATATTTAAAGTAAGTACAATGGGCGGCCTTATTGCACTAGGCAATCTCTTACAGGCAACCTTTGGATGGAGATATGAGAAAGGAGAGAGAAAGGGTATTCATTGGTGTATAGGGACAAAAATTCCGAACATTCCGAACTTACTTGTATATTTGAGCAAGTAACCACTATCTTCTTTGTATTCTGCAAAGGTGTAAGTAACTTACCATCTGGAGTAGGCAGTAGCGACGGCATGGTCGGCGGCAGAGGTACGGGGCTCTCGTCCCCTTGTTTCTTGTTTATCCCGTACAGATTCACAAACACCAACTCCGCCAACTGTTTCAGTAGAGTGTTTGTTTGTAACCTGAGGATACATTATAATAAAAAAATTTAATATTTAGTCACCACAAAAAAAAACACAATAGCCCTGTATCCTAAACTAAGAATCACTTGTTTATTAGAAGAGCAGTTCCTCCTCATACAATTAACAATTTGATGTGCGTAATACTAAAGAAAATTGCAGTGCATTTATGCTGTTGTTTGGCGGGAGAAATAGACATTGCGGTGGTACCTACCCAGATGGCCTCTCACATATGAGAGACCTACCACCAGTAGAGTTGGATCCGCCCCTGGGTGTATGTACTCACCACCTAGACAGTTGTTGCGCAGTACAGTGGTGCAGCGTGGAGTCGGCGTCGCCCACGGTGGCGGCCACCGCCTCGCCCAGCGCCTGCACGTGGGACGCGCGGCCCCGGAACCCCTTGCTGATCCACACCTGCGCTCGCTTCGATGTGGACGCCTTCAGCATCTTTATGTATGTTGATGCTATGCTCTCGCAGTACTGGGGGTGTGTTAAATAATATATTAATTTGATAAGGAAAATTTGTTTAGAAGTAAATCATTAGATAAATAAACGATAGATTATAGTTCAAGATGCGAGTGCTATATATTCGTATAGCCCGTTAAGACTATTTACATTGTAGTAAAAAAAATCGAATTTTCCAAACAAGTGGAGATCAGTGTTATCTGGATCATAATTTAATAATCTATTTGAGACTTTTTAAAGGGAAAACGTTTTCATTATTCATTTAGCGTTCTCAGTGCAAGTGAGTTATAAACGGTCATGAAACTACGACATTGAACATTGAAGACTAACCTCTCTCAACAGCTGATACGGCAGTTCCACCTCTTCATTGTAGTCCTTGCCGAGACTGTTGTACGTCACCATCATACGCTCGTCCACAGTACCTGCCACATACCACAAATTCACCCTAATATATGTCATTTCTATACATATGATGACCTGCATAGTGACTGCACTGCACCTGATGGTAAGCGCAAATGACGTCCAGGCAGAGAATCAAATGGCATCAGATGGTAGTCCCATATCATTCGATACAATTATGCCGGCCTGCTAAGATACTTCACACTGCGGCGGAAGGACCCAAAATTATAGCAAAGAGGGAACACGTGTGACGGCAAACAATTCGACAGCTTGACGGTGCGGCACAAAAAGAATTTGCGAACCTTTTGGTTCGTGCTGGAATGGTTTGGACCATCAAGTCATGGCTACGCAAGCAATTGAGATCACAGCTGATATCTACATCAGGGATACTCAGGTAATTCGGCATTGAGAGGACAATGCCTTGAAGATTGAGGAGCGGAGAGAACGGGGATTTTTTGCACCTGAACGAACACTGGATGGCACACAAGTATATACTAATTTAAATAAATTATAAGTTTGTGGCACGTTATAAACGGTTCTGAGAGCACGACACCACTATCACTCAGATTCAAATTTCAAATTTACAATATTTTTTTTTTGCATTTCGTTCGGTGAGTGACTTTTGGTCTCACAAATACCTGCAGATAACACGAATATTTGTCTCGGTGCAGGGATCGAACCCGCGACCTTCCATTTGATAGCTAGCGTCCAACCAACTGCGACACGGAGACTGTCTGAAATGTAGCCCGGCATCAGGAATTTCTGCTCAATATGGCGACATTCTCGCCACTTATCACATCGTGGGACAGAAGGTGAAACGTAGATGTTCCCGTAGCACCTCTGCCTACCCCTCCAGGGAAGAAGGCGTGAGTTTATAAATGTTTGAGTATAAAATACTCACCTCTCACATTATAAACATACAGTTCCGCGAATCTATTGAAGTCCACTGTCGGTGATTTCTGCTGACCCGAGCCGAACAGAAAGTTGGTCAGGTACTGCGCCAGTCGCGGGTCGATCTGAGGACCCCAGAATTTCTGAAAACGTATAATAAACATATTTTAGTGGTAGAAAAACATTATGCTATTTATTTGGGCTTATTTGTGGTGGTTTGTCCGCTATATCTTGGATCGGAATGAAAATTGTGAGTGGCACCCATGTATAGTGCGCGATAAGTCAGGGTGTTAAGACTATACCGGGTATCTCAAGACTGCTACCGAAAACGAAGCCGGGTGGTAGTTTTAGTGACTAGAAACACAATGCAACTGAAAATTATACAAAGAAACGCGACAATTATTTTTATCATTTTTTAAATATCGTCGTTTTTGGGTGGTAAATCCATATATTTTGCTAAAATAATAATTTAAACTCTTTTATACCTTAGAGTCTTTATAAATAAAAGGGTATACACTATTATCTTAGGAAAAGATGTATTTACCACCCAAATATGAACAAATAAAAAATAAAGTTGTCGCTTTTTTTCCAACATCTTCTGTTGCATTGTGTCTGAAGTCGCCTAAACTACCACCAGGCTTCGTTTTCAGTAACAATCTTGAGATACCCTGTATAAGTCTGTCTGTTGCATGTATTTATTTATACCAAGAAGGATATAATTTGAACAAATACAACTCCAATTGTATTCCACGCTAAAACATACGTCACTTTCCTAAGCAGAGATTTACGTGGGCCGATGCAATTATTCAAAAGCACTATTGTTAGCCTTAGCTTCAATAATTGCACCAAATATAAATGGAATGCAAGCGAATAACAAAGTGCTTGTTGTATTTGTATTTCAACGCTCCATCGGAACTATTTCCCATATTGTTTCACTCAACAACGAATTTGTGGTTTGCCTGGGCCGTATTTAGGCTGCGGGTTGGGAGCCAAATTATTCTGATTGTATACGAACACGTTAGTCTTGCATCGTAGGTATCAGGATTACAATTCTTTTTAGTCAGTCGACACAACTATCTCAGCTTGGTAGATAGCAGAAATAGGTAGGCTTCACCAAAACGCAATATACATAGTTGAACGAATTACTCTAGCGAATTTTGCACTCTTCTGTACAAAGGTCGCCGTCCGGGAAGATTCGAACATTCTATAATACCACTAGCATATATCATGAAATATTCATTTTAAATATTAAGTTTCGACTAGTTCACCATGAGAACTGCAGGAATACTATAAAAATGAAGTAATGGCACTTCTTGAAAATATTATATTGACAGAAATTAACTACGTTAGATCACACTTTAGAAAGCATTTTTAATAACCTAATGTCACATTTTTATTAATATGGTCCTTGTATTTCTGTACACCGCAAATAAAAACTACACTTAAATCTGTATCCTTTTCTGAATCATAGAAGTACCTATATCCTGGGGGTCATGGCCTCCCCATTTTATCCCCGAATCCGTCCGCAATATATAAACAATTTTATACGCCACGTGCGAATGTGTTGCACTGCAAGTTCCGGTAATATTGCAATAACTCTGTTATGGTTTATTTTAATTGTTTTCGCCTCGGATTTATTTGTGCACTGTTTACGAGCGCGGAGAAAATTAGTCGGATCTAAAATATGATTATTCATAGAGTATTTTGGAATGTTTTGTCATTTTCAGCTCTCATTCGACATGCTCCATTTGAAATTTCATTGTGGTGTAGTGATTTGAGGGCTTTAATACGAAAAGCCGCAGTTTCAAAACTCACAATGAGATATTATTGATTTAAAAACTAAGAATAGGTCCTTCAGTAAATTTGGAATTTCAAAAAGATGACCGTGAAAATCGCGCCAAAATAAATATGTAAGTTAAATTAAATTATCTTCATTTTTATTAAACTTTCTGTCATAATTCAAGTAACCATTTTCAAAATCGATGCGAGCGACGACTAATTTCAGGGGCCCTACTATATTCATCCGAAACGAAGTTCGAAACTTCGGATGATCGAAGTTTGTATACGATGTACGTTATACAAATTCGAACTTTTACAGAGTAGATACATTCGTATCGTATAAAAAACTTCGATCGTCCGAAGTTTCGAACTTCGTTTCGGATGAATATAGTAGGGCCCCAGTAGCGCTCCACTAGATATGTATTGGAGCGCGCGCACCACTTATGTCGAAACACTACCGCCCTGTCCACACATTTATGTCATTGTTCAACTACACATATTTGTATATTGTTATCTCTCGTAGTTCCTAACGCGACACAAGACTATAATTATGTTACTGTGGGATCATGATTATGTGTGTGACTGTCGGCTGTTTGAATTGACTTAAGTTGAAATCAAATTATTTTCTTCGGCTTTTTACTATAAAACAAGATCATTCAGTATATTTTCATATTCACGTCAAATTCACTTTTACAACGTTCTGTTATAATAAAATACAAAATATGTTACATGAAAGCCGCTGAACTGGGTTTGTGATATTGTAAACATTCTATTTAAATTAAGTTAAAGCCTTGACACCTATCAACTAAATTACGAAAAAATCTGCATCGAATTGCGGGTTCGATTCCGCTGGAAAAATATTTGTATATTCATATATCTTTGACACAGGAGTTATTTATAAAAAGAAATAATAGCAATAAATGGCGAGACGATCATGCCATTCGCCTGATGGTAAACGATACGACCGCTCATGGACAGTTGCAAAACCATACAACACCACAAATGACAAAACAATGCATGGCATTCCACTGCGCTCGCCATCCTGAGACATAAGATGTTATGTATAGTCATGACATCATGATGTCCAGTAGTTACTCTGGCTACATTCTCTTTCAAGCCAGAAACAGTGCATTTACACTGCTGTTGGGCAGGAGAAATAGACATTGCGGTGGTACCTATTCAGGCAGCTTTTCTCACATGAGAGACCTCCCACCACCATTGGATATAAAACCCACCACACAATATAGAGTTTCATTCTTTTAATTGCTTAACGCCCGAATACTGGAACGCAACTTAAATATAAATTGCGCTTAACTACGTTAATCCCGCTTAAATGAACTGGCTAAGTGGGCCGTGCGCTGTTAAGGGCAACTTATTATTTGAATGGCGTTCCAGTAGTCGGGCGTAAGTCCGGCAAACCAGCCATCCGCTCACTTTATGGTACATGATTACTACAGCCCTTGAATATAAAAAAAATCAAACATCTACAATAGTTTGATTGTAAGTATGTTGCTGCTCTCCCAAAATGGGATGGGAAAAGAAAAATGGACGCGATTAGAAAAGGGTACCGAGTCACCTAAGGCTTTATCTAATGCCTTACGAAATACGACAGCAAAATCACCTCACGAGAATATTCTGTGAGACAACAGTACTAGCATAAAGCAAGCCCATTCCTACTCAAATTCAAGATTACAGCTTTTTTCAAAAATCTACATTTTTGTGTGTTTATATTTAAACGGTCTCCAAATACCATAGCAGGAAGATCATCCCACACGTTCCATTACGGGTATGACGTCATTACCAAACTTCCGCCGCAGATCACCTGACTTCATTAGACGCTTGGAAATATCCCGATAAAAATTTTCACACAATATTTACGTCCATCGCATGGTTTTCTTCATTCTCCAGTGTTGTAGTAGATCAGGGTGTATTGTTTTGATTTGTGGCTCTAAAACCAGCGTGTTTAAGAGCGGAGAGGGAGCGTTAGCGATTTTCCTGATTTTTTTTTTGTGAATTGTTAAAGTCTTTGTAAATTATGTAGGTATGATACGTAGGTTAAATATTTCTTTCGGAGTATTTTTCATTCCAGTTGTATATTTTTATATCAGAGGATAGTTCTATAGATAGATAGTGTGCAAATTGCTTGAAGGTTTTAACTTGAATGCAGCTGGAGACATTCTAAATTGAATAGGAAATCATGAGTGGAAGACGAAATCCTGCAACTTGCCTTTGCGCGCAAAACAACGACTAGCATAAAAACCAGGAAAAATAGAAAGTTACAACAATACGAATGGGAATAAAAGCACTCGAAATAACTTCGTCCTTGACTAGTTATCTCATGTAGTTACTGATACACTAATGCCGTTGTCCTGTATTTTTATCTGCAGTAGTATACTATAATAAACCCTTTATCTATTGTCGTTTATGTCGTCTCGAAAACATTTTTATATGATTCATCCCAAACACTGAGATGTCATCGTGATTCATGATTGTAAATTTTGAAATACAATAACTATAACCGCCTTAGTAAAACCTATTTTATATTTTGTTTTCTTCGCTAAAACAGATTTAAAAAGTCGTGTGAAAGGGACAAATATTTCTCCCGTCAAACAGCAGTGTAAACGCACTGTTGTGTTTCGGGTTGAAGGGCATTGTAGCCAGAGTAACTACTGGACATATTGAGACTTAACATCTTATGTCTCAGGATGGCGAGCGCAGTGGAATGCCAAGCATTGCTTTGTAATTCAAGGTGTTGTTTGGTTTTGCTGGTGTTCATGAGCAGTCGTATCGCTTACCGTCAGGCGAACGGCATGCTCGTCTCGCCATTCATAGCAATAAAAAATAAATAAAAAAAATATTCGATAACTGAAATAGGTTTTAAAACTGTCTATGAATAAGAACGTATGTTTATATATGAGACATACGGATATATGTTTTCTATTCTTGCACGCAAACACGACTGAAGTCGATACTAGAAACTATGAAGGATTTTTTGGTGTCACAAATATTAAATCGTACGCACACAAGTATTGGTGTCTTGAATTTGTGGGCTGTTTTCAAATCTCTTTTCTAGCGAAATAAGCAACGAAGGTTTTTTGAAAATCATTCCAGTACACGTAAGACGGAAAAAGAGGGTCTCGTGACGAGTACTTACAATCGCTATGAATATGTTATCCATAGTGATTTTCCTTAAGAAATCCTTGTCGAAATTTCTATACAATGTTTAATACAATAAGTACTTACTTAATCTATTTCAAAGTAAAATAAGTGGAGATGCAAAGACTGAGGCCTACGTCCAACAACGTCACATAATCGTGCCACGAAAGTAAAAAGCAAATATTTTTTATACATTGTCGATAAAAGAACAAAAAAAATAATTATAAACCCTATTTCGAGTATTTTGCAAAAACGCTAATCTAGCGGCCGCACCGAAAACCTAAACAGAACATTTTCTACATTGTTCCGATTAAAAATAAACAATTGGTCGATCCGCGAGGCGTGTTGGATGATTTGCTGTGTCGGTGCCGGCAAATTTATACGTGAACATCAAAACTTGCGGGCTGCGGTCGGTGTCTGGAGGTGAAGTGACTCACAATAGCCATAGGTTTATATCTTCAAAGCTCATTTTGACTCAAATCTTTTAGTATTCCATATCTATACATATAAATAAAATTGATGTATCTGTTTGTAAAGTGAAAATTAAAAAAATGTCCAACTACATATCGTTATATACACGATACCTATAACGAAAATGAACTTAGATTTTTTTGTCTGTCTGTCTGTTTGTCTCGGCTAATCTCTGAAATGGCTGGACCGACTTTGACGGGACTTTCATTGTCAGGTAGCTGATATAATATCGAGTAACTTAGGCTACATTTATTTTAGAAAAAATCTTTTATTTTAGAAAAATAAAGTTTTTGTTAGATTCCACGCGGACGAAGTCGCGGGTACAGCTAGTCGATTTATATTGGCGATGACTTGCAAATAACGCCCTGACCGATACAAATGTTTTCGGCAATGAAAACTGGAATGCAAAGCGAGTCATGTATTTGAAACGCAAAAACTAGTATGAAAAATAAAAATAAAATAAAATAAAAATATATTTATTAAAAACAGAGTTACAAATAATATTTAATAAAAAGGATTCTTTATCTGACAATGGTTTTTTTTATTTCAATAAATGGCAAGACGAGCATGCCGTTGGCCTGATGGTAAGCGATACGACAGTAGCAAAACAAAACAACAGCTTAAATTACAAAGCAATGATTAGTATTCCACTGCGCTCGTTATACTGAGACATAAGATGTTAAGTCTCAATATGTCCTGTAGTTACTCTGGCTACAATGTCCTTCAAACCTAAATACAAGAAGCGTGGTGCTCCGGCGAAATGGAGTAAAAATGCAGATTTTTGCTACTTTATCTTGCATAACTGGTGGTAGGTCTCTCATATGTGAGAGGCCATCTGGGTGGGTACCACCGCAGTGTCTATTTCTCCCGTCAAACAGCAGTGTAAACGCACTGTTGTGTTTTGGGTTGAAGGGCATTGTAGCCAGAGTAACTACTGGACATATTGAGACTTAACATCTTATGTCTCAGGATGGCGAGCGCAGTGGAATGCCAAGCATTGCTTTGTAATTCAAGGTGTTGTTTGGTTTTGCTACTGTTCATGAGCGGTCGTATCGCTTACCATCAGGCGAACGGCATGCTCGTCTCGCCATTCATAGCAATAAAAAAAAAACAATACTAAAGCGCCGAATATGAATAAAGGAGGAATTTCATAACACTATTAAACCCGATTTTATTGATTTTTAACTTTATTTCCAAAAATTGCGGTTATTAATAACGACATTTTGAAGAATTCGACGACAAATCAAAAATATACATTGCTGACGCGTACGTACAATGCACGCGAATGCCAAGTTCCTACGCAATGCATACGACTCATTTTGTGTTTTGTCAACAGCGAAAGTTGTCACAATATGTCACGTAGTGTTGTAGTCGTGTACACAGTAACTATATCGATGTACCTAGTTATAGATTTCGTGTACTCGTAAATTAGTTTTCGTAATGTGAATATAATAATTGAATCATTTATATGCCTTTCCAATATTAAAAATGTTAATACTTTACATACTATATTTAGATTTGCAAAATAGTATGCAATTTAAAATTAATTTTCAGTATTAGATATTGTAGTCTCATATATTTTCCGTCTATCGACATAATACTAATTAATAACTATCAGGAAAAACCATTAAGCATATCGATAAATTCCGGTCTTATAAGAAAGACATATTTCCATAATTTTATCGATACTTTAAATCGACTATTGCAAGCTTTACTATACCAGATTTGTGGAAGTTTTGTGTTTCGAAAACAACGCCGCTGGTTTTGATACAATTTGACGGCTAATGCCTTTCTAACCATATTCAACTGTTTTGTGGTCCTGACTCCACATTAAGATGTATCAAGTCCTGTGTCGTGGGTATCAGAAACTACGACAGACGTTTCAGACTCACAAACACCCAGACCCGAGACAAATACTTGTGGGCCTCACAAACATTTGTCTCGGTGTGGGAATCGAACCCGGGGTCTCTCGTTTCACAGTCGTCGTCTAACCAACTACTATTACCTTCGATCAAATATACACTAGATTATAAGTAACAGCCTAAAAAAAACGTCAAGAGAAATAATAGCACAAATAAGCGTGTGCTCTTATTTGATTTTGATATGGTCCAAAACATAATCAATCTTAATTTAAAGGAATAAGGTTTATTGTTACCTGAAGTATTGGTTCTAATTTAAAACTTTTTGCTACATCTCGTAGTTCGAAATTCAAATGTATAAGTATAAGCAACTTTGACCACTTTTGGCGTGTGATTTTGTTCCGGACCCTGTATATATTTCAAAGATCGAAGACTATTACTTCCCGCAGAGTATCAGAGGAGGTCTTTAAAGAATTTCCTCCTGGTCACAAGAAATTCAAAATCATCGCTACCACCGCATCAACCCACACATTCCAACGGACACCGGCCGCGATCCAACGCATCCCAAATAAACAAAGCACCGTTTTAGTTACCGAAACGAATCCGCTCTGAAACGAAACGGGCCTGTAAGGGGTCCCACATACACCTGAATTTGTCTCCGGGCTCCTAGAATTCGCATTGGACAAGTCGCATTTTCGACCGACTTTAAAAAAGGAGGTCTTGTTTTCAACCTCAGTATGTATGTTGATTTGTATGTCCCCGATTAGATAGATTCTAATCAAGATCTTCGGAGATAGACCATTGAACTCGGCAAAAACTAACATCAGATGACTCACAATTGCTGCGATTTTTGTAATATCATTAATGCTTATTTCAGATAAACCAGCGGCTTTGCTTCATTCTAAGTGATTACTGCTGTTCATTTGCAATGCCATGGTTTACACCTCGTTTAAAGGACATCAGTCACTCAAAGAAAATAGAGGAAAGGGAGTTTTTTCTAGAGCTTCGACATGCGTGGCAAAAATTGGGGTTTGCTGACTTCACCTCTTTGTTTTCCTTCTATAAGGCGTTCCAGATATACATGCGTTATTTTCGTACAATAATATCAAAAATACAGCTGGTAGAGATCACGGGGCGCGCTCCAAAATACCTCATGTTGAATTTTTCACGTGGATTGCAACGTAAATGTCTAGACGCAATAAATACATTAACGCGAACTGAGTTTATATCCACGGGAATTTCAGCTTTTACTTACTTCAGAAGTTTAATACCGGAACTTTTTATATACTTCAAGTGATCGTCATTGCCTCAGTACTTATTTGTTCCAGATAACGACGTGGTCGACTTAAAACGCATGAAAATTTCGGAGTCTATACACTGGGTATATCAAGACTGCTACCGAAAACGAAGCCGGGTGGTAGTTTTAGTGACTACAAAGAAGAAGGAATATATTTATTGAAGGCACAAATAAACAGATGTAGAGAACAAGATAAAATAAAAGTAAAACATGACAAAGTAAAATATGCTAATTAAATCTAAATAACTGTTGCGCCGGCAATGAGCCTCCCATTCAACTTTATGCTGCAATATGACAAAAGGAAAACGAATAATAATATGGTGTAGGACAGGGGTCGGCACCCTGCGACTCGCAAACCACATGCGGCTCTTTGGATTTGAAGCTGCGGCTCTTTAGGTCCATACATCATCAATACTATTTATTTAAAAAAATATACAACCAAAAAAACGTTTGTTTCGATCAACGAAGGTTAGGCACCTTTTCCATCTCTCTAAAAAACATCCTCCTCGAGAAAAGGGAAGGATAGGGAATAATCCGAAAAAATAATGAATCAGAAAACGCAACAGAAGTACTACTATTTGAGGCGCGTTTTCAAACAGTGGAAAATTCAGTCGTGCCGTCCCGTTTAGGCAAATGTCAATATTACCTACCGTGTGGCGCTGCCATTTAGTCATTACTATGTCATGGGACGATACGGGCTAATACAGTCCAGTCATCCTATTAGTATAGTAAATCTATTATCAAATGCACACAGACGAAAATAGTTTGGGGAAATCCCAAAAATCTAAATAGGTCAAAAAACCTTGCATATTCATTAAAATTTATTTAAAGAATGATTCTCATTTCAATGCGCCTAAAACCAATGCATTTTTTTTACAATTTAAGTTTAAATATTTGTCATGTATTATTATTCCATTTAACAATATGACTAACTTATAAGTGAAAATGTAAATTCCGCCAACCCGCACTAGGCCAGCGAGGTGGAATATATGTTCTAACTGTTGTAGAGGCCCATGCCCTGCAGTGGGACGTATATGGGCTGATAGATACATACATTACTGAAAAGTTGGCGGCCGCATCAAGTATTCTGAATGAGTACAACCATGGCCCTCGGCCAGAAAAAAAACACTAGCTAATGGGTATATTGCCTTCATCCGAAACGGACAAAAATTACTTATAGTGTCAAAATAATGCTGAATAATTCTCTGAATGGGTCGCATGTCAGGCATACTGAAAATTCGACAGCCTCCGTCGCGTAGTTGGTTAGTTAGACTGTGAAACGGGAGGCCGCGGGTTCGATCCCCGCACCGAGACATTTTTTTGTTTGGTCAACAGGTATTTGCTTCTAAGGATTTGTGAGATCGAAAAGTCGCTCGTAGTTTCTGATCACATTATATGACTTGATCTTAGTGTGGGGGTCAGGACTATGTACGTTACTGTTGGCTGTATCTTTTTTATTGCAATGAATAGCGAGACGAGCATGCCATTCGCCTGATGGTAAGCGATACGACTATTCATGAACAGTAGCGAAACCAAACAATACCATGAAATAAAGAGCAATGCTCCACTGCGCTCGCAATCCTGAGACGTAAGATGTTAAGTCTCAAATAACCATTGGATATTCTGGCTACAATTTCCTTCAAACCGGAACATATAAGTGCATTAACACTGCTGTTTGGCGGGAGAAATAGACATTGCGGTGGCACCCACCCAAGCGGCCCCTCAAATATGAGAGACCTACCACCAGTAAATTATTATAAATAAGCCATAGTTTATTTTTTATAGACAACAAACGGGCTACATTACACACGAAGAACTAGTTAAAAATGGATTGCAATCCAAATAAAGTGTCCACCGATGAAATATTTATCCTACTTATGTATGAAAAGAACTACATAAACTTCTGTACACACGCCAATTATCATATATCTCGGCCAGACAGACAAATAGCCGTAAAGCCGTAGCAGCCAACAGGGGTGTGTCGTGACGTCACAGCCTCCCCCTACCACCACCCCCACACAAACACCCCCACGTAATGAGTTTATTCACGGCTCTTATTTGAATGACAAGGCGCGGTCAGTGCGTGTTGCATTCTATTACTGATTGAGAAATTGCTTTGAATATGGGATTTGTTTTCTAAAACTAGGCTAGGCTAGTCTTGCTATGGAGTAGATCTCTTCTTCGTCTTCAGCCTATACCGGGTATATCAAGACTGCTACCGAAAACGAAGCCGGATGCTAGTTTTAGTGACTTCAGATACAATGCAACTGAATTTTATGTAAAAAAACATTTTTTTCCTATCGTTGTATTTGGGTGGCAAATGCATCGTTTTTTTCTAAAATAATAGTGTACACCCTTTTATTTTTAAAGGCGCTATGGTACGCAAGGGTTTAAATTATTATTTTAGCAATAACTATGAATTTGCCACCCGAGCATGACGATACTTAAAAATCAAAAAAATAAATTGTCGTGTTTCTTTACAAAATTTTTAGTCACATTGTGTTTGTAGTTACTAAAACTACCACCCGGCTTCGTTTTCGGTAGCACTCTTGATATACCCGGTATATCCACCCAATGCTGAGTGTAGGCGTCTTGTAATGCACGCCAGGATGGTCTATCCAGGGCAGTCTACACCCAGCTTCTTCTCGCCACGTGGACCAGGTCGTCGGTCCATCTCATCAAAGGCATGCCCCGGTTTCTATAACCGGTTCTTGGTTTGGTTGGTTCTTGGTTCTTGCACTGATACCCCATCTGCCATCATTTCTGCGGCATATGTGGCCCGCCCATTTCCATTTTCGTCGAGCTATAGTTATGCCAATGCCTATGAGTCTAGTTCGTCTACGTATTTCCGTCTTACGGACTTTGTCTCAGAGAGAAACATCTAATATTGCCTACACCGCTATAGCCAAGCCGATAAGGGTATTTTCTATGAAAATAGTCTAATTTTGTATAAGCAAAGTTCCGGAAATTAAATTACATACTTATGACATCTCCGATATTCTGATAGCATTAGTGGGGTGTTTATATGCTCTTTTGCAAAACATATAATATGTCATAGTTTAGGACGTCAGTTTCTAATTAGTATCGATTTTTGTAGATTTATCAAAACTCAAAGTAATGTAATTAATTATTTCATACGGATAATAAATTGCATAAAAATACGAAAAGATATGAACAATAACATAAGAATTCCTTGCAAGACAATTTAAAACTACATCAAAATCAAGATGAATCAAATCGTTGGTCTTGAGCCCACCGGATTGATACAAAGGCGCAGAGCTTCCAGCGGATGAATGAAATTGCACAAAACATACGCGTATTTTGTGCCAAGGCAGAACTTTTTTACGACTTTCTATAAACAAGAACGTACAAACATCCAGGCTGACTGATCAACGCAAGCTAATATATTCCGTTAAAACTGCGTTATGATAAATAAAACAAATTTTTTACAAATTTTTGTTTTGCGTTTAATTCATTCAGTGAGATTTCCAGACATAACTTATACCTACATATGCTCAAATTCTAGCATATTATTGTGGCATCAAGGTATCAGGCGACTCGTAAAAAAATCGTTATTCATAAAAATAATACGTACATACATAAATTCACAACTTTTTACCCAGAAAGGGTAGGCAGAGGTGCTACCAAGACATTCACATTTAGCCTTGCCTGTTCTTGTTGGGTCATGTGATAGGGGCGAGCCTATCGCCTTAACGGGCACAAATTCCTGTCTCCGGGATCATAATGAACAGAAAATACCAAAGTATCTTTGCTCGACTCGGGATTCAAATCTGAGACTTCAGTTTTGTAACCGTACCGTAGTACAACTAAGACCTATTATACGCAATAATTACACCCAACAGTCACATACATAGTCTTGACCCCACACCAAGATGGCGTCGCGCGTCATGGCTATCAGAAACTACGACAATCTCACAAACACCCATACTCGACACAAACATTTGTGGTATATTTTGTCAGTGCGTGAATGTGAGTTAGCCCCATGTTAATAGATTATTTGTTTTGTCGGCCGCAGTAAATAACTTTTGTATTTTTTTAGGCACGTTTTTATCATCGCTTAACTTTAGGCATTTAAACGTAATTCAGTTCATTCCTACCACCTGGAAACTATTCGTTCCCGGACGTTACGTTTCAGCATACTTTTTACAACACACGTGCAAACGGATATCAGAAGATATTACCCACCCGCTTTGCTGCGGAGGGAATAATTGTCCACTTATTAGTTTCCAACTCTTCCTATTTACTTTCTTTCTGAATAACTTCGATGCAGGTTAAAACAAACTGGTCTCTAGGAGACTTGCCGAGCTTCGGAGCTCTGCACCAATTCTTTGCGTGCCATAGTTAATTCTAGCTGACAGGAGTTGCAGTGGTGGATGTGTGGGCGGGAAAGTCTCTAAGCCAGAATGGAGGACTAAAACCTAAGCCCTAAACCCTCAATCGTACTCTATCCTAGCACCCAGAGATTTCTGAGCTTGCAGTCATTATCGCCCAAAGGTCGTTTTTGTAGAACATAATTGTAAAACTCGTTACAGCCTAAGATTCCAAGATGAACTTTTCGCAGTGCATATTGTGGAAATTTCAAATTTGCTAATTCTGACTACCAATAATAGCTTACCGGAAACTTCATTATTTCGTCCACAAATGTATAAATATAAAAGAAGTTGGATACTTTTTGGATATGTCTTTTCAAAAGGGCGGTAATCAAAGTCGTGTCCCGAAAACATTTGGGCGCTTATGATGAACTCGATTAGGGGTATTTCAAAGGCGCTTGGGAAGCTATAGCAGAGTAACAAGGCAGCAGTGGTCGATAGTTTTTAAGACAGCATTTTTGTGCTGCGTACTAAAACTCCTCACGAAACAGCTCAGTTATTAATCGCGTTATGAATGAGTACACCGAATGGATTATGAGCTCATTACCCACGGGGGCGGATGAAACGACGACGTCAAGCGTGGGCCACAACTAGTGTTGCCAGGTTTAGTTTTTGAAAATTCGGGACAGGACATTAAAATAAGCGGGATTATGAGTTCTTCAGCGGGACGCCTATTAAAAAGAGGGAATTATATTTTTTTGGCTTTCACACATTATTACTCTCCCTCTTTCTAGCAGCATATACTTTTCACATCGAAAAACGTCACGTGTCTAGAGGCTCTCAAAGACAATAACCGTTTATGGTTATTATTATAATAATGGAAGCGCAAGGGATAAGCAGAGGTTTCTTAACTTACTCCAAATATTTAAAAAAAATTGCATTTTCCTCTAGCGTTTACTATGGGTCTTCATCGAGTTATTCCTTAAATTCTCAGACTATAACTTTTTCGATTTACCAGAGCGATCTTTATTTCCAAGATGAAAATTGATATTTTCCGACACGCCTTTGCACATGAATTCTGACAAATTATGCTCGCTATAATGCTCGTAGAGAATTAAATGAAGTTAAGATGCGTTTTTTTTAATTACATCTACATGTACATGTCGTAAAGTAAAAATCGCCAGAAATACTCTCTAAGCGGTATGAAACTTGAAATTGTTACGAAGGAATTTTCATTGGAGCTAGCTAATATTCACGAAGACATAAGTTCACTAACAGTATTTTCTTGCACATGTGCTAAAATAAGAAAGCTATGAATTCGTGAACAAACCACGAGAACTTATTCAAAGTCCTGTATTTTTTTGGAATCAGCCTATGGAAACAACTTTAGAATCGAATTAGATACTAAGTAGGTTAATAATTGTAGGAAAACGCGAAATACAGTACGGATTATAAATAAAATTGTGTAATATTTAGTTTTTTATTCGCTCTGAGAGGGGTGGTCAAAAAGCGGGACATTTAGCGTCCCGCCCAAGGTTCAATCGGGACGCGTCACCAAACCCCTGAAAAGCGGGACGTCCCGCGTAAAGCGGGACACCTGGCAACACTAGCCACAACTCATCCAACAATGTGGAATATTCTAGACTTACCCTTTGATACTCACGTGGTTACGGAAACTTGGGTTGCTTATTGCCGCTCTCAGAGATTTTTAATGTCAATCAAATCATTGCTTAGTGTAGATAATATATCCCGTCAAACAGCAGTGTTAATGCACGGTTGTGTTTCGGTTTGATAGATATTGTAGCCAGAGTAACTACTGGACGTATTGGGAGTTAAAATCTTATGTCTCAGGATGGCGAGCGCAGTGAAATGCCAAGCATTGCTTTGTAATTAAACGTGCTGTTTGGTTTTACTACTGTTCATGAGCAGTCGTATCGCTTACCATCTGGCGAATGGTATGCTCGTCTCGCCATTTATAGCAATAAAAAAACAGATTACGTAGATAATCTTTACTAAGGAACAATTTAATTGTTATTAAACGTCTCTGAATGCGGCCGTTTATGATAACTTAATACCTGTGTCTCAGAAGAGACGGGCGGAGGTGACCCTATTGCCAATAACAGTTCGCTGAGCTTGTTTCCGTCCTATGATTTGATGGGGGGCGAAACTATCGCTATAACGGGTACAAATTTTTATTCCGGGCAATTTATAAGAGGTTTTTAAACTCAAATAACTCACAGAAAAAGCCCGACCTGGCAATGGAACTCATGATATTACGTCTCACAGCCCATAGATGCTGCCACTAAACCAATAAGGCTCTAAAATTTACAGTATACGTATTATAACAGAGCACACCTCTGACTTTTCGGAATCATGTGTATTGATAGTCAATCACCACGCACTATAACGGTGAAGGAAAACATCGTGAGGAACCCTGATTACCATAGCGATTTGCAAGAATTTCTAAGGTATGTAAAATCGGCAAACCCCCACTAAGCCAGGTTGGTGGACTAACCACTCTCAATCGTACTTTCAATTGTAGAGAAGGCCCATGCTCTGCAGTGGGACGTATATGGGCTAATGCAGTACAGATATTATTATTTTAACTCCCAAACACCACCGTCCTAATACTAGAAAGATTTTAAAAAACACTTGCACTTGTTTTAATCGTCGGTTTACCCATATCGGCGGGCGCGCGGCAAACATTCTATTTCTATCCAAGTTTACATGTTACAGCGTGTTTAGTAAGCTGTAAATCATTTCGGGAGCGTTCTTGCGATTACGGCCAACACCGGCGTGAACTGAATGACGCGGCCGCGGTATGTGCGGTGGGCGATGGCGGACTATTTATTTATTTAACAAACCTGGTGGTGTGATATGCTGGAATAGTAGGCGTGGTAACACACCTCTGAATTATGAATATTGTTTTCCTTGTGGAATGGAAGGCAAGACAAAAGACGGTAAATGACGGCAAAATTGCCGCTGACGGACCTTTAACTCCAAAGAGTAATAGGTGCAGGACTGATCTTTAGATAGATGTAGAGTTTTTACTCAGAAGATCAGCGTGTAGTCTTCTTTGTTCTTTCTTAGTCCATTGTCCTGAACCTTATTAGAGTTTCTATCATGGATGTGTTGCCGGCCCATCAAATCGGGAGGGAGTGGGAAATAAAAAGGATAGGAAGGAGGAAATACCGGACATCCGGCTATCTGACTCACCGAACGAAACGCAACAGCCAAGCTGTCGCTTCACGTCAATCTCATTCATGCTAAGTTATGACTGAAAACAGTGTAGCCCTACCACTTTTGCAAAATATGTAATATTTGTTTGTTGAAAACTGATCTATGCCCTCTATTATTCTCACATAATGCACAACGGAAGAAACATCCACAACTGTCGTTGTAAATCTGAAATGACTGCTTCCAAAATATCTTTGTACCGAGACTCGAAACGATGAATTAAACGGTAAACATCTCTGTGTCAGTGCATTATGCACCTTAATAATATCAAACCGAAAGAGAGTTTGTTTATTTCTTTGTTTGTTACCCATTTACCGTTTTTTTTAACATGAAATATTCTATATAAGATTTCAAAGGTTCAGAAACGGACCTAGGGTATTTTTAACCTGGAAAATTTATTCTAGTCAACTAATGTCATCTTCGCTCAAACGGTATTCAAAAGTCGTTCCTCCAAAAATATTCGAGATCTAAAATTGGTTTATGAACTGTCTGTTCAACCAACCTTCAACCCAAACTTCATAATGGTACATCATTCTTACCTGTGTCGGGAGTATGCGCTGACAAACTTTCAGCTTTAATAAAATAACGAAGGTCTGGGGTTCACGGGCTCTTGCTCTATAAAGTCTGTATTAAATAGTCGTTAGAAGAACAGTAGTCCGGTATAAAAACGCCATAAAAACTAAAAGCTAGAATCACAGAAATGAAAAATTGTGGTGTATTCTGCAAAAATGTGATACCTAGTAAACTGCAGCCGAATTATACGACATAAATAATGACAGCCTCCATGGCGCAGTTTGTTAGACGCCTGAGAGAGGCCGCAGATTTAATTCCCGCTTAAAGACAAATGTGTGTTCCATATGTATTTGTGTCGGGTCTGGGTGTTTATAAGACCGAAAAGTCTCTCGTAGTTTTCGATACCCACGACACAAGACGCAATCTAATGTAGGGTCAGGACTATGTATGCGACTGTTGGGTGTATTTATTAATTATTAGATTAAGCAGCCTCCCAACATCTTTAAATCGCAGATTAATTTCTAAATGGCAAAAATAATACCTATTTGTCAAAATGTGATATCTTGAATACTTTAGCCCTAGGTATTATCTCAAGCACGGGCAAAACCGCGTTCAAAATCGAGTGCATAATAAATCATAATGCAGGCACAAACGCTATGCTCTCGTGCCATGCACCGGCTATAACAAGCCTGTTGGATGAAATCAACAACAATTTGACAGCCCGCCAGTCGCGCCGTACGTTAATCGATTGTATTGTAATAGTTTGAGACAACGCAATGTGGGGACTAATTTAGGGTTTTTGATTTTATTTATTACAAAATGAAAATGGAAATAATTTGTTTAATCCATTAAAATGTTTAACATCGTTTAGATTCAGTCGTTTTTTGATCTACCACCCGGTTCGGAAAGCGGTTTTCACTAGAGAAGAACAGGCAAGAAAATTAAGTTTTATTCTTTTCAAAACCAGTTTACAATGTAGTGATTATTACAAAAGTTACAAATTGTTTTTTATAAAATAAAAATTTATTTATCAACTGGCGGTCTAGCCCGGCTTCACCCGCGTGCATCTATTTTTTGAGTCCAGGCCAGTTTAGAAATAATAATAATATATCCGTGTTTATGATATTCATGACTATTACAAGTCTTGAATCTCGCTGCTATTCAAAATAATCGAGTCAATTTAAAACCTGGGACTAAAGTTAGTCCCTCGCTCATCCCAGATTATTAATAAGGCTCTATGAGTCATGAGACTTGTTAACATGACTGAACCATGTCTTTGACTGTTGGGTGTATTTATTTACCTGATCTGCCAGTCTCATAAAAAATACCTATCAAAATATTATGACTAACTTCATTAAAGTCTCCGAGCTGAAACATTACTTTCAGAACCGTGTCAACGTCTAATAAAAGTTTATAGTTTTAAAAAAATAATAACAATTTATCACGCGTGTAACATATTCAGCTCGTATTTTCGGAAAACTATAAAATGTGTGCATCAGAAGGTCGTCTGTCAATTTTAATGGCGCATCTGATTGTTCAACAAGAGTATAAAAGCTTTTCGGTGGCTTAATGCGTTTTTGATCTTGCGGAATATAAATATACATGATAGACTGGTTGCAAACGAAACCGATTGTAAAAATAAAGATCACAGTTGCCATCTCGGAACTGTATTTTTTTAATTGCAATGAATGGCGAGATGGGAATGCCGTTCGCCTGATGGTAACGACCGCTCATAAACAGCAGCAAAACCAAACACCAGGAATTACAAATCAATGCTTGGCATTCCACTGCGCTCGCCATCCTGAGACATAAAATATTAAGTCTCAATACGAGTATGTCCAGTAGTTACTCTGGCTACAACGTCCTTCAATCCGAAATACAACAGTGCATTTAAACTGCTGGTTGGCGGGAGAAATAGACATTGCGGGGTACCTACCCAGGCGGCCTCCCACACATAAGAGATCTACCAGTAAAATGCATTTACAAACCAAAAGAAAAATAGAAATAATTGTAGCTATATTTAAAGTAAGTACAATGGGCGGCCTTATTGTACTAGGCAATCTCTTACAGGCAACCTTTGAATGGAGATAAGAGAAAGGAGAGAAAGGGTACTCATTGGTGTATAGTGACAAAAATATTTCCCGAAGTTTCCGAACTTACTTGTATATTCGAGCGTTGGTTATTTATCGTCGTTGATATAATTATGCCAGCTTACTAAAAATATGATGTGTACTTACTGATCCTGGACCGCACTCTTGTGAAACGTTTAAATTAATCAGCAACGTATCCATATCTAAGGATCTACGCCAAAATGCACCAATCAAAACAATGCAAATGTGGACGTGTCAACAATTCTTTGAACTGATTGGTTTACTTCCGGGACGTTTCCTCAGATAGAGTTCGAGACTGTTAATGAATTTCGGCAGTATGACACATTGTTATCCTCTTTAGTTTATTGTTTTTTCACACGCTTTGTCACGCAGGGAAGTGGACAATAATTTATTTCCAACACCTCCAATTAATTTAACTTTCTGATTGATTTCGTTGCGGGTTAAATACAAGTTAGACTTTTCCAGAGACTCGCCGAGCTTCAATGCTCGGTGTCATTACAATGCGTGCCACTGTTGATCCTGCGACACAGGAGTTACAGTGGTGGGTGTGAGGGCGGGACAGTCTCCAAATTGTTATCCGGACTATTCAAATCCGATACCAATAATTAATCAGTAATTTAAAGTAGATACGTGAAATAATATATAACATCTAATTCTATGTATTTAACTACCTCTGTGTAATTTACTTTTAAAAATCGATGTAATAAAATATCTACAAAGCTACGGCGACGCAACACAATCTAAAGACAAAATAAAGATACGCAGCTAAAATAAAAAGTACATAATAAAAAATAAAAAGATACCACCACCAAAATAATCGGGAGCTAAGAAACATAATAAAGCAGAGTCAATTTTGCTACTAATTTTAGATACTGACAATCACTGTAATTCACAATAATTTTAAGCTTTTAATTGTTAAAAACAATAGACGAATCGGAAATGAAGTAGATGTTGCCATAACATTTCTTCCCACTTTAAAAATCTAAACTAGTAAAGTTCATTAATAATGGTTTCTAATATTTACGCAAATATCCACCAGCATAGTCTTTTCTTGATTTGCAAGACCCGAGTAATCAAGTTAAGATGTTAAGTTTTTAGAATATATGTTTTTAGAAGATATATTTGCTCAGTAAGAGAAATAAGAACTTCTCTGGTCTTCCAGTCCGATACAAACGCGGATATTGTGGCCGTGCTGGGTTCCTAGGAATACCTACGCCAGCATACTGACTAAAAACCTCTCGGTGACCGTCACACGCATTGTGGGCGGCACCGGAAATCCCAGGGCGACGGGCGCGGCGCCCCGATTTACGTTCGCGTAACCACCGCGCGCAAAACCATTGCTGGCGCTGACGCCCATTACAACTTATACGCCCGTTTAAGTTGTTATGGGCGTACATGACAGGGACGAGGCTCTATCGCACGTCTCGGAGTCGTTACACGCGAGGCCGCACCGTCCTCGCCATGAGCCCAGCGACTCCGATGACCCCATTAGGTCGTCTTTTACGGCGGACAGAGGATACCGTGACGGAATTTTTGCAACCCCGTATGACAGGGCAATCTATATGAAATTACTGATGCTATAAGACAATTCCCTTGCACTACAAAGATTTCGCGCAAAACACATCTCGCTCACATAAAATTTCAGTCATACGCCACTCCTACTATCATCATTTTTTTAAACTAGCAAGAAACTTATTACAACATCCTTATTCCATAAAGGTTACACATATACCCCATTGATTAGTGACAAAATGTTTTTAAGAACTAGCACAATTGACTCTGACATATTTAAATGAAAACAAAGTGTATTACATACAAGTTAGAATAAATATAAAGTGCTAAGAAACAAATAAAAATAAAGAAAATTGTGAAACAAAATGAACAAAATTATTCAACAAAATGAACATAAAATGAATATGTGAAACGTTATGTACTTACGGTAACTTGTATGTAATTGTTTGGTTTAGTGACAGGATAAAATCTGTGAATTAAGTTAATTAAAAAGTTAAAGGTACTATTTTCATTTAATTTTGAGTCATTTTAGTACATGTATTTATACTTTTCAAGGATAACTTAACCTTCTTAAAAATATCAATTTTCAATAAAGTTACTGTTTTAATTAAATTTGGATGCAATTCAAATATAATGAAATTAATTTTAAGATACTTTTTTATTAAAGAATAGGAAACAAGTTGTAATTTTATTAGTTAACATAATAAGAATTATTTAAACATCATATAAGGTTTTTCAATCTTATGCTGTTCACACAATCCCATCACTAATCCAAACATGATCCAAAATTAAAATAGGTGAAAAACAAATGAACACACTTCTAGCAACACTGCGTCTACTTTTCCACTCACGATGAGATCATCCTCCCGTATCTTCTCCGAGTTCTTGCTCGCAGCCCTGAACGTTGCAGCCACATATTTCTGCTCATCTTTGGTTAGTAATGTACACTTTGCTGCTAGCTTCTTGCTTGTGTTTCCCATTCTATCAACAAAATATTAATATTAACATATTTTTGTGGTGAATAAAAGAACATCAATTTTAAAAGTCTAAAATTTTTGAATGTACAAAACTTGTTTGAGTAAAAAATATGTTTTTATTATATCCATAAATATCTTAAAACTAAAAGTACTTTTTAATTTGCAAACTCTATTTAATTAGAGCAGTGAATAAATATATAAATCAAATAAATAAAGCCTATATGGCCTAACCACTCTCAATCATACTCTCAATTGTAGAGTAGGCCCGTGCCCTGCAGTGGGACGTATATGGGCCGATACAGATAAAGCCTAACTTTAAGATATGCAAAATCTAATTAGAATTTTCAAACAATACTCAATCTTTTCAATATAAACTTATACACAGTATGTGAGTGTATCAAGAATAGTATAAACCAAGGAAAAGTAACACCAAGTTCATTTGTTTATTCATAAAATAGCTGTAACATATAAAAATAAGTTTAATACATTTTATTACTCTTTAAAACCCATTTAAGTCAAATAATACTTGTATTTAATCAAAAATAATTACATTACAATAATAGGCACAGAAGAACATAAATTATTACAGAAGTATTTTGAATTATATTAAGATTTGGTTTAATTAATTAAGCATACTGAGTATAGGCCTAGAAGTTAGACCATTACTTTTCACAATAAGACAGCTGAAGACAAGTGCGACGTGCTTCCTGCATGGCAAAACATAAATGGTCTTCAATGTCAATGTCTTACGACCTTAAAATTGTGCATAAAAGGAAAAAATATTAACTACGTGAATTCATAATCACAGTGATAGGTACCGGAAAAAATGTAGATTAATTTAATTTAACAAAGTTTACAATACAAACCGTTGATTATAAATGAATAATCACATAAACAACTACCTTTTCCCTGAAAAAACTGCACCCACTTAAAATTCAAGAGTACATATCACCGAAAAAATAGTCTGCACTATCGATTGAATAATTTATTGCACATAATCTCGAGTATCCACATAATATTACGCTAAAGAGACACAGATAAGCCTAATTACTGCACATGCCACGACATAAATTATTAGAAACAAATCAATAATTCACTGACAAATACAACGAAATTATGATAGGTTACCTGTCAATGTCGGCTGACAACTGTTTTATTTATTTTTCTATTCTCGTAAAACAAAAGGCAAGATTCACAATGCCGATAACACGTCTTACATCAAACGCCGCGTCACAGCGACTGAGCGCCTTATCGCGGTAGTTTTTACTCTGGAAATAAACCACACAATGCAAACATTTGAAAATTATTTCACTCCAGGTTTATTGATTACACGTTATTTATTCTTACTCGATTCATTACTGCATGCGTTAAGGTGTTCATTTATTTGGTGATTACAGAAATACCGCATATCAATAGCATACGTTTGTTCTGTTTCATTCATTCATGACTGTCCATTAGCGTAGATTCGTTGTGTAAACACGCGTAGATCACGAGACTTTTACATGCTTTGATCTGAAAATTGAATTTACGCGCTGACATTAATTGGAAATAAGAACAACAAATCATGAAAATATTTGCCTTTTTATTAAACTACCCACACTTGTAAGTATATATGTTTCCTCTAATACATTGTTTCCGATTTATGTTACAGAAAATGTATTTATGTCGGCATTTAACTTTAGATGAATGTTTCAATGGCTTTTAGATTTATTTTATGGCTGAAAGAGTGATTAAGTGTATTATTTCACAAACAAGAATGGATGTTAATCTTGATAATGAAATATTTATATTCTAATCAGCGATAAAACTGTCCATAATGTTGAAACTAAAGTTACAGCCGAGTATGCTTTGAATGTTTTAGTTACTGTGTCATTATTAATCCTGGATGCAATGTTTCTGTGCAGTAGTAACAGCATATGGACCTGAGGAGGTATACTCAAAACTGTGGCAAAAATCTTTACACGTGGAAATAAAAACGAAGGTAGTAGTGTCCCAACTACAATAAATCCGAACACGCTGGCGCTCAATATCAAACTTCCGTTCACGTCTTTAGGATAAAAAGACGTCCCGATGATGTAGCTCCAGTGGGCTAAAGTACCCATACGTATAATCCACAACAGCTTGAGAACTATTGTACTGCATAAAAGAATTATTATTGCTGATATTATACACATATTTATTAATCACAGTTCGTTTCCATTGTATTGCAATACTGTTGGTGAGATTATTGTGTAACTATTTCGTTTATTTTTATTGTTTTACATTTTTAAGAAAATCAAAAACCTTGAAAGATTTTATAGTCAAAATGACATAGTTACTTCAGCATTTGACTTCGTTGTGTATGCCGGAAAACCATAGTCAAACGGAAAACTTAATTTTACATTGTCACTGAAGTGTAAATGTTCTCCATAATATTTCTAGTTTTTAGAAATCATTAAATAAAATACATAAACTAGATTTCAGTAAATACTTGAATGCACCTGCAGATAACTAAACTTTTAACTTTAGTAATTATGAACGCATGATTATTAAATGTTGCCCCTTTACAAAAAAACGTATATGATGGTAGTTCTTCAAAAAATTGAAATCATGTAAGTTTTAAACGTTATATTAATAAATAATCTTATTATGTCTATGTATAATCTTATTATTCTAATTATTATTTTAAAAGTGGAATTAGGGAGAACCATCAAGTGTATATAAAAAATGCTTTTCATGGCTTTTTTGCAGTATGTAGATTGTAGGTACATGAAAAGTGAAAATCGTACAAACTGTTCATCAAAGAAGCATAACAATTTTGCATTTTTCTATTCTTCAAGTATTTTAAATTATTCATTCGAGTGATGAATATTTGGTACATCTACTGAATATTATTTTTAGGGTTTCCAATATTTTGCAACATGGTAGTTTTTTAAATTCGTACGCGTCACACGTCACCGTGACTCGTAAAAATATATTTTGTTCGGCATCGATTTACATTTGAAATTCTGTTGTTTGGTGTGTGAAAATTAATATTTATCATTGATGATATTGAAATAAAATATAACAGCACCATGACTCTCACGAAGATGGAGGTAGACTCGGCGAAAGGCGAGGGGTTCCGGCCGTACTACATCACGAAGATTGAGGAGTTGCAGCTCATTGTTGCCGAAAAGTCCCAAAATCTGCGTCGTCTGCAAGCCCAGCGTAATGAGCTCAACGCTAAAGTCCGTATGCTGCGCGAAGAATTGCAGCTTTTGCAGGAACAAGGATCGTACGTCGGTGAAGTTGTCAAACCAATGGACAAGAAAAAAGTCTTGGTAAAAGTTCACCCGGAAGGTAAATTTGTTGTAGATCTGGACAAGAATGTTGATATCAACGACGTTACGGCCAACTGCCGCGTCGCCCTCCGTAACGAGAGCTACACTCTGCACAAAATCCTGCCCAACAAAGTCGACCCATTGGTTTCTCTTATGATGGTGGAAAAAGTACCTGATTCCACTTACGAAATGGTCGGAGGCTTGGATAAGCAGATCAAGGAGATTAAGGAGGTGATTGAGTTGCCCGTTAAGCATCCTGAGTTGTTTGATGCCCTTGGTATTGCCCAACCTAAAGGTGTGCTATTGTACGGACCTCCAGGAACAGGAAAGACCTTGTTAGCTCGAGCTGTGGCTCACCACACGGAGTGCACCTTTATTCGTGTTTCTGGTTCTGAGTTGGTGCAGAAATTCATTGGTGAGGGTAGTCGTATGGTCAGAGAACTCTTTGTCATGGCTAGAGAGCATGCGCCATCCATCATTTTCATGGACGAAATTGATTCCATCGGTTCCTCCCGTATTGAGTCTGGTAGTGGTGGTGACTCTGAAGTACAAAGAACTATGTTGGAGCTTCTGAATCAGCTGGATGGATTTGAAGCAACAAAGAACATCAAAGTCATCATGGCAACTAACCGAATTGACATCCTTGATCCCGCTCTTCTGAGACCTGGACGTATTGACAGGAAGATTGAGTTCCCCCCACCAAATGAGGAGGCTCGTTTGGACATCCTCAAAATTCATTCACGTAAAATGAATTTGACTAGAGGCATCAATTTGCGTAAGATTGCCGAGCTGATGCCTGGAGCGTCAGGAGCAGAGGTGAAGGGTGTGTGTACTGAGGCTGGTATGTATGCTCTACGTGAACGTAGAGTCCACGTCACTCAGGAAGACTTTGAGATGGCCGTTGCCAAGGTGATGCAGAAGGACTCGGAAAAGAACATGTCTATCAAGAAATTGTGGAAGTAATTGTAATGTTAATATTTTTCTCTGTGTATTAGAATTAATAAGATATTTTTAAATATATTCTTGTTTTATTTGCTTTGAATGCAAACTACTTATGTGGTCCTTTTTCGTCTGATTTTATAGGCAATTATAATTTACAAAGACAATCCTTTCTTTTTTTTTATTAATAATTTTTATTAATTAATTAATTTATTAATTAATACTGACTGAGATAGCACAAGTTATCGAATTTGTAGAAGTTATTCATTAGGCACTGGTAAAAAAATATATTTGTTAATTATAACAAAATCATTTAATTTCATAAAATAGCCACATATCAAACATAACATTCAAAATATAAAAATATAAAGTTCAATTATGCTGTATCATAATTAACTTGCATTACACTTAAGAACTAACATTTCAACAATATAAAAAAATATGTTTATTATAATATAAGATAATATTTGACGTAATTAAATTAAAAATATTTAAAGCCGTAATACAATTTTTCTATAGAAATTAGCAATATCAAAAAGACAATTTTATTTATTTCTAAACAGTCGTTTAGTTTCCCTATCATCTAAATCTGATTCAGTATCGGAGAGATTCTGTTGTGGAGAGGCAGACATGTCAATGGACAGACCGGCTGTACCCTGTAAATGAAAAGCATAATTAAATATGTACCAATTTTTTTACAAGTTACTGAGGTTACTCTTTGTAGTAAATAAAAGGAAAACTCCCATGTTTATGCAGTCGATATTTACAACCCAGCTGTGAAGGTGTGCTCTAGAACTTGAACCCGCGACCGCCTGTTAACTGTCCGATCGACTGCTCTGCTATCTACTAGACTCTATCTCATCATAATCTCAGCCACAGGAAGTCTACTGCTGAACATAGAGCTTCCCCAAGGATCTCTACATCAACCTGTTGTAAGCGGCCTGCATCCTGCAACCTTAGCCAGGTCGTCTGTCCACCTTGTAGGCGGGTTTCAGACATTTCGCTTGCCTGTACGTAGCCTCGACTCTAGAACCTTTCGGCCCCAACGGCCATCGGTTCTACGAGCTATGTGTCCGTCCCACTGACACATCAACTTGCTAATCCTATGTCGGTAACCTTTGTTCTCATACTGATCTCCTCATTTCAGATTCGATTCATAGGAAAATACCGAGCGTAGCCCTAACCATAGCTCGTTAAGTGACTGAGCCTCCTTATGATTATCCTATCTCATACTAAGTATAATTTTATCGGCGTCAAATGTATAAATACTTACAATTGGGCGCGGTGATCTAAACGACTGCTGCCAGGTGTTTCGCATGTACTGCAGAGGATTCACGAACTCGTGACCGTTGCTGCTGAAACAAATATACACTTTATTATCTGACCTTTGGTCTCCCAGTGGGATAACCGTCATATAGGTATTTTTCTAATCAAATACGTATTCCGATGAGACTACGCCACGGCAGACCTAAAAAATTGCCGTGGAGCCTACCTGGGTGTTTTAGAGTCCTTGTGGGCTGACATTTCTTTGGAGCGCTAACTTCGAAGGGGGGAGACCTTTGCCCAGCAGTAGGATAAATCAGTTAAAATTTTAAAAAATACCAGATCGATATTTTTGAATATCGAACCCTTGGTACCAAGATTCACCGTTCGTGCTAACAGCAACTCGAACAGTCAGTCCGCCTTCACATGTTTAGTGACCGAAAACGCGTCTCCGATCCAGGTGCTGTTCATGGGTGGCGGTGGTCATTTACCATAAGGTTTTTTAATTTTTTGTTTCATGGACTGGCGAGACGAGCATGTCGTTCGCCTGATGGTAAGCGATACGACCGCTCATGAATAGTAGCAAAACCAAACAACACCTTGAATTACAAAGTGATGTTTGGCATTCCACTGCGCTCGTCATCCTGAGACTCAATATAATCCAATAGTTACTCTGGCTACAATGTCCTTCAAACAGAATCGTAACAGTGCATTTTCACTGCTGTTTGGCGAGAGAAATAGACATTGCAGTGGTACCTACCCAGGTGTCCTCTCACATATGAGAGACCTACCACCAGTAGGTAACCTATTTGTTCGTTTACTGAACCTATGTGACAATATTATTCAGAAAAAACGTCTTACCGTCCATTAATTCCAACCTCCACACTGGCGTCGCTAATGAAAGGTCTATCATCATCAGTCTTATTTTGGAATCTCACTCTGAAACAAAATAAACAGAGTAAGTACAATTATGACTGCACGAAATGGTTCGACTAGTAGTATTGCGCAAAATTGATATGAAGCGGCAGCTTTGTTCTGTGCGAGATTATCAGAGCCTCTATAGCTCTATTCTTCGCCAGTCTAATTTACCCTTCGTTCCCCCTCCCATTTTGCTGTAGTTATCATGTTCCTTTTCCTTCCCAATTTGAAAGGCGAAATCGCACATACAATCCAAGTGGTAAAGATGTTTATGTTTAGAATCTATTATCTTAGGCGGGCCGTTTTCTCTTTCACGAATGTATGCGACTGCAGATTCATTCAGTAGTAGGTATATTTTCAACTTATTACAATCGGGCTGTACATAATACAATTAAATTATTATCAAATGGCCAATGATAGTTATCATGGGTTCATTTAAGTCTCATCGGAGGGCTACAGTCTCCTCCTCAACAGAGTACGATTGAGATGGGTTAAGACCGAATAGTCCACCACACTGTCCTAGTGCGGGTTGGCAGACTTTTACATACCATAGAAATACTTCCGAATCGCAATGGTATGCAGGTTTCCTCACGATGTGCCATCACCGTCAGTGCGTGGCGATTGAATATCTAACTAGTCCATATTAAATGAATCTCACTCAGTATATGGCGCGGCCTTGCTCCTCCGCGGCTTGTACACGAAGTGGTAGTAGACGAAGAGGCAGAGGTAGACGGCGAACAGTACCAGCACCGTCACCACCACCGTGAAGCTGGCCGCGTGCGCGCGCTGGTAATCCTGTCGCGACCAGCCGTTGAACAGCGGCAACTGGGGGTAGGCAGACATGGTGAATGAAGTTTCTTAGATTTACGCTAATAGTTTTTGATTCCAATTGGATTCCATGTTTGTGCAAGCTTCAAGTTAACTTTTCTTCTGAAATTTGGATGTTTTTCAAAATTTTAATGAAACATCATGGTGGATAGGAAACAGTTTGTTTTTGCAAGGACTTGAGGCTGGTCAAAACGAAGGTAATGGAGCCTTCCTCTATATGTTAAGCAACTGCAGACTTCGTTGAGCGTCAATGTTTAACATCAGCTATGTGTACTTTTACGCGGGTTTCATTTAAAAGATGGCTTGAAGCTTTTTTATAGTAAAACGGAACCCAAAAGGCCTACTACAATAGGTCAAGATACAGTGAACTCCTTCTGTGTAGATCGGATCACAAAAACCAACAAATTTTATAAGTTAACTTATTAATTGATTAATTTAAAAATAAGGGAAGTTGATTTGTAACAGTCACTGAGCGGATGACTGCCTCATTCCGCTCCGTCACCCCGAAAACTGTAAAGTAATCGAAACAAAATCAAAACAACGAAAAAGTATTGTATAGCTCAAGATTTTATTGACTGTGTGGTCAGTGCATGAAAAAGACAGCGCAGAAAAACCTCTGCTTCTGTTAAATTTGTACAAAAAGTTACCACAAAATTTATAACAGCAACTAACCTCACTCTTCTTCATCAGAACGCAATTCCCGTCCTTAGCAAAGCTCCCATCATCGCACACACAGACCGGCCCATGCTCATCCAAGGCGCAGACGTTAGAGCACTTCACCCCTTCACAGTCATTGTTAATATCATCCCTCTGGACGCTCTCGTGCTTAATGACGAAGGTGTTAGCATCAAACACCCTGTAGATGTAGGTCTCGCAGTGTTTGCGCCCGTAGAGGACGCAGCGACTGAGGCGGAAGGAGTTCGCGACTAAATAGTAGATGTAGTCTTCGAATATTGCTAAGCCGTGGGGCGCTTCTAACTCTGGATGCTCGGCTAGTATTTTTTTGCTGAAAATATACATACATACATAAATTCACACTTTTTCCCAGTAGGGGTAAGCAGAGGTTCCCCTGGTAGTTACCAGGACAACCAGACCCACGTTTCGCTTTGTGTTTTCTGTCCTACGATGTGATAGGAGGCGAGCCTATTGCCATATCGGACACAAATTCCTGACACCCGGCTGATAATAAATAGAAAAATCCAATATGCCCGACCCGGGATTCGAATCAGAGACGCCAGCATTGTAACCGTACCGTGGTACAACTATGTTTAAAACTGAGTATGAAAGGTTGAAATGATTGTAAATTAGTTTATAATGCGGTTGAGCGACCGGCCATTCATGGTTCATGCTATCAAGGTTTTTGTATAGTTGTTCGTAGTACTTGGCACTGGTTCGTTTAAAATATTAACATTTAGTTGAGTAGAGGCCGAGTGAGAAACGAGAGGCTGCGGGTTCGATACATTACTCTAATTTACTATATGTCTGGTTTCCTATTTCTTGCAAGTATCATATGAAATTTGAAATCTATTCGCGGTGAATATAGTTTAAAAGATTAAATTCAAAAGGGCAAATAAGTCAATTGCTAACTGAATTTGTTGTTTCGTGTCTCCTTTACAGCTTTAAAAGTAATGGTTCATACTATGATTCAAACTATCAAATATGGTATACTATCACATATTATATAGGTACATGTTTCAACTCACTGGGTGCCTCCATCGAAGTCCATGCTGATGATGTGTGGGGGCGCAGTCTCGGCCATGTAGAGCCGGCGCGTGAAGGAGTCCGCCACGAGGCCGGTGCAGTTGTTGGAAGGCGCCAGGTCCATGGCATGGCGCCCACTCAGCGACGCGGACCACACCACCGACTCCATGGAGTGCTCCACGCAGTAGAACATGCGGCGGGAGGCTGGCTCCACTATGAGGGCTGTCACCTAAAAAATTCACAAGTGGTTCACCCCTATACATGGGCGTAGGCAGCCATGGGCTCAGGATGGAGCAGCAGTCTAAATTATATGTACCTAACTAGCAAACTATACTTCCGGACTTACCCCGGTTAATTGTTTCATACAAAAAGATTACTCTATTGCCCACTGTATCTGTATTTATAATTCGAATTATACAAAACACTAAAACAAAGCCTAAACAAAACATGTATCTAACTTATTCAATACCTCTTCTCTTAGAAACTCTTAGGCAAAAAAAATTACCTTAGAATTACTGGGTAGCTTCTGCAACCTCGCGCATCTCTTCTTCTCGACATTACACACGCGGATACAACTCGATGACGGCGAGCTGTCCGCGAAGTAAACGTTACCAGTAACCCAGTCAACTGCCACCTGAAATCAGAAGCATTATAATAAGTATATTCATTGACCTAATTGTGTAAACAACATAATTTCTAAACTAATAACATTGCCAGGGGATCCTAAACTAGGCTTAGCCTGTCTTCTTGGGAAACCATGGAATTATAATCAGCATTTACCATTTTGATGATGAACATTTACTGGAGGTAGGTCTTTTGTGTGAAGCCACCTGGGTAGGTACCACCGCAGTGCCCATATCTCCCGCCAAACAGCAGTGTAAATGCATTGTTGTGTTTGGAGGATATTGTAGCCAGAGTAACTACTGGATATATTGAGACTTTACACCTTGTGTCTCAAAATGGCGAGCACAGTGGAGTGCCAAGCATTGTTTTGTAATTCAAGATGTCTTGTTTTTATACTGTCTATGAGCAGTCGTATCGCTTACCAACAGGCGTTACTCTGGCTACAACGTCCTTCATTCAAGATGTAATAGATTTAACAGATTTACTTTATATAAAATATGATTATTGCATTAAATGACGTCTATGTTCATATATTCTGTCTAATGAAAGCTGAGAGTGAATATTTTTTTTCTTATACTGGCAACAAATATGATTAGTTATTGTTTACATAACCTCTTCAATAGCAATTTGTGAACAGTTTTGTAGTTTTCAGTATTAAACAATGCCTAAAGGAATAAAAAAGGATGTGAAAAAGGTGCTTTAAGACATGATTAATGATTACGAAGCAGTGAAACCTGAAAGAAATACCGTTTTCAAAGAAAAATCGCGATTGTTGTTAACTATTTCCGAAATTGCATGTAGGTGGTTCTAGAAATGTTGATACTTTTTACTGCATTCATCAAATAAAATTAATTGACTGCGATAATATTATATATGATATTTTTGCGACTATCGAGAGAGGTATTATGTGTAATGTATCATGCTAGTTATTAATTAATTATCAATTAATCTAATAATGAAGACTACAGATTTAGTTGGAGACTGTTGGACTGATGGTGTGGAGTAGCTCGGTTTTATTTACGATGATTGATTTATTTTAAACAAATGTATTTATAAGCAGTTTATGTATCAACTATTAGGATTTCGTAGCAAATATGGAAAAAAAAATACCCTTATATCTGACAACTCTGTTGGCCATGATCTGTCTGTAGACATCCTGTAAGGTGTTTTCCGTTGACCTAGCATCCTAGAGTGGTTTCATAGTACATGTTTATATAAAAATCCAAATGATGGCGACTATAATGCCTTCCTGATTTTTTGTATATACTTAGTGGGTTTTTAGTTTCAAGTATACACCTTATCTAGATAAATTGAAAAATGCAAGTTTTACTTTTAGGGATTATCAGCGAAACGAAAAACTCGAAGATTAAGAATGAAAAAATACGTCAATTAAAAAATTAAATCATCAAGTATCGATTAGATATTTCTTAGTACACTCAGGGTTGTAAGCGCTAGATTTTTTAAATTTCCCGCTATTTTGCACTCTCAGCTTTCATTAGACAGAATATAGCAAGTTACAAACTCAAAATACAATGGTCTGTTGCCATTCAATCTATAATAATCAATAAATACCTGAGTAGGATGTCCAACGTTGGTGATGGTGACGACATTGTGCGTCCCGTTCACCTCCATCAACTTGCCAGACTCTGCCGACGTCACGTATAGCTTGTTCTTCCTGTCGTGAAGAAAATTAAATAATTTAATGCGAAGATAATGAATCAGGCAGCAAAGCCTAATCATTTTGTATCAGCTCATATACATCCTACTGCAGGGCACGGGCCTCCTCTACAATCGACGGTACGATTGAGAGTGGTTAGGCCATGTAGCTACCCTGGTCTAATGCGGGTTGACGGTCTGATATACCATAGAAATTCTCATAAATCGCTATGGTACGCAGGTTTCCTCAAGATGTTTTCCATCGCCGTGTTAGTACGTGGTGATTGATTATTATCAATACAGACATGACTCCGAAAAGTCAGATATGTGCCCTGGGATTCGAGCCCGCGGCCACTGTGAACATGAATAATTTTACTAGGATTAATTTCGCTATGACATAAACACAAGTTAGACATTCCCGGCGACTCGCTGAGCTTCAACGCTGGGTGTCATTAACTGTTGATGGGCTGGCTTACAGGAGTTGGAGTGGCAGGTGTGAAGACGTGACAGTCTTTCAGAACCCTATATATCTCTCTCTCTTCAATCTTTCTTAAATCTTTCTAGCTGTCCCGCCCTCACACCCACCACTGCAACTCCTGTGTCGCAGGATCAACAGTGGCACGCAATGTAATGACACCGAGCATTGAAGCTCGGCGAGTCTCCGGGAATGTGTAACTTGTCTTTAACCCGCAACGAAATTAATCAGAAAGTGTAATTAATAGGAGGAGTTGGAAATAAAATATTGTCCACTTTCCTCCGTGCAAAGCGGGTGACAAAACAATTAACTAAAGAGGTAAATAACCTCGTAAAAAGACTTTTACAGCCGGAGAAGCCAGCCACACGTTTTGCCGCCCATCTCGGAGTCAGTCCTGACATGAGCATACAGCCCCCGCTACCGAAATTGTGCGATTTGACAGCTATAATGAACCAATATGGCGCCAGGTCATTTCTATTCCTATTTGAATCGCATAGTATACATCTTTCTGTCTCACGCGTCAATAGGTCCTTGTATAAGTGTTGATGTAGATTGTAGATAGTCATTTTTAGCCAGTAAAAAAGCCAAAATTTTGGATTAGGTCACTTTAATTCTAAAGGTGCGTCATGTACAAATTGTGGTGAATCCCACCTGACGTTGAAATCCAAGGCAGTGATGGCTCCTATAGCGGGGTCTCCGTAGTGCACGGCGCTGAGTCCATCCGTGGCGATGGAGCGAACTGTGTTGCCAGATACATACAGCACTGACATATTGCCCTTCACAGCTTTGCACGAACGACGGTCGGATCTACACGAAAAAATAATTTAATGGTAACATAAATTCTAATAAATAAATAATTAATACACCTAACAGTCACATACATAGTTCTGACCCCACACCAAGATCGAGTCTTGCGTCGTGGAGATCAGGAACTACGAGAGACTATTCGGTCTCACAAACACCCAGACCCGAAATACCAAAATACAACAATCGATGATTTCATGATTCATGATTGTGCCATAAGACATGAACCATTGTAACTTTCAATGACTTAAAAAAACAAGAAATAAAAACAGACAGCCTTCATGACGCTGTTGCTTAGACTCCGACTGTGAAACGAGAAGTCGGAGATTCGATCCCCGCATCGAAACAAATATTTGTTTATACCAGGACACAAGAGTCAATCTTAGTGTGGGGTCAGGACTATTTATGTTACTGTTAGATGTATTTATTTATTAATTATTTTAAAAACTCAAGGCAGTTCGTTTTGCTGAAGGAGTTTCTTGTTAGGTTTCTTCTTCATAACTACAACACGTTCCGAACCGATGGTTGTAGTAATTAACGATTCAAAAGATTTTGAGAAAGACTGCGCGTACTTGAATTAACAATATTTAGATTTAATTGCTTAGATATTCATTAGACCAGAAGGTAAAGAAAAAAATATATATACAGATTGCATGAAATGTAAAAACAACAAAAATTATAAGTACAAATTTTGGTACAAAAAAGGTTATTTTTAATGCAATTATTGGCGAGACGAGCATGCCGTTCGCCTGATGGTAAACGATACGACCGTTCATAAACAGTAGCAAAACCAAACAACTTGAATTACAAAGCAATGCTTGCTATTTCTGAGACATAAGTTGTTAAGTCTCGATATGCTCAGTTACTCTGGCTGCAATGTCCTTCAATGCAAAACACAACAATGCATTTACACTGCTGTTCCACTATAATGATGATGAAGTACCTCAAGGCGTATCCACGGTGGCACGAGCAGAGGAATGAGCCGGGAGTGTTGACGCAAGACTGCGAGCACATGTGCAAGGAACACTCGTCGATGTCCACGCATTCACCCTGTTGTGACGTGTACCCTGCAGGACACAGGCACTGCGCGCCCAGGGGAGTGCTCTGGCACTGGAAGGAGCAGGTATTCCCGTCGCACGCTGATACTGAAATCAAATACAAGAGGAAATGTCAAATGAGAGTAACTGCAATAAAATATAGTCATACTAACGGCCCGGCCCGGCTTCACCCAGGTGCATATCTACTTGAACGTCCACCTACCCACGGGCACAAATGTATTGTTTTTTAAATATACCCTATTTCTTTTACATTAAGGCTGACATTACGTTACATTGACAGTTAAAACCTTCGATGAAAATCACACGCCTAAAGTGGCCGAGGATGCTAATACCTACATAAACATTTGAATTTCGAACTACGAGATGTAGCAAAAGGTCCTATAACCATCAACTTCAGGTAAAAATAAACCTTATTCCTTCAAATTAAGATTTATTATGTTTTGGACCATACTAAAATCAAATAAGAGCACACGCTTATTTATGCTCTTATTTTTCTTGCCGTTTTCTAGGCCGTTACTTATAATCTAGTGTATATTTGATTGGTTAAAACATACCTTATTATGACCTTCATAAAGTTGAAATTACATTGACAAGTCTAAAGAGGCCTGAACGTTAGTCCCTAACTACAAATACATATATGTATGTAAAAGTTAAAATATACCTTATCTAAACCGACATAAAGTTGACTTTATATTGACAAGTCTAAAGAGGCCTGAACGTTAATCCCTAACTACAAATACATATATGTGTGTAAAAGTTAAAATATACCTTATTGAAATCGACAAAGTTGATATTACATTGAGAAGTCTAAAGAGGCCTGAACATTAGTCCCTAACTACAATACAAGTATGTGTCGTTACCGCATCGTCCGCCCTCGTCGGATCCGTCGAGGCAGTGCGGCGTGCGGTCGCACACGGCGCGCCACTCCACGCACTGCCCGTTCGCGCACACGAACCCGTCGCGGCAATCCGATGCCGAGTGCTTTGCAGACGGGTACAGGTGCGATACCTTGTTCACTGCAACATATATACACCCAACAGTCACATACATAGTCCTGACCACACACTAAGATCGAGTCTTGTGTCGTGGGTATCAGGAACTACTACAGACTTTTCGGTCTCACAACAACCAGACCCTAAACCAATACTTACTTAGTGTATCACAAAAATATTTTATCTCGATGCGGAGATCGTAACAGATTCTTGTTTTACAGATGGTACCTAACCAGCTACGCCACGGAGGCTTTCATAATAAGCCAAAATATTACATTGATTTTATTGAAATGGATGGTAAGACCAGCATCCCGTTCGCCTAATGGTAAGCGATACGACTGCTCATAAACAGTAGCAAAACCAAACAACACCTTGAATTGCAAAGCAGTGCTTTGGTAATCCACTGCACTCGCTATCCTGAGGCATAAGATGCTAAGTCTCAATATATCCAGTATTTACTCTGGCTACAATGCATTTACATTGCTGTTTGGCGGGAGAAAGACTACTTGAAATAGTTAGGTACCATCGCATTGTCTATTTATTTCGCCAAACAGCAGTGAAACTTAACATTTTATGTCTCAGGATGGCGAGAGCAGTGGAATGCCTAGCATTGTTTTGTAATTAATAGTGTTGTTTGGCTTTGCTGCTGTCCATGAGCGGTCAAATCGCTTACCATCAGGCGAATGGCATGCTCGACTCACCATTGATAGCAATAAAAAACGAACATCAACAGCAAACAAGTCAACAGCATTTATTGATAAATAAAAGGCTGCCTCCAATAAGTCACTGTGGAAATCATTGGGAGAGGCCTGAGAGGTCTTCAGTAGTGGACTTCCTTTAGTTGATGGATGGATGGATCTAACGCTGTGTAAATAGAAACAAACTCACCCGTAGCACAAGCATCAGGAGTTTCATCTGACCCGTCGATGCAGTCCTTCCTATCATCACACACCTTCAGGGTGGGTAGGCAGCGGATCTCCTGCTTGCACGCGAACATGCCGCGTGGGGCGCAGCGGAAGTCGCAGCCCAGTTCATCAGTACCACCCGGACAATCCTCCTTCATGTTGCACCTGTATCATACATGTGTATCAGCCCATATACGTCCCACTGTAGGGCAAGGGCCTCCTTTACAATCAAGAGTTCAATTTAGAGGAATTATGCCGTATAATCACGCTGAACTAGCGGATTGACGGACTTTTACATACCATCGAAATTCTTCCGAATTGCTATGTTTAGTATGTTTCTTTCACCATTACAGTGCGCGGTGTTAGACTACTGAGTATCAATATACACATAACTCCGAAAAGTCAGAGGTCCTGGGATTTGAACCTGTGAGCACCGTAAACACGTTGGCAGCCGCGTCCGGTCCGTTTACCAACAGTCCACCACGCACTTTCTAGCATATATGCATATAACATAGTGAATTATTATGAGTTCTCGTTGTCAGTTCCAGGTACTCACCTGCCCTTTGATACATCCTTGCACATCTATTATAATACATATTACCCGTAACCAGTACTAAATTAGTAACATGAGAAACTCGTGTCTCCGCCCGCATGAAAAGTTATGCAGGTATAAAAGTCCCACTATATATTTTCTCGGAATAAAAAGTACCCTAAATCCTTTCTTGATAAATGGACTATCCAACACAAAAAGTACTTTACGATTCCAACCTGTAGTTCCTGAGATTAGCGCGTTCATACAAACAATATCTTCATCTATAAAACTACTTCTGGCGTTGTATTGTTAGAAATAATATTGTTTACTGTCTCAGCCATATACGTCCCACTGCAGGGCACAGGCCTCCTCCATGATCAAGAGTACGATTAGGAATGGTAAGGTCATATAGTCCACCACGCTGGCCTAGTGCGAGTTGGGGGACTTTACATATCATAGAAATTCATAAAAATAGGAAATGGTATGCAATGTTTCCACACGATGTTTTCCTTCAACGTTATAGTGATTGAGTATCAATACACACATGACTTCGAAAAGTCAGAGGTGTGAATGTACATGTGGACAGCCGCGTCTAGTCATTTTACTAACAGGCAAGCTACAACCATGCGCTTTTATATTATTTTATAACGTTGTATATTAGTATTTCCATGAAGACAACACAGACATCACAAACACATAAACCCAGAAATTTCTAACCGAGCGGTGTGAGGAAGGCAAATGCTGGTGTTATGTTCACAAGCGTACTCCCCCTCGGCGCAGCGCGGCGTGGCGGTCTGTACACATAAGCATAAGCGAGGTGACATGAAAAAGAGATAGATAGATGTTTATGTATATATATAGAAGATATATATATTATTAAGGTACCGTCACAAATATTAATAAAGTACCCTCGGATAATTTTTTTTTTTTGTATATGACGTTGCCTATCAAACCTATAAAAGACATCGCTCCCACTTAAAGGACACCTTTCATCGTCGAACTTTGAGCCGAACGGTTTTGGTAGCGATCGACGCCAGCTGCAGTACGTAAGACTTTCAGATTAATAAATCTCTGTGATTTGTGATCATTTTTCTGTGTATCTTATTTATTTTTGTTATAGAAAACTATTGTTATGATAATAAATTTTGGTTGCTTGTGAAAAATGAGTGTAAATTATTTAAATGTGTGATCATTGTGATTGTGATGTGTAATTAAATTAAACCAATTAAGACATAAACTGAAAACTAGTTAACACTAAGAGTTAACATTGATAATAGAGAAATGCAAGTAAATATATAAAAGTGGAAGCAGTAGAGAAGATAATGCGGGAACGGAAGCGAACATAGAAGCAGAAGTAAAAAAGAAATAGTTTAACAATTTATTAGTAACTAATTGATTCAATTATCACTAATACAGGAGTGAGAGCGAGGGTAGTCTTAAATCTCACCACATATCACTAAAGGGGAGGGGGGGTTCAAAATTGCTAAATAAAAGATCACGTGATAATTGGACAGCCCCTAAGATAGCAAACGACACAAACCACGAGGTCCACGGTCTCGGTCTCGTCGCAGTCGTCCTCGTCGGAGTGATCGAAGCAGTCCTGCTGGCTGTCGCAGCGCTTCTTCAGCTCCACACACTCCCGGTTCTTGCACTGGTAGAACCCGGGAGGACACGTCGCGTTCTCTGGAAACATCATCATGTTGAGCATTATTATGATCATTATGATCATATACACATGATCAATAAACCAATTTCATTTCATTTAATTACGATATAAATGCACTTGTGTTTCAGTTTGAAGGATATTGTAGCCAGAGTAACTACTGGACATATTGAGACTTTACTTCTTATGTCTCAGGATGGCGAGCGCAATGGAATGCCATGCATTGCTTTGGAATTCAAGGTGTTGTTTGATTTTGCTACTGTTCGTGAGCGGTGGTATAGTTTACATCGGGCGAACGACATGCTCCTCTCGCCATACCTTGTAATAAAATAAATATAATCACCATCGTCTTGTGTCTAGACAAACATTGTAAGGGAAACTGATAAATTCTTAGGAAATAGATTTTTAACTTTATATTACGACTGCCTCGGTGGCGTAGTTGTACTAAGGTATAGTTACAAAGCTGAGGTCTCGTGTTCGAATCCCGGGTTGGGAAAAGTGATATTGGATTTATCTATTCATTATGAGCCCAGAGTCAGGAATTTGTGTCCAATATGGCGTTAGGCTCGCCACCTATCACGTTGTGGGACGGAACATACAGGGCGAGATGTGGGTGTCCTGGCACCTCTGCTTTCCCCCATCTGGGATATAGGCGTGAAATTATGTATATATGTATGTATGTATTATAAAAAAATCAGTAAGTTCTCACCACATCCAACTTCATCGGAAGCATCGTTACAATCGTTATCGCCATCGCATTTCCACGTGCTCAGTATACACGAACCAGACGCACACCTGAATATGAAAAAATACAAATTAATACACCCAAGAGTCACATATATTCCAGTAGTCACATACTCCTGACTCCACACTATTATACATCCGTATATTTATGCTTTTTCAAATTTGAAAGATAATTAGTCCAGTCGAATTAGCTCAAACAAGTAGCTGAGATTTACAAAAATTGGAAGCAGCAATTTTCCTTCGGAATTCGTTTGGGTTACTGGTAGTCTAAATTCGAAAAGTAGGGATACCTGACTTGTTGCTTCATCCGCCATCTTGATTTAAAGGGTTATTTTTTGTCTCTTGAATAAATCGTGTATTTGTTTAAAATTCAATTTCCTAAAATTTTAGTTATCATATTTTTTTTGTAGGATCGATATTTCTCTATTTATACCTAGACTGGGCTACAGTGACTAAATTATCTTTTTTTTTACACTGGCCCGTCATAATGACAACACTACGCCTAGCGCAAATGCCGTACAGGCAGAGCATCGAATGGCATCAGACGATAGTCCCAAGACATTCGATACAATTATGCCGGCCTGCTGAGATGCCCTTTCACACTACGGCGGAAGGACTCGGGATCATAGGTAGGAGGGAACACGCGTGACGGCAAACAATTCCACAGCTTGACGGTGCGGCACATAAAAGAATTTGCGAACCTTTTGGTTCGTGCTGAGATCGTTTGGACCATCAATCTATGGCTTCGCAAGCCAGCACGCGTGGTTTTGGTAAGGAATGGAGAGGAAGGGATTAAATTAAACAATTCTTCAGAGCATACACCGTGATACAGCCGGTAGAAAACACTTAGAGAGGCCACATCCCTCCGGAGTTGTAGTGACTCTAAGTTGCTCGTAACGTCTGCATCATTCACAATGCGGATGGCCCGCCGCTGCAATCCATCCAGGGCATCGAGCAAGTACTGGGCGGATCCATCCTAGAGGTGCGAGCAGTACTCCATACCCAACCGGAGCTGCGCTTTATACCAGTGATAAAGTTGACCGGGCGTGAAAAACCTATGCTACCTGTTTAGGACTGACTGAGGATGGACTGGTGGTAGGTCTCTCATATGTGAGAGGCCGCCTGGGTGGGTACCACCGCAATGTCTATTTCTCCCGTCAAACAGCAGTTTAAATGCACTGTTGTGTTTCAGATTGAAGGATATTGTAGCCAGAGTAACTACTGGACATATCGAGACTTTACATCTTATGTCTCAGGATAGCGAGCGCAGTGGAATGCCAAGCATTGCTTTGTAATTCAAGGTGTTGTTTGGTTTTGCTACTGTTCATGAGCGATTGTATCGCTTACCATCAGGCGAACGACATGCTCGTCTCGCCATTCATTGCAATAAAAAAAAAGGACTCCAAACCTTGCTGTGGCAGATATTACGCTCACGATGTGATTCCTTAGATTGAGATCACAGCGGATATCCACACTGAGGATATTCAGGTCATTCAGCATTGAGAGGGGAGCACCCTCAAGAATGGGGAGAGAATGTTTTGGATATAGCTTAATCATTAATGCCACATGCATTTGCTTTAACGTCAGGATCCTTATTAGGAAGCTCAAAGTCACTCAACGAGCTATGGAGAGGGCTATGCCCGGGGTTTCCCTAAGAGATGAACTAACTGACTAACGAGGAGACCTAAAATAACCGACATAGCCCAGTGGATTAGTAAGTTGAAGTAGCAATGGGCGGGGCACATAGCGCGGAGAAGTGATGCCCGATGGGGCCGGAAAGTTCTCGAATGGAAGCCACGTAGCGGAAAGCGCAGGACGTCCACACACAAGGTCACACGACCTGGTGTCGGTCGCAGGACGTCGCTGGATGCACGCTGCCTCCAACAGGTCACTGTGGAAATAATTGGGGGAGGCCTATGTTCAGCAGTGGAGTTCCTTTGGCTGATGGATGGATGGACCCTGTAGCACCGTGTATACTGACATGAACTCGGTGTCGAAGCAGGCGAGCGTGTCGCAGTGCGCGTGCAGCTCGTCGCTGCCGTCGGGGCAGTCGCGGCGGCCGTCGCACAGCTGCACGCGCTGCACGCACAGCGACGTGTGCGCGCACCGCCACTCGCCCACGCTGCACTTGCCAGCTGCCAACGATAATATCATCGGAATAGGGTATTTGACTCATTTTTAACCGACTTCAAAAAAAGGAGGAGGTTCTCAATTCGACTGTATGTTTATGTCGTAAATAATACTTTTATTTCAAAGTGTAACATTCGCGTAAATCTAAGAAACCATTCGACTGTATGTTGCTTTTTTTATTTATTAGGGGGGTTAATTGAATTAAAATACACGTAAATACTAATATCTTCAGCAGCTTTTAACCGATTTTAGTGATTTCTTTTTCATTAGAAAGAACGTATTGACAAGTTGATCCCGGGAACAACATGAAGATCTGATGATGATGTTCGGACTTGCAGTGTAGAACCCTTCAAAATTTAGTACGATTCCAATGGTTCTTTTTGCATTGGGCTCAGTATAAAAACCGACTTCAAAACAAAAAACCACTAAAAACCAAAAAATAACAAAATAATAAGTACCACTGCAAAGCAAAAAAATAATATTTATTTCATGGAACTTGTGCTTGTTGATTAATTTGCTTAATGACTTGACTAGCCAACAAATCAAAATATATGCATAACATATTGAACGCGGGCCGCCAAGTACCAAACATTTGTTTGTAATGTTGGTATCGCTCCTATATTAGTGAAAGTTGAATTAATTACTTTCTCCTCTACAATTGAGAGTACGATTGAGAGGGGTTGTATTACTACTCTGTACTCTGTACTCTGATACAACGACGAATGTTCGAAAATAGCAAGTAAACTGTATGAATATGCCTAAATGCATTACAAAATGTTCGAATCACAGAACAGTTGAATATGGTCTGTTCTCTTAGACTAAGTTCGGAGTGAATAAGTTTCATAGAGAATAGAATTGATTTTTAGAAGTGGAGAACTTTTATTTTGTCTGTTGATGTTCAACGTCTGAAAATTCGAACTTCGTATCGAAGTATAGAGTACCCCTGGATAAACATATTTACCGCTTTTATGCCTGTAGACATCGCATGACATGGCCACGTTTTTGTTGACGCACTCGTCGTCGCACAGAATCTCGTGACGGTTGCACGGGGGAGTTACGACGTCCGCCGGTTTAGCTGAAACTTATACACAAGAAAACCAACAAGTTTACAAACGTGGAAATTTAATTTAAAGAAAAGTAATACAGTGGAATACTTTTATTTTCGAACTAAATTATAAGACATATTAAAAATCATTGTTGTCACATGAATTTAAATTTCGAGCGTGTTCAAGAAATATATCAGTAACTACCCACTACCCAATAGTGGTAGTGGTATTGGTTTATGAAAAACAAGGCTCCTAAAGAGAGTTAAAAGCCATTGTACGCGATCTCCGCTATAAGTCAATGGTATGATAAATGGATCTCAAAAACAATTTGGCAGCCTCTGTGGTGCAGTTGGTTAGATGTCGGCTTTGAAACGAGAGGTCAGTACGTGATCGTGCTCGGGTTTTGGTGTTTGGGAGAAACACCCAAACCCGAACAACAAGAATCAATCTTAATTTCGGTTTAGGACTAGGGGTTTCGTTACTTCATGATGCTTGAAATCACAGGCTATTTATTGGATTATTGCATTAGTGGATGCAATCCCAGGTTTTAAACCCTCCCTCCTACAGAATCACTAGCATGTTGGGTGAATTTATAAAAAATATTCAATCAAACTCACAATTACACCCTTCCTCGTCTTCTCCATGGCCGCAGTTCAAGACGCCATCACATCTTTCGCTCTTATGAAAGCAGTGGTTGCTCTTATGGCAGTACAACTGGTCAGGGTCGCTGCAATGCATCGGCTCCGAGCACTTTCCATCCACCAGCAGTAGTCCAGGGGGGCAGAGACACCTGTAGCCTAAATGGTAGTGGAGGGGGTACTTGGGGGACGCGGAATGAGGAGTCTGCACGCATACATGCGAGCAAGGGTGTTCGGTTTTGCAAGGGTGGGATAGGAGGGGATTTTTAGGGTCCGGTGGGGGGGAAGTCGCTTGAACCAGCAGTTGGGTGTTGTTTGGGAATATCGCTGGAAGAAAATATGGGTTGTTAATTGACATTAGTGTTGCAAAGGTATCATTAAAACGGTTTAATTCAACAAAATTGTGATAATGTGGTTTGTCAGCTGAACAATTACTTCTTCTTCTGTAGGTGCCTCTCCATTACTGCAAATTCACAAAACAATTATATATGAAGTCATAGCCGCATTAGCTAAGCCTTCTCATTTGTAGAGTATGTGAATGCCCAGTATTGTGCTATACTGGTGGTAGGTCTCTCATATGTGAGAGGCCATCTGGGTGGGTACCACCGCAGTGTCTATTTCTCCCGTCAAACAGCAGTGTAAACGCACTGTTGTGTTTCGGGTTGAAGGGCATTGTAGCCAGAGTAACTACTGGACATATTGAGACTTAACATCTTATGTCTCAGGATGGCGAGCGCAGTGGAATGCCAAGCATCGCTTTGTAATTCAAGGGGTTGTTTGGTTTTGCTACTGTTCATGAGCGGTCGTATCGCTTACCATCAGGCGAACGGCATGCTCGTCTCGCCATTCATAGCAATAAAAAAAAAAAAAAAAATACGGATGATTTTTTTAGAAACTTTCCCGCCCTCACCCACCACTGCTACTTCTTTCAGCCAGGATTAACAGTGGCACACAAAGAATTGACACCGAGCTCTGGACCGTCTCTCCGGGACACTAGCTTGTCCTTAACCCGCATCGAAATTAATCATAAATAAAAACAAATAGGATGAGTTGGAAACAAATAATTTTCCACTTCCCTCTGCAGCAAAGCGGGTGACAAAATATCGAGTTGAGAGGTAATTGTCATTGTGTCGCCCGAATACTCAAACGCGACTTAAATATGATGTTGCACTTAACTACGCAAATCCCGCTTAAATGTACTGGCTAAGTGGGCTGTGCACAGCTAAGAGCAAATTAATATTTGAATGGCGTTAGTGTATTCGGTTATACTGGGTGGAATCGCTTATCGTCCGGAAAATTTAATAGTGTATTGTGTATGTGACATTAACGTTATATACGAGATTTATCATTAAAAACTACAAACTACCCCATAAACATCATCAGTACAAGATGTCCCCAAAACACATATTATCTAAATCACCCTACACTTAAAAGTGCAACGACTTGTCAATACTCAGGCGCGCGAGTGTATGGGTCGCGCCACACAACAGCTGACTGTCGCGCATCGACCTTGAACTTACTTTGCGCCTATTTATCGGTATTATTACTCTAAATATTACCATATAACATTTTGATTTATTTAGAATTTTAGTGTGTTAGGACCATTTAAGTAAATGTAGTTGTTGCTAAGTTGTTAAGATTTACATTATTATTTTCATAACGTACCTACTACCTTAGAAAAAGCTGCATATGTTTTTATTTAAACGTTTTAATAAAGTCGAGAATGGACGACTTCGCTGTCGAAGGTCACGGATTCTTGCATGATTAGGAGGTCTGAACTTACCATTATCGAGTAGCCCCGGATAAGTCGTTAAAATAGTTATTGTGCTGGGAACTCGTGGATTCATCATTCATGATACCATTCCTACGCAAAGACTGCAGATGTTCTGGATCTGCATACATCCTTCTTGCATGACCCAAGTTTTCATTGGATCGAACATAGCATGTCATTATTGTCACATACTCACTGTTCGTGTAATCACTCATTTTGACCGCAAGAAACTAACCAATAACCAAAATAATTTCATACAACGTCACTCGGTACCGAATTTCGCACGACTGAGGAAGGTACGATCCCTGGAAGGTGTCGGCAGTGCGGGAGCGGGCGGCGCGGCGCGGCGGCACGCTTTGTACTTGCGCTTGCGGCGGCGCAGCGGTGAGGGCGGCGCGATCAAAGGATTTTATTACTTAGATTTAGAAGTTTCTACTCGAATTAATATTGTATAAAGTAGGGTAACAATAATGTGTATTTATGAAGATTTTTTTCATTTATGTCATGTTTCTCTAAAGAACGTTGTTTTATGATTAACTTATTCTAAATTAGTAACTAGTAGTGGTAAATTAATTTTACACTACATAAACAAAAACATAAAAAAATTAAAATAAGTATGCCAAAGTGTTCTAAATCATGTACTTGCCATGCACAATTTTTTTCGTGACGATAAGCGATTCCACCCAGTATATTTTGTCGAATGATTTTAAAAGAGTTAAAAATCTTCTTACATAGCTGAATCCTTCGTATTTTGTGTGTGGTGTCGTGTACATCGGCCCAGAAGAGCCTGGGGGTTCGTCTGTCCGTCCAGAAGGCGAAGATGTCCGTGATGGCCAGGCTGGTCACCGACGTCGACAGCTCGCGGAAGTTCTCTCGGCCAGCACCTGATACCGCGTTAAATAACCTATTCTTAGAGGATTTCAACCAAGGAAGCGGGAACATCACATGATCACGTGACACAATGACGTAACGATTGAAAGAGACAACATTAGACTCACACCTTTCACGCGGCTGCTTGGATGCGACAGATGGCTGATTATTTATTTATTTATTATTACACTTTATTGTACACAAAAATAAATACACAAAGAAAAACACTTAACCTATATATAAAGTACAATCGGCGGTCTTATCGCCTTCGGCGATGTCTTCCAGACAACCTTTGGATGGAATGGACTAAACCGTAGTAGAAAAAAGGGGGTAGACATGTTATAAAGTAAATTATGAGTAAAAATCTAATTGTTGACCTATAATAATATTTCTGTATTCTGATTTTCAAATATTTTTATTTGATTGTATAAATAATTGATAAGTGGATTAATATTATTTGTTTCGTTGTTTTAAAGTTAAATGAGCTTCTGATCCTTAAGACTATAGTATACAACAAGGTAGTTTCGCACTATCCCGTATCACGAACCCTAGACATAATCCTTCACGTACAGAACACGCATTTTATTACTCACATCAAGATAGTCAAAGTATGAAACGCTAAAATAAAATCTACAACCTCTTATACACTAAGCGATTATCAAAATTGGACCATCTACGTTGCTATGCTATGAACTGCTTGTATTTCCGCAACATCTTAATATTAAGTCAGAGGGTACAGTGTACCTTCATTTATTTTGTAATCGATAATTATTATTTACTAAAACAACAAGGACTTAATACAAAACAGACCGATGGTATCGATGAAAATGATTGAAATTTTTAAATGAATGTTTGTACGTAGAGAACACTAACCTTCAGGGTGCATGTAGTCGATGACTCCATTCCCCTCATCGGAGACGTACACGATGTCCATGGCTGGCACGTAGCGTAGGCGCACGTGAGGCCCTGGACACATACACGAAAGATTATCTCTGCCCAGAGCCGGTGTCCCTAATGCTCGCCACCATGAGACATAATATGTTGAGTCTTAATATGTCCAGTAGTTATTCTAGCTACAATGTCCTTCAATGCCGGAATAACTGTAATCTATTGTGATAATAACAAGTATAAAAGCTTACATACTCACAATAGGTCCCATTTAAATGTAAGAATGATTTGATCCGTGGTGCTTTACAGCTGGCTTCTCCGGCTGTAAAAGTCTTTTTACGAGGTTATTTACCTCTTTAGTTCATTGTTTTGTCACCCGCTTTGCACGGAGGGAAGTGGACAATATTTTATTTCCAACTCCTCCTATTAATTACACTTTCTGATTAATTTCGTTGCGGGTTAAAGACAAGTTAGACATTCCCGGAGACTCGCCGAGCTTCAATGCTCGGTATCATTACATTGCGTGCCACTGTTGATCCTGGCTTATAGGAGTTACAGTGGTGGGTGTGAGGGCGGGACAGTCTCCAGTCTCCTATTGTGATAATACTTACAAGGTGGCGTAGAAGTCTCGCCCAAGGTGCTGTTACTCCTACATACGCTACTATCTGTCTTTCTCTCTCCCTCTTCAGCTACAGGAAGTCCACTACTGAACATAGTCCTGTCGTGTTTTGGATTGAAGGACATTGCCAGAGTAACTACTGGACATATTGAGACTTAACATCTTATTTCTCAGGATTGTGAGCGCAGTGGAATTCAAGCATAGCTTTGTAATTCCAGGTGTTGTTTGGTTTTGCTGCTGTTCATGAGCGGTCGTATCGCTTAAAACAGGCGAACGGCATTCTAGTCTCGCCATACAATGCAATAAAAAAAATATAAGTACCAAAAAGCGAGGGCCAATCTAACCTTTCAAATTGTTCAGAACGACATGCTGCCGTCCTTCTCCATCCAATCCGATACTATCGATGTGGATGTTGTTGTCCTCTTCACTCTCAACCACCGCCACAAGCATCTTCCTACAAAAGAAAGTTCACTTGACAATAAAACAAAAAATTAACTGTTCCAACTAAAATTAGGGATAATTAAACTGCTGCGGGCACCAATTGATGAGGATAAATCACCAATCTATACTAATATGACATTGCAACAGAAAACGAAGCCAGGCGGTAGTTTTAGTGACTTCAAACTTGGTTTGAACGCGTTAATCTCAGGAACTACTAGATCGAATTGAAAAAATATTTTTGTGTTGGATAGCCCAATTATTAAGGCTATATAGCATAATGCTAAAACCCATAGGACCGAAGCATGAATGACAAATCTTTTCCTTTTTAAAAAGTATCTGTATCGGTTATGCCTAACCGGGCTGGGCCACTTGTTATACATCTTGTAAAAAGAGAGTGGTCTCGTGATCTCACCCGTACTCCGGCAACACACACATGGCTACAGGCGTCTCCTGCTCCGAGAACCTGTACAGCAGGGCGCGGTGCTGCGTGCTCATAGACACCACCTCCACGAAGCGACGGCCCGCGTCCAGGATGTATAATGAGTCCGACACGTAATCTGAAACATTCACCTTCTGCTGTAGTCACTTAGTCATAAGCTGTAGTCAATTTGTCACTCGGTTGTGTCTTAGTCATACGATTTTTATGAAAGTTGAATGTACGACGACTTGGATCCATCTTACGAGTATTTTGCTTGACTAAATCCCTAGTTATTAGCTGAGTTAAGGGCCTTCTGTATCAACCCATATACGTCCCACTGCAGGGCACGTGCCTACTCTACAATCGAGAGTACGATTGAGAGCGGTTAGGCCATATAGTCCACCAAGCTGGCCTAGTGCGGTTTGGCGGACTTACATACCATAGAAATTCTTATAAATCGCTATGGTATGCAGGTTTTCTCACGATATTTTCCTTAACCGTTTTTAGTGCGTGGTGATTGACTATCAATACACACATAAGGCCTTAGCTGGTCGATATTGAGTGCCAAGCATTACCTATCTGACACATGATGACATGACCATCAGAACCTACAAAGTTATTATACATACTTATAATAAAAAATACCATAGTCCATGTCGACGACGTTTTCCAATCCGTAGTGGATCAACCTGCGCGTCTTGCCATGTGTGAACTCGCTCATGTTCGTGTAGTCCAGGGTTCGACGCTGCCCGTCATAGATGTATAACGTGTCTAAAACAATTGTACATATATTGTTAAGTTAACTGAAACATATACCATCTTAACACACAGGTGTAGTCAATAAGTCACTTCTATAGTCAATTAGTCACACTGTTATAGTCAATTAGTCACAATGCTTTAGTCAATTAGTCAAACTGTTGTGGTTACTTAGTCACACCTTTGTGGCCACTTAGTTGCACTGTCGTATTCATAACATACCATTTAACATAAAAGGATCCTAATGGAGCATCATGAATCCAGAAAATGCATGCGTGTAAAAAAAAATGCTAGTGTCCCCACTAAACTAAAACAAACATTCTTATATCTCAGTAATTTTACAATCTTTTTTTAATGCATTTTCAATTCAATATTACTTATACTTAAGATATTTTGTAGCGATCATGAAATGTTCGACACTGGAAACGTCCCTAATGTTTCCTGTTATGAGTCGTACCTCTGAGGCTGTCGTAGGCCATAGCCTGAACCCTGCCGATGTCGAACTGCGTGGCATGGCTCTCCGGGTTGCCTAAAGTCTCGTACTGTATCTTGGTGAAGAACTGGCCTCCGCCCACGATCAGGTATTGTGGACGGTAATCGGATTTCGCTGGAAAATATCAAGTAAAATGGGTGGCTGTTGCCTTTAATAAAGAGAATAATAACGAATTTTATTTCTCCTCACAAAAATCATAGGAACATAAGTTGCCAACTATTTTTTTAAATGAAATATTTTGTGAGAAGCTGGTGTCTGCTGTATCTTTAAACATGTGTAGTGTAAAACACATCTTTTCTCTTTTAAGACGTATCCATAAAATTAGGAAACATTCAATTTGTATAGTTTAAAATAAGATTTTACATATTTAAACAGAAAATTAGGGCTAATATTTTTTCTTATGAAACTATTTTGGGGTTTTTTGTCCATATGGACATGCTAACCCCATCATAACTTTTTACAATATTTATCTATAATATTTGTAATAGTATCGCAAATCACTGCTGAAATTAAGCGACAAAAATTTAGTGCCAGCTTCGAAGGATAATAAACATAGAATATACTTACGATGGCACCTCCCTCTGACATTTTCCATGCTGTCAGGACAGCCGCAGGAGTACGTGGTATTGGAGGTGACGAAGCAGAAGTACGAGCAAGGGTGCTCGTGGCAAGGGTGGGAGATGTGGCGCATCAACACCGGGTGGTACATGTGCATGCCTGGCGGATATCACCTCTATATACACGCCGTTAGAGACTATAGTAGCGAAACACTATGATGGCTGTTTTAACATATTAAAGTGAAATGAAATTCCATTAATTTTACTTCACGTCACTATTTACAACACATAGCAATAACATCCTTGCAACATAGCAATGAATACGAAACTGAATGAGCACATAAATGTCGAAAAAGCCATCATAACATGTCAATAATATATATAGCCATTAGCGACCCTTTAAGGTATCTGTCCATTGCACCACATTAGTAAGAACATTTTATGCAAAAATAATGCCATTGAACAAAGTACACATTACAGTCTGTATAATAACGATCATATGGTCGCTTCTCAGTGTTTCTTTTTTATCCATTAAGAGAACTTCCCATTGTAAGACACGGGCCTTGTCTACAATCGAAAGTAAGATTGATAGGGGTTAGGCCTTAGTGCAGTTCGCTGGCCTGGTGCGGGTTAGCGGACCCCACTACTACTACCTTAGAAATTCTTTAAAATCTTCATGGTGTGCAGGTTTCTTCATAATTTTTTCCTTTGGCGTTAAAGTAAATAAATCAATAAATAAATATACCCAACAGTCACACACATAGTCCCGACCCTACACTAAGGTCGAGTCTTGTGACGTGAACTGCGAGAGACTTTTCGATCTCACAGACACCCAGACCCGAATCAAATACCTGTGGTTCACACAAATATTTATTTCGGTGAGGGGATCGAACTCTCGTTTCACAGCACGAAGGCTGCCAAAAGTGATGGTGAATATGAATATTTTTTAAGTTTGATACCTCATATCATCTCTGTACTGGAATTATTGATCACTCACCAACTATAGGGCTGTCAAGAGTTAGGAGCAGATTCTGTGTGATTGACCTGCCGTGGATCTTGTCCGTGGTCCGAATGGAGTTGGACGTCCAGTCGCTCCAGAACACCGTGTTCTCGAACACGGATATCGAAAACGGATGGTGGTGCGCTCCTTCGAACAGTGACTGGCACAAAAAAATGTTAATGAACGATACATATTTTCATCTGACATTGTCACAACTGAAATTAATTTTGATTATGAAAATGTTGATCGCTACCCAAAGATCGATCACTAAAAAAGACCAATCAATCCCAAAGATTGTTAAAACGCCTATAATTGTATTTTGATTGGTTCATTTATGATATTAATTATCATATTATAATTATTGTTTTTTGAGATTCTCTTTATTGTTAGTCCTTAATGAAAATTCATACAGCACTGTAACTTTTTTTAATTCACATCTCTAGGTATGAATTAGGATCGCTTATTAATTTCAGTTTTTAAAAGTTTTTTTTTTATTTAACTACAAATCAAGTCCAGTAAGTAGTTAAAATTTTAAATCCTATTATAGTGTAAATATAATACGTACATAAACATGATTGGCCTGCAGCATGACAACTCTAACTGTGTTATCGACGAAGTATAAGCGTCCATTAGGCGCGTCTAGCGCGAGGCCGGTGGCGAAGCTCGCGAGTTTGTCCACCAGCACGGCGGAGCCGGAGCCGTCCATGTTCGCGGACATTATCACCGCCCGCTGGTGCCAGTCCGCCCAGTACATCGTGCTGGGAACAATTCAAAAGCATTATCGACGAGAAAACCACAAACAAACTGTAACAAAAAAAGTCACCTTTTCCCCGCACCGATGTGAATTTTTAAGCTTATTCAAACCAAAAAGACTTAAAACTAATAACATAATGTACACAACCCATTAGCCATTAACCATAGACCATAAGGACATTCTCTATAAATTATTATGTTAATTTGTATCCCCTGATCTGTAATATACACTGTTTGTGGTTGTATATAGATGTTAGAATCTGTTGATACAGATTTGGGCTGATGCCCATATATGTACATCCCTCTGTAGGGCACGATTGAGAGGGGTCATGTCATATGTTCCACCACACTGGCTTTATGCAGGTTAGCGGACATGATAATCCACAGAAATCTTTACAAATGTTAGTGCTATTTATTTATTTAACTTACCCATTCGCAGCGTCGAGGGTGACGAATCTAGGACTCTTGGCATCCGTGGGGATGGTGGTGCATTTAGTCCCGTCGGAGTAGCACGCGAATATTGCCCCCCGCTCGGCATCGCTGAAGTAGATGTGACCCCCCACCCAATCTATAGCCACGTCGCCAGGGTCCTCTAGACCGAGACCCACGATCACCTGGTATCAAATATTTTTGTCATTCTTTTTATACTAGAACAAACGATGTATCGGGCGCCGGCCTACCAGGTGAATGGACGACGTAGTTAAGGTTGCAGGAAGTCACTGGATACAGACTGGTTCCAACAGGTCGATGAGCTGATCCTTGGGGGACGCCTATGTTCAGCAATGTGTCTATAGCTAAGAGAGAGAGAGAGAGAACGACATATCCTCTATCGAACTGTTTAGAGGAGTGTCCTGCTTAGCTGTGATATTGTGGTAATTAGTGCTATTATGAGCTCATCTGTATTAGCCCATATAAGTCTCACTAAAGGGCATGGGTTGCACTTAGAATCGCGAATACGATTAATTTTGAGCTGATACAATTCGAAATAGGGCCGAGCGCCTAGAATGCATAGTAAGTGCATTGTAATTCAAATAAGGTATACATCTGCGTGTGATAGTTATATGCGACATAATTGGAGCAGCCTGCTCTCAATGGAACATATCTGGTCTGACTGGTGGTTATATTCTATCACTATCATCACCCATTACTGTTTCATCAGTCTCAGACTTCAGGTAAAAGAAAGTTTCCCGTCCATTGACAATTTTCTAGTGTAATGTATCCAAATGAACTGACCTTCTTAGTCCTCTCGACATCATTGACCTGAGCCCTCATGATGGCTTGGTGACCCTGCGCCTTCTCCACCCAGTACACGTAGGTGCCGTCTGATGAAACTCCGTGAGCCTAGCACAAATATATAAAAACAAATAGCATAGATAGATTTAGATACAAGTGATCAATAAATTGGTCGAGAATCTGGCAGCTAAAAACATAGTCACTTTAAAATTGCGTTGTGTGTAAACTTAATAAGCGTCTGCATTTACATTGGAGGGGATAAAATAGAGGCTGCTCAAGACCAAGTTGGCTGGCGCTTACTTGAGCTGGCTTACATCCAGCCGTGGTCGTCGAAAGATGGACGTAAGAGGAAAGCACTTAGGAACACAACAAAGCTGATTGGACTATATCCTTACCATTGGCAAAGGTCGTAAACCATCAGCAAGCTGTCAATATATCTGTGATTCAACCTTAGCAAAGGCATTATAAAATTATCAGGAATTAACTGGACGCCTGGATGCAAGCTGCTTCCAACAGATCGTTGTCAAAATCTTTGGAGGAAACCTTCATTCAACAGGAGTTAAAGAACTAAAGGAACAATTGAATAGATTTATACGTACGTGTTTAACCCCAGTGGCTAAGGTCACCAACTCCTTTGACTTAATCTTCAGATATTTGATACTGTTGCGTGTGCTTAAGAATAGCATCGCTTCAGGTTCTGTAAAGGACAAAACTATTTAATGTTCTGGTATAATAGGGAATATGCACGAGACTCCAAAATAAGTCAAATATTTTTTGTTGTAATCTTTATTGATATAGAAATATATCAATAAGATATTTTTTTAAATTCAGCAACTCTAAATCGGTAAAAAAATTACTTAAAAAATGACATTTCAAAATTGCCGCGCAATTTTCTCGAAACGTTTGAAAAGGAAAGTGACGACAGAGTACACTATCTTATGAAGTTTTAGCTTGTTGGGTGTATTGTTTTACGTTTGTTTAAGAGTTATTTTGTGTTTTCGTTGTATTATAAAAAATAATGGATTATTTTGTGACGAAATACAGTTATGTAGCAATTAATAAAAGAAGCTTAATCCAAATACTACGTTGCTGATATAGTAGACTCTGACGTCACAGCGAGGTCGCGCCATAATGGCGTTTAAATGCTTCGAAACTGATAGCAGTTTTTATTATTTTTTTGTACTTTTATGATTGATATTTATAAAGCCTTATATTTTTTTCTGGTAATGTAATAACATACAGAATCGATTAAAAATATAAAAAAATGGCATGCATATTCCCTATTATGAGATAAGTTAATATTATTGGTTTATTTACTGTAATCGTATCCTTAAGTAATGTTACTTATTATATACGCAGTTTATATAATACGGACGCAATTTACATTACAAAAATTAAAAGTTACACCATTTTTGACGTGACAACGTCTTAAATTAGGTTGCGGCTGGGAGTCACTTATGAAAAAGTGTAACGCCCGGTAACGTTATTTACGCATCGCCATGGAAACGCTTTTCCTAACACATTTCACAATAGTGTTGCAACTTGCGGTCACATGCATTTTAATTAATGTCGATATTAGTACAAATACGTAAAATAATTTCCAATTTGCACTTTTTCGTCATTGATACAATTGCTTTTAAAATAAATTTAACTGTACCAGCTCACATCTAAACAAACGTATAACATGAAATATAATGTTTTCTACAACCATATAAGAAAAGTTTAAACATAAAACATTTTAATACATTCTATTTAGGTTGTCCCAAAGATAAATCCTAAAGATAAGTCCCAATGGACACACGCTACATCTCGTGGTACTGAGTGGTTCCCGAGAAAGTATAGCGTCATATGTTCAAGGCACTGCTCCGAAGACAGCTTTAAATGGATAAACGATAAAACATTTGTTTTTGAATCAGCTGTACCTACCTTATGTTTATCAATTTTTGTATGTCGTATTGTATGTTGTATATTTATTAAAATACCATTTTGACGTGACAACGTCTTAAATTAGGTTGCGGCTGGGAGTCACTTATGAAAAAGTGTAACGCCCGGTAACGTTACGATGAGTCACCGAACGAGAGAGAGGCCCGCCGAATGCCTTGCGTCTCTCTCCCACTCAACTATGATCTAATTATAGTTGAGTGATTAATTTAATTATATTCATATCAATAAATATTCTACCGAGAAAAAGACGTTGTCACGTAAAATCTTCGCCCGTAAAACCGACTTTACAGGCAACCATTTTATACTAAAAAAATTTAAATCATCAATTAATAGTAAGCGGGTTCTGGAGTGGAGAACGCGTATTGGCAAACGTAGCGTGGGACGCCCTCTGGCCAGATGGCGGGACGACTTGCACAAGAGGGCCGGCAGCGACTGGATGTAAAAAGCAGCAGACAGGGCTCTGTTGTCTCTCTCTGTATGTAACCTTGGGAGAGGCCTAGGTCCAGCAGTGGACTGCAACGTGCTGATGATGATGATAATAGTAAAAAAATCGATGCAAAAAAATAGAAGTTGTCGTATTTTTTTTAAATTTTCTTAGGTTTCGTAATACTTTAGCAGAAATATTTAATAAACTACCTACCTACCGAAATTGTAGCAATTTCACTGGATCACATACCTATCTTCTTAAAGTCCGCTGTACAAACCTGGAGCATAACACAAATATCCGAAGCTATCCATGATGTATCCGTGATCACAGGAGCAGGTGAAGTGTCCCTGTTCATTCCTACACATGTGGGAGCACTGGGGCCGCTCGAGAAGGCACTCGTCCACGTCATCGCACCTCCGAGTGACGTTGTTGAACCTCGTGGAAGTGTCGGAGCACAGGCAGGAGGGACCCGAACGCTCCGGAGAGCACACGCTGCTGTTGCCGGGGCAGGAGAAATTGGTACACATGCTGTGCCCTGGGATAAATATGATTTGTAGCTTAAATAAGATGAAATGCTGATTCAAATGTTGTAACAGATTACAAATCTAAATAAAATAGTCAATATATCCTTACTATATTATAAAGGTGAAAGTTTGTAAGTATGGATGTATGGATGTTTGTTACTCTTTCATGAAAAAACGGCTCATCAGATTTTGATGAAATTTGGTATAGTGATAGCTGACACCCTGGATTAACACATAGGCTACTTTTTATCCCGAAAAATGTAGTGTTCCCGTGGGATGAGTCAGGAAACCAATCCTTACTATATTATAAAGGTGAAAGTTTGTAAGTATGGATGTATGGATGTTTGTTACTCTTTCATGAAAAAACGGCTCATCAGATTTTGATGAAATTTGGTATAGTGATAGCTGACACCCTGGATTAACACATAGGCTACTTTTTATCCCGAAAAATGTAGTGTTCCCGTGGGATGAGTCAGGAAACCAAATATACATATTTTCTACTCTTTCAAATTTGGTATAGTGATAGCTGACACCCTGGATTAACACATAGGCTACTTTTTATCCCGAAAAATGTAGTGTTCCCGTGGGATGAGTCAGGAAACCAAATATACATATTTTCTACTCTTTCAAATTCAAATTGTTGGCACGGGATGTCCTCTCCTACGGAAGGGAAATATAGTCGACGGCACGCGGGAAATATAGTTAGTAGACACGCGAAATAATATGTTCTTGATGTGGATTGGACTCAAAAACTATCTGCACCCGGGCGAAGCCGGGCCCGACAGCTAGTGCATATATAAACTCACGCCTTTTCCCAGAAGGGATAGGCAGAGGTGCCAGGATATCCACATTTCGCCATGTATATTATGTTCCATCGTACGAGATGATCTATGATATGATCTACGATATGATGAAGCTTATCGTCATATCGGGCACAAATTCCTGACTCCAGGATGATAATTAACAAAAAAATCCAAATCTCTTTGCCCGACCTGAGCTTCGAACCCGAGACCTCAACTTTGTAACCGTACTGTAGTACAACTACCCCAACGAGGCAGTAGTAAATACACCCAATTGTAATATACATAGTCCAGACCCTAATATCAAGTCTTGTGTAGTGGGTATCAGAAACTACATGAGACTTTTCAGGCTCATAACCTAGATGCGAAACAAATATATGTGGATCATACAAATATTTTCTCGGTACGGGGATCACACCCGCGGCTTCTTACTTCATATCCGCTATAACTACGGAGACTGTCAATGATATATACAATTTTGCAGCTTTCGTGTTCAACAGGCTGTGCAAATTATAAAAACTAACAAAGTTCAGCATCAAATGCATCAAAATGTTGGCGTGCCACCATAAAAAGTACGATAGAAAATGTAAGCTCACAATTAATGCAGAAAGGTCCTTCGTCGCTTCCATCCTTGCAGTCTTGAATACCGTCGCACATCCTGTGGCTGGGCAGGCAGAAAGAGGAGTCCAGGCATTTGTAGTATCTCTTGCCAATCGCGACCAGCTCCACGCAGTATTCCCCGGTCATCATTAATGAGGTTGGATCAAAAAGGGAGTTGTGACCTTCAAACATACATTTGAGGGTCACAGGGGTTCAAGAATATAGACTGTTTCAGAGGAGCTAAAGAAAATATACTTACGGCAGAGTACCGGATTGATCTCATCGCTTTTATCATCACAGTCGTAGATTCCGTCACACGTCCATAAGTTGGAGATGCATTTGCCGTCGCCACACATAAAGCCTTTGCAATTTGACTGCATATAACAAAAAACGAAACAATAATTACTAGAGATGAAACGGATATCCGGTAACTATCCGGTATCTGGCCTATCCGGCCTATTTTCACTATCCGGCCGGATACCGGATAGTAGCGCACTATACGGTTGAATACTGAATAATAAAATAAATAAATATATATATCACTAGATGTTGAATACCTTACGTTCTAAACTCGTCACGTCGTCGTACTCAACTCAGACTCGAAACAAATACATAAGTTACTATATTTTTTATTTGGAAAACATATATTTTGTAGATACAAAATATAGCTAAGTATTTTGTAGATCTCACCAACATTTGCAACAAGATTTAATATTATAACTCTAATTACACTAACCAATTAGCTGATAAATATTTGAATATCAAGTATGTAACCAAAGATGAATGTAGTAAGTCGGAGGTCGTGTTCGATGGCTTGCAACTAGAGAGACTTATGACAGTCAGTAGATGTTGAAATAGCCATCATACCATCAGATAGTAGATACCATATATTTTGACGAGCTTAGGTTATGTTCGCCGCGGACTGAACACGATTGGGATCCCTTGGTCTGCAGGTATATGAATAGAATGATATTGATGACGATTATGCCAATACGTTGTAAAAACTCGGACGGTGGAGAAACCATCGTAAGAAAACTGCATACTATAGAGAATTTGAAAGAATTTCTATGGTATGTTAAGTCCGCCAAATTGCGCTAGGCCAGCATTGTGGACTATATGGCCTAACAATAGTACTGTCGATTGTAGAGAAGGCCCGTGCCCTACAGTGGGACGTATACGGTCTGATACAGTTGTAAAATCATACATCAAATTACTATTGACCCCGACACATTTGGAGTTAGGTCTCATTATATGAAAGTCTAGATATCGCTACAAATTCTTTAAACATAAACACGATAGTACTTAGGTAGGCTTGGCGTTGGAAATAGAAAGAATGATAGCGATATAAAAATGTTGTAGCAAGCCCAAGCAAGTTTAAGATATGCTCAGTCTTAACCATCTTATCAGGACATTAGGACAACAAAAAGAAGGGTTTTCATCCAATATTCGTTTAAGAGCGTTTACACCTTGCGCGCAAAGTCAACTATAGGCATTTCTTCGTTTAATTTCACGCACACATAGGCGACCAAAGCTGTGTGCGTAGAGCTGCCGCGTCGGCTCGCTGTAAAATCAGATCAACCAACTTTGATCCGTGCGCTTCAAATATTTAATTGAAATGCAACGTATGATTTATACATTGGTAATATAATGTAATAAAAATATTTTATTTACATTATAAGTAGACAAATATTACTTTACGAGTAATTAACAATACAAATTTAGGTACTAATCATATTATCGTTATTAATACATTGTTAAGTTGAATTCAAATCAGTGTTCAATCAGTAGACACTGCGGACGTTTTATCAATGATTTCGTGTTCGAACCGACACGCACTCGTTCGAACACAGGAATAGAGTTAGGGACCATACCTTACAACTACGAAACATATTGAATTTCAAATTACAGTACGTAACATAATTTAGCCTCGCAATTACATTTGTCGCAATGTATTAAATCAATGATCTACTAATACCTATGCTAGAAGAAACGATGTCATAAGTATAACCCAGTTGCTATGTGACGAGCTGTGTCGTTTTCGATACTTTTCAATCCACGTTAAAAGATGTCATAATTATTCTAATACCATTTTTTTCTATACAGCGCTGCTATCTAAAATATCGTAGTACGCATATCTAATAACAATAATAAATTGTATTTCTTTAAAATTAATATACTAATCTAAACTAAAATTTAATACTAATCTAAAATTTAGTAAGTTAGTCTAAAATACTATTAAACTCATTATGAAACTATGGTTGCCATGATAATGGAACGCAAATCACTAGTACTGTGTATGCTTTTTTTTATTCTATTAAATGGGAAGAGGAACAAATATAACAACTTTTATAATTATCGATATGACGATGCTATTAAACAAGGTTATTTTGTTCTGAGTATTCAAATTTTAAGAGGAGGTTCAGAATCATGAGTATAGTCCATTAGTGAATTAAAATATATAGGGCACAAATGCATGACATATTATTGAGAAACTATAGCTTTAATATCGATTTGATGCATGTCTCTGTTAAATTTTCTTTAGGATAATAGCTATGTTCCACGTGTCGGTTTTATAGGTGTACTAGCGGTCAGACCCGGCTTCGCCCGGGTGCGGATAGCTTTTGAGTCCAATATTGAATTAGCAACAACATATTATTTCGCGTACTAACTATATTTTTCCCGCGCACCGTTGTCTATATTTCCCATCCCGTTATATCCGGTTTATGTCCCGTCTCATTCAGTCCCAAGATGAAAATTTAATTATCATTTATTGTTAAATTTCTTTATATACAATATTTTGTAATTGTGATATTGATTTGTTGGTGGGAGAAGTGGTGGGGGGCGCCCGACGTGAGGGCCCAGTGGTAGCATGCGCGTGAGCTGCGCGCGGTACTGGACATTGCTTACTTTATTTTTCTAAAATAAAGAATTTTTCTAACATAAATGTAGCCTAAGTTACTCCTTATTATATCAGCTACCTGACAATAAAAGTCCCGTCAAAATCGGTCCAGCCATTTCAGAGATTAGCCCGAACAAACAGACGGACAAAAATTTTTTAATATAATTTTCGGCATACGTATCGTGTATATAACGATATGTAGTAGGACATTTTTTAAATTTTCAATTTACATACAGACACTTCAATTTTATTTATATGTATAGAAGATAAGCGCATCCTAAAAAAACAATTATATATTTTCCAAACAGCCTAAAAAACAACAAACTTAATTATAGTTTCACGCTATAACATTAGTATTGTTCCAGTCAACTTTCCAATATGTTGTTTCCTTTTATTGCTTAGAAATGACTTAGTTTTATTTCTCATTATATTATCTGAAACATAATTTATACTAACAACAAAATCATTGTAGGTAATAAAAATAAAATAAAATATTTTACTACCAGTACCAAGGTGTGGCATTCGCAGTACACGCGTGGCTATTTTTTACTACGCACGACAACGATCAACTGCAGCCAGGCCGGAGCGACGAGCGATACGTCCTCCCTCTAGAAGGCCTTGCGGCGGTCTGATTTGTTGCAACTTGCAAGTCGGACAGCGTGTTTTATAGTGGTTTTTAAAATATTTGTAGAAAACATGAAAACTAATTTGGCTGTAATATAAAAATGTTAATTTATTGATAAGATGTTCTTCTATTATAATATGCAATTGCTATAAAAAAATATGTACGATAAGTTGGTGAAAAAAAATATGTTCTTGACGGGAGTTTCTGAATAATTTTGCATTGTTTAAATTTTTATTTTTCAGGAACTAAACACAAAAAGATTATTTTTCTTAGCAAAATCCCTCCATAAGGGTCCTATTAGTCTAACAATATTTTTATTTTCATCTTATATTTAGTGATTTCGGATATCTTAAGCTTCTAAATTGCCATTCGAGGCCTAAATATCGAAACCTGGGTTCAGTAATCCTTATAGTATTATTGATATTCACAAATTATCTATCAATATATAATGTTCTCCACCAAAATCCCTAGATGACAACATTTTCTAAAATTAGTATTAGTTATATTTCCTTTAAATTGTTTATTGGTGGATATTAACTCGTTTGAAAAGTCCTGTTTTAAGCCAAAAAGCGCGCGGAAGGTATAAACGCTCTTAATTAATATTTATCTTACACCAGAGCCCAGACATATTTACTTAATACTTTCTGCGTAATCTTTTATTGAATATGCTTATCGTTGAACGCATTTAATATTTGACTAGTTACTTTGATTCATACTTCTTATGCTTAATTATTAAATAAATAAATACACCCAACAGTCACATACATAGTCTGACCCCACACTAAGGTCGAGTCTTGTGTAATGGCTATCAGGAATTACGACACTTTTCGGTCTAGCAAACACCCAAATCAGACACAAATACCTGTAGATCACAATTTGTTTCGGAGCCGGGATCGAACCCGCGGCCTCACGTTTTAATAAACCACAATCCTTTTTTAGATAATTCTGTTTGGATAATAATTTATTATGATTTGACTAATAAAATAAAGCGATATGAAATATTTCATTTAAAAACTTATTACGTACTACGCATAACACAAGCAGCCTTGTATCTGTGTCAGCCCATATAAGTCCCACTGCACAGGCCTCCTCTACAATCAAGACTACAGCAGGTAGCAGCTAAGTAGGCCAGCATAAATAAATGTGTCGAATAGCATGAGACTACTTATTAGCATTCGATTCTCTATCTAGATCAGAGATAATCAAACTTATTTCTTTTACCGCCCCCTTTGAAAGTCTATTATTTTTCAGCGCCCCCAATTGATACACTCCTAACAAAAAAATCATGTCTTTAATTTATTCAGTTATAATGTGATATATTAATCGGCTCTGGTGTTTAAACTTACAATGAGCCGATTCTTACCCAAAAAATATATTTACAACTTGATTGTACTTGAGTATTTTTAGTGATTAAACCATCTTATAGGACAGAAAAATAAACGAATTATTCGATATTGAGTAGTAGGTAGGTTATAATTTAAGTGAATTTTAAAATATAAAGTAATTAAAATTACAAATCAACCATCGCCCCCCTTTTTTTCTGGAATCCTTAACGCCCCCCTCTAAGTCTCCAATGCCCACAAGGGGGCGATATCGCCCACTTTGGGAAACTATGATCTAGATGGTATTGCGCTTACCATAAGGGGCAGTGCAGTCATTTTGTCGTACCGGAAAAAAAAATAACAAAAGGTGTGGCATAATATAAAACGTTATCCGTAGTAATGGAATTGAACCTGCGGTATTGGACAGTAAAAACTAACTAGTAACTACTTGGCCACTGAACAATGGATAGGTATTTTCTCTAACACCACGTGGTAAGGCAGATGTGTCAAGTTTTTTTTTTATTGCATTGAATAGCGAGACGAGCATGCCGTTCGCCTGATGGTAAGCGATACGACAGCTCATAAACAGTAGCAAACCCAAACAACACCTTGAATTACAAAGCAATGCTTGGCATTCCACTGCGCTCGCCACCCTGAGACATAAGATGTTAAGTCTCAATAAGTCCAGTAGCTACTTTGGCTACAATGCCCTTCAATCCGAAACACAACAGTGCACTTACAATGCTGTTTGTCGGGACAAATAGACATTGCGGTGGTACCTACCCAGGCGGGCTGGCCATCTGGGTGGGCCATCTGCAAATGCAATGTTTTGTTCCGGTTCAAACCGGATTTGAACTCGCGACCATCGCAAGCTTGTCTCGCCATACATTATTTTAAAAAACCACTTACGTTGACGTTAATATCGGGTGCAGTGCAGTTGACCTCGTCGCTCGCGTCGTCACACTCCGTTTCGTTGTTGCATATCCAGTGGTTCGGGATGCAGCGCTTGCCGTCCGCGCACATAAACTGGTGCGTTTTGTTGCAGAACTCCGCGTCCGGCTTGTGTTCCTCTGAATAAATACACCCAACAGTCACATAATCCTGATCCCACACTAAGAATTCGGTCTCACATAATGCCCTACCTCAAACAAATAACTGGAACACACAAATATTTGTCTCTGTGCGGGGATCGAACCCGCGGGCTCACGCTTCACAGCCGGCGTCTATCTTACTGCGCCACGGACTACGAAAGCTGTCGCTTAATAACACTTTACATCAAAAACTTATAACAACATACACCAATACAGACATCACAACAAATAATTCTAGATAACAGTACAGACCCAAACTGTTAAATCTAGCAACAGTCACACGCATTTTATATATATCTCATTTCGTGGGTAACGGAAACTTTAAGATACTTTATTTTTTTTTAAGTAGTCTACTCACCGCACATATTTTCATCCGTGCCATCGTCACAGTCTTCTATCTTGTCGCAGTACTTGGACAAATCTATACACCTGCCGCTCATGCAGTGGAACTTATCCTCTCCCAAGCATTCCTGCTCATAAGTCTGCAACTCGTCGGAAAATTCCGCGGTGCAACTTACTATACATAACGCAAAGACTATGAAGTACTTTATCTTCATTTTGAATTCCTGTCGCAACAATAAAAAATACTGAAGAATAAAACGGATCGAAGTATTACTTTAAAGACGTAGGAAGAGTTCTTAGCAAGACACAACGTGGCACAACAATGTTATGTTATCATTATTTTTGTTTTAATAATCACTTACTTGTGTTTGTTGTTACACATTGATATAACGATAAAAATGATACAATAAATAATATTTTCTTAAATAAAATTGGAAGTAATTTCGTGTTCACGTGGTTGCAGTGGGAGCGGATAGCGACAAAAGAAGGAAACGGAAAGTGGATTCTTTGAAAAGTGTGGATTTATTGTACTACCCTCACATTTTAATATTTTATGTTCAATAATAAAACGTCTAGCAATTATTATTTTTGAGATACTAGTTACAAACATTCAATTATTTTTACTGATCTTTGGCTTAAAATAAAAACTGATAATTTATATTCGTATACTAAAATAATTTAATTTTGTCCTCGAATAATTGCTTTAAAAAGTGCAACAAAACGCAACATAAGCACGTGGTGACAGTTCATTAAAATGTTACCAATAGTACATTCGCTATGTCATCTGTTAAATTACATTTTAAAGTCTACGAAGTTGATTACAAATAAGATGATATATTTATAAACTAAACCAATTTATAAGCCAATTATATAAGAAATCAAAGTGAAAATAATGCTGTAACTTGCAACGATAGATACGTCTAAAATCAGATTTCTTCTGGCAACATTATTTTTTAACCTGTGTAGAATAGCAGGTCAGAGTCCAACTTTTCTAAGTTTTAATAAGTTTATTTTCGCAATAGGAATTGTTAATAAAATAAGTTAATTGTTTTAGATATTCCTTTGTTATAAGTGTTCACCGGCGAGAGAATAGACATAATCATGGCATCCCAAATCGCAAAATCCTTGGCAAAAGCTAACCATGTCACATCAACATTAAAGTTTGGTAAGATTTTTTTTATATTTTTAAACAACTAACACCAAATTCCTATTTCCGAAATGCTTATATATTTATACTGGAGAATATAATTGACTATAATTGTGTATATTCCGATCATTTCTTCTACTACTTATGTATGTTATAATAAAGTAAACTTTGGACTTCAATAATTGGCAAAGATTAATTTTATGTACCGTTAATCGTTGCCAAAGTATGAAAGTACGCTAATAATATAATCCATGGACTTTTCCATGATTACTTCCGTTGCATACAATGTATTGTTTAATCACCACAGTATGTAATACCTACAAAAACTTGCAACTTTCCCATGTCCACTAGATTTATGACTGGATATTTTGTAATGAAAATAAATAACAGTTCTTTTTAATATAATCATGAATGTACCCTGTAAATGTAGGGCATGGGCCTCCTCTACAATAAGGGGTTAGGCAATATGCATCTACATGCATCTTGCCCCTCAGCATCATACATATCATACTAGCATACATGTTAGTATTTAAAAAATGCACATGGTAGGAGTAATGCCATTCAAGTAGATTATCTACCACTTTGAAAACATTATTTTATGACAGTCTACACAATTCCGTTTGCCTGGTCAAAACCTGATATACCCAGTTGATCTTACAAAGTACACACATATGCCATTATGAGCGGTTTTCTTTGTGTATGATGGTCTCAATCTAGCCTGATACCACCACCCAACCTGGTAACTACTACCACAGATAATGAAGTCTATATTATTTGTAGATACCGCCAGACGGGCCCTGAGTGTAGCACCAACATTACAGCAGAAGAAAACTCTGCCAGACCCCTCTGGCAAGAATGTGGTGCTGGTTGATGGCGTGCGCACTCCGTTCCTTGTCTCGTTCACCGATTATGCCAAGATGATGCCCCATGAACTCGCCAGACATTCCTTGCTGTAAGTATTAGTATCCTTTTTGTTATGCCATTATGCCAGTCTTAATTGTGATTGATGTATATCCTTGCAGAATAATTATTTAACACATCTTCCACCCAAATACTGAAATGCCAAATAAATATTAAGTTGAACGAATCCTTTCAAAATGCTATTAGTTATTTAGTAAGCCAAAAATTACAATACAGAAAATCTAGCCTAACACTTTGTATTCTAAATTTAGGGCTTTTTCACTTAGAAAATATGTCACCCTAGCAATAAAAACACATGTATAAATAAACATAAGTTAGCTAATTACTAAGCATTATTGACTTATATATATAAAATTATGGCTAAGTCTGATTGGGGCTCTGCCAAAATACTGATACAAGTTTTCAGATTGTATATTTTTATGCCACAACTATTCCAGATGCCATTTTTACGCCCCATTCTATCAAAATATGGTACAAATCCTATAATGCCACAGTCTAAATTTATATTAAACATAAATTGATAATATATCCACAGCGAAATTTTCAATAGGGAATATGCATGCCATTTTTTTATATTTTTAATCGATTCTGTATGTTATTACATTACCAGAAAAAAATATTAGGCTTTATAAATATCAATGAAAAAAGTACAAAAAAATAATAAAAACTGCTATCAGTTTCGAAGCATTTAAATGCCATTATCCCTTTCAGAACGGACTGTACTAAGCGTGCGTTCCATAAAAAAAAATATTTTGGCGCAGAATTTTATTTTACTGGGTCGAAACGGGCTCGATCGTTCTTGTGATGATCTAGGTACATAATTAAAAGAAGATTGCGGCAAATCGGGATGTTAGTGACAATTCCAGATGTGTTCAAAGATGGACGTTATGTTTGTGGACGATCATGGTCGGCGTAAATATTTGATAAATGGTCTAAACTTGATTAGTTTGTATTGTTCTAGTTAAATTAGTTAGTTGAGACACTAAACTATAGCATAACGATAATTTGTTTGTAAAATTATTAGTATTCGACATCATAACATGTTCACGAAATTTGAACGCATGATCGTGCGCTTTCGTTTTATTTTTTCCGTTGAAGCTAAATATTCATTCAACTAATACCAACTTTATTTTATACAGGACGGCCTCTAGACGAAGATTTATTACAAAATTTACTTAATAGTGGGAGTCAATCAGACCTGGATGTTTGTGATGAAGAGACAGAACCAGTAGCTAAGGTTCCTCGTCTTCTCGATGAAGATATAAATCTGCAGGATTGCTCCAACCACAATAATATCGTGACTGATATAGAGTCTAATGCTTTAAATGTTTAATTACTTTCTGGGAATCCGCAAAACGTAGCGCCTAGCAAAAGCGCCGTTTGTCCAAGGAAAATATCTAGACTTTGAAGAGACACTAATTTTATCAATAAGAATCTTTATTATACCCCGTACTCGAGTGCTGGAGAAGTAATGAACCCTCTCTATTTTATCGAAAAATATTTTAACGAGTCTGTTTTCCAAAACCATGCTACATGCATAAACCTTTACTCGTAAAGCCGGAACAATTTTAAATACATCATGCAAAGAAATTCGTAAATTATTTGGCATAATTTTGTAATGGGATGAAACCCACTTTGGAAAGTCCAGCCTATGTAAGACGCTGTAAAAACGCTTGCAGATCAATGAAAAGGGTTCCTAGCAATTACTTTATAGAAGTCTTCACTGGGAAGTGCAAACTACGTAAACTAATTATAAACAAACCACGTCCTCTTGGCCTCAAAAACATGTCATCATAACTAGCAATAGGTTAATGCTTGATTTTGAAATATATTAGCCTAAAAATCCCGCTTTTCCTGACAGATCGAATCGAGCGGAAGGGCTGGCTCGTAGGGCCTGGTGTTTTTTTTATATTTTTGTTCAGAAGGTTCCCGCAAAGAGGTGCTCACAGAGTATGTTGACTGACATTTTAATACAATTCTGCTTTTAGACTATCTGAACAACATGCAGTTGCAAGGGACAGGAACAATTATGCTTAATCGTGATGCAAGAGGATAAGGGAAGAAACCATGGTGATTTATTTCAGTTTAGGGCTGACGATGTACTGTATCAGCCGATATACGTCCCACTGCAGGGCACGGGGTTCCCCCACAATCTAGAGTACGATTGAGAGTGGTTAAACCATATAGTCCACCACGCTGGCCTAGTGAGGGCTACCGGACTACCATATCATAGAAATTCATACAAGTCGTTATGATATACGGTTTCCTCACGATGTTTTCCTTCACCATTATAGAGCGTGGTGATTCACTACCAGTACGCACATGACTCTGAAAAGTTAGAGAGATTCGAACCCGTGGCAACCGTGAACATGTTGGCAGCTGCGTCTGGTTCGTTTACCAACAGCTACGCTCAAATAATATACAATAATTATTAAAAATCGTTTTTAATTATTGCTTTTCCATAGTAATGTATGATCGTGCGTTAGTAGTGATAAAACCGGGAAGGCACGCACGTGCGTGGTCAATTCTGGGGGAATGGTAGGGGGAGGATTTTTTAAATTCTTTTTCATGGATACTTTAGACCCAATACACTTTATATTAACAAAAATATATTTCTAAATTGCAAATAATTTTCATCGTTCTGAAAGGGTTATGGCGCGACCTCGCTGTGACGTCAGATTCTACTATGTCAGCAACGTAGTATTTGGATTAAGCTTCTTTTATTAATTGCTACATAACTGTTTTTCGTCACAAAACAATCCATTTTTTTATAATACAACGAAAACACAAAATAACTCTTAAACAAACATAAAACAATACACCCAACAAGCTAAAACTTCATAAGATAGTGTACTCTGTCGTCACTTGCCTTTTCAAACGTTTCGAAAAAATTGCGCGGCAATTTTGAGATGTCATTTTTTAAGTATTTTTTTTTTACCGATTTAGAGATGATGAATTTAAAAAAATATATCTTATTGATATATTTCTATATCAATAAAGATTACAACAAAAAATATTTGACTTATTTTGGAGTCTCGTGCGTATTCCCTATTGGAAGTAGATAGCCAAATCCGAAGTATGATGAATTACGGCAAGTACTGAAAGTAGCCAATCAGATTTAATAAAAAGTAAAACTGCATACTTGTATTTTTGAAAAATCAATATTCCTAGCTAGGAATGGATTCCTAAGATTTTACAGAATCAATAAATTATTTATCTTTTTTGCACTGTACAGAGAAACAAAGTAATCACATAATAATAATATTAATAGTACAAGTGTATCTTTTAACTTGTAATTTATCTGTACACTTGTTTGTTTTCCTAATAAATAAATAAAAAATCAAAAGTGGCGGTCTTATTACACTAGGACTTATTCCACAGCGGTCTTCTGCAAAAGACCGGTATATCGAAGGAGCTGATCGACTACATAGTGTACGGCACGGTGATCCAGGAGGTGAAGACCTCGAACGTGGGGCGCGAGGCGGCGCTGGCGGCCGGGTTCAGCGACCGCACGCCCGCGCACACCGTCACCATGGCATGCATATCGTCCAACCAGGCTATTACTACGGGCAAGTTTCACTGACCATTATTTATAGTTCTTTACATGTTACACAGCACTATGCTGAGATGTTGACCTGTTATCGCGAGTGAGCTGCGCAAAATACTTACTTAACTGTTATTTTTTTCTTTCTTTTTCATATTTATACTCTTTTTGTTATTTTTTTGTATTGTTACATTATTATAATTATTGTACTGTGTTGTATGCGGCTAATTTGCGCGATATTATACATAAATACATAATCGTTACGCCTGTATCCCATAGGGGTAGGCAGAGACTGTAGACCGCAACTATAGACCGTCGCGCGATATAAATTTCAACAATTAAAAAATGTGTTACACTTAAAAGTATAATTAATATCTCTTAACGAAAATTAAGGCTGGATATTAAGTAATATACAGGGAGCACTGGCACTTAAAAAATGTATATAAAACTGGTGGAGCCGTGCCACCTTTTCTGCCCTCCTATTGGCTGATATTTAACAGGTTGTCAACATGCGAGAAATACTTGAAAGAGAAAAGTAAAATTAAGGCTGATGAGGAGATCCTTGGGAAAGGCCTATGTTCAGCTGTGGTATACTCAAAGGTTAGGGTGAATACACAGGTGAATATAATCCATTGGGGGGCTGTTCAAACTATTCAATCGTTTTTACAAGGCATACTAACCTACTTTGATATTCCACTTCATTTAGGTTCATTAAATAAATAAATAAATACGCCCAACAATCACATACATACTCCTGACCCCAAAACTAAGATCGAGTTTTGTATCATGGGGTATAAGTACCTATGAGAGACTTTTCGGTCTCATAAACAGAATCATACTTATAAGGAAATATTTGTGGGCCTGACAAATATTTGTCTCGATGCGGGGATTGAACCCGCAGCGTCTCGCAGCCCTCGTCTAACCAACCAAAAAAACAACTAAGATGCTGTAAGATGGAGTACCTGTTACGTGTTGTTACATTAATTGATGATCTCCTCTCAGGTGTGGGCATGATAGCGGCCGGCGCGTACGACATAATAGTGGCGGGCGGCGTGGAGTTCATGTCGGACGTGCCCATCCGGCACTCGCGCAAGATGCGCTCGCTGCTGCTGCGCCTCAACAAGGCCAAGACGCCCGCGCAGAGGCTCGCGCTCTTCGCCTCCATCCGACCTGACTACTTCATGCCGGAGGTATGTGCTTACTAGCTGTATTTACTATTTGTTATATGACTTGAGTTTATTCTGTTCTGAGGGATCGAACCCGCGGCTTTTCGTTTCACAACCGGCGTCTAACCAACTGCGCCATGGAGGCTGTCCTATAAACGGTCATTTATAAATTACGTCACACGGATTTCACGATTTTTTGGCCCCTCCTCCTTGTCATATCTGGTTATATTAAAATAGTTCCACACACAGCTGCAGCTATTTTCAAGTATAAAAAAGTAATAGATATAAAACAATATAATTTCAAAAAATGTAATGTCACAATACTTTTGACTCGTCCCGCCACTATCAGACATTGTCGACTCCCTCCCTCCCTTTTTACGTGTGACGTAATTTATCGATGGTACCTTCCCCATTGCCGGTTAATTGATCATGTGATGTTCCCGCCTCCTTTATTATATATATATATATATAACAATTCTTTATTCAAGTAACAAATGACTCATTTTTGGGGTTAGTATCAGTACATGAAAAATAAGTGTGTTAGTTATAATACAGAGGTTTTTTTTTCTTACATTCCCAATATAATAAATTATATCCATACCACGAGTCACCGACGTCCCATACCATGAGATATAGTGCAGCAGTGGCTCATGTAAAGACAATCAAATCTGTCCGAGATCATTTTCAGAATGCTGTTGGAACTGCTCCTAATCCTGTTTACTAGAGACGCGCACCTTTTGCGCATAGTGGTATAAAAACAATCCACTCTAGCCTCGGCAAACATAGTTGATGCGCTACAAAACCGTGGCAGGCCCAACAGCATTCTGAACGCATTATTGTACTGGACTCGAAGGGCATTGTAAGATTTTTGAGTATATCTGGCCCATAAGCTACACGTGTAGAAAGAGCTGCAATAAGCTCTAAAAAGTGTAAGCTTTACGTCTTTTGAACATCGTGCAAACCTACGAGCCAGCATGTTCGCTCTTACCGACAACGCCCTACGCTCCCTCTCCAGATCATCATCATCCTTGAGTGCGGGGGTCAACACATGCCCTAAATATTTAAAACTTTGAACTCGTTTTAACGGCGTTTCACAAAGATACACGGGCGGCATAGTTCTCGGTGCGTGACCAATGGACTCAAAGACCATGATCACACTCTTGTTGACATTGTAAACAAGTCCATGTTTTTCAGTATAACTTTCACAAATCGACAAAAGTTTGCGCAGGCCACAGGGCGACGCGCTCAACAACGCCATGTCGTCCGCGTATGAGATATTATTTACACAACAGCCATCAATATGACATCCGACCCTGGCATTGCTCAGCTCGCCAATTAACTCATTTATATATAAATTAAAAAGCATAGGTGAAGTCAATCCTCCTTGTCTCACTCCACATCCAAGCCTATAAGAGCGAGACAGCGCCCCGGCCCATCGTACGTTATTGACCTGGCCCCGGTACCAATATTTTAAGATGTTAATAATCGAGATAGGTAATTTAGATTTTTGTAATTTTTTCCATAAAATATCATACGAGACCAAGTCAAAAGCTTTAGTAAGGTCGAGGAAACAGCAATAGAGCGAAGTACTACGCTTTGTGTAATAATTGACAGCATGCTTAAGACACAGAATAGCGCTCTCTGTAGATAGTCCAGGACGGAAACCAAATTGATTTTCATGTATTGTAATGTATTTGTTTAATTGAGCATTAAGCATGCCGTCAAATATCTTCGCTATGACCGTGGCTAAAGAAATAGGTCGATAATTGTTCGTATCAGAACAGTTACCTGTTTTATTCTTTACAACAGGCACTACTATGGTACGTAACATGTCTCCGGGTATATAACTATGATTAATACAAAAAGTAAACAAAAGGAATAAAACTCTTGGTAAGTGCGGGCCCGCAAATTGAAGATGCTCAATGCTGAGACCGTCATGACCCGGGGATTTACCTCTGGTCATAGATTTTATAAGAAGGTCAATCTCTTTAGCTTTGAAACTGATGCCCGGAATCTTGCCGGACTCAACACTAAGCGTCCCTATTGAGGTCCCTAACGTAGACTTAACATAAAATTTTTCCATAAATAGGTTAGCTATTTCCTTCGGCTCTGACACACCACCAACGCTCACGGGCAGTCCAGGTTTATTATTTAGTTTGTTTGTTTGTTTCCAAAAACCACGAAAGTCTTTTTTCGAATGATGTGAAGCTAATATATCCATTTTTATTTGTGATTCGTTATCTTGACACCATTTCAGCCGCGATTTAAAAATTCTTCTGGCCTCTCGCATTTCAGTATAAACCTTTCCAGTTAAAGGCTGACCACAACAAGTCCATTCACAAAATTTATTCCTAGCCTGCTCGTGAGCCTCAGCTACATATTTGTTCCAGCCCACTACCACTCTTTTTCTCCCTCGTCTACCTCTACTCCCCCTACCTGCCACTGCAGCCTCAGTTATGGCTTGCACAATGTTATTATATAATTGGTCAATAACAGGGCGGTGCGATTTGTCACTGCAAGTTTTATCACAGCAGCTACTAAGCTGAGAAGGAAAGTCTATTAGTCGCAATCTTTTATGACATTCGAGTTGATACTTTTCTATGTCTTGATGACATCTATTACCCCATATGACGCTATTACAATGAAAGGAATTATCATGATATTTCTTTGGTGGAATTATATTTAAGTTACATTTTATGACAAGCGGAAAATGATCTGACCACATCGTGTCATATACCACGGAAACGTTTTTAATTGTATTTACCGCGGCTTGGGTGACTACACAATGGTCTAGCCATCGCTTACAACCATGCGCTTCACTCAAAAAGGTATAAGTATCCGACTGCAGCCCTAACTTTTCTACATCAATACACAACCACTCCTGTTCCGTACAAAAGTCTACAAGTTCCTGATAAAAAAATTCCGTGGGGTGCGCATTATAATCTCCCAATATATAAGCACACTCAACACTACATTTTTCTATTATAGAACTTACCGAACTTAATACGTCCGTGAAATCCATTAGATTGGCAGACACACCTACAGGCATGTAAACACTTACAACTAAAAAGGCTTTATTAGCGGATATTATTTCTATAGCACATACACGTGGGTTATTGCACTCAATCACAGTCACATTCCGGAAAATGCTCCGTCGCCATAACAGCGCTACGCCCCCATGGGGACGGCCGCGTAACATTCCGTCTGACAGGTCCACAGCTGACACTCCCGTAGTACTGAAATCATCGCTTATTGTATCCAAAAACGATATCTCATCTGGCAGCAACCAAGTTTCTTGTAACGCTATTAAATCGCAGGTCTTACAAAGTTCTTGAATGTTATGAAAGGAACGTTTTACATTCTTACAATTAAAACTGATAAATGTATAATTCTGTTCATTTAATATCATCTTATAATTTCACGTTTCGGCCGAAAATTAACAAATCTTCTGAAAACAATGCCTTCTGGCCATAGTTTTTCATCAAGGTATAACGGTAGCTTTCGAAATGAAACGAAAAACTTATATGCATTATGCTCACATTGGCGTTTAATAGCGATTTTTTCCAAAGATACTCGTTCTTGAGTTTTCCTTTCTATGTAATTAATAATGTCACTTTCGGAAGTATTCATGTTGACATTCGTTATAAATATGGGTATTTTTCTTTCTGCAGCTCTAAATTTCTCCTCCAGCTGGATCATCGCACTTCCTGTTTTCCCTTGTAGCCGATAATTAGGTGTTTTTTTTTTATTCCGGGTAACTTTTATCCAACCGTTGTTTTCTTCAGTAAGCGAGTTTACGTTATCAACATGCGGCCGACTCAGTGAGTAAGCCAGCTGATCAGCTGGTCCTTTAACGGTATTAGATCGCCTCGATGACGCAGCGGCCGAGCACTCGGCGGCGCTCGTGTTTGTTCGCCCGACGTCATCGCCTTCGGTAGCACAGCTGTTGTCGTTAGTAATAGTTGGCGGAGAAATATGCTCGCTTCTACCTTCGACACAATTTTTGTTAGCATTATGAGTATGTAAATTGCTGTTATAACTTAATTCATTTACAATTTTTTCGAAATGGTCCAACTTGACGTATGTTGATTTAAAGCTATGAATCTCAGCCTGTATGTTTGCTAGATCTTTGAGTAGCTTGCTTACATCCAAGTGTTCCACAGATAACGGTGGTAGCTTATTCAAATCATGCGCCACAAAAACAGGTAATTCTTTTGAGTCGATTGTCTTAAAAAGACTTATTATATCCAACAAGATGCGGTTCTCCTTGCCTTTACCTTTTCGATTTGATTTTTGTAGATCAGTAGGTAATGACTCCAGCAGAAGCTTGTTTGATTTTTCTATTTGCTCCTTCGAAAATGTAGCCACACATATTCTCACTAGAGTATCTTCATCAGATACAGAGATTATGTAGAGGAGTAATTAGTTTCATATAACATATTACATATCTATACCGGGTACACAGTTGCCGGCGGTGGCAGAGTTCTCATCAGGCGAGACGATGGGGCACAGCGCGGACCGGCTGGCGGCCGCGTTCGGGGCGTCGCGCGCCGAGCAGGACGAGTATGCGCTGCGCTCGCACACGCTGGCGCACGAGGCGCAGGCCAAGGGGTACTTCACCGACATCATCCCCGTCAAGGGTACGTACAATCAAAAATACTAACTAAGGCACGGGGTGGTTTTAGTCATTTCGGAGTTCGGATGCAATGTAACAAAAAAATTCGCAAAAAAAAACAATGATTTTTTTGGTATTTTTTTTCTTAATGTTGTGTATGGATGGTAGATGCTTAGTTTTCTTAAAATAATAAAGACGCAAGCTTTTTAAATTGTTATTTTTAGTATAAACTATGTATTTACCACCCGACTACAATTATATTTTTTCGATATTTTTATTTGCATTTTATTCAGTAAAACTACAGTTGATAAGGGTTAGATCGTTAATACATTTATATGCAATGTCCGTATTGTTCAGTGGACGGCAAGGACGGGCTGGTGGACAAGGACAACGGCATCCGCGTGTCGAGTCCCGAGCAGCTCGCCAAGCTCAAGCCCGCCTTCATCAAGCCGCACGGCACCGTCACCGCCGCCAACGCTTCCTTCCTGGTAACATCATTTATCATCATCATCATCATCATCATCATCATCATCACAGCCACAGAAAGTCCACTATTGTTATTATTCATCGATACTATGAGTGAGTTGGACTGTGTGGTGGGACTATATGGCCTAACCACTCTCAATCGTACTGTCGATTGTAGAATAGGCCCCTGCCCTGCAGTGGGATGTATATAGGCTGATACAGATACAGATACTATGAGTGGACATTCTCTTTGTATTACATGGAAAAAATCGTTAAATAATAACCTACTGTTCTGATAGATTTAGGATAGGTGAAATCTTTTCCTGCATGGAATTGACATAAATTATACGATATTTTTATTCATATTTAAAATCATTTTTATATTAGTGTACTATAAACTGCTCATACATTGCTATGTTTTTCACAATTATTGCATGCGATTGGCAGAAGGAGTAATGGCAAGCATATGCCGACAAAATAATAATGTATATTTTTGTTCGCAGACTGACGGTGCGTCGGCGTGCCTGGTGATGTCGGAGGCGAAGGCCAAGGAGCTCGGCTTCAAGCCCAAGGCTTATCTGCGCGCCTTCACTTATGTCGCACAGGTCATTATACCTATAATAAAATAGCAATATAGCACAGGACATAAGTGCGTGGTGGCCTGTTGGTAACCGGACCAGACGCGGCTGCCAACATGTTCACGGTAGTTGCAAGTTCGAATCCCAGGGCACACCTCTGACTTTCGGAGTTATGTGTATATTGATAGTCAATCACAACGCACTAAAACGGTGAAGGAAAACATCGTCAAACACCCTTTCTGGGAAAAGCGTGAGTTTATGTATGTATGTAATACGTTAAGGCATTATAAAAGTTCTGAATTCCCATATAAAATTCTTACGCAATTTTTTGAAACAGACCAACAAATAGACACCGCATCTACTTTAATAAAAGATAATAGTTTGCTTTAGCTTGTTTATTTACTAGTAATAAGAGATGGAGTATAATTCCGCATTTGTGTCAGGTTTGTAGTGTATGTCAGGTAGCAGTACTAACCATGTGTACCATCCCACAGGACCCCGTGGACCAGCTGCTGCTGGGCCCCGCGTACGGAATCCCCAAGATCCTGGACAAAGCCGGGCTCAAGGTCAGCGACATCGACACCTGGGAGATCCACGAGGCTTTCGCTGTGAGTAGACACTCTCAAACATTTCACTCTGCATTTCATTCGATTTTCTGTTCATTATCAGTCCAGAGTCAGGTATTTATGTCCGGTATGACGATAGGCACATATAGGATGCTCTAACTACTAAAATTGTCTGGAAGAAATCGCCGACAACGATAACACCGCCGTTGGTTACACGTATATAAGCGCTTTGTGTTATTATGTATGTTATTTGTGTGTTAAACAATAAAGTATAAATAAATAAAAACTCACTAGGTGAAATGTGGGTTCTGGTTTAGCAATCAGAACCTGGTAGCCCAGGAGAACCTCTGCCTACCCCTTCTGGGAAAAAGGTGTGAGTTTATGTATGTATGTGGGTATGTATTTAATATAGTACCATTAAACGCCCATAAAGACCGCTATAATAACTTAAGTACCAATTACCAGCTATGTTAAATTGATGAAATGTGTGTTACAGGGTCAAATCTTGGCCAATCTAAAGGCGATGGACTCTGACTGGTTCGCGCAACAATATCTCGGACGCCAGTCTAAGGTAAGAAAACGATAAATTACTTTTTTTGGTTGATTTATACCTTTGAATAGGTACAATAGTGATAACAAATTGGATGATCAAAAATTGGTCTAGCCTAATTATTATTTATATGAAATTTAAAATTTTTTAAAGATTTTTTTATGCTTATTGGAGTGGTGAATTTTAGTGATTTTGTTAATCCACCGTTTTTAAAGGCATTTATAATTATGTTATTTTCAACAACACTCATCTTTGCAGGTGGGCGTCCCAGACCTGGACAAATGGAACAAGTGGGGCGGCTCGCTCTCTATCGGACATCCCTTCGCCGCCACTGGAGTGAGTACATTATAACACTACATTTATGTTTGCTGAGGTTGTGTTAAACACGCGCTAATATATTCCTGACCACACAATATGATCGAGTCTTGTGTCGTTGGCATCAAAATTTATTTAATTATTATTATTATTATTATATTATTATATATATATTATTGGTTTCGGAGTGGGTATCGAACCCGCGGCCTCACGTTTCAGAGCCGGAGCACTTACCAACTAGCCACGGAGGACCGCTCCATGTCCTATACTCACATTATTGTACCGCACCCACTCACAACGTACAACAACCGACTTTAGTCTTTTGCACATGCCGTTTGGGGTTATATTACTGTTTAATTTGAGTTAAATCCATGACCCTCATCTTCCACATCAGCGGCCTATTACCCAACTAGCCAAGGAGGAGGTCCAAATACTCACATTATTTTCTACCGAATCTACTAATACCAATATTTCCGCAGGTTCGTCTGGCGATGCACACGGCGAACCGTCTGGTCCGCGAGGACGGGCAGATCGGCGTGATCGCGGCGTGCGCGGCCGGCGGCCAGGGCGTCGCCATGCTGCTCGAGAGACACCCCGACGCGCACCCCAACTAAACTACCCCCCATGCCTCCCCATTCTGTACTGAACACTAGTTGTATCCCATGAATAGAGCAGAAGATACAAATTACAAAAAAAATTGGGCAGGAAATGCTATCTAATACCTGAGGTCTAAAATCAATGCAAAATAATAGTTCTGTATACCAGAAATGGATAGACATGCCCAGTTTAAAAATCTCGCCACTTTTGTATATCCTTTAAACCGTTTTTTTTATATCAGAAATCAATCTGTTAAATAAGTGTCAGTAGTGCTTATTGTCAACAACCCAACCAAACAATTTTGTCAACATTCAGACGTGATTTTTTAGGCATTTTAGTACCTAGTCTGTCCTAGTTCTTGGTATTTTATATCGTTTTATTTCATGGCCTGAGATGCTTTTGATTTCCAACACAAGTTTTGAGTTTAATAGTTTTTGAAGGTATGTATTTAGTCCTAAATATAGTATGATAGGTTCATTCTCAGTTAAAACTTAGTCTAGGATTTATTCTAGGGAATTCTGAGATTTCAGTTTGTAGATTTTAAGGGTATATTTATTCCGGTGCTGCAAATGAACCAATGTATCCATCTGTGTCAAACGTTGTCAAATATGTTGGTATATCTTTAGGATAATATACGTTTATACCATATTGACTAGTGGATAAGATTCAAAACTATTTATTAGCGATCTATTCTTTATAATAAACGATATATTCAAGTGCTTGTTTTATTTAATTTTTCTATATTATTTAATATTTAAAAGTACCATAAAAATTCACAACAGTCAAAATTCGATTATTTGTTTTAAAATAATCGAATCCCCGATAAGTAATTTTTAAAGCAGAACAGTCGACAAAAAAAAGGTATTTTATCAAAAGATTTCCAATACCCTCATTTAAAAAAAACAAGCTAATCCAAACACCTATACCGTCACTTCATCATCATCATCTTATTAGTCAACGCATTTAGGCGAGATAACTTTTATCACAATATACTTATTATTGTTGCGACCGGTTCTAGATTCTCAGGGGCTGAGTTTGGAAGCAAAATATTTGAGATGAGTCATGGATTCCTCCTACGCCAAAATCTAAGTCTCAATGCTTTTGAGTTGGGTGTGAAATGTATTTTGGTTGCCCTTGATCCTTCCTTCCTTTAGAGGGACCGATTCGCGTTGTTCCGGTTAGCTCGGTAGCCATAGTGTAAGGACAAGGAATGTAAACTCCTTACCTTGGACCTGTATCCTCGGCGAAGCTGGCACACAGTCACGATGTCTTCAGCGTAGGAGCACCATATACGCGCGAATAAACTTGCACCTCATAATAACGATGCTGAACTCACTTTGCGGTTCTCAGACTTTGCATGTCACTCATGGTTAGCGATTATTAATGTAAAAGTGGATATATGTACCGCAATAATATAAGAGATATTACTGGTGGTAGAAGCACTAACGTGTTACACAGCCGGCGCTTGCGGTGGCTTCAACCGAATGCCCGATTCCTCCCGCGCGGCCTGCGCGCAAGTAGAACAGAAATAGGTAAGACGTACGGGTGTGAGGGAGAAGGGAAGGTTGCGCAATAACATGAATGAATATGATTGGACAACTACCTACGTTCTACATTTGAATGTTATACAGAAAATGGCGGTTAGAGGAAACGCCCAATCAAAATAATGTGTGATTATTCAAAATTCACTTTATGTAAGACTAGCTTTTGCCCGCGACTTCGTTCGCGTGGACTTCAGGTTCGTCCCGTCTTCTATTTCCTGACTCATCCCACGGGAACACTACATTTTTCGGGATAAAAAGTAGCCTATGTGTTAATCCAGGGTGTCAGCTATCACTATACCAAATTTCATCAAAATCTGTTGAGCCGTTTTTTCATGAAAGAGTAACAAACATACATACAAACTTTCACCTTTATAATATTAGTAGGATTGTGTACGAATCGTGTGGGAGTAAAAGAAAACAAAATTAATATTGGCAACACTTTATTATCCAGTCGCCGCTAGCAAAATTACTGTCTTCTATATATTTTAACCTAATTATAATATTGATCATCCTCAGATGAGTGCGACAGAGCGCGCAAACAATTCGCGAGAACAGTACTGCCAACCCACCTACCAACCTTACAAACTACAAACTTAAGTTTAAAAAAATACGCTTTACATTTCCAAAAATCTATATTACATTAATTACTAAGATATTGAGACGCAAGTCTTTTAACAATAGTTTTCTATAGCAGCACTGTTCTCGCGATTTTTTACAAGACATGCAAGGGCGATCGCTAACAAAATATTTAACTACATGATGCTTTTCTTGTTAACATAATCTTCATATTTCACCCATGATACCTCGGTTTAATCAAAGTCCAAGTTATATTTCATTAAGATTGCGAAAAATTCCCAAAATATGCTAAAACCTTGTTATATATTCCCCATTTAGCCTTGTCTACGCAAAATCAAATTTCAGATGTCCTAGGAACGTATTGCTTGTTGGGAGCCTACTGGCTTATCTCACAATAACTTTCTAGAATAATCTAGAAAATCTAGGTTGTACTTCGCATGTACATTTAAAATAAATCCAATAATATAATTACATTATTACTATAAAACTCATTACGAAGTGAGGTTGCGTTGGAGAATCATGTATTGTACGAGAGAACTTCAAACCTTTTGAAGATATTCTGTTTTATTCAAAAAAATAATTTCAACACAACCTCACGACATAGAAACCATTAAAAGAAAAACACAAAACGCATCGCAGACCCGAAATGTACTGTATAGGCACTGAATATTACTAAATCTAAACCTTACACGATTATTTACAACCTTACAAAATAAATATATATTTTTTCCGTATTAAAATTAATATTCTCTTCCATTAAATTGTAACTATACAATGTCATTCGAGCGAAAACGATTCGCTCCCATCCCTGGTAGGGCCATAATTGTTAAACGACTATTCGGTTCCCATTTCGTCCAGAAAGTGAGAATTTCGTGCGAACGTTGCGTCTAACGCGCGAGTAAAATCACGCAATTAATTTCGCGACAAATTCGCGCCCTCTGGACATTAACTATAACATTCGTAAATGTACATTAAATCGATGATATTTCAACGTTAATATATTTAAATTGGTTTAAGTCAACTACTTGATTTATTGAATGTGTAACTAGAGTAAAAATATTTAGCTAAACAACCTGATGGTAATCTGAGAAACACCAGTTATGTGTATGCATCCAAACCGCAGTAACTTTTTGTTTTGAAATGTTACCAAATGTTACTTTGCAACATCTGATAACAAAATGTTATTTATTGTTAGTACATGTTACCGTATAATATTTAAGTTATCTAAAATGTGATAACAATATAGCATTGTTACACAGTGTTGCTCCACAAAAGGTGCATGCACCATAACAAACTTTTTATTAATCTATTTCCAAGATCAAAAAGTTGATAAGTTTCCTGTATTTTTAACCAACTATAAAAGGAGTGTCATATTCTGTTTTGTATCCAATAGTTCTTAATGGGTTTGCTTATTGATACAGTTCAGTGCGTTTATTTGATGTTCGTCATACTTAAGTTTTTTCTTAAAAGTTCGTGATAATTAATAAACAATATATATAAAAAATGTACTATTTAATGTCAAAGTAAATTTTTTAAGTTTTTAGAGAGGTTAAATTATGCAAAGATATCGGCTTAAAAATAGTAAAGGTAGAATAAATATGATATTACCAATGACCTAAACTGCCTATGCCTTACACAGATGTAAAATAACAAATAAATCCATTAGTTTATCATAAAAATATATTTCTACACATGGTAAACAATATTGTTTGGTATTTTATGCTATAATTTTCAAAATTAAAAATAATAAAACACTAAGGATAACTAATACACAAAGTACAGTTGGCAGAATTAAAAATAGGCTGTTTTGTAAAAAATATGAGATATGAATTCCAAAAATGTGTGAAATGTTCTTGGGATCAGAAAGTAAACAAACAAATCTATATTTCTTTGTTTTTCTCTTAATTTTATGAAGAGTCATCGCAATACTGTTGATGGCATGATTTTCATTGGTACACTTAATAAACTTACTGTTTTAGGGGCTAAGCAAGCACTTATGACAAGAATTTTTTACCTATAAAAAAGCCCACAGCACCTTAGTGTCCGCATATAAGATTTCAGTCTCGAAAAAAATGGGGAAAGGGGAAAAGTTGACACTAAAAATAGCTCTAAACTAAGACCAATCAAGATAGCATTATCAACTTTATAAATATCTTAGGATAGCCGAAAGAAAACATTTACAGAGAAACTGTAGAAACTAAACTGTAAATGAAGTTTTTACAAAACTGCCCACTGTTAAATTCATGTACATTATAATGTTGATTAACTTTGAAATAATACAACAAAAATAGGACATTACAATCTATAATTTAGGACATGATCATGTTAAAAATAGTGTTTTAGTGAAGCTAAAATCAAAACTAATAAATAAAAACATAATTAAATTATTATGTCTACAAGTGCATGCTTTTTTCTTTCTTTGCAGTATGTTGCCTCATATTAGATTAACTAGAGTGTAATGGGTGCAATTAAAAAATAAAATTCAGGCATCAAACCCACAATGTTTGTATGTAGCAATCAATATTTGTATGTGAAATCATCATAGAATGGAAATATATGAACATTGTCTTGGAAAATAAGGCCTATTATTAAATTAGTTATCATAAAACCTGACTTTAACAATGAAGGAAAAAATTGTGGGGAAGCTTGCACACAAGAATTTTTGTAGTATGTGAAGACCAAGATGAACTATTTGGCCCAACCCATCTCGATAATAGATTAAGCCCGTACCCCACAATGGGTCATATATGGGCTGATACAGATACAGATGAAAAGTCTGCCAACTGGCAATAGGCCAGCATTATGGAATATGTATGGCCTAACCTTTCTTCGAAGAACCTTTTTTTGAATTCTTTATTTATTTATTCTTTAACCCTTCTAAATTATAGAGGCGACCTGGGCCCTGCAGTGAGACATATATGATTCAATTTATGTATGTATTGTCAAGCTTATTGATATATGAAATTGTTTTAAGCACAATGATAGCACTTTACAATAAGTTTTTTTATCATATAAACTTTTCACTTGCTATTTCTAAAACAAATTAATATTTCAATACAAAATTAATGCCTTACAAAAGGGCGGTATACAGCCGAATTTACGCCACAATACCATGAAATAATTTAGAGGAAATAGAAAGAAATCTACCGTAATGGTTTCGATGGCTACATTTACTTGACATACTACATTTTTTAAGGTTTTTAGATGAAATTTAATTCTCAAACAACTTATTTAGTTTAATGTAAATTCGGCTATATATTACGCTTGGACTTTCAACGATATTACTGAATATGTTTTAAGATGTATAATAATTGAGTTACTATGAGCGTTCTACAACTTACGACAATGTTTTTGGTACAGTCCAACCTTAAATAGCGACATCTCGCGGCACTTGTTGGAACTTAATTCCTCTTTATTGGGACATAATTATATTTATGTTTTCTGTTGTACTCAATGTATTTAAAGCCCAACCCACAGTGCCTCTGATAGTGCTTATACCATATTTTTAATAATGTATATCATACTAAATGTATGAAATTACATTGATACAGCAATGTTATAGTGTGTTAGGCTTAAAATAACAAAAACATATGACTTAAAATTAAAAACATAATCTATTTCATTCCCAATATGAATTTTCTACATGAGTCAAGTCAGTAGTGACTCAACAGCTAACGGCTAAAAGTCATTGCACGTTCAGATGGACATTATCACTAATTCCAGTCAATACATGTGCGTGTATAGGCAACCTAGTCCTCTTTACACATGCGCTACTAATATACAGTTACACAATAGTAGTGGAACATCCCGAGCTCTCGCCACCGGCTCATACTAAAAATATTTCAATGGTGCATCACATCAAACTAATCCATAATAAACTAGCATCTTTAGATAACATATATATCTTTATATTCACAAATAGAGCAGTCATGATACATGTCGCCCCATTTAAATATTTTACACAGTATCAGGACTGAATGTTTTCGCCACTCAGTCTAGACTCCGATCACTTGTTCAGTACTCCGACAGTAGTCCAGCTCACCTGAAGGTGTCGCGTCGCGTGGGGCGCGACGGGCGCGGCGGGCGCTACTGGAAGTCGGCCAGCGACTGGCGCCAGGTGGCGTGGAAGGGGATGCGCAGCAGCTTGAGCTTGGTGTTGGGCAGCTGCGCCGACAGCAGGCGCTGCAGCGTGGGCAGCGGCAGGATCTCCACCTGCGGCGGGCCGGCCACGTGGTGGTGCTCCATGGGCAGCTTGCAGCCCGGCACCGGCTTCAGCACGGGGATGCACTCGCCCACGTCGCGCTTCTTGGCGTCGCCCGCCTGCTCGCACTGGTCGATGAACAGCTCGGTGACCCGCAGCAGCTCGATGGTGACGCCCCACATGAGGTGCGTGAGCGAGTCCTTGAGCCGCAGCACGCCGCCCAGCACCTGCTTGTTGGTGGTGGCCGACTGCGACACGTACGTGGGGATGATGAGCAGGCGCTGGATGTTGGTGCACTCGGCGAGCGCGTCGTCGAAGCCGACCTTGACGTCCACGTTGACGAGCTCGAGGCTGGCGAGGCGCGGCAGGCGGGCCAGGGCCCGCAGCAGCGGCGGAGCGGCGGGCGCGGCGGGCCCCCGCTCCAGGCGCAGGCGCCGCAGCCGCGCCAGCCGCCCCAGCGCCGCGCCGAACTCCGCGCGGAACGTGCACTCGCCCAGCTCCAGCGACTCGAGCAGCGGCAGCGAGCCCACCACCTCGCACGCGCACCAGCCCAGGTCCTTGATGGAGGTGAGCGAGAGGTGCTGCAGGCGCGTGAGCGCGGCCAGCGGCGCCAGGTCGCGCGTGAGGCTGAGGCCGGCGAGGCTCTTGAGGCGCAGCTCGTGCAGGAGAGGCAGCGAGGCGAGCGGCGCGGGGTCGAGGCTGGTGTCGCGGATGGCGAGCGCCGCGAAGGAGCGCAGGCCGGGCAGCGCGCCGCACACCGCCTCCACCGCCGCCGCCGGGCACCGACACATCTCTAGCCTGACACGCAAACACACCACTTATACTTCACTATACTCGATGGTATTTCACTATTAAACGTCCTTTAAAAGTACACCGTGTCATTACGATACTGCAATGAAAATTACGGTATTCTTATTAAGGAGCTATAAAATGTGACCCAGCCTAAAAATGTATGTGGGCTCAATGCGGATTCATACTATCCATTAATAAACTTTTGTTTTTCTTATTACGAAATGACGAATTAGATCTAACTAATAAATGAAGTATTAGTTACCTCTCCAGCGTGTCGACAGTGGCTATGTGTTGTGCGAATTGTTCCCAGAACACGGCGTCATTCTGTGGCAGCAGCATCTTGCGTAGATCCAGGCGTTTGGTGCCGTGTCGCTTCAGCGCAGTGCATAGTCCCGCCCAGTCGCTGACCTGTACACATTTATGATTTAATCATTACATCATCAACATAGAATGATATATGTTCATCACCCGCCTATAGACTTCCCTCATGACCAGATTTTTTTTGCCAGAATGTAGATGACTGTAATAGCAAATTGGCAATCCTGCTTCTTCAAGGATATAAGGTTGAACTTATGTACGTATATGGTAGACTTTTTTTTAAGAAATTCTAAATTACTTTACTTGCATGTTCTGCATCCAGTTTCTTGCAGTATGATGCCAGAAATATTATGAATGATTATATATCAACAATATATATAATGCAGGAAGTTCACTGCTGAACGTAGCCCTGTTCTCAAGTATTTCTACAGTAATCCCAGCTACCATCATGTAATACCATGGCCACTACATGCACGTATAATATAGTTGTCAGTGCGTGTACGTACGTGCGAGTTCTTCATGCGCACGTGCCTCCAGAGCGCGGGCGTGGCGGCCAGCGAGCGCCACAGCTTGCACACGCGCGCGCAGTGCGCCAGCTCGCGCATGCCCAGGTACTGGAATATCTGCAGTCACAACACTGTCTTACTACTCATTCTACAATAAAGGCCAGCTCAGACTGGGGCGGCATGGCAAGAGACAAAATGTTTTACCAAAGGATATTCAGGGAGATTAAGAAATAAATTCCAATGTTTTAAATTTATGCCATGGCATCAAAAGTCATGTCTCAACAATACTATCTGTTGACATATTTTGCAACTGTTCTTTGTTGTAAACATCAAACAACTTGTTCCATGTGAACTCGAGTTGAATGCTGCGTGTTTGTCAGCGCAACCTCCTTACACCTGCAACCCTATAACTGCAGAGTGGAGTGGTTGATTTATGATGACCCTAAAATATTTCTTTGAAAATGTGATATACCAAGTAGCAAATAATAAGTATGTTTATAACTGCTATATCAATGTTCAATAACAATATTCGAATAAAAAAGGTTTTGTTTTGTAAATCAATTAATGAAGTTGTGGCATAAAAATGTCTTTTTTCGTAGCATTCAAGCCACAAAATACAATTATAACTAGTCAATAACAAAATCCAACCAACCTGCACAACAACATTATAATTCCGTTCGTGTGCCTTATGATAGAACGATGTGAAGTGGTCCACATCCTCGACCCTCGGGCGTCCCCTCCTGCGCGGCGACCCCACGGCCGGGGACGCCGCCGCCGCCACCGCGGGCGCCGACAGCGGAGCACTGGGCGGGGACGCCGCCCCGTTCGCCAGCCGCCCGCGACGACGCTCCTCGCTGTATACACGGAAGAGATTAGTATTGATGATGTGGAAGACCAATGGTGTTTCCCTTGTGGAGCACGGATTATGCCAGTGATTTTACAGCAAGTCAATTTTTTAGTATTAAATTATATCGAACACTCTTTTATCTTGCTCTTTAATCCTTCGAGCCGGATAGAAAAAATATGACCACGTGACGTTTTTATTTTTAAATTCTGGTTGATTGCAGTTTATTAAGCATGTGATAAATGAACATTCTCGCTAAAAGACACAATTTTGCGCTTTTAAATGTGATTTATAAGAGACAATTACAGTACCAATGTGTATTACAAAAGCTAAGGCTTATTTCCTAGGTGGATAGATAAGAGCCCGCTTGCTTCAAACATCACATTCCCTTTACTGTCCTATACTCTTTAAGCCTATTTATGTCCCATTGCAAGGCACGGGGCTCCTCCACAATCGAGAGTATGACGGAGAGTGGTTAGGCCATATAGTCCACCACGCTGACCTAATACAGATTGGCGGACTTTGCACACCACAGAAAGTCTTATGGACCACTATGGTATGCAGGTTTCCTCAAAATATTTTCCTTCACCATTACACATTTTATCTCCCTGGAATTTTATATCATGGCATAGTCCAAGCTCAGTATATGGTAATCAACACCATTGGATCAGTAATGATGGGTTAGTAGTGAAGCAGTGTGGTTATTAATATCACAAGTACTATGAATAGTCTGTACCGTTGCAACTTCTTACCGTGGTCTACATGACTTATTAACTCATTGACTGTGACAAGAAATGTCCACAGCTAGAGCCTAAAATACATCTGATTTGATCAGTGATAACAAAAAAGATACTTGTATGTCACAGTCAATGTGTTAATCTTTTTCATCTATAAAATGAACCTAAACGTTATGTGAATAAAATAGTGCTAAAATGATCAATATTTGGAAAAAGAACAGCACTTTTATCAACTATACACCAAGAAATTGATATCTATGAAAAATATATTATAATTATTGTTTTATGACCAAATATTCTAGCTATTCTTAACATCTGATAGAAGTGCTGTCTGGGATCATACAAATATTATGATAAAGTAGCGAGCTAGTTTTCGATGTGCTATAGTGTTAACATGTAATATATGTCAACACAATATATACATATAATTTATAAAAATAAAATATTCTATTAATCAGTACGAAAAATATTTCTTTTGTGATAAAAGCTTATCTTTATATTATACTAACACAAAACGTTGATAAATAGGTCCATGATCCTAAGTTCAAAATGGTTCAATCGATACTCAGAAATTATCGAGAATTATATTTAAAACATCATTAGATATTTCATATTTCAATAACAATTTTAAAACGACATAATGCGATCACAAATATGAATTGATTTATATTTTACTGATATTACAAGGATATACAGGATGGTGAAGACTTTAATGTTTTAATTGAAACAAAAAAAAATATCCTCTCTATGGTTGGTACACCAAATATTCATAAATAACAGTAATATAGCTATTTTTTTACTTTACCAATACTAACACTAGAAAAGCTATGTTCCATTAAATTATTTTCCCTTTAAATTTCATGTATAACACAGTTCTTGATTTGTTTTACGTCAATTTAATAGTTTTATCGTTTTCTTTGTACCATAATCTGCTAATTCATTACAATTTGTCTCCAACATCCTATATACGAAAAATGCAATCGAATTGTCAATAAAATCACTTATTTTAGTGATATCAAACTTAATAATTTGTCATGTTTAAACATACAACTATATAATAAAATAGCATGATTTACCTTCGTAATAGTCACACCAACATTAGAATTACAATAATCAATAACGATACAAAATTACTAATTTATTTAGCGTATTTAACATACATTTCCTTTGTACGAACACAATATATCACGCTCACAAACAGAGTACAATACAATAGGCACTAAAATCTTTCAGTCATCGTTTTAGCTCAATACATTCGACAGATCTGAAAACTTGGAGTGACTTATGGCCTGTTTCTATAATCTGTCTATCTTTAACTAAAGATTTCATTACATATTTAGATGTATTTTATGTTTTAGTTAACAACCATAGATAAATATAGCTATGGTGCATATCTTTGTAGATAGCTAGGCAAGATGAATGTTATGTCAATCTTGGTTTTTTGAAGCAATTACATGTATAGATATAGTAAGGGTAGGTGTCCTAATCTCTTGTTAAAGATAGATATAGAGACCGGCCGTAAGTCGATTTTGAGTAAAAGAGCCTGCAAAATCTTTAACTGTTGACAATTGATCACATTCTAGTCTAAATTAGTTACATAAATACAAAAGTAAATGCAGCTATGAAGTCGACAAAGAACACAATTTATATCGATATCGATAAAATATTTTTTAATAAATGTAAAATATTTTTTTGAAAACGAACATTTGTTTTATTCAATAAATAAAATTCATAATTCCCTGATAGTGCCTAGCACCTAATGACGGTTGCAGTATATTCAAGGTGCAATATTAACCACAAATACAACTCCTTTTTAACGCATTGAATTTATGCTGTGTATTTACAGTACTTTAAAAATTCGATTAATGATTCGGTTATACTGATGTTTACAACCCAAGTATAGAAATACTTTTTTGGCTTTCTTACTACGTCAGTAGCATTTCTGACACCATAATTAATGTGCTCTCATTATGTTAAAGATTTACTACATTGCACAAACTAAAACGATGATTTACAATATTCTTAAAATATTTCAGTTTAAACAACATTATTAAATTTATTGCAATATTCATATAACCTTATCATTTTACTACTGTGTGGGTATAACAATTAAGAACTTACTTATATTTTTACCTATTTTAATAACACAGTGTATAATAAGTTTTTTCAAATATAAATTGATTTGTCTTATTGTTTCTGAATGCAACGATGGGTATAATTCGACAGTTCCCAAGAAAGACATCGTAAGAAAAATTAAGACAATATCTATTTAATGATTACGTGACATGCAAAAATCATTTTTATCGTTTTTATAACGAGAATCGACTGTTTTATTAATGATGTATCTATTACCTATTTGGAGAGACTGACTTATCAGATACATTTAATGTCAATTATAAAATTGTTTAATATAGATTTCACGAAGATAATCTTTATTAAGGAAAAATTTAATTAACATGTCTTTGAGTGCGGCCGTTAATCCTCTTATTTTGTCGTACAATTTCGTCCTTGGGATCCGTCGATTTCCCTACGTATAATGTGTGCGACATTCTGCAAAATGATTAGAACAAATAATATAGTCGGTAAGGGGGTTAATTATGGAGCAAGAGAAGCATTTGCAAATGTGCTGTCACTTGTCGCTATAATTCTCTAATATTGAACCCCTCAACATACTGTATTCCGCAGGAAAGTCGCGCACGAAATTATCAGTCTATGCCGGGTATATAAAGACTGTTACCAAAAACGATGCCGGGTGGAAGTTTTAGTGACTTCAGACACAATGAAACTATTTTTTTGCAAAAAATGCGACGATTTATTTTGTATTTTTTTCATATTGCCGTATTTAGGTGGTAAATACATAGTTTTTTTATAAAAATAATAATGTACACCCTTTTATTTATAAAGACGCTATGGTACGTCAGGGCTTTAATTATTATTTTACCACAAACTACGGATTTACCACCCAAACCCGATGATATTTAAAAACACCATAAAAAACGCGTATTTTTTGCAAAATGTTTAGTTGAATTGAGTTTGTAGTCACTAAAACTCCGACCTGGCTTCGTTTTCGTTCGCAGTCTTGATATACCCTTTATCTATTGTTATTAAAAAATAATTGCTCGTGGTTCTAAATATAAGGCGTCATATCATAAGTGGAATCGCGGCTACTTTGTGGAATAAAACATTACCTTCATCCCATGTGGGATACGGGTAGACAGAATACTAATGATTGATACGGTCCTTCTATCCATTATCAATTTATCCTATTTGGCGTAACTATATATTTGACTATAGCTTTTTCTTTTACTATCCCCAAAGTGAGTACTGCAATCTCGTATGTTCAATACATATCCATAAAGCAAATAATAACGCCAATTTTTAGCGCTCTATGTATATATTCTTTTTTTTTATATATTTTGTATTTATTAAGTGGTGTTTTAAAACCAGAATTTCATTATGATTGTTAGTATCTAGACCTAAACCCATAGTAATACACAAGCCGTGCGTCGTTTAAGAAACTACGAGTGATATTTCGATCTCATAAAATCCACACGTGAAAACCCACGTCTCTGTGAGAAGATTGAACCCGCGGCCTACCCTTCACAGCCAGATCTCAGAGGCCGGTAATAAAAATATGCTGATATTTTATAAAAGTTGGATTTCCAAAAATCCTAGTAAAGTCCTTGAAACCCGGAGACCTTCTTAAGTCGGTGTGCATGATATAATTGCCAATATGGCTGCTTTATCCAAATCGACAAATCTAAGAAATGCGCCAATATCAGTTAGTTCGGCTGGAAAATAAATAATGTGAAAGTCATATGACTTACTTCTGCAAAATGCGTATTTTAATTATTTTAACTTGTTTGATCCTACATACTACATCGAAATAAAGCGATTTTTTTATAAATGCCTTTTCAGCAAATGCGTCATTTTTGCGAGGCATTGTACATAAAACTACTAATTTTTAATACTTTTTGTTAATTATTTAGTAAACCTTACACATTCCTATATTACATAAACATTTACTACTATATAGTTACGCCATTTTTCTATATACTAAGTTTACATCAGTCAAAGTTCTGCGACCCAGGATCGCATTTCTCCTGCTGTTATCTGAAAACACGAAAACACTTCATATAAATAAATATTTTATCGTCACATAATCGGGTATTTGTTTGTGTAAAATGTGTATATAAAAAAAGAAAAAGATAAACTAAATATTATAAGAAAGAGGTACTTTGGAGATATTTAAAATCATATCTTTGATATCGATATTTGCGGCTCCAAGGATGTATAAAATATTCTGGCATGTACAAAAATATAAAAACCTCAAAATATTTTACATACCCTTGAGTCCTCGAAGTCTCGATATTCAAAACTTAAAAAGGGGTAATTAAATTAAAAGAAGCGTATACTAAAAAAAAATATAGTAAAAATAGTGTTGTGCGTATGTGTGCGTTATAACTGCGTGCGTGCGCGTGTGTGTACGCACGTGTGCGTGGCGTGCACGAGGCTGCGCGGCACCACCACGAAGCGCCGCCCGTTCAGCACCGCCAGCGACTGCGGCGCCGCCCCGCGCCACGCCGCGCCTGCAGCCCCCGGAGCACCCGGCGCGGGGGCGGAGGCCGCGGGCGCCGGGGCTGCCGCAGGCGGCACGGGGGCTGACGCAGATGAGGCTACGGACCACACGCGCTCGCCCTCGGCGCTGCCCGCCGCCTGCGTTCATACACATTGTATTAAACCAACTATTCAAATACCGTTACTACGTCACACATCAAGTATATTATCCTCAACTTTTAGCGAAATTTCAAATCTTTTTTATAATGAACAGCAGTAAAAAAAACCCTAAAATCTCATAATATAGTGAGACTTAACATTTTATGTCTCAGGATGGCTGGCGCAGTGGTATTATGCCAAGCATTTGCTGCATTGCTTTTCAATTCATGGTGTTGTATGGTTTTACTAATTCCATGAGCATACTACCACTCACCATCAGGCGAATGGTATGTGGGTCTCTTCATTCAATACAATAAAAAATATCAGTTTACCTTCATCCGTAGCAGCACCCTGCGTTGCGGGCGCGTGGGGGTGGGTGCGGGGCGGCGCGGGGGCGGCACCCCCGACTTGTGAACTAACGCCGGCGGGTCTAAGGGTGGCGACGAAGACTTGCGACAGTTCTGTAGGAAAAATAAACGTTTATATAGATAGGACGATTAAACGATGCTTGATATATTCATTATGTACTTTTTCACCACATATTTTATAACTTTTTGTTTGTGTCATTTATTATAGTAGGTAGTTTAGTTACAATCTAATTTTAAATTGCACTTTTTGCTTTTTTCCTATGTCTGTGTTAATTAAAGTAGTTTTTTTTTCTCTCTTTCTTCTTACTAACCTTGCACAAGAAGTTGTTAGCATGCGCTGGTGTCCGTACACCCACGCAGGCGGGATGATAGAGGCACAGACACGCCGCACACGCCAGCGACGGAACTGCACCGCGCCCGCACGACATCGAGCAGGGCTGCTGCACCCCACCACCGCCCACGCTCGTGGCCCCGCCCACTGTGGTGCTAGCCACGCCCACCGGGGCACTGGCCACGCTTGCACTTGGTACGGTCGCCTGTACGGACATAAATAGTAAATAAATACACCCAACATGCTCACGGTGGTCGCGGTTTGGAATCCCAGAGCACACCTCTGACTTTTCGGAGTGATGTGTGAATTGATAGTCAACCACGCACTAAAACGATGGTAGAAAACACCTTGAGGAAACCTGCATACCACATCGATTTATAAGGTAAGGTATCATATTTTAAGTGATTTACAAAATACATTACATTTTAATGACTAACTATCGAACAAGTATCGATACTTTTTTCCAAATATCGATATTTTGAGCTAGTATAATACTATCGTAAAATCGATGCCAAAAGTATTAAAACAACATACCGGCACATCAGGCGTGGTCTGCGCGGGCGGGGGCCTGGGCTGCACTGGTGGTTGCGGGGGATGCTGCGGGGGTGGTGGGTGCTGCGGGGGCGGAGTCCGTGGCGCAGGCGGGGGCTGCGGCGGCGGCGGCGGGGGCTGCGGGGGCTCCGGCGCCCTGGCCCGCACACGCACTACACTCGCACGCGCTCAGTACCCGCAGCGGAGGGCTAATTGCTCCAAGTCAATTAGCCCTCCTCGCGATCACATTGCGTACGCCGGACGATCGTACAGAGACTTTACAAAACAATATTTCAACTTCTAAATATCGTTTTGTAAAAAATATTAAAATATGGGACACTTGTGATTATTACAAATTATTAGCAATATATCCGATCGACCTGGCACTTGACACAGTTTTAAATACAGATAATTAAAAATATACATTATGATTTACATTTGTAAATAATTTGTGTATCGATTGAACCATTTTACTTAAAAACTAATAAAAACATTTCCTGTTATTGAGAAATTATAGTACGAGAAGACATCACGAACAAAATGTACAGACATACATTACATATTTCTATTTCTCTATTTGTCACTTTTGTGCACAGATTTTGTTCGCGACGTCGACTCTATTATGAAATCTCAACACCTTTATAATATTAACAATAAATAATATTAGGACTATAATTTATACGATAAACATTGCATTAATTCGATAACGTCGCACGTCATAGGTTAGTTTGTATGCAATTTTAACTATGTAATTTATTGACATACATATAACGCACGTATACGAATACCCTTTCATTGAAATGGAGACGAATGGAGCGTAAACCACCCAATATCATTAGTTCTCTTATCTATGATAACCTAAATAGCCAATATGTTCGATTCCTGGATATCTCCGTTCCTCTTTCATCTCCATTTCAATGGAACAGCAGGTATTAGTGTATAAAGGTGGTGTGTGGTACCTCGGTTTCTTCCAGGCGGCGGAGTTGTTGTTGTCGGCGGTAGGCGCGGGCTTCTTCTGTGCCTTGGGGGCTGCGGGCGCGGGCGTGGGGGCTCCGCCCAGCCGGGATCCCACTGACTTCACCTGCTTCAGGGAGAGGTTATTGTAGCTTATATGTTACTTTAGCTTTTGTGTGAGTTTGTAACATGAAGACACTTCGTGGAAAATATGTATTAACTGTCGCTCTTAGAGACACCAAAGAGTGGACACATCAAGTAATTTGAACCATTTTAACACCATACTTTATATGCCAATAACGCGGTGGGCAAAGTTATATTGGATTTTTCTATACGAAACATAAAAGGTGAAATGTGCGATTTCCTGGATACATATCTGCCTACCCCTTCTGGGAAAAGGTGTGGGTTTATGTATGTATATATGCAAGTAGAATGTTGATATTGTGAAAATTAAAATAACTTGATACATCTGTGCTTGTTGATCACAGTAAATACCTTTTAAAAATATACTATATGGAGGAATTCTTAAGTGTGTCACCTTTTGTATTCTACTTATTGTATTTGGTTTCCGGGAGTAAATTATAAGAAATTTTGTCGAGAGGCTTGGGAATACTATCTCTCCCCAATGAATACTCTATTTTGATTGCACTACACATACAATTAAATGTCTCGAGTCTCATTTCTGACATCCACGACGCACTTGTACTTGTATCTTAGTGTGGGGGCAGGATTATGTATGTTAATGTGACATCTCGTTCTGATACAGTCTATGATACTCACAGCAACAGGAATGTCCTGGATACAGTTGGCCCAGGACCGCAGGGATAAACGGGCATTGGGGATGGTCTATATCCGGCAGCACGTAAATGAACATGACATTACATGGATTTGCTCTATGTGTTTACTAACTATAGATGATAGCGGTGGAAAATAGATGTATGTGAGCTAAAAAACCTCTATAGAGACCCCATAAACCTTCGATGAAATATATACTAGATACAGGGTCCGGAACAAAATCACACACCAAAAGTGGCCGAGATTGCTTATACTTATATATTTGAATTTCGAACTACGAGATGTAGCAAAGTCTTAAATTATAATTAACTTCATGTAAAAATAATCCTTTAAATTAAGATTTATTATATTTTGGACCATACTACAATCAAATAAGACTACACGCATACTTGTGCTCTATTTCTCTTGCTGTTTTTAGGCCGCTACTTATAATCTAGTGTATATCTGATCGAAGACAAACATTTCGTAGCTTACCAGTGTATACCTGGTATCTGGGTCTACAGATGTTGATGCATATGATGCGAAATTTTAATTACCTCTACATCATCTTTAAAAAGCCTTCTAGTTAGTCATTTCTTGCTAGTTATTACATTACCTGCACCATTAAAATTCTGAACTATCTACCCAAAAGTCTCAAGCACTTTGTCAACGAAAATAACATATATGGTGTGTTATAACAGCACAGGCATTGCACCCATAAAATACACAGCATGTGAAAAATAATTTGTTGATACTCAGTTGACTTCCATCAGGTACAATATGCTTACTTTATCAATAAAACTAAAAATCTATACATATAAATAAAATTGAAGTGTCTGTTTGTAAAGTGAAAATAAAAAAAAATGTAACGAAAATGACCTTACATTTTTTTTTTGTTTGTCTGTCTGTCCGTCTGTCTGTCTGTCTGTCTGTTTGTTCCGGCTAATCTCTGAAATGGCTGGACCGATTTTGACGGGACTTTCACTGAAAGTAGCTATTTTTTGCGGGAGTAACATAGGCTACTTTAATTTTGAAAAACCAATTAGGGTTCCGCAGAAAAAAATAAACCCTTAAATTTTGAGGTTGTTTTTTTAAATATGGTATTATGACACGCGGGTGGATGAGCTCATTATGTTTCTTTGATTTATTTGGTCTAAAAATATATTAAAAATTCAGTCAGGTAGCTGATATAATAAGGAGTAACTTAGGCTACATTTTTTTGGAAAAATTCTTTTATTTTAGAAAAATAAAGTTTTTGTTAAATTCCACGTGGACGAAGTCGCGGGTACAGCTAGTTATAAATAAATTATAGGTATTCATCGCACATCTATGTCGCATCTATTATTTAGCAGCCTCCGAGACGCAGTTGATTAGACGCCAACCGTGTAACGAGAGGCCACGGGTTCGATTCCCGCACCGAGACAAATATTTGTGTGATCCACAGGTATTTGATTCGGGTCTGGGTTTTAGTGAGACTGATCACTCTCGAAGTTCCTGATGCCCACGACACAAGACTTAATTGATGTTAATGTGAGCTATATGTGTGACTGTTGGGCGTACTTATATATTTATTATGTATCGACTATACCAACAAGCCTATATGTACATAATCACCCCCTACTAAGCACAGGAGTCCTGTTGAGTCCACCTCGTGTTATTACCTTAATCTTGGCGGGCGGCGACTTGTGCGTGGGCTCGGGGCTGGCGCCCTTGGGCGGCTTGGGCTTGGGCGTGCGCTTGCCCTCCAGCACGGCGGGCGCGGCGGGCGCGGCCGGCGCCACCACAGGGGACTCCACGCGACGGATCAGCTTCGCGTCTCTGTAATGTTGAGGATTGTATATTGTGTGCTAACATTTTAGCTGGATTATATATACTTATATTTTATTTTATTTTTTAATTCTATGTATGTGCAAGGATTTATAATGACTTTACAATCACAATGAGAAATATATTACAATATGTCATGGTATAAAATATGTCCACATATGTGTTTCAATATTTTTAAAAACATAATTGTTTTTTTTTCATGTTTTCAGTAAAGTATAAGCTTAAGAACAATATTTAAAATATAATTACCTTATGATTTCCTTCTCAGGGTCATCAACTCCTAAAGGTTCTTTGAAGAATGAAAAGTTCTCCAATGTTAGCCCGGTGCCTGAGAGATGTTCGGCAACCTGAAAATAATATTACAAAATTTAACTAATATATTCCTTACGCGGAAAATAATAGGCCAGTTCGGCCACCTCTCCCCTGTCTTTGAAAAATAGTACATATATTCCTTCAATAGGTATGAGAATTTTATTTTGTTCATTAAAATAGAGATAAAATAAAATAGTTTCTTAGTTGTACAAGTATGTAATAAAAACAAAATTATTGGTAATACATCCTACAACTTTTGCCTGTATATTTTCTTATTACAACTAGTGTATTTGTGTTGCATAGCTCCCGCATGACATCCCATGGAGAGAGGGGAGGCTGAAAATCAGCGCTACTCGGTACTGAGCTACTGATCAGCATAAGCAGATTCACTTCCTTTTACTTTACATGGCATTCTTGTGTATTTGTTACTATACTGTTTAATCCTGTAACTAAATCGAAGCAATTTTTTTTTTCATTTATTTTAACAGGCGTGGTGGCCTGTTGATAAACGGACCAGACGCGGCTTCCAACTAGCTCACGGCGTTCGCGGGTTCAAATCCCAGGGCACACCTGACTTTTCGGAATCATGTGTGTATTGATAGTCAATCACCTCGCACTAAAATGGTGAAGGAAAACACCGTGAGGAAACCTGCATCTGTATCTGTATCAGCCCATATACGTCCCACTGCATGATACGGGCCTACTCTACAATCGACAGTAAGATTGAGAGTGGTTAGGCCATATAGTCCACCACGCTGGCCTAGTGCGGGTTGGTGGACTTACATACCATAGAAATTCTTAGTAGGTCCGTGTCCTGCAGTGCGACATATATGGGCTGATACAGATTTAAAAAACGATAAACCAGACAAGTGATCGAGTAACCTACCTCCCGCGTAGATCGTAGTTTCTTCCCCTTAGGCGAGTAGTAGTATATATCAGCGTTCCTGCGGGAGTGCGCGTCCAGTGCGGCGCGGTACACCAGCTCGCGGCGCCAGCCTCGCTCCAGCGGCACGCGCAGGAGAGGAGACGACATCTCTGTCGTGGAGCGGCGCCCGCGACTCGCCGGAGACAGGACGGACGCCGGACGAGACTGGGGGACGGAAATATCAGCTTAATATTTGTAACATAGATACATATGGGACTGTGGGCGGACATAACAAATCAATATTTGTAACATTTGTATTGGAATAAATAGCAATAGCAATCACAAATAGCAAGTGAAGTCGATGATAACATTTCACAAGTTACATAAATAAGCTAATTTTTGCGATTTTCATTTTATTTTATTTATTATTATATTCTATTTTCGATAGTTCACGTGGGGACCGTAGATGAATGTGTTTTGAATGACAGATAAAATAGCAATCTGACTTGTACTAATAAATAAATATAATAACAACCAGCAGTCACATACATAGTCCTGACCCCACACTAAGATCTAATCTTATGTCGTGGGTATCAGAAACTACGAGAGACTTTTCGGTCTCACAAATACCCAGATCCGAAAGAAATATTTGTGGGCCGTACAAACATTTCTCTCAGTGCGGGGATCGAACCCGCGGCTTCTCGTTTCACATGCAGCATCTAACCGACTGCGCCACGGAGGCTGTAATTATTTTAATGATTTTTTGACACTGTTCAATAGTTACCAAAAGATGATTTGAAGTATAAATTACCTCAACAGCCTCGTCCGATCTCGATGACATTGCTGACGACGGTCTAGATCCATCTGTAAACATCAACACGAATTAATACACCTCTAAAAGCCGAACCTACACTTTAACCATATTAAGCTCTAAGTCAATGTTTCTTAATCTGTAACCCGCGGAGAATTGGTGAGCCTGCAGCCACTCTTAAAATATTTTTTGCGATTTATATTTATAGATAGAAAGACCTTTTGTTTATTTACTTTTTACATTTATTTCTCCCGACAAACAGCAGTGTAAATGCAATGTTGTGTTTCGGATTGAAAGACGTTGTAGCCAGAGTATCTACTGGACATATTGCGACAGCGATTGCGAGCGCAGTGGAATGCCAAGCATTGCTTTATAATTCAAGGTGTTGTTTGGTTTTACTACTGTTCATGTGCGGTCGTATCGCTTACCATCAGGCGAACGGCATGCTCGTCTCGCCATTCATTGCAATTTAAAGAAATAAAATGCCTTTCGCTACTGTATTAACATACAACCAAACCAGTCAGAGGTCCATAGGTCAAGACTAGAGGTCGATGTCTGGACAGAAATTTCAAATGGTCGTTCATGACTAAAAGGTTAAGTACCACTGCTTTAAATAAACTAATCTACATATACTAATATGTAAAGCTGAAGAGTTTGTTTGTTTGTTAACTCTAATCGCAGGAACAACTGGTTGGAATAGAAGAATCATTTTCGTGTTGAATAGGTCATTATCGAGGAATGCTATAGGCTTTATGTCATCACGCTATGACATATAGCAGGGAAGCAGTAGTAAAAAAATTTGCAATAGATAGTCGAAATTGGAAATTTTGGCTGCCATTTTTGGAAGTATAACTGCACCCGGCCGGACACCTAGTAAATAATAAAAATATACGTGCCTGTATCTTTTCGCGGTCTTTTGGAGGCGCGCACAGGTGTAGTGGGCGTTCCCATGATAATCCTCAGTGGGGTGAACTCTTTCTTAGCCGCTGTCACCTCGGCCTCTAGTCGTTCTAGAGGAAAAAACATATTTGAGAAGTCATATAAATATTAATATAGGATTATATGTTGTTTTGTATGAAAAAGAATTCAGTGGGTTGGCATAAGTTTGTCACAAAAGGTATCTATTAGAAATAAAAAATTCAAGAAGTTAGTTTAATCTATGTTGGTTTGAAAGTAATGATGTGCTCTCAAAATACAGTATTAATTACTTAGCTGAGACAATAAATAAAAACGGAGACATTAGTGCGAAAGTGGCCTAAACGTGAGAAAGACAAAGTTTAGGCCACTTTTACACTGACAACCTCAAGTATTGAAGAAAAAAAAATACTAAGTTCTAAAAGACTTACTTTTTCAACAGATACTGAAAACCAAAAAGGACTTATTAGACTCACCTACAACACGGCTGTAAACTTCAGTCTTGTCCTCAACACCAACGGCATCAAAACCTTTAAACTCTTCACTAGCAGTGTCGCTGAAAGCATCAGAGATCTTGCGTTTGGTCCCTCGTTTACTATCATCATCTAATTCTTTCTCAAGGTCTTGTTCGTCAACCTCAGTCTTTATTTGAGGCGCTAGGTCGTCTAACTCCATTTTCTCCTCGTCTGTATTGTCAGGGACTGGTGGCTCGGTGTCAATATTTTCTTTTGTGTCACTATCATGCTTCTCGACTTGGTCTTCTATTGATTCTTCCGGTATGTCGTCTGTGTTTTCTGCGCTTTCTGCTTCTGCTTCAGGTGAAGCTGGTGACAAAAAATTATGCATTATTTCCTATCGTTTGGAATCTATTGTGTATTAAACCAAAACAATCTAACCCACTCTAGGCCAGCATGGTGGACTATATGGCTTTACCACTCTCAATCGTACTCTAGATTGTAGAGGGAGGCATGCAGTGAGACGTATAAGGGCTGATACCGATTATTTGGATTTATTATCTCTCATGTTAAGTACAGTACACACAAACAACTTATATGATATGAACTAACAAAATATTGCTATGCATTTAATAAAAATTGGATATCCGGGTGGCCCCCTCCACCCCCATGTCGGGTCACTGCAGACTAATTATTTTGCGATCATTATACTAATGATTCAAAATTTGGATGTTGTTTGCCACAATATAGGTGAAATTAAACAAGATAATATGTATGTGCACAGTTTCAGCCTAAGATGTAATAATTTTAATAGTTTATTCAGGATTTATTTCACTGCGATGCAATAATCAATGTTTCATAGCTTGATAAAGACAATTAAATATGCATTTATCAAGTAAAATAAACTAAAGGCAGTTATTGATAGTTAAGTGGACTCATATATTATAAATACCAATGAGAATCTAGATATCTTTGACATTTCTTGTTGTGTGAATCCTTTGTACCATAAATTTAAACAAAACCCGAAATGTCTAGCGTCATGATGTCTGATGATGATGATGTTTTGTATTGCAAAGTCAAATATTTGGAATAGGTAATGTGTTAAACAAATTAAGGATTCAAAAGCTTTCAGTTAAAATGTTGAGATGGATGGTAATCTCAGTTCAGAGGAATCCTGCATCCAGATGTGGGTGATTTTGGGCTAATAAAATACAGTAGAGCTAATAAAATAAAGTACTGTAGATTAATAATTCATAAAAAAACGTATACCGATATTATTTTAAGTTAATACCCTTATTTCAAATTCAAGGCTAAGTAAAATAAAGTATATTAAGTAATATAAAATCAATTAACTCAAAACAGTTGTGTAAATAATTTAATTGACTGCATGCAACTGCATGAGGTACTGAGGAGGTTTAGCAGCCTAAATGCACTGTTGTGTTTCGGATTGATGGGCATTGTAGCCAGAGTACTCATATTGAGACTTAACATGTTATATCTCAGAATGGCGAGCGCAGTGGTATGCCAAGCATTGCTTTGTAATTCAACGTGTTGTTTCGTTTTGCTACTGTTTATGAGCGGTCGTATCGCTTACAATCAGGCGAACAGCATGCTCGTCTTGCTATTCATGGCAATAAAAAAAAACTGCATGAGGTTTCAAAATGTGCATGCAATTGCAATGATGCAAACACTTCTTTCTTTTTCTGTATCTGCTCATATACAATCGGGAATATACGATTGAGAGTGGCTAGGCCATATACTCCACCCATGCTGGCCTAGTGCGGCTTGAAGGACTTTACACACCATAGAAATTCATGCAAATTGCTATTGTATGCAGATTTCCTCATGTTTTTTAAAAATATATATTTTCATGCATTTTACTCTCCTGTATGGTATTCTTGTCACTTACGCCCTTTTCACTATCAGGAATAAAGGTTATGCTAGATGATTACAAACACATCTTAATTGTGCCTTATAAAACTAGTTTTCAAAACTGGTTTTCTATAACATTATAAGGCATGAGTTTATAATAACAAAAGCCGCATGAGCATAACATGAAGTTTGAATGGTTCATGTAACTTATTGCACATTTAGTAAAACTAACAATAAAAAAATGTCTGCTCTAAACAAAATTCAAAACGAAAATACTTTACGAAATTTATTATAATAAACAAACTATTCAATTTTTATAATCTAGTAAATACATTTTATTATAATACACTTGATACATATGCATATTAATTTTCAGAGGCCAGCTGTGTTACCGAGAAGTTCAAAAAATTATCCAGAATCCTAAATAAATCAATGGAGGCAATGGTAAAAATCTGCAGGTATAGTCATTAAAGAAAGCATGTATCAAAGATTCACACCTAATATTTTACCTACATAGCATGGAAGGTAAAAAAAGATTATATTAAAATTTTGAAACAATTCTAAAGTTTATTCTCATATACATTTTTTTTATGAATGGCGAGATAAGCATACCATTCGCCTGATGGTAAGCGATACGACTGCTAATGGACAGTAGCAAAACCAAATAACATCATTAAATACTTATTTTTATACTTATCATTTTCATATACTTTATTTCCTCTATTTGTAAATTATTTAAAACTTTTATCTACTCCTATCCCACATACTTGTAAATTTACCATATTATTTTTATGTATGCTACTACATACAGACTGAATTTCATAACTAGTTACCAAACTGATGGTTCATAAAAACATATTTTTTTTAGATTTCAAAACATAAAGAACAAAAAGGGACAGTAAGACATAGGTTATAGAGTCCAATTTAGATCACAGGTTGTTGGAACAACCATAAATAGAAAAATGAGTTTTCATATTCTAATCATAAGTGTTTGGCTAGAAATCAGAAGTGCCTAATTCAGATTTGAAGACTAATTCCCTTACTTATTATTAACCCATCCATGATGATGAATTTTAATGTTACTCATAGTCAATACAAGTCATATTTTATCAAATAAATTCATGAAACTCTGCCACGCCTCACCAGAGAGTATTTTCAATTTGGCAATCCATTTGAAATGTCAGCTTTGAACAAAAACTAACTTTCTATTTCAGCCGACTGCAGTTTATACAACAGCTATGATTGTCGCCTTACTTTCACTTTAGTACAATTATATTGTTTGAGAATACAGCTATAGTATATTGACATAAATCATGACTATTATGTTATTCTGATATGTAGGTGTGTAATGCAATAACTTTCGAGTTTTTGGTTATAATTAATGAATTTTGTGGGCCGTTAATAGGTTTTTAATGTCAACTACAAGAATATATTGCATAACTAAATATTTTTGGGCACATAACAATAAAAGTGAAATAAATGGACTAGTCATTTTGCCAAATCAATCTAAAACAACATAGCTTCAATTATTATTGATTATTGCATCTTTTACCAACATGCATTATCAACAAATTCACTAGGATTTTATGTATTTCATAATACAAGAGCAAGGTACATGATAATTCCTATATTCCAACCAACCCCAAGAATTCATTTTCAACATTCAATTCATTTTAAATACTTTCCAAATGAAATGCACAGTTTTATGCTTATATTCTATATCTGGCAATATTATTAAAATTCTGTGATATGATAGCAATATGTTATTGTTTTTTATCCATGATTAAATAACAACATTTACATTGATAAGATAATTGAAATCCAAAATGGTGGTATATCAAAAGTGCTAGGTGTATTGAAAAATCCAAAATATTAGATTCAATATTTTTATATTCTACATGCAGAATAACATTTTAAGTTTTAGGCTGATATTTTACTATTGGGTATTTGTATCTACATTAACAACAATGTATTGAATGAATGCAAGGATGCAGATGCTAAGAAACAAATCGGGGATGGTCACTTGTTTGAGTTCATTGCTCTTCCGAACTGCAGGAGTCAACAAACTGTACCAAAATTAATGTTTGTTTGTGCATACCATCAGGTGCAGTGCAGTAATGATTTAAAAAAAACTTCTCTAAAAATAACTAATGTTTAATGTAATATGCTTTTGGTGTACCATTTTTAATACATAGAGTTAAAGTAGAATTTTTATTCAAATATTGCTCTGCATACAGATTGGCAAAAGATATCTGCCACTATTTGCCACATTCAATAATAAATCCAACCGGCATAAGATACAAGGCTATTTTAAGGTATCACAAACTATGAGACTTCAGCGTCAAAACACCCAAAAGTAAAATCAGTTGCATTGCATTATCTTGAGCTTCATCTGTCACCATAATATATGAACTGAAATAGACTGGTTATCTCCTAGATATTTTTGTATTTGTTTCTATCTTTCAAGATTATAGCAACTAAATGTTTAATTACAGCAAGAATGCATCAAACATCAAACCTATACAAGTAATAAATAAGGTTAGGTAAAATAATAACCATTAGAATTTTGTACCCACAAAAATGCTAAATCTTGACAAAGTTACCAAATATTGTTGAATTAGGGGAGTTTTAATGTTATAAATTATGGTGAAAATCCTTAATATAGAGTTGTAGTAAGGGTGTGCATAATGGTAAGTTTCAGTTATCTCCAAGTTGTAGGCAAGTTATAATATTTAGGTTAACGGACATGTTGATATAATTTAATAAAATGTTTCCGATTATAAAATATTAACATTATCCTACATCAATATGTGCATTTCATTATACCCAATCATAAATATTTTCAATAATAAGTCTTAAGTCTTGCAAGCAGGATGTAAACCAGCATGAAATGATGTCATAATAAAAGTAGAATACTCTGCGAAGGCATGAATATTTTATGCAAGTAACTACGTCAATTCGCAACGCATCGGCACTGCGTTAGGAGCCAATACGCGATAACAAGCATCTAATTATAATCATATTAGTATCCATATTGAATTCTGTTTGCTTACAGTGCAACAGAGTGATAAATTGACATTTTGTGGAATATAAATCATTAATACATGTCAATTTGGAGTTCAAACGTGTCTTTTGCGGACTTTAAACGCTTTAGATGAGAATAATGTGGACAAATATGGATAGATTAGGCTGAAAGTGTGTCATCATATCGGTAGTGAGGTTATGTGAAAGTTTCATATTACCTTCTGCCAAATTTGTCTCCTCTTCTGAGGCGTGAGGTGAGGCTTCCTCCGGCTGCACCGCAGGAGCGTCCTCCACCTCCCCAGGGACACTCTCAGGCGCGTCGCCAGCCTTCAGTTTATCTTCGTCTCCTGCTACGTTATCACTCACCGCCATTTCATCCGACATTGTCAATTCTAATAAACTATATCACTATTCCACCGTCAAAACATAAATGGGCGCATAACAAAGCTATTACGACACATTTGCTGCCCTCGCGTCTAATAATCAACGTTTGTGCGCGTCACAACGAAGATTTCCCGCTATAATGGTTGAAAAAAAAATTGGCTTTATCGCGCATACGTAACATTCACGGTACGGATTTTTTAGGTCGACACGCACTATGCTATCTTCCTTTCACGGTTTTTAGATAGATGCATCAAGAATAACGAGTAAATAAGAGATTTTTCCGATAATTTGTTTCCCGAAATTACATTCTATGGAAAATGTCGATCATAAACAACATCCGCTCAAAGACGCCACACTTCTCATCTATAAAACCATTTTTGTCTATGATCAAACATCGATGGAAAAATACGCTTTTAGTCGATTATCATATTATCGACTAAATACGAAATGTCGAATTTTAATATTATAACAAATTATTAATCAAAATGAAACACATTAATTCGTTTTCAGTTAATTAAAAAAATAATCTACCAATTAATTGCATTATGGAATTTATAAATCCTCTAATTAGTAGCATTAATACCAAATATAGCATACAGGTCAGCATTAAGTTTTTGTTCTTATGTAATAGAAAAAAATACGCGATATTTTACGAGAGCTTATATATTGTTTAAAAAACACAAAATAAATAAAACAACTAATTATAATAAGGCACATTTATTTTCTCCTACGCCCACCCTGCTTCGGCGCTTGCGGCTTGCCGAATGCTTTACCTTTCTGTGGCTTCATCCCTTTAGGTCCCTTTGCCCCCTTCTTCGGATTACCTTTACCTTTCTGGTGAGGAGCCTTGCCTTTCTGCACTAAATTGGCATCATACCTCAGCCTCTTTGCTGTCTTTCTAGAAGTGTCTGTAAGGTCAGCGGCAAAGTTGCTCTGTTTCTTTTTATTCATTTTGTGCTTGTTTTTGTTTTGTTGTGATGGGCGGTCGTCGTCATCGTCTATTGCCTTTATTCGTCTCTGCTTCTTCTTGCGTTTAGCTAGACGTGATTGGAGGAGGGCCACCTGAAATGATTAAACACATTGTTATAACTTAATGACGTAGATAAATCGTGTGCTGACCTGTTAATTATGGAAACATACAATTTTTTTGGGTGCGAAAAATCGGGCCTTCGTTTTTATATTGATGTACGTGATATTTTTTATAAAGCGATTGTGTTCATTGTCATGTTCCACAAATAGTTTATTTTTTCTTCACAAAACATGTGCAGCTAATATATGATAGGCGTATTATTTATTTCCATAATAAAGTTAAAAAAAAGTAAATAGCTTATTGTCTTGGGGCTGAATAACATGATAAGGGTATTAAACGGTAGACTTTTGGATGATGTAGAATGTAATGTTTCAACTGGATGACACACAAAGAATCATCCCGATATCTTCAATCTGTTTAACAGTTCGGAGATTTATTACATCCTCCATATAGGGAATGTTTCAAATTAATAGATATTGTGTAATTTTTCGGGGTAAGACTTATGTTACTTTCTCCATCTCCCAGTTGACTCTTTCCTCGGCTGTGTTTTTCGGTTTCTTCTCTTTCACATGTTTCCTCTTCTTGTTGTTCATGTCTTCATCGGAGTCATCATCATCCCTCTTACGCTTCTTGCCTTTTGTTTTCTTTGCTTCTGTATTAAGTAAAGTAATTTATAAGAAACATGTTTGGGTTGTTGACATTTAGATAAGAGTTAAATAACATGGTAATTCTTTAAATATTCAGGCTATGACAACAATAATAACTTGTAAATAATACATGCGACTACATCCCGTGCCACTCTTTCTAAGCCAGTTGACAAACATATTTTAAATCTTTTCCTAAAAGATAATCAAGAATCTTTCTACCAATTTCTTATGTTCAGCATCTCAATGTCTCGTACCTTTCCCTGGATGCTGTGTGAGAGTGAGCCGTTCTTTCTCCTCCCTCTTCTCTTTGGGAGTCTGGAACCACTCCCTCTGCCTCTGAGGCTCGTACTTGGGCCCATCTTCCTTCTTCAGCACAGTCTCCAGCTTGGCAGTTTGTTTCTCCATTTTATTCATTTGTTTCTCTGCATATTCTTCATTGAGGATTGCGGCTGTGAGGAAATATTTAATGTCAGTGTTTTTAATGAAACTCGACTGTAGTTAAGCTAAAGCTCTACATTATGGACATTCACAGTAACGTGAAACAGATAGCATGTTTGACTACACAAACATTTTTTTCAATATATAATATTGTTTATCAATGACTACAATTTACTAAAGACCATAATATAAAAATTTACAGCAGTAAACAACATGACCTCATAATTAAAATTGACCTTGATATAAAAAGTGACCTTACACTGTCTTAATGATTAAAACTAACCTTTTTATATATTGACCTTGTCATTTAGTCCTCATGATTAAAAATGACTTTGATATTAATATTGACCTCATCATCTTGTCCTCACGATTAAAAAGATCTTATTTACACCCACCGATATCCTCCTCAAGCTGCGCCAACTTGTGCCTGTACTTATCGACGATGTCGTTAGGCACCAGGCGTGACTTGACAGGCCTGCGAGCTCTCTTCACGATGGCCTTGACGAGTGCGCGCTCCGCCTCGCCCGCCAGAGACACGGACACGCCCGCACGGCCCGCACGTGCTGTACGACCGACCTGAATATAAAAAATGTTGTTAGGAAATCTCTAAAGCTTGTTTTGTTTATTTTTGGAGGAATTCTGCAAGCTGCTCAAAATAGGCTTATTATGATCAATGGTTTTTTAGATTTACGCGAATTAAAACGCGACATTTAAATAAAACTATTATTTACGGATTTTATCGCGGTCATTCATTACTTAAGTCCGCCCTGTGACAGCGAATGATGTAATCACAACGTCGGAAAGTTAAAAATGTAAAAATTAAACCAAATCTGCGATAAAATAATTATATAAAAATATTTATGGAAAAATTCATAGAATATTACTTTTTTACTGATTTTTTAAACTTCTATATTCACATTGTTGTGGCATTATGATATGAAAGCTGAAATATTGAGACATACAAGTACATAATTACTTTATTTGTAAATGAAAATATTTGTAGTATATTAGTCTTTTAATTTGTAACAATATTGATAGTTTTTTATGTTCATTACTCTAAACCTGTATGCCATCACTAACTGAAGTAAGTCCCACATTACCCTGTGTATGTAGTGCTCCAGCGTGGCCGGAAGCGTGAAATTGAGCACGGTTTTGACTCCGGGAATGTCGAGCCCTCTCGCCGCCACGTCGGTCGCCACCAGCACATCGACCTGCTCCTCCTTGAACCTCTTCAGCGAGTCCAGACGCTGCGGCTGGGTCAGAGCGCCATGCAGTTCCGCTACCTAGGCGAACAAAATCATTATTTCTTTCCAATTTTTTTTTATTTGTATTTGTTGTATTTTCTTAGACAACCTTTGGACGTATGATGATTCACTATCAATACATGCATGACTTCGAAAAGTCAGAAGCGTGCCCTGGGTTTGGAACCCGCGACAACTGCGTACGTAGGCAGCCGCATCTGACGTTATTTTCTTATAGTAGCGTGGTAAACTGACTGAACTGCACCTGGTGGTAGTCATGTCCTTACAATAAAGTCAGATATGTATATGTGTATGTACAGGGTGTTGTTAGTCCTTGTACACAGTATACAGGGTATTTAAAATTTACAACAATTATATTTTTCTTTTTCTCTTTTTTTCTTTGGCTCATACCTTGACTCCGAGCAGTCCAAGTGCGATATGTAGCCGATGCGCCTGCCTCTTGGTCTGCACGAAGATGACGGCGCGGTCTCTGAACGTGCGGCACACCAGCGCCGCTAGTATCGCCTCCCGGTCGCACTCGCGTTCTTTACGGATCCTGGCAAATGACAATGCATTTTTCTATAACTATTGTAGTGTATTTCTTGGCTTAGCAGACGATATACATATGAAGGTTTCAGGTAATCATTGAGTACCGACTGTTGCCAATACGTCGCTGTGCAAATCTTTGCAAAAGATCTATGTCCGATGAATTTCTATGGACAATGATGATGATTATTAATATGTTATATCTACCCGTATAACAAAAATACACATGGTGCACCTTGAATCCTATACCAAAACATTTAATTTTATGGCATGTGATCATTATAAAAACAAATTACTCTCTCTCCCTCTCCTTCATTTAAATCCATCCCATGGTTGTCTGTAAGATATTGCTGTTGAGCGATAAGACCGCCATTTGTACTCTTTGTTATAATTATTTCTGTTTGTTTGTATTGTTAAGTTTGTGTGCAATAAAGATTTAAATAAATAAATAAAAAATAATTACATAATTTTAAGTACTAAGTCATCTTACAAACACACACTGTCACGCACGCACGCACGCACACGTATACGTGTACGTACACGCACGCACACTTACCTGACAAACTCCTGCCTGAGGTTAAAAGCGACATCCTTATTAGAGTCGACGAATAGCTTCACTGGTTTTTTGAGCGACACTGCCGCCAAGTCCTTGACCTCGTCACTCATGGTCGCTGAAAACAGCATAGTCTGTCGCTTGGGCGAGCACTGCCGGATGATCTCCTTCATCTGCTCCGCGAAGTATTCGTCCAGCATCCTGGGGGACAGATGACAGGGTTAGATTAACTCCAAGTAGAAAAATACTCAATATTCAATATCTTTATTGCACACCACATGATATAAAGATGTTAACATATTATAAAAGGTACAATGTGAACCCTGTTGGGCACGGAAACAATTTATCAGAGAGGAGGAAGCCATATTAATTTTATATATTAATATATTTAGAATATCGAATCGTAATAATTTATAATAAATGTATATAATATGTGTATTTAATATGCACTTATACATATAATAGAATAGATAGAGTGAAGAAGGGTTTGACAATTGATAAATAATAAATACACCCAACAGACACATAAATAGTCAACCCGCACTAAGATCGAGTCTTTTGTCATGGGTATCAGGAATTACGAGGGATGTTCCGGTCACACAAACACCTACGAAACAAATACAAATATTTGTTTCGGAGCGAGGATCGACCCCATGGCCTCACGATTAACAGCTGGCGTCTAACCAAAAGAGCTACGGACGCTGTCTTGATTTGTTGTATTTAGCAATTTACAGTAAAAATATCTTACGAGTTGCCGGAACTGGAATTTGAAATGTAGGCGTGTTTACTATTATACTTTTGGATACTATAGACGATATTGCTTACCCATTCAAACATAGAACTTTGTTTCGGGCCACCAAGACCAATTTATCTTCGTTTTATACTCAAGTTATATGTAAAATTGGTTATGTTCAACTTACACTGAAATTTTAACAGGTGTAAATAATCGTAGAATATTATTTCTTACCTATCAGCTTCATCAAGAACCAGTACTTCAATGGAGTGCAGACCGAATGACGGAGTGTTCCTTATGTGGTCAATAAGACGACCTGGCGTCGCGATAACAATATCTGGATTGCGCCTCAAAACACTTTCCTAGGGGAACACAAAAAAAAAGTAACGGTTAAATGTAATTTGATTTTATTGTATGTATTGAGAGGTATTTTCGAAAATTACTATTGATTTCACTATCTGTATCTGTGATGTGTCTATGGTCATCCGTGCTCTATGACGCTTTCCCGCCAATTTGTTAAATTAAAAAGTTATCACCAGTTAGTAATAAATTAGCTCATAAAGTGAACGGTTGTTTATTAAGTATAATAAACATATCAATCTGTACCAGTGTTGCATTGGCAACATTAAATTAATTAATTTTCTGTGTTTTATATGGCAACTCGCTCTCTTCCGCCCCACGAACTAGTGAATACACGTTTTGCAAGCCAAAGCTGCTTTTATTTTACTGGTGGGAGGTCTCTCGTCTGTGAGAGGTCGCCTGGGTATTTATGTCTCAGGATGGCGATCGTAGAGGAATGCCAAGCATTGCTTTGTAATTCAAGGCGTATGGTTTTGCTACTGTTCATAAGCCATCATATAGCTTACCATCAGGCGAACGAAATTTTCGTCTCGCCATTCATAGCAATAAAAAAGTACCAAAAAGAGAGGTGAAAGTAGTGACAAACCCAGCCTTAATAAGTGATAATTAATCCAGAAGAAAAAATCTTTCTCTCTTTTTACAATCAGGCATCAGCCCATATACATCCCACTGCAGGGAAAGGGCTTTCTCTACAATCGAGAGCATATTTAAAGAGGTTAGGTCACGGCCTATACGCGTTACACTACAGCGTAGTACACCACGCTGGATAGATAGCCACTGAGAGACGAATACAGATTACAAATAATGATAAACATATTTTAAAATATTAGAAAACGTACCTGGTATTTGACATCTAGACCACCGACTGAGAGTCCCACCGTGACTGATGTGAACTGAGACAACTGTCTCGTCACTGAGTGTACCTAGAACAAAATATTACCCATCTGCTTAAAGCAAAGTCTTTGCAAAACAATCCCCTTTATGAAAATTCGAAAAGTACTGCCTAAGGCTATGTTCAAATGGACAGTGCGGGACCGCGCAATGCCGCGCGGTGGAAGCATTCACATGGCAGTATATTTACTCGCGGCGGACTGGCATCTTCTTTACTCATTTTTCTTTAATTTTTTCGTTTTTTTTTTTTTAAACTGGCCTGGCATAGTGGCGGCATTGCACCTGATGGAAAGTGCCAATGCCGCCCAGACAGAGTATCCATTGGTATCAGACGGCAGTCCCATGCCAATGGAAACAATTATACCGGCCTGCTCGTCCACAACGCGCGGCTATGCGCGTGCGCACGCGGTGGCGTAAAGTTATGTGAACAATACATATAGTTTAGTTTGATCCTTTACCACGCGGTCGTGTGAACTTAGCCTAATAATTTTCATCATCATGTTACTGTTTTTTAGAAAATGAAAATTAAAAGCATATATACTAACGGTGTTATCCATAGACAAGTTTAATACCCATTTTAGTTAGCGAATGTTTTGTCCCTTTGTAACGACTCTTGACTTCAGTTTGAGCAAAGAAAACAAATAATTCGATAGTAAAAATTTATTACACGCTTTATATTAGCTTCACTTGTATGTTTGTTTGTATGTTTGTTTGTATATTTGTTTGTATGTTTGTAACCGACTCCTTAAGACGCGATTTTGACCCACTTTAAACGGACAGATTTCATTCAAATTTTGCACACCTGTCAAAGACCGATGACAATACAATAATTCGATTAAAATATATGATTATCCTGATTAGATTCGCCAGGATTAATTATTTTTATAATTGATGACCATTGCTACTGACCACTAGATGGCGTATAGATGAACATAATTAGCTATTGACTAACAGATGGCGTGATAACGTCAATAATGAATGTTTGCACTATTCATCGCTAGATGGCGTTAACATTGTATTCTTCAAGCGTCAAATGTTACTATTGACCAACAGATGGCGTTATGTTTTTATAAATTATAAATAAATAAACCAAACTAAAAAATAGAAAATAAATTTTAATAATACTGAATTAAGGATAGTGTAAAAAATTAATAAGAAAAAAATATTTTTTATTGTAAAAAAAGCGTGGGGTGCTTTTTAAGATATTATCAAAATGATAATCCTTCTCCTTATATCTGTCGATAAAATAATTATATCTATTCAAAACATGCACCCCACACTTTTTTTACAATAAAAAATATTTTTTTCTTATTAATTTTTTATACTATCCTTATTTTTAATCTATGAAGGTCTTATTTCGTTTAAATATAGCATTGGCACCACTAGAACAACTCCATATCATTTCACATCACAAATATTATCAACTACCTACATTTATATCCTAAATACAGATATTACTAACCTGAGCTCCAAGCTCTCTGGTCGGCACCAACACCAATACCCTGGTGACTAGGTCTCCTCCTTTCGTCTTGTACAATAATCTCTCCAATATGGGCAGCATGTAGGCAGCCGTCTTACCTGTGCCTGTGGCTGCGCATGCGCACACGTCTTTACCTGTACACAATAATATATTTGAGAACCATTATTAATAAAAACATATAACAGAAATACCCAACAGTCGTATACATAATTCTGATATAGTATATAATACTAATTCTTTTTGTTTGTTCTCTTTTTGTTTGGCTATGACAAACTATGGGCAGTCGTCGATGACCATGAGGCATTACGCTATTTTGTAGTCTTTGATTTATCATCATCCCTCAGAATAAATAACTATCAAACATTAGTTCGTTTACAAAAAATTATCCTTGTACTTCTCAAATATGAGTGAAGGAACAGGTCATACAATTACAAGCCAAGTTATTTTACCACATAACAAAAAATCTTGTTGCGGCTAGCTCATATACCAATGCGTGTGACGTCCGATCAGAGGGGTTACTTTATACTCCAGCACGATGACGAATGTTCGTACGTCTGACGTAAAACTTTACGAATATGTCTAAATACTTTATATGTTCGAACCCTATCAGAAGTGATAACTATAAAAAATCGGATTGAATAAGTTTCATAGAGAATAGTATGGATTTTTAGAAGTGGAAAACTTTTATATTATATGTGGACGTCGTACTTTCAAAAATTCGAACTCAGGGTCGGAGAATAGAGTAACCCCCTCGGCAGAGTCAGTGTTAGGTAAAGGGCGTGGTTGGGCAACGGCCCTAGGGCGTCAGTGTTAAAGGGCACCGAATTTACTGTAGCCTATAGTGTAGTATCCATGGTTTACTGTCTTTCGCTTCGATTTGGAGAGTACTTATATGGCGCCGTGGGAGTCTCGCCCAGGGCTTCGGTAATCCTACATCCTACTGCCCCTAGCACATCTAGTTACTAGAAGAATAAGTTCCTATAGTCGTATTATACTTGTTTATATCAATATTTCTTACCTAACAAAGCAATAGGTATAGTAGCTGCTTGTATAGGTGTGGGATGTACGTAGTTTAGAGCTCCTATAGCCTTCAGCAGCGGCCTCGACAGGTTCATCATGTAGAACGAAGCGTTCTCATCGTACGGTGGAGGCTCCTCAAAGAAATCGGAGTCATATTCCACACGGGTGCCTTGTTCACCATCTTCTAACTCCTAAAGTATACAATAAAGAAATCAGTAAAACACAATTATGTCCCACAGCAGGGCAAAGGCAAAAGAAAAAAAAGCTGGGCTCTCAAAAGTAATAAAATACTATTGATTCAGCATGACTCTAAAACCAGCCTTATAGCATTCCTGGTTAAATTAATTATGCAACTCAAAAATCTATTCGAACCTAGTTCCTGAGATTAGTGGGCACAAACACACTCTTCAGCTTTATATATTAAGTATAGAAGTATAGATTTAAGAATAGGAAATAATATATTATGTATACTATGTTGTAATATAATAAACATACCTGTTTTAATTTCTCCTTTTTAGTAAGTTTCTTCTGCTTAGTTTTGATTTCATCTTTCTTAAGTTCATCATCAGATATTTCCAATTCATCTACGTCACCATCTGAGGTCAATACATATTTTAATTCATTGAATCACAATACACTGTTCACATGAAAAATACAAATTATGTGTGTGCCAGAGTCAACATATAGGTAACTGCATTTTTTACATAAAGGAAAAAGTATAGCTTGATTTTGACATTGATAATAACTTTATTCAAATTCTAAATAACAACATTGAAACGAAACTATTTTTTATGGATTTTATTTGTTTGAATTTTCACATTTACATCTGTTACTTTTGTGTAAATCTAAGAAATCATTATCCAAATAACAATCTGCATTAAATACTTTCAAATAATAATATTATCATACTGTATCAGAACAAAGGATCCTTCAGATATTGATTTTGAAACCAGACACAGCAATAACTAAGAACTTTAAAATGGCAGCCAAAATATTCATATCCTACCTTTATTGTCATCATCAGACTCCGTATCTACTGCTTCAGCATTGCCATTTACTTTCACCTCGGCTCTTCTCTGCTCTATTTTCTCATCCAAAGTCCTTTTCACATTGCGACGGACATACTTTTGTAAATCGTCCCATGTGTTCTGAAATAATGGAAATATTTAAAATATGTTGAATTTGGAATTTGTAATCCTTGTAAGCAATAGTAGACCAATAATGTAACTTCATCCATAGACTCTGTCCCTACCCTTATGAGATACAATATGTATGACGTTTGTGTATGTATATAACTTAATTACAAAAGAAAATACCAATCAAATCTATAAAGTTGAAAAAAAAAAAGTACTGAATAATATGGTTAAATTTATTATATGAGGGTTTTCTGCCAGAGAACTTCCTGACTCTTGTAGCTGAAAAAAAAAGAAGGAAAGTTTACGTGGGAACCAAAATATTAGAAAACAACACACAAACCTTATTATACTCATCTACTGAAGCAACAAATTGAAATTTTGGATTGAAATCCGCCTTCCTCTTAATTTTTTGTTTGGATGGTTGATACTGAAAAGGAATAATAAAATCAGTAATTGAAAACTATAGAGTAATATTTAAATGGATATTATGCGGTAAAAGTTTTCAATAATATAACCTCAACTCAAGATATTTTGAATGCTGAAAATTAGCGAATCTAGAGATAAATACATATTTCTATATGATGTATAAACATTTATATTACATAAAAAATGTGGTTGCATTTAAAACAAGATAATTATATAGGTTATGAATGGCCAATATCAAAATAAATAATACGTGTTCTACATTACCTCCACTTCTTCGTCTGATTCCTCTGAAAAATCCTCAACTTCTTCGCCATCTTGTATAGTTTTTATAAAGTCGGGGTGTCCTTCTACCACTTTCATTGTTCTTAAAATAAATTAAATAACATTCCGGGAAAATAAAATTATTTTTTTGGAAAACTTAATAATATTGTTTGAGGTTATCTTTCAAACTCGCATGAAGCATGTTATTTGCGTTCCGTACTAAATACTATCAAAGTCAACATTCTTAGCATTGGTTGATTTAATTAGATTTTTATGAATTCTGAAAATATTATCTGATTAGCAGTATAAATAAATCTATTTTATTATGAAATAAAAATGAAATTTAAATTAAAACAATTTATAGCTCTTTAGAATAATATCAGCTGAAAATGTTTTTTATTTATTAAATACCTTATTTTGGAAATAACAAAACTTAGTTAAATGTTGTTTACATATTTTATTAAAGTCAAACAATAGTTGCTCGTTTTAATGCTTACTATTAATAATTAATAATGCAATTTGGCTTTTTGTGCTTCACAGTCCACATCACTATTGTCATGTCACACATGTCATTTTTCCGCAAGTGTATGTAACAGGACCAAGAAAAATCAAATTTTATTTGTTGAATAGTGATTTAAAATGGCAGATCAACTGCTAATTCACGATGATATTAAATTGTGAGTATAAAACGCATTAACAAACCCATACAATATATTTAATGAGAACGTATTTAATATTCTTTGGAGGCGTCAATTTCTGCTCCTAAATAGTCATGTTTTTGGAAGAAGCCTTACAATATTGATCATAAATTGTATTAATATTAAAAATTATGATGATTATAAGGTGTTTCAAGCTACCCATATCTATTTCAGTCAAGTAATAAGTAATGAAAACAAATTAATAATATTCCATAATATTGTCACGCATATTTGCCCAAGTGATTTTGTAGATTAATTAGTCTATGTGATTTTAAGACAATATTACGTCATATTCATCATACCCGCTGGTTAAGTTGGGAAAATTTAATTATTTCTGCATTAGTGTCAAGGTGAAACCATATTTCTTAGTTCTTGAAGACAGAAAGTTAAAGTTTAGTGCCACATTAAATTAAATTTTATCTGTACTTGTAAATGTAGTGGTATTGATAAACCATTAGTTACATTATAGATTACTAATCTCTAACAAATTGTTTGGTTAATAATGCCAATTTAATCTTTCTAATTATTGTGTGTATTAAAATATAAACATTAGCACTTTATATAAAAAATAAAAAAATCGTTTATTTCATGAAGACCTTTATAGTAATGTTTTTATATTAACAATTACTTAATAATAAGTTTTTAACAACAAACTACCATTTTAAAATATTTTCCTCTTAAAAGTCCAGAAAAATACTGTGACGGTTGGGTGTTATTTATTTATTTATATACCAATGTTTTTCCTCCAAATAACTTATCAGTTCATTATGGCTTATTATAGCAATTACCAAGATGATTAGTTAGTCAATTACCATACACTTTAATGCTGATGGAAAACATTGTACAAGCACAAGCATATTCCCACCTTATAAGCCGGCAACACATCTCTATGCCCTATTGTGTTGCAGATGTTCATTGGCAGTGGTGATCACTTACCATCAGGTGGACCATATGCTCATTGCCCCCAATAATATAAAAACAAATCTGCAGACTCTATTGTATGTGTAGTCCTCCAACTTGAAATAGACCCGTGTAGTGGATTTTGGCCTAAGTCCTCTCAATCAATTATTTACTGTAGAGAAACCTCAACAGTGGATGTGTGTCAGACCACTATATGATGTATTTATTTATTTTGTTTTCTTAATATAAGCATGTTTTATTTATTTATTGTATATTTTCTTCCTTTTTAGATACACAACATCTGACAAGTTCTATTTTGAGCCAACTATCAACCCTACAGAGGTGTTGGTCATTGATCGAATAACAGGCGAAGCTTCTGTTAAAGGTAAATCTCTTACACTCATAAATCGTTGTAGATTAATGATTTTTGATTTTTGACTTTGATACATTGGTGTTGCTAAAATGATTTTATGGTGCCACAATGGCCTATTTTTTCATTAGATAAATTATTTCCCAAATAGAACTTTTACCAGTAATGTCTAAAGACAGACAATAATAGAACAAGATATTTATCAGTTCCAAACAACATAATACTAGATAAATAAAAAATGTTTTACACATTATGTAAAAGGTTTTTCATTTATGATAGTAATGGCTTATAAATATACCACCTTATTTGTAGATAGTTTTAAAACTTATTTTAGTTATTGACGGTGTTATTACAAAATTATAATTTAAATATGTAAACAGTGTCTAGCTCTAAACACTCCAACTAAAGTCTTGTCTAACTCTGCATTACAAAACAGTGTTTAAACATTGTTTATCTAAACACACATTAAAACATCAAAGAAACTACTATGTCTTCCAATTACTTATTAAACTTAACAGAACTAAAGTCACAAAACATAGGACCAGACAAAAAGTAAAGTGCACATGCATCAAAGCACAGCACAGCAAAGCAGTTTAAATATAAATAATGTATAACTCTTACAAATACTTAGACATGAATTTGTAATTGAAGAATTTCTAGTTATGTCTTCATCATGCATGTAACTTTTTTGTAATAACACTGTAGATGTTTTATCTGAATTCAAAAGTTGTTCAAAATGGACAAAACATTTGATAACTAAAATAGGTTTAAGAACATATCTATGAATAAGAGAGATCATATTTTTTGTTACAGATATAAATGCAGTAAAAATCCCTATCCCTGCAAATGCGTACAGACCGGTATGTGGTTTCTTAGGATCCATCAAGTTGGTGTCTGGATTGTACCTAGTTGTTGCCAAATATAGGATATTGGTGAGAGATTTTTTATTTAAATGATTTAAAAAATGTGGTACTAAACAACAGTAGTATAATTCTTACTCAATTATTTTTGGTAACAGTTTGTTTTGTTACTAACTAGTAGTGATTGTAATTTAAATTATGTACATAAGTGTATTAATATAGTTAAGATCTTGGTTATGTTTGTGTTATCTTCCAATCATCATCATGCAAAACAGCAGGACATGCTGAATAATAATTCTGTATCTGTATCAGCCCATATACGTCCCACTGCAGGGCACGGGCCTATTCTACAATCGACAGTATGATTGAGAGTGGTTAGGCCATATAGTCCACCATTCTGGCCTAGTGTGGTTTGGCGGACTTACATACCATAGAAATTCTTAAAAATCGCTATGGTATGCAGGTTTCCTCACGATGTTTTCCTTCACCGTTTTAGTGCGTGGTGATTGACTATCAATACACACATGACTCCGAAAAGTCAGAGGTGTGCCCTGGGATTTGAACCCGCGACCACCGTGAACATGTTGGCAGCCGCGTCCGGTCCGTTTACCAACAGGCCACCACGCACTTAACGTATAATAATTAAATAAAATAAAATTCACTAGTTGCATCTCTCAAACTTTAACTCTAAATTAGGCTTTGTAATGAAGCTTAGAATCTAGATTAAAAGTAATATAATTTTCAGATGGGTAAACTAAACGGTCATGACATATTCCAACTGGCCGGGGCAGATATCATACCATACGCGAGATCCACGACGCACCTCACTAATAAACAGGTCAGTGTTACTACATTTATTTATTAAAATTACAAAAAAAAGTACAGTCCTATCAAATGTACACTTGTAAAAGAAATCGGACCTCCAGATACTTTTCGTTTCCATACAAATAGATTTGGAAGTAACAAGTATAAAAGTATTCATACTATATGGTAGGTAAAATGATACTTTAATTTGTAATCTATAATACATAGAATATCAGAAGTTTGTTTTTATAAAAAATAATTCAATTTATCGGGTTTTTAAAATAAAAATATCTGTAATATGTGCTGTTTTTTGCTATTAACTATATTTATCTGAATTCATTTAGTTTAATAATCTGATTCAGTCAGTCAGTCCAGTAAATAATCTGGCTACAATGTCCTTCAAACCGAAACACAACAGTGCATTTACTGTTTGGAGGGAGAAATACCCAGGCGAGCTCTCACATATAAGAGACCTACCAGTGGGTATTTTTTTATCGTGTATTTTTCTAATAACAGATAGAAGACAATAGCACATATGAGAAGATGGTTCGGGCGGCGCTGGAGACGCCTGGTATCTACTTCTCGTACGGCCACGATCTCACACACACGCTACAGAGGTTGCATTCTGTTGGGCCGGAGTTTCACAAGGTAAGATGAATAACATACAGTCGAATTGAGATCCTCCTCCTTGTAAAGTTGGTTAAAAATAAAAGGATACAGTATAATTTGTGACAATGCAATGTAAAGCTTATGAAGTTAGTATGCATAAACAGTTATTAGACTTTATCGTTTTATTTTACAGGCTGAAATAATTGTGTCAGATATCTAGAGATTCGCCTGGAATTATCTATACTAAGCATTTATCATCAGGATGAGTCACTTTTCCGAGCCAAAATAAAGTGTATCGTGTGAAATTTTTATTTACTTATTTACGAAGACGACTAGAGGCTGTATCATAGCACTACTAGTATTATATCTAATTCGATACTTCAATATATCGATTTGTATCGATCATTCTTGACTCTCTATTACGGTTACTGTTTTAGAAAATATTTCACATTTATATTTGTTTCAGATGTCGATGGCCAATCGCGCCGACCCTCGATTCCTGTGGAACGGTCACTTACTAAGGGATTATTCGCACGAACAATTCTCGAGGTTTACGTTACCACTCATACAAGGATGTATCCTTTTTTACAAAGTGGTCTTTTGTGAAGAGGTTGATAAAAGAAAGATATATAATATTTATTTATCACATCTAGTATTACAACTTTTACAGTACTGTATCAGCCCACAATATGTCCCACTGCAGGACATGGGCCTCCTCTACAATCGAGAGTACGATTGTGAGTGATTAGGCCATAGTTTCTTAGTTTAAGTGCGTGATTGTCTATTGGTAAACAGGTCAGACGTGGCTGCCATGTTTGCCAATATGAACATTAACGGTGGTCGCAGGTTTGGGTCTCAGAGCAAACCTCTGTCTGTTCCGAGTAATGTGTGTATTGATAGTCAATCACAACGCACTATAACGGTGAAGAAATATATAGTGAGAAAACCGTTTGTTTGTGTTCATTTTTATTGGTCATGTAGGCAATTAATTACAAGTCAATACACATTCTACCCTACTTAATCTCTATAAACAAAATTACAGCACAGTAGTACAGTAACAGTACAAAAAGCCCATTTATCACTCCTACCTACCCCAATGACATAACCATGAGTTGAACAATGACCTTGACTGGAAAGCAGTTGTGTCAATAAACCCGCTGGTGGTGAACAGTCGTCAGATCACGTGGGCGCTGGTGTCGCGCCGCTGCGTGGACCGCGCCGGGACCAGGTTCTTCATGCGAGGGGTTGATGCTCAGGTATACTTGTACTGTTATAGGTGATGTGTACTACAAGATATAAGGGTTATTTTGGGGTTTACTTGAGAAGTAATTAATGTCCCCTTTGGTTTATATCACAGGTCCTTTTGCTTATTTTATAGTATTACCAAGCAGCTTTGAGAAAAATGTGGATAAATAATTTATAGCTTGGCAAAACAGAGTGTTTTAATGAGGGCGCTAAGATCGAATTTAGGATTAATACGGCAACCCATTATACTACGACAGTACGACGGAAAATATTTAGGTACTTGTTATTTTTATTAATTGTTTGTAATAAGTCTCTTCGTTTATTTTTAATCACAAAACAAACAAAAACCGTACGAAAATGTAAAGAAATACCGACATATAAAATTAAATTATTTTTAATTACTAATAAAATTATTTAACGAAAACACTGACATTTATAATAGTGTAGCCATTTTTTTTTTCTTTAATGCCCATTGTCATCGAATCGTACTCTTTTTTGCCAAGTTATACCCTCAATAAAATATTCTTGTCTCCATTAGGAGGCCTTATCATCCACTTGGAGAAAATCTTTTTAAGATTAGCTTAGAAAAATGTTCTGTAAATATCCATGTTGAATTCCTTCAACCAAGCCAACACAAACTTCTATCCTGCAGGGCAACGTAGCAAATTACGTGGAAACCGAGCAGATCCTAGAAGTCGGCAGCGAGAAGACCTCATACGTCCAGACTCGGGGTTCTATACCCCTCTTCTGGAGCCAGTACCCTGACATCAAGTACAAGCCGGCGGTGACCCTGGCGCATGAGGACCATGTGGCTGCCTACACCAAACACCTGAGGGACCAGCAGCAGAGATACGGGAACCAGGTGCTGGTCAATCTGGTGAGTTTTGGACTGGTTACTAATTTATTTAAGATGAGAGGTTCTGGATCCAGTATCCAAGCATCAAGTACAAGATGGTGGTGACCCTGGCGCATGAGGACCATGTGGCTGCTTATACCAAGCACCTGAGGGACCAGCAGTAGAGATACGGGAACCAGGTGCTGGTCAATCTGGTGAGTTTTGGACTGGTTAAGTTTTACTGTTTAAAAGGGTTCACTAATATAGCTACTACTATCAGACTCAAAGAGGCCAAAGTAATATTACATTGGCCAACCTTTCCCATGAGACTGATGCAGTAGAAGGACAAAAAATATCGATATACAGGGTGTTCTATAATTCAACATCAAGCTAAAGTTGGGTACCCTTTACCACAGAAGGTTTCAGCTTGGCGTTTTAGTCCAAGGATTAGTAAATCGAAGTGACGATGGGGATGCATAGCATTGTGAACTGATGAGGCCTAAAATTTCTTGAGTAGAGTAGGTGGACTGACCAAGCTAAGTATGCAGGTATGTTTCATCAGATAGCTATGGCAATCTTATGAGGGGTCAGTGCATATTTTTGCATTGAGCTTTCTTATCGGTTTCTCCAGCCTTCCAAACCGCCGCGGTGCGGGGGGTCTTGTGTCCAGACCGCGAAGATGTTCGACCAAGGGAGTTACTCTATAAAAACGATACGAACTTCGAATGTTCGGATGTTTGACGTTCGGAGTAAGATATAAGTTTTCGACTTCTAAAAATCTATACTATTCTCTATTATACTCATCATTTTCTCCGAACTTAGTCGTTACGACGTACGATTGAGGGTTCCAATGTTTTGTGGAGTATCTACACACGTTAGTGAAGTTTTACGTACGACGACCGAACATTCGAAGTTCGTATCGTTTTTAAAACTCCGCGTCTGGAGACTTTCTCGCCCTCACACCCACCACTGTAACTCCTGTGTCGCAGGATCAACAGTAGCACGCAATATAATGACACCGAGCATTGAAGCTCGGCGAGTCTCCGGGAATGTCAAATTTTTCTTTAACCCGCAACGGAATTAATCAGAAAGTGTAATTAATAAAAGCGGCTCCGGGTCTCTTATGAGGTATAGGTGAAATGGACAGGAGAGAGGCAGCCAGTACAACTCTGCTTATATGGTGGATGACGACGACAACGGCGATGATGATAATGTGTCTGCAGATCGACCAGCACGGCAAGGAGGAGGCTCTGGAGCGCGGGTACCGCGCGGCCGTGGCGGCGGCGGCGCTGCCGGGCGTGCGGTACGAACCCTTCGACTTCCACGCAGAGTGCCGAGGGATGCGATACTATCGACTCAATGTGCTCATCGACAGGATAGCGCACGAACAGGTACACTGCCGGATGTACTATACGTCTCTCCTCTTCTCGAACTTTTTCTTTTTGTGTTAGCTCATTTGTTAAAGACAGCTTCCCCGGTTCAATTGGTTAGACGCCAGCTGTGAAATGTAAGGCTGCGTGTTCGAACCCCGCCTCGAGATAAATGTTTGTGCGGCCCACATATATTTGTTTCAGGTCTGGATGTTTGTGACACCGTAACGTCTCTTGTAGTTCCTGATACCCATGACATAAGATTCGGTCTTAGTGTGGGGCCAGGATTATGTATGTGGCTGTTGGGTGTTATATATTTATTTATTTATCAGCTGTCAAACACCGAAATTCAATTATATGCAGTGAATGTAAAACTAGTTCGATTGGTGATCTAGACGCTTACATATACATACGTACATAAATAAACTTACTCCGTTTTTGTACATGTATGTATGTACGTATCGCTTTTAGTGATAAGGCCGCCAATTGTTCCACTTAATGAACAGTTGCTTCATATTTTTATTTTTTGTTTTGTGGTGTAATAATAAAGAGTTTTATTATTATTATTATTATTACGTATGTACGTGCGTGCGTACGTGTGTACGTATGTACGTGTGTACGTTTGTACGTATGTACATGTGTACGTGCGTGCGTGCGTGCGTACGTACGTAAGTGCGTGCATGTATGCATCGTCGCTTTTATTTGCAACATTTTCTGTTGCATTACCATTAAAACTAGCACCCGGCGTCATTTTCGGTAGCAGTGTTGATATACCCTGTGTGCATCCCAGACGGAGTTCGGGTACTTCCTGTGCCGCGGCGGCACGGTGCTGCTGCGGCAGAGCGGCGTGTTCCGCACCAACTGCGTGGACTGCCTGGACCGCACCAACGTGGTGCAGAGCCTGCTGGCGCGCCTGCAGCTCACAGCCGCGCTGGCGCTGCTGGCCGTCGCGCGCGCTGATGAGGAGCATCCCAATCTGAACACGCTCTTTAATACTGTAAGTTACTAATATTTTTTTTAAGTGAAAGTTTATCGACTTTTGGGGAAGTTACAGACTCTTCAACACTGTGAGTTCCTGCACTTTTTTAAGTGAAATTTTATCGATATTTGGGGAAATTACAGGCTTTTCAATATTGTAAGTACAACACTTTTTTTATGTATAACGTCTTTCACTGTATGGGAAAATTATAAAGTAATGTAAAAAATACGTTTTTCTGTTACGCGCTATCTTTATTTCTAAGTCACGTTTTTCTGTTACGCGCCTTATTTATTAGTATCCATGTCTATGACAATAAAAGCCTTTTTTATAAAAATTTTGTAAAGTTGTAAATAATATAATCGTTTCATAGTGAGCAAACAACAAAACAAGCTAAGCCATGGAGACTGTCAATGTATTTTGCCGAGTTAGAACGAACTTTGATCCTTCAAGCCACACATAACATCTTGTTATATCACCCACAGGTGTGGGCCGACCACGCAGACATGATCTCGATCCAGTACTCCGGAACGGGAGCTCTGAAGACGGACTTCACCCGCACCGGGAAGAGAACCCACTACGGTCTGATGCGGGACGGCATCAACTCACTCACGCGGTACTACAAGAACAACTTCAGCGATGGGTTTAGACAGGTGAGTGAAAAATAATATACAAAACCGTGAGATATCTTTTTGTGTTGATTTTCTTATTTAGTTTCGAATTACAGTTGTGATACTTTCCAATGTGATAGTACCATTAATAACGATTTAAAATCGTGTAACCGAACTGACTAACTACACTTGAATAAATAATATTTTGGTTTTTAACAAGGGTAATGACTTTTGTTTCATAATCATAGCCTGTCCAATCACTATTGCATTGATACACATACACAGTCCTAACCACAGAACAATATCAAGTAAAAAATATAATATAATAAATACACCCAACAGTCACATACATAGTCTTGATCCCACATAGAGATCATTTGAGTCTTCTGTCGTGGGTATCAGAAACTACGAGAGACTTTTTGGTCTCACAAACACCCAGACCCGACACAAATATTTTTGAACCTCACTAACATGTGTCTCGGTGCGGGGATCGAACCCGCGGCCGGTTTCACAGCTGTCTATTGTCGTGGGTGTCAACAACTGCACGATACTATAGCACTGACTACGCGCAGCCTGAAACACTAAATTTTTATATGCTTCAATCAACATTCTATTATGAGCTTAGTTACAGTGATATGACGTTTAATTCCAGGACTCCATCGACTTGTTCCTGGGCAAGTACGTGGTGGCGGACGGCGAGGGCAACACCGTGCCGTGTCCGCTGCGTCGAGACAGAGACTGGAAATACATTACAGTGAGTACACATGCTATTTACTATTTCCCTACGAGCTCAAAGTTATTTTTTTTTATTCTGGCCCGGCATAGTGACCACACTGCGCCTGATGGTAAGCGCAAATGCCGTCCAGGCAGAGTATCGATTGGCATCAGATGGCAGTCCCATGTTTATCGATACAAATGAAACGATATTCATAGGAGAATTATCGTAATCGATATGGTCCAATAATGCAAGTTGAAATGGCAAAGGGCGGGGCACATATCGTGGAGATGTAAGAATTTATTGTAAGGTTGCTAGAAGTTGGTATTTGCAGGCCTCTTCCAGCAGAATGATGTCGACATCTATGGACATCCGGGTCTAGGTTAAGTCTTCTTATAGTTGAAGAAGAATGGCATAACATCATGAGATGTTAACAACATAACGCACAGTTTGTGTCATTTAATAGATTTTTATTGTTATTATTTTAATTAAACCGTGCGTTCCACATGACGATCGCAACACCCATCCTGCATCTGCAGATGTATCTGTTGACGTGTAGAGGAGGCATAACATCATGCGAATGGCATACTCGTCTAGCCATTCAATGCAATAAAAAAATGCATTGACCATCCATCACACTCACATTTGAGAGACATACCCAACGGCGGATCCAGCTACCAAGCCGGGGAGGGGGCGGAGAGTCATATAGTTCTTGTCAGAACACTGAGTACGATTTTAATATTCGAATTCGTAATAATGATTTTTTAAAGTTTGTTACAGTCGTGATTTGTGAACACACATACACTTTTATATTTTATTTATCGACATTTATCTGTACTTTAAATTTTATCGACAAGATAAATATATTCTGTCAATCTGGAGCCAGCCCACGGGGGGTTGTAACCCACATGACCTCCCCCTGGATCCGCCGTTGGACACCCCCCCCTCCCCCCAGTTAAATAGAACCCAACTTTATGTGTGTATGTCTACAGTTCCCGTCGGTGCTGCTAGTGGCGGTGTCGATGTTCTGCGCGAGCGCCACGCTGCCGGCGCGCTACACCAGCGAGGTGCTGCTCTACCTCATGTTCTGGGGCGCAGCCGTCGGTGCCACCCTGTCATTCATCTTCAGGTAACGTGCATAGTGCATACTGTAGGGTCATTGTGTACTGGTTTATTACAATCGATAGAAATGCAAAATATACGCCCATAGGAGACATAAATAGGAGATATGTCAAAGGTGCGGTAAAGTCCATGTTTTGTTTCGACGCGTGTTGCAAGTTACAGCTGTACGTTCTGTTGCAGGCACGGCAAGGAGTTCGTGGACTGGCCGCGGCTGGACGCGGGGGGGCTGGCGGCGGCGCGGGGCGGGGCGCTGCAGTCCTCTTTATGATCGCAGACCTGCCGCACGTAATCGTCGTGTAGCCCGCACGCAACTACTCTATGTTTGTTTATGGTCGATGTGGTCTACTCTGTTTTATCAGAGTTATCGATAATGTTTTGTCGATACAGATCATCAACTCTAGAGCTTGGCCAATTTTGTCGATGTAGGTAGAAAGACTAGAGTCGATGTGGTCAACTTCTAGAACATCGATATTAATTGCGTCGATGCAATAAAAATAAGACTAACTAGTCGATGTGCATATAGAAAGCTAACGATTCAAAAAAATGTCTATTCCAGCCTGATTACTGTTAGGGCGGATGAATGGTAATAAGATAATCTGGCGCAACGGATGCTTAGCTTTATTCAGGCACTGGTAGCATCTCCTTGCGTTAAGTCACCTGCCAAGTGATATTAGCTTAACGGCATATCGATGCAACACTAGTGAATCTTTCAATATATAACTCTACAATTATAGATTGTATTTCTGCACTTGGTAGCATCAATTATATTTGAAACAAAACTAAGTCAATTTACGCTTATTTGGCATACTAAAATAGACATGAATTTTCAGTAATGCACTGCTTGAAAGTATGAAATATTATAGAACGATTATCTACTTATAGTGCCCATATTTCGACGAAACAATTGCCATATCTTTAGTACACAATGAAAGGAATCTACCATTTGCTTACTCGTGTCAAAATCGACGCCACTATCGACCACAACACAAACATTTTTTATCGATATTTCAACGAATATATCGATCTTACCAAAAACTTTCTACTTTTATGTATCACATAAAAAGTTGAAATACAACTCAAGTGATTTAAAATCTTATAATTTCAAGATTTTAAAACCACGGAACCTTTCTTAAGCCGTCGATGAAATATGAATTTATCGATATGCAATTTTAAATTAGAAGAAAATCTATCAATTTTATACTTTAAAGAAAATAGTTCTTTACTGCACAGCCTTGCATGGGAATTATAATCACTTAAAAATCATTTGAAACAATTTTAAGGGAAATTTTCGATAAAGTAAGTGAAAAAAGTAATGTAAAAGATCCTTTCAACAAATTCTTTGTAGTTCATGAGGAGCTCACAAAAAATAGCAGAAAAATTGTTTTGTATGCTATGTTGTGTCATTTAACAATAGCATTTCTTTAGATTAACCACAATATCAGAATAGCATTCCAGTAAAAACTAGGGCATGAGGTCATTTTGGAGCCAATACCGATATCCGAGGAATAATTATTTAGAGAAATATGTATTCTTTCGTAAACATAATATATCATTTGCCTTTTTATAGTGTTGGTCATTAGAAAAAAAAATTAATGACAACATCGAATGAAAATACGTAATGATGTGTTAAAGAATAAGCAGATATCTTCCATTAGTTACAAAGCACATATGTTAATAAAATAAGTTGCCAAACTATAGGAATTATTATCAAATTTAAAGTGCAAGAGTAAGTTTTTTGAGTACAGAATTTATGGGAATCAGTATATTTTACCCCCTCTTTTCGCATATGAAACTTTGATTATAATATTTAACGATTATGAGTGTCGACACACGATTAAAGAATTCTATAGAATTTCGCATGAGCAATAAAATAACAGCTGTGATGCTAAGTCTATGTATATTTACGTTGCTCAGATTGTTAAAAACCCATGAATCCCATTTCTATTCGTCCCCTCTCATTCTCGAAATTGGTGTGTGTTACCCAATAGTCGATAAAATCCATTACACTCGACATTCTTCTTAACTTTATCTCAAAGAACTTACTTATGCAGTAATTTGATATAATAAAGCACATAGGTATGTGTGTTAATTTTTGCGTTAAAACACGTCCTTAGCAGTAAAAACCTCAATATATCGACCCTAGATCGATTGTACAAATATAAACATATTCGTAGTACGGTCCGTGTAATGTTGTTTCACATATTTACGATAAAAAAAATAAAAATCTAAGATATAAAAAATCATACAAATCCACAAAAAAATCTGGTATTTCACTCATGACCATTGGATGAATGGTTTTCAAACGCAGACACTTTAATACTATTGGGAGTGGAGAAATTAGGGAGGGAGGAGTATTGTACTTACTATCGATAATTAGCTGTCAAAAGACATTCTATGAAGTTATGATACCAGATAAAATTGTGAAACAACCTGACCAAAATATATTTTTCATCGACCAAATAATGCGTTACTATTTTGCTTAGTATATGAACAAGAAGATATTAAAATTATTTATTGTAGAACCATAGATATTCAGTGGTAAGGAATTGTTGGAAATTATGTTGCTATTTGAAACTAAAATATGTAATATGGGTTGATTAAAGTCAAATTTAATGAAATTTGTTTTAGTAAAAGTTTGGCTACATATTCTACATATTTTAGTGCAGTTAAGAATAGAATAAAAAGTGTATATTATGAAGAACTTTTTAACACACTTGTATAAGGAAGTTTCTGTGCACAAAATCTACTTCTAACGACAAATAAATTACTAATATTTTAACAGAAATTTAATTAAATTCAATGAAGAATTTCTATTATCGCAAATTTCTTTCGCGAGGCTTTCATTTCCACACAAATGGCGTTGGTAAAATATTTTTGGTTGATTTTCATTTGACTTTAATCAACGCAATTTTAAATTGTTTGGGTATTCAATTTGATTCAGTCTACAGAGGCTGTGACGAAAGATTCGGTTCCCGGTGATGGAATTTTCATATTGGACACAATAGGAATTTGAAGTTTGAAATTAATAAAATATGAATGTACTTGCATTGATAAAGAAAGTTATTTTTCCTACAAAAGAATTTTAAAAAGTACTTAATTATATTTTCATATGATACAAGGTTAATATTTTTGTTTCTTTTTCTTTCATAAAACCTTGAAACAAAAAAACCATATTAATACCCCATTCTATGTTTTAGAATCAAATATTTTCTTTAGACATTAACTTACCTTTTTTTTAAATGTCGCTTTGCTTATCTACCTTTTTATATAATTTTATTGAAAACGCTTCTTTATCAATGCAGACAAGGCTTGGGTTAGGTTGCGTGAGGGAAAGGGCTTACTTCGATCACGACGCGGCGGTGATATATCTTTAGAAATAACATTGCGTACCATTATTTATCGATGCATGTGCAAAGGAGAATCTACTGTAAGGCAGAATCAATGTCTTCCTTTGACTTAAATCTGTAATTAACTTTTTACTGGTTTTAAACAATATGGAATAAATATGGCTAGAAAATTACTGGCTGCGCGAAGGCCCAATCTTATTTGGCCCCAATTTTGACGGTTCCAACTGCTGCCATATTTTTTTTTAAAAGGAAACATCGTTCTGGTTTACTTTTTTTAATAGATCGATGAGATTCCAAGATTTTTCTGTATGTTGTAGCTTCTCCTTTGTCTATTTATTTTTTTCTTATTGTATATTAGGTTATTTTAGTCGATATTAAGGCATGCATCGATAGATTTTCAATTGCATTTATTTTATGTGATAATCAAATGTTTTTGTCGAGTACACGTTGTTCAGTTTTGCACTTTTGCTTTTTATCCATGTTTGTTGTAGTGAATACGTATATCGATTGTCGATAAAATTAGTTCAACTTTTTTTAAATATTTTCTTTCTTAGCTGTTTGTGTTTGGTATCTATATTGTATGAATATAATTTGGTAACTTTTCCGTATTATATCATAAAAGGTTTTTTTTAAATCTAGACAGTCGTTGAGTATAATCCAGGTAGATTATTTTCCCGCAGTGTTATTTCCTCTAAGATATTATAATGTTAATTAATATAGATTTTCGATCAACATAATGTGGTTGTTTAATTTATAAATGTAATTTTTATGAAAGTGATTATATTTCAATAAATGTTTAATCTTAATGTTGTCTGTTTTTTTCCTGACTTCCTGCTTTATATAAAGCATATCCGGTTATTGTATTTATCATTATCGTAATAAGAAATATCAGCATATGAATAAAAACACTGCTGCATTAAGGGTCGACTTATTTCTTAAACGAAATCGTGTGTTATACATAAGAGGTATATACTTGTGAATATGCTACGTTAACTTGTCAATTTTCTATAACCTATATTTCGACCCTAATAAAACATGTCAACACAAATAAGACGTCTCTTCGTTGAAATCCGTGCCACTAGCGATTTGTAAAATAAATTACACCCAATAGTCACATATATAGTCCTGAGCTCAAAACAATATCGAGTCTTGTGTCGTGGGTATCAGGAACTACGAGAGATTTTTCGGTCTCACAAACACCCAGACCCAAAATAAATATTTGCAATTTTTTATATAGCTATGAATAGCGAGACGAACATGCTGTTCGTCTGATGGTAAGCGATACGATCGCTCATGAATAGTAGCAAAACCAAACAACTTCTTGAATAACAAAGAGATGCTTGGCATTCCACTGCGCTCAACATCCTGAGATGTAAGATGTTAAGTCTCAATATGTCCAGTAGTTACTCTGGCTACAATGCCCTTCAATCCGAAACACAACAGTTCATTTACACTGCTGTTTGGCGGGAGAAACAGACATTACGGTGGTACGAACCCAGGTGGCCTCTCGCATATGGGGCATTCCACGCGAAGCGGACAGGTAAAAAATCGCGATGTTTCTGATTTCAGAAATATTTGAGTATGTTCTACCTATATATGTCCTTGATTTGTGTATCAAATATTTTTCTAATATAGTGACTGGTTAAAGAATTAAGGAACTTTGAAATTTTGGCCAACTGGTGATCATACAGTACTTCAAAGGCGATTCTCTAGTCAGAAAATTATTGATTAAAATAATAAAACCACTGGATTTAAAACTTCATTTAATGAGCTTTTTAATTGCATTTTTAGATATTAAAATAAATTATTTTTTTCCAATTTTTTTTTATTTTTATTTTTTTAACTTCGATTTTCACAAACTTAGACCATATCGATTTTTTTTATTTTTTTTATTAAAATATCTAGTATTGTATAGAACATCCTTGCCAAGTTTTATAATGGGCGTGGAAGTGGTTTACGAGCTATGCTGGGAATACTGCCGAACCGCGGCGTCCTGCGCGAGTTAAGTGAAACTATCAATAAAATAAAATCACTTCTGACCGAATAGTCGCATATTTAAAAAGATATAAATTCATTTTAAACACTTTTTAAATACCGTAAAATCATACAACTATATTCCTGTAATACAAATATGGTCCATTACCATACTTTGACATTTTGTTCGTTCCTTTATGTCTTACATGGATTAATAAATCACTTTTTACTTATGATATTACATTTACGTAACACATTTTTATATTAAATCAGTAGTCCATGAGTACAGCAATTTAATTAAAAAAGTAACCGGGTACAATTGCTATTTTTTTTGCATTTGACCAGACTCTCCAGTTCAGCAACTTGAAAAAGCGCTCTCTTAGTGCTGCGTGTTTAAGGAGGCTGAATTTGCAATTGTATATCCCTGTTTGTTTGGTTGTGTATTTATGGGATGCTTTCTGCTGAGTCAGTCTTCTGTTTTTAATATCAGAAAGACATAATCCCATTTGTTGATTTGAATAATATTTATATGATCTGGCTCCAGGCTTCTTCCTTGACATTGTTTTCAAATCCCTGATGTAATTCTAATTTTGTTTTAATTGGTTTTTAATTATTATCCAAGAAAACCGTTGCACTATTGTTTTAAACAAAGTATGAAAATTAGAATAAACTTGCCTAAGTAATAAAATAATTAGCTGATATAAAAAACAGCTATAATATAATAAATACAAACATATTACCTTTTAAAAAAACAAATTGTAGGACTGGGCAGCTACATATACTTTTTTTTTAAATATAATTTAGGGGAGTTTTGAAAACACGCAATAACTGATTAATTCCGAACCGCTCGCTGTTGATTTCACATACTTGCCAGCTATGGCATTTGCTCTTAATTTCAACGCCTACATCCATTCTAGTCAAATGTTGTCAAAAAAATCGCTGAATGGAACCCATTAATAATACAAAATGTCAAAGTATGGTAATGGACCATATTTGTATTACAGGACTATAGTTGTATGATTGTACGGTATCTATAAAGTGTTTAAAATGTATTTATATCGTTTTAAATATGCAAACTATTCGGTCGGAAGTGATTTTATTTTATTGATAGTTTCACGTAACTCGCGCAGGACGCCGCGCTTCGGCAGTATTCCCAGCATAGCTCGTAAACCACTTCCACGCCCATTATAAAACTTGGCAAGGATGTTCTATACAATACTAGCTATTTTAATAAAAAAAATTAAAAAAATCGATATGGTCTAAGTTTGTGAAAATCGAAGTTAAAAAAATAAAAATAAAAAAAAAATTGGAAAAAAATAATTTATTTTAATATCCAAAAATGCAAATAAAAAGCTCATTAAATGAAGTTTTAAATCCAGTGGTTTAATTATTTTAATCAATAATTTTCTGACTAGATAATCGCCTTTGAAGTACTGTATGACCACCAGTTGGCCAAAATTTCAAAGTTCCTTAATTCTTTAACCAGTCACTATATTAGAAAAATATTTGATACACGAATCAAGGCCATACATAGGTAGAACATACTCAAATATTTCTGAAATCAGAAACATCGAGATTTTTTTCCTGTCCGCTTCGCGTGGAATGCCCCATATGTGAGACCTTCCACCAATAAGCACGCACAAACATTTCTCTCGGTGCGGGGTTCAAACCCGCGGCCTCTCGGGTCACAGGCGTCGTTCGACCGACTGTGCCACGGAGGTTGTCAATGGCAGTGAATTAACATAATATAATCAATATATACATGTACTATATGTTAATTCACTGCCTCGGTGGCGTAGTTGTACTAAGGTACGCTTGCAAAGCTGAGGTCTCGGGTTCGAATCCTGAGTCGGACAAAGTGATATTGGTTTTTCTATTTATTATCAGCCCGGAGTAAGGAATTTGTGCCCGATATGGCGATAGGCGCGCTACCTATCACATCGTTGGACGGAACATACAAGGCGAAATGTGGGTGTCCAGGCATAGAGGTGCCTACCCTTCTGGGAAGAGGCGTCAGTTTATATATGGATGTATATGTTAATTCTTAAATAGAGTTTTTTCCACGAAATTATTAGTATTAATTTCATACCATTTTCATCACCTATTACGAAAATAGTGACAACGGAACGGACAGGGAAAGAGCAAGATAAGCAACAGAAAATCAATATTTTTTTGTAGACGCATATATTGGACAATAAGCTTCTATATTATGCAGAAATATTTTGTGAATAGTAAAAATATACCTACAGTATTATTTGTATGTTCAACGTTTATAGTACAAAATTTAACAAGCGGATTATTTATTTTTTATGTACGAGGAAAGTATAGCCACAAAAAATAACTGCTATCTTGTTTTGAATATAAATGACATCAGGGTCTTTTTAATACAATTTTATTCAAGCTACATAATTCATTGTAAATGACTAGATGAGCAAAGTTATGTTTTAACTTGTGCCTCAACCACAGCCTCAACACATTGTTATCGATCTCTGACCTCTGTCATCGTGAACTGTCAAAGTTAAGCATGAGCTGAAATTCGTTGAGAAAAGCCTAATTAAAAAATAGCAGAAAGTAGGTTTCATTTTCAATATCTCGACTTTAATATAATCAATGCTTGTGTATTATTTTATTATTCATATAATTATTATATCTTGCAATATGCTTGCAATCTATATATTAATACGTGATGCAAAAACTTTGGATCCCTTTTTACGAAAATTGCGCGGACGCAGGAGCATAAAATTTGGCACACTTATAGTTTATGTGTAGGAGAAGTGGAGAATGCTAATATTTTTCAATAATAATGCTTATAAAGTACATTAAATCAAAAAATAAAACATTACACACACTGCCATGCATTTCACACACACATACTCTGTGGTCAAATTGTTTCTATTGTGTTTGTCAAACACTCAATGTTCATACCGTTGATACGGTAAACTCATCCCTCAAATTAAATAACGTATTTAAATAAAGGGTTCGAATCGACAACATATATCCGCAATATTAGATTAATGGCGTATTTTAAATTTTAAAGATGTAAATTAATGACAGTAATGAAAAGTGATTGTCATTTAAATTGGTTGTCAAATATTTATGCATGCGTTCAGAAATTTATTTTGTGTAAACTGTGGTGTAAACTAAGGAGAATATATCAAGCTACTTAAATATAGACAATGAAATAAATAATGTTCACACGCAAGAAGTTATGCTTACTCCTTTTCAAGATCGAATGTAATTTTTTTCACGAATTTTTACAGTGGCCTTTCCTTCGCTATAATTCACTGATAGAAATGTATATCGTATCGGAATGGGATAGGTTATATTATACCTAAAGGGAGTGAAAAAGGGTTGAAATATTATGTCAAAGAAAATCGAAACCACTGAATTTATTTCTATGAAAATTTATATTTTAACTCAATTACTAACAAAAAGCATTGTGGGGCTGAAATAAGGCAAAAAATATTTGATGGACAATCTAAATCGCTAAATTTTTTAATGTCAAAAATTCATAAGGCAATCTTTTTGTATATGGAGAGACGGGATATAGGTAATAGAGTGGAAGTTACGGGAGAAGGCTGGGATAGCTGAAAGATTTGATAGGACGAAATGTAAACGCACGTTATAAGCCGGTATGGATGATAAAGAGAAAGGACGGGACGGATCGGGAAGAGACTGAACAGACGGATGAGACGGGATTGAGTCGGACAATAGGATAGCTACGTCAAGTTTAAGTATACAAGAGTTTATACGAAAAATAACATGTATTTGGTGTGGAGTGGAATCAAAAAATATATGCACTCAAGCGAAGCTGGGTCGGGCCGCTATTTGTTTAAATAAGTATTCTTTATTTTACGTCTTTTTAATGTCATATAATTCGTTCAAAAAAGAAATTGGCTAATAACAGTCTTGGTCAAATCTGTGGTTATAGTAGTTTAGTTTTCGACAGTAGAACCTTAATAATGTTTAAATATTATATTTAAATAATGTATATTGAGTGGTCGAATTTCGACCATTGGGCGACCTCTAGTATAAATAATCACATAAAACTTCACAGACTTGTGTGTCAAACGTATTACGTACTTTATCATTTCAGAACGCAATCACCGTTCAGTCGAGGAAAACGCTTGGTGTTGTAATTCGCACTTCGGCAATTATTTATCACAATTTTATCAAGTTTCGGTCTGAATTAAAGCTTAATTATATGATAAAAGCTAATAAACTAATTGAGCGGACCAACCGCGTTGAATACTTTGCTCAATTTCATTGAAATTTTCGTAAATATGTGTGTTTAGTGAGGTGAAAGATTTTTTGCTTATTTTTTGCGACACTCGGGCGCCAGAATGTCTGACGAGCTCGAAGCTAGGATGTGGGACGATGGGGGCTCCAGATACGAGTCCAGGAGCCGAGGAGCCTATTTTGAGTCGGCTTTCGCTTCGTCAGAGCACCTAGACAGAGCGCCTTTGTTGTCTGAGGTAAGGAAAATATTGTGGAAATTTTCATGAAAAATATGATAATAAAAATATTTTATAGCGTTTTTATTACATCTGTAATACGATTTTAATGCTATGTAGGTCGCTGAATTGGATTTTTATTTTGAGTGCGATAAAAATTTTACTCGTTTTTAACATTTTTGAGGTGCGCGTTTGTCGAATCAATTAACATTATTTACCATAATCGCATGTGACTGTTGTCGGCTGTATTTACGCACACAATTAAGACATAATCTGATAAGATAAAATTAAAACAATTTAGCTCAGTAATATTGATTAGCTACTTTTTCATTTGAATATTATGATTTTTTCTTAGGTTAAGGTCAAATTAATTAATTGATGTCAATGTAGACTAGTATTGTTACTGTTAGCATGAAAAAATGGCCCATGATCTTGTTTATGTTTTTTATGACACAAATAACACAACCCAAATAGTCATTATTCATTGCTATTCTAGATATGATTTGTTGTGGAACCAACAGCAATCAAAAGAAACAATGTAAAGGGCTTCCAAAAACAATAATTTATACAGAGATTTTCATAGGTACTTAACAGAAAAATATTAAACATTAAATTCTACACATCAAATAAATCACAAGATTGTTTAATTCCAAGTATGTCAGATATTAAGTAAATATTCATAAATAAATAGGTAACATTAACATCAAATTAAAGGATACATAGGATAGCTAGGATTGAATAGTCTCTATTCTCTATCAGGGTAGGCTGTCTTTTTATCTGTATGTATATATATAATATATAAGACAAACCCCTGTGATTGTCTAGATAAAACTGTTTGAAGAACCATATTACATTTTAATTAACAACTTCATGTCAGCCCCGACTAGGCAGTTGGATAGACACCAGCTAGAACAAGGGCCTGTGGACTTTATACCTAAACTGGGATAAATGTCTATCTCAGTGTCTTAGTTGTACTATTCTACAATTGCAACATTGAGGTCTCAGATTCAAATCATGGGTCGGGAAAAGTGACATAAAAAATTATATTCATTATCATCCTGGAGTATCAAATTTGTGCCTAATATGGTGATAGGGTCACTCCCTATTGTATGGTGGGATGGAACACACAATGCAAGACATGTGTGTCCTGATTGCTCCCAGTGGAACCTCTGCCTTCCCCTTCTGGGAAAAATGTGAGAGTTTATATGTATGGAACAAATGTGTGTGTATGCCTCAAGTTCTTGTTAACTCCTTTATTTCCTTTCATAATTGCCAAAACCCACAACAGTAGACTTTTGTGTTGGGCAAGGCTAACTATGTGATTGTTGGGAATATTTTTATTACATATAAAATATTTGTCTAGATAAGTAAAATACTTATCCAATTATACTGATAATCTAAATAAAAGATATGGTTCTACTCAGTACACATATCTTAATAATATCTGCAGAAATATTTTATTATAGTGTGATATGGTCCAGATAATGATACAATGAAACATTGATAAATATTATTTTAAGGAACAAGGTCTAATAAGAGTTACATATAAAGCATTTGAAAATTCCAAATTTATGTTTGACTAGCGGTCGGGCCCGGATCCGCCCGGGTGCATACACGTTTTAAAATGGCGGTCAAAATGTTTAATTCTGACTATTAATTTAGAATATCGTCCAAACGGACCACGAAAAACGAACAAAGTTTCCTCGTATTTGCTAGAAATATCACTACTGCTTTCCTCAAATAGGTCATAGCGTGATGATATATAGCCTATAACCTTCCTCGATAAATGGACTACCCAACACTGAAAGAATCATTCAAATCGGACCAGTAGTTCCAGAGATTAGCGCGTTCAAACAAACAAACAAACAAACTCTGCAGCTTTATAATATTAGTATAGATTACAAAATAATGCAGAAATATTCTTATATTGAATTTAAGCTGTTCACATTTTTCAGATAATCCTTATAAAACATAAACTTGCAAGGTGTATCGATTATTCTGATGAGAAATATATTAGTAACATATTAATAGTTATATGAAAGTCTAAACAAATATACAACTGATATCACAGCATCAACACACATGAGATAACATACTGAACTATATTATTGCTTGCTGACAGCAAGGCTATGTTGATATTTAGTTACTTTACAATGTATATTGGAGATGTTAGAAACCATTATTCTTATATGTCCAATTCAATATGTGTGTGTGAAATTCCTTCAGCACTAGATTCTTTCAAATCAATGTCACTGTTATGCATACAAAAAAAAAAGTGATACATAAAAATATTAACTCATGTCTTTATCCATAATGGGTGAGCAGAGGTGCTGTGCACTTTCGCCTTGTTTTTTCTGGCACATAATGTGATAGGGGGCGAGCCGATCGCCATATCTGGCTCCGGTCTGATAGTGAAAAATCCAATATCATTTTGACTGAACCGGGATTTGAACCCATGACCAGAGCATTGTAAACATACCGTGTTACAACTGCGCCACCAAGGCAGACAGAATAAAATATCAATGAATGAATTATGTTGTGCTTCTGGAAACCAGGCTATATTCAGACAGATCCAGGAATACATACGATGGATATTATCGCGGGGTTTTACTTCATTCTTGACCGCGCTGGTCACTTACCGGTCTAACACTATTATCTTACGGCCAATAAAAACATAAATAAGATTCCAAAAAATAAGTACGTGCGTCATTGGTCCACTTGTATGGCGTTCGAACCGAACAAAAAAATCTGCAATCGAAAGATAAATGCGGCTGTGAGTCATACGAAGCGAAATCAATATTTTCACATAAGCTTACAAAACTCTAAAGTATAGTGAAATTATTGTCTCAGTTCCACATACAAACACTCACGCCTATAATATCCTCGGCGAGAGAGGCAGACTTCGATCAAATATACACTAGATACACAGTTCCCTGTAAAAATTCTGTTAAAAAGTGGCACCGATGCATGACATGAAAAGGAATAAACAAAAAGATCACATATTCCAAATATATTAACACAAATTCCACCTTATTCCTGGAGCTTAAAGTAGCTTTTCACATAATATTGTCTAATGTTCTGCGACGTTTTGGAAGCAACGGTCGGTGCGTGACTGAAGGCGAAAGAGTGCTTAAAGCACTCTTTTTTGGTGCCATTTTCTAAGCGCTCATGTTGTATCTAGTGTATTTGATCGAAGGAGGCAGACATGGTTCAGATCCCAGGTCTCTCATATGTGAGAGGTCGCCTGGGTAAGTACCACCGCACAGTCTATTTCTTCCGACAAACAGTTGTGTTCCGTGTGTTTGAAAGACATTGTAGCCAGAGTAACTACTGTACATGATAAGAGACATAATGAGACTTAACATCTTGTCTCAGGATGGCGAGCGTAGTGGAATATCAAGCATTGCTTTGTACTTCATGGAGTTGTTTGGTTTTGCTACTGGCCATGAGCGGATGTATCACTTACCATTAGGCGAACGGCATGCTCGTCTCGCAATTCATCGCAATAAAATAATGTTATACAAAACCAATAGCTATCTGCTTTGTTTAGTTTTGCTTCTGTTTATGAGCGGTATCGCTTACTTGAAATGCAAGCTCATCTTGTCATTCATAGAAATAAAAAAATAAATTTAAAAACATCATGCTGTTACTGTCACTTCCAGTTCATCGAGCATATTTCCTATCTAAAATTCGATACATGTTTAGCATATCGCTATCATTGTTATGTGTTAGATCACTGGTGAAAATAGGCCTCCCCCTAAGATATTTCTAGTGAGCTGAAGGGGCCTGCATGCAGCGACTTTCTGCAACTTTATCAGCTAAGCCTGACACCAATTTCCGTCCCAGGCAACTTTTATCTGGAGTCTCCTCTATGTAATCAGCTTAATCCTGCATACCAAAAAATAACCAGTGTACTATCCCGATGTAATAGCTGTAAAATAGTAAAGTTTCATCGATATCTGTTCAGTAGTTATTGTCTGAAAGAGTAACAAACATGCTCACATCCACAAAAACTAGCGTTTATATCAGCAAAACTATTTTAGTTTGCGATCAGTTTATTAAGTTCTCAATGGGTTAAATCGACCGGGGCAGAACCACTATCGCAGAGGCGGACGTGAAGCAACAGCTTTGCCGTCGAGTTTCGGTCGTTCGGGGAAATTGCTCCCGTTGTGCAAACATTTGTTTTCAATCTGAATGTTTACTGTTTTGTGACCAAAGTTTGTTAGCTTCTGATCCTCTACGGACTAGGCCAGGGCTGGCGAACTTTTATCTATCAACGTCCCATTTTTATAAAGAAATTTTTAATAAGGTCCTAAAAGTCCGTGAAATAATTTTAATTGTATTATGATTGAGAAAAATTACATAAACTACAAAAATGTATGAGCGCGGAATGTTTCCCTTCTTTGAGAAAATTTTCTAAATACATTTTTATTTCTCAATGCAACCCTGTGATCAAAATATTACGTCGCGATTCGCGTGCTGTTGGTTCGCCATCCTTGGTTTAGGGTCTAGGCTATTGGCTTAAAATTTACTCTACCGTGAGGCCCAGAAGATATTGTTAAGGGTGTATAATAGTTATTTAAAATCGAATTAAGAATATATCATGGTAGTGCAACACAATTTTCAATAAATTGACGCACTTCCGTAGAATTTTGAACTCTGTATAAATCTTCTCATGTTGAAAATGCATCTTCATGGTTCAATCACGAAGACAATGTTTACTGTTGTTGAACAGAGAAATAATATCTCTAAAATTCCTTATAGAATGCCCACAATAACAATTGGACTATAGCTATTGTCAAGGTTTTTTATAGATCAGAGTTTAGACGTTAAATATTGATTGTTTACTGACTCGGAACTAAACAAACATCCATTATGAATACGTGAAGTATTTTCAATGCAAACACTAGAGCTAACGAGGGTCCGATGAATTACATAAAGCACTCTCATTAGTTGTAATGAGCGTAATTATAGCGATTGGCGCGTTGTTATCGCCTGTGCTAATGAAATCCACACAATAGCTGCCTAGCATCCCGTTGTTTATCAAATGTATGCAACTATATGGTATTTTTTTATATGGTTTCGCTCGGACATGGAATAATTAAGTCTTGGAGGATTTCAAAATAACCTAATATTCCGCAGCCAAGAGACTGTATATTCCAACACGAAGTTTGAATTTTCGGACGTTGACATACAATGCAAAAATTTTCTATTTCTAAAATTCCATACTATCACTACATAGTATAAAACAAAGTCGCTTTCTCTGTCCCTATGTCCCTTTGTATGCTTAAATCTTTAAAACTACGCAACGGATTTTTATGCGGTTTTTTTAATATAGATGATTCAAGAGGAAGGTTTATATAAAATAAATAAATAAATATCACCCAAACATGTAAAATACGTATATAATATATATAAATATGTATAATACGTATAATATTATTGTACAGAAATCTATTTGTACCCGGGCGAAGCTGGGCCGGGCAGCTAGTTCTCTATAAAATTTATCGTTCGCTTCGAACTTAGTCTAAGATTACAACGTACGATACAGGATTCGAACACTTTGTAAGTTATTCAGGGATATTCGTCCAGTTTTAGGTGCGATGTTCGAAAAATCGTCGTGGTATCAGAGTACAGAGTAACCCCCTTAGTAGTAATTTGTGTCGATACCCATCAAGTTATGCCTGTTTAATGCTTTGATCCGACGCACATACACCTTTGACCTTTACAGGTGACACGTTAATTCGTGCTTATTTAGCACTCACTTAAACGATCAAGGAAAACATTGCGATGTAACCTTTCATAAATGCTTAAAAAAAGGTTAAGATGTGTGACGTTAAGTCACTGGCATTAGACCAGCTAGTAGGACCAAGAACTATCCCCTCTAAATCGTCAACGAGGTCCTTTGTGGACCACATTTGCCCCCTATTATTAAAAAAACTAAATATATGGTCTAATGACAGCCTCCGTGGCGCAATTGGTTGGATGCCGGCTATGAAACAAGAAGCCAAGGGTTCGATCTCCGCACCGAGACAATTTTTTGTGCGATCCATCAGCATTTTTCTCAAAGTCTCTCGTAGTTATTGATACCCACGACACAAGATTCTTCTTATTGTGGGTCGATACTATGTATGTGACTATTGGGTGTATTTAATTAATTGATTGTAGTACCGACTAGCCTAGATTTTAAGGGTATTGCAGCCAGACTAACTACTGGACATAATGAGACGTAACATCTTATGTCTCAGGATGGTTATCGCATCGGAATGCCAAGCATTGCTTAGTTATTCATGGTATTGTCCGGTATTGCTACTGTCTATGAACGATCGTGTTGTTTACCATCAGGCGAATGATATGCTCATATCAACATTTATTGAAAAAAAAAAGAACACTAGCCCAGTTTAATCACAAGAAACAGTTTAATAACACTACAACTCACCTTATCTAAATTGGCATCTGCCATGCGACTTGGCTAATCAAGAAACGAATTAATTGGAGCTTTCCTATTGTAGCTCTGTTGATAACACTCTCAGAACAGTCCGAAGTCAGACTTTAATTGAAATACATCGAGCCAGTTGGTTAATCCTTAACCGTCGAGCAAATTCTGTTGTTATGGAGCGATTCCTAGAATTACAGCCGTCCTCTATAATCTATCTATCTTTAACAAGAGATTGAATTAGATATTTCGATGCAATTTATGTTTCAGTTAGCAAAGATAGAAAGGTATAGATATGGTGCATATATTTACAGATGGCAAGATTTGATAAATATATGTATGTCTATTTTTGTTTAATAAAGCGTAGAATTGTACCGACGTAGTCATGGTGGCTATTTTAAACCCTTGTTAAAAATATAAACGTTCCACTGCAGGGCACGGGCCTACTCTACAATCGAGAGTACGATTGAGAGTGGTTAGGCCATATAGTCCACCACGCTGGCCTATTGCGGGTTGGCGGACTTACATACTATAGAAATTCTTATAAATCACTATGGTATGCAGGTTTCCTCACCATGTTTTCCTTCACCGTTTATAGTGCGTGGTGATTGACTATCAATACACACATGACTCCGAAAGTATGACTCCAATAGTCTCATAAAAAAGTAAAATATCGAGTATTGTGTCGCGGGTATCAGAAGGGACAGTCCTTTTTATAACATGTAGGGGGACTTGGTTTGTCCAGTGGTTGCGTTTTTAAGACTCAAACTATAAAGAAATAAATTTATGCGTAGGAACAACCGATTAGTTTAACATAAAGCACCAATTTCTCGGGATCTTATTTAGTTTTAGCAATAAAAAAAAATACGCCGGTATATAACAGTCACATACATAGTCCTTATCCAATACAAAGATCGAGTCTTGGGTCGTGTATCTTTTCGGTTTTACAAATACCTATACCCGAAATAAATACCTGTGATTCAAACAAATATATTTTCGGTGCGGGGATCGAACCCGCGGCCTCTCGTTTCACAGCCGGCGTCAAACCAACTGCGCCACAAAAGATCTCATATCAGCTTATATCAGCCATTGTTTTTTTTTATCGTCTTCCAATTACTTAATATTATTGACATCATTTCAACTATTAAATTTAATTTATCATGCATTTGCGAACATATATGTTTTCCTACTTTTAATTATAAATACAGAAAAGGGTAATTACATATTTTTGCTTATAGGTAGGGGGGCGTCCATAAATTACGTGAGGTGTTTAAGGGGGGGAGGGGGTCGAGTCAAATCTCATCTAATCTTACGTTGGAGAGAGGGGGGGTCTCGGCAAATATCACGCAATTTTTTTTCTGATTGAAACAAAAAAAAAATTATACTATTTTGGTCCATTTAATCCAGATTGTACATGCATAAGATTTAATCTTAAGCGTAATCGTAATACGATAAAGATCATTCACTAATTCGTTCAATAGAAAATAATTTCATTCATACTTCGACGTTATACATTTACTTACTGTCAAATCACCATATTTGTTTTATACCAAATAGCTCAATTCAATCTGAATTTACGGTACAGTGTAGCCCGTCCTTTGTTTTCGCGCCACTGTCAGCCGAACGCGCGACTCGATGAACGAGAGCGTACGAGCTGAGTGGCAGCGACACACGGACAGGTTCCAACCTGCTTTGTTTATTCTTGTAAATGTTTTACTCGACTCAGTGCACATGTTGGTTCCAATAGTCTCTCTTGAGACCGTGCATGATTCTCCATGGACTGAATTAGAGTAGATACTCTTTTTTAATCTAAGTAGTTACGATTTAAGTATTCTATTGTTAAATTTTTATTATACTTATAATTAAACTCTCAGCAACATTGATTACTGTGTCTGTCATAACTAGTCGTAAATAAAAGCACGAAGCAAATTTGTTTTTTTCTTTTTACAATAACAATCCAACACGTATACGTAAGAAACTCACATTTTGAAAAATCTCACGTGAGATTGGGAGATGGGGGAGGGGGTTGAATACTGAACATTGGCTTAAAAGCTACCAGTTCATGTTCAATTTCAATAATCACCAAGTTGCAAGCTCGTTCAACAGAGAAAATATTTTACATGGAGGCTCGTTAATAATCATAAATAATCTTATTAAATATAAGGAAAGACTTGATATTGTGCGCCTGTCTGTTGAACGAGTTATGGAAGTAGCTTGTATAGAGATTGAACAATATATTGTATTAAGTGTATACAGACCCCCTTGTGCACCACATAATACCTTTTTGGAAATTATGGAAGATGCATTGCACAAGGTATGTGTTTCACCAAAAAGAATTGTTGTCTGTGGGGACTTTAATATTAACATTTTAGAAGAATCTCCTATAGCTTGCAGCTTCATTAATCTTTTTAAATCATACAACCTGCATCATTTATTTTTTGAACCAACAAGAATAACTGCCTCAAGTGCTACATGTATTGATAATATTTTTACTAATTTCTCAATTTGTGAAAAGTCAGTAATTAATGTTTTAGATTCTGATCATTGTGGTCAGTATGTTTCATTACCTAGCACTAAAAGTAAAGTTCTAAGGAAAAGTATTAAGTTTGTTCCTAACAATATATATCGCATGGAAAAATTTAGACTAAATATCAAAAACAATCTGCCAGCGCTGTCCCCTCACCAAGACCCAGACAAACTGTACAGTTCATTATTTGAAATTATTAAATGTGAATTTAGAAAAGTATATAAATCTAAAACTATTATGGTAAATCAGCGAATGACATTTAGTGAGTGGGCAACCACTGGTTTATTTAAAAGTCGGAATAAACTATATAATCTGTACAATGAAAGAATGTTTAACCAAAATCCGACTTTTAAGGAATATGTAAAAAATTACTCCAGAGTTTTCAAACGAGCTTGTTCCACAGCTAAATCGTTATATTTAAGAAATAAAATCAAAATGTCTAACAATAAAATCAAAACTACTTGGAATATTATTAATTCTGAATCTGGTAAAAACTCGGTACGTGAAAATAACTTTAATCTTAAAATAAATAATAGGAGTTGTACAGCAGATCTGGAAGTAGCAACTGAATTTGAGAGATTTTTTACTGATATTCCCAAAAATACCACCCAACATCTTCAGTCATCTTCGAGGTCTGCTTTATCTATACTTGAAAAACTTGTACCTAAATGTAACGTGGCGTTTGAGTTCTCGCAAATTGGGCCGCAGCATATATTAAAATCATTTAAAGAAATTAGTTTAAAAAAGACCGCAGACTTGTGGGGAATTTCTGTAATTAATATATCTTTAATCATTGAGCATATAGCACCCCACTTAGCAGAGATATTCAACCGCTGTGTGGTATCTGGTGTTTTTCCTGACCTGATGAAACAAAGCAAGGTGGTGCCTCTTTTTAAATCCGGTGACAGCTCGGATCCGACCAATTTCCGACCTGTTTCAATTTTACCAACGCTTAGCAAGTTATTTGAGAAAATAATTCTTACTCAATTATTAACACATTTCAACACCAATAACTTGCTACACCAGAAACAGTTCGGATTTACGAGGGGTCGATCAACAATTGACGCGGGAGTATCTCTCCTAAAACAAATCTTTGACGCTTGGGAAGAGTCGCAGGATGCACTTGGTGTATTCTGTGACTTATCTAAAGCCTTTGACTGCGTAGAGCACGACACTCTGGTCAGGAAATTACGCCACTATGGTATCAGGAACCGAGCTCTCAATCTTTTGTCCTCCTATTTGAGCAATAGGGTACAGAAGGTTGATATTAATGGAAAACTTTCTGGAGGATCTGCGGTCACTATGGGAGTACCGCAGGGTTCAATTCTGGGACCTTTTCTATTCCTGGTCTACATAAATGACTTACCCTATCACGTCGGGAATAATCACGAAGTTGTGTTGTTTGCGGATGATACATCTTTGACATTTAAAATTAAAAGACAACAATTAGATTTTGATGAAGTAAACAGTGCCCTTCGTGAAGTTGTACATTGGTTTAATATTAATAATTTATTACTTAATGCTAAGAAAACTAAATGTATTAAATTCACACTGCCCAATGTTAGGCAATTATCTACCACTGTACAAATTAACGGTGAAGAATTGGATCCTGTTGCGTCTACTACGTTTCTGGGCATTACGGTCGACGCTAAACTCCAGTGGGGGCCGCATATCAATAAACTATCTGGTAGATTAAGTTCAGCGGCATATGCAGTTAAAACCATTAGACGTTTAACGGATGAGGCAGCGGCAAGAATTGTCTACTTCAGCTATTTTCATAGTATAATGTCCTATGGCATTCTTCTCTGGGGAAATGCTGCAGATATAAATAGTATTTTTATTTTACAAAAAAGAGCTGTTAGGGCCATTTATCAACTTGGTCCAAGAGTTTCATTGAGAGAAAAGTTTAAAGAAGTGGATATTCTTACTGTTGCATCTCAATATATTTATGAAAATTTATTATATGTTCGTAAGAATATAACTCAATTTAAGCGTAATTGTGACATGCATAGTAAGAACACTAGGAACAAACATAATCTTGCCTCACACGTTACTCGTCTCCACAAGATAAATAATTCTTTTATGGGTCAAAGTGTACGCTTCTTTAACAAGCTTCCCAACAGTTTAAGAGAACTTCCAATTAATAAGTTTAAAAAAGTAATAAAAGCTAAGCTGTGTAAAAAGGCATACTATAGAATTTCAGATTATGTGGAAGATAAAACTGCTTGGGAATAAATTCATCATGTTTTGCATTAAACTGACATTATTGTAACTTGTGACATGAATCATTTTATTTGTAAATGGCGATATAAAAAAAAAAACAAAAGAAAAAGAAAGAAAAAAAGAAGACAGTTCGTGTTGCTGAGGGAGTTTCTTGCGCCGCTTCTTCTTCACAGCTACAACACGTTCCGAAGCGGTGGTAGCAGAAAAGGACGATTCAAAAGATCTTGTGAAAGACTATTTGAATAAAGAATATTTTGATTTTGATTTTTGATTTTGAATAAAATCTCACGACATCTCACCAGGGGGGAGGGAGGGGCAGAAAATTAAAAAAAACACCTCACGTAATTTATGGACGCCCCCTAGGTACATATGGGATGGATCTTTAAAGCCGTAATATTATCTTATCATCTCGATTCTTGACTGAGACGGCCGATGCCAATAATCAATCGAAAAAATTAGATTGAAGTCAATCTGGATTGTTTTCTTCTATTCGATTTGTCACTTACCATGTTGCCATAATTTTTCACTACTGAGATTAATTATTGGCAATATGGTATCAGAAAAAAGATTGAGCTATCAATCTCAAACGGCAAATTTTGGATTGAGATTGTTTATTGGCAGCGGCTGTTAGAGGGCAAAATCACATCACATATTATAGTCGGTAGATGTCACTAGTATAATAATTGTATATCAAAGATAAAAAAAATATTCATCCTACTTTACCACTGGAACCTAATTTATTAAATAATAATTTATATTTATATAATTACAAACGATATATACTCTTCTTTTAACATTGTATACATGTTTTGTGTGAGAAATATGTTGTAAACATGAATAATATCTTCCTAATATTATGAATCTTAAACGTCTACTTAAATTAAAACTCAACAATAATCAGAATAATGCACATATCTATAATTTTCACAACAATAACAATATATATATATTGAAATTATATTTCCGTTTTATAATTTACACAAATATTAACAAACTGAAATCTCGATAACATACAACACTATAAACAATTCGATTTCACCCAATATCTTTAAATAATGTTTCCGTTATATCATTTACACAAATAATATTAAACCTAAAATATCAATAACATGCAAGACTGAAAAACACAGTTTTCTCTCATTAAGTAATGCTTCCGTTATGGGATTTACAGGGCGTCTGCGATCTTCTGTCGCCAAAATAGCTGTTGTCAAACAAATAAGAATAGTTGTGCTCTCTTCACATTTTATTCTGTATCTGTATCAGCCCATATACGTCCCACTGCAGGGCACGGGCCTACTCTACAATCGGCAGTACGATTGAGAGTGGTTACGCCATATAGTCCACCAGGCTGGCCTAGTGCGGGTTGGCGGACTTACATACCATAGAAATTTGGACATATTTTATTACATTGGTCATTTTAATACTACGAGTATTAGATTACCAGTATAAATACTTTAGATATTTACATAGTTTAAATTATGCATTAATATCTTAAACGATGTGTGAAATAGATATATTTTAAATTATATTGCGAATATTTTAGTAGATTTTTACTCAAATAAATAAAACTTAAAAACTCAATGGCATGCAACACTAGAAAAAAAAAAGCAGATTTGGATCTACCCGCGCATGACTCCGAAACTAAGTGTTGTGAAAAATTGTTGTTTGCTGTTGGACCGGAGCCAAAATGCGGAGACTTGATGTGAGTGGACTACAAATATACGTATTTTATATATCTACAGACTAATATCGTAAATCTGATAGCGTCAATTTGAGTTTTTAGTTTTCGAACAATGTAACTTGTGACCATTGATGAATTGAACGTATGAAGGAACAATAGATTTTCTGAGATTTATTATCTCATTGAAATATGGTTATAGACGTGGAGATATGTTGGTACTCTAGGGGCCCTACTATATTCATCCGAAACGAAGTTCGAAACTTCGGACGATCGAAGTTTTTTATACGATACCAATGTATCTACTCTGTAAAAGTTCGAATTTGTATAAAGTCAACAACGACCATAAGTATGTGTAGGTACATTCGTATCGTATATAAACTTCGATCATCCGAAGTTTCGATTTTCGTTTCGGATGAATATAGTAGGGCCCCAGGTTGTAGGTCTCAACTGAGAGTCCGCCTATGTGAGAACTAAGTACCACCACAATGTCTGTTTCTTGTAAATACACTGTTGTGTTTCGGTTTAAAGGACATTGTAGCCCGAGTAACTACTGGACATATAGAGACTTAACATCTTATGCCTCAGGATGGCGAGCGCAGTGGAATACCAAGCATTACTTGTAGTTATTGGTGTTAGGTATTAGGCTAAGTGCTTACACAGTGCGGAGAAAAGTCTCATTATAAGTCTCAATAACTTGATTGGAAATTACGGAATCATCTTCTGTTCATAGCCCAACGTCCACTTAATCGATTATTTTAAAATAAATAAATAACACCCAACAATCACATACATATTCCTGACCCCACACTAAGATCGAGTCTTGTGTCGTGGGTATCAGGAACTACGAGAGGCTTTTTGGTCTCACAAACACCCAGACCCAGAAGAAATATTTGTGGGCCGCACAAACATCTCTCTCGGTGCGGGGATCGAACCCGCGACCTCTCGTTTCACAGGCGGCGATTAACCAACTGCGCTACGGAGGCTGTTATTCATAGTCATCAAGTTGTAATTGTGCACGTTATGTTTAAAGTGTATATCATTTTCACCATGTTAATATTTTGTGTGTATTCGCCTCCGTTCGATCGATAGCAGGCATGTTGCGATCTGTGTGCAGAGGGCATTAGCCTCCAATCGATTTATATAGAACACAATGAATAACTAAATGTCGCATTGTTTTAGTAGTAATATTTGCGAGCTTTGTACTGTTGGATAGTGGATTCGAATCTAGTGGGATATTGTATAAATACACCCGACAGTCACATAGTCCTGACTCCACACTAAGATCGAGTCTTGTGACGTGGATATCCCGTATTAGGAACTACGAGATAATTTTTGGTCAGATAAACATCTAGACCCGAAACAAATACCTATGGTTCCCACAAATCTTTTTTTCGGTGCGGGAATCGAACCCGCGGAATATTGTTTCACAGCTGGTGTCTAACCAACTGCGCCACGGAGGCTGTCCAGTGTATGCTGTATGGATAATTACGTGAGTGATAGATGTCCAAAAGGTAGCTTATTGAAATACTGATTTCGTAATAAGCGAAAATAATAATTATATATTTTCTATTTAAGACACATGACGACGAAGTGTACAACATTGTTACCAATTTACATAAAAAGTTTTGTTCCAATTATAAATATACAATTCGTTCGTGTTGCCAATATTTATTACTTTGAAGAGTACGAAACTATTGTTCACGTGAATTAAATAAATATCTATTTTATTATATACTATTGTAAAAGAAAACATAATATTTTTAATTCTTGACATAAATAAAATAATTAAATTGGTATTACTAACACCCACCCATACCTTAGCACATAATATTTATAAACAGTTTTAAACCATTTTTTTTTCTTTTTTGCTCAATTGAATTCAAAAGTCGTTCAAATTCAAACATTCAATAACTAAAGTAGATTTTAAATCTATATGAATAAGAACACAACAGTCTTGTAAAAACAGAAATAAGAAAAAGTACATACTGACATATAGGACCCCGCCATTATACTCTAGGGATTAGACAGAATCGGTGCTGCCGCCATTCTCCTACTTTATTTTTGTCCCAAGATGTAATAATCTGATAAGAGATATTTGACTCGATGGCGTAGTTTTATACGGTACGGTTACAAAGCTGAGATCTCGGGTTCGAATCCCGGGGCGGGTAAAGTGATATTGGATTTTTATATTCGTTATCAGCCCGCACTCCGAAGTCAGGGATTTGTGCCCAAAATTGTGATAGGCTCGCTCTCTATCACATCGTGGGATAGAACCACAGGATAGAACGTACCAGGCGGAAATGTGAGCTTCCTGGCACCTCTGCCTACCCCTTATGGGTAAAGACGTTAGATACATGTCGATAAGATTCGTGATAAAAGCATAAATAAACCATTACATAACGCATATTATATTTATTAACATTTACCTTTTACTTCAATCATCTGAGAGCAATGTTTGTGCGGCGTAAAAATATTTCTTTCGGGTCTGGGTGTTTGTGAGACCGAAAAGTCTCTCGTAGTTCCTGATACCCACGACGCAAGACTCGATCTAAGTGTGGGGTCAGGGCTATGTATGTGACTGTTGGGTGTTATTTATTTATCTAAACATGTATTATATGACATAGATTAAACGAATAAAAATGCCATATTTATAATATTGGGATTGAGATATCGACATATTTGAAATACATTGATCAGAATTGACTCGCGTGCTGAATTTTATGAAGCTATAAAGAAATTGGTACAATTGATACGGTATTATCACGTATTGCTTGTTATCTTTAGGCTTTACCTATCTGGGCTTAAACACTTGGCGTAGTTACTTTATTACTCCTATATTGTGGGTACGTTTATATGCACATAAATATTACATAATATGCATGTATATTTTTTTATCCGAGTGGAAATCGAACCTACCGAATTCACGCCCGGTACATAAAGTCAGCATCAGCAAGCATTTTATCCTGTGCCCTAATTGCTAGTTCTATTAAAAATGAGATATAATTTACATTTATATTGTTTAATAAAATATATTAAAAAAATATATAAACCGACTTTAAAATTGTAATAAAAATAGGGAAATGAAACTAATCTTTTCATAGATCTAAAATACCTATAAATAGGACAACCATTTTTTGAGGTCAGATACACATAGATATAGACATACAAACATACGTACATATTTTTTATTTAACATCCGTGTCAGACGCTGGTATAGACTAACATATAAAAATGTGCAATTCTAACAAAATTACATACATACACATCGAATACATAATCTCCTTTTTTGGAGTTGATTAAAAAATAAGTTATATTCACAAAAGTATTCACACACATGCAGGAGATTTGGCAGCACTCGTGGCATAGTAAGCGAAAATCCAACTTTGAAACGACAAGGCCACGGTATCTTCCTAACACCTGGGCAAATGTTTGTAGATACACTATATTATATTTGTTTTGCGTCTACTTTTTTTGGGGACGAGAAATATCTCATAGTTTCTGATACCCACGACACGAGACTCGTATCTTACTAGGGCAGGGGTCGACAACCTTTTGCAAAATTCCGATGTTTTTAAAGACGCTGACGCTTTTTTTACTGACTACTGTGACGACGCCTGTCACGAGGGAAGGAGGGGTGCGGTAAACACCGAGGACAAGTGGCTGAGAGATAAAAATGGTGCCTTATCCTCATTAATCTATTTAAAATAATTTTGTATTTATTTTTTTTAATTATTAATGTTGGCGTATCGACTTAAAGAGCCGCACCTTCACATCAAAAGAGCCGCATAGGGCTCGCGAGCCGCAGGTTGCTGACCCGTGGACTAGGAGAACCTGTTTTTTAATATATATTTTATATTTATATATTCATGCGTATACGTTGTGCATTTAATTAAACATAGTTTACATAATTCCTTGTTTATTCATTTGCCAGCGCCGTTCATAATTGATTGAGACGGCGCGGCGCACGCTTCGTTGGTCACGCTGATATTTAGTTAATGGATGAGACATCTCATTATGCTGATGTGTTGAATAAATACCCTCGGGGGTAGTAAGCTGTGATACAGGGGTTCATGTGATGCGGATTTTAAATATTAATTTTAATGCTTTTTGTCGCGTGGATGTATAATTATGTATGTGAATGCTTCGATGGCGTAGTACATACGGTATGATTACAATGCGAGGTCGAGGGTTTGAATCCCGGGTCGGGCTAAGTGACATTGAATTTTTGTATTCATTATTAGTCTGGAGTCAGGAATTTGTGCCCAGTATTGGCTCGCCCTCTATCAGATCGTGGGACGGAAAATGCAAGGCGTAACGTAGGAATTCTGGTTGCACTCCTGCTTATCCCTTCTGGAGAAAAATGCGTGATTTATATATGTAAGTTATTATTTATAATTACATAACGATGTTGTCACTGGTCCCGATTTTGCCGAGATTGTCCCAGTTTCGAAAAGCTAAATCCCGACTATCGGTCAATTTGATCCGGGTCGATCAGTAAACTATTAAATCGAATCGAATCGAATATTAAATCGTTAGAGTTTTCCGTGTAATCGAATAGTCATCGCCAACCAGTCACTGGTCGATCAGGCGATCTAATCAAGTTTGCAGAACTTGCTGGATGTAGACCGCTTGTCACATGTCCCTGGGGAGAACTTTGAGGAAGTTTATTTTCTGCAGTGAAGTTATTTTGAATTATAAATCGATATCAGAAGACGATATTACTTTTAGGTTGCCTCTGAAAAACTAGAAGTGGTTAGGCCATATAGTCCACCACGTTGTCCTAGTGAGGGTTGATGGACTTCACATATCATAGAAACTCTTACAAATCGCTATCGTATGCAGGTCTCTAAACCTATAGCCACTAAGTGTAAGGTTACATAAACACTAACGCAATGCTCTAATCACTCTGATTGATGGGTTTTAACGATCGATTTTTAAATTGATGACTATTGTCATTTATCGGTTCATTGGTCTAGTCTAGTGAGAGGACGCGTAGAGATAAGGTGGCATCAGTGCTACAAAAATCAAGCTGCTATTTATGGTAAATAAATTGTATTCTAATTTGAGTTTCAGTTAACTCAGTTTTGCCGGCTTGGTTCAAATCGGTTATAACCAGATTTAGTCCATAACCAACCAGGGATTACCACTTTTAGTAAAACTGGTGGTGTTTTGAACGATATAATCTCTTATTCTGCTTCTCTTCAGCCACGAAGTCCACTGCTGAACATAGGCCTTCCCCAAGGATCTCCACATTGACTTGTTGGAAGTGGCCTGCAACCAGCAACTTCGTGTAACCAAATGATATAATAATTTTGACAGCCTCCGCGACGCAGTTGGTTAAATACCAGCTGTGAAATGAGAGGCCGCGTGTTCGATTTCCGCACCGAGACAAATGCTTGTGAGGCACACAAGTATTTGTGTCAGGTCTGAGTGTTTGTGAGACTGAAAAGTCTGTTGTAGTTCCTGATAACTATGAGACAAGACTTAATTGATCTTTGTCTGGGGTCAGGACTACATATGTGACTGTTGGGTGTATTTATAAAAAATATATTTACATATCCATCAATTGTAAGATATTAACCACCGACGCAAAAAGGGGTGTTGTTAGTTTGACGTGCCTTTGTGTCTGTACTCCTAAGCGGCTGGACCGATTATGATACAGTTTTTTTTGTTGAAAGGTGACATGATTGAGATGGTTCTTGGAAACAATTTGTGAAGATTTGTTCATGGATTTTTGTGTTGTTCCAGGAGACGTACACAGACGTGCCAGTGGCTCCGGCGCCGGATACGGAGCACTGCCACTGGAAGCCGCAGGCGGAGCCCCCCAGCGCCATACCGCAGCTGCTCACTGCGCTCGTGCTGTGCGGATTCTTTATGGTACATCTGTTTTATTACTTTAGTCTATACGTCGATCAAATAGACACTAGATTATAAGTAACGGACTAAAAAACGGCAAGAGGAATAAGAACACGAGATGTCTTAAATTATAATCAACTTCAGGTAACAGTAAACCTTATTCCTTTAAATTAAGATTATACACACGCTTATTTGTGCTCTATTTCTCTTGACGTTTTTTAGGCCGTTAGTTTTACACATACACTAGATTATAATCTAGTGTATATTTTGAAGGTGTAATTATATAAATCTACGTAGACCTTGAATTAACAATATAATGAAAACATCTCGTAGTTCCTGATGCCCACGACACAAGACTCGATGTTAGTGTGGGGTCAGGACAATGTATGTGACTGTTGGGTGTATTTATTTATCGTTGTCCCAGGTGTGCGAGTTGATAGGCGGTTACCTAGCAGGCAGTCTGTCGGTGATGTCCGACGCGGCTCACATGCTGAGCGACTGCGGCGGGTTCGCGCTGGCCCTGCTCGCGTTCCACTGCGCCAAGAGGAAACCCGATGTGCACATGTCTTACGGGTATAAACGAGCTGGTGAGTCTGTTCATGTTTTGCAGGTTAAGGATTTTTTTTGGGTGTTTTAAATTACTACACAAATATATCGTAGTATCTGTTTGGTTTCGGCATAAATATTCGCCTTGTATAATGTATTTTTTCTCATTTATTTTATTTTTTTATTTTTCTGACCATTGACATTGACTGACCTAAAATAAAGGTTGTTGTTTATACCAATTTATAAGAAAATGTATATGGTCCTGCAATATTGACATAAAAGAAATATGGTATTTTTTTTACAATTCTTGTTTATACTAGATCGAATTGATCTTTATGTATGAGGCAGATATGTAAAATTTATGAATTATACGATCAACTAGGTCGCATTAAGTCAACCCATCTGGTAATAATAACATTTCTCACATAATTTCACTTTTTAATATTGAATACATTGAAATAAAGTAAAAGTTTCTTATCAAAACACATCTACATAATATAAAACTGGTGATATTATTCCCGCAGATGTCTTATATTTGACACGGTTAGACGCCAGCTATGAAACGAGATGCCGCAGGTTCGAACCCCGCGCCGAGACAACTGTTTGTGAAGCCCAAAAATGTTTATCTCAGGTCTGGGTGTTTGTGAGACCTAAAAGTCTGTCGATGTTTTTGATATGCACGACACAAGATAAATAATAAATAAATAACACCCAACAGTCACATACATAGTCCTGATCCCACACTAAGATCGAGTCTTGTGTCGTGGGTGTCAGGAATTACGAGAGACTTTTCGGTCTCACAAACACCCAGACCCGGAAGAAATATTTGTGGGCCACACAAACATTTCTCTCGGTGCGGGGATCGAACCCGCGGCCCCTCGTTTCACAGGCGGCGTCTAACCAACTGCGCTACGGAAGCTGTCAATTTTAATTTATCTTAATATGGGGTTAGGACCTTGCGAGAGAAACCTAACTTTGTGAACTTCTTCCCACGTACAATCAAGCTGTGGAATGAGCTATCTGCGAAGGTTTTTCCAAAAGACTATAGCATGGGGCTTTTCCAAAGAGAAGTTAAAAGGGTTTTTACAGGGTCGGAAACGCGCGAGTGACACCTTTTGTGTCGCAAACGTCTATAGGCTAGGGTAACTGCTCACCATCAGGTGGGTCCTACGCTTGTTTGTGTCCTAAGTACAAATAAAAAGAGTGACTGTTGGGTGTATTTATGATAGAATATGTTGTCCCACAGAGGTGCTCGGCGCGATGGTGTCGGTGCTCCTCATCTGGATCCTGACGGGCGTGTTCGTGTACGTGGCGGCGACCAGGCTGCACTCCGGGGAGTACAACATAGAGCCGGACATCATGATGATAGTGTCAGGGTGTGGCGTCGGGTTCAACGTGATACTGGCAGTTGTGTTGCATGGGTGCGCTTCGGATATTGGTGAGATTGCTTTATAGCAATAGCAGTAGCAATAGCAAATAGCAAGTGAAGTTGGTAATAACATTTCACAAGTTATATGAATATGCCAAGGTTAAGGTTAAGGTTATACCGAGGTTACCGACATAGCCCATAGGATTGGCAAGTTGAAGTGGCAGTGGGCCGGGCACATAGCTCGTAGAACCATGGCCGTTGGGGCCGAAAGGTTCTTGAGTGGAGGCCACGTACAGGCAAGCGAAATATCGGACGCCCGCCTACAAGGTGGACGGACGATCTGACTAAGGTTGCAGGAAGTCGCTGGATGCAGGCCGCTTCCAACAGGTTATTGTGGAGATCCTTAGGGGAGGCCTATGTTCAGCAGTGGACTTCCTGTGGCTGATATGATTATGATGATGAATATGCTAAATTTTGCGATTAGTGATTGTGATGCACAAAGCCAATCGGCTAATATTTTTATACGATCTCGTGTAATCTAGGAAGGGTGTAATCAAGCAGTGAGTTTTTTACGATTCCATTTAAAGATGAAACTGAACAGTCAATTTTGTGTGTGCAATTTTAGATTTGAAAGAATAGTTATAATATATGTCAGTTTTTTTGTTTACAAACTACTAGTGTTTTTCTCTGTTTGTGCAGCCCACCACCACTCGCACGGTGGCGCTCCATGCGCGCACGGGCACGCACATGCGCACGCGCACGCAGATTCACGGCCGCGGTTCAAATTGTTTCATCGCGCGCGCGAACACAAGCATACCAACGGCTTGGTCAACGGAGACTACAGCTTGAAAGACCTGCCTAGTACTGAAGCTAATGTTGTTAGCGCAAGAGCTCGGTGAGTTTGTAATTATTTTGTTTTTCGTGAACTTAGTTATTATATTATTATAGTTTATATATTTTTATTACCAAACTGTTTTTGTTCATAAATATTGTTTACATTTTGTCGATTTGTCTAGATTTAATATATTAGATATGATTAGGTTTTAGGTTTAAGAATTTAATTATTGTAATTGGTGTATGTCGTTTTGATTAAATTAAAAAATAAATAAATAATAAAGTAATTAGAGTCATATCTTAATACAAATTGGTGCTATGGTACATTTAATTGAAATCATTGGTGAGGACTGAGGTCTCGCATTATTGGGTCAAAAAATATTCTATGGTATAGCACTGATAATTGTGTTAGATTTTAATTTATTTTTTATCAAATAAATAATTTAATAGTTTTAAAGGGTTTTAATTGACTCGTAGCGGTCGTGTTGTAATTTAATTACGTCGAGTTTCCACTATTCAGTGCACAAAGTGCTACAAATAACACTGCGCCTGAAGTGCAGGATGTCCAGCAGGGAGATGATTACCTCTTGCTCGTCGCCATAATTAAGCCTCTATAGTCTATAATCAAATCCACTTGTTGAGAAATAATGGTTTCTTAGATTTATGTGAATGTTACATATTGAAATAAAACTATTATTTACGAATTTCAAAGTAATAAAGTAAAGTAATCGAAACGTCGCGTCGGTAAGATAAAAAAATAAAGTCGGTTTTACGGGCGAAGATTTTACGTGACAACGTCTTTTTCTCGGTAGAATATTTATTGATATGAATATAATTAAATTGCACAATAGGAACAAGGAATTGAATGAAAATAAGAATTGCACAAATTTTAACTATAGAAATATATTTTGTTTACTAAAACATTGTACATGTAAACTTAAACTTAACTAATTCCTATTTGAGTGATTTTGTTGAGGATAGGACGATGATAGGAGAAATATCAAAACATTTATTCAGATCGAAGGTTCAAATTTTTGCTAAATAAATTTGAAATTAATGAAAATTTGTAAAATAATAATTAATTAATTAATTAATTTTAAACTAATAATTTACTTAACACTATCAACATTTATCAATAGTATGACATAACCTATAAACTCAGTTTCTCAACTTTTGTGTCAATCTAACAATTAATCAATCAATCATAGTTTACGATTATGAAATATCAGTGTACAATTATTTACCTTTATTGTTGTAGTTGTTGTAAATGATAAATGACGAATCTAAGCACTCCATATTTTCACTACAGACACAGCTGACGATACTTTAACCACACGTGTGAACTTGTATTGTGACGCTTTCTTGTTTTTCCAACGCCAAGAACGTTCGAGAAAGACAAAGACAGAGACACAAGCATGCGCCGATTCAATGCGCCTAATTCTCTAGTGCTGCGCGCGCGGCAGACCGATCATAGTTGAGTGGGAGAGAGACGCAAGGCATTCGGCGGGCCTCTCTCTCGTTCGATGACTCATCGTAACGTTACCGGGCGTTACACTTTTTCATAAGTGACTCCCAGCCGCAACCTAATTTAAGACGTTGTCACGTCAAAAAAAAACAAACCAAATCTGGGATGAAATCCGTAAATAATAGTTTTATTTCCCGATTGTGATAGGCTTGCCCGGTGGCGATAAGCTTGCCACCTATCACATCGTGGGACGGAACATACAAGGCGAAATGTGGTTGTCCTGGCACCTCTGCCTACCGCTTCTAGTAAAAAATATGTGAGTTTATGTTTAAATGTTGAGAAGTATTGAAATAATGAAGGAATCGTGTACTGTGTGTCCAGTAACATCAACCTGCGCGCGGCCCTGATCCACGTGATCGGCGACCTCATACAGAGCTGCGGAGTTCTACTCGCCTCCGTACTCATCAAGTTCTACGTGAGTATTCCTACTTTTTTTATTTAAATGAACTGAGAGACCAGCATGCCGTTCGCCTGATGGTAAGCGATATGACCGCTTTTGGACAGTAGCAAAACCAAACAACACCATGAATTACAAAGCAATGCTTGGCATTCCACGGCGCTCGCCATCCCGAGACATAAGATGCTTATTTACTGCTGATATTTTCCAGAACAACCGTTTTCTGTAAATACCCCACGTAAATAGTTTCACTGAATACTCCTAGATGGCGCTATTACAAAACGTCACAACTTCAAAGTGTCTTCAACATAAATTATTATGATTTCCACAGCCGGAAGCGAAGATAGTGGACCCGATATGCACGTTCCTGTTCAGTTTGCTGGTGCTGCTGACGTCAGCTCGAGTCGTCAGGGATGCCCTCAATATGCTGATGCAGGGGGTGCCTAAGGACTTTAGGTAATGTTTACACTAATTGGATACTACCTTGCCCACTTGCAGCTTCCTCAGCCAGGGGGTTACTCTATGATTCGAACGTTCGACGTCCCAATAAAGTAATAAGTTTACACTTCTAAAAATCAATACTATTCTCTAAGACATTCATAATTTATTTCGAACTTAGTCTATGGTTATGACGGACGATAGACTATACGTAAATTTTATGGAATACCTAGGCACACTCGTGCAGCTTTACGTGCGGCGACCTAACATTCGAAGTTCGTTTTGGACCTAACTAGTAACCTCCCAGATATGATTCTGTGAACAAAAAAAATGCACTCAATTATTTCGTGCAATACACTACCTTCTTTCGAGCCACACATTAAGATCAATTAAGTCTTGTATCGTGGGTATCAGGAACTACAAGAGACTTTTGGCTTTCACAAACACCCAGACCCGAGACAAATATTTATGGGCCTCACAAACATTTGTATAGATGCGGGGTCGAACCCGGGGCCTGTCGTTTCACAGCCGACGGCTAACCAACTGCGCCAAGAAGGCTGTCACAGAGATGAATGGTTTATAAGTATAATTTTCCTTTTTATTGAATAGGTACATCTAGGCCGAACTGGGCCAAGCTAGCTTGTATTTCATATGTATTGATTTTTATACATATTTATTTTAATTTGTCTGCAGATACCGCGAGTGCGTGTCGGCGCTGTCGGCGCTGGCGGGCGTGCGGCACGTGCACTCCCTGCACGCCTGGGCGCTCTCCACGCACCACGTCGTGCTCACCGCGCACATCGCCATCGGTAACTACACTACACCACACTACACACTATACACACTGCACGCCTGGGCGCTCTCCACGCACCACGTCGTGCTCACCGCGCACATCGCCATCGGTAACTACACTACACCACACTACACACTATACACACTGCACGCCTGGGCGCTCTCCACGCACCACGTCGTGCTCACCGCGCACATCGCCATCGGTAACTACACTACACCACACTACACACTACACACTATACACACTGCACGCCTGGGCGCTCTCCACGCACCACGTCGTGCTCACCGCGCACATCGCCATCGGTAACTACACTACACCACACTACACACTATACACACTGCACGCCTGGGCGCTCTCCACGCACCACGTCGTGCTCACCGCGCACATCGCCATCGGTAACTACACTACACCACACTACACACTATACACACTGCACGCCTGGGCGCTCTCCACGCACCACGTCGTGCTCACCGCGCACATCGCCATCGGTAACTACACTACACCACACTACACACTATACACACTGCACGCCTGGGCGCTCTCCACGCACCACGTCGTGCTCACCGCGCACATCGCCATCGGTAACTACACTACACCACACTACACACTACACACTATACACACTGCACGCCTGGGCGCTCTCCACGCACCACGTCGTGCTCACCGCGCACATCGCCATCGGTAACTACACTACACCACACTACACACTATACACACTGCACGCCTGGGCGCTCTCCACGCACCACGTCGTGCTCACCGCGCACATCGCCATCGGTAACTACACTACACCACACTACACACTATACACACTGCACGCCTGGGCGCTCTCCACGCACCACGTCGTGCTCACCGCGCACATCGCCATCGGTAACTACACTACACCACACTACACACTACACACTATACACACTGCACGCCTGGGCGCTCTCCACGCACCACGTCGTGCTCACCGCGCACATCGCCATCGGTAACTACTCTACACTATATACTACAGTCTACACTATTCTCTACACACCGCACACCATACTACACGGCACACTACACTACACACCATACTATACTGCACACCGCACACCATACTACACTGTACACTACACTACATACCATACTACACTGCACACTACACTACACACCATACTACACTGCACACCGCACACCATACTACACTGCACACCGCACACCATACAACACTGCACACCGCACACCATACTACACTGCACACCGCACACCATACTACACTGCACATCGCACACCATACTATACTGCACACCGCACACCATACTACACTGCACACTACACTACACACCATACTACACTGCACACCGCACACCATACCATACTACACTGCACACCGCACACCATACTACACTGCACACTACACTACACACCATACTACACTGCACACCGCACACCATACTACACTGCACACCGCACACCATACTACACTGCACACTACACTACATACCATACTACACTGCACACCGCACACCATACTACACTGCACACCGCACACCATACTACACTGCACACCGCACACCATACTACACTGCACACTACACTACACACCATACTACACTGCACACCGCACACCATACTACACTGCACACCGCACACCATACTACACTGCACACCGCACACCATACTACACTGCACACCGCACACCATACTATACTGCACACCGCACACCATACTACACTGCACACCGCACACCATACTACACTGCACACCGCACACCATACTACACTGCACACCGCACACCATACTATACTGCACACCGCACACCATACTACACTGTACACTACACTACATACCATACTACACTGCACACCGCACACCATACTACACTGCACACCGCACACCATACTACACTGCACACCGCACACCATACTATACTGCACACCGCACACCATACTACACTGCACACCGCACACCATACTACACTGCACACTACACTACACACCATACTATACTGCACACCGCACACCATAATACACTGCACACCGCACACCATACTACACTGCACACTACACTACATACCATACTACACTGCACACCGCACACCATACTACACTGCACACCGCACACCATACTACACTGCACACCGCACACCATACTATACTGCACACCGCACACCATACTACACTGCACACTACACTACACACCATACTATACTGCACACCGCACACCATACTACACTGTACACTACACTACATACCATACTACACTGCACACCGCACACCATACTACACTGCACACCGCACACCATACTACACTGCACACTACACTACACACCATACTATACTGCACACCGCACACCATACTACACTGTACACTACACTACATACCATACTACACTGCACACCGCACACCATACTACACTGCACACCGCACACCATACTACACTGCACACCGCACACCATACTATACTGCACACCGCACACCATACTACACTGCACACCGCACACCATACTACACTGCACACTACACTACACACCATACTATACTGCACACCGCACACCATAATACACTGCACACCGCACACCATACTACACTGCACACTACACTACATACCATACTACACTGCACACCGCACACCATACTACACTGCACACCGCACACCATACTACACTGCACACCGCACACCATACTATACTGCACACCGCACACCATACTACACTGCACACTACACTACACACCATACTACACTGCACACCGCACACCATACTACACTGCACACCGCACACCATACTATACTGCACACCGCACACCATACTACACTGTACACTACACTACATACCATACTACACTGCACACCGCACACCATACTACACTGCACACCGCACACCATACTACACTGCACACCGCACACCATACTATACTGCACACTACATACCATACTACACTGCACACCACACACCATACTACACTGCACACCGCACACCATACTACACTGCACACCGCACACCATACTATACTGCACACCGCACACCATACTACACTGCACACCGCACTCCATACTACACTGCACACTACACTACACACCATACTATACTGCACACCGCACACCATAATACACTGCACACCGCACACCATACTACACTGCACACTACACTACATACCATACTACACTGCACACCGCACACCATACTACACTGCACACCGCACACCATACTACACTGCACACTACACTACACACCATACTATACTGCACACCGCACACCATAATACACTGCACACCGCACACCATACTACACTGCACACTACACTACATACCATACTACACTGCACACCGCACACCATACTACACTGCACACCGCACACCATACTACACTGCACACCGCACACCATACTATACTGCACACCGCACACCATACTACACTGCACACTACACTACACACCATACTACACTGCACACCGCACACCATACTACACTGCACACCGCACACCATACTATACTGCACACCGCACACCATACTACACTGTACACTACACTACATACCATACTACACTGCACACCGCACACCATACTACACTGCACACCGCACACCATACTACACTGCACACCGCACACCATACTATACTGCACACCGCACACCATACTATACTGCACACCGCACACCATACTACACTGCACACCGCACACCATACTACACTGCACACTACACTACACACCATACTATACTGCACACCGCACACCATAATACACTGCACACCGCACACCATACTACACTGCACACCGCACACCATACTACACTGCACACTACACTACACACCATACTACACTGCACACCGCACACCATACTACACTGCACACCGCACACCATACTACACTGCACACCGCACACCATACTATACTGCACACCGCACACCATACTACACTGCACACCGCACACCATACTACACTGCACACCGCACACCATACTACACTGCACACCGCACACCATACTATACTGCACACCGCACACCATACTACACTGTACACTACACTACATACCATACTACACTGCACACCGCACACCATACTACACTGCACACCGCACACCATACTACACTGCACACCGCACACCATACTATACTGCACACCGCACACCATACTACACTGCACACCGCACACCATACTACACTGCACACTACACTACACACCATACTATACTGCACACCGCACACCATAATACACTGCACACCGCACACCATACTACACTGCACACTACACTACATACCATACTACACTGCACACCGCACACCATACTACACTGCACACCGCACACCATACTACACTGCACACCGCACACCATACTATACTGCACACCGCACACCATACTACACTGCACACTACACTACACACCATACTATACTGCACACCGCACACCATAATACACTGCACACCGCACACCATACTACACTGCACACTACACTACATACCATACTACACTGCACACCGCACACCATACTACACTGCACACTACACTACACACCATACTATACTGCACACCGCACACCATACTACACTGTACACTACACTACATACCATACTACACTGCACACCGCACACCATACTACACTGCACACTACACACCATACTATACTGCACACCGCACACCATAATACACTGCACACCGCACCCCATACTACACTGCACACCGCACTCCATACTACACTGCACACTACACTACACACCATACTATACTGCACACCGCACACCATAATACACTGCACACCGCACACCATACTACACTGCACACTACACTACACACCATACTACACTGCACACCGCACACCATACTACACTGCACACCGCACACCATACTACACTGCACACCGCACACCATACTACACTGCACACTACACTGCACACTACACTGCACACTACACTACACACCATACTACACTGCACACTACACTACACACCATACTACACTGCACACCGCACACCATACTATACTGCACACCGCACACCATACTACACTGCACACTACACTACATACCATACTACACTGCACACCGCACACCATACTACACTGCACACCGCACACCATACTACACTGCACACCGCACACCATACTATACTGCACACCGCACACCATACTACACTGCACACTACACTACACACCATACTACACTGCACACCGCACACCATACTACACTGCACACCGCACACCATACTATACTGCACACCGCACACCATACTACACTGTACACTACACTACATACCATACTACACTGCACACCGCACACCATACTACACTGCACACCGCACACCATACTACACTGCACACCGCACACCATACTATACTGCACACCGCACACCATACTATACTGCACACCGCACACCATACTACACTGCACACCGCACACCATACTACACTGCACACTACACTACACACCATACTATACTGCACACCGCACACCATAATACACTGCACACCGCACACCATACTACACTGCACACCGCACACCATACTACACTGCACACCGCACACCATACTACACTGCACACTACACTACACACCATACTACACTGCACACCGCACACCATACTACACTGCACACCGCACACCATACTACACTGCACACCGCACACCATACTACACTGCACACCGCACACCATACTATACTGCACACCGCACACCATACTACACTGCACACCGCACACCATACTACACTGCACACCGCACACCATACTACACTGCACACCGCACACCATACTATACTGCACACCGCACACCATACTACACTGTACACTACACTACATACCATACTACACTGCACACCGCACACCATACTACACTGCACACCGCACACCATACTACACTGCACACCGCACACCATACTATACTGCACACCGCACACCATACTACACTGCACACCGCACACCATACTACACTGCACACTACACTACACACCATACTATACTGCACACCGCACACCATAATACACTGCACACCGCACACCATACTACACTGCACACTACACTACATACCATACTACACTGCACACCGCACACCATACTACACTGCACACCGCACACCATACTACACTGCACACCGCACACCATACTATACTGCACACCGCACACCATACTACACTGCACACTACACTACACACCATACTATACTGCACACCGCACACCATACTACACTGTACACTACACTACATACCATACTACACTGCACACCGCACACCATACTACACTGCACACCGCACACCATACTACACTGCACACTACACTACACACCATACTATACTGCACACCGCACACCATACTACACTGTACACTACACTACATACCATACTACACTGCACACCGCACACCATACTACACTGCACACCGCACACCATACTACACTGCACACCGCACACCATACTATACTGCACACCGCACACCATACTACACTGCACACCGCACACCATACTACACTGCACACTACACTACACACCATACTATACTGCACACCGCACACCATAATACACTGCACACCGCACACCATACTATACTGCACACCGCACACCATACTACACTGTACACTACACTACATACCATACTACACTGCACACCGCACACCATACTACACTGCACACCGCACACCATACTACACTGCACACCGCACACCATACTATACTGCACACCGCACCCCATACTACACTGCACACCGCACTCCATACTACACTGCACACTACACTACACACCATACTATACTGCACACCGCACACCATAATACACTGCACACCGCACACCATACTACACTGCACACTACACTACACACCATACTACACTGCACACCGCACACCATACTACACTGCACACCGCACACCATACTACACTGCACACCGCACACCATACTACACTGCACACTACACTGCACACTACACTGCACACTACACTACACACCATACTACACTGCACACTACACTACACACCATACTACACTGCACACCGCACACCATACTATACTGCACACCGCACACCATACTACACTGCACACCGCACACCATACTACACTGCACACTACACTACACACCATACTATACTGCACACCGCACACCATAATACACTGCACACCGCACACCATACTACACTGCACACTACACTACATACCATACTACACTGCACACCGCACACCATACTACACTGCACACCGCACACCATACTATACTGCACACCGCACACCATACTACACTGCACACCGCACACCATACTACACTGCACACCGCACACCATACTATACTGCACACCGCACACCATACTACACTGCACACCGCACACCATACTACACTGCACACTACACTACACACCATACTACACTGCACACCGCACACCATACTACACTGCACACTACACTACACACCATACTACACTGCACACCGCACACCATACTACACTGCACACTACACTACACACCATACTATACTGCACACCGCACACCATACTACACTGCACACTACACTACATACCATACTACACTGCACACTACACTCCACACCATACTACACTGCACACCGCACACCATACTACACTGCACACTACACTACACACCATACTATACTGCACACCGCACACCATACTACACTGCACACCGCACACCATACTATACTGCACACCGCACACCATACTACACTGCACACCGCACACCATACTACACTGCACACTACACTACACACCATACTACACTGCACACCGCACACCATACTACACTGCACACTACACTACACACCATACTATACTGCACACCGCACACCATACTACACTGTACACTACACTACACACCATACTATACTGCACACCGCACACCATACTACACTGCACACTACACTACATACCATACTACACTGCACACTACACTACACACCATACTACACTGCACACCGCACACCATACTACACTGCACACTACACTACACACCATACTATACTGCACACCGCACACCATACTACACTGCACACCGCACACCATACTATACTGCACACCGCACACCATACTACACTGCACACCGCACACCATACTACACTGCACACTACACTACACACCATACTACACTGCACACCGCACACCATACTACACTGCACACCGCACACCATACTACACTGCACACCGCACACCATACTACACTGCACACCGCACACCATACTACACTGCACACTACACTGCACACTACACTACACACCATACTACACTGCACACTACACTACACACCATACTACACTGCACACCGCACACCATACTATACTGCACACCGCACACCATACTACACTGTACACTACACTACACACCATACTATACTGCACACCGCACACCATACTACACTGCACACTACACTACATACCATACTACACTGCACACTACACTACACACCATACTACACTGCACACCGCACACCATACTACACTGCACACTACACTACACACCATACTATACTGCACACCGCACACCATACTACACTGCACACCGCACACCATACTATACTGCACACCGCACACCATACTACACTGCACACCGCACACCATACTACACTGCACACTACACTACACACCATACTATACTGCACACCGCACACCATAATACACTGCACACCGCACACCATACTACACTGCACACTACACTACATACCATACTACACTGCACACCGCACACCATACTACACTGCACACCGCACACCATACTATACTGCACACCGCACACCATACTACACTGCACACCGCACACCATACTACACTGCACACTACACTACACACCATACTATACTGCACACCGCACACCATACTACACTGTACACTACACTACATACCATACTACACTGCACACTACACTACACACCATACTACACTGCACACCGCACACCATACTACACTGCACACTACACTACACACCATACTATACTGCACACCGCACACCATACTACACTACACACCATACTATACTGCACACCGCACACCATACTACACTGCACACTACACTACACACCATACTACACTGCACACTACACTACACACCATACTACACTGCACACTACACTACATACCATACTACACTGCACACTACACTACACACCATACTACACTGCACACCGCACACCATACTACACTGCACACTACACTACACACCATACTATACTGCACACCGCACACCATACTACACTGCACACCGCACACCATACTATACTGCACACCGCACACCATACTACACTGCACACCGCACACCATACTACACTGCACACTACACTACACACCATACTATACTGCACACCGCACACCATAATACACTGCACACCGCACACCATACTACACTGCACACTACACTACATACCATACTACACTGCACACCGCACACCATACTACACTGCACACCGCACACCATACTATACTGCACACCGCACACCATACTACACTGCACACCGCACACCATACTACACTGCACACCGCACACCATACTATACTGCACACCGCACACCATACTACACTGCACACCGCACACCATACTACACTGCACACTACACTACACACCATACTACACTGCACACCGCACACCATACTACACTGCACACTACACTACACACCATACTACACTGCACACCGCACACCATACTACACTGCACACTACACTACACACCATACTATACTGCACACCGCACACCATACTACACTGCACACTACACTACATACCATACTACACTGCACACTACACTCCACACCATACTACACTGCACACCGCACACCATACTACACTGCACACTACACTACACACCATACTATACTGCACACCGCACACCATACTACACTGCACACCGCACACCATACTATACTGCACACCGCACACCATACTACACTGCACACCGCACACCATACTACACTGCACACTACACTACACACCATACTACACTGCACACCGCACACCATACTACACTGCACACCGCACACCATACTACACTGCACACCGCACACCATACTACACTGCACACTACACTGCACACTACACTACACACCATACTACACTGCACACTACACTACACACCATACTACACTGCACACCGCACACCATACTATACTGCACACCGCACACCATACTACACTGTACACTACACTACACACCATACTATACTGCACACCGCACACCATACTACACTGCACACTACACTACATACCATACTACACTGCACACTACACTACACACCATACTACACTGCACACCGCACACCATACTACACTGCACACTACACTACACACCATACTATACTGCACACCGCACACCATACTATACTGCACACCGCACACCATACTACACTGCACACCGCACACCATACTACACTGCACACTACACTACACACCATACTATACTGCACACCGCACACCATAATACACTGCACACCGCACACCATACTACACTGCACACTACACTACATACCATACTACACTGCACACCGCACACCATACTACACTGCACACCGCACACCATACTATACTGCACACCGCACACCATACTACACTGCACACCGCACACCATACTACACTGCACACTACACTACACACCATACTATACTGCACACCGCACACCATACTACACTGTACACTACACTACATACCATACTACACTGCACACTACACTACACACCATACTACACTGCACACCGCACACCATACTACACTGCACACTACACTACACACCATACTATACTGCACACCGCACACCATACTACACTGCACACCGCACACCATACTACACTGCACACCGCACACCATACTACACTGCACACCGCACACCATACTATACTGCACACCGCACACCATACTACACTGCACACCGCACACCATACTACACTGCACACCGCACACCATACTACACTGCACACTACACTACACACCATACTATACTGCACACCGCACACCATACTACACTGCACACTACACTACACACCATATTACAGTACACAACACACTACACTACACAGTATATCACTATACAATGGACTACATCAGATGCTACGCTAAAATATCATTACAAAAGTACACATAACTATATTACATACAGGACTAAATGAAAATAATATATTGAATCCATTAAAATATTCTACCACCCGGTTCGGAAAGCGGTTTTCACTAGAGAAGAACGTTAACTCTTTTCTTTCATGAGCGTCTTCATTGTTTTTTCGTTCATGACCGGTTGCATTGCTTATTTATAAAATCTCTACATAACGTCATTTTTCCCATCAGACGAGCTAACAGACCCAGAGCAAGTGCTGCACGCGTGCCAGCAACTAGCGCGAGTGGAGTTCGGCGCGCAGTCTGGAACGTTCCAGCTGGAGAGGTGGAACGCGCGCATGGCCGCCTGCGACCAGTGCCGCCAGCAGCCCGGGGCGCAGCCCTGACACCTCGCCACCCTGTCCAACCCCGCCATACCACCCCTGGCGATACCGCATTAATATCCCGAACACTTTGGAGCCTTAAGGGTGGGTAAGCGGAGCTTGGAGCCTTAATGATGATTTGTATGATTTTTTTTATCCCGGAGTCCTAGACTTCGGAGTTTTAAAGGTGGGTTAGGGGTGGGACTTTTGAAGCCTTAAGGATAGTAAGGTTTGTATGAATTATTAAAGAATTTAAGGTGTTGGGAAAATTGCGCTGGTCGCGAAATATTGATGGTGCGTAATTGAAATAATGGATGGCTTCTTGTTGAATACCAGTTTTGGAATTTGACGGTGATGACAAGGAATAGGAAAAGTTTGTTTTTAATTATGTAATGATTTAAATATTTTTGACTATACTAACAATTATTTAATGATCTCATCAAAATAGAATTCGGCACTCAATTTGTTATATAGTGGTGCTTCTGAGTGCCGATGTAATCTGACGCAAACATATTAATTTTTATATTGGAATACCATTGACTTAAATTCTTTTTAAATTTAATGTTACAAATGCAAGCTCTTTCGAGCTCAAAGAAACGGACCCTTAAAAAGTATTAGGCATAGATAATTTACAATAAAAGGCGCGAAAATAAATCCACTGACGAAAACTTTTATTTTTTATGATTAAGTTTGGTCATTTTTCCCGCTCTAATTCTAAATTGTCTATGGCATGCAGTCTTTGAAGTAATGAGACGATTTGTAATCGATTAATCGACTAAATATTATAATGTTGATAAAAATGTTGGATGAAATGAGATGTTAAATTATATTTTAAAAAACGTACCAAAAGCAAAGAAAAACAATTGTTTAATCAATTATATGGATAGTATTAAACTGTGCCAATGATGGTAATGTATGTTATCGATAATACCTTGTAAGATAATTTATTGGACAAAATGTATCTTTACTGTGTTTATATAGGTTTAAGAAACTTTTGATTGGGGAATTGTCAGTACTTAAGTAAATAAATCATTATGTTTTTCTAAAGGCCAGTGCAGACCAGAATGGCAAGGATTTTTTTAACAAACGATATTCAAACTTATCCAGTGGGAATACGACATAAATTCAATTGTTTTAAATTGATGTAACGGCATTGAGAAATTCTTTTTGATGCCACGGCATAATTTTAAAACAATGAAATTTATGTCGTATTCCCACCGTATAAGTTTGAGTATCTTTTGGTAAATAATTTAATCCCTTGCCTTTTGTGCTGGCCTTAAAGGATAATGTAGAAGTATGGGCAATTAATTATATATTACCTAACTGTTCTTCCTTTTTGCCTTGTCTTATGAAATTTTTTAATGATGTAAATATTTTCCATTGTTTCTATATTTTCTTTTTCCTTTATTTCAATTTAATCTCATAAAGGAAATAAAGTGCTGATAGTACTCCAATCACAGCTCATAAAGACATGTAGATACTGTTATAGATTTTAATGCAAAAAGTAATTAGGTTGTTTTTGAGTTCATGCATCTACCAACTAATTAACATTATTGACAGCCTCCGCGACGCACTTGGTTAGACGCCGGCTGTGAAACGAGAGTCCTCGGATTCGATTCCCACACCGAGACAAATATTTGTGTGATCCACAGGTGTTTGTTTCGGGTCTGAGTGTTTGTGACAACAAAAATTCTGTCATAGTTTCTGATACACGACACACGTCTCGATCTAAATGTGGGGTCAGGACTATGTATGTGACTGGTGGGTGTACTATCTATTTATTTTTAAAAAGTATTAACTATGTATCCAAAAACAATTTAATTACTCAACGCATTTTGTAGCGGACTTGATATTTTGCTGAATCTTGTAGCTTTAAAACTTGTATTGAATTTAGCATAATTATTAGGGAACATGATATTTTTAATGTTGAATCGTTGTACAGTACAATATTATTTTGTAGCATTCCTTTAGTAGATTAAGCGATTTTTGAGCGTAAAATAAGTCGGGCGCTTAAAGTGCTTAAAACGCTCGAAACGCTTATACGGTCTTTATTAGCTTCTTCCAAATACTAGTTCTTGTAAATTAAACATTGTTTTGGCCAACGCTTAATTCGCTCGTAACAAAACCACGAGCGATTTAAGCGACTTTGCGAGCAGTGGCGTGCATATAATATTATTTTTATGGTGGCGTAACAAAGTACTACAATGGGCCTGATATCCAAATAGGATATCCTATTTCTTATTTTACTAGTCAAAATGTCAACATAATTACACAAGTTTGCCTTAAAAAGTCTGAAATCGGAATAGGTCATACTTGCATGTATAAATATGAGTTTTTCAACATATTTTAGGCTAATTTTTATCTAAGCGGGTACAAATATTCTTACACCAGCTTTCAATAAAATAAACAAATACTTGTTAAGCAAAACAACATGCTTATTTACCAAAATATAGCAGTACGTATACTGCTATTTGTCTTTCTTTCTTTCATATGCAGTAAAACGATCTTTCTTCTCACTCTGCTGGTTTCTCGCGATCCATACCAAGGGATATTCAAACTTATTCGGTGAGAATACGACATGAATTCCATTGTGTTAAATTGATGTCACGGCATCGAGAAATGACTTGATGCCACGGTGTAAATGTAAAACATTGGAATTTATGTCATATTCCCACCGGATAAGGTTGAAAATCCCTTGACATGCCATGTCGTCCTGATCTATGCTGGCCCTTATTCGTATATTGCATGCCACTGCTACTTCGAGGCTATTTAAATGCTAAATTATAAACCAAAGTTATTATTGAACGTGGGTAGTTTCCGATATGCCCATTATAAATAGCGAAATGATAACTAACTCTGTATTATACGATTAAATGTAATATTCATATTATAGCGGTTAGGAAAGTCCCGTTCGCATTGAATATTCAAAATATTTTATGCATTGTTCTAGCAATTGCATTGGAAAAATTAAGTAATGAATTCGCACAAATTATTAAGTATTGGAATGTAACGCCAGTTATATCGCGTTTATTTTTTACATCATTGGCGAAACACGGCAATCTAGTCTTTTAAGCCATAGAAAAATATCACCCACTAACGGCCCGACCCGGCTCCGCCCAGATGCAGATACTTTTTGACTGCAGTCAACATCAGAAATATATTATTTCGTGTACCAACTGGTGGTACAAAAAAAACTATTACATCCTGTCCTATTCCGTTAGACCTTTTTAAGAGGATCAATCCCATCATATATGATTGTAGCAAACTTCAACAGTTTCCACAGCACACAACGGAAGCTCTCAAAAGCAACAAAACTTCCCCTTTTTGAAACATTTTTTACTACTGCTCCGCTCTTTTTGGTGTAGCGTGATGTTATATGGCCTATAGCATTCCTAGATATATTATCTAGGCAAAACAAAAATAGTTTTTCAATTCGAACCAGTAGTTCCTGAGTTTAGCGGGCACAAATAAACAAACCCTTCATCTTCTTATATTGCTATCGATTATAAGTAAGAAAAAATCCTCGAATGAATTCCTCCATAATGCCCAGTAGCAGGTGTTCTAACAGTTACTTACAGACCTGATGTTATGAAAATTTAAATACCTTGGATATGAATAGTAAACGCGAAGATACACATGGTGTAGTAAAAATAATGTTAAAATTATGTCAATGCGAGCGGGCGCAGTAAGGTGATGTTAGTACTTGATACAGGGTGCGTGAAAATGTTGTATTAAGTCAATTGAGACTACACCGGTTGAAATGTAAACACAATTAGTCTTTATATAGCGTAACAGTATAAAATACGTGGACTCTTGTTATTTGTGCTATACCTAGATTAAATATGAGTTTAGGGTTAGTTATTAGTGCCAAAATTTCATCTGATTTATGGAACTATGGTTCACAGCAACGTTTTAGAACTTTTTTAAAGTGATATCCTTTTTTAGTATCATAAACAATCAACCACTCTCAATCGTACTGTCGATTGTAGAGTAGGCCCGTGCCCTGCAGTGGGACGTATATGGGCTGATACAGATACAGAATACAGTATCATAAACACCACACAAATTTTACAGCATATGTAAAAAAATCTTGCTATTGTAAAATATAGCCTATTCATTTTAATTACTGTTCATTTTTGTATGATGATTGGAAATAGAACAGTTTTTAGGTAATTAAAAGATCTTATGTGTATTTTTTTTGCCAATGTAAAATAGGTTTTATCTCACAGTATTACGGTTTTTATATTAGCATCAATGACAAGAGTCCACCCCACCTCGTCTACTGTACATGTAGTGTTATTATTAAACATGTATATGTAGTAAATAATTTAATTGTTACTATTTCATAATCGATAGGCTTAATGTGGTTATTTATTTATTTACTTTTAAGATTAGATTACATTTTGTTACATTAATATAATTTGGTGTTTTTTGGATAGAAAATTATAAATGACTAAAGAATGGAAGGTATAATGAGGGCTTTTTAATGAAAAATATAGAAAATGATTTTTTCGTTTTATTTCGGTGTATGTACTTAATTCTTGACTGATAAATAACTGCTGTGAAATTAACAAAGCTTCGTTATTTATGTTAAAGCAAAATGCAGTCATTTGCAATACACATTGGAAAATTATCGTGCTCAATTTATTAATGACTTTATTATTTGACTGTGTTACAATTTTGAACTGACATTTTTTTTATTTAAACGTTTGGCAACGGCGCTATAAAAACAGCGAAATCAATTTGTATTTATATTTCTACGTTATTTTTTGTACAGAACATGCCTTATTTATAATTATTACTTTCTGACATGGCTGAAATGATCATGTCTAACCAAAATTTAATAGTTTCAAACTTATAAACTTAGAGTGAATACGAACAAATATTTTTAAAACTATGTTCGTTAATTGGGTCATAAATTAAAAACTCAACTTCATTGAAAGGAAAAAGGAAGTAATGCCTTTGATAAGAGGTCCTCAACATTATTTGCGGATTTCCGGACTTGTGATAACTGATGTGAGTTGTTGCTATCAAAATATACGTTGAGCTAAATTCACCGAAAAATATGTCGGGCTTGCAGGCGAAATGTTGGCACAATGAAATTATTACCCTTCAGTAAAATTGGAGTGTCAAAAATATGATCGTGTAAATTACGCTAAAATAAATATTAATTTAATAGATTTCGTCTAAACGATAATAAAAAATATTATATTCATGTTTATTAATCTTTTTGTTATAAATCATGCCAAAATCGTTGCAAGCGATGACTAATTTCAGTAACGCTCCCACAGAGTAACTTGAAGGGTAAAAGCTTCACTAAAGATCTACTGGAGCGCGCGCGCCACTTACGTTGAAACACAATGTAAATTAATTATTTTTTACTCCTACATTCCTTGTATAATCTTTAACCTTGCCAGTGCAAAAAATCTTTAAAATAATTTGGTCGTATTTACTCTAATAGTGAAGTATTTCTACAGATTTTCGTTATTGTTCTCGTGTTATGAAATAGGGATGTACAATTGTTTATCTTTAGTTTTTTTAGTTGTAAGCGAGTATTGGTGTAAAAATAATCCACAGTCGGCATTATGTTTCCATTATTATTTATGAATACACGATAAAAGCGAATTTAATTCAGAAATGTATTACGAAATAAATGTTAATGCCAAAATATCATAGATATTTTAAAATCTTGGGATCAAATGAGACCCAACGACATAAACAGTGTTCTTAATTTACGATATTTAAATTAAGTAAAATTACTTATTTGATTTGGGATCTATACGTACGGGTTTTAACGGCCGCACTCAAAGACTTTAATGTCAATTAAATTGTTCCTCAGTAAAGATTATCTTCGTAAAAACTACTCTAGGTAATGATTTTATCATATCCTACTAATATTATAAGTGCGAAAGTTTGTGTGTCTTTTGCCTCCTCACGTTTTAACCGCTGGGCTAATTTTGAATTTTGATGAAACTTGGTATGGAAGTAGCGGATTAACACATAGGCTTACTATTTATCCCGACAAAATATAGTGTTCCCGTGGGATGTGCACGGAATTGAAATACATAAAATATAAAGATGAGAAGTTTAAAGAAGCGTAAAAATGCTGAGTGTATTATTATTAGTAGAATATTTTAAAAACATTTATCACGAGAAATAGTTCCTATATTTCTAAAGTGGACTGGACAAAAAGTATTTGCACCCGGGCGAAGCCGGGCCGGATCGCTAGTTGAATTTAATGTCTCTGAGTTCGACAGTTAGATACTTCACAAACGGAACAATAATTTTAAAAATAAACGAAAATTATCTTTTTATGAAATTAACCTGCAAGAAATTAACGTACATTAAAATAAAGATTTTTTACTAATTTCTGAAGTGAATTCGCTTTCATCGTTTTTACCGCGTAATTTTTATTTATAGGTTAAGTAGCGTGATAGATTAGCCGCCGTATTCCACCATACTATCGATATAGCTCAATTCCATAAATGTAGTTTACGTAGAGGTACAATTCAATTTCCTGCATTTAGAATGCATTAGAAAATTTCTGTGCTTCCTGGATTTTGTATTTATCTTGTTTGCTCAATCTACCCTTTATCTGTTAAATTGCGTTTTTTTATGTTTATATCCTAGTCATGTTACATACCTGCGATTGATATCTTATTAAATATTTTCTGTTATTCGAAACAAATTCCATTTGTAATTGCCTTTTCCAAAAGTGAAAACTAATGATTGAAATATTTTTTTAACAAATAATTTCACTTTTTGAAATGGTAAGTGTCAATACATATTGGCTGATATCGTATCGCAGATGTGAACTACGACGTCACTTCCCTTACTTTACCTAGTTGTTTAATCTTAGCGCCAAATTGTAACCAAAAATTGTGAAGTATTTTTGTAAAAGTTTGGATAATCACGTTACATTACGTTTGCTGTTTGTTTGAAGAACGCGTTCTCCGTCCTTATACTGTGTATGGATTTTGTTGTAAACCATTGTGATGAATAAAATGTTTAAACTTTACGCCAAGTTTTATTTTTACCTTTCATGTCCTTATTTATATCCAGAACAAAAAGTGAAATATTTGCTCTAGTCAGTTTGTCAACTCATACATACAAATAAACTTGTGGCTACAAAATCTGCGGGTAATCACGAATTAATTCATCTTATTTTGTAGCAGTGTCACTTTTTAGTTTCCGATACATTAGTTATATACTCGTATTCAATCTGTGGGTAGCCATAAAATATATTGCCTTTATTGTCTGTTGTCCTAGTAGGTAGTTTAAAATATCTTCGATTCGGTAGCCACCAATTCAACGTGTAGGTAGTCAAGAATGAAAAATCTTTCATTCTTTGCTGCCCTGGTACTTTTCATATTCTGATCACGCGGCACTAGCAGGCATTTTACATGTGGGTAGTCGCGAATCAAATCTTCTTTGTTCTTTGCTCTCCTAGTACTTTTTCAGTTTTAATTATACGTAACCATACATATTAAATGGCGTGCAACTACCCGCCAATCTTCTTAATCTATCTCCTTCATTCTTTGCTGCTCTAGTACTTTTAGCACGATGCGGAGTATGTTATGTCATATAAATAGAAAAAACCTATAATAAATTAATTACCTACATTCTTTGATAAATTACATCCCGATATTTTTAGTGTCTGGTGATGTAATACCCAGTATTGTTTCGGAAAATAAGCGCTTATGTACACAAATAAAACGAAACGTAATTATTATATTATTTATTTATGTGAAGGCGAGTTATCTCAACACATGTACATACATATCGAGGTCGCATGTTTAATGTTGACCAAGCCATGCCTCACTGTTCTAAATATATTTTTCTACCCTACAATAACTAACAATTTTTTATGATTTACTTCATATTAACGAAGAATCACTTTATTTTTGTCGATATTCAATGGAGTTACCTCCACACAAAAACAGGGTTGTCACTGAATCATACACGAATATAAAATTATCAAAAACTTGGTCAATATTAAAGCATGGAGCTGCAATACGCACGCATATCACAATGTAATGTAACAGCTAACGTTTGTACAGATTCAATATCACATACAGCGAACATAATATCGTTTTAAAGCTATCGCTGGACACGCCGCTGCGTAAATGTTACATCGAATTTAAATAAATTATAATATACAGATACTCTACAAAATGAAATTCAAAAGGCCTTATTTTAGCTATGGTATGTTTTATCTTCTTCGCTCAAACTGAATTCAGTCGGTGAAAAGGGACAAAATATTTGATAGCTAATATAGGTTTTAAAACTGTTAATTAATATTTAAAATTAAATATAGTATTTTATTATGTGGTCTAGGTAGCCTAAACAAATAGATAAAAAGTCAAGACCATTGTTACAATAAAATTGCATAAAAATAAAAAAAAAATGAAACCAAACTCTAAAATACTCACAACTTAATTTTCTTAAGCAATATTTTAACCATAAAATTAAATATAAATAATAAAGAGTATTTTTGTAAAAAGGCATATTTCAGCTAGAAATCATTTGATTCAATGTAAAATTTACGCAGATTACAGTACTTACAATAATTAGCGAATAACATAAATAAAATGAACTTAATGATTCTAATGTGGTTTGAGGGAGTTTGTGACAAGAAGCAGTGATTACCGGCATTATCGGCAAGGACTTAAATTTTACCTTGAATTAGTTTAACTAACTGAAATTGTTACTTTTACAATTAGATTGGAACAATTGCAATGGAAAAATAGAATTGTATTGGCAATAAATAATTTTGATGATTTTATTTCCTATACATGCTTTCGCCAAATTATTTAAAAGGCTAATTGATCAAATACATAATATTCTTCATAAAATTGCCATTAAATTTGGGATTTATATACATGTTTGTGATTAAAATGCATAAAATGGCTTTTGGCTTTACAACACAATTATATTGACATTTTGCTGCGTTGATTTTTGAAAAGCTTATGCAAATTGGTAGATACATATTGAGTGCATTGGAATATTAAATAAATACAGTTTATATTTTAACATAGTCTCTCTAAAGGTCCTCAAATCTTTTACGATGAATCGATTTTATGAAACTGAAATTAACAATCGTATCAAAATCGATTCATCAAGAATCGATTATGCATCGATTTTGCTGTAGAGGCAAAACTCATGAGTTGCAATCGCGAGAATGATGAGCCCGTTATCACAATAGATATAACGGGTATTTTTGTGCGAATCAAACCAAGCGTATACTATGCACTATACACTAAGATTTTTATTTATACAGGAAACATACCGTTTGTTTCTATGGCATATCAGGATTATGAGGATACGAATGTCCATGGAAATAATACATTTCCAGCCACTCTTAATCTGCCCCTCTGAATCCCTTGCACAACAGTGGGTAATTTTCCAATACATATATTCCCTCACAATTGGACATACACTTTTGTCTGTATTTTACTTATTTCTTCTAAATATGTATCATTAAAATGGCCAGAGGAAATATTAGATCTTTTGCAAATAAGATGTTTGATTTAATGTTTATTTCTTCTCATAGTCCAGCTATGCCATTAAATTTTTACATGATTATTGAAACATATATTTTTTCTATAACATTCCATAAATTTTGATGGAGAACCGATCGTAACCTATGATCTATTATTTGAATTTTAAATTGATTTAATATTCATGTAATGTAACTCGTGTCTTCTATTTCATCATTCCCAATAGTATCGTTAAATACATATTTTTGTTGTGTTCAAATCATTTTATATTCAGACTATACTGTCAATTGGATTCTTGATAATTTTGAACCTTATACGCTTAGACTTACGAACGATTCTCCCAAACAGTGCAAAACTCCGTGCCAATATAGAAACGCCAATACGAACTAGGGACTTGTAAATAAAATTTGAAAACACCACTCAAGGGGCTCAACAAACACATTGGAAGACTTAAACAATAATTACGTACACCAACATGTATTATGCAAACGAATATGAACGTTTATATCGTGTTTACGTGCCATATATACTAATGCATTTTTTATTTGGCCGAATTATATTTCCACACATATAGGATTACGGTATTATAGTTGTAGCAAGAATTTCTATAGTATATTCGTTATGACAACCTTACGAAATACTAACAAATTAGCAAAACACCAAATAGGCAAATTATTATATCCATACAACCTGATCCTTGTCGGCTTCCCTTTTGTACGTGGATTGATCGTATTATTATTAAAGACGCGATTCGTTTAGGCAGGTTTCTTGTTGAACAAACCTATTTATAAACTACAACTTGCATGTGGGTAGTTTAAACTTATATATTTTTATTCAAATGAAGCGCAATTTGAACTCGCTTAGGTAAGTTGCATGATTTCGTTGGAGCATGATTTCGTCTTCCACTCATGATTTTCTACTCAATTTTGAACGTATTTACTTAAAAGTAAAACTACCAGGCAATTGTACGCTCTCAAAATTTTTGTTTTTAATTTAAGCAAGCAATTCACGAAGAACATTGATTAAAAGTTCTTTACTATTTTATATAAAAATAAATTAAATAATATACTTTAGAGATTCTTGCTAGACATTATATATTGCTGCCTTAAATAAATAATAAATTCACATATTCATAAAATAATACGATTCGATATTTATAAGCTACCGTAAGCGAAATTAACTAATATGTACAATTGGCGGGCTATGTACAGTCATCATAATCAATTATATTTTCTAAATTATTTGTCATGTGTTTGGGTTCCCACGAAAATACTTCATAATTAATATTTTTAAAAAACAATAAAGCATTTCCTTACCTCTTGCTATAATACATTTAGAGACATTATTTTTTTGTGATTATATTCTGGGAATGATGCAGGAAATATTAATTGAACTAGAAATAAACAGTAGTAATTCACATTTTTTTCATACATTGTTTACCATAAAATAAAAAAAGGTAAAATATATTGTGTGTTTGTATGATGACTGTACACACAAAATGGCTGATATCCACATAAATAATAATAATATCATTAAAATAATACTGCAGTATCAAAATTAATATAAAATGCACAATTTATTCTTACATCTAAACATGGACGGGATGTGAAAAAACATCATTTCAAAGTACTTTTAACTTCCTCTTGTCACGCCTACTGTAATCAGTATACTAAATATTTCTTTAATTCTTCTAACATTTGGTACAACCAACTAATTTACCCATAAGCAGAAACCCCTGTGAAATAACCAAATCACAACTATTTTTTCCGAATTCGGAGAGCAAACCAAATTTCATAGTTCACAACCTACCCAACTGACACTATCGTTTATAATGTTAGCAATATGAACAAGTCAATTATTTATTTTAGAGCTACCAAAAGTTCGTTACCAAGAGCTATTTTAGAAATACCGAAATAAAATAAAAAATGTTCCTCCGTAAACAGACCAACATGAAATCTGCCTTTGTATTATCAAATTTGAACTTATGACTCAACATTCCGGTAATTAAATAGTAACTTTCTTGATAAGACAAATATTGAATTCATTTTAATATTATCCAAAAAATATGCATTATCTTCAAAACTTTACATCTGTGTAAAAAATATAATAGATTAGTGATGCAACTTGTAGCTATCCTGTTCAAGTATGAGGAAATATTTCGTAATCAAGTACTTTCTAAGTCAGGACTATGTATTTAGTTGTCGGATGTATTTTCAATGAATTTGTAAATAAAATCATTTCAGGACACTTTGCCATGCAAAGTTCTCACAATATCACAGAATGAATCAATTCAGAATGGCACAATGTTGTACTTTATCTACATAATAATAATAATTTGTCGTGAAATCGGATGAATATCTAGAGTCTAGACAATATCTTCAACATTAAGAAATTTTAGTCGAACGTCTAACCTTTCTGTGTTACAAAATCCTAGAAATATCATGTTTTTTCACATCCAGAACAATGATTCTATTAAATCTACATATAATATTATTTGTATAGGCAAGTGATTTTAGGCTTTCTTTCTAACTACACAATAATCTATGCACTGAAGTTTTTAATATGGCAACTCTAGCAACTAAATTTTAATCACTGGCTATGAATCCTTTAATCCAAATGTAAATAAAAAAAAAGCATCGTATAGTTTTTTGATTAAAAAATAGGAATTTTTATAGTACTTATTAATTAATATTATTATCTATTTGTTTTTAAATCTATTATTGCGTTTTATTGCTATATTATTATTAAAAATAATTCTATATAGTGTTTGGTGTTGATTTCTATTACATCTGGATTAACTAGGTAATTTGGTCTTTCCTACATAGTTTTAAATGGCTTATGTGTATTACTAACTTAGTTCTCTCATGCAAAGTGTGGAATACAATCGACTAAACTTCTCTTCTTCTCGTCTTTTATATAATCATATTAATTTTTTGCACTAGCGATGAGTAACTTGGCCATATTAACAACTTCAGTGCAATTTATTATCATTTCACTTATTGCTAATGTTATATTTTTTCTAACAATCTACAACCTCTAACGATCTCAACGAATTACTTATAAGCATATATTTTAAACTAGATTTTGCGATTCAACCTCACTTCGCTTGGAACATAATTTTACGTACACTGGATTTAGACATTTGAGTATTTTGTCCACTAGGTTATTTGATTACAGAACTATGAGAAATGAAGATGAATTGACACATGTTAGGTTTCGATATATTAGTCCGTTTAACCGCATTGAGCTGATATTGACTAAGATCAAACCGCATAAAAATGTGTGCAGTTTGCTGTCCTTTAAGGGAGAATTAGTTTGCATAGGGACCTTTCTCGAAATTGAAGATAGGTGTTGTTTCTCAGCAAACATGTTTTTTTTTTTTTTTTAAATTACTTATATCTTTCTGTAAAACAATTTGCTAAAATAGGGAAAAATACATCATGACATCGGCGTTAAAAGAGATCCCCATACACCCTATAAGGACTGATACAACGTCGATTAAATTTGAAATCTCATAGTCTGATTTTTCGATATAGCAAATTGTAATATATTTTTTATTGTTAATATAGACAATATTTTGTTGAGTAACCAATGCTTGTAATTTTTTTTATAGAGCTAGTAACACCTAGGTCTACCTAAACTAGCTCAAGTCTAGACTTAGTATTTTTTCATGTAATTCAAAGTTTAGCTTGGTAGAGTTATAAGATTTCATAATTTAGCCAACGATACGTTTTTCGAAGTGTAATTTTAAACGTCTTCAAAATAACATGGGGGTTTTATACAACCACAAATACGTTTACAACCCCTAAATTTAATTTGGACACGTGATCCATGACTTAATCAAAATTGACGCTAAAGTACATTCATTAAGTATCCATACTTCAATAAACAACCGTCCCAACACGTCCTCATTATATTAGAATTTTGTATTTTTTTTTTGTTTTAGCGATTTGAACTGTCATATTGACAAAAAATTTTTTTTTTAGGTTTACTGATATTTTAAAGGTTATATTTAGAACAGTGTTAACCTTTAGGAAGCAAATATTTATGGCGATATTGATAGTAAATAAATATGAAGTAGATAATGCGTTTTTAAATATTATTTTACAATTAAAAGAAAAAACTTCACACTACAAACTTCGTATCCTATATATTGTTCAACCTGATAAATCATACAAATATGTCGGCTTTGTTATTTTGACTCCGACGACGCGGTTCAAATCGCTAAAATTGTCTTACAACCCATATTATGCTTATGAACGATATCTAGGCGATCTTACATTATGCATGTAGGCAAGTATTTATTATCGACTAGTTTTGTGATCGGGTCGTACGACTTTTTGTCGCGCTCGATTTGAGTCTTCCGTTCTATTTGCTGACATAAAAATATTGTTCTGTCAATCACTAAAAATTGAGAAACATATCCATAGATTGAGATATTTTTGTACAGAAACGGCTGTATGCTATCTTATATAATCTCGTTACTAAAAATGACTCTGAAATACAATTTTTGTAGTGAAGTCTTAAACTATGATAGTTTTCAAGATTTTTGATTTCACATGATTCTCTATATCTTTTAAATATTATTAGAAACGGCATTTTCACTTACCAAAAATATCCCATTGATCACATGTCGACCATCGATTTAAAATCGGTCGACAAAAAGTCGTCGCCCCGTATATTTAGTGATATACTATCCTCGGAATGTGTATTGTCGATGTACTATCGTGTTGTATGAAGCGAATCTTGTACTACAACTAATTGTCATTACCTTTGCTTCTCATTCTATCTATTTGTCATGTCATCTGGAACAAATAAAAGTTGGATCAGATTACATATTGTACACATACTGAGTATATCAAGCAATGATGTTTTAATAAAGATGACGCATATCCATATTGCGTGACGCTTAAAAACTGTCCTACTATGCATATACATACTCATTTGTTAATACTTTATGACAATTTTAGTGAATAAAATACATTATACAGAAAGTACGAGACGGAAAGAGATAGCATTGCGCTATCAAAACATAGAATCGAAACGATAGAAACAGAAGGGTGACGATAAATAAAACTGCCTATTTGGTTTTATGAGAATTTAATATATTAATATTGAAGTTGCTACGTGTGTCTACCTGTGGTACGCCATCCTGAAACGAAACGTAATTTCATTTGCTTACAACCATGAAAAAATAAAGAAATAAATTGTTTTTTATATTAGTTTTTAGGTTTTTTTTTATTGCATTGAATGGCGAGACGAGCATGCCTTTCGCCTGATGGTAAGCGATACGACCGCTCATAAACAGTAGCAAAATTCCACTGCGCTCGCCATTCTGAGACATAAGATGTTAAGTCTCAATATGTCCAGTAGTTATTCTGGCTACAATGTCCTTCAATCCGAAACACAACAGTGCATTTAAGCAGTGTTGTTTCACGGGAGAAATAGACATTGAAGTGGTACCTATCATATGTGGCGGCCTCTCACATATGAGTGACCTGCCACTAGTAAACAACCGATACTACAACCGATGGTGCAGGTTTTTTACATTTATATATTTTCGTAGTTGTATATTTTTATTCATAATTAAAATGTGCTAAAATAATATTAATTGTTGTTATAGGCATCCAGTCACGATCCCCTCTGTATGTTCGAACTGTACTTAGTGCTTACCTATTTACGTCTCAAGAGCACATCACGTGGAAATCTGGAACCATTCAATGATAAGTGTAAATATATATGTACTCGTATAGTCAATCAAAATATATGGGGATGCTAATGTATTTTGTATTGTTCGTGTTTGGATTAAGTTATATATTATGAAAATAATACATAACAAATAACTTAATCGTTTTGAATATGATTGAATTAGAAACAAATGTGAAACAATCCAAATCCATTCAAACTTCTATCGTCCATTTTCTGTATCTTCGGTTTCGCTTCTGACTTATTAGTCTATGAGGCACGCTTCTTGTCTCTATCGAACTTCAAGATCTTTGTATTAGGCGATCCTTCTTCCCAAATGAAGGCGGTATTTACTAAATTAAAATAAAAATTAAATTTTGTGTGGTTTTTATATACTTACGTATGGTGTGTAGCTCCAATTTAGTTTCATATATTTGCACCATAGTTTTTACACTTTTAAAACACACAATTCGGCACTGTAGATAATATTTTCGTAATAAATTATGTTGACAGCACTGACGTCTTCCCTCTGTCGCCGTTGCCATGCGACTAGATGAAATTACACCAATTGCCCGAATTTGAACGCCTCACTTTTGAAGTGCTAGTGCGATATCTACGTCGTATTTGTATATTATATCATTGATATCAAGACTGCTGCTGAAAACGAAGCCGAGTGGTGGTACGCAAGGGTTGAAATTATTATTTTATCAAAAACTGTATTACCAACCAAATACATACATATTAAAAAAACACAAAAAAAAAACGCGTTCCTTTGCGTAATTTTTAGTTGCATTGTGTTTGTAGTCACTAAAACTACAATCCTGCTTCGTTTTCGGTAGTAGTTTTGATATACCCTGTATATATTTTAAAAAGGTTCAATAAAGGACCGTAACCTAACCTTTCTTTTTCTATGGATCTCCTCATTCCTGATTCGATCTGGTAGGGAAACACTGAACATATCCCTTTTCCATAGCGCGTTTTTTGACAATAAATAAATAAATATATACAATCACACACATAGTCCGTCTGACCCCACACTAACATCGAGTCTTGTGTCGTGGGTATCAGGAACTGCGAGAGACTTGTCGGTTTCACATACACCCGTGGTTCATACACATATTTGTGTCGGTGCGGGGATTGAACCCGCGGCCTCTCGTTTCACAGCGGGCGTCTAACCAACTACGCTACGGAGGCTGTCCTTAATAGGTATAAATGTATCACCTGCAATATCTCAATATCGTCCCTCTGGCGATCGTCTGACGGCGACGCCGGCGAGTCTTTCGCACACCGCTTCCAGCTGAGCGTCCAACATCAGGGACGCTATCTGGTCATCTGTCAGCATCTCCACACTGGAAACCACATATATTTAATTTATAAATAATATACATATGTACATACAAACACACACACACATACGCACACGCGCTCACGCACGCACGCACGCTCGCATAAATCTCTATCAGCCCATATCCGTCCTGCAGGGCACGGGCCTCCTCTACAATCGAGAGTACGATTGAGAGTGCTTAGGCCATATAGTCCACCACGCTGGCCTAGTGCGGATTGGCGGATTTAACATACACTGCAATTAATATTTCAAATCAAATTAATTTTAAATTAACTTCATATGGTTAATTCGACATCTGGTTTGAAGGAAAAGTGTGAGTTAACACTGTACAATTTATATATCCGGCTTGAAGGATTATTGCATCACTATCATACTTTATTGTTTCCGGGTCAGTACCCGTTTTAGATACAGTTAATTAAAGTTTAAAGTTAAGTTTGTTTCCTTCGAATAGGCTCTGAAACTACTGGACCGATTTGAAAAATTCTTTCGCCATTAAAATCCTACATATTCCTTGGACATAGGTGGTAGAATATTTTCAAGAAAATTTTTCACCATTAGTATCCTGCGTTATCCCTGATAAACATAGGCGATAGAATCAGCTATCCTTGTATAATATAATAATACAGGCGTGTGTACCTGGCGAGGCTGTCGGTGTCGGAGTAGCGTTCGTCGGAGGCGGAGGAGGCGTCGTGTCGCGGCGAGGTGCGCGCGCGCGGGGAGGGCGCGCGGCGCGGCGTGCGCGGCGCCGACATCGAGCCGCGACGCTCGCCGAACAGCGACAACCCTGCGGGAGGGGGGCAGACATACATTAAACGTCTCCTCCACACAATGGGCCATAGCGATGGTCCACTATGATATTCGTTTACAATGCCACTAGTGTCGTGGTGGACAACGTTGTTTCGGTAAACTCATTCGTCCATACGAAAGACAAATGCGAAAGCACTGACTACGAAGTCTAACTACCAATTCACTTTTGGAAAGCATTAATTTATTTTTCTTACACCAAGGAAAAATTAATTTTATTTTTGAGAGGCAATAAAGAAAATTAAAAATATTCTTAAACAAAATAAACATGTATAAAATAAATAAACATATAGAAATATTATAATAGTATCACACATACAAACTCCTGAAAAACAATTTTAAACTCAAGTAACCGTTTTCTCAGTACTACAAAAAATAAGTCATAAATTGACCTTGACACTGACCTTGGAACATCTCCTTGACCTTCTCCCCAGTATCATGCAGCAGGGCATCCAGGCTCTGTCTCCTACCCTTCTCCAATTCAGCTCGGATGCAGGCGTTTCTCTCCGCCGTCCTGATGATGCGGCGCGGAGACGCGGCGGACACCTTCGACTCCTGAGGACTTGGAGGAGAGAGTTTCTCAGGAGTGGAGCGTGGACGGAGGCAGCACTTTTCGAAGCTCACCTGGTGAAGGAACCAAAGGAACGTTATCGCACCTTTAGAATTAAAGATACCTAATTAAAATCTGTCAAGATTTACAACATAAGAAATTTTGTACTTATGGAAGATATATCGAGACAACCGAAATATACATCTTTCTGTCTTTCACACGTCAATAGGTCCTTGTTTAAGAGTCGATGGAGATAGTCATTTTTAAATAAAACTATTATTTACGGATTTTATCGCGGATTTGGTTAAATTTTTACATATTTTGACTTCCCGGCGATTCGATCACTTTATATTTTTCATGGTCACAGGGTGAACTCATGAAAACTGTAAACCGAACAGCCAAACCTACTGGAGCTGGGAACGTGACTGCACAGGGGTTCCCATTGTGATGTAGGGTAGCACTAAGAAGAGATTTTTGGAAATTCACTCCCTAGAGGGGTGAAAAGGGTAAAAAACTATTGTATCGAAACCTTCGATCAAATATACACTAGATACAACATGAGCGCTTAGAAAATGGCACCGAAAAAGAGTGCTTAAATTTCGAGTAAGCACTCTTTCGCCTTTAGTCGCGCACCGACCGTTGCTTGTGACAGTGCCTAAATGCTCTGTGAAAAAATGCAAAAACAAAACACTTACAATGTTTAAAACACATGGTATTTCATATTTTCGGCAATTATAATCCATGTACTTGCTTACATTATTAAACATTAATAAATATGTGAAATTGAGTACCAATAAATAAATATAAATAAATTTAGTAAACTAAAATCAACAAACTGTGCATCGCAGTTGTCTCTTTCTACTCGCTTAAATAGACAAAGATGAGTAGTGTCATGATTTGGAACAGAAAATATATGGAATAGTTTTAATGTTTTTAAATTACTAGTAATAATTAATGTACACTTATTATCCAGACAGCCTCCGTAGCGCAGTTGGTTAGACGCCGCCTGTGAAACGAGAGGCCGCGGGTTCGATCCCCGCACCGAGAGAAATGTTTGTGTGGCCCACAAATATTTCTTCCGGGTCTGGGTGTTTGTGAGACCGAAAAGTCTCTCGTAGTTCCTGATACCCACGACACAAGACTCGATCTTAGTGTGGGGTCAGGACTATGTATGTGACTGTTGGGTGTTATTTATTATTTATTATTATAAATTAACATCAGAAACATTTATTACAAATGTCCACATAATGCAATAAAAAGGAATAAGTGGCGTGAAATTATATCGCAAGAAATAGACGAAGAAAATTTTAAACCTAACAATTCGAGCGTGGTGTGTGTGACTCCTATTCCATATTTCTATGCACTACATATTCGGACAATATATTTAAGATAATATAATTATTACACTCTCGTAAATTCATAGAAAAATATGTAATCATTCGACTCCATTGCGCCTTTATTCGGCTGTCCAACTAAAGTCGTAAAATTTTATTACTTTCGGGGGCGTGTCATTCAGACTTTAAACAACATTATGTGAAAAGCTACTTTACGCCCCAGGAATAAGGTGGAATTTGTGTTAATTGAATTAGTATATGTGATCTTTTTGTTTGCTTTTTTGTTTCAATGCGTCGGTGACACTTTTTAAAGGAACATTTACAGGGAACTGTGTATCTAGTGTATATTTGATCGAAGATCGAAACCGTTAAAGTCACAATTGTGAAACTTAGCACTTTAGTTATTCATTTTGAAAATAGCAACGCTAGAGTTTTTTGTCCGTTCTCCTCTGGCGAGAAAAGTCTTGTGAACCGGGTGGTAGTGGAAAAAAAGTGACTGAATCAAAATAATGTATGACATTTTATGGATTCAATAAATATTCATTTTAATAATTTTTTTTATTGCATGTATAGCAACACTAGAAAATTATCTATTTATTGAAATGAAATCATTTCATTTCAATAAATAAATAAGTAATTTTCCAGTTCAAAAACCATCCCAACACGACAACCCAGCTACTGACCTCCTCAGGACTGGAAGTGTCCAGATCGATCTCGGTCCAGGTGTCAGCGTCCCCTGGCCTGGCGTCGGCACTGCGACGGAGCCACTCGCGCACGTTGGCCTCGGAGCTGCTCTCACACAACTCCTCCAGCTTGTCGCTGGTCGTGGTGTTCGTGTCGCTGGCCGTGTCTGTTATCGTTGACTGGTCTATGTCTGTGGACGAAACGACGTTTTGTATATTAAATGTTTTGTAGGAAATTAATTATATTGGGGAGTTGAAACAAACTTCACTGCTTTAGTAATTTATTCGGGAGTCACAGTTAATAAGTTTAATTAATACGTGACGTGTTCTGTGAATTTGTTGAAAGCACAAGGTTTTGATATTATTATAAAATAACGCAATAATGTATTCGCATTCTTTTTTAGTCACAGCCTCATAGCTTGCATAAATATACGTGAAACCGCATAGGGTGACATATCAGAGGGCGCAAAAATTTCATAATTTTTTGATTCTTAAATTTTTGTTACTTCAAACAATTTTGATAACTTTGTAACGAATAAAAAAGTCTCTAGTTAATATTAGTATCCTATTCATTAATAATATTTTTACCCTCACCATTCCTAGCCGACTGCCGTCTGGACCGATGTCTATGTATCTCATCAGAGATTCTCTCGAGGTTCCTCAGCGCCGAGGAGTACTGCTGCTTGGCCTCCGCCACCTGCTCCTCCAGCGTCTGGATCCTGGCCTTCTGCGCCTCCAGGGCCGTGTTGATGCGAGCCTTCTCTTCGAAGTACGGTCTGCAAGTCAAGTCTCGTATTGTGATGATTTTGGTGTTGATGAATACATGATGCGACATGACCACGTCTGGTTAAGTATTGCGTTATTTTTAAACTCTCACAATATATTACCCCATTAATTATATATTGAATTATAAAATGAAATGAAATGTATTTATTGGTCAAATAGGCAATAAAAAATATATTGTACATAGAGATTGAGTTCTATGTGTATTGACTTGTCATGAGAGATCTTTAATTAAATTAATCTAGTCCATCCATAGATTGCCTGGAAGAAATCACAGGTAAAGTTAAGGCTACTATTTATTTATTTAATATTTATTATACACAAACAAAAATAACATAGCAATATAAAGAAATAACATCTATTGAAAGTACAAAAGGCGATCTTATCGCTGATAAGCGATCTCTAAAAGACAACTTTTGGATCTCATTTGTAACCATGTCATGTGAAATGTTTTTTTAAATCTGATCTATTGTATTTTTTTGTATAAATCATGGTGTACAATAAAGTATATATAAATATAATATAGTGACAGTATATTGATGTAGTGCAGTTAAGACAGGGCATCTACATGGTCTGATGCCAGTGAACACATTAGAGTTCCAAGAAACACATAGAAGTAGGTAAAGGTTATTTAATGAGTTTCTAGTAATCTTATTGGAAAGAACGATACATAAAACAGTAGATATTGATAACAAATATGACCTCACAAATAAAACTTGTTGTTAGTTGTAACTTTTCTTGTTGTATTATCACTTTCAATTAGTACAGAACATTTCTATCCTTACAATTGGTTTTATGTACTATATCTTTACCAAAACACAGGACCTTTTAGTCACAAATCCACTCAACAAGATAAAAACAGACATCATTATGGTCTCGATAACCTGTCTATTTTTTTACAAGAAGTAAAGATAGCTACCGTTAGTATATATTAATGCATTTTAAGGTCCAATAAACAAAGATAAATATATGCATGGTGTGAACATTTATAGGTAGATGGCTAAACACATCTACCTACAGGGTATATCGAGACTGCGACTCAAAACAAATCCACTGAAACTAAAAAAAATTGAAAAAAAAGGGACGATTATTTTTGTATTTTTAAATTTCCTATCGCCATATTTGGGTGATAAATACAAAGTTTTTGCTGAAACAGTAATGTACTCTCTTCAGTTTTTAAAGACTCTATGGTAAGCAAGAGTTTAAATTACTTACAATCCAAACAGGATGATATTTAAATCAACAAAAAAAAAATTTGACACGTTTTTGTTGCGAAAGTTTTAGATGCATTGTGTTTGTAGCCAGTAAAACTAGCACTCGGCTTCGTTTTCGGTCGCAGCCTGAAAACACCCTGTACATTATTGAAACCTTAAAAATACATCAGATTACCTAAAAGTACCTATCTTTACTTGTCAAAGATAGACTGTTTATACTAGCGGATACTCAACTACATGATACATCTAAACGAACAGACATGCAAGACAAACAGACATGCACAACGGAAAACATGCAAACATAATAAAATGTGTATGTACCGAGTGCGATAGCATGGCGGCGGCCCGGTGTGGCGGCAGTGCTACACGCGACGCCATAATGTGCGCTGTAGACAGTCGTGTGCAACGAGCTTTATTTAAAAAAGAACATGCTGTATATACAGTCTTTTAAATCTAAAATATTTGGAGTTTAAGACATCTGTGTAAGAAAGCCTTTAAATTATTCTACTACACAGTTGTGGAATTTCTGATGATGCAGAGAATCTGTATCGCATCATACATTCACTAAAGATTAATTAAAATAGATATGAAGACAGTACCCATTCATATTTACATCTTAACTTTTGATATTCTTGATCTATAGTTATATGAATTTACAAATTCCTTCAACAATATCTGTATCAGCCCATATACGTCCCACTGTTCGGCACTGGCCTCCTTTATAATGGAGCGTGCGACTGAGAGTGGTTGGGCCATATAGTCCACCACGCTGGCCTGGTGCGGGTTGGCGGACTTTGTATGTATCAGCCCATATACGTCCCACTGCAGGGCACGGGCCTACTCTACAATCGAAAGTACGATTGAGAGTGGTTAGGCCATATAGTTCACCACGCTGGCCTAGTGCGGGTTGGCGGACTTTACATACCATAGAAACTCTTACAAATCGCTATGGTATGCAGGTTTCCTCACGATGTTTTCCTTCACCATTATAGTGCGTGCGGTGATAGATATTAAGCAGAGAATTTGGTGCAACAGAATGTATGACGAGAAAAAAAAAATTGTAGTTTTACGCCCGAATACTGGAACGCCATTCAAATAATAAATTGCTCTTAACACCGCACGGCCCACTTAGCCAGTTCATTTAAGCGGTATTAACGTAGTTAAGCGCAATTTATATTTAAGTTGCGTTCCAGTATTCGGGCGTTAAAGTGCAATAAAAAAGGAGCAGAAAAGAAAATATCTTGAAGACTAGTTAATGTTCTTTTGCCTGGTCTATTAATAAAAAATAAAGTAGCTGAATATTTTTAGCTGAAGACTAGTACAGGCTCATCTGTTAGTTTTACAAAAGAACATCCAACAAGATTATTGTAATCTTTCGATTGCAAGCTCTTCCACTCTTTTAGTAGTTGAATTATTTCCTATGTATATCCATAATATATTTTCACTTAATAATCTCATTTTTAATACCCTTTATTAGCGACTGTTGCACACGACTGTACACGAAGTATGTCCTAAAACTACAGAAAGTTAGTATGTAATTTGGAAAATAACTAAGCTTACTTATCTACAAGAATCAAAATGCGGGATTTCATAGTGTCTCAATAGGAATTGAAATTGCAAGCTAAAAGTCACCTTATTATGTATTTATAAGGTTGATTTTACTTTAATCTCTGGACAAATGTTGTATGTGTATTTGAAATTAGTATAACTACATTAAATAATTTTCCTAGTGTTGCGAAAAGTGTAAGCAGAGGTGCATTAATTGTGCTCCTACGCTTCTGTAACGGTTAATCGCCGGAGCAATGGGAAAATTGTCTAACAAAAATATATTTACATTCTTTAATTATCAACAAAATTAATTATCTGTAGTATTCAGACTTTATATATTTTTTTTAAACTTTGCTCAAACTACCCATAAGATTTCTTATAGATAATTGCCATTGCTGAAAAATAACATGTGTGATTCTGATCAAAATTACTACAAATAAAATTTTATCTAAAACATTTATTTTATTATAATTCACTCTCACATACAACATCCGTCCAGTACAACTACAAACTATGCGCATATACTCTTAGTTTCAACAGTGTTGGCAGGTGTTGCGGGGTGGCACAATGTTACCTGGACTTGGCGATGTGTCGCTTGAGCGAGTTCTGCAGCTGCTGCACGAGCGCGGTGGCGGCGCGGTGCGACGCCGCCTTGCTGCGTTGCGTCACTGTGGCGTGCGCGCGGTCGGACTCCGCCTGGAACCAATTACTTTCTTATAGGGTGATTTTGACACATGTTACTCAATTTACCCCACATGTTTCTCCTTACCCTATGTGACATTGTACATAATTTGAAACAAATATGAGATTATTTATTTTTAAATTTTTTCGGCACCCCAGATTGATAAGAGTAATTTTATCGCTTAGATGAACTTTCGTTCGGTTCAGGAACTTACCTGAACTGTAAAAAGACTTGGTATCTTTAAATGTTGTGAGAGGCCGCCTGGGTACCATCGCAATGTCTATTTCTCCCGCCAAACAGCAGTTTCAATGCACTGTTTTGTTTCGGATTGAAGTATATTGTAGCCAGAGTTACTACTGGACATATTCCTTTACAATTCAAGGTATTGTTTGGTTTTGCCACTGTTAATGAGCGGTGGTATCGCTCAACAGGCGAACGGCATGCTCGTCTCGCTATTTATTTTGACAGCCTCTGTGGCGCAGTTGGTTAGACGCCGGCAATGAAACGAGAGGCCGCGGGTTCGATCCCCGCACTGAGACAAATGCTTGTGTGAACCAGGTCTGGGTATTTGTGAGACCGAAAAGCCTCTCGTAGTTCCAGATACCCACGACACAAGACTCGATATTAGTGTGGGGTCAGGACTTTGTGACTGTTGGGTGTTATTTGTATATCCCACCTGGTTGACCCTGTGCGTGGCGTGGTTGAGCATCTCCTGCCAGGCAGGGTCGAGGGTGAGGCCGCCGTCAGCGCCGAGTGCCAGGCGCGCCAGGCCCTGCTCGGCCAGGTACACCATCTCGCGAGCCGCCGCGTGCGCGCTGTTCGCCTTGTCGTACGTCACCGTCGCCGCTTGCAACTCTTGGGATGTCTGCGAATGGAATACGGGATTATAAATACTACTGAAATTACTACTGAACACAAATATATAAATTACTAGCGGTCCGGCCTGGCTTTGCCCGGATGCAGATACTTTTTGAGTCCAGTCCACTTCAGAAACTATTTCCCGTGACAACTATTATAATTATTAAACTCAAAAAAAATAGAATGGGAAGTTCCCATTCTATTTCTTGCTTCCATGCGCATCCCACGGGACCATTACATTTTATTGGGATAAAATGAAGCTTGTGTGTTAATCCAGGGTGTCAGCTGTATCAGTCTAGTGATTTGAGCGTGAAGAGGTAACAAACATAAAATCTTTCCATTCCGTTCTACAATTTGATAGGGAGCGAGCTTAACGCAAAATTAAATAACAATTATTCATTTATTTGAAATCCATGGGATGAATGACATCAGGCGAGCGGCTTGCTCGACTCGCCATTACAAAAAAAAAACTAATACTCACAATATTAGCTCTGAACCTAGCTTCATAATAAGGCCGGGCTTTGTGCACACTAGTTCCGAGTTTCTTCGTGAGCTGCTGGATTCGCAGGTGACCCTCGGCTAGCAGCCGTCTGAACGCAAGCCGGGCCTCATCCAACTCCACTTCAAGACGGTTGATCTCATCTGTAGCTGTGTTTAGGCGCTCTAGTTCTATCTGTTGGGTTCACAAAATAAGAGGAATAAGTACTGTTCTGTATCAGCCCTTAATGGGAAGGTTTCCGGAATATTTATTTATTTAATATACACTTTATTGCACAGACAAAAAAAACAACATACAGTTGAATTGAAAAACTCCTCCTTTTTTTGAAGTTGGTTAAAAATATAAATAAAAACCAAACTCACAATAACACCTACTGTACTTATATTTTAATTCCAGTGTTTAATGTTGATATATTGATATGAATGTTTTAATCTTGCAGCCGTTAATAAGGATGTTTCTAGTGTTGAATGTTGAATAGTTATTAATTATTTAATTGCATTGAGGTTACACCTAAAGGTGGTAGGTCTCTCATATGTGAGAGGCCGCCTGGGTAGGTACCACCGCGGTGTCTATTTTGCCCACCAAACAGCCATTTAAAACACTGTTGTGTTACTCTTTAAAGGATATTGTAGCCAGCGTAACAACTGGACATATTGAGACTTGACATCTTATGTCTCAGGATGGCAAGCGCAGTGGAATGTCAAGCATTGCTTTGTTATTCAAGGTGTTTGGTTTTGCTACTGTTTATGAGCATTTGTATTGCTTACCATCAGGCGAATGGCATGTTCGTCTTGCCATTCATTGCAATAAAAATATGTTTTTTTATCTTATCTAAACTGCATCAGAATCAGTCATAAAATGGCTGAGAAATTAATATTTTTAGTAGTCCTCTCAGTAGGAACACTGGTTTTTTTCTTTCACACCCACAATGTGTGGGCCACACATCTTATGGAAGTTGATGTCACTAGATGACATGAAGATGATAATTGCCTCCTTTTCTGTTCCTCCTACCATCAAATATGAAAGGAGTGTAACTTTTATTTATAAATGGATTTTAAAAATCATTTATGTTTATGATTTTGTAATATCTTTTGGTATATTTACAAGATAATAAATTTGGGGCTAACGTCCATGCTAGTTACATTATTAGTTAGATTTGACAGCGTCTGTGGAACAGTTGGTTAGACACCAGCTGTGATATGAGAGGTAGCAGGTTTGATTCCACACTGAGACAAATGTTTGTGAGGCCCTAAAGTATTTGTCTCAGGTCTGGGTGTTTGTGAGATCAAAAAGTCTCTTGTAGTTTCCGATACCCACAACAAGACTTAATTGATCTTCACCTGGGATCAGAACTAAGTATGTCATTGTTAGGTGTATTAATTTATTTATATTGAGCATTGGGTTTAGGTCATAGTCTACCATAGTTAATAAGAAACAAAAAATTGAATAATGAATAATTTGAAACTTTAAAGCAATATGATATTATTGTTTGGCAGCATAATCAGGTTGGCATGTATACCCAACATTTTGATAGGAAAGCTGTAACATTTGGAACAATATATTAAGTTTAGAAGACTTTTAGTAGAACAACCTCTGCCTTAGATCTAGTACAAGATTGTCCATGTATTAAACATATGTAATATGCATGGCCAAGGCAAAGTGGTCTTACTCTGTGTGAGAACCTGCAAAGTTAGGTCATTTCTGCACTGGCACCTTGATATATGCTAAAATGTATTTTTCTATTTCCTAATTATGACAATTAACTAAAACTGATTACAATTGACAGATATTCTGCAATAACTAATCACAGTGTAACACATTGACTGCAGCTATCACATACATGGCATGTTTTTTACATACATATTAAGTATGCTAACATATTAAAAAGCTACAGTTTTTGCAACATTTCAACATAGTTTGAGTATCTTTTTACTTTTGGAAAAAAGACTGATTTAAAAATATATATATAGCTTAATTGAATTGAGGTTGACTGCAATAAACTGGTGGGCGGACTGAAGCCAGCTGTAGGACATATATGGAGTTATATGTAAAGATTGTAAATAAGGGCTTGGGTCACATTAATATATAGGACATTGAATATGACCTAAAGGTTTCCAGTTATTAAACTCATTGTACAAAAAAATTAAAACTCCTAATAAGATTCTTGTTGGGATACTTATATAAAGAAATACTTGCAGGGAATAATTAAAAATAATGGCTTATTATTTTCTAATTATTGACTAAAATGAAATATTTTATAATTCATGTTTTATGCTGTTAGCATTTAGTTGTCTTGAAAATAATTCTGACTTATTCAATTGCATAATAACAGCGCAAACACACGGAACAGAAAACTTTTATAAAAAAATATTTTATAATTTTTCAATGTCAAAAACACTTTCAAATCATTGCGAATTGTTGCCTAATCTCGTATACGTTCCACATAATTGCCCATTTATTGGCAGTTACTGAAAAACTATCTCAATTCCCATGTTACCTTCAAAATATTGATTATTTTCACCTGTACTCGGGGATCTAAAGCTTCGCTGCATTCTGCCGCGCAATCGTTCATTGTTTTCTCAATACCAACGCATTTTAGCCAATGTTACATTGAACAAATAGCTTTTATGGTCTATTCCCTTTGTCCTTTTGTGTAATAAACATCACAAAAAATCATTTTTGTAACCAAAAAGATGTGTCGTTTTGTCAAAATCTCGATTTTGTTGCCTATAATAGGGCTAACCACAATAAAACCGTCTACGCTAGTTACCACAGAGTAAAATTTCTTGTCAATCGATTATTGTTTGCATTCGATTATTACAAAAACAAAGTATAAGTAAAAAATCAATGTGGTACAAGTGGAACAACTTTGAGCCTGTGTGTGATTTTTTAATTTTGATAAAGATTTTTAAGTTATTGCATAGCTTCTATCGCGGGCCTTGAGCGTGGAGAATGACACAAGAAATTCCGTAACGAAAATAACCTAACACCCCCCACTCCGACCGGCACAGCGGTGATACTTTTTAGTTTTGCCATCTATCGATGAATACTTAAGTCGAATTTTAAAATGACAGCTTGGATTATTACTATTGCTTTCACCATTCGTTCTCAGCTTATCCCTAGTTTTAAAAAAAAGATCTAAGTTCATTCACCAAAACGTCTATTACATAGTTCTAAGTTCATTCACTTTCATTCATTCCTGGTTTGTCATCAGTTGTGTTCTGTTGCAGTGTGAAAGTATTTTTTGAAACAAATTCGAAAATATGGTATTTATTGCTGTTTATCGCTAATTTTTATCATACTTACTGTGTATGATGTTCATTAATATGTAAATTACCTTGCAGGCGACTGAAGTCGAGGAAACGATCAAAAGAATCCAAGCCCATAAGGGCGTAATGGGAGTCGTCATAGTGAATCACGAAGGTTTGATCAATTTTATTGCAGTTGCTATGGTTTTACGTACATTTATTTCCAGAAGCAACTTAAATCACGATATATTGATTAAACCCCGCAACTATTGCTAAGTCCTAACGCACACACAAAGGCTCTTGTACAATAAGAATCAATGTTTTTTCAGGTATACCCATTAAAAGTTCATTGGATAATGCTACTTCCGTTCTCTACGCGGGATTAATCGGTCAGCTAACAGAGAAAGCCAGGAATGTTGTTCGTGAAATGGTAATTTGCATGTTTCTTGTATATATTTAATGAATAGGTTTAAATGCTATAATTCTTGTTTATATTTACTCGTAATCTGGACATGAATCTCAAGATCTCTGTTCCAGGAGATACATATATTTTTATAAGTATTTGAAATCAAGATGAACACACTGTCTATGTGGTAAATGTTACCATGCCAATTGATTTAACTTGTTAAATCAATAAAAAATAATTTGTATCTATTAAAATATTCTTTATTCATACAATTAATTAAAATTTACAGACTGTCATAAAGGTAGCATATCACAATTATAGATTCTTCATAAACAGTTTAACAATTCTTTAAATTTTTCTGTATTTTTTAGTGTATTCAAACTAATAAACTACTAGTGGTAGGTCTCTCATATGTGAGAGGCCATCTGGGTGGGTACCACCGCAGTGTCTATTTCTCCCGTCAAACAGCAGTGTAAACGCACTGTTGTGTTTCGGATTGAAGGGCATTGTAGCCAGGGTAACTACTGGACATATTGAGACTTAACATCTTATGTCTCAGGATGGCGAGTGTAGTGGAATGTCAAGCATTGCTTTGTAATTCATGGTGTTGTTTGGTTTGCTACTGTTCATGAGCGGTCGTATCGCTTACCATCAGGCGAACGGCATGCTCGTCTCGCCATTTAAAGCAATAAAAAAAAAATATTGTCAATATTTTGCAGGATTCTACAAATGAGCTGACATTTCTACGTGTGAGGAGTAGAAGACATGAGATACTGATTGCTCCAGACAGAGAATTTATACTTATTGTCATTCAAAATACTTCTGATTAGCAGTCACTGTAGTTTGCATCAGTGACAGAAATAATCATAGAATAAGAATACTGTAGCTGCTTTACTCAGAATTAACTTTAAATCAAATCAAAATAATATCAACATTGAATGTGCATTTTTCATAAGCATTACATACTTCAGATATTTTAACAGCATATGAGGTATGTTAGTATAAGTTGATACACATTAGAACACTATATATTACATAAAAATGCAGCATCCTTTAAAATCACATTGCGATTACATAAGTCAAATGAAAATATCTAGATATGTGAAATTGTAACACTTTTAAGGAATAGTGGCACTTAAAAACAATTAGTTGAGAAAAATGCTTTTCTAATCTAGTCTGTAAGATTTATATTTGTGATTACTATTTGCACTTGTAACTATATCAATCTTTAATGTTTTATAGCAGCTTTTAAACTCGCATTCTTTGTTCTTGTAACCTCCTAAGATCTTGTTCAGACAGAGCGAATTATGCGCATAAACGTGTACCTTGCGTACAAGACTAATGCGCGGGTAATAATCGCGGACGCGGTGTTTCTGACAGTCATGTAATATAATTCAGTTGAGGCATGGAAATTGCCTCTTTTGTATAAGATCATATGTCTTATTGAGGTACTATATTGGGAAGGACATTGTGACTAAAATATGTGCGCCAATGTACCAACTAGGACCGCGGGAACCAAGAGGAGCGAAAGGGAAGATCATGTAACTGAAATAAATGGGAAATAGTAGTACATGAACCGTTCTTTTGGCCACAAATACTGTTTTAGCCGTCTAATGTAATATTTTCTCAATGGCGTGAAAACATGCTGTATCTAATGCAATTTGTAAGTTTTACTGTCGGCAATTGGATGCAATACTTTATCTTATAGTTTGAACTCAGTGTAATCAATTTGAGACATTATTTTAAGCCTAAATTGTTTTGGTTAAATTATATTTATTTTTGTCTGTATTCATAGGTAAATAAATATTTGTACACACCATAATGCTTTCAATGAAACAACCCTTTATTAGAAAAATACTTTTATTGGTAAAAAAAAAAAATATTACAAATATTCCATACAGATGTAAGAATAAATACCAAAAATATCGGCATTAAAGGAGCAGGACTTTTTTCTGTCATTAGTGAAAATTGTAAAAAATCACCTGCCATAAGATGTCAACTGTTGATCATAGGCTTCCTCTAAGATTCATATCTATCTTCGCAAAATTGCTACGGCGTCTCTTAAATATTACTATGCAACAGGCATACATAACTGGTCCCACAGTTGAGGTAAAATCAAACTATAGTATTCCGTCTTACGCATAGAGCAAGGAAGCGGCCATAGATACTAGATGCGGCTAACTGGCCAATAGAACATACAAGGTCACGACTTAAGCGTGCGACTGATAATGCGCACACAACAAAAGAATCCATTGTTCAGATCGGTGTAAGGCGCGTTTTTCTAGTATTTATGGCCGCTTCTTTGCTCTATGCGTAAGACGGAATACTATAGTGTGATTTCACCTTAAGGCCGAGTTGCACAAACTTTGCCAATACCTTTGCCCTTGAAAATGTCAATCCCATACATTAGCAAGGTCAAATACGTCTCAAATGTATGGCGATGACATTTCTAAAGGCAAAGGTATTGGTTTGTGCAATTGGGCCTAAGATTTAAGTCGTATCAGAAACTAAGTAATTTTTCGGTCTCGCAAACAGCTAGACCCATAACAAATACCAGTGGATCACACCATTGATCTCCACGCGTGAGTTGAACCCGCGACCTCTCGCCCTTGACGGACGTCATATCATGCCCTATTTTACGTTCCAAGGCATTGTTAAAACACTTTAGTATTTCCTTAGCTATTTTGGCAGTGATATTCAATAAGGTACTCACCTTTTCCACTCCACCTGCGTTTTAACATGATGATTATATAAAAATGTACTTTGAATATATTTAAATAAAGTTGTATATCAACGCGATTAGAAATAAAGATTATTACTAGGGATTGATCTTGAATTGTTGTTAAAATCTTTGACAATCAATTTTAATTAGGACTCTTTTGCTTGACGTCCGGGCTATTTAGATCTGCTAAATAAGTAGGTATATTAGAAGTTTTACTGGAACCGTGGAATAGTTTTGTTAAGACCATTGGTTATTAGATTTTTTTGTAATCCATGTCCTCTTTTTGTCCGATTGTGCGCCGACTGCCAGAGCGTTTGTGTGAATTAAATTGATACTTTGTTGAGCTTATAATATTGAGAACTTACCTCTATGCCAGCAAATATTTTGTTTAGGAGTTTTCTATTTAAATAGCTGGATACAGCAAATTTTTAAAATATGTTTACAAAAAGTAAAATAAAATATTTTTTTATAAACTTTTTTTTCTTCATTTATTTTGTATAGTCGCTTCATTTGTTTTGCAGCATGCATGGGCTGTGAACTGATGAGGTCTTACATTCTATTGCTAGATGGGGCAATCCACCTTTTTTAGGTTTGATAAATCTTGCGTTCATCAGGACCGGAATTTATTTCCAGTATAGCGATACATTCGCCGTCTACAACTTGGGAAAATAAGGTGCAAGCTGCAGGCTTGTTGACTGGAGAATGTTGGTGTCATGAATCAAATTCCTATGATTTACTTTATTCCTTAGCATTGCTTCATTAATTTGAAGTATTCAAATTAATTAAGTGATTAGTGACTAGCCGATGACTGCGAATTTGTTTGTGATTGTTAAAAATTTACAATATATTCATATACAATTGGTATCTATTTTATAGAAATTCAGACAATTGTGTATTGAAAATAGATTTTAAACGACATATAAATGACTGCAGAGTAAAAAAATAGTTTTCTAATTTATTCAGTATTTTTTGCATTATTCGCGTCCAATTTAAACTGCAGTAATTATCTAAAAATATTTAAAATTTACATTTATTAAGATCTTTCCTTTTTTTGTATGATTATAAAATAAATGAATAAGTATTTTTTAAAGAAAGTAATAAGCAGTTATTTCACATTTAGGACGACAAATTATTGTCCTTCACAGATATATTACAATTAAATAGTACCAATGTTTTAATAATTTTGATTTTCAGTTAAAAATTTGATCTGTAAAAAATATTTTTGAACATTATGCATATTTAGGTTTGAAGTGTCTATATTATAAAAATTAAAATCACGATTTACTTTTTTAAATATTTTTTTATTTTTAGTCACACAATAATTTTGCAATACATTTTGTATTTGTTCAACATGTTTCAATGTTGAGTCGCCGAGAATGTCAACTTATATTTTTATTCTATATTCTACTAGTCTAAAGATTATACTCTTAATTTTAAATATCCATGTGCATTTTCACTTAAAACATGTTGAAAATGTATAAAATCTTATTTTAGGTATATCTTATGGGATAAGTTTTTTTTTGTTAGGTTAAATTGAAAACGATATTGTTTCGAGTCCAAATACATATTTATGTCAGCGAATTTTTGAATTGTCAAATGTTTATGTACTTTTTGTACCTATTTTATGAAATTGAAGAAATTATTATTAAATGTCACATAATTTGTTTTCAATTTATCACCGTTTTTTTGTTTACTTTTTAATTTTTTTTTGTCTAGCGAAGCTGTTTTCTTCTTTTTTTTAATAGGGTCTACGCTCTTGTTTATTTATTGCTGCATTAATGGTTCGTCTCTATTTCAGGTCCACCCTAGTGATACTCACCAGTTCTTACATTGAGCGTTTCTTTTGGGCGGGCCTGCAATTATTAAATTGTATAAGTAAAACATAATATGTGTATGACAAAAAACTTTGATTGACTGATTCAATAACTTCTACTTTTTTTTTCAGTACATATTTCAAATAATTGCTAATAAAATAGGTAATTTTGAACTTATTTAGTTACAATTTCACATACATTATCTATGTTTGTGATTTTGTAGGAGTGGATAAAAGTGTTGGTGTTTGATGATGGTGATGTTTAAATGAATAATTTTATATTATAAGAAGGAATGGATATGCGGATGTGTGGTGTCATGTATGTGTCAGAAGATATTGAGATAAAGACCAAGTACCTACACGTTCTTGGGCGGGCGCGCGTATGGCGATGCCCTGGCGTAGTGTCGCTGCGGCGCGGCGGGGCGGCGCGTGCCCACCTCCCTCGCGGAGGTCTTGTACTCACGTTGCTCCTCTTTGTAGAAGCCGTCGTCCTCATAGTAGCGCTCGAGAGGCCGCTCGTAGTACATGTCCTGCTCCGCCGCGCCACGCGGAGGGCCGCGGATCTGTACACACATTTATTAAATAATATATAAATAATTAAACTACATAGTCTGCTTAGGCAATCAGATATTAAGATTTTTCTCGGTCTCAGACTCAAATCTAAAACGAATACTTGTTGCCACAAAATTTTTGAGTGTGGGGATCGAGAGTGCGGGTGTTTGTGTCATCGGCTCCCAATCAACTGCGCCACTCTGGCCATACATGACTATTAAAACATTACATGCAATATCATTTTGTACTGTGTACTGACCGGTGGGTCCGGCGGTGGGTACACATCATCATATGACGAGTAGGAGGTCTCCATGGCGGTGCGCGCGCGGTCCAGGATGCTGAACACCTTGGTCTTGTTTGGCGGCGCATGGTGGGGCGGAGGCGCGTGGTGCGGCGGGGGCGCGCGGTGCGGCGCGGGCGGCGCGCGGGGCGGAGGCCGGGGCGGCGGGCCGGCGCGCGAGCCTGCCGGCACAACACTACTAACGACGGGGTCGCGGTACGAGTACGAGCGGTCCGTCACCGTGCACGCACTGTACAGGACGCTCTTGCGCTGCGCGGGGCTCGCCAGCAGCGGCCGCCGCGGCTCCGCGGCATCTGCCGACAACCCGCACGGTTCACGCCAGCCGAACACCGGCTACGGACGCGTGCATGTGGACCTTCGACTTGGTGTAGTCACCATGGCGTATTAATACACTATACCTTATCTTTCCCTCCTATATATGTGATATCGCACCTTAAGAATTATAGACCTAACTAAAAAATCTCATTTTTGGGAAACATTCATTAAAGATTAACATAAGACATTTAGTACTTATGGATGATACATCGAGAAGACCGAAGTATACATCTTTCTGTCTTTCACGCGTCAATAGGTCCTTCTTTAATACTGGGTCGATGGAGATGGTCATTTTGAGCCAATATATGATTAAAAGCCAAAATATTTTTTTTTGGTAAGGTCATTTTAATTCTATAGGTGCAATATGTAATTACTACAAAAATATTATTGTGTATTTTTTTTTTATAATAAGCAACTAAAATTGGGCGTTTCAGTCCACATACACCAGCCCGAGGAGTCGTGATGGGGCAAAGAATGTCTTTCAGCAACTGATTCAATATAGGATATTTATTTTACTGTTTTTGTTTTATTACACTTAATATAATAACTGAAGTGTTTGTTAAACACAAATCAGTAACTGAAAGTAAAATATGGGAGGTAAATTATGAAGAAAGAACTGTTAAATTTGGAAACAAGGGCGTCCTGTACATAATTCTATTATTTTTTAGTCAATCTCATTAAAATTCACGAGATAATTCTCACGAAATCAATGTATTTCTTTTTTATTTTCTGTGGGTTAAAAGCACATTGCATTAATAATCTTGTAAATAAAGTTGTGTAATTACAAGTATTTTTTCAGATGAATTTGTGCAATCTATGTGTAATTAATTTTTAAGCTTTCTTAATATAAATAAAATATATGCAACAAATAAATAAGTGGTAGCTTTAGGCTTGTGAAGTGGCGGGTTAATTTATACTCCGACACAAAATTCGAATATTCGAACGTTCAATGTCCACGTATAAGATAAAAGTTTTCCACTCCTAAAAACCTACTCTTTTTTCTATGAAACTTATCATTCATTCCGAACTTAGTCTAAGGATACGACGTACATAGAGGATTCGGCCATATTGTAAAGTATTTAGGCATATTCCTATAGTTTTACGTACGAACAATCGTCGAATCGGAGTAATCCCACGTTTTAAGCAATAACTTATACTCATTTAAAGACACATTTTGAGGCAACTAACTTCCTCATTTTGTATACAAATGCTTAACTTTTAGCAATATTAAAATTATTTACAAAAAAAATGTTGATTTGCATTTTTACACTTCATAAATATTTGGAATGAATGAAAATTTTTTTTTTGAAATTAGTGAACTATATTGTTGAAGGAATTTGTAAATTCATATAACTATAGACTATGATATCCAATGTTTTAGATGTAAATGTGAATGTTTGTCTTCTTATCTAGTTTGATTAGTCTTTAGTGAATGTATAATAAAAAGTAAATAATGTTTGTATTATTTGACAAATTACTTGGAGGTTTTAAAATGACGCATTGCTGATAATTTAGAACATAAACTTCTAATAGTTTCTTGGAATGAGAAACTATTAGTAAGTAAGTAAAAAGATTTTAGAAAGTACAAACTTGCAACTTTATCATCACTTTTTCATAGTTAAACCAAATCTATTGTCACCTCAGTGCTATATTTCTTAAACAAATAAACTCAAATATCCAAAAATACTTTCATAAAAAAAAAGTTTCTTTTTAATAATAGTAAAGCAGAATTACAACATCCAATTGTAAGTTTAATGTAATCAAATAGTGCACTGGTAAGAATTAAAAATATTTATTTAACTCAGTGTATTTTTATCATGGGTCAATACAACGGACTTTTCTGTGTACTATTATCCCTTTTTTGTCCATAAATCATTGTACTAAAGTACTAAGCATAGTTTAAAAATGCAAAAACAGAAGCACCGAAAATCTCACCGTATTCATTCCTGTCAATCTCCCTCATCTGCGTCTGCCAGATCATATCATTGGTGTCCGGAGTGAGGTACTTCTTGACTTCAGCCAGGGCGTACGCGATGCGAGCGTGGGCCTCCGCCGGCGGCGCCAGTGCCGTGATCTCGACGTGCAGCTCGTCCATCAGATGCGCGTATTTCGGGTCTAGGGACTGACGGAGCTCTTCCTCTTTTTGTCTGTAATGTTTTGGGAAATGGATTAATATTTCGAGTGATAATTAGTCATGTTTTGTCTTGGTCATTCTTTTCTATTACTCCTACCACCAACTTTAACATACTTATTACTTAAAGGATTTAAAAAATATTCCGGGTTTTGATTACGCATGACGACCTTTGCAGCAGATATTGAGAAAAAATTATCTGTGTGATCGCAACATGTTAAATGATTGTCAACCATTTGCCTAAATGAAACTATACCTGTCTCTCATTGATCCTCTACCAAGCACAGCCATTTTGCACATGGTTTCCTCTTGCAAATGTTTCATGGTGTTGCCCTTGGGTCCGAGCAGCTTGCCGACAAAATTGAACTAAGAACAATAAAATAAAAATTAGTATTTTGACTACAGCAAATACGTGTACAGCCTTTTTGATAGGCAGATTTAAAAAATATATATTGTTTTATTTTTAATTGCAATGATTGGTGAGACAAACATGCCATTCATGGTAAGCGAAATGACCGCTCATGGATAGTAGCAAAACAAAAAACACCATGAATTACAAATGGCATTCCACTGGACTTGCCATCCTGAGATTACATAATATGTTAAATCTCAATAGTTACTCTAGCTCCAATGTCCTTCATACCGAAACACAACAGTGCATTTACACTGCTGTTTGACGGGAAAAATTTTTGCTTTTCAATATCTCTGGGTCAGACAGTTAGTATTCTAAGAACAAATGGGCACATATATAAACATTAAGCCTCATTAGCTAATAGTGCTATTTAAATATTTCAAAAGTAAGTAATGTTAATTGTGCAAGATTAATTATTTCTATAATAATTAATCTTGCACAATTAACATTACTTTGTATGGTTTTAATTGAATTATGTATTCTAGTAATTTCTTTTTGTTTCTGAATTATTTTACTCAAGTAGGACTAGAATATATTTTTATTATTATCAGAGTGGCCTAACTAGTTCCAATCATACTCTGTAGTAAATGGGCTGATACAGATTATTATCAAATGATTTGGCTTTATTTGATGCTAAACAGCAATTTGACATGTACAACATACATTATAGATTAATTTCTTCATTATGCTAATTGGTACAACTAATTAACAATTTTGTAAATGTCTATTACTCTTAGCTATTCATATTTATCAAAGAGCAATAATGCAAGGCCAAGTCAATATATTTTATTTAAAACATAAAATATTTTTAATATTGATATGGTCACTATACAATGTTGTTAAGTTGCTGAATATGTAATAACTTAACCCTTTTGTAGGGACTGAATTAATTAACCAACTTGGTATTACACAAATTTCACAACTTTTTACCGCATAGGAACTGAGTTGCGAGACTTGATTTAAAAAAATGGGATTACACATATTTCTATACCATCTATAACAAGAAAATTAAACAAATTACATTTTAAAAAGGACAAACAACATACCTTTGGATGTTCTTTGATAGGCACCAGTACTTTAACAGTCACTTTCGTTGGTTTGTCTCTGTATACATCTAAGTATTTTGAGTCTCTCTGCGGCACTCGGCCTGATGCCTGCACCTTTGTGACCTCTGTAACAAATATAATGGCGTCAGGAAATGCTAAATCTATGTATTGTTATGAGTGAATTTACGTAAAAGTATTAGAATATAAAAATTATATATATACTATATTAAATATTAAGGATTTTCATGTTATAGAAATGTGCTATTATTAAAATTACATTGTCAAGGTCAAACCGTCTCAATCTCCATACTCGTTTATACATGTTTTAACTCATAGAGTTAATTGACCTCTAGGCTTTAAGTATGCTCCATGTGTTCATTTATCATGTTTCCTAAACTATGCACAATTTTCAACTACAAATAATGCAATACAAAACATAGGTCTCTTAATATGGGTGCTTTTGGTTTGTGAAAAAGTTTTAACACTTTTCATTTAGGTTGTTAAATTAAATGTCTTTGGTTATACGCGTAATAGATGGAAATTGTTGCGTCTTCAATTTGTGCCAATTTAGGTCATTGACCGAGTAACGGTGAATCTCTTGCGCAATTTGTAATGTTTTAGCAATGAAATTGTTTAACACCGAGGTTTTTTATTTTTAATTCAAAAAGTTTAATAAGAATGAAAATATAGGTTACCTTGGTCGATGAGTTTCGACGAAATCGGGAATTTCGCATTGTTGATTTTAATTTTTTCACTCAACAATTCCCTCATATATTCGCCGGCTTTATCGTTCAATTTGGAAACATCTTCGCCATCTTGTGCCTCTTGCTCTTGCGGCTGTTCTTGTGATGAATTACGTTTAAAATCTCCGCTGTTATATCCGTTTTTATCGTATTTCTCCGCCATATTCATTACTGTTATTACTAAGTAAAAATAATTAAATGAAATATCTTTTTCGCCTTATCCAAACTAAAAATTAAATAATGTCGAAACTTTGGCGTCCTACAATGACGCCGGACGCCAAAAAACTTTGAGATTTGCGTTTTGTTTATGATACGCTGTTTCCGTTTTTTTATGAGAGCATAGTGTTGTTACTTGTAATTTTAAAATCGACTATTTTTAAAAGCGGTGAGCTTTGTCTATGGTAATGACATAGTGTTTTTTTTTTATTAATATTTTGACTACATTCATTTTTGGCGGGAATTCTCAAGATATGTGTATCAGTTTATAAAAAATAAAATGTTGAAAATTAACTCAGTTTCCGTATTATAATAATCTACAATTAGTTTAATACCAATATCAGTACGGTGACAGGTAAATATACATTAAATAAAGCATTTATATTAAAAACAGTAGGTAGTTTGAGAATTCATATTTAAAAATTTTGTCGTCGATTTTTTATTTGTACAGGTAAAGAAATCCAGGACATTTGGAACATTTTCTAAAATGTGTTCCATTTCTATGGTCCCTTAACGTCTATAAAACCATCAGATAGTATGAATTTGCTTCACATAAACGTGTTGGTAAATGAAGACCTACCATTTTCTTATATAAATATAACGTTTAATATTACATTAATGTGTTTTCCCTTTGCATGTTAATTCAAGGGTGTGGAGTATCGGAAAGAACGCGACTGCCGAGACGATTCGAACTCACGGCAACAAGAGTAATTCCAGGGTTGATCTCTAACGTTTCAAGACAATGTAAGTATTGATAGTCGATTATCACACACTTAAACGATGGAGGTATAAACATTTTTTTATTGCTATGAATGGCGAGACGAGCATGCCATTCGCCTGATGGTAAGCTATATTACTGCTCATAAACAGTGGCAAAACCAAACAACACCTGAGTTACAAAGCAATGCTTGGTAGTCCATTGCGCTCGCCATCATGAGACATAAGATATTAAGTCTCAATATGTCCAGTAGTAACTCTGGCTACAAATGCTTCAAACCGAAACACACCAGTGCATTTACACTGCTGTTTGAAATCGTGAAGGCATCCGCTTACCATAGAGACTTTTAAAATCCGCTAACTCGCACTAGGCCAGCGTAGAGTTAGTTGTACGAAAGCACGTATTAACTCCATGACTAAACTTCTGTGACCAGGTGGAATCAAAGAACAACGTATTATATTTCCGTGTATTAGCAGAAATATGTATCTGTATCTGTATCAGCCCATATACGTCCTACTGCAGGTCACGGGCCTACTCTACAATAGAGAGTACGATTGAGAGTGGTTAGGCCATATAATCCACCACGCTGGCCTAGTGCGGGTTGGCGAAAGAAATATGTATACTGCCACAAAAAATGCAAAAAATACGTACGCATGCAGACGCAGACCACATTAACTAAGTTAGAATTAAAATATTAAATTCACATTATACACACTATAACCAGGAAATGAGAAATGATTAACAACACAATAACTTAATGATTTATTTAATATTAATATGAACATAAATGATGATAATAATGATATAAATGATTACGAATTAAAGATTATGCATAATGTTTCTTTGCTTCTTCTCCATAACATCCTTCTTTTTGTGTCGGGCGTGTTGTAAGACAATTATGTTGAACTCGGGATCAGGTGCCATCATAATTTCAAGTTTTTTCGTGTTCAGCCGTATTACTATCACTTCGTCAAATGTATCCTGAAATAAGGGTAGTTAAAGATGGCGAGAGGTATATAGAGGGAGGAAATCTACAGACCAACTACAATTACGGGGTAGTATAATTATCTAACAGACCAATGTGAAGCGACAGTTTTGCTGTCGCGTTTCTTTTGATGAGTGGGATTTCCGGATGTCCAATATCCCTTCTATCTTCTACCTACCCTTTTTCCTTTCCGTTCCCCCTCAATTAATCGGTTGGCAACAAATCCATGATCCAAGTGGATGTTCATGGGCGGCAGTGATTATTTCTGATTACGTGATCTATTTGCTCTTTTGTCGAACCTATGCAATACAAAAAAAGAAATATTCTATTGAAGCCATTGAAAATGAACGGCACAATTATATTGGCAAGCGAATGATTATAATCGAATGTTTTGGCATTGGTAGGTCCATCGCAAGTCGTTAACTTACCATCAAGGAGAAATAACATAATTCTATCCCGAGGCAGTTTAAATTTTTTATTGCTATGAATGGCGAGGCGAGCATGCCGTTCGCCTGATGGTAAGCGATACGACCGCTCATGAACAGTAGCAAAACCAAACAACACCTTGAATTACAAGGCAATGCTTGACATTCCACTGCGCTCGCCACCCTGAGACATAAGATGTTAAGTCTCAATATGTCCAGTAGTTACTTTGGCTACAATGCCCTTCAACCCGAAACACAACAGTGCGTTTACACTGCTGTTTGACGGGAGAAATAGACACTGCGGTGGTACCCACCCACATGGCCTCTCACATATGAGAGACCTATCACCAGTAAAGTAAATAAATAAATAACACCCAACAGTCACACACATAGTCCTGACCCCACACTAAGATCGAGTCTTGTGTCGTGGGTATCAGAAACTACGAGAGACTTTTCGGTCTCACAAACATCCAAATATTTTTTAGAAAAAATATTAGATTAAATCATAAATCTTATCAAACCAATTCCTTGATGTAGTTCTGCGCCATTATTCCATATTTGTTTAACGATAGTCCGTAATGCGTAGCCGCTGTTAAACTAATATTAGTCAATATTGGAGCACCTGAAAATTATACATATTATATTATTTCATTTTTTCTTTTAATAAACATGAAGCAATTTTATGAATTTTTTTTATTAATCTCTCTTGTCCACCTAGCCTTAGCCACGTAGCCTTCATACGTAGTTGAGGGAACTTTTAATAGATGGCGTTAGTTTGTTTTTAATGCCCTTAACTGTAATTCGTATTGCATTTAATTTTAAAATGTATACTATTTCGTATGGGGTATGCGGGTTACGAAAATGCGCCAATCGCTCTCTGATACAATTGATCACATACAGACATAAATTCACGCCTTTTGCCTAGAAGGGGTATAGAGGTGCTACCGGGATACCCACTTTTCGCCTTGTATATTTCGTCCCATGATGCGATTGGGGGTGACACTATCTCAATATCTGGCACACATTTCTAACTGTAATGTGATAATAAATAGAAAAATCTACATTGGCCGATCCGTGATTCGAACCCGAGACCTCATCGTACCGCTGTACGATGGGCCACTGGCCACTAAGACAGTCAAGTACATAGTTCTAACCCCACATTAAGATCAATTAAGTGTTGTGTCGTGAATCAGAAACTACGAGAGACATTTCGGTCTCACAAACACCCAGACCCGAGACAAATACTTGTGGGTCTCACAAAATATTGTCTCGGTGCGGGGATCGAACCCGCTGCCTCTCGTCACAGCCGGCGTCTAACCAACTGCGCCACGGAAGCTGTCTGTTTGAGGAATTGATCACAATGTCAATTGAATACAATTTTAAATAAACTATGAGAGTAATGTAGTAATTTTTTGCGGGTACCTTCTTTGTTAGTCATTACAACGCCTTCCACAGATTCGTCTTCCATTATTCTGTCTATCATAGGATTTACTTTATTTATTAACGCAGTCTGAAATTAAAATAATTGTTTAGAGATAGTGCTGTTTGCTGCTGGTGGGACATCCGTACCTGTCTTCACCACCTTGGAGGTTGAATATCCACCACAGTACCATTTTCCCAAAAATTTTCTTCCACGTACCACAACAATTCTTAGGGCCTTCAAAAAAATCTTAAAGGCCAACAACGGATCTCTATTTCTTATGGTTTTGCATCTGCAAAAACATCTGTTCTTGGGCGGCGGTCATCACTTACCATCAGGTGAACCGTACTCTCGTTTGCCCCTTATAATATTTAAAATGAAATTTTTAGGTCTAATTTTTAATATTTTATTGCACAAAATAGAAAAAATTAATAAAGAACACAATGATAATCGTACAAAAAGCGGCCTTATAACTCTAGGTAATTTCTTCCAGGATACCTTCAACCACAGAATAGTAAGTTCAACCTAACACCTTAACCTTTAATATAGGCAAGTTAAATTATCTAAATGTAATATAATAAATGTACTATAGTATAAACTGAAGTAATCACCGTTTTAACAAGCCATTCGTCGCGGTTATCTTTCAATAGGTTTGTCGTTATCTTCATAATCAGACATAAAAGGACACCTATGAACCAATACACGCATTATTCATAATATATACACATTACTCAATTAGTTTTAAATACAGGGTATATACAGACTGCGACCGAAAACGAAGCCGGTTGGTAGTTTTAGTGACTTCAGACCCAATGCAAATAAAACTTTTGCAGAAAAACGACGATTTTTTTCCTATCGTCGTATTTGTGTGGTACATGCATAGGTATTTAAAAAAAATAATTTACACTCTTTTATTTTTAATAAACACAAAACTTTAGCAACAACTACAGACTTATCACCCAAACACGATGATATTATTTAAAAAAAACACAAAAAAATGTCACATTTCTTTGTAGAGTTTTTAGCTGCATTGTGTTTGTAGTCACTAAAATTACCACCAATCTTCGTTTCGGTAGCAGTCTTGATATGCCCTGTATATCTGACCTTCAAAATATTATTTCCTTGCAACAGCGTTCCGCTTCTTGCGTTTTTTCATAACTTTATGCACGACACAGGCTTCGAACTCTGGACCCACGGCCACCAGGATCTCGATCGTTTTTGTTTCAAGTCTGAACGCGACCAACTCGTCTTGTACGTCCTGTTGGTCATGGAAAATATATTTTTAAATCTTGTGATTTAAAATTAGAAGGAAGTGCGTCACAACTATTGCTTTAGCTCAACAATTAATCGAAATATTATGGTGCATCCACACCGGTGTTATTTCCGTGTATGTTGGACAACCCCGTTCCCTCTATATTATAAATAAATAAATAAAACCCAACAGTCACATAAATAGTCCTGACCCCACACTAAGATCGAGTATTATGTCGTGGGTACAGGAACTACTAGAGATTTTTCGATCTCACAAACACCCGAAAGAAATATTTGTGGGCCCCACCAACATTTCTCTCGGTGCGGGGATCGAACCCACGGCTTTTCGTTTCACAGGCGGCGTCTTACCGAAAGCGCCACGGAGGCTGTCAAATACTCTAAGGTACATTGTATGAAAGTTACCAATTCGGTGATGGCTCGGTGCATGGCAGATGTTAGGTGAGGCAGCTTCGCAGTCGCCGCTTGCGCCATCGTTTCTGGTAAAGTGTACATTTGGGATACTCCTGTAACAAATAGATTTCACAAGATATTTCTTTTCTTCTTTCTGAGAAATTGTGAGGACAGAATGGCAGATGCCTTTTTTTAAATGATCAATGATTTTAGTTCTATAGATCCAGAATAATTTTTAACAGGCAGCAATGCTCTTATGTTCCATGGCTTTATGTGTGGCGAAAGGCAGTTATCTGTTAACTCTCTTTGTTAACTATCTAATAGAATTGTCATAGAATGCGTCTTGAAGACCATACTAATTCTTATTTTTTAATTTTCCCTCACCCTGCCCGTTTGTTTACCCAGATAAACTGGAGCTATCTCGGTCGGAACCCCGTGGCCTTTTTCTCGTCTCTATTTTCTCCCATCTTATGTACTGAGTAAAGGTAAATACTAAAGACACACATACCATTTCGTATATACAACACTCCGACGACACTGTGGCACTCACTGATTCTGTTTATTGCATTCACAGTTTGCTCTTCAAAATCCTAGAAGATATATTAAAGTGTTGGTAGATTATTCATAGTCTTCTGGGTAGCGATTCTCGTATTTATGGGATTAACTGACAATTTTACTGGTAGTGGGTCTTTCATAAGTGAGAGGCCACCAGGGTAGGAACCATCGTAATGTCTATTACTCCCGCCAAACAGCAGTATAAATGTACTGTTGACTTCCGGTTTGAAGGACATTGTAGCCGGAGTAACTACTGAATATATTGAGATTTTACATTTTATGTCTTAGGATGGCGTGCGTAGTGGAAACCCAAAAATTGCTTTGTTATTTAAGGTGTTGCTTGGTTTTGCAAATCAATTATTTTTGTGATTTTTTAAATTAGTGTTTGGGTAGTAAATCCATAGTTTTTGCTAACATAATAATTTGAATCCTTGCGTACCATAGCATCTTGAAAGATAAAATGGTGTGCACTATTTTTTTATAAAAACCTATGTATTTGACACCTAAATGATGGGATACGAAAAAACTCGGATTCGTTTTCGGTAGCAGTCTTGATATGCCCTATATAAAATAGTCTTTCGTCCTCATTCATGGACAGTTTATAAACCTATTTTAGCTAAAGAATGTTGTCTCTTTCGAACGACTTTTCCATTCAGTTTGAGTGAAGAAGACAAAAACATCGATAATAATTAAAATAGCTCTATAAACTGTCTGTGAAGTCTGATGTTTAGTCGAGCCCTCCACCTAATTGACAAAAGGCAACAGCCGGTAGTAATATGTAAAACAATATTCTGCAAGTTTAGCTAATAGTCTAAGAGCCCGTGGCCATTTTATAAAAGTTGAATGTTCGTCTGTAACACAGGCATAACACGATCAGCTATAATAAAGTTCCGATCTTGGTGGCTTTGGAAGTTGAAAGAACTATCAGAAGTATGACTAACAAGGAAACAACTTTTACTGTTTAAAGATATCATAATATTAATACATTGCAATTTTGCCAGTGTTATAGTATAAAAGCTGAATTTCGTATATGTTATTAAAGCAACTATCAAGAAATGTTTCCTTGGTATCCAGACACTTCTGATGCTTTTTTCATCTTGCTAGACACATTGAAGATGATAACTTCGCAACCACGATCGGAACTTCATAATAGCTGATTTTGTGATGCCTATGTCAGAGGCATGCGCAGACAAACTTTCAGCTTTTATAAAATGTCGAAAGTCTGGCTGCAACGGGCTCTTGCTCTATAATTTTCATAGTTTACGGTGACGTTGCAACATAAAGTAGGTAAGTTTGTGAAGGAGATCCGTGTGAGGCATGAAGTTAGCTCCGCTTCCGAGTGGCTCTTGTTTTTAGTATATGCTTTGACAAGAGTGAATACTTAAAATTATGCATATAAAGATAGTGTAAGCAACGCTATTTGTCGTGTGTTTTTCTTAATGAGACTAATGTTACTATAGCTAACACTGAGGGATTTATTAATAAACGGATGAGCGAGGGATTAACTTTAACCCAAGGCTTTAAAATTGACTCGATTATTTTGTTCATTTTTGTACTTTTAAAATCTGAAGAGTGCCATAACAATATTTTCATGTTAGGCTGAAGAACATTTGTGTTTATTAAAAAGTCTTAATTACTTGGCTATTTAAAATAATCGAGTGAATTCTAAAGCCTTGGGTTAAAGTTAAACCCTGGCTCATCCGAGTCTTTTAATAAGGCCCTAAATGTTTTGAGATATAAAAAAAGGACTTCGTACATAAACTCACGCCTTTTTCCCCGAAGGGGTAGGCAGACTTACTCCTGGTAGCACCAGGACACCCACGTTTCCCTTTGTCTGGTCCGTCCCATGATGTAATAGGTGGAGAGTTTATTACCCCATTGGGTATTATTTCCTGACTCCAGACTGATAATGAATAGAAAATCGAATATCATTTTGCCCAACCCGGGATTCGAACTTAAGACCTCAGCATTTTAACCGTAAATGCCGCAGTAAAAATACGCACTCGAGGCAGTTATGTAGATTTTGATAACTATGACACACATTGTTAGAACCATATTACATATCATTGTCTGGAGTGTTGACTATTTACTAGCGGCCGGCGCGGCTCCGTCAGGGTGCAGATACACTTTTTGTAAATATTCTATCGTCTGTTTCTCAGAGATAATGAAGGATTATAATGGTGAAAGAATTTTTCAAATCGGGCGAGTAGTTTCAGAACCTTTTCAATGCAAACAAAAAATCGATTCTTTCCTCTTTAAAATATTAGTTTAGATAATAGCCTGACAAGGTGATTACAAAGCACTTAATGATAAGTTATGTGGTTCATGTGACAGCCTCCGTGGCGCAGCTGGTTAGACGCCGACTGTGAAACGAGAAGTCGCGGGTTCGATCCCCGCACCGACACAAATGTTTGTGCGGCCCACAAATATTTGTGTCGGGTTTGGGTGTTTGTGAGACCGCAAAGTCTCTCGTATATGAATATGAAATGGACTCCAAAAATTATCTACAAAGGTATCTGCTATAAATATGTACAATGTTTCCGCTATTTACTCTCAGTCCTATAGGACAAAATCGACAATAGTATACTATTACTCACACAGAGCATTAAAGCTCGGCGAGTCTCTTGGGAAAACTAGCTTGAATAAAAAATATGCATAGTTCTGTCAGGTGAAATTTATGTATAAGGCATCACTTACTTTGGGCATATCACGTTTTCGTATTTTCTTTTTGAAAGATCGCAACATCGTATGAATAAAACTGAATCAAAAATATAAATAAATTTATAAAATTATATTTATCTAAAAATGTTTACAAAATCGACAATAGTTTATCTAGTGGGTTCTGAAGTGTCATCATTTTAGTATTTGTAAGATGCCTGTAAATTATGTTTAAGGTATGAAGGTTGTAGAGATTCCACGCATATCTGAAAGAAAATATAATAATTGAAAACGGCATGCTCGTCGCCTTCCATCACCTGATGGTATGCATCGCTTGCCACCAGGTGATTGTAAGCGATACGACCGCTCATGTAGTAATAAATAGTATAGAACTTAAATATAGTATATAGTAGTAAATAGTACCAAAACCAAACAGCACCTAGAATTACAAAGCAATTCATTCAAATGCATACACTTAGGCATTCCACTGCGCTCGCCATCCTAAGACATAAGATTCTAAGTCTCGATATGTCCAGTAGTTACTCTGGCTAGAATATCCTTCAAACCGAAACACAACAGTGTATTTACACTGCTATTTGACGGGAGAAATAGACATTGCGGTGGTACCTACCCAGGCGGCCTCTCACATATGAGAGGTATCTTATGTGTCAGGATGGCGACTGCAGTGGAATCCCTCGCATTGCTTTGTAATTCAAGGTGTTGTTTGGTTTTGCTACTGTTCATGAGCAGTCGTATCGCTTACCATCAGGCGAACGACATGCTCGTCTCACCATTTACTGCAATAAAAAAGAAAAGAAAAGGGTGGTTACAATAAAGGCAAGAACAAAAATTAATGAGTTATTAAACGAACCACACAACATTATAACTAGATATTCTACTGTATAGTCTCATTGCGGCCGTATTCTCTTCATTGGACGTAATGAACCAGCCTGTTGAGGAAGCTTCGACGATCAAATCTAACGCGATACTGTTCAATTAGTTCGCCAGTAAAAACTCAACGTAATTACTCGATAGCGGTTGCCCGTTAATTTTTTAATTATGTGTTCATTTTTTCCGATTGGATTGGTTAGTGGATTGCTCTATTATTTTTGTTACAGTATAATTCAGCATTGAAATAGATCAATTTCATTAAACACTTTTCCTAAATATCATTAATATTATTGGGCAACTCCATATTAGAAACTTAATGAATAGAAGACATGCATACATACCTACATACCCAATATACATATGAAATAATCTCACGATTTTTCCCTGAAGGTTTCGGCAGAGGTCCTACCAGGGCACCCAGACATCGGATCTGACTGTTTGTGAGGCCATAAAAGTTTTTCGTAGTTTCTGATATCCATGTCAGTAGTCTTGTATCTAAATAAGGTGTCGGGGCTATTTCGTGATATATTATTGAATTGTTATTTAAATAAACTTCTGATTGGGCTCCCCAAGACCGGGATGCTTAGCGCTTATTTTGAGAAATCTATGTCCAGCAGTGGACGGCAATAGGCTGAGCATATAACTACACTTTAGTTTCTCACTGAACGCGCAATGTAAACCTCTATCAATTAAGGTTTTCATTACCGTATTTCCGAGTGATTCCCGATGACTAATGAGCGACGCCTCCGTCGACAGCACGTGTTCGCCTAATTAATGCGTAAATATTAAATGAACGCAAGAGGAATGTTCTCAGACGTGCTATTACGAACCGCGTTAAGGCTTCGTTTGCTAGAATTATTGAAAAATTACATTTCACGGAAGAAAAGCTAATTACGTTAAAAATAATAAGGAATAATTTCCTTTAATATTTTTATGCTGGCACAGTGATTGCATTTCACCTAGTGGTAAGGGCAAATGCCATCCAGAAACGAATGGCATCAGACGGCGGTCTCATGCCATTCGACACAATTATGCCAGCCTGCCAAGATGCCTCTTCACGCTACGGCGTAACGACCCAGGATTATAGGAAGGAGAGAACACATGTGATGGCAAACCGTTACACAGCTTGACTGTGCAGCAGAGGAAAGAATTGGAGAACTTTTTGCACGCCGCGATGGTTTCAACAACCGTCAAGCTAAAAAGCTAAAGGAGAACAAGGGATAAAACTGAATAATTCAAACAATTAAATGGTATTTGCGAAAGGAAACCTAATTAAATTATTTTTTGATTATTTTATTTATGATTATGATATATTATTTTTTATTTTAAATTTCTTTTTTTTACATTTTTATATATATAATATTAATACAAAAATACATATAAAAATATAAAAAGTTATCCAACGGTGGCGAGGCTTGAGACCCAAGCCACCGGTGGTTAGGAGCTCAAAGTGAGGAACCGCCTCACAATACGTGCCGTGTCAAGCAATACTGCCTTCTGAATCTGACTCTTGACCCAACAGCCGATTGAGAGCCTCTGTAGATGTTGGTCGAGGCTCTTTGGTATCAACCCATGAGCAGAAACAACAATCGGGACAATAATTGTTGAGTCGACATCCCACATGTCGGTAACCTCGTGTGCCAAATCTAAATATTTAGACATTTTGTCTTTTTCAGCTTTGACAAGGTTACCGTCATGCGGAATGGTGACGTCAACAAGTATAGCCCGGCGCGCCAATCGATCTATTATCACAATGTCAGGCTTATTGGCTAGAATAGTCCTGTCTGTGATAATAGATCGATCCCAATACAGCGTCGCATGACCATTTTCGAGAACTGGTTGGGGCACATACTGGTAATATGGCACTTCAGGAGTCACAAGTCCATATCGAAGGGCAATTTGCTGGTGTATGATCTTGGCCACTATGTTATGTCTATGCAAATACTCGCCGTTAGCAAGATACGAACAACCGGAAATAACATGCCTGATAGACTCGCCAGGACGGTGGCATGCCCGACAGATGTCGACCGTACCGTCCTTCAGGATGTATTTCCTATAGTTGTTCGTCTTATTTATTTATTTATTTAAATCTTTATTGCACACAAACTTATCAATACAAACAAACAGAAATAATTATAACAAAGAGTACAAATGGCGGTCTTATCGCTCAACAGCAATATCTTACAGACAACCATGGGATGGATTTAAATGAAGGAGAGGGAGAGAGGGCAGTATAACAAATAAAGAATTACTTAAAGCTAAATAATACTAATTAAACATAATTATTAATATACATATACATATCCATAAATATATATATATATATATATATATATATATATACATACATAAAAATAAATAATACAAAATCATATATAAATTATAATATACTACAGTTTCCAAATGATTGAATGAAAATAAGTAATAGTGAAGACTGCTTTAAAGGGAAAGGTAGTGCTCTTTAATCTGTCTTATATTATTTTATTTTATTTTTATAATTTAAAATCAGTTACTTTATTATTATTATTTTATCTTCAGTCAAGCTTTATCCTACTTGGTACACTATTGACTGCCCTCTCTTTTTTCCATTCTCCTATTGTCAATCTCAAGTTAGTCAGGAAAATACAAAAATACAATACAAAATAGTTTCAAAATTTTTTAATGATTGTTTAGAGCGATACGATCGTATTTTGTACTGCTATGTAATATAATGTTCTATCATTAAGTTTATTTATTGTACCATATGGGATATAAATAAATAAATTAACAATAAATCCCTATGTTTATACTTCATACATGTCTACATCAGCTTGTACTGTCCCACTGCAGCCCTTCTCCTTTTTTTAAATCCATCCCATGGTTGTATGTAAGATATTAATTTAATAGATAAGACCGCCATTTATACTTTTTATCTTTTATTTTGTTTCTATATATTTAACTTTGTGTGTGTGTGCAACAAAAAAATTAAATAAATAAATATATCAATTTAGACAGTTACAGTTATAATATCTATGATATATTCTCCTTAACCGTGAATAATTGTGTTTAATCTGTAAATTTAGCGTAGCGAGTTAATTACGTTTAAGACGCCATATACTCGTATGTCGGGGTTGTCAAGGGTGATATATTATTTATGAATATCGCCTTATCTCAATAGTTATTAACACTTTTTACTATAAAACCAAAGACGATGCAAGTTTTACTATAATTTAAGAAGAATTATGATATGAGTAGGTCTGTGTCTGTCTGTATCAGCCCATATATACGCCCTAGTGCAGGGCACGGGCCTCCTCCACAATCGAGAGTACAATTGAGATGAGAGGGCTTAGGAGGTTGCCGATTGAGTAGGTCGCTACCCTGATATTAAGCATCCCGGTTCCCTATAGACAGGAATAACACAATTCAGGAATTATTATGCGACTATTATTATATTATATGTATATTGGGATAGTGACTTACGAGTATGTTTGGAACGTATTTATTTTGTAAATAAGACTTATATAATCACGAAAAAAAAAAAACTAAAATATAGAACAAATTTATAAGTGTCATGAACATGTTATGGTAGTTTTGGGTGTATTTATTATTTATTTAGTAAGCAATAATTAACGGTTTATATCGTGACGAAACCTGCACACCATGGAGATTTTGGCTAGATTTGTTAAAGCATGTGAAGTCTGCCGACTGCACTACACCAATCAAGCAGACTGTGGCCTAACCCCTCTTAATCAAATTCAGTTGTAGACGAGTCCCATCTCTAACAATGGGTGCTTTTGAATTCATACAGTACTTTAAATAATAAATCTGGGATATGGGTCAAACTAGTAACAACAGGTAACAACGCTGCAGCGAAGATGAAATGTTAAGCAGCCCCACACGCCACGGCCATCAAAATTTAACAATGTTCTAAATAAACAATGCTCGTGCGCCGAAAGTTATAACATTTATTATTAACTTGATGCGACACTCCTGACTCCTGACCTAATCAAGGCGCAGGGTAGTTAACCACACGTATTAACAAAGCAGAATATTACAGAGCGTGACGCATTCCCTCGCAAAAAAAAAGCAAACAAAATTTTCTTTTTTTTTAAAGTCGATTAAAAAAGGAACTATTTTACATTGGCAATTGTAGTAGGAGATATTTATGTGTTCCCTTGCATTTGGTTCTTTTTCTTTACATCCATACATAAATTCACGCCTTTTCCCCAAAAGGGATAGACGGAAGCTCGCCTGGTAGCAACCAGGACACTCACGTTTCACCACGTTGTGTGTTACGTCCCACGGATGTGATAGGCGTCGAGCCTATCGCCATATCGGTCATTTTCTGACTCCCGGGTGATAATGTCAAGAAAAAACTAATATCACTTTACCCGAACTGTTTTAGTCGTACCGTACAACTGTGTCGCAGCGGCAGGTTTCTTAAGTAGTGTACTTATATTTATGTCAAAGTACAATACCTTTCGGATGAATATTTTATTCCGTTTATTGGATAAATCTTCTTATTTCTGTCCGTCTAAAGCGGATGATGGACTTCAGGGAACTGTTACGGGGTGGGTCAGTGGTGTCTTTTGAAAAAACACTTTTCATGATTGAAGATTTATTTAAAATGAAATACTTGATTATAATAAGGTTCTCAAACTTACACCGAAAGTCCGATCCGAAACTAAAATTATTGTTTACTAAAATTGGGTTTTTATCGTAAAGATTGGAGTGTCGGTTTCCTATTGCATTGACGTCAATGTAATGGAAACTCAGCAATAATATATTATATTCTGTATCAGCCCGTATACGACCCACTGCAGGGCACGAGCCTACTCTACAATCGAGAGTACGATTGAGAGTGGTTAGCCCAAATAGTCCACCACACTGGCCTAGTGTGGGTTGGTGAACTTACATACCATAGAAATTATTATAAATCGCTACAGGATGCAGGTTTCCTCCCGATGTTTTCCTTCACCGTTTTAGTGCGTGGTGAGGTTGACTATAATTACACACATGACTCCGAAAAGTCAGAGGTGTGCCCTGGGATTTGAACCCGCGACCACCGTGAACATGTTGGCACCCTCGTCTGGTCCGTTTACCAACAGGCCACCACGCCATGTTTTATATTCACGGCTATGGAAATAGGGGTATAACAGAACTCTCAAGCACGTTGATTTTATTATGGTGTTTAACTTCGTCATTAACTAAAAATACTTTATTAACCAAAAGTACACCTGTAACTCTCTGAATTATGGACTATTCATATCCTACACTCGGGTAGGATATGAATTATTATTTATCAAATTCAAAAATGAAACTTGGGAAGATTTGTATCCGTAACTACAGATTTAGCTGTCCCTTTCTCGTCCAAACAATCCGTCGCAAAAATAAATACAAAAGCAAAGGAATAAAATTGATCAGCCTAAAATAGAAACATAAAATTTTTACGATGGCAATTCACTTTCTTATTATTCCATTTTTAAAATAAAAATGTACGTCTTAACCCCAATTCGGTTTGGAATACTATAAAATGTTTACAGCCTCTTAAACAACCTAATGCCTTCTCAATAGGCTATCAGCGGGCATATTCCGATCTTAAACGGACCATTTCACATCGGAATTTGTTAATATCAGCGCTGTGGCCTCGGTATTTACCTGGACACCGAGCTATTTTAATATACTGTAGAAATTCCATTTCAAAATGCAATGCTGGGGGATTATTAACTTATTGAAATATGATTTTGACAGCTGTAATGGTTTCTGCTGCTCTTTTTTGGATAACACTCAAAGTATGTAGTTTTTTCAGCTAGTTTTTTTAGACAATTTTAAAACCTGTTTTAGCTGTCGAACGTTTTGCCTTTTTCCCTGAATCTGAATTCGATAGTTGTTCGAAAGGCATACAACATTCGAAAATTAATAATAAGTATTCAAGCTGTCTATGAAAAAGGCCTTTAATGTTTTTTTATTGAACAAGCAACGAACTGTTAAATGATTTCTTAGATTTACGTGAATATTACACATTGAAATAAAACTATTATTTACGGATTTTATCGCGAATTTAATTTAATTTTTATTTTTTCTCGTTTCGTTTATCTTGAACCTTTGTGGTCACGAGCGAACAAATCTGCGATAAAATCCGCAAATGATTGTTTATTTCTACGAACTTTTTGTTATTTAATTTTTTCTTTTTTTTCTCAATATTACTTTATTATATACTGTGTTTTATTGCTCTTTTTACTCTTTTTTTAATAAATTAGTTATATCCTTTAATACATATGCGACAGAAGTAATCACAGGAAAGCGTGAATAGTTTATGCGCGGTTATGGCGGCATGCATCACTGCGCGCGCTTCGCATCAATCGAGCGCCTCCGGTGCGCGTGGATTGAATTTTAAAAAGTCTAAAATTTTCCGTCATGCTCGACTTGAGATGTTTTGACGTGATTCCGTAGCTGCAAGTAGGATTCCGTAGGTAACTGTCTTCGATCAAATATACACTGGATTATAAGTAACGGTTTAAAAACGGCAAGAGGTATAAGAGCACAAATAAGCTAATCACAATTATTTATTCATTTAATGTTTTAATAGTATTTTATTTAAAGTGAATGCACCAGTCTAAAACCAAATATACACTACAATAACGTACCTATTAAACCGAATTGAGTGGTTTTGAGAACATTGTACGACGCACTCGTAAGAAGCCAATTAGAATCCAATGCTCCACATGAAGAGAAGTACAAGCTTATGTTAGTGTATACTAGTTTCTTATATTTAAAACAGTATGGTGTATATCCAGGCTACCCTTTGTTGTACCTACCTTATTTGCAGGGCCGTCTTTACCTATGATGGGGCCCTGGGCACACAAGAATTTGGGGCCCTTTTGGAAAATAAAGAAAAAAAAAAATCTAACATTTATCTACTATGATCATTTCATATCGAAGTTATGTATCAATCTTGTCGGAATTGTCCCTCTCAAAGGAATGTAATGTAAGAAACTGTGTATGATGTGTCTTTTACTTCTAGGTTAGTTCATTACGCAGGCTCACTAAAATGTTTTTATTAGTGCGTACTGATTACCACTAAAATGGTCAATAAGTTTTTTTTTCGAAAACGATGTATTAATTATGTAAATTATGGTAATAATCTATATCAAAATAATTTCGTTTTTAATCGACTTAAAAAAAGGAGATTATGTATTCGATGTGTATGTATGTAATTTTGTCAGAGTTGCACAGTTTTTGGATATGTTAGTCTATACCAGCGCCGGAACACGAATAATAAATGTATGCATGTTTGTATGTTTCTCAAAAAGTATAAGTCGGATTTAATTTTTTTTGCTTTCGATTAGATATAGTCCAACTTAGGAGCTGTACAAATTTCATTAAAATCGGTTACTTCGGTTTTGAGATAAAGCGGAGTGTCCAATTTTTTTTAGTTCGCGACGTGCATACATGTTGACTATTTTGTCTCAGCGTCCTAACTTAGATAGGTAAGAGTAATAAGTTTCGATTACTACAACAGAAATTCAAAAAATAAGAAATAGGAAATAAGCTCAAAGAATTAAACCGTCTTCAAAATTGTAATAAAAAGAGAGAAATAAAATTAATCTTTTAATAGATTTCAAATACCTAAATAGGCCAACCAGACATATAGGCAGATTGCATAATGTACAATTTGATAATTTAATTTAGATAATTTAATTATGATCTTACTTAATTTAATTGTTTCCAAGCTCACACATTCATAATTATAATCGTTATAATAAATTTGAACATGCAATGTAGTTTTACATTTACGTAAACATTTTTTTGTCTTCAATTAATTCAGAAATGAGAAATGGCAATGTTAAATAACCTTTTTTAGGGTTTGTTTACATTTAGTTAAGTACCTAAACTGATGGAGTATAGCTAGCACCGACCCCAAAAAAATGTTGACACATTTAGGTATTTTGGATCTATTAAAAGATTAAATTTTATTATTCGGAATTAATGAGACGGGACAGGAAAGGATGTAACAGGACGAATTTGTTTTTATTTATTAAATCTGGAAAATGAACAAACAGGTCATCTGATGGTAAGATCACTGTCGATCATGAATATTCACAACGCTTGGTTCATTCACTTCCTTCTAGGGACGGGATGGATAAAACACAGAACGGCAGTCACATTTAATTTACGTACAATAATAGGTTTCTAGTGTGGATAAGAGTCAACAAGAAATAAATATCAACAGATCTCCTGAAAGAAACCACTAGGTACCTACTTACTACTCATATTGTTTGTGACCAAAAAACTCAGCAGGATTCTATAGCCCTTCAAATATCTAGAGAGTCAGGGCGTACATTAGAATTCCTAGGCTAGCTGGACACTTGGAGAGCTAAAATTTAATTGATGACTTATTATATTATACTGGCGGTCCGGGCTGGCCGGATTGGAGCCCAAGAAATATAGAAAATATGTCATTAATAATATTGCTGCGCTTAGATTATATACTCGATTGCTACGCTACTGGTTTAATGGTAACAATTACGGTAGTAATGGTTTCTTTCGGGATTTCTGTTGAGCAAAATCTTCTATTATATCCTCAAAGTCAATATTTTGCAATATATCGCTTTCAATACACATAATTGACAAATTACTTAGTCGTTCCTGCAGCATTGTAGTACGCAATTCATTTTTAATTTTTTTAAGATGCGAAAATGAACGTTCTCCGCTACAATTTGTAACCATTAGGCAAAGGAATATTCTTGTTGCAACTTCAACATTTGGAAATGTATCTTCTAATTTATCTAATTTTATTAAGTTATGTAAGGCTAAGATATTAAAATTCGCCGAATCCATTGGTACGTTTTTTAAATAGTCACTTAGATGAGAACATTCTGTTTCAAGCTCATGTGCATTAATATCTTCGTGATAAAATTCTGCAAATTCTATGCATTTTTTAGTCAATTCGCCATGATCCATTGTTGTTAGCCGACAAAGGAAATTAAATCGATTATTAATTTCTAGGTATGCAGCCGAACGTTTTTTTAAATGAGTACTTAAGGTGTCTATTATGGGAATAAAAGTCTCTACACGAAATTTTTCTTTGCCCCTCAACTGTGCTGTTTCCGATGATCCTTCAAAGAAAGTAATGCGTGTGCTGCGAATTCTTTTCCTTTCAAATTTATCTTTATAGTCAGCATCTGGATTTTTTTTCTTAGCAGCTGTTTCGTATCTATCAAAATTATTGCGAGCGTTATTGACATAGCTGATCAGAGATTCATATAGTTTTGTTGCAACGTCCATGGTTATGGTGCTATTCTGTAAACTTTGACTTGTTTTATTCATAATTCCCAATAGGTCATTCCATATTTCTGCTAGAAGAGCAGTTTCAAATTTTTCCATTTTTTTTGCTAGGCTTTGGGCTTCGTTTCTCGTGTCTCCCGGTTGATTTATATCGCTATAAATTGAGGACAACGCTTCAAAAATATTCCTATAACCATTTACCAATGCACTAATAGCATTGGCACGTGCAGACCATCTAGTTTCTGAAAGAGACTTCAAAGTTCTATTTGCACCTAAATGCTCTGTCAAAATTTTCCATCGTTTAGTCGAAGCTGAAAAGAAATTGTACAATTTTTGAACAAATTGAAAGAACCCTACAGCTTCAGTAACACACTCAACAGCTTGAACGCCCACTAAATTTAGCGAATGTGCCGCACATGGAACGTAAATTGCAAATTCGCAAGTTTCTTTTATTCTGGATTGAACACCAGAGTACTTTCCAGACATATTTGACGCATTGTCGTAGCTCTGCCCGCGACAATCTTTTATAGGGATATCATGTCTATCAAAAAAGTTTAAAATGGTATCTGCTATATATTGCGCATTATGTTCATCCATAGGCAAAAATTTCAAAAATCTCTCAATTGGCTGTCCGTCTTTTACATATCTAACAATGAAAGTGAGTTGGTCAACGTGGGACAGATCTGGGGTGGAATCTACGCTAATAGAGTAGTACTTTGCAGATTTAAGTTCTTTAACAATTGTTTTTAATACTTTCTGTCCCATTAAATTAATAAATTCGTTACAAATATTTGCAGATAAATATGATGTACTTCCTTTTCCACGATTTCCGTAGTTCTGTATGTGATCAGCAAGAAAAGGATCAAATTCACTAATCACTTCCAAGCAACCCAAATAATTACCATTATTTTGCAATCCCAATGTCTCATTATCACCACGAAAAGCAAGACCTCTAGAAGCTAAAAATTTCACTACTGAAACTATCCTCTTAAGCACATTCTTCCAATAGTTAATTTCTGTATTATATTGGGTCAGCAACTCACTATCAATTCGTCCAACAATTTTCATTCTTGCAATGTAACTCATCATAAATTGCCTGTGCTGTAAACTGTTTTCATGCTCCATTAATAAGTTACTTATATGCTTCCAATCTTTATATCCATTAGGAGAACTTAAATTATGTGCAGTACTAGCTATAGAGGTATTAAATAAACGGCAGCAATAACAGTACACACATTTCTTTCCTGGTGAATAAAGGAGCCATTTTCTTTCTAAATACTCACCATTCGTCAATTTACGGGTAAAAATATTTTTAGTTAAATATCTAGTTTTTGTTTTACCGCTTGAATCTGGAAATTTTGTAGAAGTTTCAGAGAAGTCGGAATTTTTATTTTGGAAAAATTCTGGTCCTTTCCTAATCCAAATATCACGGACTTCCTCCGTTAATATGTTGTCACAGTAGCTACCAGGATCAGAAGATACTGTATATACATTTTTCATACTTGCAATTTCAAACTTACAGTTGCCTGAAGTCGAGGGTTCAACTTCTGATGCGTATTTGACATTTTCCTCACACGTAACCTCTTTTTCCTGGTGATATTCTGAGGTATTTTTATATTGAGGTGAATCCTCAGGTGATGATAATGACAAATCCTTCAGCTTATTTGTTTCTTGAACCGTAAAAAACGAAGTAAGCTTAGGATTTTTTTCCATTCTTTCTTTTAGAGCTATATTTTTTTTTCTTTTCTGTGAGCCACTTAAATATGATCTTTTCGACATAATGAAATAATGTTTAAAAGAACAAACTAAAATTACTATTATCTTAAACAATATAATTTATTGCTTATAAAAAACTAAATTGAATAAGTTTAGAATGTACCGTGGAAACAGCAGCTTGATTTTGGAGTCGGAGTGGTATGTATGGGTGAAACAAATTATGTAGTATACGTTCGAAATATTGTTAATTAATTAGTACAATAAGCGCAGTGTATGCCTTATGACAAGATTACCGTAAATGCAGTATCGGGAACAAAATCATATGCATCAAGTGGCCGCGATTGCTTTCACTTATTACGTCGTATTTCAAACTACAAGATGTACAAAATGTCTCAAAATATAAGGAACTACAGATAACAATCAACCTTAATACTGTGAAATAAGAATGATTATGTCTTACAATATATTTGCATTTAAGAAGTGACGAAGAAGTAAAGCCATAAATTTAAAAATGTCATTTCATAATAATGCGTACCGATATTTTAAAATATACTGACGTGCAGAAACAATAAGGTTGAAAATAATATGACGACATTTGGCGCTCGCGCTTTTTTCAAACGTGATAGGTGCTTGCATTACGAACATAGTCACTATCGAAAGACATAGAGTAGCAGATTGTTTTTGTTCTTGATGGTGTTATTTTGTAAATTTAAAGTATTAGTTTATTTACAGTGGTAAAAGTAAATGTAATAATCGTTATTATTACAAGCCTCCGGCTATGACATCTTTTCTACACATCGAAATCGATTGTATGCAATTGAAGAAAAATACAGACTAGCATCCAAATACTGCAACAGTATTTAAATATTATATTCCACTTAACTACGCAAGTTCAGTTCAAATGTAATGTTTGAATGGTGTTTGAGTATCAGAGTGTAGTTGTACTTCACTTCATTCTTCTTTCAAAATAGCCAACTTTTGATAAAGATTGGCGCGTTGTTTCAAACATTGGTGAATAGATTTAATAATTTTATTTAAGAACTTTTATTTGATTATTTTTCTACTTCACTTCATTCTTGTTCCAAAATAGCCAATTTTTGATAAAGATTGGCGCGTTGTTTCAAACATTGGTAATTTTATTTATGAACTTTTATTTGATTATATTTACATCTTTTTTATACATATAAAGAAACGGATGTCTATACATGGAAGATAAATGAGAAAATGGAATAAAGGGGCGGTATTAACGTACCTAATAGAAAAATATATCGACGCAGGAAAGCGATTTTGTCGTATCTCAAAAAATGCATATGTGCGTTTTGTATTTTATTTAATTCATAAAAAAAATACCGCATTGAATTTCCTTGTGAAAATGCAAGGTTTTATTTACACATTTTATTAATAAAGAAATGGTATTCCTAAGTTTTCAAGTTAGTGGTTGTTCATTTTTTAATTAATTTTTTTTTTGATCCTGATGTAAAATTGCTTATTTCGAGATGCGACAAAATCGCTTTCCTGCGTCAATATTTTCTTAATATCTTTCTGTTTGTCTCCGACGACCTCAGAAATGGGTTAATGGATTTCGATAAAAATTGGTATGGAGATAGCTGATACCCTCAATTAATAGGCTACTTTTGATCCTAAACTCATTGTTTTGTATACACTTAAACTAATTTATGGTTGGTGTAAATTAGCGTTCTCACGATTCAATTAGTTATTCTTTAGTGGGATGAGGACGGAATTCAGATAAGCATATTTGTTTTTATTTATAAAAAATATCATGTGCTAAATGCATTTAAAAGTTTAATACACTGTTAACAACATTGCCAAAAAAATAAGCCCTGATAATTTGCAAGTAAACAAAAGTTTTTAAAAACTATGCCGGGATTAGACATCCTGACCTTACCCAAAGGTGCCTCAAGACTCAAACATGCCTCAAGTGACAATGAGATGGGACAGGATGGGATATAACGAGACGGAAGATGATGGAAAAAGAGTTAATAAAAAAATAACAATAGCACCCAACAGTCACATATGTATATAGTCCTGACCTCACACTAAGATCGAGTCTTGTGTCGTGTATCAGAAACTTCGAGAGACATTTCGGTGTCACAAACACCCAGACCGGAAAGAAATATTTGTGGGCCGCACAAACATTTATCTCGGTGCGGGGATCGAACCCGCGGCCTCTCGTTTCACAGGCGGCGTAACGTCTAACCGATGCGCCACGGAGGCTGTCAAAAGTTTTGATATAAATAATATGTTTAATGGTTTCTTAGATTTACGCGAATGTTACACATTGAAATAAAACTATTATTTACGAATTTTATCGTGGATTTGGTTTAATTTTTACATTTTTTGAGTTCGGCGGACTCAGTCCGCCTTGTGACCACGAAAGCTGTAAAGTACCTAATCGAAACGTCGGGTACTCAAAAAATTTAAAAATCAAACCAAATCCGCCATAAAATCCATAAATACTAGTTTTATTTCAAATAATATGTTGCTGATTTGGACTGGATTTATCATTCAAAAGGGATCTGCACACGGGCGGAACCAGTTGGGTCCAAGTGTAGATATAAATAGTTATTCAAATAAACTTATCCATAAATATATCTCCTCTAAAACATTGGTACCGTGGTAATTATTTCCACAAATATCAAAATTAATTTATAGTTATTAACTTGTTTTACTGGCTATTTTTGAACTGATCATCGGAAATCTAGTTTACATTTGATCGAACTCCAACATCATATAACGGCATATAATCTCAACATTGAATATTTAAAGATAAAGATTTTCCACTTATAACCACAGCAAACCCAAGGACGTGGTAACTGAGAAAATATAGAAATATGGATTAAACGGTTGTGAAGCAGTACATCTGGTTTACAGAAACCACGCTTTACAGACGTAAAAACAGTAAGGATTATTTCGATTATTTCATATTGACCTGTTTTAAAGTGTAATCAATGTTTGTCAGTAGCGTAGGTAAACTCTATACTATCTGAGCCCCGTGGCAAAATTATCGAATGGGGCCCCCCTTATTATAAATAACTTAACTTAATAAATTCAATGAATAATTATCCAAGAATTGGTAAACAATCCAGGGAATTGTTGATTGTATCTTACTAATTTTATATATCAGTGTTACATTCCTTCTCTGCTTACGACATCAAGGGTCGAGGACCCCTTCAGGCCTGAGGCCTTTCAAGCTCGGGGCCCCTTTGGACCGGGGGCCCCTACCTTGGTTTTATACAAATGTTTTTTTATGATGCATACTTCCTACTAGCATAGTATAATTACTATTCTGTGACAGAGAACACATTTATAGCATTTCACATTTAGTTAGAGTCTCTTTTAGGATGTGGAGTTATATTATCACTAATATACTGAAATAGATGATGATTACTTCTTACACTTTCGTAAATATACGTAGGTACATAGGTGATAGGAATCGTTAAACGTGTGAGTGAAATTTTCGGTTTGTTTATTTTTTTTTTAATCTGGCTCTTCTTCGGGGCCCCCCTGAGGATGGGGGCCCTGGGCACGGGCCCCGTGTGCCCTTAGTGTAAAGACGGTAATGCTTATTTGTTTTGGGTATTTAAGGCAAGTTATTACAAATTGGAAGTTCGTAGTGAAGTAACATTTGCCAAATATTTATTTAATGTGATTCGTGGTAAAATACATAATCCTAGACTCCTACAAGCTACTGGGTTATTTGTGCTGGATGGATGTGTGGGGCGACGGCGGCGACCGCCATTGCTCTGGGTGCCCCGAGCTCGACACGCGCGCTGTGTGATGCGTCTGCTCAACGCGGTGTCTTAGCAGATCGAATTGTTCTCGTGCTCACTGACGGAGTTCACAGAGGCCGCTAGTGTACTTATAGGTATTAATTAGTTGTAATATTGTATAATTATGTAATATTAAGCTCTACTCTACTTTATTGGGTGTAACCTGGAAATAGTAGTTAGTATGTTGAATGAATAAAAATAAAAAAGAAATAGAAATACTCTATAGACCCATCACCCAGCGGTACCCAAAAGCGGAGATCAACAGCCCCATCACTCGAGATATTTTATTTAAAAGTGAAGAAATATTAGCGCCGCCAGCTGCTCAACATTCCCTGTCCGGAGACGTTTTTTGAGCGCAGCGATAGACTTTTAGAATTAATGTGATGTTTTAGCGTCTTGAAAGGGATTAGATCTTTATGCTATAGGAAGGTCGAGGCCAGGGTAGGGTTGATTTGACTATGATCGATTTTTTGACTTTTGTACGTACAAACACAAAGACTACACAAAATAAAATAAACATTTCTATCACAACAGTTTTAAAATAGCTTGTAAAAGATGCAAATATTAGTATAATAAAAGAAAGAGTAAGGACATTTTTCCGTCTCTTTTACACGCGCACATTGTAATGTATTTTGACTAGTGACGTCACTTGTTTTATTTTACATCCCTTTTCTTTTACTCCCACTACAAGATTAAATTTAAAAATAATATTTAATCTGGTGCACTTGTAATCCCTTTATATACAGGCTGATAAAATATATGGTATTTAATTTAAACCATTTTCCTAACTACTCTAGGTAACATTTTAGTAAGCTTGAAAAAACATCCTGGTTTTATAGTTTGGTCAAAACTCGCAATTTTACTTAACATTATCAGGGGGAAGAGAAACATTGGATTAAATAAAATACCAAATGTCAATATCACCTGTATATTCCTGATTTATGAACGGCCGGTTTCTATATCCTATCTATCTTTAACAAGAGATTAAAATAGCCACCATTACTATGTCGATACGATTGTATGCTTCAATGAACAAAGATAGATATTACTGTATTTATCTTACCTAGCTTTCTATAAATAAATGCACTTATACTTAAGTACTCTAACGTACCGGCCTCTCTAGATGCTTGTCAATGTAATAATGTAACGTCAACTAAATGTGAGTTTATACAAGGTGAGTAATAAAGGGAAAAATCTGTTCCAAATAAAAATTATAGTTTTAATCTGCAAAATGTATGGAATATCTGATGTATTTTTTCGCGATTTCAATGTTGGCCCCATAGTAAGTTGTTAATTATGATGAGTGTAGTATCCCCCATTCGGCTATATATACCCTTTAGAACTAGCCTTGTATATGTATCTTTATTTACTAAAACATAAAATATATCGAAATATCTAATGAAATCTCTAGTTAAAGATGGATTAAAGAGATCGGCTCGGAGAAAATAACTTAATTGCGACTCGCAACTGAAGATTACTCCTTAAGCACGATTTTCTTGAAATCTCTGCAATTGTTAAAGGAGTAGATTCCGTATTGTGAATAGGTTGCACAACGTGTAGTAATAACGTCATTACTATTACATTCACAAGTTGGCTTATTCGTCCACACTCGAATTTATTGCTCATCTAATTCTCATGTCGCTATACGAGATCGATTAATGAGTAAATTGTGACTAAGTAGTAGATATAATTACTGGCACTTATTACTTGGTAAAACTGATGGCAGTCTTCGGCAAGGATCATGTTAGAAATACCGTGAACCGATGAGATATAGGATATAGGCGTGAAGTATGATAAAATTATAGGAAATTCATTCGCTATTCACCCCACTGAAGTAATATAAAGCAAAGGTTAACGTTGGAGGAACAATTTGAAAAGAAGGATAGTCAGGAGAGACATTAAATTAATTGCAATATAAAAAAACAGTAATTTATGTTACTTTGCGAAATGATTAGTAGGTCTCGTAGGTCTATTAGCGGCATGTATATGCTGTGAATTTTTGGGTTATAAGATCTATTCCCGGTTAGGCACTGTGTTAGAATTTCGTTGCACAAAAAATTGCATGAGTTGCGTGGGAATGGAATTTTGTCTCGTCAAAGTAATATGATCGTCTTCCAAAAAATCTTAAGTCAAATAATGACTCGGAGAATTGTGGTTATGAACCTAATATACTTAGTAGTGTTACATCAGCCTACCCTTTCACGGATATAGTGCTTTCGTCTTGTTTTTTTGTTGCTATAAATAGCGAGACGAGCATGCCATTCGCCTGATGGTAAGCGATACAACCGCTTATGGACAGTAGCAATGCTTGGCATTTTACTGCGCTCGCCATCGTGAGACATAAGAACAATATGTCCATTAGTTACTCCGGCTATAATGTCAAACCGGTACATAACCGTGTGTTTACACTGCTGTTGGGAGATAAAGACATTACGGTGATACCTATCCAGGCGGCTTCTTACATATGAAAGACCTACCACCAGTCTGTATGCACTACCTAAGTATGACTGGGACGAAATGCCCTTAGGCATTAAGACCGCCTTTAGTATATACAAAGTGTAAATAAGTAAAAATATAATCGTGATCTTTCATGTTATGAATATGCGGTAGGTCCTAAAATAACAGTTTAAATTTATCGCAGATAACTAAATACTTAAAACTGGGTGCAAAATAAACTCATTGTTACCAAAGATAACCGAACAATGCGCGTAGATTTAGATAAGGCAGTTAATTTAACTTTAAGAAGACTATGAGAAGGCATTGTGTAAGATAAAACAGAGTATTTGTTGCTTAAGTATTCAGAATTTGTGTATCAATTAGGATTAACAACATGTAATAGAACCGTTTCTAAAATTGGTTGTAAATAACACCATATCTTACGGATAGTATTCGATTTTTGGTATTATATAATAAACAAAGTTGAGGGACTGTCTGTGTACCGTAGTTGTATTACGGTACGCTTACAAAGTTGAGGTCTCGGTTTCGAATCCCGAGTCTTGCAAAGTGATATTGGATTTTTCTATTCATTATCAGCCTGGAGTCAGGAATTTGTGCGCGATATGGCTATAGGCTCACCCCCTATAACATCCTGGGACGGAAAATAAAAGGCGAAATGTGGGTGTCCTGACATCTCTGCCTACACCTTATGGATAAAAGGCGTGAGTTTATGTATGTATGTACAAAGTTGAGGTTAGCGAGGCGCATTAAATAAGGTAGAGTCAGATAGAGCTTAATTACCCGTGGTCTAAGTTCACAACGGTAAAAATTAACAGCACGAAATATAAAAAAAATTACATTTCAAACGAATGTATTACAACAAGATTATTGTTTTTAAAATTAATGTATCATGCAGTAATGTATAAATGTATCAATACGAAATTCCAAAAACTTTGAATGGCGATGTCTTAAGGCCAGTGCCATGCAAACCGGAATGGAATGGCAAGGGATTACATTTTTAAATAGCTTTATTAAAATATATCAGCTTTGATATAATGCATAGTACATGTGGTTTGATTTAATGTTCGGTCGCATAAACTTTGTATATACGATACTTAATTTGTGTTTGTTAATTAATAAGGCAGCGGCCGTGCTAAAATCATGCCTCTCTGAGCACTGTTGAATGAAAGAGATCGCCTCAAACGATAACAACGCCAATTTGTGACCTATATTAAGTTTCCCTTGTTTTCATGCTTTCATGCACTTTGTTTCTGACACTAAACACAATATTTTACAATGGATTACTTAAAACAAGAGTTTTTTTATTGCATAGGTCCGGCAAACGAGCAAACTAGTCACCTGATGGTAGGTGATCAATGCACATGAACATCTACAACGCTTGGATCATGGATGTATTACCGGCTCATCAAATCGGTAGGAGAGCGGGAAGGTAAGATAATGGGAAGAGGAAAGGGTATTGGGCATCCGGCAATCTTACTAACAAAACGAAACGTGACAGCAAAGCTGTCGCTTCATATCGGTTGCCCGTGAGACAGTGGTACCGTTCCGGACGAGCCTGCTTATCATACTGAGTCACGACTGATATCAGTGTAGCTCAACCACTCCTAAGACGTATATTATGTTGAATAATATTTTATTTTGTTGTTGTTTACTTACATACGCTGGAATTTGAAAAAATGCCTAAATACTTACACTTACCTTAAACTTCACATAATAAAACACCTAGGTAAAAAACTAATATTTGTTAGATACAGAAACAGTTGTAATTCAAATTTCGAACCCGAGGCTCTTCGTATTAAAAAGCCTTATTAAGCAACGGTGCTACTGTCAAAAAAAATTATGTTTCCGTTTCAAATTCGAATGTCATAATTTCATATTGCTTTTAATCTCTAAAAAAGCTAAGGCATTATATTGTAGTACAAATTAAAAAGAAGTTAAATTGCCATTAGGTGATGTTTTCGCGGCGGGAGGCGATACCCCTGGGCGCGAACGTTAAGATGAAATCACTTTGAGATTACCTATGCCAAGCTGTTTTGTGGATAGTATTTAATTTGGTTTTTAGGTTACTACAACGAAAGGAAGGTATAGTGAGGAAACCTGCATACCATAGCGATTTGTATGAATTTCTATGGTACGTGAAGTCCGCCAACCCGCACTAGGTCAGTGTTGTGGATTATAAGGCCTAACCATTCTTAATCGTACTTGTAATTGTAGAGGAGGCCAAAGCCCTACAGTGGCACGTATATGGGCTGATACAGCATAGCTTTTGATATACTAACTAATTTGTTAATTTTTATATGTTTTCTTCTTGTTTTACTTATCATTTACTTTTAAATATCTTAGATTTTAACAAGCAAGTTTTAATGTTATGTTTTAGAATTATTTTATAAACAATACTATTCGACTTTAAAGTTTGCTAACTGCTAATATTGGTGATTAATTGTGTCTACTAACAAGAAATTATCACGCGTATGATGTAGTTGTCTGAATCCCGAGTCGGGCTACGTGTTATTGAACTTTTCTACTAATTTATTAGCCCGGAGTCAGGAGTTTGTGCCAGATATGGCGTAAGTTCGCCCCCTATCACATCATGGTACTGAACACATAAGGCGAAACGTGGGGGTCCTGGTAGCACCTCTGCCTACCCCTCCTGGGAAAAAGGCGTGAGTTTATGTATATATGATGTAATAAGTTAGATGTTATTGATGTGAGTGACCAAATATTGTTACTAGTGGTAGGTCTCCAATATGTGAGAGGCCGCCTGAGTAGATATCAAGGCGATACAAGTAGAACTTTGTGAATAAAAATGGTGTGAAAATTGTGTAGAATATTCATTAAGATCTCCACTATAAAGTATTGAAGGTAATGCTCAAGAATAAATAGCAGAAGTTACGCAGTAAACCCGAGCTAAGTTACAAACAGATTTCCAAGTGATCTGACTCTAGGTTTTAATAATTCATAAATACTTAAACAAGTGCTTGACTTGAGAACGTTTTACAATGACCAGAACTATCTATTCGTATTTATATATTTTACTTCACCTGATTGTAATGAAGTCTAGAACTGCCGATTGTGAGGGTATTGTAACAATTTTATCTTACCCCTCCATAATATTGCCGACAAATCTAGGTAACTGAATTTACACCCAAGATTATAGGTACCAGCTGGTTTTCCTAGGGTTCATCTGAAGTTATAGGTATGTGCCGACAATGAGGAAGTGGAATCGACCTTCGCACCAAGACAGATGTTTGTGTGACACACAAAACAAAAGACGGGTATCTTAGTCCATCACATCGGCGTCGATACGGTGGTATGCAAGTTTGCCAGACTGTTTTTATCATCTTTAATGTGGACATAATGAACTATAAACATTCACGTTGAAATTTAATTAATTTCATTTCATAATGGCCATAGGTGTGAGCTCGAAGTAAGAATTTACCACAACATCTCTTTGATCCGTCCCATTAAGACTATTGAAATTCACGACAATTTTATTACTTTTTTGTCACTATCTACAGCCTGATATAAAACACCTGAACAAACTAAAAACGCCTAAAACCAAAGCTATATTTTATTTGCAAGTGAAATATTTTTTAAATTAAAGGTAACACGAAACGCCAATGTGGCAGCGCTTTTACAGCGTTCGACTAATAAAACATTTAAAGGCTTGCTTCGTGTCGCGTTCGTGAAAATTTTGATCCCGATTTTATGTACGGGTAGGTACCACGTGTTAATATTTTATGAGCGCCGCCAACTAGCTTTGTCTTGGTGCATTTTAAAACAAAGTCCGGTGGACCACGCTGCTGAATATTATATGGGGCGACGTCAAGTGTCATAGGCGATACAGTGGGTGGCAGATTAAAATTTAATTGCGTTTGTAGGTTAAGTTAATTGAAACTGTGTTGTCTTTTGTCTGTGTGTATTTCGACCAAGCACAAAGATAACTCGGATAGTATAGCTCTCCCTTCAGGTGCATTGCTGTATTTTTTATGTTATCTCTTACCTCTTTCAACACAAAATATGAGGGTATTGCAGTGCAACCCAATAGATAAATTAGACAGAAAGTTATTCTACACATCGACAAAATTATGTCGCCAAGTTTTCTCACTTGACCCGCTTACTTACCAAGTGCAGTTGCATTACTAAAAGCTCAAAATTAGTATCTACATGAACATAGTGTATTATCTATGTACATGAAAGCACAGAATAATGTAGAAAATAACAGTCACGTTTGTAATACTTTGCCGCCATTTTTGCCACAAAATATGCATAAAGCGAAACATCGTGCCACGGGAACAATCCAATCAAACTTGGATGTAATACGGGCAGAATGTGGTATTCCATCAGTTTTACTATGTAACCTGTTCCCTTAATCATATTGCACTTATATGTGATTGTTGGGTGTATTTATTTATTGTCCGTTGTGAAGCTGACTGCTTCACAACATACTCAACAGTGGGGAAACAGGCCGCTACAGTGCCCTGGTTACCAGATATGGTATAAACGAATATAAATATCACCTAACAGTCACATACATAGCCCTCACCCCACTCCAAGATCGAGTCTTGTGTCTTAGGTATCAGAAACTACTAGAGACTACTAAAGTAAAACTTCCATGCAAATTGCATGCTTTCAAAAGAAATATTCCAATGTCAGCAAATTGTAAGCAAATATGAAGTCATAAATAAATAAATAAAACCCAAGGGTCACATACATAGTGTTGACATCACACTAAAATCAAGTCTTGAGTCGTGGGTATCAGAAACTACGAGTTCGGTCTCAACAGCACCCGAACCGGAAACAAATATTTGTGGTTCCCACATATATTTGTTTCGGTGCGGGGATCGGCTCGCCGTCTCTCGTTTCACAGCCAGCGTCTAACCAATTGCACCACGGAGGCTGTAGATTGTGAGAAAAATGGTTATATGTCTAGGGAAGCATGACTCTAAATGGCTGGGATCTATGACCTGTTTATGTTAAATAAGAAGTTCAAATGGCTATTTTTTATTTTTATTTTACTTATGACAGCTATTTAACTTATTTTTTAGGATAGACAGGTTATTGAAATCGCTGTTAGTGTGGTATAATCTCAAGTTAACGAAACCTGTATTTCCAAATTCCGCTCATTCCATAAAACACTACATTGTTATACGAGTAGGGTATGACATCAACAGCGTAATATGTAAAACATAAAAGTAAATACGGAGCGGACAAGTTAGATTAAACCAGACTTAAGTCCCGGCCGGCTTAAACTTTACACAGCCCCTATCACTGTGGCTTGCTACTATTTGCCTCAACTCGATTGCAACTCACACAAATAGGCAGAGAAACACGTCGTCAGAGAAAGACATCAGCAATGTCTGACTAAACATATTAGGACCTCGACAAAGTGTAGACCGTAGTAGTTCTGGCTTGATTTCAAGAAAGATATGAGAATCAATGGCCATACTATTGAGGATGCCGAAGACCAGGCGAAATTGTAGAAACTCAGCTGGAAGGTGGAGCCTGGCATAATAATATGGTCCGTAACGTCCGCCAACTTACACCAGGCCAGCGTTGTGTACTAAAAACTATGATCTAAGACAATCACACTCTTGATTGGAAAGGCTGTGTCTAAAACCACACACGGCTTAAAAACCACCTAATAGTTATTGTTATATTATTTAAAATTAATTTTATAGGAATAGATATCGATAGAGTGCCCATTCTTATAACTTTGAGTAGGTTAGTCATAGATGAGAGTAACTCGGGCGTCACTGTATGTTATTTACTTATTTCGCAATATCTTATAAGTGTTATTGTTTACTTTAATCATCTATTGGTGAATCTATTCTTGTTATATTTATGTTCGGTATAATATTCAGCCGTTCTTCCAAAATATGCCGTAAGTTATAATATACGTCTTGGCTCTTGCTATCAATTTTACATGTATGTATATTTTTATGCAATACCATCCAAACAGAATTTAAAACATCATAAAATATTGTGTTATTTCGCGAAATGTTTAGTTGCATTGTGTTTGTGGTCACCAAAACTACCACCAGGCTACATTTTCGGTAACAGTCCGGATATACCCTGTATATTAAGGTGACGATTGACTTTTAAATATATTTTACTATTATGGTATTGGCTTGTCAAAAGTGAAAACAAAGTGTTCTTTTATTGCCTATTTGATGACTAAGCGTATTTTTAATTAAATGCGCTATTTAAAGTGAGTACAAATAGTAGGACCTGCTAGCGCGTTGTTCCGAGTTTACATTCAAAGGCCGATGTTTATCTTTTGAACAAATAAAAGGCGAGCCAAGTTGGCCGAAGGTCTCTCAAGGAGTATTGAGGTCTGCAGCGGTCGCTCGTTGGCACAATGTGAAAATTACCCCATCTGTCATTACTAGGGCATTTTGTTAGCAACGAGAGGTCATTTTGATAAAAGTTTCAAGAATAAAAAACTTTTGTGCTCTCTTTTTCTCAACAGAACAACTGAAACGAATTTGGAATGTTCAAAAGTTCGACGACCGAAGTAAGTTATGTGATTTCCACTTTTAAATAAAATAAAAGTCATTCGTGTCGTACGTATCCCGCGTTCGGACATTCGAAGTTCGTTTCGAATTATAGAGTAACCCCTCACATGCGTCGATAATCACTTTGTCGTGCTCTTACACTAATATGTATATTAATTTCAGTCTAAGTGTATATTTCTGGGGTGTTCTTACTGGAGTCTCCAGCGATAAGTTATGACGCTTAAACTAATCTATAAGGATATCGTATTGTAGATATCGCTATGAGTTGATAACAACCGATAAAGGAACGATTCGCATAGACTTACGAAGATTAGACCGGACAATTTTGCTTATTTAAGATTTTTATGACGAAGAAAGTTATTATTTAATCTGTATCAGTCCATATACGTCCCACTGCAGGGCACGAGCCTCCTCTACATTCGAGAGTGGTTAGGCCATATATATAAGTTTTAGATATTCTTTAATGCCAACAAATTTTTATTTTACAAGTGATGGCCGCTATTTTGTCTCCATAGTTTATTTATTTTATTTTATTAGAACGAAATAATAAAATTGCGTAAATACTAATCTTAAACTAAATTACTGACTTTTTGGAAAGACGTGTGTAAAAGTTGTTAAATGACTTCATAAAATGCTATGAATAATATATAAATAAATTTAAGATGGCAGAAGGCAGACACCGGCTGCAGAACGAGAGGTCGCTGGGTCGATCCCCGGAAAGGCACATATGTTAGTGTGATTCACAAATATTTGTATTAGGTTCCAATGTTTGTGAGACCGGAAATTCTCTCGTAGTTTCTGATATCCACTACACAAGGCTTGTATCTTAGAACTAGGGTCAAATATGAACACATTAGAACCATGTATGCGACTTTCCTATATAGTATATTATCTATGTACGTGACTGTTGATATATATTTATTTAAAAAAAATGTTAACCTCACTAGCACAAATAATAAAAAATCTGTTGGCAATTTGCAATATTTATAGCAAATTTTCAAATATAAATAATTCTTAACACTACATTTGTATGTATAAAAGGAAACTGATAACAGTAATCGCACGGTCGAGTTGTGAGTCAGTCAGTGCTAGTGTGCTCAACATGATATTGGAACCATGTCTTATAAAGGTAAGTAAATAATAAAAATACACCTATATACAAATCCGCGACAAAATCCATAAATAATAGTTTTATTTCAGTGTGTAACATTCGCGTAAATCTAAGGAACCATTCTTTGATGCCGGTTTCATTAATGTGTTATTTTATTTTAATCAATAAATAAAAAATAATTTCGGTTGGATATTTCACTTTGTCCGGTTGTAGTCATTACTGGTTCATTTATATACAGGGTATATCAAGACTGCTACCGAAAACGAAGCCGCTATCGCCCATTTATTGACTATATACAGGGCAACTAAAAATTTGGCAAAAAAGCTACGATATTTTTTGTTATTATTTCCTATCGTATTTGGGTTGTAAATATAATACTATAGATTTTGTTCTACAATAGTGCACACTGTACAATCTGCTATTTTTTAAGTTGTTATGGCAAGGACTTAAAATATTATTTTAGCAAAAGCTATGGATTTACCAACCAAATACGATGACACTTGAAAAATTGCAGAAAAAAATTGACGCGTTCTTGCGAAATTTTTAGTAGCATTGTGTGTGTAGTCACTAAAACTACCACTGGCTTAATTTTCGGTAGCAGTCTTGATATATCCTGTATATTATATTCATCAATTACTCAATTATGTATTCGGAGAGGTTAGGTACACCACGATGGCCTAGTGCGGGTTTGCGGATTTCACATATCATAGAAATTCTTGGCTTATTATATTCTTGGTGGGCTTCGCTTGATGTTTCCTTCCTTGTTAAAGCGCTATGACATGACTATGAAAAGTAAGAAGCGTCCTCGATTATAATAATAATAATAAATTGTTTATTTTCCGATAACATAATCCAATTTTGTTAGTAAGCAACATAGGTAATATGTTAGTATCTGACAAAAAATAATGGTGATTTTAACAATTTTATGAAATTATCTATTAGTGGACAATTCCCACTTTGAGCAATCGTTCGCACAATGCTGTTGGATCTATCTCATATTCGTCGCAACAGAGATGTTACTTTATTCTAATTACGGCGTCATAACTGTCGAATTCTTTTACGCACTGCTTTATCGAGGCCAAACAATGCCCTGATTAGAAATATCGACTTCCGTTTTGGCAACGTCTAGTCTGTTATCAGTTACTCATGAATTTTATATTAAAAACTAAATTTTAATCACAATCTGTACCAGCTGTATCTGTATCAGCCCATATAAATCCCAGTGCAGGGCACGGGCCTCCTCTAAAATCGAGAGTACTATTGACAGTGGTTCGGCCATATAGTCCACCACGCTTGCCTAATGAGGATTGGTGGACTTAGATACCATAGATATTCTTATAAATCGCTATGGTATGCAGGTTTCCTCACGATGTTTGCCTTCACCGTTTTAGTGCGTGGTGAATTAATCACAATAATTGTAACAAATAAATCTAAACGAATATTATACATTTTTTTCTCTTTGTTTGCATTAAAAAGGCTTTAAAAATACTGGACCAATGTGTAAAATTCATTCACTATTAGATTCCTATACTTGATGAACATCAAACACTAAAATTTGTAACTGCATCCGGGTGTGCAACTGCAGCTAGGCAGGGCCACTTGTCATAAATAAAAATAAATATTTTTTACATTTTTAAATTTCCCGACGTTTCGATCACTTTACAGCTTTCATGGTCACGGGGCGGACCAAAAAACCAAATCCGCGATAAAATCCGTAAATAATAGTTTTATTTCAATGTGTAACATTCGCGTAAATCTAAGAAACCATTATAAAAATAAATATTTTAAATACAACATAGACATTATGTTTTTCCTCTTAGCATTTCTTGTTCTCCCATTGAGGTCGCGGACGCGTCTTCGATCCAAGTAGGGTAGATGATCATTGGTAAATAATATTTAAAACCAGATGAGCTATTTGCTCGTTTGCTAAACCCATGGAACAATACGATTTGGAAAAACTCGAGAAAATACGCAGGTTTGGAAAAACTGATTAGATAAAATATTTTAATCAACTAGGTCGAGTCTTGATTTTAGTATATAGATTTAGATATTTATCTATATAGATAGCAGATTGTATTCAAAATTAAAAATAAAATGTTAACAAGATAAAAATTGCCTTTTTAATTGCAATGTTATGAGTTGGCTGTATGACAATACACCACTATGTATTACTATTAGATTTTTTTTCCCACAAAAACTTTGACTTTAACATCACGATAATTGTGTAAATAAATAATAAATAATCGTTTCGATTTTCTACATTGGATTAATAAAATGTAGTGATAAAAACCGTAAACCGCACACCCGCACTAGGCCAGTGTGGTGGACTATATGGTCTAACCACTCGCAATCGTACTCTCGATTGTAGGGAAGGCCCGTGCCCTACAGTGGGACGTATGTGGGTTGATACAGAATAAAAACCGTAATAACTAAAGCAGCTCGACTGCCGAATTAAACGCATAGGGCCTAGACCATAGTTGATTATCACTACATAGTATAAAACAAAGTAGCTTTCTCTGTCCCTATGTCCCTTTGTATGCTTAAATCTTTAAAACCACGCAACGGATTTTGATGCGGTTTTTTTAATAGATAGAGTGATTCAAGAGGAAGGTTTATATGTATAATACATACATATTATTGTACAGAAATCTATTTGTACCCGGGCGAAGCTGGGCCGGGCCGCTAGTAAAATAATAAACTTTAAATGTTATATCGTGTTACAGATTTCGCCAATACTTTCCTCATTGAATTTTGTATATGAATTTAATCTGTGTTATTGAAGAAGGAAGGGAAATGTTTGTCTGGCGATATATTTGGAAGAGTTTATCCTGTATAAGGATAATAAGGAAATACGACATTATTTAAGTTCATACAATGACGTCACGCCGTGCATGTTGCATCCTTTTATATTAGTTCCACCAACTTACTTACTTATTACTTAACAGATTTTAAAAAATCGTTCTGTATATTATGCATAACGTAACCATTGCATGTAAACAATAATACATTTTTATAACACTAGCCAGTTGAGCATTTAGGATATTATGAAAAGAAAAAAACTTATTATGTGTAAAGAATATTTTCCACCATGTATTAATTAATATTATTCTCTAGATTTCAATAAAAATATGTGCAGATTTTGAAATATAACCCTGTGTACAGTACTATACGGTTGAATTTAATTAAATAATGTTTGGTGCACGAACAGCAGACCCGATACTCTGTGCGGTTTCATTGATGTTATCACGTCTCCACACTCTGTATGCAGCAGAATTTGTAAAAGATTTCAACGACGATAACCCCCATTGGATTTAACAACAGCTGTGGTTTCCTGTAGCCTATGTATTTATACATACATATATAAATTCACGCCTTTTTCCCAGTGCTACTAGGACACCCACTTTCCCTAGGGCCTTGGGGGTTACTCTACAATCCGTAACTCGAAATTTCGTGACATTTTTCGGACGGATGTTACTTCGTTACACGAAATCCATCTAAAATCATTAAGAATATCTGTGACAATTATTATTCACTCCAAAGTTAGTCTATGGTTACGACGAATTTTCAACATTTCGGATGGTTCACATACTCTATGGTTTATTTATTTCGTCAATGACGTCTGTTATCCGAAGTTTCGGGCTTCGTAACGAATTGTAGAGTAACCCCCCTTACTCTGAAAATCCGAAACAAAGTTAAAAACTTCGGACGATCGAAGTTTATGACGGTACGAATGTACCTACATAGACTTATGTTCGTTATTAACTGATGGTCGTAACCATAGACTTATGGTTACGATGTACGTTATACGAATCCGAACATTTACAGAGTAGGTACATTCGTATCGTCATACATTCTTCGATCGTCCGAAGTTTCGAACTTCGTTTCGGATTTTCAGAGAAGTTCCCCTGTATCGGGCACACATTTGACTCCGGGCTGATAATGAACAGAATAATCCAGTATCACTTTTAAAATGCTCGCTTTTATTATGACAGAAAGTTTAATAGAAATGAAGTAAATATTTTTTATCGCTGTTTAGACGAAATCTATGAAAGTAAATTTATTAAATATTTATTTTGGCGTATTTTTCACAGTCATCTTTTTGAAACTCCAAATGTACTGAAGGCTCTATTTTTAGTTTTTAAATCAATGATTTGACGCCAGCATAATCTTTCTCCGTTAACTTTCATAATCGGGTATTAAAATTATAAATTCAGCAAACTAATTAACAATTATATCCAAATTTAATATTACAATAAATCGAAACGTAATTAAATATTAACAGAAGTCGTGAACTTGGAAACAAAGTGTTTAATTAAGTATTAAACAAAGTTTTACTGACTTCCGTAGGGCTGTTTGACTTATTTCTCAACTTATTTTATTGTTATGCGTTCTTTGACAACTAGTTAAAAGTTGTGGATATATTCGGCTTTAATAATACTATATTATTTCGGGTCTGGGTGTTTCTGGGACCGAAAAGTCTCTCGTAGTTGTATCAGGAAATACCCATGACACAAAATTCGATCTTAGATTCTCTTCTATTCTGTTTGTATATTGGGCAAGATGTTACGTGTTAGGAAATAGTGTCTCAAAATATATAGGTTAATGGCTTGAAATGTCCTGACTTTTAAAAGAGACGGATGAAATTGGGCAAAAATACTCCAAATAACGATGGTGTTTCTAATCATAATTTATCTATTATTTTCCAACATCATGTACATTGGTAGCTCTGTCTACCCCTTCTGGGAAAAAGGCGTGAGTTTACGTATGTATGTTAATGCTTTAGCTATTTGTTATATTATGCCTTTATTTTCATTCCAATGTATATTTATTTCCTGGCATTTTCCTTCGATAAAAAATAGTTTATTTACAAGTTTCGAATCAGTAACTATTTGAAACTCTCTTCGAGATCAAGGTAGAAAACTTTAGTTCAAGAAAGGAGTTAAATAAAAGAAGGAAAAATAAATAAACCGTGTTCCTGAGGGAGTTGCTTGCGCCATTTATCCACGGTTGTAACGCTTTTAGAAGAGGTGGTGGTAATATTTAACGATTCAAAACACCTCGTAAAATAATACTTGAATAATATTTTCATTTAATTTAAGGAATATGGCTATTTTATTAAATATTTTTCATTACAAAAATCGTCAATTTATAAGCTTGGCAAAATAGAGTCTGTTTTTAATGAGGGCGCTCAGATCGAATTTAGTATTAACATGGCAACCCGATCTACTACGACGGAAAGTGTTAAAATAATTGTTATTTTTATTTGTTGGAGAAATGAACTTGAAGTCCAATAAAAATAGGTTTTTTTTCGGCCGTGTGAACAAAATTTAAAATGTTATGATAATTATTTTATTTTATAAAAATTTGTCACCCGGGATAAAACAGGAATACGTTTAAGGACAAACTATATTTTTTTATAAAGAATTTTAAGCAGTATCGGTATTATGATATTTTTACCGATGCTATGAATGGGCATACTCCTTTGTTAAATTGATCCTACTGAGTAAAATGTTAAGAACTACTGATCTAGATACTTATAGAAAAGGATCAATTTTAGTTTCACGGTACGTAACATCCACTTAATTTAAAAAGCGTATAAAAATAATCTTGAGCCTTAGGTTCAAACTATCAACGAAGTACATTGTATTTTTTCATAAAATACCTTCCTTTACGGAACAATACACCGGTTGAGTGGGCAAAGTCGTTCGCTAGAGGTTTTCCTTAGCAAAAATATTAAAACTTAAAACTTATTCTCCGCACAATGTTGTCTATGTCAACAAAGTATGAAGTCCATGGATATCTGCAAGTTGTTTGAGAAGAAATTGTCTATGAACTTATGTAGACTTTGGTCACCACCATTGTCTGCCGAATTTATTATTATTGAAGTAGATATTGAAAAGATTTACAGATAAGTTTGTTGATTATTCATAAGCGCAGGAGAAATAAATAAATGGTAATTTTATTAGTAAAATACCGGTACAATCACTGACAAAATGAAGGTCGTATATTGAAAGTTAAGTAACAACTTTTATAATTTGAAATTGTGCATATAGGCAATTATACTTTATTAGCGCCTTTTTTAATATTATTTGAGGAAAAGTGAGGAGACGTAACAGTATTTGTAGATTAGACTCAACAAGTATTACAAAGTTAATTGAAGTCAGTAAATTAAGATAGCGCTTAGTTTCTTGCCCGAGATGCAAAACAACTAACCAAATAAGCTGAATACCACCAATGGAATTTTTTGTTCTGTCGCAGGACTAAAATGCTTGGGATATATGGCGAATAATTAAACTATCTCAACTTAAACCTAATTTGCATTACAATTACACGAAAACGAATAAGGGTGACGTCATTTATTTAGTTTTGTGATCTCCCTATCTTGCCAATTCTACAAATAAATAAATAAACCTAACAGTATATAGTACCCTAATGTAGTGACTATAGTGACCCTACTAAGACCGAGTCTCGTGCCGTAGCTAGAAACTACGAGAGACTTTGGTCTCATAAACACACAGGCAAGTCTTTTCAAGCTTATTATAAAAAGATATTTAATTGATGCTAAACACATCGAACTTAGCTATAATCAAGTTTGGAATATATTAAGAGTTAGTGGAACGAATTTTCAAAAGCAAATCTCTAAAACAAAACATGAAACGAGATATCATTGTTTATAGTGGCCATAGAGATGTGACTTCTCTTAGCATAATAATTTAATGATTATATAATCGATTAAAAGAATCGATCATAAGTCGTTGTCTATCCATGAACTTATGAAGTTCCCAAATAATTGTACGTCGTGGGCTGAGAATATTTTTTTGAGTTTGTTTATCCTTAAAAAAAACTTGTCTAATAAATAATCAAAACCATATCCCACAGCAAGATATAATTCATGGATCGTGTAAGATAGATAGATAAGACGAAAATAAAGCAGACCCAAAACAAATATTTCTGGCACACACAAAATATTTGAGGTGGCGTGGGGTTTATACCTGTAATATTTCGTTTCAAAGCCGACGTCTCATAAAAAATCGCAACGGAAGCTGTCCAAATTATCATTATTGTATTTTTTTATATATTGAATAAGGCTTGAAAAATGAAAGCTATTCTACAAAGATCGATTTTACTTCCAAATCGATTGTAATACGATTTAAAACCGATCGTAACTAATCATCAAGTTATAAGTCACTATTCCGACCTTCGAGATGTTTGCCTGTTAGTATAACCATGATACATGCGCTCGCGTCATTAAACGTGAGAATTTTCCTTCTCGTATGTTAAAATAATGTATTAAGCATCTTTGAAAATAAATAAATAGCAATAGTGGAATTTGTGGTGAAATTGATGCATATGTGGCGTGTGTTAAAATTAGGAGCGAGGAAAACATTATTTGTGTTAGTGTCTTTCTAAAATTGATCGTCATCTGTGGGATGTTTTGAATGGGAGTTTTGTTTTTAATAAGTAATATTCATCCTAACATAATAAAAATAAAAATAAAATTTGTTAAGTTTTATGTTTTGTTCTTATATTATAACATGAAATTGAATAGTGTAATTGATATTAAATAATCGTACTGTTCAAATAAATAAATAAATAAATACACGGAGAGTTCCTCGCTTCAAGAATCGTGTGCCATTATTGCATGATATAATCGTCATAAGATTATCGTGTTTTAACGAATGTTTACATGATCCAACTTTTATGTCTTACGATAATCGTATCTTTGCGGTGAGAAATTTTCTCTGTCGAAATGGAACTTAAATGGAACTTATCCTAGTCGTGCTTATAGCCGGACCTAGGGAGAATTTATCTAAGTGGTAGTTTTAGTGACTACAGACGCAATGCAACTACAAAAGTTTGCAAAAAAGCGCGCTTGTTATTTGCTTCATATCGTCGTATTTGGGTGGTAAATACATAGTTTTTCTTACAAAAATAATGTACACTTTTATTTTTAGACGCTATGGTAGGCCAGCGTTTCAGCAAAATCTATGGATTTACCACCTAAACAAGATGATGATATTTAAATTATCACAAAAAAAACATGTTTCTTTACGAAATCTTTAGGTGCATTGTATTTGTAGTCACCAAAACTATAACCCGGATTCGTTTTCGGTCGTAGCCTTGTTATTCCCCGTATATTAATTTTTAAAAAATACGGTTTCCTAGTTTCAAAATATGTGAGTTAAAAATACATTGTGAAGTGTAATGTGCGCCAAAAGATTATTTGCAGCGTTGTTTGAGAGAGGTGAGTTGATAAGATAACTTATTTTTATCGTAAATAGGCCTTAAAATAAGCAATGATTAATGTAATTAATCAAATGTTATTTTATTGGTGATATAAAAGCGAGTAAAAATTAATCACTTGTTGGTCTACTATCTTGAATTAGTTGTGAAATACTATAATATTTTTGATTTTTTTTTATGGTCCAGTGGCCATATATGGGCTGTGAACTGGTTCTTTTTAAATTATTATTACAGAAGATTCGATCTTAATGTGGGGTCAGGACTATGTATGTGTTTGTTGGGTATATGATTTAATTATTTATTATAACAATTTCTGTGGAGCAGTAGATAATACGGCAATGCTACGAAAGGACGTGGTTTCAAAACCATGGCACTAAGATACATAAAAGTTTGTGACTCGCTTTTTTTTCCGGCATAGTATTTTAGGACCAAAAAGTTTAGTAGTTATATAAACGACATAAGTTGTGGTATTGAATTTCAGGTCATTACTATCTCTGTACTGTATCAGCATAAGTCCCTCTGGAGGGCACGAGTCACTTCACAATCGAAAGTATGATTGAAAGGGGCTAGAACAAAATATAGTCCACCACGCTGGACTAGTGCGGGTTGGGATAATTATGTCAATGTTACATAAATAAATAAATACACCCAATAGTCTCATAGTGTTGACCCCACGCTAAGATCGAGTCGTGGAGCAGAAAGTAATGGACTTTTCTTTCTCACAAACAACCAGACCCGAAACAAATGCCTGTGGGTCACACAAACGTTAGTTTCGGCGCGGGTATCGAACCCGCAACCTCTCCTTCACAGCGGGCGTATAACTAACTGCGCCACGGAAGCTGTTGGGCGTATTTATAGTTATTTTTATTAAACAATGAAAGTTATCGGCTATATTTTTGTAAATTGATATAGGCGGGATTACTGTGAAATCATGAGTTAAGCCATTTTTGTAACATACACAGAGATAAGATATCTTGTATGCAAACCACTTCAGTTACAATAATATAGCCAATTACCAAATTATATTTTTATTGTTATAATACTAAGAGTTATTGTACCGAGAAATTAAAAGATTCAAATGCGAGGAGAAACATCGTGAGCCCAAATTGTGGTCGCGTTTTTAATCCTAAGGCAGTAATGATTATTTATTATTATGAAGTTATGCCGGTATTGATAGTTATTTACCACGATGAAAAAGATCGTGAGGAATCCTGAACCCCATAGTTACATTTACAATAATTTATATGGCTTGTGAAGTCCATCAACCATTTTATTGACGCGAGGTAACCGAGTTACCGCTAACGCCCCACTTCGGGGGAAACTGGAGCGATTATGTTGGGGTTCACCGATATACGGCATACCAACCAAAACCCCGCGTGGCCCTCTTCAGCATAATTGGAACGGCTCCGGGAATCCGAAGTCCGTCAACCTGGACTGGGTTAGCATCATGGACTATGGTTTTTTTATTGCGATGAATAGCGAGAAGAGCATGCCATTCGGCTGATGGTAAGCGATACAACCGCTCATGGATAGTAACAATGCTTGGCATTTCACTGCGTTCACCATCCTGAGACATAAGATGTTAAGTCTCTATATGTCCAGTAGTTATTCTGGCTATAATGTCCTTCAAACCGAAACACAAATATGCATGCATTTACACTGTTGTTTGGTGGGTGGAATAGACATTGCGGTGGTACCTACCCAGGCGGCCTCTCGCATATGAGACCTACCACCAATGGTGGTTTGCCAGTAAACTATTTTTAGAATTATTCTAACTTGCAGAACTGACTGCGTTGCAAGTAATGTTAAGTACAATCTTGTCCAAATAGGTGCAATTCGGTACAATTATGCCGGCCTGATGGTTACACAAGATGTCGCGTGACCTGCAAATTACGCTCATCGCTGTATGACTCTCAGCTTCCTTGAAACGTGTCATAAATATGATTGATTGAGGAATTTCGGTATAAAATTTAACATTTTTTTAGTAGTGGACGCCAAGCGCTCGAAATAGACAAATTTAATTAATATTTTTATTTCATAACATGACACTTGTATTCTTGACGGGGTAGGCACACATACCACTGGTCACTGGTGTCATCCATAGTTAGCCTTATTGTCGTCCCTAATTGGCTGAAGTCTTTAACAGTAGTGTAAATATACTGTTGTGTTTCGGTTTGAAGGACATTGTAGCCAGAGTAACTACTGGACACATTGAGACTTAATATCTTATGTGTCAGGATGGCGAGCGCAGTGGAATCCCAAGCATTGTTTTGTAATTCAAGGCGTTGATTGGTTTTGCTACTGTTCATGAGAGGTCGTATCGTTTACCATTAGGCGACCGGTATGTTCGTCTCGCATAAATTGCAATAAAAAGGAATTGACATAAAGTGACTTAACCATATGCGATTTTTCATTTTGAATAATATAATAGCTTGTTTTACCTAAATCATAAAGCTAGGAACTCACGGTTCACATACACAAAAACTGACTTTAAGGCAGAGTTTCTCTGCCTTTGTATTGTATATGTCTTAGCATCATACTGTTATTTAGCTTCAATTACAAATCACATCAAGTATAGTAATCAAGTAGTGAGAGCAGGCATAGTATTGTTAGGGGCAAAGCTCGGTGACAACATCCGAAATGTGCAAGCCTGGAAGGCCAATGACCCTGACATACCTTTTTCGGCCCCCTTCGGGGTACCCAAATGGGTATCTTTACGGGTTGATCAAAACCCTTGAAACCTAAAATCGCGTTTTTTGACAAAACTATCAGGCAGTTTTTGTTCAAACTTGGTGTTATCTGGAGTGGTTAGGAACATGGGGTTTAAATTAAATACCATATGCCAATATCACCATGTATACTTACGGCAACACTTAGATTAATATTTGTGGTTATAGAGTTGATCACTACATCACATAACATATCAATTCCAGTATCACTGCAGTGCTTATGTAAATGCACCAATATGTAATTAGTGTTGTGATAACGCCCGAGACCGATTACCGATTAATCGGCCAATTACATTCGATTAATCGGTTGTTTCAATTAGACTCGTATGTAATTAAACGCAGTTTCAGATGTCATTTGGTGTTCGGAGATCGCGCTTGAACAGATTTTAGCATGAAGTAATGAGATTGAGAAAGATTATGTGCTTCATGTAGATATGAATCTTATCGAGAAGGAAGGAATGCAATATGTAATACTTATTCTTGAACTACGAAGAATTGTTAATATATTCCTTATTCCGGTATAACGAGGGAGCCTATGGGAACTATGAGTATTTAAGCTATTTTAATAATTTACCGGTGTTATGGCTTCAAATTAAACTATTTCATTGAGCATTTGTTTTCTAGTTTTGCTTTTTTCAAAATACGTAAAACAATGAATGAATCTTGTATTATAATACTCTATCAATTAGATTGTGAAACAAATTATATCTCCTGAAAAATTTTCAAAACAACCCTATTCTTAGAAAAGTCACTTTTCTAGTAGAGAAACTGTTTTCAAGCGGGCTTCTATAGTATATGTTGAAATATTTGTTGCAGACGTAGAGCGAGGTAGTTTAACAGATGACGAGGACAGCGATGAGAAGCAGAAGCCCTTGTTGGGGGAGGGGGAGGGGCGGAACGCTCGAGCGCGCCCACCACGACCCAAGCAGCTGAACCTGTCGGACGCCACGCAGTAAGTAATTTCCTTCCGAATATTGATGACTTTAGAGCAGTCTTCGGCTAATGTGACTGTCCGGAGACAAGCTCTCTAATGTGCTCATGTGTTACTAAGGTTTTTTTTTATTGCAATGAATGGCAAGACGAGCTTGCCGTTCGCCTGATGGTTAGCGGTACGACCGCTCATAAACAGTAGCAAAACCAAACAATACCTTGAATTACAAAGCAATGTTAGGCATTCCACTGCGCTCGCCATTCTGAGACGTAAGATGTTAAGTCTCAATATATCCAGTAGTTACTCTGGCTACAATTTCTTTCAATCGGTTTCCAGGCTATTTTGGACATATCAACGCCTTACCGAAGTAACTGTAGCATGGCCATAGATGGTACAGTCTTTTAATTATTTAGAGACAATGTTTTGTGAATTTCACAGGTACTTATTTCGGGTTTGGTTGTTTGTGACACCGAATAGTGTCTCGTAGTTTCTGATATACACTCAATCTTAGTGTTGGGTCAGGAATATTTTTTGTAATTGTTGGGTCTATACTTGGAGTTATTATTTCAGAATGCACCACCGCCTCCTACCGAAGCTGATGATGCCAGACATGACGCCTTCCTCAGTGTCTTCGACAGTGCAGAACTCGCCAGCGGTGGAGACAGGAAGTACCATGAGCAAGCCTTGGCGCCGCGGCGACCGAAGACTTCGAAGGCTCAACACGGAACTCCTAGAGGCTATAGAGGGCCATGACATCGAGGAGGTAGAACGGTATGGATTTAAATTGTTTTCAGTGTTCATTCCTTGTTATTTTATCCTGCTTGGAAGACAAACCTAGCTTTCCAGACTTCGATCAAATGTACACTCGATTATTAGTACCGGCCTAAAAAACGCTAAGAGAAATAAGAACACAAATAAGCGTGTGGTCTTATTTGATTTTAGTATGGTCCAAAAATATAATAAATGTTAATTGAAAAGAATCAGGTTTATTTTTACCTGAAGTTGATTATAATTTAAGACTTTTTCTACATCTCGTAGTTCGAAATTCAAATATATAAGTATAAGCAACCTCGGCCACTTTCGGCGTGTGATTCTGTTCCAGACCCTGTATCTAGTATATATTTGATCGAAGTTTCTAGACCATTTAAAAACTAAGGCTGCGTTGCACGAACTAACTTTGACAATACCATTGCCTTTGAAACTTTATACGCTATACATTTGAGACGTATTTGACATTGCTAATGTATGGGATTGACATTTTCAAGGTGAAAGGTATTGGCAAAGTTAATTTGTGCAATTGAGCCTAAACCTAAAGCAAATTCCCCTAAAACAGGTTGTTGAACTCCGGAGCGAACCCCAACGCCACCTGTCGGTTAGATCTAGTATCAGCGTGCCACATAGCAGCTCTGACCGGTGGTGATGCCCTAGCCCTGCTGGTCAAGTTCGGAGCGGAGAAGCTGCGCATGGACCGTCTGGGCAGAACTCCCCTCCACCTGGCTGCCTGGGCGGGTAACGCGCGGCAAGTCGCTATACTGCTCGACTTTCCTGAAGGTATGTAGCGTATGTAAGTCCGCCAACCCGCATTAGGCCAGCGTGGTGGACTATATGGCCTTACCACTTTCAATAGTAATGTCGATTGTAGAGGAGGCTCGTGGCCTGTAGTGGGACGTATATGGGCTGATATAGATGTAGCGTTAAATGCTATAGATATTTAAGAAATTGTCTCTTGTGTCTTAGATATATAATGTTCCATTTATTGCTATGAATGGCGAGACGAGCATGTCATTCGCCTGTAAGCGATACGACTGCTCATGAGCAGTGGCAAAACCAAACAGCATCTTGAATTGCAAAGCAATGCCTGGTATTTCGCTGCGCTCGTCATCCTGAGACATAAGGTGTTAAGTCTCAACATGTCCAGTAGCTACTCTGGCTACATTCAAACCGAAACACAAAAGTGCATTTACACTGCTGTTTGACGGGAGAAGTAGGCATTGCGGTGGTATCTATCCAGGCGGCCTCTCACATATGAGAGACCTACCACCACCTATAATAGGGTCGAACTTAAAATTATCAAAATACATTTAAATGTAGGGTAGTAAAATTAAAGAAACAACTTCAAAGTCATAATAAAATAGGTAAGCATTTATTGCTTTCATAATAGCTTCACACAAAGAATTTACACGAAATTTTCGAGTATTAATTTGTCTCATTGCGGGAACCCGCGACCTCTTATTTCTTAGCCGGCGTGAAACCAACTGCGCCATGGAGGCTGTCAAATATTTAATAATCTAAAAGTATTTTGAAAGAGTAGAGATCCTTGTTGAATGTCATGTTTCCACCATTTTGTTTTGTTCTCCTGTACCTTGTAAACTTCATCATTCAAAACCTTCGATCAAATATACACTAGATTGTTAGTAACGGCCTAAAAAAACGTTATTTGATTTTAGCATGGTCCAAAAATAATAAATCTTAATTTAAAGGAATACGGTTTATTGTTACCTGAAGTTGATAATAATTTAAGACTTTTTGCTACATCTCATAGTTCGAAATTTAAATGTATAATTTTAAGCAACCTCAGCCACTTTTGGTGTGTGATTTTGTTCCGGACCTCAGACTAAATACTTTCTAGACGTAGCCATGCCGTGGCCGCACAAGAGACAGATATATAATTCTTCAGTGTGACCATGTTGGGAAAAATTCCTACTTTTGGTGGGTATACAGGCCAACATCAGTGTTGCCAACCGTACAATTTAAAGCGTATTTATTCGTATATCATATTTATTTCTTAAATGATAATGAGTTTAAGATTACTTTTTACTTTGTAGTTGGTTCTTTTATGCAAACTTGTTTTTTTAGTTTTTAAACTATAATTTAATTGCTTGCACTAAAACATCTTTATACGGCTGGTCTTATTAAAGAAAGACAACTGCGCGCAAATTACCAATTTTAACATTAATTAATTATTATTCTGGATAAGACAATATCATATACTTTTTTAATTATTGCGTTGTCATCGGTCCTGGATTGGTATGCAAAATTTCAAGTCAATCCGACGTTTTGAAGTGCTCGAAAATGGACTTCACGGATTCTGTTACATACATACAGGCGAAGTTAATAAAAGCGTGTTAAAAATAATGATCAACTACTTACATGAACATATTTTATTGGGACTGCTTTTGGTTTTACTATAATATTCTTCTTTTTATAATGAAATGAATCTATCTCGAAATGTATTGAGCAAATTTTAAAATTGTTTGTTGTGTGCCAATTTTGGCGTCCAGTAGCTTCCACGCCTTTAATTATAATTTCACTGTTATAAGAAAACCTAAAATAAGAAGTAATTTTATTTTTTTACGTATGAATAACGTTAAGTATGCAAGCTATAATATGCAAGTATTATCTAGGGTAAACCAATTTTCATAACAAGGTAACACTAAACTTTTAAGAAATTAAGGTTATTTAATATTATTTGTAGAAATTCTAAATGTAATCGATATTTCTCAAAGTAAAATCATTTGAATTGACATTAAAATACAACATTATTAACCAATAAACGACAAAATAATTATAATGTAACATAAATGAGTAACTTACGAGTGAAATGTTATTCCACAAATTTTTCGTTCACTGCGGTTATTGCAGCCTAAAATACTACAACCCACCATAGCACATACACTATAGTCACTAATATTTGTATAAATTGCTGCTTTACACTATCCAAAACTATTCAAATATCGGAAAAACTGAATGACGTATATTTGTTTGTCAAACTGCGCAGTTTGCCAAATAAAAAAACTCTGTCTCTTTTTCGCACACTAATTATTAACTTGCGGTCTCACTCTTATCTTTGACGTTCCAGTCATGGCTAAGTCTAGAGAGTATTTAGTCTGAGTTCCGGACCCTGTATCTAGTATATATTTGATCGAAGTTCGAAACAGACTTATAAAGTACCTGAACATGCTGTCTACAAAATACTAAGTATAAAATCTCTTGCATATGAGGCCATGGTTGTAAAATACAAATAAATGGTACTACAGTATACAAATCATGTTTTTCTCATCACAACGACGAGGTGGAATTCAGGATCTGGCGCTACCACTGCCTCCGTCTTCCGAGAAACCAGTCTTAGTACTACCAGTTCATCAGTCACATCCTGAAAATACATTGGGTAGCTGACTAGTTATATATATCAACAGTTGCTAGGTCTCCCATTGGCTTTTTGGGAAGGTACTGTACGCAACAGGTTGACATGGCAACTTTCTAGTGACGTAGTATCAGGTTTTTTTTTATGGCAATGAATGGCGAGACGATCTTGCCGTTCGCCTGATGATAAGTGATACGACCGGTCATATACGGTAGCAAAACCAAACAACACCTTGAATTGCAAAGCAACACCTGGCATTCTCGGGGTAAAAGATAGAGCAGTTTCATGCAATAGCTAATATTGTCCTGGGTGATGTTCCTGTCTAGAAGCAAGCGACGCTTAACACGCTTTATCGTTCGTAATAAAAAAAATATGTAAAAGTATGTACGAAAGTGCGTGGTGGCCTGTTGGTAAACGGACCGGATGCGGCTGCCTACATGTTCACGGTGGTCGCGGGATCAAATCTCAGGGCACACCTCTGACTTTTCGGAGTCATGTGTGTATTGATAGTCAATTACCACGCACTAAAAACGGTGAAGGAAAACATCGTGAGGAAACCTGCATACCATAGCGATTTATAAAAAAATCTATGGTATGTAAGTCCGCCAACCCGCACTAGGCCAGCGTTGACTATATATATGGCCTAACCACTCTCAATCGTACTCTCGATTGTAGAGTAGGCCCGTGCCCTGCAGTGGGACGTATATGGGCTGATACAGATACAGATACAGATGTACGAAAACCGAACATATAGATAGTGGTCCCTGAAATACTACATACTATTGTTTATAATCGCTCATTGCACTGAACAATCACCGAGAGTTCAATTGAGAGGGGTTAGTCCAGAGTCTACTAGTGCTGGTGGTAATTCCAAAATTGCTTACAATTTCTTTGAGTGCATTGGAGGCGTGGTGAGACAGGTTCCTCATGTGCGAAGAATATGTGGCAGCTGTCAAGCTGTCCAGTGTCGTAGTCTCTGGGAAACCTGCAAACAAATTTAACCCTTATTAGTCGAAAATATGTTTGTCTGTTTCGCTTTCGTGGCTTAATTACTTAACCTATCTTCGCGAAATTTTGCAGACACGTTGTCCAAAATAGAAATACGGACATAGGGTACTTTTTGTCCTGAATACAAAGTTCCTAGAGATAGGGAGAATAACTAATGGTTGTTTGGAAAAAATACGGTATTATGACATAAAGATGTGACGCTTGGACAATTTATGTTACATTTATTTAAAAATAGAACCGTCCATTTTTGTGAGATGTTTTACATTGCCCTCCGAGTCAAAACTAAATTTCGCTAAGTTCCCCAGAGACGAAGAATAATACAGAACAATTACTTCATACGTAATGTACCGGTCTGTAATTTGTACCCGTAACAATGTAAGATGTACTGGAGCGAACTAATAGCTTTAATTACGTACTCGTGGCACATTGTAGTGCAGCTGGCAATTTGTATCATACATTATATAGTTATTCCAGCCTTCGTGGCGCAGTTGGTTAGACGCCGGCTGTGAAACGAGAGGCCGCGGGTTCGTTCCCCGCACCCAGACAAATTTTGTGTGATCCACAGGTATTTCTTTCGGGTCTGTTGGTGAGACCCCGTCAATGAGTCACATACATGGGCCTGACCACATATTATGATCAATTAAGTTTTGTGTCGTAGGTATTAGAAACTACAAGAGACTTGTGGGCCTCACAAACATTTACCTCGGTGCGGGAATCGAACTCGCAGCCTCTTGTTTCACAGTCGGCTTCTAAGGAACTGCGTCACGGAGGCTGTCAAATGTTTGGGCAATCTACACTCTGTCTTAATCGAAAAGTCTCACGTAGTTCCTGATGCCCACGACACAAGACTCGATCTTAGTGTGGGGGTCAGGACTATGTATGTGACTGCTGGGTGTATTTTTAAGTGACTCAACACTACACCTTCACAGTTGACTATGATGGTTCCCACAACACATCCGTTCTCGTTGATCCGGATCATGGTGTTGGTCGCTCCAGGGCCCTGAATAAAAAAATACATCATTTCTTTTTTTTGCTATGAATGGCGAGACGAGCATTCGCCTGATGGTAAGCGATATGACCGTTTAGGACATTAGCAATGCTTGGCATTCCATTGTGCTCACCATCCTGAAACATAAGATGGCAAGTCTCAATATGTCCAGTAGTTACTCTGGCTACAATGTCCTGCAAACCGGAACACAACAGTGCGTTTACACTGCTTTTTGGTGAGGGGAATAGACATTGCGATGGTAGCTGCCCAGGCGGCGTGTCACTTACGAAAGACCTACCACCAGTATATTTCTTAAATTTTATTTTATTTTAAGACGTCTATTAGTTGCTTCAGTATAAATTATTCAATTTTTTTCTTATTGAAAATTTGCGTCTTTTATCTAAGCATATATTTACACTGACTACAGTAAGGCATTCGATCGTATTGACCACAAAATTTTATTGCTTAAATTACTTTCCTTGGGAATAAGGGGGAACCTATATAGATGGTTCTCATCGTATGTGGAAAACCGGTGTCAAACTGTGGTCTTAAATGGTTTTTCTTCAACAGCAATACAGATACCCTCTGGAGTTCCCCAGGGGTCATTGCTAGGTCCATTACTTTTTACGTTATTTGTAAATGATATAGCATGTTGCTTCAGGAACTCTAAAATACTGTTATATGCCGATGACATGAAGATTCTGTGTCCAATCAGTTCCGTTGTTGACTCCGCCCGGCTTCAGGACGATTTGAATACGTTTCAGAGTTATTGTCACGTCAATAAGTTAGATCTTAATCCTAGCAAATGCTATGTATGCTCATATACACGAAAGCATACTCCAACACTACATAATTATTATTTATTGAACACCATTATTAACCGTGTTAACACCATTAAGGATCTTGGCGTTACTTTTGACTCCAAGCTACTATTTAATATCCATATACAAAATACAATTAAGAAAGCATCAATGGCACTCGGTTTCATTCTTAGGCTAAGTTCGGAATTTAATGACATCAAAACTCTTAAAATCCTCTATTGTGCTTTCGTCCGCAGTCACCTGGAATATGCCTCGCAAGTATGGAACCCTAATTATAATGTGTATATTGACGGCATTGAAAAAATACAGAAAAAATTCTTAAGATATCTGCAATATCGTTCCGGAAAATATAACGACAATTATTTCAGTAGATGTAGAACCTTTCATATTCTACCATTACATGAACGTAGAAGAGTAGCTGATTTATCGTATCTTTTAAATGTGTTTAATGGTATAGTTGACTGTCCAGAATTACTGGGTATGATAGGGTTGCGCACTCATACTGCCTCGCTCAGGAAACCAAATCCCTTACATGTTCCATTTGCCAATTCTGTATACCGACAAAATAGTTACCTTTTACGAGCCTGTCGATCACTCAATGCTATCTATTGGGATGTTGATATAGATCTATTTAATACCAATACCAAGAAATTTAAGAAAACGATGTGTAATATTTACTTTGGCGCACGTACCTAACAAGTAATATCTGTACTTGGTTTAATATTATGTATTATTAATGTTAGTTATAGTTTACCTCCTTCTTTTTTATTTTTTTCTTTTTCTTTACATACAGTTCATATCAGTGAAAACTTGTAATTGACCTTTTCTTTGTTTACTGTTTATGTTGATAATGTATAATGCTAGTTGTAAGTTTTCCTTAATAAATAAATAAAATAAATAAAATAAAATAAAATATGAATGTATTAGCTCTTAATTCTTAAAATGTGGGTATGAATGACATAGGAACTACTTTCTCAACCCCCGTATCCTATTACAAGTTGCGTAATAAAAGTTCCCAACAACATTTGCTTTTTATTACGTGCTTATGACGTCATGTTGGTTGTCTTTACTCCATTCCAGTATGGAAGCTGTATTTCATTGCTATTTTCTCACAAACAGTCAATCACCACGCACTAAAAACGGCGAAGGAAAACATCGTGAGGAAACCTGCATACCATAGCGATTTATAAAAATTTCTATGGTATGTAAGTCCGCTAACCTGCACTAGGCCAACGTGGTGGACTATATGGCCTAACCACTCTCAATAGTACTTTCGATCGCAGAGTAGACCCGTGTCCTGCAGTGGGACGTGTATGGGCTGATACAGAACAGAACCGTAGACCTAAAAGTATCTCGTAGTTCCTAATACCCACGACACTAGACTCGATCTTAGTGTGGGGTCAGGACCACATAGTCCTTTGAGCGTAGTGTGTTATTTTATTATTTATTATTATTTTCTACTCACCATAAAATTCTGCGCAATTTCCATTTTACGAATATATACCTCCACACTAAAAAAAACTATTGACACTTATTGCTTATTTTTAAATTCTTTGGATAAAAAAAAAGGTCATTTCTTTTTTGCCAGTTTCAGAATAATTAAGAGGTGGTATACTGAAATAAAATCTTTTAAATGTGATTCTGTGAATAATACTTTGTGTGTGTAGAAATTGCTTTGTTGATATGGAGTTCAGGCCATGCAATATTTTAAAACAATTTTATCAGGATATTTTTTATTAAATCGATGTGTCAACGAAATATTCCACCTACAATTTTATAAAAATCAACACTATTAGATAGATACTACTAGAAGATCCGTCTTAGAAGAAGAATGATGTACGTAGAAGATACTACTACGTAGAAGATTGACGAAGACGTGCAAGATACTAATAAGTAGGATAGATAATTCGAACGTTTTGTGGAGTGTCTAGTCTTATTCGTATAGTTTTACGTGTGACATACGAATTTTCGAGTTTCGTTTCGGATCACAGAGTAACCCCCACAGCCTCAGTGGCGTATTTGTACCACGGTACGGTTACAACACTGAGGTATTGGGTTCGAATCTCGGGTCGGGCGTAGTGATATTGGATTTTTCTATTAATATTATCAGCCTGGACTCAGTGCTCGATATGGCGATAGGCTCGTCACCAATCACGTCGTGGGACGGAATACAAAAGGCGACATGTGGGTGTCCTGGTACCAGGGGATCTTTTGCCTAACCTTTCTGGGGAAATGACGTCAGTTAATATATTGTACTTAAGCATATTTTGTCCACAGACATGCAAGACAGGGTTGGCAGCGAGAGCATGTCCTCTGAAACTGAAGATGACGTGAGGAAGCTATGTCCTCCCGTCAAGGAGATGACGAACGTGCGCTGTGACCTGGGCGTGGTCAACATGGTCTTGCCGAAGAACTGGAAGGATAACATCGACCACGACTGCAAGGAAATTAAAAATAGTTTTGGCGAAGTGAGATCAATTTTTAGTTGTGATTTGAAATTCGAAGTATTTAACTATGTCGTTAGAAATCTAGGTTGTATCAGGCTCAGTCAAAAGTAATGTTGAGAAGAAGAATATACGCAAGTTGGTTTTAAGCTTTCCAGTCATGTCTGCACCCTATAAGAGTCTAATATGGATCTCAATTTTTCTCGATCCTGATATACTCCCATTTTCATCAGTCACTTTATTATATTGCATTATATGGCATATTGACTGTACTGCACCTGATGGTAAGCGCAAATGCCGTCCAGGCACAGTACTGAATGGCATCAGACTATGATGCTAAGATGCCTCTTCACACTACGGCGGAAGGATCATAGGAAGGAGAAAACACGCGTGACGGCAAACAATTCCACAGCTTGACGGTTCGGCACAACAAAAGAATTTGCGTTCTTTTGGTTCGTGTCGGGATGGTTTGGAGTTCATTATTTTTTTACACTGAATAGCGAGAGGAACATGCCGTTCACCTGATGGTAAGCGATACGACCACTCAAAAACAGTAGAAAAATCAAACAATACCTTGAATTACAAAGCAATGCTTGGCATTCCATTTTGATGTAATTTTGATGTCTCTTCCCCAGATGTTCAAGCCAGGCTGGACTCCGCTGCACGTGGCCAGCGCCAGCGTCCGGCGGCACTGCACCCGGCTGCTGCTGGCCTCGGGCGCGGACCCCAACATCTGCGACAGCGAGGGCCGCACCGCGCTCGACGTGGCCGGCTTCGCTTACTATTACAAGACGGATCTGTGCACTACTCAGTAAGTATTTTTTTAATGGATTATATCATGCGTGAAATCAAGTGACAGCCTCCGTGGCGTAGTTGGTTAGGTTTTTTTCGGTTAGAAGGACATTGTAGCCAGAGTAACTACTGGACATTTAATATGTACTGAAAAGTCTCTCGTAGAAGATTCATTTTATTGTCAGGTCAGGAAAAGAACATGAAGTCTCTGGCAATTCCACTTACCAAACGAAATAGGACGGCGAAGTCGTTGCTTTACGAAGGATTTTATCAGACAGTGGTGTCACACCAGTCAGTTTTTATTCCTTCTATAGTTCATGGTAACAATATCGCTCTACCAATCTCAACTACTAACTCCGTTTTCATAAGAGACTCGCCGAACTACAGAGCTCAGGTGTCAATTATTCGCGCGATGTTCATCGTGGCTGACAGGAGTTACAGCGATAGATCTGTAAGTGGGAAATAAAACATAGCTTCTTCAGTCTTCCAGAGATCATAAAGATGCTGCTCAAAGCTGGTGGTAGGTTTAACACCATGAAGGCCAAGTCTCCGAGTTTCATGGACACACCTCTCCATACAGCTGTAGAGGTCGGCAGTCTGGAGGCTATCAGGGAACTTCTAGATGCTGGAGCGTCTATCAACTGCCTGAATAGAGCGGGACAGACGCCGCTACATGTGTGTGTCAAGAAACAGCTGGAGGATCACTTACAGGTACGTGTTTTGCAGTATTTTTACATAGGTCTGGTTACCAGACCATTACGAGCAAAATACTCAAGTGATGTTTAGAAATTAACGCCGCTCATCAGCTATATTTTGACCGTACATGCATTGGAGGCCTTTTTAAATTTGAAAGAGAAGAAAAAAAGATGGCAGAAATCTAATATAATAAAAATAAAAATATTGATGTGGGAATAGTTCCGCCTCGGGTTGAATTAAATAAAGACGACGTTCATACTTCAATATCTTTACATCTTTTTCAAAATACGTCTTTACTTTGTTCGTCTTCCATATTGCTCTCCTCTACTCCGATCTTCCGTTCTTCATGATCTTAATCAAACATCCACTAACTCTTTTCATCTTCAGTACTTCCATTCGCCATCTCTTTCACACAAACTACCAGTCATTCGTCTAACATTTCATTCTACTCATCTTTCATCATAACATCCAAATCCTACATAGATATAAGCATGGTCGTTTCTAATGAATTTTCTTCAAAGTTCAATTAACTAGAACAACATTTTTGTTGTCTCTGGTACTATTGTTTAATCTTTGTGAACCAATCTTCAAAGGTTGAGTTATGGTTCTCCAGTATTTATGAATTGCAATTTTTTGACAGACCGAGGATGTAAAATGAGTTTAATTTTTTCCAGCTTCTAGCCAACTACGATTACATAAACGTAGATCCGATGCAAGCTTGTGTGGATGTTAAAGACAAGGACGGTCACACAGTACTACAGGCGGCTGTAGAGGCTGCCTGGGTTCCAGGAGTATGCATAGCCTTGGAGTCGGGAGCTGATGTTACTTTGAAGGTAATTGGTACTTTATAAACGTAGGAATAAGGTTTGAAGTTGAAGTAGTTTCATGTAGTGAATTAACAACATTCATAAAATTTGTAGGAGTTAGATATATATTTTTTTGTCATAAATATTGAATTACCTGCTTGTATGTTATTTATTTTTTGCTAAATAATGGATGCTAATTATTTGGAAATATAATTCTAAATAAATAAGTTAATATTCAACATATGATTTTAATGTTTAAGGCCAACGACGGTGAAACACCAATACATTCAGCGGCAGCTCTTGGAAACATTGACGTTCTACTTGAAATTCTAAGCGTAGCGAAACAAAAAGATGCCCTAGACTATCAAAACGAAGAAGGAGAGACAGCATTGTACAAAGCAATCATCCACGGCCGATTAGAATGTGTAAAACATATTCTAAATGAAGGAGCATCTATGAAAATAACTTTACCAGGTGGCGTTAACGTTTTCCACGTGGCAGCAGATTATGGCGAACTAGAAATACTTGAAGTATTACTTAAACACGATGAAGCTATCACTGAAGCCATGATAAATTCTCTAACGGACGATGAGAGAAGGGGCTTTGGGCCAATACATTTCGCTGTATCAAACAATCACGTCGAATGCGTCAAATTACTCCTTTCTAAGAACGCTGATGTACGTTTACGAACAACTTCAAGTCCTCATAAAGCATCAACTCCCCTACACATCGCTGCAGTTAAAAACCACGTCCACATAGCCAAAGTCCTATTAAATTTCGACAAAACAATAATTCACGAAGTAAATAACCTTGGATGGTTTCCTATACATACAGCTAGTCACCATGGCTGTCGCGATGTTATAACCTTACTCCTAAGAGAAGGCGCAGATCTATCAGGGTATACCGATGGCCCGAAGAAATACAAACGGACCGCTATAGATATGATAATAAATAACCTGCCAAAGCCTACAGATTTTATGGAAGAAGTTTTTGATTCATACATATCTAGTAATGGACAAGATCTTCAAGACCCTAGTTGCGTTGTAACAGTTGATTACAGTATATTGATGCCAAGTATATGTGAGATGGAACAGATGAAAGTTATAGAGGCAATGCTTAAGACTGGGAATCGGTATGGACAGAAAAGGTTGTTGGTTCATCCGTTGGTAGAAAGTTTCTTGTACTTGAAATGGAAGGCTCTGTTGCCATTCTTCTACGCTATAATAGGTCTGTACGCGATTTTCGTGACGTCACTAACAGTGTTTATAGTTTCAGTATTTTTCTACAGAGACACCAAAGACCATACTCCTGAATGGTTGAACGCTACTATATGGAGTTATTTTGTTTATGTCACAATATCGCTTATTCTTTTACAGGTGAGTTAAACAAAGAAGTCTTTTCGCTTTACAAATGTTATGAAATTACATAATTAAAAAAATAGTGAACTCATCAAACTAAATGTTTGATTTGTATGATATACATTTTCTTAAAAATATCGAATTTAATTCCCCTTTCATATCCGATATCATTATTTAGACGATGAAAGCCTTAGGTTTGTTTTGTAAGTATTAGTATATTTGTTTAATACAGTCTGTATTGGAATCGCAAGACATCTTCTGTTAATATAATTGTACTACTACTTTATAGCTTTTTATTAGCTTCAAGAATTTTAGAAATTAATAAATCCTATATTTCTTCCTTAGGAACTTCTCTACATGAATGTGAAAAGCAGTACGTATTTCCTTCAACTGGAGACCTGGGTCAAATTTGGCTCACTAGGGTTAGCCCTTATACTACCATATGCCGTAATAATTGTACCATTGGGTGAGGCAGAATGGCCAAGACATGTGGCAACCCTGGCTATTCTTCTCTCTTGGTTGGAGATGATGTTCTTACTATCCAGATTCCCGAATTGGGGATACTACGTGCTCATGTTTGGAAAAGTCGCCTCAAATGTTATCAAGGTATGATGTACTAATATTGAAAGTGTTTTTTAATTCCATCGCCAGTTTATTTATTAAGTTTCTAAGAGTATACAATATAATGTTCAGTTAAAATGTAAATATTTTCTTCTGTTTCAGATCCTCTTGACATTCGCATTCTTGGTGATCGGTTTTTCGTTAAGTTTCATGATTCAGTTCCGTTCACAAATGCCATTCGAGGGACCTTGGGCAGCTCTCGTGAAGACCATAGTGATGATGACGTCAGAATTCGATTACGCAGCACTTTTCGACGAAGAGCACTCCAAAGAACTAGCTACCTCTTTAATTGTAGTTAGAATTATATTCCTAGTGTTCTTAATCCTAGCAGCTATAGTACTAATGAACTTGCTCGTGGGTGTAGCTGTCAATGACATAAACGATTTAGAACTTCTAGGAAATATAAGAAGATTAGCAAAACAAGTTGAATTTTTAAGTACATTAGACACCTTAGTTTACAATAGGATATTTAGTAAAATACTGCCAAAACGAGTCAACAATAGATTAAAGAACAAAAGAAAAGTCCAATGTGTTATGACTTTAAGTCCAGGTAAACCAAGATGGAAGTACTCAAAGCTTCTGCCTTCAAGGATCAAGGACTCCATATTTAACACGGCGCAATCTCAAAAGAAACAAAAAGACGATGAAAAAGACTTCCAAAAGTTCAGCAATATGATGGATGAGATTCACGAAATTGTTGTTAAAAATAGAAAAGGAATAGAAGAAGGAAAAGATACAGATAAGTTAGATGGTCCAGATCTTATCAAAGAAAGAGTTATTAGAAAGGGTGAAGATATTGCGAAGCGTCTTTATGAGATAGATGAAGCTGTGGCGGAGATTAGAGACGAAACAAAATCTTATGTTAAAGAGTCTAAATCATCCGTAGACACGCTGAATATAAAGGTAGATCAGATGTCTTTGGAAATAAAAGTTATTAAACAATTGTTGAGTAGAATTGAGAGTAAGATAGGAAGATGAGATCGACTCATGTTTTTATACAAATGTTATAAATGTTTAGAATGGATAATTGTTGTTTTATTTTGTTCCCTTGCATTTATATTTTCAGCCTCTATTTAGAAGTGACCTGCATATATTTGGTTGATAATGAATGAATCGTTGCCTAATATAATATTTTCGCTCTTATTCATTCCATTGTAAAAGTGAGAAACGTTTATTGGATGAGTGAGATTGCAAGAGGCACAATATGTCTTACGATAATTTTTTTATAAGTTCCATATCTAATTCTGTAAAGTTGTCAACGCCCTTCCATTCTAACTGTTGCATTCAAAGGAGATGGTAATCAGTCAGTAGAACTATTTGCTCTTTACCAGATCTGTCCAATAAAAAAGCAAATGTGCCCAAACTAAAATGCCCACTCTATACTATTAAATAAAGGTGAAGAGTTTGTTTGTTTGTTATATTGAGATAATATACTAGAGGGGACACTGCAAACAAAATATTTGTATCAAAATGAACGGTACATTCTATTTCTGTCTCTGTCACTCCTACGAAGTAACATATCTTCCCTCTCGCTTCACTGTGTACCCTTGTGCACGCACCATACGCAGAGATTTTGTTCCCGATGTCCGCTCTAGTATAATACCTCAATGGTTTGTTACCTTTAATCTTAGGAACTACTGGTTCGAATTAAATACATCTTTTGTGTTGAATAGGTCATTTATTGAGAAATGCTATAGGCTATCATCACGCTATGACCTAGGAGGCAAGCGTTAGTGAAAAACTAGCAAATACGAGGAAATTTGATTGGTTTTTCGTGGTTGGTTTATTGGTTTTCGGTTGGTTAATAATCTAAATTGATAGTTTTGAACATTTTGGCTGCCTTTTTGAAAAGTCTATCTGCACCCGGACGGAGCCAGGCCGGACCGCTAGTACTTTATATTTTAGTAACAATAACAGCAAATGCCGTTATATATCTCAATAAACATGATCTGATTACCTATTAAGTGGTGAAGAGCGTCCAATTTTACCGGAGCTCTGGCACTTTACTTTCCGCTAACATTAGAAGCGGGAGTGTGGGTCAGTTCAAAATGGCGTATAGTGTCTGTGTCAGCACGCGAGGAGAATTATTAACCGTTATTGTACAATATATTTTTATTATTGAAGACTTTTTATCTCTCGCACAAGAGAAGACAAATTGGGGCTATATATACCATTAATTATTACTTTAACGCTACTTAGGTAAGTTCATGCCTTTGTTAACAGAAGGGTAGGTAGAGGTACTAATAGTTAGCTTATGTCTAAAAGGGAATGGCCTCAACAGTAATGGTTAAGGCAAAGAAGAAAGAAGTTTTCACAACAATTTGGAAAAATGCTCTTTGCTTTGCATTTGTCATCGGGTACATTATGGTCACGTTGTCCCATTAGAGAAAAAAATGAATCAATTACGAAAGGAACTTTAATCGAAGTATACGATGGTATATAATTATTAAAATAACACCCGGCATAATTTTGTGGCTACTAAGGAAAGCCGTCTCGCGTGGTTGGATATGAACTGGTCGTAGCTCGCTCATATGTGAGAGGCCGCCTGATTAGGCATCACCGCAATGTCTATTTCTCCCGCCAAACAGCAGTGTAAATGCACTGTTGTGTTTTGGTGTGAAGGACATTGTAACCAGAGTAACATGAAGTTTTATTTTATTTTATACATTTTATTCAACTGTTGTACAACAAAAAATACTGGTTCGTTTTGTTAACAGACTTACATAGAGCTTAAAAATAACAACACTCATTGAATTCGGATGATAATTAAAGTAATACATTTAAAAAAAATCTGAAACCTGAAGTGATCAACTACTGGTGCTTTTACCTTAAGGGTGAAGAAAAACATCGTAAGGAAACGTTAATATCATAGCGATTTGTAAGATCTTCCATGGTATGTATAGTCCGCCAGCCCGCACTAGGCCAGCGTGGTGGACTATATGGCCTAACTCTGAATCGTACTCTCAATTGTAGAGCAGGCCCGTGTCCTGCAGTGGGACGTATATGGGCTGATACAGTACAGTACCATATAGTCTGATCTAGGCAGGAGCAGTGTTTCAATTATTTTAATTTATAAATATATAGAGTATATAAAGATTGCTACCGAAAACGAAGCCGGGTTTTAGTGACTCAAAACACAATACAACTAAAAATTTCGGAAAGAAACGCGACCATTTTTTAATGTGATTTTTTTAAATATTATCATGTTTGGGTGGTAAATCCATAGATTTTACTAAATTAATTTAAACTCTTGCGTACCATAGCGTCTTTAAAAATAAAAGGGTGTAAACTTTTACTTTAGAAAAACTATATATTTTGCACTGAAATACAACGAAGTAAAAAAATTTTTGCTTGTTTTTTGCAAATTTTTTAGTTGCATTATGTTTGATGTCACAAATATTACCACCCGACTTCGTTTTCGGTAGCAGTCTCTTGATATACTCTGTATACAGTTAGAAAGGAGTCAGGTACATCTTGGGCTGAATGATCGGTAATTAATGACATGCTAACGAGAGTTGCGTTAATGGAAATGTTGTGTTTGTCGATATTAAGGTGAGTCTACGCAAGGCAGAGCGGCGGGCGGCGCAAAGTCTATTCTCACTGTGAGCGGGTGAATTTGATCCTTTTTTTGCAATGAATAACCAAAAAAAAATTCAAATCTTGATTTGAAGCCATCGTGAGTTAGTACATTACAGTACGAATGTTTATTAGCAAATTAATCAAGAATATAAAAGGGTAAAATAAATTTTACAATTTACAAAATTCCAATACATTGATTTAATTATGATTTTTTCTATTATTATTGCATTTTGTGAAATTTGCGAAAAAATTCCTGATTTCATTCTGAAAAATAGTTTTTTTTTTGGAAAATTATACAACTCTAGGTATTAGTAGGATATCGAGATCTTCTATAATCCCCTGTTGCCGAAAGCGCTATTGTGCAAAGAATTAAAAACAATATATATAATATATATATATATAGTTTTTCTGTCTTCATATTTTATTATATTAGACATGTTTTTATTACCAGTATTATAAATATCATTACGAGTGTAGCTGTTTATAAAATGATGGCATTTGTTAAACAAAGCGATAAATAGATAATTTTTAATTTTATTTGTAGTTCCTAATTTCGCCACACACCAAGTTAAGGGAGAGGCGCTGTAACCGCATCTTCATTGAATGCCCCTCCCTTGCTTCAATTTTGTATAATACAATTGAGGGTAGTCAGTTAACATTAGTTTCTCGCTAAGTTAAGATTTCAGTCTTGTGCGCGCTTTGATACTAATAGCACGTGCTCTGTCGGAGCACTGCTTTTTCGCGTTTCGGTCATTACCTGGGCAATTTAGTGCAAGTGATTTAAGTGCTTCCAAAAGACTAGTCACTTCGTGGTGAGCATCTGGTGCTGAATTTCGGTAAGTGGATTAACTATTTTTACACGCTTTATATTTTGTTTAACTGCTGATAAATTTTTATGTGTGTGTTCCTATGTATTTTTTATACATTTTTTGTATTTAGGTATAATATAGGCAAAAAATCCAAATAGCTGATACGGATTTTTTATTATTATTTGCAACAATCAGATTAGAATATTTAACTACTTAATTCTAAAGGGATATATTAAATTGTTTGTCTGACAAATACTATTTTTTTTTATTCGAATACCCTATTGGTTTAGGGATTTATTATCTTTTAAAGTTATGCAAAATTGCTTTACACTGCCGAGATTGGCTATTTAAATGCTGATGACACGATTTACTTTCATTTTATTTATATCGAAATATTATTCCGCTGTACCTCAGACCGCGCCCTATAGGTCCGGATACCTTCGCTCAAGCGGCTAATTAGCACGTAAAAGCCTTATTTATCGTTGAAGTGGCACAACAAACACAGTGCATGCCCTCTACATAATAATTATGTCGGAATTGTAGATGTTTCCAACACTGGTTTGATAGTCGCAAACCTTTGAAACATATTTTTTTATCGGAATGTACTTAAGTAGGTAGTTATATTTCCACTTTTATTGGTTTAATTGTAGAATAGGATGTAATATTTGAGTTTTTTTTAGGTCGCTTCCTTGGCTAGGCAATTCATTAAGCGTCAATTATGTGCTTTGATTATAGGTTAAATGGGCACATTGTGAAAAAGGAAATATAAGATAAAAAAAAAGAACGGTAGTTTAAAAAAAACCGCGATTATGCGAATTGGATTACATTTGGATCGAAACTGGTTATATAGTCTTTTGTTAACTGGATAAATCCTTTAAAACAATAAGAACACAAGGCATCTCTACAATCGTCCCACTTATCTATGTTAAGGCGAATAAAACTACAAGTTATCTATGAAAAAAGCCCTTTGTCTAATTCATTACATCGGAGCTTATAAGCTCTCAGCCGGTCCACCTGAGCACGCCGCAATTCCCCCGCCATTTGTCATCCGCAAAAGATATATCTAGACGATATGTGCTTGCTAGGGCCGTGCCTTTTTAGTCGATTTGTTTTTTTTTCTTTTGTTTTTACTAGCACGGGAAATTTATCACAATGTAGCAGTGATGGTTTTATTAAAATCTCTTATATAATGTGGTTCTTTGAGATGTCTCTTGCATGCGCATTGGGTGCATACAACAATTACTTACCCTGAAGCATTCAAGGCTTTTAAAACATAAATTAAATTAATTTAAGTCCATTTTCTAATCTTATTCATTATCGATTAGGTATTTTTACTTTTTTAGTTCGTTATTTTAACAAAGCGTATATTTATAGTTTTGTAAAGTATTATTTATTATTTTATTGTTTAGTAGCACAGTGTATACAAATTGAGACATGTCTTTTGGAAATCTAATGATTTGTCCCGGGGTGGTATTTGAGTCCATTCGGTAATGTGCTTGGCTATTTGTGAGGGGAACTAGCCTCTGTCTATCCCTTTGTAGCGTATGCGTGAGTTGTTTCTGTAAAATAAAAAAACTAAGTGCATTTTTGAGTAATAAATTGTATTCTCATATTTAGGTAAATGTAAAATAATGAAAAATAAAGGTTCTTGTATGTTGTGGTATCATAGTATTTTTATCGATAATTATTAAGTAAGCACATCACTACATAGTGCGTGTGAGCAATTCCATTTGATTTAGTATATCTAGTGTGGTTTTTGTGTTCGATATCGCTATTTTTCTCACGTCGCGTCGGCTCTTGTTTGCCATTTTCTGTTCATATTCAACTATTGTACCGATTGATTGGAAACTATTGAATATGTATATAAGTTAGTGTGCGGACTTATAAACAGCTTAAACAATTATAAAATTAAATACATATAAAGATATGATATAATAAGATAGGTATAACTAGTCTAATAGTAACCAAAATAGATATAATTTGTTTATGTAGAAATCCGTACATAAATTACAAATAAATATACCCAACAGTCACATACATAGTCCTGACCCCACTCTAAGATCGAGTCTTGTATCGTGGTTATCGGGAACTACGAGAGACTTTTCGGTCTCACAAACACCCAGCTCGGAATAAATATCTGTAGATTGTGAAAATATGTTTCGTATCTGGGATATAACCCGCGGCCTCACCATTCACACTACTAACCAACTAAGCTACTGAGGCTGTCAAATGTATCAAATATTAATTATTTTTGTTTATGCTAACAACTACGGGTTTGTTTATTTATATTTTATAAAATTACATTGATTAAACAAGTGTACGAAGAATATAATTGATATAGAACGATTACGATTTTTTGGTTTTGTTGTCATGCTATTGTTACAAATATTAGGAACAGGTTTTTTCACCCCGCCCTGTGACCATGAAAGCTGTAAAGTGATCGAAACGTCGGGAAATTAAAAAATGTAAAAATTAAACCAAATCTGCGATAAAATCCGTAAATAATCTTTTTATTTCAAAGGTTTTTTTTCTATTTTTTTTTACTTTATTGGACGTTAATACTAGGTATTACATTACGAGTGCAAATTCTTGTTTTTTATATTATAAAATCATATCCCAAAAATGCATTAAATCGATATTTTCCAAATTTTATTTGTAGTTCTGAATTTCAACACGCATCAATAGAATTTAGATGTATTATAGAAACGGTTTTCATGTTATATTACGGCTTGCAATTCTAAAAATATCCAAAACTAACCATTTATAAATCAAATACCTCAATTTATTTATTATTTAAGACTAGGATTAGTAATTCTAAAATAATTAAATTAGTACTAAATAAAAATAGTTCTCGTAAGCGTGCGACAGTGATATACGAAATAAGAACACCCATCTTTGTCCAATCAAAATTCGAATATATATTTTTTTTTTACCGCACCTCTCTATCAACTAATATTCCTAGCCATCAGAGTAATAAAGTGTGAAAAATAACTGCACCAAACCGTAATATAAAGAGCCGTACTTTGGAGTAAATTACACAAGAGCCTCAATAAATTGGCTCACAAGTTAGGTGGATCAAAAATAGTTCGTCGCAACTAAACGTGACCTTTCGTTTCATTGAAGATCTTGTTTGCGAATTGTGTTGAAAGTACCCTTGTAAGCGGGTAATGGTTATAAATTATTTTAAATTGTTGTTTGCCTGTTAGTGAGTGCTATGCAAATATATGTTATGGTAACAGACAATAGGCATGTTTTCGATGTTTAATTTGGACAGTTTTGTTATAATTGACCAACTTTCTCCTTTACACGTACTTCGTATAAGACAATTCATGGTTGTTGTATTTTGTTACTTTTACCACCTTTGAAATTTTACTCAACGGATTTTAAAAAACATTCCCGACTACGATTATTTAATTTTTTTAAATTATATTTAAGAGAAAGAAAAAAATAGTACATAAAGTCTCACAAAACCAATTGCTTGGTGTATCTGTGAGTACTTAGTGGTGTTTTACATAATATATTATGAGTCTTACATAATATACACATAGGTACCTACATATAGTTAAATACATTATTTTTTAATGACTTTCCTTTGCATAAGTTTTAGATATAAACAAAAATAAAATATACCAACTATTCTTTATTCTATTGCTGCACGACACGATTATAATTGATTACGTACGTAATTTCTCGTAACTTCTACGCCTTCCTTTATACACCTTATGCCTTTTTGTATTCAAGAATTTAGTACACGCCTAGAAATAACATGTAAAAGTGAAACATTGCAGGTGAACCAATCTCAATATTTGTTCTACACTGCGAACTCCAATCAAAACTAAAAGTTTTGCTGTTGCGTTTCGTTCGGTAGAATTGTTAAAATCTAGCAGTAACCTAAGTAGATATACTATTATTTAGTACCCGACTTGATACAAGCCGTAGGTATATGATGCTGGAATACGTGTTACGGTCGTTCTCTATATAATTTCTATCTTTAACAAGGCCTTAAAATAGCTACCATGACTATTTCGGTACAATTCACCACTTCATTAAACAAAAATAGACATATATATTTATCTAGTCTAGCTATGTATAAATATAAACACCATATGTATACCGCTCTATCTTTGTTAACTCAAACATAAATTGCATCGAAATATCTAATGAAATCTCTTGTTAAAGATAGTTAGATTTTAGAGAACGGCTGTCAGTGACTCTAATAGGTCAATTTTACAACACTGGTGGTAGGTCTCTAAGAGGCGGCCTGGGTAGATACCACCGCAGTGACGGTTTTTCCCGCAAAATAGCAGTGTAAATGCACTGTTTTTCTAATTGAAGGACATTGTAGCCCGAGTAACTACTAACATATTTAGAGTCAACATCGCATGTCTCTGGATGGCGAGCGCCTATCCTTAGATTTTAAATCAATGACGTGTTGGGCATTCTATTTGGTTTGCCCTACGCTTCCAATCAAATAAATTGTATTGTACCAATATAAAAACACCTATTTGTTGGTAGGATAATCTTAATATATATATTTCTTGTGTGCGTGTGTATGTGACTGAACTCCTCCTAAACGACTGGACCAATTTTGATGAAATTTTTTGTGTGTGTTCGTGGAGATTCGAGAATGGTTTAGATTTACAGTTTGGTCTACTGGAAAATGTTTTTTCAATTAATTTCTTATTTATAAGGAGTTGTAAAATGTTCATGGGTTTGTAACTGTCAAACATTTAATGTTCATACCGTCAATACGGTAAACTCTTCCCTCAAATTAAATAACGTATTTAAATAAAGGTTTCGAATCGACAACATATATCCACAATATTCGATTAATGGCGTATTTTAGATTTTAAAGATGTAAAATAATGACAGTAATGAAAAGTGGTTGACATTTAAATTGGTTGTCAAATATTTATGCATACGTTCAGAAATTTAATTTGTGTAAACTAAAGAGTATATTATGAAGCTAAATAAATATAGGACAATCAAATAAATAATATTCACACGTAAGAAGTTTTACTTCTTTTCAAGATAGAATGTCACTTGAAAATGAAAAATCTTTCATAAAATAACACATAAAAATAAAAACTGAACTGAACTGAATAAAATAACAATTTTATATAATTATGGAGAATATTGCAGGGATTCTCAAATTAGGCGTTGTCTGTGTCTTGAGAAACCAGTTATATATAATTGTTACTACCGTTACTCAATGACCGTTACTACATTGTGTGTGTGAGTGTATTTCTATGAAAATTTATATTTAATCTCTTTATTACTAACAAAAAGTAATGGCGTAATGTTTTTGGAAAACAGCATACTGGGGGTGAAATAAGGGATGGAATATTGCATGGATAATCAAAATCGCTAAAGTGTTTAATGTCAAAAATTTATAAGGCACACTATTTGGGTATGGAGAAACGGGATATAATAGAGTGGGAGGTAGGGGAGAGGACTGGGATAGCTGACACATTTGATAGGACGAAATGTAAATGCACGGTATAAGACGGGATGGTCAATGAAGAGAAAAGACGGGACGTATCGGGAAGTGACTGAACAGACGGGATGGGACGGAATTGAGCAGGACAGTAGGATAGCTAATTCATGTTTAGGTATACAAGAGCTTATACGAAAAATAACATGTATTTGGTGTGGAGTAAAATAAAAAAATATCTGCATCCAGGCAAAGGTGGGTCGGGCTTTTTTGCTATGCTAAATAATTCAATATAAAATTCATCATATAGTAACTAAGCCATAGCGAAGCGTGGTCGGGTCATCTATGGTATCTTTTAATTGATTTCAATGAATGTCGTCGGAGTAGTAACAGTGTTATAATATTTCCACAGCAAAATAATGATTTGAATCTGGAGAGATGGGATAGAATAGAATATAAGGTGGATAAAATGGGACATAAGAATAGGTACAGGATGGGATTGAAAATGGATAAGCAGTTTAGACAACGGCTGTCATATTGATTTTAAATAAAATATGGACTGGAATCTGTATTTGCACCCAGGCGAAGCCGGGCCGGGCCGCTAGTATATTATAATTTCCTTAAATTGAAAAACTTGCTTTTTTATTGTAATAAATGCGGAGACAAGCGTGCCACTCGCATGATAGAAAGTGATACGACTGCTAATGGACAGTCGCAAAACCAGATAGGGCAGGTATTACAAAGCAATGCTTGGCATTTAATTAATAATATTTTAAAATTAGTCTTTACACGTTCTAGAAGTAAAAAGTAAATCTTTTTAAAATTTATAGTAAAACTATCCAGCTGTTTCTTGTAAAAAAATCTTCGTCTCTCTTTCTACAGCCATTGAAAGCCCACTGCTAAATAAAGGCCTGCTCAAGGATTTCCATAGCGACCTGCTTTAAGCGTCTTGTAAAACTGCGAATAATTACCAAGGGTTTTTCAATTCTCTATTCGTGAGGGTATGTTTACTTTCGCATAGCCGAGCGACAAACACGTGTTCATTTTCCTGTTACTTATTTATGTGACGGACTAAAAGCAAATTAATTTTGGACTCCGTGCATACCTGTGGCGTAATGTGTAAGAGATAGAGAGAACATTTCTTTCATCCTTTTCTTATCTTAACAAAGCTTAGTGTACCGTTCTCTATAATCTATCTATCTTTAACAAGAGATTTCATTACAAATTTCGATGCATTTATGTTTCAGTTGACGTAGATAGAGGTATGGATACGGTGCATATATTTAAAGGTAGTTAGATTAAATATATATGTCCATCTCTGCCTAATGAAGTGTAGAGTTGTACCGACATAGTAATGGTAACTATTTTAACCTCTTATTAAAGATGGATAGGTTACAGAAACCGGCCGTCAAGGCCAGCGCAGACTGGGACGGAAAGGCAAAGGATATTCAAGCTTATCTGTTGGAAATACGACATAAATTTCAATGTTTTAAATTTATGTAGTCATATTATTTTTCATCGAAAGGTTTCTCGGTCTGCGATGATATGATAGTTTGGTGGTCTCCATCTCGACCTGAATTAAGATATTCGTCAGTTTTTTGGTGAACTATTACTGCTTTGATTTGCATACCTACGTGTTTCATTCCTATAAATCTTGTCTGTTCTTCGTAGCATATCTATATCATTTCACCTCAAGGTCCCATGCACAGTTTAACACCATAAAAAATCTGCCAAGATATAATTGCTTTACATTTACTTTCTATTCTTATTTATTTATTTATTTAAATAAATCCTTTATTGTACACTAAGTCAATTTAATAATAGAACATTATATTACATAGTAGTACAAAAGGCGGACGTATCGCTCGTGGCAATCTCTTACCGACTACCTTGGGATGGACAATAAGTGATGGAAAAGAAGAAAAAAATCTTAGTAAATTTGTATGCGGAATGGAGAAGAAAAACTTCTTCAAGGACCTTGAATAGCAAAAGCTGCTGCGAATCTTTGTGAAGCCTTTGAAAGTTATCAACAATTATGTAAACTTATTAAAGACTTATTTTCAAAATAATTCTGCAATATGGAAACCAGTCGAGCGGTGCCTTTGCATACATACATACATAAACTCACGCCATTTTACCAGAAGAGGTAGGCAGAGGTGCCCGGGCACCTACATTTCGCATTGTATGTTCTGTCCCATGACGTGATAATTTCAAATTCCTGACTCCGGGATGATAATGAATAGAAAAATCAAATATCACTGCCCGTCCCGCGATTCGAATCAAGACCTCAGCTTTGTAACCGTACTGTAGTACGATTACGTCCCGAAGGATAAGTACAGACAAAATAATTTTGAATATTGCAGCTTTAGTAAAACAAAATGGCTGTTTAGCTTCATTTTATTTATTCCTATACATTCTTTTAACGGGACCTGTAAATAACATCCGCTACAGCTCGTATCTTTCCCCACACCCCAGTATCGGCAATCAGATATTAATCAAAACCGATGGAATTTACAATTCGATCACGTACAAATTACACCGTTTCACCATATATCACGCGTCGTGTTTTTGCCGCGTTTTTCATGTTTATTTCACTTTATTTCTCCTGACGGATGCCAGATATTTTGATCGTGCTGTTGATTTTTCAGTCGTATGATGTATTGGGAAGTAACTGGGAAGTAAATTCTGATATGTTTGTGTTGATTAGCAAGAATTCTATGGTCTTTTGCAAATCAGTAATAATTTTGGATAGTATCCGCTTACCATATCATAGAACAGTCATTTTACTGGGAGAATAAAAAAAACATTCCTAGGTAAATCCTAAACACAAATCTTGATGACTCCATAATGATAGGAAGATGTTGATGTAAACAATAATATGATATAAAAATAATTTATTTACTTGCAAAGAACACTTATGTTTTTATGCAACGGCTCACGCTCTAGGTGAACTTGTATTTCAAGCGACCATTATGTAGGATTACCTTGGAGAATCAAAACCAATGTGCATTTGTTGTAATAATAAAAGAAAAACAAAAGCGCAACTAATAAATAATAGCACTAATAATAGTAAACACCACTAATTAAAACTTTAGTAATAACAATCCAAACAACCAAACACAGGGGTGGGTAGGGACAAAACATCAGTTTAGTCCCTACCCACCCCTGTGTTTGGTAACATTACCAGATTTAACCATGTTTGATTTGAAATTAATTGGTGATTGAATTTCCGAGATATATTGACTTACTACAGCCGAACTGATTTACTATCGATAAGGGATTTACAAATCATAACTATAAATTGTAATAATTTTAATGCAACATTGTCTAGGTTTCCTAGTGATTTTCAAATTCAAATTCGAAATATTTTATTGTGGCACATGCTAAGATGTTTATAAAGCATAGATGCGTTGTCCGAGCTTTATAATGGCAAGACGTTTGGAAGGTAATTGCCTCACGTGCAATCAGTCACGCTTCAACCAGTGGCGCGGATACACGTTTCTCTGACTATTTGTATTCTCAAAACCAATTGCGGAAAAATGCATTAGACTGATTTAAAATAACGTACAACTTATTCTGAAACTGTGAAACAAAATAAATATTTTATTTAGTGCGCAAGTACACACAAATTTATTTTTTTATGAAATAAAATTATTAAATTCGCTCTCATGGCGACGTTTGACAACTCTCGCCACGTCATCCCGTACTTGATGCTTGGTGCTACGTCACACGCGCTTTAGCCAATAACAGTGCGGCACTTATTGTTACGTATAACGTAACTAGCGATGTCTATTCATCGCGTTTCATCGCATCGCGCCATTTTTTTGTGCCATTATGTTAGTGTATGACGCGTCTATTTGTAAAACGTCATTGAGCACATGGTTTTTTTATTCCAATAAATGGCAAGATGAGCATGCCGTTCGCCTCAAGAGAAGCGATACGACAGCTCATGGAGAGTAGCAAAACCAAACAACACCTTGAATAACAAAGTAATGCTTGTTATTTCACTGCGCTCGCCATCTTGAGACATAAGATATTAAGTGTCAATATATCTTGTAGTTACTCTCTACAATTTCCTTCAAACAGAAACACAACATACTGAAAATAAAGTATATATTATTACTACAATCCTGGGTCCTTCCGCCGCGGTGTGAAGAGGCACCTTAGCAGGCCGGCATAATTGTTTCCATTGGCATGGGACTGCCGTCCGATACAAATGGATACTCTGTCTGGGCGGCATTGGCACTTTCCATCAGGTGCAATGCCGCCACTATGCCAGGCCAGTTAAAAAAAAAACTACATAATATTGGCCTCGTAAACATACTTCATATAAGCACAAACGAGTTATTTTCCAACAATTGCGATAGCTAAGCGTGGCGACGGCGGCGCTTCCGCCACAGAGCGCTTCCGAGCGGTTATCGCCCGCGCCTGGGGCACACATCGATAGCGCGCTAATTTGCAACTTGTATTAATATTCCCGTTTAGATTCTGGTAAACAAGCTTACTTCCGATTTTATACACTGTAGCATATAGATCGACTATTTGAAATATTGGAAACTGGTGGTAGGTCTCTCATATGTGTGAGGCCGCCTGGGTATTTACCACTGCAATGTTTATTTCTCCCGCATATATGTATATGTGCTGTATATATCATCACGCTATGACCTATACTAGGGAAGCAGTAGTGAAAAATCTAGCAAATACGAGAAAATTGTATTCGGTTTTCGTGGTTCGATCGGTCGATATTCTAAATTGATTTGATTGAACGTTTTGGCCGCCATTTTGAAAAGTATATCTGATCCCGGGCGTGTATCATAATGTTAAATAATGTAGTGCATGGCCACCCTTAGGTGCTGATATTGTAGTCCCGACTCCCGCTCCCGCAGATATGGTTTTTATGATGCCCATTACACTGATCGGGTTTACGACGAGTCCTTTGTATGGCCAATAGTTTATCGAAGGGTTGTTCAATACTTGGGTACATATTTTCTATATTTTTTGAAGCTTTAACCCTTTATTATATAGAATAGGGTATTTCAGGAACATTTGTTTGAGGTAATAGAAAATGAAATTGGTAGTATCAGTCGTTGAAATGAGGCAAATTTATATGTAATTACTTGTGGTAGGTCTCTCATATGTGAGGGGCCACTTGGGTACCACCACAATGTTTATTTCTAGGCTCTAGCGCCAAATATTAGTGTAAATGCATACTGGCCTTATGCCGATTAGCGGACCTTACATACCATATAAATTCTTACAAATCCCTGTGCTATATAAGTTTCCTAACGATGTTTTCCTTCACCTTTTCGACGCCTTTATTCAAGTAAAAATTAAGAAGCACCCCGAGTCATACGCTAGTGTATAAACTCAATAAAGGCACGTCAAGAAGCTGCAATGAAACTCGATTACACGTCGACTTCCGAGTCTTCTAAGGCGGTGATATATTGAATTATGTATGAACCATTCACCCGTACAAACTCCAAGCGCTTGTCTAGCACTTCTAAAAATAAAAATGTCTGTTTTATTAGATAACTAGCGGCCCGGCCCAGCTTCGCCCGGGTACATATAGATTTCTTTACAACAATATGTACGTATTATACATATAAACCTTCCTCTTCAATCACTCTATATATTAAAAAAACCGCATCAAAATCCGTTGCGTGGTTTTAAAGATTTAAGCATACAAAGGGACATAGGGACAGAAAAAGCGACTTTGTTTTATACTATGTAGTGATATAACATACATATTAGTATTTTAACTGTATTTTCTATTAGCGGTCCGGCCCGGCTTGCCCGGGTGCAGATAGACTTGTTAAAAATGGCGGCCAAAATGTTCAATTCCGACTATCAATTTAGAATATCGAGCAATCGGACCACGAAAGACGAGTAAAATTTTCTCGTATTTGCTAGATTTTTCCTTACTGCTTCCCTCCTATAGGTCATAGCGTGATGATATATAGCCTATAGCATTCCTCGATAAATTACCTAACAAATACGAGATCTTTCAATTCGAACCAGTAGTTCCTGAGATTAGAGGTAACAAACAAACAAACTCTGACGCTTTATATATTAGTATAGATTAGTTTTCCATAATCCGTCATTTTTAGAGTAACTACTGGACATATTGAGACTTAAATTATTATTATTATTATAAAATATTATTATAAATTATTATATATGGCGAGCGCTGTGGAATACCAAGCATTGCTTTGTAATTGGAGGTGTTGTTTGGTTTTGCTAATATTCTTGCCATTAATTGTTATAAAAAATATTTGTGATAATACACTATTAATATAAATAGCACCATTAATACGTTATATAATATCAGTTAGTGACTTAAGTAAGTTAGTGAAGCAGTTAGTTTTACTACCAAACGTTTCAGTTAAATTAGTTTGAACTTATACGTGATTGTGTTAGCGTCAGCGATGTTTTAAGTGGAAAGTTGTGGTTAAAATTTGAGCCTAACATTTAGTGCTTATTCTGTTATGCTCGTCATCCTGACACAAGATGTTAAGTCTCAATATGTCCAGTCGTTACTCTGGCTACAATGTTCTTCAAACCGGAACACAACATTGCATTTACACTACTGTTTGACAGGAGAAATAGACATTGCGGTGGTACCTACCCAGGTGGCCTCATATATGAGAGACCTACCGCCAGTAAAGTGTTAGAATTGAATAGCTATGTATATACAGGACTCTACTCTTTGCTTATGAAAAAAAAATGTATAGTTATAAAAAGTATTGTTCTAAAGGGTTTTAAATCAAACAATTTTACCTAATTACATAACCTTCTACCTGTTGCTACGAAGATTTCATTAGCGCAAACCCTCCTTCTCCCTATCCTTGATTATGCCGATGTCAGCTATCCTGATCTCACCGAGGACCAACTTAATAAACTTGAGCGCCTTCAAAATTCTTGTATTAGATTCATATTTGGTTTACGCAAATATGATCATGTATCAGAGTTCCGTGTTAAGCTCAAGTGGTTGCCTATACGACTTCGTCGGAATGCTCATATTCTTTATCTTCTGTACAACATATTGTTTAATCCTCTTACCCCCTCTTATCTCAAAGATCGATTTGTATTTCTCCACGACTCACATACTAGATCCCTACGGTCGTCAGAGAACTTGAAGCTGAGAATGCCCGTGCACTCCACCACATTCTTGGATAAATCGTTTACTGTCCAGGCTGTTCGACTGTGGAACGCATTACCAGTTGTGGTAAGACGGGCACGATCACTATCATCTTTCAAAAAACTTGTCAAAGATTACTATCTTTCTCACTGAACTGACACATTTCTGTGGATAATTTACCTATTTGTATGTACTGGTATTTTATTATATATGTATATATCAATATATTATGTATATGTATCTTCCAATGTATGTATTGTTATTATATTATTTACTAGCTGTCGGGCCCGGCTTCGCCCGGGTGCAGATAGTTTTTGAGTCCAATCCACATCAAGAACATATTATTTCGCGTGTCTACTAACTATATTTCCCGCGTGCCGTCGACTATATTTCCCTTCCGTAGGAGAGGACATCCCGTGCCAACAATTTGAATTTGAAAGAGTAGAAAATATGTATATTTGGTTTCCTGACTCATCCCACGGGAACACTACATTTTTCGGGATAAAAAGTAGCCTATGTGTTAATCCAGGGTGTCAGCTATCACTATACCAAATTTGAAAGAGTAGAAAATATGTATATTTGGTTTCCTGACTCATCCCACGGGAACACTACATTTTTCGGGATAAAAAGTAGCCTATGTGTTAATCCAGGGTGTCAGCTATCACTATACCAAATTTCATCAAAATCTGATGAGCCGTTTTTTCATGAAAGAGTAACAAACATCCATACATCCATACTTACAAACTTTCACCTTTATAATATAGTAAGGATGTATGCATATTTGTATATATGTATATATATATGTTTATATAACATAATCTGTGTATTTATTATTTGTATTACTTGAAATTTTATTAAATTAATTGTACTTATTTGCAACACTTTTCCTTTTTAAGCAAGTTCTATCCTTTACACTTTAGACTGCCCTTTATTTATCCTATTTTTAAATCCATCCCATGGTTGTCTGTAAGACATTGCCTTTCGGCGATAAGACCGCCAATTGTACTTTTTATATTTGTGATTTCTGTTTGTATTTGTTTTCCTTTTGTGTGCAATAAAGTGTAAATAAATAAATAAATAAATAAATTTTCATGTCATCAAATAACTGTTCACTATTAGAATTTTAACATCACATTACATTTTAGAGGCCAAAAGACCATAGACGAACTCTACAATAAAATCGAGGCACTTAATCTTATGAAAATCAGAAAAAGCAATAAACTCCAGTTCCCGAAGATAAAAATTATCTTATAAACTTATTGTTCCCTCTGAACACAGACCTCTGAAATACCTAAAACTATTTTTCAAGATTTTATAGCGTGTAATAAGAAGTAAGCAGTGGACTACAGTTTAGGCTGATGATGATGATGATGAATAAGAAGTACACATAACGATAAAAAATACATAGCGATTTGTAAGAATCTATGGCATGTAAAGTGCGCCAACCCTCACTAGGCCAGCGTGGTGGACAATATGGCCTAACCACTCTAATCGCACACTCTATTGTAGAGGAGGCTCGTGCCCTTCAGTGGGACGTATACGGGCTCATATAGGTACAGACAGGTACAGATGTTAATTGATGTCGCTGCAGGGATAGTCAAGTTAATATATAGGCAATCCCAGAGACTCGATGATTTTGAACGGGTTATTATAATGCGTTCCACTGTTGATCTTAGCTTATATGAGTTGCGGTGGTGTGAGGAGGGGACAGTTTCTGGAGACGGTAATGAGTGGTACCTTCCCAATCGAGCCAACTTTGTTTTAAGGGTCTCTCATATGGGAGAGGCCATTTGGGTAGGTACCACCGCAATTTGTATTTCTCCCACCAAACAGCAGTGTCAATGCACTGCTGTGTTTCGGTTTGAAGAACATTGTAGCCGGACTAACTACTAGACATGTTGAGACTTAACATCTTGTCTCAGGATGGCAAGCGCAATGGACTACCAAGCATTGTAATTCATGGTGTTATTTGGTTTTGCTACTGTTCATGAGCTGTCGTATCGCTTACCAGTAGGCGAACGGCATGCTCGTCTTGCCATTCGTTGTAATAAAAAAAACTACAAACAAAATGTTTTTTGCAAGAGTGAACGGTAGCGTAACACTCCTTCTGTTTCTGTCTCTGTCACGCCTAAGCAGTAACATCTTCGCTCTCGCTTCATTGGGTTCCAGTACCAGCACAATGCGCAGAGATTTTGTTCTGGATGTCCGCTCTAGTATAACCTCAATTGTTCATATTTATTTCATTCATGTCGTAATTTACTACCGTCAAAATAATTTGGAATGGTTAACTTTACAGTAACGTGCAGTAACGTGTGTTACGACAGATGAGTTCAATTAATTGATATCTGAGTAAATATTTACTTGTAATTTGTCTTGTATTTCAAATATTAGTGTTAATGTATATTATAACCTTGGTTTATTTATATTGTAAACTAAACTGAGAAGTGAAGTCTGCGGTTCAAATGTTGCGGAATAACTAAATTTTCTTAGATTAAATTATAGATTTTGATAGAAATATTCATTTTCGTTCAGGTCGTAACTGGATAGATTTCGAAAAGCCATATTTATGCCGAACAGCGAGACATGTTTACTTTCCTTTCTCGGTGAATGGTTTTTTTGCATTATATTGCACTTACATAATTTATTATCTTGCAGTCATGCCAGGAAAAAAACACAAAATAAAACAATTTATTCATAGATAATTTTATTAACAAAAAGCACAAGTACATAAATCGAATATTTTTACATACACACAGTTCTGTTCACAAACTAATACAGTTCGCCATATAATCTGGAGGATTGGAATAAAATCGTTCGAGATATTCGATGTTTGTTTACGGGCCGATTTGAGCAAATACTCAATATTTGTAGCAATTTCGTTGGGTCCAATGTTTTTAGATAGTATGTTTCTCAATTCACATTTATGGTTTGACCTGTCTGGAGTTAGTTTGAAATATATTTTAGATATAGCGATATAACTGCTTTCGAAGAGATTGGATTGACAGAGAAGCTTGATATATATCAGCCATTAAAATGGTTGTTATACCATTTTAGTGTGAAATGTAGTAATCATTATGCCAATTTATGGTATAGGCTCTTTGCAAATATTTCATTTTTTATATATCAATAAAATTAACTCGTTATTAAATTTTTTTGACCCTTTGTGCCTGTACAAATGACATATTTTTAAAATGATCCGTAACACGATAATTCAATGCTTCATCCTAAATTATGAACCCTTTTAAGCATCGTTTTTGTTTTATAAAATACCACTTCTTGATATTTATTAGGTCCTTCTGGTAAGACCTCACTAAGTATAGGTATACGATCGCAAACAATTAAGGGCAAATTATAATTGAAATTGTTTTATTCCAATCCAAATCAATTTAAATTCACAAAAACATTAAAATAAATATAAAATACATGTGCATATTCCTCAGAAATTGTAACTAAGGATTACTTTTATTTAAATATAATTCATAAATATTTAAAAATACTGATAGGATTCAAATCGACAAGCCAAGAGTTTAGAATTGGTTGTCTAAATATAATTTTGAGGGTTATTAATAAAACTATTTTGATGCACGTAATTTATAAATAAAGGCAGTATTTTAAGCGGTAAAACGCGGTCGTTATCACAAAGATTTTGTGACGACAGCTCGCGATTTTGGCGCCAATTCTCCCGCCCAAAATAAATGGCGGGACTTAACAATAGACAATTGAGGTTAGGGCGTCACTTTTATGCCAAATCATAAATATTCGTTTACGTAATTAATTGTCTCGTTGACCTGTCGATGTAAATAAAATGGTATGTATTTTCCAATGTAAATAAGATATGTAATACATAAATTTAAGGATTAAAATATTTCATAAATACAATATACATATTTCTTATATTTTCCGAAATGTCATATATCTGAGATTTTATGTTTTTGCAAAATAGTTTTCGATCAGTGAGATTTATAAAATTTTCGTGAGCAGAAAAAATAGTTTTTTTCCCGTAAAGATTACAAAAGCATTACGCGTATTTTTGGAAAATACGTAATTTCTATACACCTTTAATATATCAAAAAAACTTGGTGTTATATTCATATATAATATTATAATTGATGTCTGTACATCTTACTAAGGTATATGTTGAGAAAATTAACTATCTACATATCACAAAACACATAGTAGGTTTAAGCAATAATTTTATAAGTTTACATCAATTATTTTATATTTTAAATACTTATTTTAAACACACAATTTATTCGATTTAATTATAAAAGTATTTTTAAATTATCTCACAATATTTGACAATTATGCCGAGTGCCAACAATATTCCAATATGCAAACCTTAGTACCGATTCCCAAAACCGTTTCAATTTCAATAGCATTATCCAGTATGCAACACAATTTTGTTCCATTTTCGACAATAAGTGTCCATAATTGGTGCTTAGACTTGAAATTACAATGCCGGTTGTTGGCTCTTTGCCAAATCATCGATATTAACACGGAAGGTATATTTGAATATCTGATGTTATAAAACTCTTATTGCGTATCTGTACAGTACAGTAGTATCCAAAAAGAATATTGAAATCTCAATGACAAAATAATTTTCAAATATTTTGAGATTGCAATTAATATTATAATAGTGTTTGAACTGCCACCTGAACGTAGCTTTATTCGATAGCAAAGTTATCTACTTTTTAACAAACGTTAATTAGTACTTATTATAGCCAGAATAGTCACCGACATAGAGCATGGACTAAAAACAGACACACTGTGGAATTAACTCACAAAACTTTATAAAAGAGAGAAAGCAATTGTGCCGTTATTATCACGAGCCACCATCCATTCTCGTAATATCCTTTGCATTTTCGACCAAATTTTTTATCCAGTTATCAGAGAAAAACTGTTGGGATTTTCAAATTCATTAAATAGGCATTTACATAGTCCTTACATTAAGATGCAGGTTTTTTTATCGTAGATGTCAACTTACTAAAGCCTTTTCTATCTTAAAATACCCAACCTGAAACATGATTGTGGATAATTAATTAATTTGTCTCTGAAGGGGAATCGCTGCGGGAGGGCCTGTCGTTTTCCAGCAAACACCTTAGACAAAAGATCACGAAGGAGGTCAAAATTAGCCGCACAATCGTTTTCTCTCAGACTAGAATTAGTTTTGTGATGTTTTACTCAGCCTATGCTCTATCTATGGAAATAATTAATACTTGAACACTGTAATTTTCTTTATTGGAACTGATTTTTGGTGCAGAAGTAAAATAATGTGCCTGATATCGTATTTTTCATTAAATTATATATTATGTGTGATGATAATTTTATAAGTGTTTTTAAATGTAAGCGGTGTTTTTTTTAATATTCTAGGATATTAGTCAAAGTTTTAATATATTATTTTAAATTTTTGAAATTGTAAACGTATCTTAATATACACTCTCTTAATACTTGGGTTAAAATGCCTCCTTAGAGGTTGCGATTTGAGAGTAAATAATTTTATATTATCTATATCAACTTTGACTTATATCTTAGTACATGCGGTATAAGTATGGTGAGATATTTTCTACTAATATATATATAAATATAAATCTTAGAAAATAGACGTGGTTTTGAAGTATCCCTAAGTTTTTATTAAATTTCTTGAAAGGGTTGATATCAGACAGCGGTCGTATGTAAAATTAAAACCAAATCATGCAGTTAATATCAATCAATGATTTTTAAGCGTTTTAAAACATTTTTGCAAGCCTTACTTAAATGCCGTACCATTTGTTATAAAGTAATAATTATTTCTCTAAACAAAAAAGTATGCAAATGTATTTTCATTCCGTATTTCCGCAGTAAATTTATATTCATTCCTATTAGTAATTTATTGAAATTAAAACATAAACTTGGCAACGAGCGATAACGTTTTTTATGTGTAAATTTTAACACCAAATAAAGGCTCCAGTAATGGACACAATAAAAGGTTTGATAAAAGCGTTGCCCTGTCTGTAATTAAATATTGCTTCGCAGTGACGAGCTGCTAGATAATGAAGAATTTTATGTTTGCATAAAACTGAAAATTCTATATGAAAATGTAAAAAAGTAAATATTTTTATAAGAGTATCTTTCTCCCTTGTACCTGTCACAATTGCACAGGATCGCCTTTTTGTGACATGTTGTAGAAAAATATAGTCTAGGGACGCTAAACAAACTTTTCATGTTTTAAAGTCGGATATATTACTGACCTTCGAACCGAAAATTAAAAATAAATAAATTAATTAAATTCAAAAAAAAAAAATTAGTTAGACAATAAATTCAAGTAATGAATCCTCTGCATATTATAATATATTTTTATGTCATAATTTAGGGCTAAGATAACTTAAAGACAGTAATAATAAAGATTTAAAAACTATTATGCCTAATCAAGTCAAAACAACTTAAACTTTGTATTTTTTATTAGAAAGAAAAAACATATGTTTTGCGATTTTATGGGATGTCGCCTACAATCATAAGTTACCATTCTTTTCACAATTTAAATTGAAGTAGAAAATATCTCACCATACACATTATAATAAATATTTATATATTCAAATATAGATATATTTATGTACCTAATTCTATAAGTGTTATGTACATTTCACCTAAAAGGCATGGGACATTAAACATCGTGGTCCTTTTGTTATGTCTACGCAAGCTTAATCATGGGGTTTATTATAAATTGACTAGAAATTAAATTACCGCTAACGACGACCTTAAATCTGGGGTCTAAATCTGCCAACCCGCACTAGGCCAGCGTAGTGGATATGGCCTAACACACACTCATATTCGCGATAGAGGTCTGTGCCCTACAGTACGTATATGGGCTGATACAGATACAGAAATCTGGGAACTATTGAATAAATAGAAAATAGACATAGTCTTTGCCTTATAAGTATCGGAAACTACTTTTTACGGTCTCAAAAAACCCAGACTTGAAAAAAATTGTGTATCGCACAAACGTCTCAGGCGGGATCGAACCCGCAGCCTCTGATTTCCAGTGTGTTAACCGACTGAGTCACAAAAGTTGTCGTGCTTTCCATATTTGACAGATCTATTGAACCCTTACTAAACGGTTGGATAATATTTTGGCTACATTCAAGAGTATTTGGGTCGTTCTTACAGGTTTTTTAAAAGCCAGCGTAGTCCGGAACTGCATGGCAAGGGATTTTTTTGCCAAAGGATATTAAAACTTATTTGGTGGTGATACGGCAGAAATGCCATTGTATTAAATTGATGTCACGGCATCTTCGATCAAACATACATAGATTATTCGTAATGGCCTAAAATGGCAAGAGAAATAAGAGCACAAATAAGTGTGTGCTCTTATTCGATTGTAGTATGGTCCAAAATATATTAAATCTTAATTTAAAGGAATAAGGTTTATTGTTACCTGAAATTGATTGTGACTTAAGACTTTTTGTTACATCTCGTAGTTCGAAATTCGAATGTATAAGCAACCTCTGCCACTTTTGGCGCGTGATTTTGTTCCGAACCCTGTATCTAGTATATATTTGATCGAAGCACGGCATCGAGAAATGCCTTTCGAATTTAAATCATTTAGTCCGGTCTGCGCTGGCCCTTAGATAAGTATATACACAGTACATGTTGATTCTTGTAAAACTATCAAAGATTAACTAGATTAGTATCACCCTAAGGCATAAAGTAAAATCGTTTACGCAAGTTTATATAATTTGGGTCAATTTAATTATGTTTATTTACTGATTTTGACTGCCTAACGCACAGATGTATACTAATATTATAAAGAGGAAGATTTTCAGTATTCAATTTCATTGAGGTTCAAAGCATATATTGAAATATACAATTGCTCAAGTTGTAAAATAATAATATTATTCTTTCGGAATATTTACTCATATTAAATCATCATGTACTGTTCTATATACGTCATAAATACAGAGGTTCTCAACATTAGTATTTATAATTATACTTTTCGTGTTACACGTCTATTAAAATCTTCAAAGCTAATTAAATGTTTGAGAACTTTTAAAAATTATCGGCAAATCATAAACTGAATTGCGTACGATAAACGATTCGATGCGTAACAGAAGACATGATCGCTACTAATCGATACTACCAACTAAATCTTACACTAATGAAATTTGACTAGGTTATTGTATAAAGTTACGCTAGGTTTATATTAACGCCCACTCCTGTGACAAACTCGTCCCTGATGAGTGGCAGAAGAGCTGTGTGCCTGAAACAAAAGAAAATTACAATATTACATACATTATTACATTTATAAATTAAATATAAACGTAATACGTTAATATATTTATAAGAATTTCTATGGTATGTAAGTCCGCCAACCCGCACTAGGCCAGCGTGGTGGACTATACGGCCTAACCACTCTCAATTGTACTCTTGATTGTAGAGTAGGCCCGTGCCCTGCAGTGGGACGTATATGGGCTGATACCGATACAGATAATACGTTATACCCACGTTTCGCCTAGCATTTTCCGTCCCACGACGTGTATAGGGCGAGACAATAGCCATACCGGGCATAAATTTCTGACTGGACTGATAATTAACAGAAAAATCACTTCGCCCAACCCGGAATTCCACCCCGATACCTCAAGCTTTGCAATCATACCGCAGAACAACTGCACCATCCAGGCAGTCAGATGTAATAATTGTGTCGTTACGGTTTTAGTTGATAATTGTAGTACCAATTAGCATTTGGATTGCACTGTTCAATATCGGCATTAATTATATTAAATTAATGTAACAAACGGTTTATACAGTACAAATATTAATGTACTAGCGGTCGGGCCCGGTTCCGCCCGGGTGTATACACGTTTTAAAATGGCGGTCAAAATGTTTCGAAAAACGAACAAAATTTCCTCGTATTTGCTAGAAATATCACTACTGCTTTCCTCCTATAGGTCATAGCGTGATGATATATAGCCTATAGCCTGCCTCGATAAATGGGCTACCCAACACTGAAAGAATCATTCCAGTAGTTTCAGAGATTAACGCGTTCAAACAAAGAAACTCTGCAGCTTTATAATATTAGTATAGATTATCCTTCAGACGAAAATTCTACAGACAATGTGATAAGTGATTTTTTATTGATATAAATGGCGAGAAGAGCATTCGCTTGATAGTAAGCCATACGACCACTCATGGACAGTAGCAATGCTTGGCATGCCACTGCGCTCGCCATCCTGAGACATAAAATGTTGAGTCTCAATATGTACATGAGTTGCTCTAGCTACAATGTCCTTTAAACCGGGACACAACAGTGCATTTACACTGCTGTTTGGCGGGAGAAATAGACATTCCGGTTCTACCTACCCAGGCGGGCTCTCACTTATGAATTTTCGTTATGTTGAATGTAATGATCATTTCAAATTTTGACTGTACATTGTGTTCGGTCTTTCAACTAAGATGTTTTATAGCGATTGGCTTTCAAAAGTTGTTACCGAAGTGTTTTACTTTTAACTAATCCAGTAATGTAAATATTAATCCTATAATAAAAAAAAAATGTAGTCTGGTCCGTGATTTGTTTACGATTGAGATGAGTTAGACTTTTCACACTGGCCTTTTGCGAATTAATTATGCGATGACAGCCTCCGTGACGCAGTTGGTTAGATGCCGGCTGTGAAATGAAAGGCAGCGAGTTCGATCCCTGCACCGAGACAAATGTCTTTGGGGTCTACAAGTATTTGTCTCGGGTCTGGGTGTTTGTTAGACTGAAAAGTCTCTCGTAGTTTGACTAGACACGACACAAGACATAATTGATCTTAATGTGGGATCATTTCTATGTATTTGACTGTTGGGTGTATCTTATCACACTTTTGGAGCAGAAATGAAAGGTTGCGAACGGTGGGTGGAACTAGTATCACCTCTACCTACCCCATAAGCGAAGCTGAAGTCAGCGTGTATGTCAGTAAAAATAATCAATAAATTATAATGAGAAGGAAAAAAGTAAAAAATCACTAGTTTCTTTAAAGGGAGTACTGAGACTTTTGAATCGCAGTGGTTCCTTTAATTATTCTAAAGGAACTACTGAGAATGGGAAGTCTCAGCAGTTCCATAATAAACTGTGAATGGAACGACTGAGAATAAACCGTAAAAAGTTTGGTCAAATAAGTACATACCTACATTTCAATGTATCGTGTGTTTGTCTGTGTGTATGATCAGAGAGCCGTCGGTGTCTTCGAGTAAGTTCAGTAAGCTAGGCTGTATCTCGAGCAGTTTGAGTACTGATGTGTGTCCGTGTGTGTGTGCTTGTGTGTGTGTTGATTGATTTTTAACTCTGTGGACAGATAGATAAGGAATACTTTTGTCTGTTAAGTATGTGTGTAGTGATTGTTGCAATTATAACACAGATTTTTGAACTAGCAGACTTATTCATATAGTTTGAGACTTTTTTTTGTTATTGCAAATGAATGGCAAGACGAGCATGTTCCGTGACCGTTCGTCTGAGTAAGCGATACGACATTCATGGACAGTAGCAAAACCAAACAACAGTGCATTTACACTGCTGATTGGCGCGGGAAAAGTGAGTTGTTTCCAATCCTATGCTTCAAAACGCTTCTTCCAGTTCGGTAATTGCAATTATTCCATAATAACGCATTAGTAAATAAAAAGTACATAATGGTACTCGTAAACTAAATTAGATGACCGAACACAATCGAATACCAAGCCTACACAATTCAATATGGAAATTCCATCCTCATTATGTGTACGTGTGCTAATTAGGTGATATTTTGGCAGCCAGGCGTCGGATAATGCTGGCCACTGACGCGGATAAGCACGCATGGCTGGCAACAATCTGGCAACAAGCTGGCAATCTGGCAATCGGATGCCACGCCACGAGTCGCGTGAACACTGCATATTTGCTAACTGGCACGTATTTTGGACTGTTGATTCGAGCTAAATCATAGATTCAAATTATCCAAGCGTTAACTTATCATTATCTGCGGCCGATGCCAATAATAAATCGAAAAAATTAGATTGAGTCAATCTTGATTTTTTTTCTACTTTTCGATTTGTCACTTACCATGTTGCCATAGTTTTTTCACTACTGAGATTGATTATTGGCAATATAGTAACAGAAAAAGATTGAGCTGTCAATCTCAAACGGCGAATTTTAGATTGGGATTGTTTATTGGCAGCGGCTGCTAGACTAGAATACTTGTATTTTGTTTTATTTTTACTAAAAGTTTAATTTTAACGATTTTTATCGCGGATATAGTATGCTTTTCACATTGTTTAACTCCCCGACCGCGACGCAACGTTTCGATTACTTAAGAGCGTTCGTGGTTATAGGGAGGATTGTTGAAATGTCTCTGCGTTTGTGCGTCCAGTAAAACAAATTAAACAAAATGTGCGATAAAATCCGTCAACAATTGTTTATAAATGAGTGACTTTCGCGTAAATCAAGAAACTAAAAGATTATTTGTTCAATATATTATAATGTAATATTGTTTTAAATGTAATATTATAAACGTAAATTCTATTATAGGCTGTACTCGTATAATTGTAATGATTATGTTTATGGCGAATGGTGGGTGTTTTGGTATCAACTCTGCCTGCCCCTTCTGGGAAAAAGGCGTGAGTTTATGTATGTAGTGTGCATGTTATAATGTTTAGTGGCCTATTGTTAGGACTGTGAAACGAGAGTAAATGGATTCCGAGTCAGGCATATCCACTTGACAGTTTTTGAAATATCACAATATGGCAATTCCTGTATGTGGCACTACTGTATAATCTGCCATCAAATTTAGAGATGTCTTAAATTACATAGCACCGAAATATATCCATTGCAAATACCCTTGGGACAATTCAGTACAAAAATCAGTCAAATATAAAAAAAAAAGTTTATACTGTTCTGTATACTGTATCAGCTCATATACGCCTCGCAGTAAGGCACGGGCCTACTCTACAATCAAGAGATCGATTGAGAGTGGTTAGGCCATATAGTCAACCACGCTGGCCTAGTGCGGGTTGACGGACTTTACACACCATAGAAATTTTACAAATCGCTATGGTATGCAGATTTCCTCACGATGTTTATAATCCGTTGCTATTATTTTTTACAGTAAAGGCTCATTAGCCATGTTACAAAACTTCGAAATTTGTTGCATTGCCCGATTTTTAAAATGGGATGAGATAGGGCGGTAACACGGACGGTAGGAGTCTTTGGAAATCTTACTCATCAAACGACACATGACAGCCAAAGCGATCGCTAAAAGTCTATTTTTATAAGACAGTAATAATAATAATAAAATTGTCTTTACTAACAATAAAACAGTATCACAATACATTCATAAACTGCGGTACTGCACTAGGCTCTTGGCCTGTTTCCCAGATACCAAAAAGAATTATAATAATAATCTTGTTTTTTTGTTATGTTAACTTCTTAAGTTTACATCGATACGAAAAATATTATATCCCGGTCCAAGGTAAGTTTTACAGTGTTACTCTAAATACATACATAAACTCACGCCTTTTTCCCAGAAGGGGTAGGCAGAGGTGGTGCCAGGGCACCCACATTTCGCCTTGTATGTGACTCTGGGCTGATAATGAATAGAAAAATCCAATATAATATAGTGTTACGTCTCTAACTTTGATAACTGATTGCTACCGTGTCAGTGAAATGAATTTCCATTTGTATTTAGTTTGTATGAATGCCCACGTAATCCCCTTAATGAATGACAAGCGACATTCCGATATTAAACCTATTTTCAATATCAAATACGGATTTGTGGCTTCGTGTATATTTTTGTATGTAATGGATTAGCTTTTACGATAATTTAAACAGTATCCCATTTGGTAGTGGTAATTAGGATTAAAGGTAAATATGGGACAAACGGTGAAGGAAAACATCGTGAGGAAACCTGCATACCATAGCGGTTTATAAGAATTTCTATGGTATGTAAGTCCGCCAACCCGCTTTAGCCCAGCGTGGTGGACTATATGGCCTAAGCCTAACCACTCTCAATCGTACTGTCGATTGTAGAGTAGGCCCGTGCCCTGCAAGGGGACGTATATGGGTTGATACAGATGGGACAATTGATGGGCCTGTTGGTAAATGGACCAGACGCTGCCAACTATTCAGGATGGTCGCGGTTTCGAATTTCAGGGCACACCTTTGACTTTTCGGGAGTCATGTGTGTATTGATAGTCAATCACCATGCACTATAACGGCAAAGAAAACATCGTTAGGAACCTGTATACCATAGAGATTTGATTAAGAATGTGTATGGTTTTAAAATCCGCCAACCCGCACTAGGCCAGCGTGGACTCTCAATCGTACTCTCAATTTCCGAGGAGGCCCATGCCCTGCAGTGGGACGTATATGGGCAGATAACAGTACAGCGTGGGGCAAGTATTCATAGAACTCAGTTGAAATAATATCCAGTGTGTTGATCCATGATGACAAATACATTTACTTTGTTGGACCAATAAAAACTATTATAACCAATGCCCTAAGTCACTCAAATTACTTTGAAATGATCTAATCAGGTGCCATATCGAACCATAGCTAATCAAAGCCGGTTTCGGGAAAATCAAGATCTAAATTGGAGGTATCCTTTGCTCCGATATTCTAAATTGATTGTCATAATTGTTGAATTGAATATAACAGAATAATCCGCGTAATTATATCGCTTTTCGGACTTAGTCAGTCCATAAGCATAGATATAATAACTTCATCCGATGGATACCATAACCATAAATGCCAATTATAATCGAGCATAAAATAAAATGAAATAAAATAAAATAAAACTACTCACTCATGGGGAGCCGGCCATGCGGGCGCGTGTTTGTGCGTGGCCGCCCGCGCGCGCGCCAGAAGGGTCATGACGGCCCGCTTAGTCGGCGACATGGCCGCCCGCGCGCCGCCCAGCAGGGGCCGCTTGCGAGCGCTCACAGACCCAGCGGCCCCACCCGCACCTGTCCATAGTAAACTCTACATGCGTTTTGTTGAAGGGGTCTGTTACTACTAAGGGTCGTTTTGGGAAAGTTTATACTTTGTTGAAGGGGTCTTATGGTACAATTAAGGGTCTAGAATTTTGTTGAACACTTGTGGTAACACTAAGGGTCTTTTTGGAAAAGTTTATAATTTGTTGAAGGGGTCTTGTGGTACTACTAAGGGTCTTTATGGGAAAATTTATACGAATTTTGTTGAAGGGGTCTTGTGGTACTACTAAGGGTCGTTTTGGGAAAGTTTATAAGAATTTTGTTGAAGGGGTCTTGTGGTACTACTAAGGGTCGTTTTGGGAAATCTTAATCCAATAAGGGTTTGACTGGCTTTGAGGCAGTGAATAAGGTTCTTGTCGAACTCGAGGCTTTATTCTGTAAGGGTTTTTATGGGACTTCATAAACTTCTGAGGGTCTCTTTGGCAGTGTACATATACTCGTATATACGTTGTAAATATTCGTGATTTGGATTTGAATCGAAATGTTCATTTATGGACTTTTGCGAAATAGAAATTCCTATTTTTGAGATTATTACGAGGCTTTAAATGTGGTTAGGGCCAGGCAGTTGTCAGTCATGACTCCCCATAAATGGGCCGGCTCGTCGGGGGCGGTACCTCATCGGAGAACGATGTGAAGCGACAGCTATGCTGTCACATTTCGTTCGGTGAGTGAGACTTTCGGATGCCCGATACTCCTTTCCCCTTCCCATTCTTTATCCTTCTCAATCCCTTCCCGATTTGATGTGCCGGCAAAACATCTATAATCCCAACGTTTTGAATGTTCATGGGCGGCAGTGGTCATTTACCATCAGGTGATCTACTTACTCATTTGTCGGACTTATTGTTTAAAAAACTTAAATAAATTTTGGGATGAAAATCGTCGAAATAATTGTGGAACTTACGTCGAGAAAACGGGGTTGAATTTTATGTATATGGAAATGTTATTCTATTGGGTCAGAGTGTTATAGTAGTCCAGAAAACTTTCGACAGTCTTCGTCAAGTTGCTATGAATTTGTTTAAACTGTGAATCTCACATACAGAGTACATAGTTAATTATCCAACTTGGGATTTGAACCAATAATCTCATAGTTCAGTCCCCACAATCACTAATGAGGCCCCTATTTGTTGTAATTTACCTTTTTGGTATTCCCTCAGCACGACAGAAATGTAATAAACACGAAAAAAGAATTTTGGGCTCATCCACTGTTATTATAAATACCAGCGCGCTTCGGTTTCATTCAAATGCTGAAACCATTTCATAAGCTGCGTAGTTTGGCTGTCGTTGTGTGGTACAATTCATAAGCAATAGCGAATATAATAATTACAATAGTTACATATGTGGTCCTAACTCTCCATTAAGACTATTCTTGTGTCGTGGGTATTAAAACGAAACTTGTTTTGTTCCGCGTAAAGTCGAGTTTAATATATGTTTAAAAACATTTTTGTTACTTCAGGGAGCGAACCCGAGGTGTTTCGTCTCAAAGCCAGTGCAGCGTCTAAATAGTCGTACCATGGTGGTTGGACATTCCTCGCTAATAGATCCATTGCAACTCCTACTACTCAGTATTGACAAGCAATGACGACTGCGCTTTGAAGGTAGGTAATTAATCTTTCTGATTAATTTGCTTATTTTTGAATCTTGGTTGAATAACGATAATTTAAAACCCCTTTGAAGGGAAACAGAAAATCTGAATTCTGGGAACAAATATTATTACTAACAAATATGTTCTAGCAATAAACTACTTTTAAAAATACTTTTTAGAACCCGGTAATTTTTTCTCCGAAATTTAATGTAGAGTCAAAAGTTCATAATGACTTTCACAACTTCTCACAGCTTATGGAAAGATTTTCCATACAGCATCGCGTGTACAGCTTAAGTTAATAATTTTAATTAAATTCCTTTCTCTGTCGAATCGAAGTGCTGAGAATTATGTGATTTCATTTCCATTATAGACTTAATTAGATCGGTATCAAAGACACGTGCTTATTTCCTGGCTTAAATTTACTTTATTTTTAACCAACTTCAAAAAAGGAGGAGGTTCTCAATTCGAATGAATTTCTTTTTTATTTTTGTTATTATAGTTAAAAATGCTCGTGTTTTTTTTAGTATAGCCTATAGGTTCCGCTACCCCATTGAACCAATGTGATTTAATGCAATGTAATGCTTATTTAGCAAGAAGATAGAATATCACATAAGAGTGCATTAAGGAATTAACAAAAATGAAATTACGCATAATTTATTATAGAATCACATATAAATCATGAAGGAATTTATAGTGTATAGGTATAAAGTTTCCATTCTTATTTTTTACACTGCCTTCCCTTTCTCTTTTTTTTAAATCGAGCCCTTGATTATCTCTAAGACATTACTTAAAGCGATAAGACCACAATTTGTACTTATTTTTTTCTTTTTGTTTCTGTATATTGCTTATTTTGCGTGCAATAAACATTAAAATAAAATATATATATAATTCTATTATGTTTGTTTGAGTGTCATTAAAATAGAGTTCGTTAAACCAACAACACGATTCGTTATTTAACAGGTCTACACTTTACACTGAGCTGTCAAAATGGAAGGAGAAATGAAAAAGAAAAAGGGACGGCAGGAAGAGATGTATATGGGGTCGCTTGCAATCTCACAGACCGATTGATATTGACAACAAAGCCATGGTTTTACGTCAAATTTCTAAAAGAATTCGGTGCCACTCTATTCCTCCAGAAGACCAAGGTATTTATTTTCACTATAATTTATTCGACAAACAGATCGACATGAAAAATATATTTTTTTAAATTTACTCTTAATTTATCACTTGTAAAATAAGGGCAGTTACTAAGCGGATGACTAATAATAATCAGTACGCCCCGTGTCCACGAAAGCTTTAAAGTAATCTAAACGTCGGAAAGTTAAGTATAAAAAATGTAAAAATCTGTAAATAATAGTTTTATTTCAATGTGTAACATTCGCGTAAATCTAAGAAACCATTAGTTCGATAGAAGGCTTGTCGGAAAACCGAGGGCCCAATGTAGGTACTACGTATTTCCATTCATTTAAATTCAAAATACGGATGTCTTGTCAGGGTATAAATAAAAAGGATTGGTAGAAAAGACACCACAATTCTCAGTAATTAAATACTGCACTAAAACATAAACCGCAAAGCTTGTATCACAAAAACTATTGGACATTTTCATTCTGGTTTTTCCCTATAAAATTCATCGTTTGTTACGGTTTCCAATTAGTTACTTTTCTGTCCAATAGACGTATTAATTGGGGTGAAAAGATCGCTGTGAAAAGTTTAGGTTGTTTTGGTGATGTTTGTGATTTAGTTGCCTGTTTCGGGGTTAATTGGATGTCAGTTGAAGTTTGACAATGAGAAAGAATATTAGATGAAACGATGAAGTGACTTACAAAGCATCTGAAAAGCAATTTAAATAGAGTATGCATAGAAATGCTGCTGCCAACATGCTCATAGTGGTCACGGGTTCAAATCCCATGGCACACCTCGTATATTTTCGGAGTCATGTGTGCATTGATAGTCAATCATACGCACTCTAACGGTGAAGGAAAATATCGTGAGAAAACCTGAATAATGTAGCGCTTTGTAAGAACTTCTATGGCATGTAAAGTCCGCCAACCCGCATTAGGCCAGCGTGGTGGATTATATGGTCTAACCACTCTCAATCGTATTCTCGATAGTAGAGGATGCCCTTGCCTTGCAGTGGGACGTATACAGGCTGATATTTAGATAAGTTCCAATATGTAGTATTAAGTTCCCTATGTGCATTTTGAAAGTATACGACCTAACATGCGACATGAGTGTGGTGGACAAGACATAACCCAGCTTAATATTAAAGGCTCGTATTTAAAAATAATACAATAAGATTGAAAAATACAATGTTAGAGTTATTAATCTGTTATTAATTAGTACATGCAACACTAATTGTTAATAATTTGCAAGGCGACTTCCAGGCCCTAATTTCTTTCTATATATTTTATCATTTCCTTTTAACGTTTCCTATTGTTCATTACAGATTGACGAGACTTGCAGAGCGTCTGGTGTAAAGCCTCACGCCTTACCACTAATAGAAGTAACACAAATCAGAACATCGCACATAAAGACACTGCACTGCGCTCTTCATCCCAAGGAATATGTAAGTGTCTTTATTCCCTACTTAATAGATTTTTATGTCAAATAGTCTAAAGGCGGAAACATACTACTGAAACGCCACGCCACCCGACCCGACGCGACGCGACACGTGTTGAATCAAATCAAATTGTAGTATTTTCTATGACCAGAACTACACTACAAACACGCCACGTTACGTAGCATCTCATCGCATAGAAAATACTACAATCGAACACGGTTTGATTGAACACGTGTCGGTCACTAAAACGGTGAAGGAAAACATCGTGAGGAAACCTGCATTCCATAGCGATTCATAAGAATTTCTACGTTATGTAAGTCCGCCAACCCGCACTAGGCTAGCGTGGTGGACTATATGGCCTAACCACTCTCAATCGTACTCTCGATTGTAGAGTAGGCCCGTGCCCTGCAGTGGGACGTATATGGGCTGATACAGATACACGTGTCGGGTCGGGTCGGGTCGAGTGGCGTGGCGTTTTAGTAAGTTTCCGGCCTTATTGTCGGCCACACAGGCGCTGCGCGACAAGAGTTGCTAGAGTACAGTCGTAACGCAGTCACGGCAAGCATTTGTGAAATGCAATTTTACAACACAATTGAGCGCTGTCGTTCTGGCGACGCAATTAGAGTAAGAAAGAACGAAAGAAAAACTATATATTAGTAGTTACACCCCTCCATCCTCTTGGGAGCCAAATTAGACTAGTTACACCCCCCACTCCCCTCAAGAGCTACAGGCCATTGTGTGTACACTATGGTCATTTGCATGTGAACGCTGCGTCGACGCAATGCGCCGTGTGGACCCAGCCTGACGAGACAGCTCGTTTGGAGTTGTATGGAGTAGGTCATGAGCTGTCCCGCCACCATCGCGTCCAGCGTGACGGGTCTGTGTGGCTTTCATACTATTTCATTATAACTTAAAATGACCCGTCATTGTCACGCCTACGTCGCGTTGCCGTCTCGTCCCGCTCGTTGGGTTACGAAATCATGAAAGTTTCGTTAAACAACGGACTAGAGGGTGACGTGACGTAGGCGGGAGATTGACGATTGTAATGGTGCATTTACGCGCTTGGCCAACCTCGGCCAGCCTCCAACACAAGCGTGTAAACGGGGTGTTTGGGCCCGGCTGGCCTTAGAATGTCTTCGATGATAGCTTGAAGTTGGTTGATGTTGGCCCAGCCTCAGCTAACGTGTAAATTCTTCATAATGAATCGGTTAGTTTGAAAGTCACACATAGCCGTCACGCTGGGCGGTATGGCGTTGGGGCAGTTTTGAGTGACATATTCCATACGAGACATGAGAACCCCAAACGAGCTGTCGCGTCTTTCTGGCTCCACATGGCACATTGCGTCGACGCAACGCTTTTGCTGCGTCATTTAACATACAAATAACCATAGTGTACACATTACGAACTGCAGCCTCTAAGAGGAGGGAGGGGTCTACTTATTGCGTTACTAGAGCGACAGCACTCAGTTGTGTTGTTTAAAACTGCATTTCATAGCAAATACACGTCGCAACTGCGTCGCCGCTGGGTCGAGGAAACGTTGCGTCTGCGCTATAGCAACACTGCATTCGCACAGCGCGTGTGTGGCCGACAATATGTCAAACTTTACTGGTGGTAGGTCTCTCATATGTGAGAGGCCATCTGGGTCTGTACCACCGCAATGTCTATGTTTCCCGCCAAATAGCAGTTTTAATGCACTGTTGTGTTTCGGATTGAAGGACATTTTAGCTAGAGTAACTACTGGACATATTGAGATTTAACATCTTATGTCTCAGGATGGCGTGCGCAGTGGAATGCCAGGCATTGCTGTGTAATTCAAGGTGTTTGGTTTTGGCACTGTTCATGAGCGGTATTGCTTACCATCAGGTGAACGGTATGCTCGTCTCGCCATTCATTGCAAAAAAAAATATTGGCAGCGTTGCCTTACTACATCGTACAAATGTTGGTTTCCGACCAACAACGTACGTTTATGAAGGTCTTACCAAAAACAGGCGGTAAGGGACAACGAAACGAAGCTGACAGCACGTTGACGAGTCTTGATCAGTTGTAATCTAGAGATTAGTCTCGACATGCCACACAGCATCCTTAAGCTGTCGTGGCGCTCCTTTGGACTGCTTTGTGCGACGTGTTCCATACATTACAATTCCTCACGACACGCCCACATCCCGCCAGCGACTCGTGTCCTTCCCGCCCGCTACGTTTTGTTTATTGCAATGAGTAGCGAGACGAGCATGCCGTTCGCCTGATGGTAAGCGATACGACCGCTCATAAACAGTAGCAAAACCAAACAACACCTTGAATTACAAAGCAGTTCTTGGCATTCCACTGCGCTCGCCATCCTGAGACATAATATGTTAAGTCTCAATATGACCAGTAATTACTCTGGCTACAATGCCCTTCAATCCGGAACACAACAGTGCATTTACACTGCTGTTTGACGGGAGAAATAGACTTTGCGGTGTGGTACCTACCCAGATGGCCTCTCGCATATGAGAGACCTACCACCTGTAAAATTGGCGAATTAGTAACCCTTCCTATCCCCAAGCCCCATGGGCGTAGCCAGCCATGGGCTCAGGGTGGGGCAGCAGTCTAAAATATTATGTAACTAGCAAACTATACGCCCGGTTTAACTATATAGACCAAGAGCCCATGGCGGCCAGACCTTCGTAATTTTATAAAAGCTGAAAATTTGTGTGCGCATGCCTTTAACATAGGCATCGCACAATCAGCTATAATAAAGTTCCCCTCGTGGTTACTTTGGAAGTTATAAGCTTCAATTTTTCTGGCAAGATGAAAGAACCATCAAGAGTCTGAATACCAAGAAAATATTTGTTTATAGTTGCCTTAATAACATATTTAAAATTCAGCTTTTATAATATAACTCTGACAAAATTACATAATGTTAAAGTTTGGAGATAGCGTAATATTTGATAACATGTAATTTTGCCGGCGTTATAGTATAAAAGCTGAATTTTATATATGTTATTTAGGCAACTATAAACAAATATTTCCTTGGTATTCAGACACTTCTGATGGTTCTTTCATCTTGCCAGAAACATTGAAGCTCATAATTTCCAAAGCAATCACGGTCGGAACTTCATAATAGCCGATTGTGTGATGGCCTACGTCAGAGGCATGAGCAGACAAACTTTCAGCTATTATAAAATTACGAAGGTCTGGCGGCCACGGGCTCTCGATCTAATACGCCCGGTTATTTTTTTCATACAAAAAGGTTACAAAACCTATAGCACCATGTATCTGTATTTATAATTCGAATTATCCAAAACACTTTCTTATTGTGTCTCTATCTTCAGCCGAGTTTATATCTACGTATAGATAGAAATTTACCTAGATAATTTATTTATTTACGTTTGTTACAGGTTAGAGCCAGGGTGGGCTCTGCCCCATCGTGGCTACTCCCAAGCCCTGGTTATCCCTAAGTCCCTGGATAGTATCCTAGGGTATAAAAGCTGTGACGTACCGACCTTGCGTCGCGAGCGCGTGGACGGCGGCCGGCTTGACCCCGCGCATGGCTGGGTGAGCGTGGAGCACCCCGCCCAGCATGGGGCTGCTGAGGCCCAGGATGTCGCCGCCACCTGGGTTAGTTGGTTAGATGGGTTAGTGTCAATTTGTCACTGAGCGGATGACAAATACTGAGGTATTTACCCGTGACCACGAAAACTGTATTGAAAAAAAGTTATGGAAACGTCGGGAAGACAAAAATGTAAAAATGAAAATAAATCCGTGATAAATACCGTTAATAATAGTTTTATTTAAATGGGTTAGAGTGCATTAGTGATTTATGACGTAATTGACCAAGATAAATTCACAATTGTTTATCCCAAAATCGAAGGAAGGATCTTTAATCATCAAGCGTAAGATTGGAAAGGCCAGGGTTTATAAGCCTATCACGCTGGTCTATTACTCGTTTGAGGTAAGCAGACTTCATATACTCTACCGTGAAACATGAGGCTGCGGGTTCCAACCCCGCACCGAGACAAATATTTGCGTGATCCACAGGTATTTGTTTAAGGTCTGGGTGTTTGTGAGACCGAAAAGTTTTTCGTAGCTTCTGATACCCACGAAACAAGACTTGTTCTTAGTGTCACTAAAACTACCACCCGACTTCCCTTCCTTTTTGTTAGCAGTCTTGATATTTGACCCTATTATATCCATATTATACCCTGTATTTATCGTTGTGCATCTTCAATAACACAAGAGTACAGCTTGTATGACTTGTTAAACACTTAAAATATCCATAATATAAACCAAGTAACAAGAAGTCCTACGTAGAAAGCTAATTAATTAAATGCAGCCATTAGTTTGAGCTCAAGGGGAAATCCCTGAACTGCAACGAACTAAGTCCGAGGCGTTTAATTATTGCTAATAGTTATACCGATAGCTTAGTTGGACGGACTGCTAAGGGGACCGAGGTTTCAAGAACAGCCCCCTTAACCAAGTTACAAGCGCTTTCAATCTAATCTCTTTCTATAATCGTTAACGCCTTGACGTAAACGATGACGTTTGTAAATTGTACAACGTCCTTGGCTAACTCTCATACAAATGCCAGCCAAGATTCAATTTGTTAGCGCAAATGAAAAAATAAGTATTAGCTTGATACAGTGAAGGAAAATGTCAAAAGAAAACTTGTAAAGGTTTTTATAAATATGTTGAAGGAATGTAAATTGTATAAATAAAAAGGTACCCCCAACAGTCACATACATAGTTCGGACCCCACACTAAGATCGAGTCTTGTGTCGTGAGTATCAGCTACTACGAGAGATTTCAGTCTCACAAACACCCAGACCCGAAACAAAAACCTGCGGATCACACAAATATTTGTCTCGGTGCGGAGATCGAACCCACAGCCTCGTTTCACAGTCAGTATCTAACAAACGGTGTCCAAAAATTAATTATATATTGGAATCAGATCAATGTATTTAACTAAGAACATATCTATCCATCACAATGGTCAAAGTCATTATTCGACCGTTTGGAGGCCGTATGAGATGCATTTTAACAATATTATGGTGTATTCAATAAACTTACACAGAAATTTAAATCTTTCATTTTTCCTAGACTGGATAGAATTATGCTAAATTGTCATGTGTGTTGCGTTTTTGCAGTATTATAGAATAAGATGTACACACTCAAATCAAATTAAATAATCAATCAATAAATAACACCCAACAGTCACATACATAGTCCTGACCCCACACTAAGATCGAGTCTTGTGTCCTGTATCAGAAACTACGAGAGACTTTTCGGTCTCACAAACACCCAGACCCGAAACAAATACCTGCGGATCACACAACAACTCTCGGTGGGGGGATCGAACCCGCGGTGTCGTGTCACAGGCGACGTCTAACCGCCTGCGCCACGGAGGCTGTCTAATGTCAATTAGTGGACTACTCACCGAGAATAGAGTTCTGCGTGAGAAGATGGTGTGTTGGAGGCTGTTGCAGGACGCCTCCGCCGACCAGCATGCCGTGCCCGGTGTGACCAGCTGCCAACTGTACAAAAAATATGTTCCTTTAATCGAATGGCTATTTACCTATAGGGAGTTAGGAAAAGAACGAGAGGGCCACTTGAAGGTAAACGGTGACCGTCACCCCTGGATGTTTGAAATTATAGATGTTAACCATTTGTAAATGATACGATAAAGTATAAAATACTAGGAACGTATGAGGTTGGTGGAGATATTTTTGTTGTAAAGAGGTAACTTTCTATAGGCATTATTAGCAATTTCATAATTTTAAAATCAGAATATAATTTTGTCATCTAATTAATTTCCAACTGCCAATACTGGCCATTGGCAGTTTGGACGTATTGGATCTTTCATAAATCCTTCTATTAGAGTGTTACCTCTGAGCGTGTTTGGAAAAAAAATATTTAATTAGATCTATGGAGAAAAAAAAGAAAACATGTGTGTATTGCGTAGGTGAATTGCTGATTAAAATCAATTTTCTCTCAAAAATTAAGTGCATTTATAGATATGAGGTAAATTGTCGGTATGTACATACATACATACATATATAAACTCACGCCTTTTTCCCAGAAGGGGTAGGCAGATGTGCCAGGACACCCACATTTCGCCTTGTATGTTCCGTCCCACGATGTGATAGGTGGCGAGCCTATCGCCATATCGGGCACTAATTCCTGACTCTGGGCTGATACTGAACAGAAAAATCCAATATCACTTCGCCCAACCCGGGATTCGAACCCGAGACCTCAGCTTTGTAACCGTACCCTAGTACAACCGAGGCAGTCGGTATGTATTCTTTGTTATTTGATACTACATTAATTGGCAAATACTGTTCATATCGCAGAGGAGTTAATGACAGGCAGGTAGCTGGTCGAAAAATTATGACTCAAATCAATCGTATGATTAATCATATTGGAACTCCCCCATTAAGGTATAACTAGGTAATAAACCCACCCAATTACATACAAAACAACCAAATACAATACAACTTCACAAGTCTTCCCATACCCCCTGATTTCAAAGACCCTTGCTATTGAAAACTTATATTCAATTCCTCTATTGAGGTCCTCACCTGATGATGAGCAGCGGTGAGGTGGTCTGGTGCGGGGGTGGGCGCGGGCGGGGAGAAGTCTCGTGCTGTGGCCCCGTGGTTCACCGCGATGCCGCCAGGCAGCGCTGCCGGCGCTGGTGACGGCTGCACTCCCGACACCTGGTGGAATATCTTGGAATTAACTGCAGTTCAATAGTAGGTGAAATGTAATAGTCGACCCTAGTCGTCAATTATTATTGACATGAATTTAATGTTTTGTATGCCAATTAAAAAATATATTTCGAGTTAATCACCACGTGCATAATGGTAAAGGTAAACTTCGAGGTATTTGAGTGGTAAATTGGTTTTGTTTTTTTTTCTATTTAGACGCTATCGTAGGCAAGGGTTTAAATTATTATTTTAAAATACAAACTATGGACGACGAAATTTAAAAAATCACAAAATCGTCGCCTTTCTTTGCGATCTCTTTCGTTGCTTTGTGTTTGCAGTCACTAAAACGACCACCCGGCTTCGATTTCGGTAGCAGTCTTGATACACCCTGTATATAACACTACAGCAAGAACTCACCCTTTGTTTATGTGAGTCCCGCAGAGGCAGAGTCTCCTCGCTGCCACTCCGCGAGGAGTCCGGCGGGGTCAGCCTCCGCTGGTCCGTCTGAGATGACAAGATCTGCATCTCCAGCATCTGCTCTTGTCTTATGTCGTCGTTGTAGTCCTGCGATAATAACATAAAAGATTGTTGAGTTTTAAGCTGTAATAAAATGTTTATGGTATTTGTATTGTTTTATTTTTAAAATTATCCTGTCATAAGCGTACTGATTGTAAATGAAATTGTCAAAAAAATTACATATTATTTATTTTATTTTATTTTTATTTTATTTTATTAGGATCACCAACATAACGTGTATTTACACTGTTAACAAAGCAATTACTAAAACACATGCTAAATACCGTTACAATTATAGGCGACCACGGCATGCGTATGACGTATGGAGTTACATTACATTTAGATTTATTTATTTATTACTGAATGTAGATTACTATAACACCCTATACTATATATAAATATGTTGAAATTTTAAGTTGAAATAAAATATTTTTGGTCTTTGTATTGTTTTATTTTTAAAATTATCCTGGCATGAGCGTACTGATGGTAAACGAAATGGTAAAAAAAAATTACATATTACTTGGTTTTATTTATTTCGCTTTTTATACAGACAGTATAAAGGCGGGCTTAATGCCTGAGGCATTCTCTGCCAGTCTACCTTTGGGTGGTGGAGAAAGAAAACATGGTATTGTGACTTAGGCACTTTATTCTACCACCCGGTGCACAAGGCTGTTCGGAAGAAAAAAACAGGTAAGAAAACGGCAAAAATAGCAAACAGCAATGTAAATGCACTGTTGTGTTCCGGTTTGAAGGACATTATAGCCAGAGTAACTACTGCACATATTGAGACGTAACTTATGTCTCGGATGATGAGCGCAGGGGAATGCCAAGTATTGCTTTATAGTTCATAGTAACATAAAATAAGGCAAAATCAAATCAGAATCGAAATCAGACGAATGGCATGCTCGTGTCGCCATACATATTATAAAAAAAACTCTAGAATTGCTCTTTAACATAATAACAAACTTAGCATTTGATTAGACACCGAGTATGGAAATAACGTTTCTAAAGGATCTAATTCCTTAAAATCCAAGTCGTAGCCCACTAACTAAGTAGAAGAAAAACAACAATTTTGAAACGAAATACAAACTTAGACATACATTTTACAAATGCATTAATAAGCATACATCAAAGTAATTTAGGAAATAATTATGATACAAAAATATGCGACTATAAAAACACCGAGTCTATCTATTTCCTCGTAAAAAAACACATTAAGGCGTGTCATCCCAAACGTGAGGCAAATCCCTCTATGTTTAATCTAGAGTGGACTTCGTAAACAGTATCGTTGTGGACGTGACCAAAGCCTTTCCCAAGGTATTTACTACGTCAAACCGCGGACTATTGGCCCGAAAATTGTCAGGGACGGACTTGGGGATTTTAGGGGGCTCATTTTCACATTATAAATATAGATTAATGATGAAAAATAGCTGAACACAGGTTCAGTGGTGGACTTGAGGCTGAGGAATATGTGGAAATTAAAATAATAAAATAATATATCTTTCTCCTTGCCTTAAATTCATTTAAAGGTTGTCTGGCAGAGATGGCTGAAAGCGATAAGACCACCTTTTGTACTTTTGTATGTATATGTGTATTATATTTGTATTATATGTACAATAAAAATTAAAAAATAAATACAGAAAAAAATCGGTCTATTCAAATATGCAATCCAATAACAGTTATACACAGCATGCATCAAAATAAGTAAAATACACTAGAAACTACTGAGACTTTTCATTATAATAATACTAATAAATAATTTACTAGTTAAAACAAAACTAAAAAAATCACAGAAAGTGACAATGCACCCATAAATTGCGAAGTAATTCCGCGCAGTGCATAAGCTACGCTCATAAATATCCGGGCAAATTATACTTCAGGAGCGAATGATGTATAGCAGTGTTTTGTCTGGCAAGCGAAGCACTTGGCACATATTTGTACTGAAATGCATATTTAAATTGAATACTGTTGCACAATTATCTGGGATTTCATAAGTGTTTGCGTAATTATCTCTTTATTGGAATGAAATGTGAATCATAATATTGTGTGGTTAGTATCATAGCGATTTATAAGAATTTATATAGTTTATAAACTCCGCCATCCTTCATTAGTGGATAGTAGTAATGGGAATAATTGCTATTAAAAATTAACATCGCCAACTTGTTATCTTTAAAGTCTTAGCATGCTCTATATTTCTGCTATTGCTAATTGCTCCCCACGGAGTAGTAAACAAATAAACTGGCCATATATTATAACCATTTTTCACATCTAAAATTACACACACAAAATTGACTGTCCAGCTTCTTCTTTAAAGGAGTTCGTAAAAAAAACTCACGCCTTCATAGATTACACGAGATTGTATAAAAACATTAGCCGATCGACTTTGTGAATTATAATCGCAAATCAAAATAGCAAATTTACTGGTGGTAGGTCTCTCATATGTGAGAGGCCATACGGGTGGGTACCACCGCAGTGTCTATTTCTCCCGTCAAACAGCAGTGTAAATGCACTGTTGTGTTTCGGATTGAAGGGCATTGTAGCCAGAGTAACTACTGGACATATTGAGACTTAACATCTTATGTCACAGGATGGCGAGCGCAGTAGAATGCCAAGCATTGCTTTGTAATTCAAGGTGTTGTTTGGTTTTGCTACTGTTTATGAGTGGTCGTATCGCTTACCAACAGGCGAACAGCATGTTCGTCTCGCTATAAAAACTCATTGCAATAAAAAAAAAAACAATTTTGAAACTTCATTTGAGTACACGTTTCATTTAACATAAAATCTTAGAATCTAGTAACATAGTGGCGCAGTAATAACTCAGTTTCCGAGATATTTACCCGTCAAATGAACACTTTAGGAAATGGTACATCAACACAGACTCGAGATTCAGTTAGTCGTTATGAGGATATAGAGATGTGTATCTAAGATAAAGTGGCAAGTTTGTTACAGTGGCGACTATTTGTATGCTAGTTATACTGAAATGAAAATTTGTGATATTGAATGAAAATGAAATGAAAATTTGTCCTTGTATCAGCCACTGCAGGGCACAGGGCTCCTTTACAATTCCGAATATGATTGAGAGTGGTTTAGGCCATATAGTCGTCCATATTGGCCTAGTAGATTACCATAGAAATTCTGCAGGTTTCCTTACGAAGTTTTTTTCCATCGTTATAGTTCGAAATGAAAATACTTAATTGAATCTTTACAATGTTATGCATTATTTAGATTCAGGCACTTTTTCTCTACCACCCGGTTTACAAGGCTGTTCGCAAGAAGATTGGACAAGAAACTCTAGCGTTGCTCTTTTCAAAACAAGTTTACTATACAATGATTATACAGGAGTCACAGATTTGAATTCAGAGTACACAAATTCGGACCCTACTACATAGGGTATTAGGTGACAGATCTTATGTATTGCAATAAAAGATATGTACAGCTAAAATCAGACAGAAGCAGATAACATGCAGGTCATAAATGAACGACAGCGCAGGTGCGACACTCGTAAACCCCGAATGCAATCAGAGTCTGTCGTAAATTATATTCCTTTTGCTTTGCATAATACTGTAGAGATTTACGTGTTTCTGTGTAGGATTTTTTGCTACTTTTGTGATGAACTTTTGTACTAAATACATCGATACTATCCTGTTCAGATTTTTTATAATTTTAATATGTATGGATCTAAGCAAGCAACTCGTGGATTTTTGGATATAAATATGATAACACATAGTTCTTTTACAAACGTGGGCCATTTGTTACTTGGGGTATATGGCCAAACCACTCTTAATCGTACACTCGATTGTAGAGAAGGCACGTGCCCTACAGTGGGACGTACATGGGCTGATGCAGTACAGTACATAAAACCCACTTTTTGACTCCCAAATTCGACTCTGTCTTTAACTCTATTATGCTAACGGACTGGACAATGCTATTTTGGCGTATACGGACATAATCACATTCTCATAACCGTGGCTTTTAACGCATGAAAAGTTATATAACTACATTATCATGGGTTTTGCCAGGGGCGGACCGGGAAATTGTGGGGCCCTGGGCTAATCCGACTCAGAGGCCCACTAATTATACAACTAATTGTTACTGCGTCACAAAATTGTTTTACAGAGTGGTCAAGGTATACTGTAAAAGAAAAATGGGACAATACAACGAGTTATTTATTTTAATAAAATTTACCCATTTATTCCTAATGATTTAGCGTTGTATTTAACCGCCCTAAAAAAGGAGGAGGTTTTCTATTCGACTGTTTTTAATGTTTGTTATAAATGTCATTTAAATGAAAATATAAAAAAAGAGAGGCCTATGGCTTTATGTATCCACGGGACCCTGGGCTGCAGCCCAAAAAGCCCCTATGTAGATCTAGCCATGGGTTTTGCTAAAGGTTAATTCAGTGTCTATACTACACTCAGTGTCAGTACTACCTTGGTATCATTTGATAGGATTTTGTTTGTCTAAGGGGTGTATTATAGTTTCAGTTAAATAGTTTTAGAAACTAAAAATACACGCTTTAGAAAAAGACCCAAATGAAAATAATAAATTATTGATAATGAGTTTAAGATTGGAAAATCGAGTTAAATACATTCATTTTATGGTTAAAAAGCTAAGGTACTTGAGGGTAATTGTTGTAAATTGTGTTTTGACTAAAAACATCTATCTATGGCTATGTTATCAAAGAAAGATAACTGCGCGTAAAATACCAACTTATATTTTTTTAGAAAATAAATAAATTCACATCGTCACATGTCAGTCGTCACACTACACTAAGATCAAGATTTGTGTCGTGGCTATTAGAAACTAATGAAATTCGGTCTCACAAACACCCAGACCAGAAACAATTAATATATGTGGTTCGCAAAACATTTGTGTTGGTGTGGGGATCGAAATCGCGGCTGTTCGTTTCACACCCGGCGTCTAACCAATTATGCCACGGAGGATTTTCAATTTATAAGATCATAATCACCTAATGTGGAACACGAAATTACTTTACAGTCAAGAAGAAGGAATGAAAGAGCTTCCTTAAGAAATAAAAAACATACTTGTAAATAATATTATGTTGTCATTTTCAGAAGAGTGAATTTTATAAAATAATTATGGTTGATTTTAATGGAAATTTAAAAAATACACAAGCAATGTTCACTTCCTACACGAATACATGCGTCACTTCCTTTTATTGTTAATTCCTAAATGCTCTCTTGCGTGATTCTACTTTTAATATTGATTACTGATTTGTAATACAAATGTTATATGATTTATCAATCTTTTTTATCGTCCCAATAGTAATAAAATACAAAAATCAACAATACACAGAATAACAAAAGATAAAAGAAGTTATGAAGTACTCACGGGAACCAAGAACCTCCGGAGTTCAGCCAGGGCGTACGCGATCCTGGCATGCGCCTCTGCAGGCGTGGCGAAGGCGCTGATCTCCACGTGGAGTTCATCAGACAAGTGCGCGAACTTCGGGTCTCCAGACACACGCAGCTCTTCCTCCTAGGATCAACAATAATTACATTAAATATGAGGGTAGTTACAATCCCACTTATTTTACTATACGGTAGGAATAGTATAGATATTGGTGATAAAATATTATCACCGTTTCGTTCGGTGAGAGATTGAGAACGTTTTGAACTTAATTTTCTTTAATGCCAAGCATTGCTTTGTAGCAATGCTCGCCATCCTGCGACATAAGATTTTATGTCCCAAAATATGTCCAGTAGTTACTCGGGCTACAATGTCCTTCACACCGAAACAACAGTGTATTTATATTGGTGTTTGGCGAGAGAAATAGACATTGCGGTGGTACCTATCTAGATGGCCTCTCACATAGAGACCTACCACCAGCAAGTAAACATATAGTGGTAACGCCATTTTTTTGTTACACGTTTTGTTCGCGTTATATTCCAGATTGTAACTTAATGATATAAAACATTACAAGAAAGTTTAATTAACTACCAATTAAAATGAAATAATGCGGATGACTTACCTCGCCAGAGTTTCAATTGCGACTGAACACTACAATACACAACTGCGAGTTAATTATACACTGCAATCCCTCACAAAATCACAGATACCCACTACCTACCCGCAGTTGTGGAAATACCCTACAAATATTTATCATTTGCCGACATATTTCTTTTATTTTTCTATATGATCTGCTCTTATGAAATGTGTTATTTTTGTTCTCTTTACCGAGTTTCCATTTTATTTTGTTTTTTAAGATTGATGTTAATTTTATTCGAAAAAGGCAATGTTTTTTTGATTCGGATAAACAAACAAAGTTGCGTGCTTATTAATAATATTACTGAGGATTAAGAAAAAAACTACAAGCACAAAAATTTTTCTAAACTAAAACTGTGTCTGGAATTCTGGAACTAGTGGAGTTTATCCACTGAAACCAAACGATTATTTGAGGATTTTATAGCGGATTTGGTTTAATTTTTACATTTTTTAAATTCCCGACGTTTTGATTACAGTCAGAATCAGTTAAATTATAACAGTCACTGTGCGGATGACTAACACCTAATAATAATTAAACTAAATCCGAGATAAATCCATAAATAATAGTTTTATTTGAATATGTAACATTCCCGTAAATCTAAGAAACTATTAAACAGTTTAGCCCTTAAAATCCCAAGAGCAAGGGTTTAATACAAGTGAAATTAAATACCTTTTGGCGATCCTTCATGGAACCTCTGCCTAGTACTGCCATTTTGCACATCGTATCCTCTTGAAGGCGTTTTAATGAGTTTCCCTTGGGTCCCAGCAGTTTCCCGACGAAATTGAACTGAAACAATCGAAAATTTACCATAAGGTATATCAACTTATAGTTCAAAATAGTGTGAATCGATTTGTTATGGTTGCTTTTGGCTTTTGAACTGGAAAACGAGATGTATTTTTCAGGGGTAATGTTTTAAGTAATTGGTTTTTTTATAAATAAGTAAGAAAGAAGTTGGACAATCGTTTAGTTGTAAATTAAATATTGCTCTGACGGAGAATAAAGTTTTCATTGCAAGCCATACAATTGTTTCTTTAATGCCAAATATATTTTTTTAAATAGAAATATTCTAGACTTTTAAATAATAATAGACGACGCTAGATGGTACTATTATTAAAAAATCTACGATATTAAAGTTACATGTGTACATTATCAACATTGTCTGATTTCAACGATGAAGAAAGATAATATCACTAGGTATTTGTAATTGTATTCAGAGATGTGACTTATCTAAGATACAAGTATCTGAAATACAGATAAAAGATACAAGATACGTATTTCCATCTTGTATTTCAAATACTTTTTAAAAATGTATTTTGTATCTTATATTTAAATATATTTTGTTTTATATCTTAGTATTTTATAAATACTATTTCTGATAAAATACTTTTAGTAATATGTAATCAAATTATCAATGTATTTATTCAAATTTATAAAATAAGTAGGACCGCCGATTGTACTTATTTTTAATATTGTTTGAATTTCTGTTATTTTATTTTTTCTGGTGTACAATAAAGTTTATAAATAAATAATAATAAATAAATAAGTGCGTAAAACTGAACGTGTTTTACGCGAACGTGTTTTTAGTCCGTAGACTAGTGTTACTTCTACTACAAATTTCTTGAAGCATTTAAAGGTAGGTTTTTTTTTATACTGATGCATATTTTGTATAGAAGATAATATGTTTACTTAATACATTTCTATTTCATTAAGATTATTGTCATGAGAAATTAAGAATTTCATGAATTTTTATTATTTTAAATATAACTGTAAATAATTTACTTTTTTGTTTTATTACAGAGGAAAGGTCACACAGATCAGTTGCAAGACTATGAAAAAGTAAAAAATACAACCTCTAAAAAAAGAAAACTTACTGAAATTGATTGTGTCAGTAGAACCGAATCGGCAGTAATATCAAAAAAATTAAAATGGTGAAAATACAGGATCTACTGTCAGCACCGCTGACTTAGAAACACTGCAATACCTAAATAATAAAGATATTAGCCTGAAGAGCTTAAAAACTTACCCTATAGTACAAAAAATATTTTTGAAATATAACACCTGTTTGCCAAGTTCTGCCCCTGTGGAGCGACTCTTTTCTTTTGGGGGTATGATTTTGAGGCCTCACCGAAGAAAAATGAGTGATCAAATGTTTAAGAACTAGTTTTACTAAAATCTTTTAATTAAAAATATTGTGAATATTAAGGTTTTGATTTGATTGCCCAAGCCTGAAAATTGTTTTTTTCTCTGTTTTATTTCAACCATTTTAGTATAAATTATAATAATAAAATTAAATTTATCAAACAAAATGTTGTTTTATTACAAAAGTATTTTCATCTTAAGGAAGTATTTAGAAGATACTTATTTTGTATCTAGTATTTCAGATACCATTTTCGAAAGTATTTTGTATCTGGTATCTGAAATACTTAATTTAAGAGTATCTTGTATTTTGTATTCCAGATACTTTGTAAAGGGTATTTTGTACATCTCTGATTGTATTTTATCATTGTATCAGCCCATATATGTCTCATTGCAGGGTACGACCCTCGTCTACCATCGAGAGACCAGAGAGAGTCTGGTTACTCAATACTTCGACAGGAATTTTGAATGTTCAAACGTCCAACGACCACGAATAAGATAAAGATTTCCATTTCTAAAAATCAATACTATTCTCTATGAATCTTATCATTCATTTCTTTATGAAACTGTATCTGTATCAGCCCATATACGTCCCACTGCAGGGCACGGGCCTACTCTACAATCGACAGTACGATTGAGAGTGGTTAGGCCATATAGTCCACCACGCTGGCCTAGTGCGGGTTGGCGGACTTACATACCATAGAAATTCTTATAAACCGCTATGGTATGCAGGTTTCCTCACGATGTTTTCCTTCACCGTTTTAGTGCGTGGTGATTGACTATCAATACACACATGAATCCGAAAAGTCAGAGGTGTGCCCTGGGATTTGAACCCGCGACCACCGTGAACATGTTGGCAGCCGCGTCTGGTCCGTTTACCAACAGGCCACCACGCACTTTTATGAAACTATTCTCTAGAATTCAGTCTGAACTTAGTCAAGACATTTTGTGAAGTATTTAGGCATATTCTTATAGTCCTACGTACTATGTTCAAACATTCGTGGCCTGTTTATTTGGTTTTTTACCAAACGAATTTCAAAGGTATGTGAAACCTACCATTTATTAGGCCAACATGTTAGACTAAGATAAATATTGTATAAGAAAATGATTTCCAAATAGTACGCTCCGTTTGTTGTGGAACTTCTAATAAATAAGCCCTTTTAATATATTTTTAGTATTTTTAACACAATTTAAGTAAATAAAAAAACTGACATCTGTAACCATTCTGTAACCGAAATAATTTTTCACAATAAATCTTTTTTCCCTAGGATTCTGAAACTCGAGTTAACTTACTCATGAAAAGGACTGGGACGCGATTCCCTTTTAGTATATTTTGCTAAGATATTTTTGGCAGGCGCTTTGTAAATTTATTTTAAAATAAGTTTCATACAAATTCACATATAGCACTTATATTTATTATTCTTTGTTTATTTTATTTCTCATCGTTTATAGTACATTTCAATACGCTTATATAAAAATTGTTCTGTCCATTCCAAGGTTGCTAGGAAGAAATAGCCGCTTGTGATAAGGCCGCCATTGTAACTGTGCCCAGTCTTAAGTGTTTTATTAGTATTTTTTTATTTTGGTGCATAATAAAAACAAAAAAAAGAAAATTGAAATATATTTCAATTTTATTAATTATGAGTCGAATGAAAGTTCTAGAATGGAGGCTACGTAGCGGAAAGCGCAGCGTAGGACGTCCACCCACAAGGTGGTCAGACGACCTGGTCGCGGGACGTCGCTGGATGCAGGCTGCCTCCAACAGGTCACTGTGGAAATAATTGGGGGAAGCCTATGTTCAGCAGTGGACTTCATTTGGCTGATGGATGGATGAATGGAATGATGAGTCGAAGCGACCTGTGGCTCAGATGTTAGAAGAATTGCAGTAACATATTATGGTTCACATCTAAAAGAACTAGACGGATTGAGAACTTCCTTCTTTTGTTGAAGGCGGTTAAAATAGGGAGTAACTAGTAACTACAGTATCTAAGTTACGAAATAAAGAAAAATTACAACTGTCTGCTCATATCAGAATTATTAACTTGTAATCAATGTAACATCATCATATCATGATATCATCTTGTATGTGATGATATCCGAAAGATGGCTGTTAGCGGTTGGAGACGTTGGGCTGAAGATCGAGCCCAGTGGCGTGACATAGAGGCCTATGTCCAGCAGTGGACGCGAATAGGCTGATGATGATGATGATGATGATGAATCAATGTAACATTATCTTTTAGCAAATTCAATGTGGTGCTTTCATAGTACCCGGCTTCTTTTCCCAATAAAATTGCTACAAGACTAGCCAACAATAGTTCTACGGCAACAATACGTTTACTTCACAATGCACAACAATTAACTCCGACGTCGGACGGCCCAGAATGTCGATGAAGCTTATATTTAATTCACAGAGCGTCGGAATCAGCCAGCATGGTCGGTACATTTTAATTTTTCGCCGCAACCAATGGCCGTCTCAGCTGAATACACCTGGGTATGGCTACTATTGAACAGGGAGAGGTGTGGAATCGCTATACTGATGATAATTTTTGACGTCGGCTCGGCGAATCTCTTAGGGACACTAACTTGTCTTTAACTACTAAATTCTTTCGGTTAAGAGTTTTTATGTGACTCGTCGGTGTATTTATTTTAAAAAGTCAATATTTATTAACCTGTCGGGGATTTCTTGCTGATACGCTATTTGGACTACACTTCGTTACCATTTAAAAAATTCTCCTTTGTGTATTTGGTTAAAATAATGTCTGGGAAACGAGAGGCCAAGGATAGTAACAATTTGCGGCGCTAATACGCCGAAACTATTTAGTGTGCGAAAAAATATGTTAAGGCATAATTTGTAGGAAATTCTCTCTAGTTTAACTTTGTATACCTATAGCTATGTTTTTGGTAAAGTGGCTCGGAAAGGAGATAATGTCAAATAACTGCTTTTGGACCCCATTTATTCAATATGGCGGCGCGAGCAGCAAAGATACGAAGTCGCAAAGTAGAAATTCGTAAAGAGCACCTCAAAATCTATGAAGTCACCCATTTTCAAAACACTAGGAAAACTTTCCAGGTAAAACTACCAAATGCCTTGACAATAAAGAATAATTTGATTTGATTTAAGATTGTACAGAAATATTATTTGCCATGAGAAATGTTTGTGCCGGGTGTGGGTGTTGTGAAAACAAAAAATCTCATAATTCTGATACCAATAACAACCAGTATTCGCTCGGATAATTACCTGTACCTGTATCAGCCCATATACGTCCCACTGCAGGGCGCGGGCCTACTCTACAATCGACAGTACGATTGAGAGTGGTTAGGCCATATAGCCCACCACGCTGACCTAGTGCGGGTTGGCGGACTTACCATAGAAATTCTTATAAACCGCTATGGTATGCAGGTTTCTTCACGACGTTTTCCTTTACCGTTTTAGATAATTAAACGAACCTAATAACCTAAACGGCAGTCTGCCTGAAATCATTCCCCAAAAACAAAAAGGGTCCGAAATTAACTGAAAATCACTTGTCGACTTTTGGAACACAACTGACAACATTGTCAAATTCCAAGCCCAGATTAAAATGAGAAATAGATTGTTCTAAAAATATAATGTGAAACCGACTCCACAGCACGCTAGTCCATTTCGTTCATTTCCGAGGCTCCGGGCAGTGGTTAGTTGTTCCGTATAATTGCTGCCGAATCACAGGTGCCGTCGCCTGGGTTATTTCACTCCTCAATCAATCTGTTAATTGATCGAACATCGTTTCTTCCACTTTGGTTTCTTTCTGGTTATTGCCTCTAGTCATATCTATGATTTGATTCTTATTTTTTCTTATATTTCAACGTTGCAGGAGGCGTTTTTTTTGAATTTGCGGTCATTGATCGTTTCGTACTTAATGGCTCCTTATATTTATGCGAATGTTACAAATTGAAATAATACTATTATTTGCGGATTTAATTTTACATTTTGAAATGAGCTAAAAATATTTTTTTTTTAGTTGTTTACACCTCATGTTTAGACTGTAATTACTTTATAATGTATTGTTTGATTATTATTTCATTTAAATAGTTTACTTAATTTCACATTTAAAGTCTAAATTATTTACCCAGGCGATACCTACCAACGCGATGTCTTTTTTCCCTCCAAACAGCACTTTAAAAACACTGTTGTGTTCCTGTTTGGAAGACCAGCCCGAGCACAGATCACAGCCCGAGTAACGGAATGGTCAGCGCAGTGGAACGCCAAGCATTGCTTTGTAATTCATAGTGCTGTTTGTTTCTTCTACCGACCATGAGTGTATCGCTTACCATCAGGCGAACGGCATGCTCGTCTCGCCATTAATTGAAATAAAAAAAACGTAGGTACTCAAACAACCTGAGCAAACCAGAGAATCTCAATGAGTTAAACGTTTTTCATCCCCAGATTGCAACATCAAACACAATTAGCGTTGTAAACAAATGGTCTAGTACAAATCCACGTAGGAGCTTGTTATAAAGCGCTTAAGCTGTCTAATTGGCAGTTCTACTCGAGCTTCCTTTGTTTGCCGTACGTGTTTATAACACTGGACCGTTTGTGAACTACGAGTATACGTTACTTAAGAGCGATTATTCTTGTCTTTTCTATGTTTTATGGATATAAGTGCGTGATGGCCTGTTGGTAAACGGACCAGATGCGGCTGCCAACATGTTCACGGTGGTCGCGGGTTGAAATCCCAGGGCACACCTCTGACTTTACCGAGTCATGTGGGTATTGATAGTCAATCACCACGCACTAAAATGGTGAAGGAAAACATCGTGAGGAAACCTGCATCCCGTAGCGATTTATAAGAATTTCTTTGGTATGCAAGTCCATCAAACAGCACTAGGCCAGCGCGGCGTGGTGGATTATATGGCCTAACCACTATCAATCGTACACTCAATTGTAGAGTAGGCCCGTGCCCTGCAGTGGGACGTATATGTGCTGATACAGAAAGATGGATTTTTATTGCATTGGCGAGATTAGCATGCCGTTCACCTGATGGTAAGCGATACAATCGCTCATGAACAGTGGTAAAACCAAACAACACCTTGATTTACAAAGCAATGGTTTGCACTTCACTGCGCTCGCCATCCTGAGACATGAGATGTTTATTTCTCAATATGTCCAGTAGTTACTCTGGCTATAATGTCCTTCAGAACACAACAGTGCATTTACACTGCTGTTTTGCTGGAGAAATAGATATTGCGGTGGTATCTACCCAGATGGCCTCTCAAAGATAAATGAATGAATGATAAATGAGTTTGTTTGTGTGTATGAGACGAGAGATTGCGGGTTCGAACCCCGTAAGGGACTATAGCGTATTGAGACTATTTTAGGAAAATTTTAGGAATTGCAGGACCAAAATTGCCAAATAGTTTTTTAGACCCAGGATCTAGGTAGTAGTTTCAATTTTATTTACTTTTAATATATTTTTGGCAACTACGAATAACGATGTCGAGGTATCTTCGGCGCAACATGTGAATTTGCAAATATTTTCATGGCAAAAACATCACATAAAGTAGGACTGTAGAATTGTTTCGATTTTCACAGTTTTCAGTCCATATTATTTATTTATATACATTTTATTGCATACACAAAAAATATATATAGGATGAAACAAAGATGATAGATCGCGCCCGTCTCCCTCTCTTCACAAGTGGTAGTGCGTTCAACAATCGGACAGCTTCTACGGTGAACGACTTATCCATAAAAGTCCATATATTACGCTCTAGTCCATAGATTACCTCAATAATTCATTAAGCATAAAATACTAATTTCAATTCATGTTTCAGACTCGAGTAGAGCATAAAAACCCGCATAAGTTCGAAACTGAAGTATTGTTTTGTTGAAAACATCGTTAGCGCTTTGTTCCTGGGAAAGTAAAGGAAAATAATAAATTGAACGGAGTTCTGCCACCTGCTCGTATCCCATGGCGACTTGGGATTGAAATGTCATTATGTTTTTCTTGTATACCGGTACGATAAAATAATATATTATTATCTCTTTATCTGTCTTCTTCACTCAAGTTGAAATCAGAAGTCGTTAGAAAAGGACAAAACATTTGACAATTGGAACAGATTTTAAAATTACTACTTTTGAACAAGCACGTTTGTTTCATATCGTGGGACGGAACATACAAGTCGAAATGTGGGTGTCCTGGCACCTCTGCCTACCCCTTCTGGGAAAAAGGTGTGAGTTTATGTATGAATGTATGTATGTGACGTTTGTATTTTACATTGTGAGAATAAAAACGATTGAATATTTTTTGAAAAATATATCTTATTTTACTAATGAACTATATTCACGATTTTGAACGTTCTGTTTTTATTTTAATTCTTTTTTATTAATTTTATTTTCATTCTTTTAATAATTAATTTTAATTCTCTTTTAATTTATTTTATTTTATTTTTTTCTTATTTTAATTCTTTTTTATTATTTTTTTATTAATTTTATTTTAATTCTTTTAATAATTAATTTTAATTCTCAAGTAAAATAACCCTGAATAATCATTTAATTAAAATTATACGTACATAAACTTACGCCGTTTAGAAGGGGTAGGCGGAGATGCCAGGACACCCACACTTCGCCTTGTATGTTCCGTCCCACGACGTGATAAGGGGCGGGCCTATAGCCAAAATATCTATAATAAATTTTACTTAATGTAATTACAAGCGCTATCTCCTCGAGCATAACACTGATAAACCTTAAATTTACAACTGGGTTTTATAAAATAAGTTTTAATTGCCATGAATTTGTAGCTCAAAACTTTGTTATGTTAATTTGAAAAATAATTTATGAGTGATTAGAAAGATCATGAAAGTAATTTTTAGTATTCTATGATTGCTTAAGCAAAGCATTGTTATAAATTAACAAATAGATGAAAATAATATTTAAAGTTAATACGCCTATTGCTCCAATTTCTTGTAGTTGACATATTATATTGTCCTGTAAGAAAAAGTAAAATATATTTTTTTAAATTTTTATTCAGTACGTCCGGCAAACTAACAAAAAGGTCACCTGATGGTAATTGATCACTGTCGCCCATGAAAATTCACAACGCCTATATCATATAATATGTGTTGCTCATCAGATCGGGAGGGAAGCGGGAAGGAAAAAGGATAGGAAAAGAAGGGGTATAGGGCATCCGACAATCTCATTTACCGGACAAAACACGACAGCAAAGCTGTCGCTTCACGACAGTGTACTGTGATACAGTGGGGCCCATCCAGCCGAGCCTGGCCATTTATGCTGAGTCATGACTCATATATATTTTTTTGTTCTAATGAATGGCGAGACGAGCATGCAATTAGCCTTATTGTAAGCGATACTACCAATCATGACCAGTAGCAAAACCAAACAACACCATTACAAGGCAATGCTTGGCATTCCACTGCGTTCGCCATCCTGAGACATAAGGTGTTAAGTCTCAATTAACTGGACATCAGTAGTTACTCTGGCTACAATGTCTTTCAATCCGAAACACAACAGTGCATTTACAATGGTTTTTGGAGGGAGAAATAGACATTACGTTGGTACGTACCCAGGCGGCCCCTCACATATGAGGGACCTACTACCAGTGAACATGACAACATCGTGGCTCTACCACTTCCAAAACTTTAGCTCCATGTCGTTTATGATCTTCTATCGCCGAAAATGAAACGAAATAGTTTTTCACAGGATATTTATTCTTTTAATTTTCGAGTACAAATGATTGTTGTTTATTTAATCAAATATATCGTAAACAATACTTTAAATATATATATTTTTAAATTTCATTTATAGTTCCAACATTTCTACACACTCCTATATTATATTTTAGAGGGTCAATAAACCCAGCGGCCTGAAGCGAAAGGGACTACACAAACGTAACACATTCACCCAACATATGATACGTTCCCTAAAATAAGTAGACAAACATTAATTACTCAAACGAATTTCAAAGGAGCAACACCCAGATTACATTAATCCTCTCTTTCACGCGTCCGTCTCCATTAAACGTCTGTGCAAAATTATAAGGCTCAGTTGGACGAGTTAATCTCTTGTCTAAGGGTTCTCACAGACCGACTAAACATATGGAAAATGTTGCCAACCGATGTTGGAGCGGAGGTAGTTGTTCGTGCACGATTAATAGATGGCGTTAGTTTGAGTTAACTACATATTTTTGTAAGTAATATTTAGGTATCTAGTTATTATCAAAGAAAATGATTTTTACGTACTGATATTTTGGCTCGATAAGGAAAATATTGTTGCGCCTTGAAACCATTTTAAATAATAATTAATTATAAATTACATTTCATAGAATTTTAATTTTAAAATCTGGTCCCGTTTACCCCCTAACTATTTACCTATTATTTTTAAAACATAATGAATAACAATAATATACTTAACCGTCACACAAAGATTAACTTAGTGGCGGTACGATTACAAAGCTGATGTCTCGGGTTAGAATCTCGGGTCGGTCCGAAACCGATAATGAATTTTTATATTCATTATTAGTCTTGAGTCAGGAATTGGCGCACGATATGGCAATAACCTTGACCCCTATCACATCGTTGGACGGAACATACAAGGCAAAATGTGGGTTTTCTGGTAGCTCCTCTGCCTACCCCTTCTAAGTATAATTAAGTAAGTAAATAAGTAAGGCGTGAGTTTATATATGTGCGTCAGCCAAACTATCGTGGCGTCATTATAAGATATAAAACATGTATATAAAAGACTAAAGAGGCTATCCGGTCCCACAACATCCTAATAAAGTTTAAATTATAATTATGCTTAAGCATCACTAAAAAATCGGTGTCGGGAACTAAACCCGTTGCCTATCAATTTAAAGCAAGCTTCATAACCAACTGCGCAGATAAGACATTTTTTTTATTGCAATAAATGGCGAGACGAGTATGCCTTTCACCTGATGGTACGCGATACGACCGCTCATTAACAGTGCTAAAACCAAAAACTTGGAATTATAAAGCCTTAGTTGATATTCCACTGCGCTCGCTATCCTGAGACATAAGATGTCTTAATATGTCCAATGGTAGACATCAAATAAGACGTCACAACCCGTCACTAAAATATTATCAAATTCAAAGGACGTATTAAACGTACGACCTATTTCCGCCCATTACACCACACAAATCAGGGGGATATTGGGCACAATCCGTCAGTTGAGCGTCAGGTGAACAATTACGGGTAATGCGTCACAGAGGGGTATCACGTGATGGCATCCGTCGCTGGAGAGCTTCGCTAACAAGCTGGCAAGCCGGGCTTCGAGTGGGTTGGAGCAAGCCATAGGCGACGCACGATATCAAAATATTCTTTATTGAAATAGGCTTTCACAAGATCTTTTGAACGCTGCTGGATAGTATGCAAATATCTTTTGGAGGTGTATAGTACATGAACCTTGTAGAGACTAGGAAGAAATTCCGTGTTTACCGGCGTTTTTGCCATACCTACTACTGGAATCAAGTATAACAGCTCACATAATAGGTCCCATTTAAATGTAAAAATGATTTGATCCGTAGTGCTTTACAGCCGGCTTCTTCGGTTGTAAAACTATTTTTGCTAGGTTATGTACCTCTTTAGTTCATTATATTGTCACCCTTTGCACGGAGGAAAGTCGACAATATTTTATTTCCAACTCCTCCTATTAATTTAACTTTCTGATCGATTCCCGGACATTCGCTGAGCTTCAATGCTCAGTGTCATTACAATGCGTGCCACTGTTGATCCTGCGACACAGGAGTTGCAGTGGTGGGTGTGAGGGCGGGACAGTAAAAAAAGATCTTTTGAATCGTTAATTTTTGTTACCACTACTTGGGAACTCTTTCAACAACAAGAACTGTCTTCTTTTTTTCTTTTTTTTATAGCCATATAAAATTACAATGGTTCATGTCAAAGGTCACAATACTTGAACCTTACAACTTAAGACTAATGTCTAGAACTTACGTTTTGGTTTTCTAGAGATATTTTTGGTTGTTTTAGTTTTTTTTTACAATTCTTTCGTCTCCATTTTAGCTAAAAACAATTAGCATATTTATTGTACGGCTATTAACGGATTTACATTTTAAATACATCAATTATGTGACACACACAAAAGTGATAAGTCTGAAGTATATTGCGAATGTTACTGAAAAACGAAAAACATTTTATATTGTTTTTAAAAATATAAATTTCAATTTACATTAAATCGCTATCAGCTTATAACATGCACCTCAGATAGAGTGGGCGATGATATAGCCACTGTAAATGTCAGTTATGAAAGTGTATACTCGACTTTAAGTTATCTGCACGCTGTCACCCGTGAGGGATGGACGTAAATATAGACTTCCACGATAAAGCACTTGTTTCTTAGATGATGAAAGGATTTTCGGTCTTTTCCGCAATTTTTTGCACATATACTGGATATTTACTGGTGGTAGGTCTCTAATATGTGAGAGGCCGCCCAGGTAGGTACCATCAAAATGTCTATTTCTCTCGACAAACAGCAGTGTAAATGCACTGTTGGTATCGATTTGAAGGATATTGTAGCCAGAGTAACTACTGGACATATTGAGACTTAACATCTTATGTCTCAGGATGGCGAGCGCAGTGGAATGACAACGAAATTCCACTGCACATCATGAGACATAAGTTGTCAAGTCTCATTATTACCAAGTGGCCTGTCACGTATGAGAGGGTTACCATCAGTAAAGACCTAACACCAGTAAAAAACTATTTTTTTTTTTAAAATATCCAAACGTCACGCACCCTATTGAAGTTTGGTAATACGGCGAGAATGTTAAAGCACATGTGTCTAGTCTAGCCTGGCTAACGATTTCACCGCATTATATTAGGGTCCGACCTTTACCACGGTCTGTCTATGCCGCCCACGCTGGGATTAAATTCTGTATCAGCCCATATACGTCCCACTGCAGGGCACGGGCCTACTCTACAATGGAAAGTACGATTGAGAGTGATTAGGCCATATAGTCCACCACGCTAGCCTAGTGCGGGTTGGCGGACTTACATACCATAGAAATTCTCATGAACCGCTATGGTATGCAGGTTTCCTCACGATGTTTTCCTTCACCGTTTTAGTGCGTGGTGATTGACTATCAATACACACATGACTCCGAAAAGTCAGAGGTGTGCCCTGGGATTTGAACCCGCGACCACCGTGAACATGTTGGCAGCCGCGTCTGGTCCGTTTACCAACAGGCCACCACGCACTCGCAGGGATTAAATAAAAAACGTATAAATGAGATACTTAGGTTTTCTAGGAATAGAGTTTTTGCGGGGATATGCCTATAAGGAGTGTGTGTAGAATATGAAGTGTCTAGATTATGGTATCTTAGATTTTCGCGAATGTTACACGTTGAAATAAAACTATTATTTACGGATTTTATCGCGGATTTAATCGAAAATTTGGGAATTTAAACAATGTAATGGTACGAGAGATGGCAACCAACATTTTTGTCTCATAGCAATACAGCCACAACCGCTTCAAATTGATAGATTTGATTATTTCCAACTTTAAAATACCAATTTCATACATTTTTCGCGTAGCGTTTGACCGGACTGAATTTTCAAAAACTTCAACAAATTTTACCGAACTGTATCATAGCAATACGTCTGATTTTTTGACTGTGGTTAAATAATAGCTCTAAGATACCGATGATACATGGTTTTGGTCGTGATCTCTGGTACTATAAAAAAATAAACCAAATCCGCGATAAAATCCGTAAATAATAGTTTTATTTCAATGTGTCTAGATTATTTGTGAATGTTTTGAGAGCACATAGAAGTGGAGGTTGATGTAATTGTGAAATTAATTATAAAATTTTCGAAAACATATAAAAGTTACTATTCGGAGGCGGGCGCTGTTAACTGCGACACAGTTAAACTAACTACTGCAGTTAGCAACTTTTCAATAAACAATTTCCAAATATGTTTTGTGCCTATTAACGATTTTTTTATTTTATTTTTAAGTTTAGGTAAACTGATTTTTTTCTAAAATGCTACATAAATACTATACTAAATTGTATTAAAATCTATACATATAAATAAAATTGAAGTGTCTGTTTTAAGAGTGAAAATAAAAAAAAAATGTCCAACTACATATCGTAAATCGTAAAATCGTTAAAAAAATTTTGTCTGTCTGTCTGTCGGTCTGTCTGTCTGTTTGTTCCGGCTAATCTCTGAAATTACTGGACCGATTTTGACGGGACTTTTTTTGTCAGGTAGCTGATATAATAAGGAGTAACTTAGGCTACATTTATTTTAGAAAAATAAAGCCCAAGTGTCCAGTACCGCGCGCAGCTCACGCGCATGCTACCATTCGGCCGTCACGTCGGGCGCCTCCCTCCACTTCTCCCACCAACGAATCAATATCACAATTACAAAATATTGTATATATTGAAATTTAACAATAAATGATAATATAAATAAATATAACGGGACGGGAAATATAGTCGACGGCGCGCGGGAAAAATATAGTTAGTACGCGTAATAATATGTTGTTGCCAAATCAATACTGGACTCAAAAGCTATCTGCACCCGGGCGAAGCCGGGTCTGACCGCTAGTACCTAATAAAATACAACGTTGGCATATTAATAAACCTTTACTATGTACAATATACAACATGCAATATCTTTAATATACTCAGTATGAACTCACAAAATACACTCCGTAAACATTTTATATGCTACGAGTCTACGAACGCTACGCAGCTACAGCGAGCTACGGGCTACGGCGTAGGTGGGCGTTATTTTATACAACTATATTATTGTCTGTTCATCCAATTGTTCGAGTGAAGATAATTCCACTAACAGCCTTAAAGGTCTAAGGTAATTGTTGACCTTTTGAGAATTTTTGACTTGAAGATAAATATATCATTATATAATACGAAATTCTTGCGCTTATTTTTCACATTAAAAAAATAGTGAATTACAAAATATACATACATACATAATCTCACGCCTCTTACCCAGAAGGGGTAGGCAGACATGTCAGAGCACTCCGTTCCATTCTGTCTTATGATGTGATAGGGGGCGAACCTATCCCCATATTAAGCACAAATTCTTAACTCTAGGTTGGTAATGAATAGAAAATTTCAATGTCATTATGCCTGATCCGGGATTTGGACCCGAAACCTCAGCTTTGTAACCGTAGCGTAGTACAACTAAGCTACCGGGAACGCATTAAAAAAATACCGTTTAGCAACCTTATTTATAATCTTACTATACTTTTTCAACCAGTTGTCAGTGTCATTAATTAATACAAGTTTATTTTAAGGTTCAACGTACAATGGTCATCAAGTTTTACTCCCATCCATTCTGCTCCCAAATTATATTTCTCACAGGTAAAGAAACACCCGACTTACCTGACAAGTGATTACCACCCATGCCTGTACCTTAAAACTATTGCCAGCTTCTTAAAATTGCAGGGAAAAGGGGTGGGAAAAGCATATTGTTTCCTCGACAATCTCATTCACCGATCCACATCAAAACCGTATTTTTTTATACTAGCACGGCATATCTTACATTAGTACCAGCCCAGTCTATCCCACCCATCCTACAATAGGCCAGGGTAACTTCACCGTTGCTCATTCGCCAGTACAAACGTAAACATTGTACATAAACCTAATTACACAAATAGGCCAGCCATATTATAATTGACTGTTGCCTCTCAATAACTCATTCCATTTAATTAAGCGGTTTTGTACATATGTGTTCGTGACCAAAATATTTCATTTATTGAATATGTATGATAATTGTTATTATGCGGCTGCCTCGGTGGCGTGTACTAAAGTATGAATACCACAGTGAATACAGTGACAAGGTCTTGGGTTCGAAGCAAGAGTCGGGCTTTATTTAATTTTTCTATTTATCAGTACGGAGTCAGGAATTATTGCCTGATATGGCGATAGGCTCGCCGTCTATCACATCGTGGGACAGAACACAAAATTGCGGTGGTACCTACCCAGACGGCCTCTCACATATGAGACCAGTAAAAAAAGTCACCAGCGTAAAATCTCAATGGTTGAGAAGCTTTGTACACAATGGGATACAAAAACAGATATTAAATAATGAAATGTTACAATTCCAAAAGTGTTAAACCAATTCCAGAATCATCAATCACAACATCACAATTCAAGAACAATCGTAAAACCAAACAGGCATTGCAAACAAAACGTTTTATTCCATTTGCAAACGGTTACATTCCAAAATCATTTGTACACAATTTATCAAAATCCAATTTGCGTTTTGACACACGGCTCGATCAATTTATCTGGAGGCACGTAGTGGAGCAAAATAGGCATATTTCTTGGCTAACAATGACACGAGGAATGGGTAAAAAATCGCCCGTGACGCCGGCCCGATAGGTAACGTGACGGGAAAGGCTGACTTCACACTGGGCAACTTTTTGTTGGTGCCGTGTGAAGTTAATTATTTTGTAATTTGTTATAATTGTTTAAATATTTTGACGTGACAACGTCTTAAATTAGGTTGCGGCTGGGAGTCACTTATGAAAAAGTGTAACGCCCGGTAACGTTACGATGAGTCACCGAACGAGAGAGAGGCCCGCCGAATGCCTTGCGTCTCTCTCCCACTCAACTATGATCTAATTATAGTTGAGTGATTAATTTAATTATATTCATATCAATAAATATTCTACCGAGAAAAAGACGTTGTCACGTAAAATCTTCGCCCGTAAAACCGACTTTACAGGCAACCATTTTTTTGATGAATGCTTAATTTAGCATTCATTTTGACAGCTTCACAGTAAAATATTGGCAGCTCTTTAGGAGAAGAAATATTTTATTATTCATCTAAAATCTATTGTCCAATATTATAAAATATAGAGAGAGAAAAACTGTTCCCAATATTTTGACAACAGCATGACAACAACGCGTTCAGACGCTAGTAGATTACACATATGTATAGGAATTAGAATCACTCATTATATTTGCAAACTTTTAAATCGTTTGTATATATTTTTTATTACTCTTTGTATGACGCACTCGTATCTTGCTTAAAAAATAACATCTACGGTATTATATTCTAAACGACAATGCTGCGCTTGTTTATATACGGCATAATTATACATATGTACATTAGTGACGACGCCGCGCCTAATACGAGTAAGTGCAATGCAATCTACTGTCTTTCAATTACGGCTACCTACATTCGACACAGCTTATTGTGTACTCTATGCCAATCGATATCTGGCCTAAGATAGTAATCTCTCTCCATTAGGCATGATGACAGCTTCGGGCCATTGTCTTAAGTCAAAAGCCTGCCCCATTGTACTGGAATAACATCTCAATACTGTATTTACACGGTTGATAATTAATTATTAACTAGCTTACAGATTAATCGAAAGTTATTTCGAAATTACTGAAGGGAAAATTATGCATATTTTTTTGTTTTAGGATTTAATAAGGTTACAAGTTTGTTCTCTAATAAACGCAAAAAAATGAATCATAAAAGTTTTGCATAGAATGGACAGTTAGTAATATTTAGTTCCAACTAAGGCATAAAAGGCAGCGTGGTGGACTATATGGCCTAACCACTCTCAATCGTACTCTCGATTGTAGAGTAGGCCCGTGCCCTGCAATGGGACGTAAATGGGCTGATACAAAATATATCAAGCAAAGGTGTACCTCGAAAATGTTGTACGCCCAAAAATAATTTAACAGTTGCTCAGTCTGTCGACAGCCTAAAGTCTGCAGCGAAAAATCACGTAATTTTTCAACGCGCCACAGTAGCGACGGACGCGTCGATCTCCAAACACGACGAACACCCGCGAATTTATGATCGACGGAGTAACTTGGAGTTATGTGCGCAAGGGTTATAAATGGAGTGTACGGTGGATATACGGATAAAATTGTTTCTTGTTTATACGAACATTTTAAGTTTGAAACTAGACTATGGAATATTAATGTATTCTTAATCTTGTGATTACGAAGACTGTAATGAAAAATAAATCTAAATCACGATGAAATCCGAAAAATACCTCTTTTTGGTTGCCTGGAAGAGATCGCAGCTAGCTGTAACCTTGTCCTTAGTTTTAAGTATTTAATATGTTTATTGTTCTGTCTTTTTTGGTGTACAATAAAATATTTATAAATAAATACTTTAATTGAAAATTTTTCAAATTCTCTATAGTACCTATGCAGATACTCTCAATATTTCCTTTACTGATATTTTTTATACAAATACCATGGTTTCATGTTGTGTTTTTCTAACTTTAATTATATTTATAAAATGTAAAGCTATTCACTCACTTTAGGATGATCTCGGACCGGCACGACAACTCTGACGCACACTTTGACAGGTTTGTCTCTGGTGATGTCCAACATCCTTCTCTCTCCGCGCCATTCACCTGAAAACAACATCTTATTTAATAAATAAATAAATAACACCCAATAGTCACATACATAGTCCTGATTCCACACTAAGATCGAGTCTTGTATCGTGGGTAACAGGAACTACGAGAGACTTTTCGGTCTCATAAACACCCAGACCCGAAAGAAACATTTGTGGGCCGCACAAACATTTCTCCCGGTGCGGGGATCGAACCCGCGACCTCTCGTTTCACAGGCGGCGTCTAACCTACTGCGCTACGAAGGCTGTCAAATATTTAGTTTACGAGTTAGTATAATTTCAAGCCATACAAAATACATAAACAATTTATAATGTACTAATTTTAATTGTGGCGTGGTGGCCTGTTGGTAAATGGATCAGACGCGGCTGTCAACATGTTCACGGTGGTCGCGGGTTCGAAACTCAGGGCACACCTCTGGCTTTTGGGAGTAATGTGTGTGTTGGTATTCAAACTATTAATTTATATTTTAATAAGGCGATTCGCTTCTATTAAATATTTTTATTAAAAACGTGTAATGTATCATACCAGTGTTTTCATGTAATCCTAAACCATGAAAACATACAGAAAAATTAATTCGTATAAATGAATATCCGTACCGCGCAAATCTTTTAAACTTCCAAAGACAAATAAACAAAGCGAGGGAATAACTTAAAATTAATAGACGCTACGGGCCAGACGATTCTTATACCCCAGTGTCATTCCCTAGTAATTAATGTTGCCAATTTCGAATCGGAGTTAAATCCTTGCCACCGGTAAAAAATCTGCAATATTTAAAATTTAATTTTTAAAGGAAAATCCGTTTTCTCTTTATTGTGAAACGTGTTCGAAATGGAGAACAACTGGAGCGTTCCTGAATGATTTTTATTATGATTTACGCTGTTTATTATTTTGTTATATTGTTGAAATATACCTCTTTGTTTTGTTGATTTACTGTTCGGTGAGATAAGGTCATAAATATAAGATTTTTTGTGTAGATTTTTATTCTATTTGAGAGTGGTAACTTGTACTGGTAGGTTTCTTATATGTGAGAGGCCGCCAGGGTAGATACCACCGCAATCTCTATCTATCTAATGCAGTGTTGTGTTCTGGTATGGAAGACAATGTAGCCAGAGTAACTACTGGACATATTGAGACTTAACATCTTATGTCCAGGATGGCGAGTGCAGTGCAATGCCAAGCATTGTTTTGTAACTCATGGTGTTGTTTGGTTGGTTATACTACTGTCCATGAGCGATCGCATCACTTACCATCAGGCGAATGGCATGCATGTCTCTCATTCATTGTAATAATAAAAATTTAATAATATTAACCCATAAATTATGTTCACCGTTGAGTACGGAGCTCTTCTTTAACAGATTTCCATAAGAGATTTCTATAACAGGTTTCCTGAGAGTCCACAATAATGTACCTATTATCTGTGCCTATATCAGCCCTTACACGTCCTACTATAGGGCACGGGCCTCCTCTAGAATCGGAAGTACGATTAAGAGAGGTTTGGTCGTATAATCCACCACCCTGGCCTAGTGCGGGTTGACGGACTTTACATAATATATAAATTCTTATAAATTACTAGCTTTTGCCCGCAACTTCGTCTGCGTTATTAACTTTATTTACTTTGTTTTATATTACGACCTCATTTCTCCCCTAACACTGATAAAATTCTAAAACTCCGATTTACATCACTATTTATTAGTGAGCATCCTGTTGGGCAAATTATGTGGCTATATATATTACTTACTTTATCAACAACGATTTCCCGCTTTAACTTTAAACATAAAAATCCAAAACCTTACAATTGGTCATTATTTATCTATAATAAGTAAATACTGTTAAACATAATAAATTCCTCCCTCTAAAATTTATAATCCTAGAGCTACGCACAATTTTACTTATGAGTATTATTTGCGTGAAACCCATTTATGGATATTTAAAATGAAAGTTGCTTATGCCCGATATTCCAACACAACCTTCCGTCCATTCCTTCTTTTTCCCTGACCCCTCCCGTAAATGTTAAACTCTTACTCTTACTCATGAACAACGTACAAAATTAGTAAAAATTAAAATATTGCTTTCTTTATCCAGTTCTTGAATTATACCATCAAGCTCAATTTTTAAGGGTTATTTTGCACCCACGGAACCCTAAATACTTTTTATAAAATTTCATCCCCTTCATGTCATTTTTCCAAAATTAGTGCACGCCAATTTCTTGTTTATAATAGGTAGCTAAAATACGAATTTTCGTACCAATAACAGCGGTTTCGATTTTGCATACAAAATTACAACCCTTATTTTAAGCCCTATGAGGCTAGTTTAAGACAAAAAAGTAAGAAGTTATTTTTGTTTTTGATTGTCTACCTAAACTGCCAAGTTTGAAATCTGTACCTTTCACGGTTCGTTTTTCCATACTACACAATATCACCCTTTTCACTCTTTTAGGGATTGAATTTCAGTAAATTCTTCATTAGCGCTGCTCTATATTATGATAAGAAGCCCCGTGTAAAATTTCAAGTTCCTAACTTCAGTAGTTTCGGTTGTACGTTGATGCGACAGTTCGATTCTACAAAATTTCAACCCTTACCACTTCAGGGTTAATTTTAGAAAAATAAAGTATGCAGCTGTATTTGTTTTTGATAGATTTACAAAAGTGAAAAATTTGCTAACTGTGTCTTCAACGGTTTCGATTTTCCATACAACTGTTTTTTTCCCTTTTCACCCACTTGGGGGAGGAATATCTTAAAATCCCTTCTTAGTGCTACCCTACGTCACAATAGGAATCTCTGTGTAAAATTTCACGTTTCTAGCTCCAGCAGTTTCGGCTGTGCGTTGATTAGACAGTTCGGATCTACAAAATTTCAACCCTTATTTTAACCACTTTAGGGTTAATTTAAAAAAAATAAAGTACGCAGTTATATTGGTTTTTGATTGATTAATGAAAGTGCAAAGTTTGACAACTGTGGCTTTAACGGTTTCGATTTTCCATACAACCGTTTTTTACCCTTTTCACCCTCTTAGGGGTTGAATTTCTAAAAATCCCTTGTTAGTGCTCACCTACGTGACAATAGGAATCCCTGTCTAAAATTTCACGTTTCTAGCTCCAATAGTTTCGGCTGTGCGTTGATTAGATAGTCATTAAATCGCTCTAGTCTCGCAACACTTCAACCCCTATTTTAACCCCTTTAGGGCTAATTTTAGAGAAGCAAAGTATACAGTTAAATTCCTTTTTAAATGACTAACTAAAGTGCCAAGTTTGACAATTGTAACTCTAACGGTTTCGATTTTCCATACAGCAGTTTTTTACCATTTTCACCCCCTTAGGGGTTGAATTTCCAAAAATCCCTTCTTAGTGCTCACTTACGTCACAATAGGAAACCCTGTGGAAAATTTCACGTTCCTAGCTCTAATAGTTTCGGCTGTGCGTTGATACGTCAGTCAGTCAGTCAGGTTCCTCTTTTATATATATAGATTATACTACTAGCGGTCGGGCCCGGCTCCGCCCGGGTGCATACACGTTTTAAAATGGCGGTCAAAATGTTTAATTCTGACTATCAGTCTAGAATATCGACCAATCGGACCACGAAAAACGAACAACATTTCCTCGTATTTGCTAGAAATATCTCTACTGCTTTCCTCCTATAGTTCATAGCGTGATGATATATAGCCTATAGCCTTTCTCGATAAATGGACTACCCAACACTGAAAGAATCATCCAAATCGGACCAGTAGTTCCAGAGATTAGCGCGTTCAAATAAACAAACTCTGCAGCTTTATAATATTAGTATAGATGTACGTTACTTCACGATGTTTCACCTTTAAACTGCGTGGTAATTTTTGTCTTATAAGAAAAAGGCCGGAAATAGCGCTGTTTCTAGTCCCGAAAAAGTATGGAGCATTTACAAAAAGTGTATACCTTACTTGGCACGTATTATCCGTATCTGTGTTCCATTAAAAGATTAGTCAATACTTTATTTGCTTCTCGTTCATTTGTTTGTTCATTCTGGGAGCATAACTCGCCTCAAATTGGCTTAGTGCCAATATCTCGATAAGTTTGCTCTCTATGGACGAAAATAGTGGGGTAATATGGTTTTTCTTAGTATTTTGAAGGTAAATTTATTTGATTGATGGTGAGGAGTCTTATATAGAATATTTTCTGATGTATTTTGGTAAATTATATGTACTAACGAACTATTTAAGATTTTAATAATTTGAAAAATTGACAGCCTTCGTGGTTCAGTTGGTTAGACGATGCCATTGAAAAAAGAGGCCGCGGGTTCGATCCCCGTACCGAGAGAAATGTTTGTGCGGCCCACAAATATTTCTTTTGGGTCTGGGTGTATGTGAGAGCGAAAACTCTCTCGTTCTTCTGGTACCTATGACACAAGATTCGATCTTAGTGGACTATGTATGTGACTGTTGGGTGTTATTTATTTGTTTTGTTTTTTTATTTAGGTAATAAAAATTGAGATGTTGGCAACCATTAAAAAGTAAAATTATTTTAATTTGATTAAAACGATTAGTAAAAAGAAATGCATTTTTATTCTGGCTAGTTTCTTGTTTTTTCTTATTTCAATTTATATGGCCTCGGTGGCGTAGTTGTACTATGCTACTATTACAATCCCAATGTCTCGGGTTGGGACCCCGCATCGGACAAAGTGATTTGGTTTTTTCTATTCATTATCAGTCCAGAGTCAGGAATTTGTGCCCGATATAGCGATAGACTCACCCCCTGTCACATCGTGGGACGAAACACATAATGCGTGTCTTGATAGCACCTCTGCCTTCTACTTCAGGGAAAAAGCGTAATGTTCATGTATTCATGTAGTTTATATGATAATAATGCAATTAATAGCCATAGATTTACATTGAGTCTTAATTATACTAATATATTATACCAATTCCCAAAAGTTAATGTGAATATATTATATATTTTAACATAACGTTTAATAATTAGTACATAAATCTAACAAATAATTAACGGAAACATCTAATGAAGTGTATTTCCAGCAGAATCAGATTTTAATTAATAGCAAACTGCAATAGTTTGTGCCAGCGACCCAATTAATTAAATACCAAATGCCTTAACTTTGAATCGTCCGCAAGTTAATTTCAAATATTTGACATGCAAAATAATTTATTACCGTACGAAACTGTATACTAAATAAATAAATCACAACCGTAACTATTATTTATTTGCGAGCCGCCATCTTTAATTCTCGTTTGACAGCTGTCATTTTGCGCGCCAAGTCTCGCACCTTTTGATCCCGTATTATTTTTCATGGAAAAGGAAAGATATAATGGGTTTCGGGTATCGCGAAGGGTTTTGGGTATTTTATTATGTGATTCGGAGTGATGAGACGGTAATACAATTAGGGTATTGTATTATTGCTTGAAAATTTTGGAGTGGCAGTTACAGGTAATTCAAGTTAAGAAAGGTATTTTTAATTTCTATCATTTTAAAGTAATCGAATAAACCGCTTCCCCACATTCTATATAAAACTATTCAGTGTTTACAATAAAGATGTATTTTTTATGTAAATTCTAATATAATTTGCAAGTAATTAATAAATAAAAAGTATTAAGGTGTAATCTTGTTATTGAAGATGCTCGCAGAATATTTACTTAAATACATCTTAAATATTAATGAAATGTCTAATCATAGTTAGAGATTCAAATAAATAAGAATAATATAAAAATATACATCAGATCAACGAATTAATATTTAAGTACCAATATAATATCCAATTGTTTTTTTAAGTCTGTTAAGGTAATAATTTTAATTCTATACACATTTTCAATAATTTTACGTATCTAAGGCCCTGATGCACTAGCTAACTTTGCCCCAAAATTTAATTTTGACACCACTGAAATGGCCAAACAACTGGGCCTAAAAGCTTATCATGACCCATACTGCTAAACGGACAGTCAATCTGATAAATGAGCTGTTGTACGCAGGTGACATAGGGGCGTTATCTGAGTCTCAGGGTTATGACAGACTCTTCAGTTTATGATAAGGAATTAGAGGCAAGTGATATGTATTGTTAGGCTCAAGAAATAGTTGCGTTGTATGGCCCGGGAATAAGAGGCAAGTGATATATATTGTTGAGGATAAGGACTGGTTGTGTATGGTGCCAAGTGCTATCAACTAATGTCGTTGTTTTTCTAGTTTGAGTGATTTTGGGTTTTGTTTGTGTTGTATGATATTAATTATCCCTTACTTACTTATTTATATTTGAATAGTAAGGAATAAATATGTGTTTGGTTTCTTTGAAAATTAGGTATTGTTAGCAAACGTAAGACATCTAAAATAGTTTAACTATTGTTTTTTTAAACTTGGCAAGACGAGCATGCCGTTCGCCGGATGGTAAGCGATACGACCGCTCATGAACAGTCGCAAAACCAAAGAACACCTTGGATCACAAAGCAATACTTGGCATGCCACTGCGCTCGCCATCCTGAGACATAAGATGTTAAGTCTCAATATATCCAGTAGTTACTCTGGCTACAATGTCCTTCAACCCAAAACACAACAGTGCATTTACACTGCTGTATGTCGGGAGCAATAGACATTACGGTGGTACCTACCCAGGCGGCCTCTCACATACAAGAGACCTACTACCAGTAAAATATAACGTTATTCCATTAACTAGTTGTAGTATTAGGCGCAAACTCAAAGCGAAAGCATCTCGTTAGACAGTATCTATGTACATTAGGGATTGAACTGCGTTCATTAGTACCGCGATGTTCTACACGATAATTACCATCGCTAACGACTTCCAGAATTAGCCGTGCAGGATAAACATGGACATCTGTTAACAAATGGGGCAGAACGTTGGGAGTTTCTGTCACATCGTTGCATTTTGTTGAGTGCTTCAAATAGATTTGTTTAAAAAGCTTTAATTTATCATATTTCATTTAGTAAATAATACTGTTTTTGCTTCTATTGTTTTGTAAAACTTTGCTAATACAGGGTATATCAAGACTGCTACCGAAAAAGAAACCGGGTGGTAGTTTTGATGACTACAAACACAATGCAACTAAAAATATCGCAAAAAAACACGACAATTTTTTTAAATGATTTTTTAAATATCGTAATTTTTGGATAGTAAATCCTTAGATTTTGCTAAAATAATAGTATATACCCTTTTATTATTAAAAACTCTAAGGTACAAAATAGTTTAAATTATTATTTTAGCAAAAACTACGGATTTACCACCCAAAAATGATGATATTTAAAAAATCATAAGAAAAAATTGTCGCGTTTTTTGCCAAATTTTTAATTGCATTGTGATTGTAGTCCCTGAAACTACCATCCGACTTCGTTTTCGGTAGCAGTCTTGAGATACCCGGTATATGCTTCGATCAAATATACACTAGATACGCAGTTCCCTGTAAAAGTTCTGTTAAAAAGTGGCACCGATGCATAACACGAAAAAAAGTAAACCAAAAAATCACATATTCTAAATATATTAACACAAATTCCACCTTATTCCTGGAGCTTAAAGTAGCTTTTCTAATAATATTGTCTAAGTTATGCGACGTTTTAGAAGCAACGGTCGGTGCGTGACTGAAGGCGAAAGAGTGCTTAAAGCACTCTTTTTTGGTGCCATTTTCTAAGCGCTCATGTTGTATCTAGTGTATATTTGATCGAAGGGTATATGTAATAATATTCGGAATTTTAGCTGGCGTCCGAATGTCACACGAGGTGACCACTGAAAATCAGCGTTTGTATGTGGTTTCCCGCCACAGCTCAACATTATGCTGAGTGGCCACCTACATGTCACAATAACGACGTGCTGTCTAGATGTATGTAATGGCCGTTCTTTGTTATTTCTTTTTGCTATCTGATGAGATGTACGTCATTTTCTAAGGTTTGCGACTAATAAACTTATTTTTCTTTCTTTTCTTTTAATTTTATTAGTCCTGCTAACTTATGGGATTGTAAATGATTATTTTTTATTGCGATGAATGGCGAGGCGAGCATGCCATTCACCTGATGGTAACCGATACGACCGCTCATGGACAGTAGCAATGCTTGGGTTCCACTGCGCTCATCGTCCTAAGAATAAGATTTTTAAATATTTCATCTTCAGCCTCCGTGGCGCAGTTGGTTGGACGCCGGTTATGAAGCGAGAGGCCGCGGTTATGATTCCCGGATTCAAATATTTGTGTGAACCACAAGTATTTATTTCGGGTTTGGGTGTTTGTGAGACTGACAAGACACAAGTTCGTTCTTAATTTGGGGTCAGGACTATGTACGTGGCTCTAGGGTATATTTATTCATTTGCCACGCCTATAATCATCAATTAATTTGGCTCATAATCAGCATCATAATCAATTTCACTACAAAAGTTGCCTCAAGAACGTATCTTAAAAATTCAAGTCTTGACTAATAGCTAAAGCCAAGTAATTTTGTAGGCTTGTCAGCTTCGACCTTGAAGCGGCAATTATTTCTAACATTTTGACTAATGGCCAAATTACTTAAGTAAACTAGATCGTTTAAAAACGCTCTGACTGCCAGTCAAGGGGAATAATTGGACGGCTCGCAGTCTCTTCGTTAGCTTTGAGACTAATTCCTAGAATTATGGATTTCTGAAAATAAAAGGTATGGTCCCAGTGGATTTTATAACGTCCATTGGATTTTTCTAAAATAACATGGACAGTTTTGATACCAGTTTTACACCCGTTCTCTATAATCTATCTACCTTTAACTAGAGATTTCATTCGATATTTCGATTTATTTTGTGTTTCAGTTAACAAAGCGATACGTAGATATGGTGCATATGTTTATTGATAGCTAGGTGAGATAAACATATATGTCTATCTTTGTCTATTGAAGTGTAGAATTGTACCGATACAGTAATGGTATTTATTTTAACCTGTTAAAGATAGACTATTTAAATTCTTATTAATATTGTGAATATAAATGACAGTTTGTCTGTTTGGTACGTTTTGATGACTTGACATATCAGTCGATTCTTTTTACAACGTTGTCAGTGTCAAAATGGACATAGGATACCATTTATCCGGAAATCACAAGTGATTTGGGAAATCATGACTATTCTTGGGAAGAAAAAAAAAACACACACAGGAGTCGGAAAGCATGTCCTTAAAATGTTTCCGAATGTTTAATTAAAGTACGCAAGCAAAGCAGCGAGCAAGAACTCTACTATTTGGATGAAGAATGATTTATACCCGACCCCGGCTCGCACTGGTCGGATTTTCCTTCACTTATTACTGTTTTTGGTTGTAATATTAGTTTTGTGGGCGGAATATAAATATGCGACGTGTCTTTGATCTTTTAATGTTTATTTTATCCTTTTCATATTAGCCTTCTTTAATCTTTTGTCCCTACAGGTTTTGGCAAATACGGAAATGTTATCGTTTGGATGCTGTTTGTTGGAAAAATAAATTGTAATAAAATAAATCAACCTATTTTAATCCCGCTGTTGGACATAAGCTTCCTATAAGATTGAAAGGATTTGGGCTATAATCCATCACACTAGCCTATTTTGGGTTGGTAGAATTCACATACTATAAAAATCGCAAAAATCTCTCAAAAAGCAATATTGTTTCCGCATCATGATACTCTCGACCCCATTCACTGAATTTAGAAAGAAAGAAATACATTTAATCAAGGCGCAAGTAAACATAAGTAGAAAAGAAGATAAATTAAAAATAGAACATGACAAAATAAAGTAAAATATGCTAATTAATCTAAACAATTGTTACATCGACAATGGACCTCCCATTCAGCTTTATGCTGCAGGATGGCAAAAGCAGTACTGCAACACTGATTTTCAATGACAGACAGAAAGGAGCCCTAGTGACACGAATATCTAGTCGGTAGTCTGACAAAACATTAACCATAAATGTATTTTATTAATTATATAATTTACAATTTCCAAGCAAAATATTTAAAGTAGGACCGCAAGTTTTTTTTTATGTGTAACATAATGTGAAGGCTTTAAATGTCCATTGAAATTCAAATTTAACCATACCACTTATGTTTTCAACGCAATATATTTAGGCTAACAGCAAGCACCATTTTGAAATATCATTCATTTTTCACAAAAATATCGGGGCTACTCGTATTTTATTCGCGATAATTGTAAAGATACGTACTCTAAACCGCATTTACCCATCAGCACAAAGAGCTACGCACACAGCATTTTTCAGTTAAACGCGGCTTTAAAGACTAGAAAATCCACACACGCTCTGCAAGCCTGAAAGCCGCGAACGGGTAAAGCAAGCCTAATTGGCTTTCACTGTTAGGCTCACATGAGCCCGGCAATAATATACACCCATCTGAAATGAATTTAAAAAACTGTGTCAAGAATTGCATTCCTGATGCGGCTCCACTCGACCAAGCGGGCTTTTTTTGCATATTTTTCGAAAAATTTAAATTGGTAAGCGCAAGACCGGCTTTATGCAGATTGAATTTAAACGATGTATTCAAAGTTGTGTACATAACTTCTTTGGGTGTGTTTGAGTGGCGATTTTGGGCTAAGGGAGAAAAGACAAGGGGCGGAACGGGGCATGTTTATGAACATACATTTAAACTTGGTTGAAAATAGTCAGAGTAAAACAAAAACGGACGAATAAATACATCCAACAACAAAAGAAAAGAAAATAAAGGTGTTGTTAAAACAGTTTTTTTCATTCCTAACCTAAAATCCATGTATTGTTGAAGATGTTCATGAGTGGAAGTAATAAATTCATTAGTGACACGTTTTCTCGTGCCAGACTTATCCAAACATAAACTGGAAAAGCTTTAAGCAAATACATCCAACAGTCACATACACACTCCTGATTTCAACATACAATTCTAGTGTCGTATTTCAAAAGTTACATGACTTTTCGCTCTCAAATCCACAACAAAGAAAATCACAAATACTTTACAATAAAGGATTTTAAAAGAAATTCCACATACGATATTTTAACAGAGTTAAATTCGTACGTAGCGGCTGGGCCAGATTGACTCGGTAGTTACAGTTCCCAAGTCAAACACTGCGGTGGGTTATATCCCAACCCTCTGTTTGTGCAGGGTGGGGCCGCAGTTGCAGCGAGAGCGGGTTGGTGTTGCAGGGTATGGTCACAGTTGCAGCGAGGAGCGGGCTGTGTGTTTTAGTTAATTAGGACTTGATTTATTTATATAATGGTGTTATACAGTGATAAATAAGCATTTAATGTTTAGTGAGAATATACGACGACATAAGAAATCAGACTTAAATATAATTCCATTAAGGATATTAGTGATTTTCAAAGTATTTAACAATATATTTTTCAGGCATGAATCCATAAATATTTTCGTTTTTATTGAAAATCCGAATAATTAACTAAAATCCAAATAATAGACTAAATATCAAATCAATTTTTTTCAATTTTATATCGCATTACAAATATTAGTAAGTAAAATATGTTCAATAAAAAATACTATATTGCCAAGACAAAGTCCAAACTTTTATTCTAAAAATATATTATCTAAGTAAATAAATACATCTAAAAGTTACATACATAGTCCTGATCCCACACTAAGATCAGTGAAGTCTTGTATCCTGTATATCAGGAACTACGAGAGACTTTTCGATCTCACAAACACTCAGACCCACGACAAATACTTGTGGGCCTTCAATCATTTGTCTTGGTGCAGGGATCGAACCCGCGGCTTATCGTTTCAGCCGGTGTCTAGCCAACTGCGACACGGAGGCTACTAAGTTTTCGATAAGAACTTTTGTATTGAAAAGACATTGTAAAACGCTAACTTTAAAGAGAAAACTAAAAAGACTCGTAAGGGATCTTACAGCTTCGTACATTTAATTAACTTTGTCAGTCTGGGGGAATTCTCACAAAACTTCTTCAAGGTACTTATTTAGTTTTTCACTTGCCAGTGAAGTCACATCACCTAGGGATTTGGTTGAATTTATCAGACATTTGCGGTGCTATTACAAAAAAGTTTAACGTGCGATAAACACGTTACTAGAAATTCTTCAATTACAAATTCATGTTAAAGCATTGGTAAGGCTGAGTTGCACAAACTAACTTTGCCAATACCTTTGCCTTTGGAACTGTCTTCGCCGTACATTTGAGACGTGTTTGACCTTGCTAATGTATGGGATTGACATTTTCAAGGTCAAAGGTTGGCAAAGTTAGTTTGTGCAATTGAGCCTTAGAGTTAGACATGGTTTGAACATTGTTTAAATTTAAACACAAGCCGATGGTGTTTTGTCGCAAGTTTTAACTTAACACCAATAAAATACATATAAACTGAGATTTAGCATTTGCTTTTTGTCTGGTCCTATGTTTTATGACTTCAGTTCTGTTAAGTTTAACTAATAATTAGAAAACACTGTAGATTTTTTGGTGGTTTGAAAAGATTATTTCTCATTGCAGTAGATGTCGCTGATCTCAATAACTTTGCTTTAACCCTGGTCCTCGAATTCTTTGCTTTCACGATAAATCTCTGGACACCGATTTATTTAACAATTTGCCCTTAAGAAATTGGAAAACAACAGCTGAACTGTTATTTTACAAACAAGCCAAAAAGTGAAAATTTTACCGCGATAAAATCCGTAAACAATAGTTTATTTTAATGTAACATTCGCGTAAATCTAAGAGAACATTTTCCTTCACAAATTTGGTTGATTTCAAAATCATATCTGTACTTGTTTTAACGGATGTTATTGTTTTTTATCCTGTTATTGGTCAGTGATGTTATATCAAATGGTTGCTCATTACTATTTGGCACAACAACAGAGGAAAGTCAGTGTTTTTCCAAGTCTGCTCGGATTGATACGGAGCTGCCAAGTCAAACATAACGGTTGGTTAATATTACGGAATAAATTAATTTCCTGTATGTTGCTAGTGACAGCGGGAATATAGATATGTTTTTTTACTTGTAAAATAATAGCACCAGTGTAAATGCACTGTTGATATTCGGTGTGGGGAACATTGTAGATAGAGTAACTACTGGATATATTGAGACTTACTATCTTATGTCAACCGCAGTGGAATGCCACGCATTGTTTAATAATTCATTATTAAACGTAATAAAATCCTGTAAATCGATGCAGCAGGTTTTTGTATTGATGAATGAAGAGACGAGTTTGCCATTCGCCTAATGGTAAACGATACGACCGCTCATGGACAGTAGCAAAATTAAACAGCACCCTGAATTACATAGCAATGCTTGGCTTTCTACAGTGCTTGCCATTTTTCTACAGCGTCCAGCAGTTACTCTGGCGACAATGTCCTTCAAACAAGAACACCACATTATATTTAAGCTGTTGTTTGGCGGGTGAGGTCGACATTGGGGTGTTACCTACCCAGGCGGCCTCCCACATAAGAGAGACTTATCACCAGTGAAACTTATTTTACCTCAACAAACAAACAAACTAACAACAAACAAACTCTTCAGCTTGATATATTAGTATCAATTCACGTATTAGTTGTATAAAGTTGAATCTCTTTATTTTATGTATATAATTAAATAATTAATAAAACCCAACAGGCACACACATAGTCCTGAACCCACACTAAGATCGAGTCTTGTGTCGTGGGTATCAGGAACTACGAGATACTTTTCGGTCTAACAAACACCCAGACCCGAAAGAAATATTTCTATTATTTAATAGTGATCTAAATCTTCCCAACTAGCGCATTAAATGAGAACTGTTTGAACGCCCATTCTCATATGGTATTCAGCTTTGAATCCAGCACTAATTACTTCAGTAAAATTTAAATATTTAGGAGTGGATCGCTCGCACTAGGCCGCGCGTCAAAGCCATTTTAAACTTTAAATTAATTTTTCGCGGTGATTTGGACTTTGTTGTTGTGGATTAGAGTGGGTTTTCGTTTGCATATGTCTGACGTCAGTTTGCCGTCGGATTACTGGCCGGCAGCGAGTATGAAATAAAACATCACAGCTCGCGTTTCAACGGAATAACATAGTTTTGCGGAAACTAGACAAGATCTGTTTCGTAATTTGATATTTTACGAATAGAACGAGGTATTATTTAATTTTATTTTGGTAACTAACACTACATAACTGAGTCAAAGAGAATGATTTAAAAGGTTAAACACTCTAAATAGCAGGGACCTATTATTTCGACTACAAATACTTTAGAACTCATGTTTTTCTTTACGTCTAGCTAAACTCATTCGTAGAACTAATATACTCTTATTGCAAGTTGTTTAATAAAACACACTTAATACTTAAAATTTTCTCTTTATTTACATGTTTACTAGAAATTCCAAATTGACCCATGAAAGTAATTCGTACTTATACAAATGTATCAGCCCATATGCGTCCCACTGCAGGGCACGGGCCTACTCTACAATCGACAGTACGATTGAGAGTGATTAGGCCATATAGTCCACCACGCTGGCCTAGTGCGGGTTGGCGGACTTACATACCATATAAATTGTTATAAATCGCTATGGAATGCAGGTTTCCTCGCGATGTTTTCCTTCACCGTTTTAGTGCGTGGTGATTGATTATATATCAGTACACACATGACTTCGAAAAGTCAGAGGTGTGCCCTGGGATTTGAACCCGCGACCACCGTGAACATGTTGGCAGCCGCATCTGGTCCGTTTACCAACAGGCCACCACGCACTTACTTACTTACTTATACAAATAAAATTATTATATATTATCTTAAAAGTTCGAATCCCGAGTCGGGCAAGGTGATATTGGATGTTACTATTCACTATCAACTGTGCCCCATATGCCGATAGGCGTGCCCTCTATCACATTGTTGGACGGAATATACATGGCGAAATGTGGGTGTCCTGGTTGCACCTCTGCCAACCTTCCGGGAATAAGGCGTGAGTTTATGTGTACTCCTACAACGGTCAACATTAAAAAACTATATCATATTGGCACGCTTGAAGACAAAGGATTTGCCAAACCGTCCAGTTTCGGCCATCTGCGGCCTGCGGGCTTAGTCAGATAAGCAACTTTCATCCCTCGAATTCTGAAGTTTTAATCGGCAGGAATGGGGGTGTCCTTTGTCCTTTAGGGTCAGTTTGGGGTTCAAAGCTGATAACGGAGACGTGACCCTATCTCCGGTTCATAATGGGCATGCAACGTATTTTGTGATCTGTGAAAGAGTTTTGTTAAATGTATCTGTTTTATTGAGTTTGTTTTATCAATTTAAATTTAAATTATGATTCTAGTTATTGGACTGCTAAACAAAATTATAACTATTATAAGTTTTGCATATCATGTTTTTTTAGTGCACTTAATAGGTTGGCGGACTTAAGTTAAGACTTAGGTCCGCCAACCCGCACTAGGCCAGCGTGGTGGACTATATGGCCTATCCACTCTCAATCGTACTGTCGATTGTAGAGTAGGCCCGTGCCCTGCAGTGGGACGTATATGGGCTGATACATACATTACATTACATAATAATAGGTAGACGAGCATGCCATTCGCGTGATGGTAACTGACACGAGCGCTCATGGACAGTAGCTATACAAAACAACACCAAGAATTACAAAGCAATGCTCGGCATTCCACTGCGCTCGCCATTCTGAGACATAAGATGTTGTCTCAATATAAGTAGTTAGTCTGCCTACAATGTCCTTCAAACCGAAACATAACAGTGCATTTACACTACGGATTAGGAGAAATAGACATTGCGGTGGTACGAATACCTAGGCTGCCTCTCGCATATGAGACCTACCACCAGTAAACTTCTATTTCCAAATGTTGACGAACTGAACTATGTTATTGTTACAGATTATCTTTCTGTATTACCCCATATACGTCCCACTGCAGGGCACGGGCCTACTCTACAATCGAGAGTACGATTGAGAGTGGTTAGGCCATATAGTCCACCACGTTGGCCTAGTGCTGGTTGGCGGACAATATCATACAGAAAAATATTATACAGATTATCTTCAATAAAAAATATATACCGATTAAAGCACATCTTCGGACACAACTATATTCTTTTAATACGTTTTTATTAGCTTCAGATGTATGTTAGTATGTAACGGAATCTTTGAACATGAGTTTGATCCTCTCAAAACGTCGGATTGACTCGTAATTTTGCATACTTAGGCAGGACCGATGACAATAGTACAATAATAAAAAAAATGTGACTTAATCTTATCCATATTCAGAAGTTAAATTTTGAAGAAAAAAATATTGGGTAATTTACACGCAGCTATCTTCCTTTGATATATGTTTTGAGTGCAATCAATTAAATGCTAGTTTAAAAAAAAAAACTAAAAAAAACACGCTCTTACAAACGATGCAACTGAAAAGCAAAAAGCAACATACAGTCGAATTGAGAACCTCCTCCTTTTTTTGAAGTCGGTTAAAAAATAACTGATAATGAGTTTAAGATTAGAAAATGGAGTAAAATACATACATTTTATTGTTACAAAGCGTAGGGTGCTTACAACCTTTACTTATCCTCCAGCACTTTTGAGTTGGATCGTTTATAAAAGCATGTTTTTTAGTTTTTTTATACTATAATTTTTGCAGCTTACGCTCGGCTTTGGCGACATTACAAGGCGATAAGGGTAAAGTAAAACCAAGACTTGTTTTTGTGTGTGTTTTTTATCTATCGTCGCTTTTTAATGTTTGATTAATTTTCGCTAGAATAATAACTTACAACTTATAATTTTCAGAATTATTAATTTAGCAAATCTATGGATTTACTGCCTCTCTATTTCTTCTGGACTGCCTCGGTGGCGTAGTTGTACCACGGTACGCTTACAAAGCTGGGGTTTCGGGTTCGAATCCCGAGTTGGGCAAAGTGATCATGGATTTTTCTATTCATTATCAGCCCAGAGTCAGGAATTTGTGCCCGATATCGCGATAGGCTCGCCACCTATCACATTGTGGGACGAAACATACTAGGCGAAATGTGGGTGTCCTGGCACCTCTGCCTACCCTTTCGGGGAAAAAGGCGTGAGTTTATGTATTTACTACCCAGACACAATGATACCTACTTAAAAATTGGAAAAAATAAAAACTTCGCATCTTCTTTTTAATTTTTAGTTGATTTGTTTCTGAAGTCACTAAAACTACCACCTGCCTTCGTTTTCAGTCGCAGTATTCATATACCCGGATATAATAGAACCAGTATTATCATTGCTACAAACTTACAAAAACTGAGCATAGCACTTCCAATATTTCCACTTTTATCTATTTCAATCAAAAACCTAAATTTTATTTCACCATCAAAATCAATAGTTGTTCCTACCTATTGTCCAGGTGTAGGTTCTCACAGACCCGTCGTGTCCAACCGGGTTGTCCATGCACCGCAGCCGGAACTAACTAGTTGAAACTAGTTCAATCCAGTTACATGGTCCTTCCGAGCCGGACCGCGCCGGACGTCTGACATTTGTAATGAAACAAACTTCCGCTGGTTGCTGTGTGTTGTGTTTAGATTATTTTGCTGTTGATTAGATGGAAGTTTTGTCATGTTTTTAATATATTTTAATGTAAATTTACTGGTGGTAGGTCTCTCATATGTGAGAGGCTATCTGGGTGGGTACCACCGCAGTGTCTATTTCTCCCGTCAAACAGCAGTGTAAACGCACTGTTGTGTTTCGGGTTGAAGGGCATTGTAGCCAGAGTAACTACTGGACATATTGAGACTTAACATCTTATGTCTCAGGATGGCGAGCGCAGTGGAGTGCCAAGCATTGCTTTGTAATTCAAGGTGTTGTTTGGTTTTGCTACTGTTCATGAGCGGTCGTATCGCTTACCATCAGGCGAACGGCATGCTTGTCTCGCCATTCATAGCAATAAAAAAAAACATGAGATGGAAATTTTAGATGCCATGCTTTTAATATATTTTAATGTTATATTCTGTATTATATGGAGGACCTTGGGGAAGGATATGTGGCAGTGGACTTCCTGTGGCTGAACAGAAGGAAAGAGAGAGGGAGATAGATTGTTATAATCCTTGTAGACTCTTGGAACTATTACCGTGTTATTACCCTTTTATTTCCGTACTAAAAATCAAACTGACCACTATTTGATTCTAAGCAGCTAGAAGTGAATAAACTCGTCTTAGTGAAATCTCTCTCTCCCGGACCCGGTTCAAGCGGCGTTCTATAAAAAATATTGCGCACAGAGCAACGGGTTCATTCGGTTTTCGGTCGGCAAGGACATCTGCTCTATCGCTCTAATATTGTTATCCGGGCTTAATATTTGCATTTCCGTGATTGATTAGTACATTTTGCAGTAATTAGCGTTCTAAATAACATAGTGTGTAATTATCTTTGTTCTAGGTTAAGTTATTGCTTTTTGATTTAATAAAATTAAGTTTGTGAATACCTACAAGTGCGTCATTTATTTTTAAAAAATCGTCCTAACTTCTGGTTTGTAAGACTCGTGTATATTGTGATTTATACTTTTTATCTAGCTTCGCCAGTAGTAAACAATAATATACTTCACCAAAAACACATAAAACAAACACATTATGTATTTATTAGAAAACTAATCTCTAATAGTGAAAGTTTTGGAATGTAATCGCGTTCGCGGTTTCGTATGAATTTGTCGGTCCGTTTGTTGTTTCTGACCCAGTTTTGTTAACATATAATAGACTATTTGTGATTTTAACTGTTGTAGAATTGTTTGGTTTTCGAAGAATGGAAAGTATTTATTTGAAGTGATTGTGTATTCTGTCTATATGTTTGTATCAGCACGCAGGGCACGGGCCTCCTCTACAATCGAGGGTACGATTGAGAGTGGTTAGACCATATAATCCACCACGCTGGCCTAGTGCAGGTTGGCGGACTTTACATAGCATAGAAATTATTATAAATCGCTATAGTATGCGGGTTTCCTCACGATGTTTTCCTTGACCGTTATAGTGCGTGGTGATTGACTATCAATACACACATGACTCCGAAAAGTCAGAGGTGTGTACCACCCCCACTACCCAGGTGGTCTCCACTCGAGAACATGTCTACCCCAACGGTTGTCAGTTCTCCGAGAAATGTGACCAGTCCACCGCCACTTGCTGGTCCGCTGGGCTATGTTGAAACACGATTACCTTGGTTCTCTGTCGACTAACCTAATTTCCGATTCTATCCTTCAGAGGAACACCGAGCATAGCCCAACAATAAATACATGTAGGATATTTTTGGATTCCATACAAATACCCAAGGATAATGTGGACGTATTTTTTCGCAATTACGAGCCACGTATGCCAAAGGAATCGGTCTAGACATACGATTTGCATCTCAATCATTCATTCACAAAGGGTTCGTTTGTTAACGAGCGGACGCGTATTTACATTCGTTCTTTTCCATTCGTTCCTTGTATCCTTTCGATTGGTCTCGAGTTTACTTGCTGAGCTTAGAAGTTTTATATAAATGTTGCCATGATTTTTCTATATCATTTTCATTGTTGTTACTTGCATAGTATGTGAATTATTTGATTATCAGGTATTTAGTAATAAATAATAAATACACCCAACAGTTACATACATAGTCTTGACCCCACATTAAGATCAATTAAGTCTTGTGACGTGGGCATCAGAAACTACGAGAGACTTTTCGGTCTCACAAACACCCAGACCCGACACAAATACTTATGGGCCTCACAAATATTTTTCTCGGTGCGGGATTGCACCCGCGGCTTTCTCGTTTTACAGTCATCGTCTAACTAATTACGCTACGGAAGCTGTTTTGATTGCAATGTGGTAGATATCCATAAATATAGCAATATTCTACCATATATTTTCGTATAATACATACATAAACTCACGCCTGCTTCCCAGAAGTGGTAGGCAGAGGTGCCAGGACACCCACATTTCGCCTTGTATGCTCCGTCCCAAAATGTGATAGGGGCGAGCCTATCGACATATCGGGCACAAATTTCTAACTCCGGGCTGATGATGAATGGAAAAATCCAGTATCACTTTACCCGACCCGTGATTCGAACCCAAGACCTCAGCTTTGTACCATAATGTAGAACAACTGCCCCACCGTGACAGATATTTTTTTGTGATTTTACAAAAATATATCCTTATTTTTTTTTGTCGTTTTACAAAAATATTCTTAAAATCTTTTTTTGTGATTTTACAAAAATATCTTCAAAATCTGGTAATTATAATCACAGACAATTGTCAAGGTAAAACACCCGTTCAGACTTGTCAAAGAAACGGGCTCCATTTAAGTATTAATTACCGTCTGCTCGATTTGAATAATTAATGACGGAGACAACAAAGTTTGTCGACTGAAAGTGGTGTTTTTGATTTTAAAACATTACTTTGATATGTTTGGAACGAAATTAGGAGTTTTAAGAGTTTAATACGCTGTTTGCGTAAATACATCAAAAAGGTTTTATGTGAAAATGGAGCGATCCCATGTGCAACGGTAATCGTTAAGTAATTTTTTATTCATTTGCCTCCTAATTCGTAAAATTATATACATATATATATATATAATACTTATTATATATTAAATATACTTGGGTCTGAAGCACGGCCGTATATTTTTGTCATATGCTTGGACCTCCATGACTTCAAATTGTAATTGTAAATAAAATATGTTGATATTTGTAGGTACTTTAAAAAGATAATTTACTAAGGTATCTGTATCTAAAATTATTAGAAAAGGTAGGTAGGTACTATAAAAATTAAATGGTACTAAAAACACTATACGTCATATTTAACACAAATTATATATTTTTTATTCCGATCAATGGCGAGCGTCACGACCGCTCATGAACAGTAACAAAACCAAATAACACCTTGAATTACAAAGCAATGCTTGGCATTCCACTGCGCTTGCCATCCTGAGTCATAATATGTTCAGTAATTACTCTGGCTACAATGTCCTTCAATCCGAAACACAACAGTGCATTTACACCGCTGTTTGGCGGGAGAAATAAACATTTCAGTGGTACCTACCCAGGTGACCTCTCACATTGAGAGACCAGTAATTTCACACAAGTAATGAGTTGCATTAATTACTTTATAATATTTTGAAATCTAATCAACACATCTAGAGATATTCCGAAACCAACATTAACACAGCTGAACATTCAAATCCCACAGACCGCCTCCCGTTTAATAAATCGATTAAAAACGAAGGAAAACCCGCGGGAACACTTAAACTGTAATTAAATTTTCTCAAAAGAGGTAATTAATTGTGAAGTAACGATGTTTAATAAACGTTTTGCACCAGCCGGTTAACGAGCTATTATCCGATTGTTATAATTAATAAATTACAGCTAATTTCAGATATAAATTATTTTTAATTTTATGTAGGAAATTAGGAATCTCGGTTGGATATTTCATTTTGTCCGGTTACAATCATTACTGGTAAGAAGCGGTTGATAGGACTGAAAATGTCACGAAAAGCGACGCGTCGTATCTATCTATCTATCTATCTTCACTGGTGGTAGGTCTCTCATATGTGAGAGGCCAACTGGGTAGGTACCACCGCAATGTCTATTTCTCCCGTCAAACAGTAGTGTAAACGCACTGTTGTGTTTCGAAAGGACATATATTGGACTTAACATCTTATGTCTCAGGATGGCGAGCGCAGTGGAATGCCAATCATTGCTTTGTTATTGTGTTGTTTGGTTTTACTACTGTTCATGAGCTGACGTATTGCTTACCATCACACGAATAGCATGTTCTGTTGCATGACTATATAAAAAAAGAAGAACTTAACATACTAACCTAATCTATTCATAGACTCAACAGTGACTTTAAGTCAATAAAATACAGACATACAAAGACTCAACATTCCTCACGGCTCCCACATAAATCTGTAAAGCAGCCGTATAGACCTAGTCGTTAATCCCACGTCTGGGCGCCATTTAGCCAGGCCGGCGGGCCGTGACGAGGTTTCCCGTTAACCTGTGACATACCTGCAGTTATAAGCCTCCTTAGTCTGAATGTCGGTTAAGCAAGGCATAGGCGATGAGCGGGGAATATTATTGCTCCGTTTAAAATGAGAATGACGTTCCGAGCATGACCTTTGCCTGATAGCGTCATACTCGTACACTGCTTTTTTAACTCATCTTAAGGTAAGTACATAAGTGATAAAAAATAAAAACAGTCTCATACATAGTCCTGATCCCACACTAAGATGGAGTCTTGTATCGTGGGTATCAGGAATGCCGATAGAATTTTCGCTCTCATAAACACCTACACCCGAAACAAACACTCTTGGTTCATAGAAACATTTGTGTGTGCAATAGACATGTGCGGGGATCGAACCCGCGGCCTCTCGTTTCATAGCCGGCGTCTAACAATGGTTCGTTCAATTTTGTTATTTCATTCACTTAATCAGCACGTAGTGACTCGATACTTTGTTTTTACTTGTGAAATCGACGGACGTTCCTTAGCACTTTTACTTAGCAATTAACGTTAATCAAAAAGTAATTAATCAATGGTTTACTTGAAGATGTTGGTCGAGGCTCTGAGTGATAATTCATTATTTAACAATGGAGACCTAATAGGATTTTATTAGGCTTTTCTTTACTTAAATCTGTATGAATATTTTTTTATTGCTATGAATGGCGAGACGAACATGCCATTCGCCTGATGGTAAGCGATACGACTGCTCATGAACAGTAGCAAAATCAAACAGCATCTTGAATTACAAAGCACTGCTTGGCATTCCACTGCGGTCGTAAGGCATGAGATATACTGAGGTATAATATGTTAAGTCTTAATATGTCCAGTAACTACTTTGGCTACAATATCCTTCAAACCGAAATACAACAGTGGATTTACAATGCTGTTTGACGGGAGAAATAGACATTGCGGTGGTACCTACTCAGGCGGTCTCTCACATATGAGAAACCTACCACCAGCATAATTTCGTTAATGCTGTTAGTCTTCTCAACGTCTCCAACCGCTACCAGAGACCGCTACCTGGAGACGTTGGGCTGAAGATCGAGCCCAGTGGCGTGCCATAGGAGAGGCCTATGTCCAGCAGTGGACGCGAAAAGACTGATGATGATGATGATGATGATGATGATGATGATGATGTTAGTCTTCTTAAATATAAAATAAATAAATCTATTTCCTGTATTTTGTGGCGAACCAATGAGGTTCAAAAGATGGAATTGAGCTCTGACTTAATGTGTTTGGCTCAAAAACGAAGCATCTATTTCTATATAAAATAGAAATAGTTGTAAATTTAAATTAATATTATCATTTATTATAACCAAATACGGTTTTAATAAGTAAATTATATTACAAATTGGCTGTCGTTAGCGCTCAAGTCGCGCGTCGCTTGTGCCTGTCGCCGCAAGATTTCCGACTGGTTGCATGCCAAAGAAACGTCCCCGACGCGACGCGACGTACAAATTGTGAGCACGATGATCGCAGTTTTAATTCGTTCTGCAAAATTATTTTCCTGTCTCAGTTGCTTTGAAATTTGAGGTTTAAAGTATATTAAATAATAACGTTTTGTGTTTTTGCGTTGATAATTTTAATTATTAGAGGAAATATTATTTATGATAAATGTGCCTGGTCGGTAAGCAAGACGCACACTACGCTGGTGCTTCGTAATAATTTCTTATTTATATAATTATTATCTTTATTGAAATAAAATTATTATTTACGGATTTTATCGCGGATTTGGTTTAATTTTTACATTTTTTGAGTTCCCGACGTTTCGATTACTTTGCAGCTTTCGTGGTCACGGGGCGGACTGAGGTATTAACCGTCCGCTCTGTGACTGTTACAATTCAACTACCCTTATTTTACTAAGTAAAAATTTTATTTCAATGTGTAACATTCGCGTAAATCTAAGAAACTATTATCTCTATTGTGCAACAGGAAAAGAACAAAAAAAATACCAAATTTAAAATATGTACAATCGGCGATCTCTTTGCACAAGAGAATCCCTAATTTTTGTAATACAATTTGTAATTATGTGCAAAATTATCCCTGGTGGACTTTTTTTAATAATAAATAAATAAAAATTACCTGCGCAATAATTTTGGATTTACAGAGTTATCTGGCGGAAAAACTCTCTATCTAGCGATTGTCAGACCAGGCTAACGTCAGAAGTTGAGTTTGATGTCAGACTAAATATGCTCTAGACGTAGCCATGACTGGAACGTCAAAGATAAGAGTGAGACCGCAAGTTAAAAATTAGTGTGTGAAAAAGAGACAGAGAGTTTTTTTCTTTGTCCTTGTCACCGTAGCCGGTTTTTTTATTTGTCAAACTGCGCAGTTTGACAAATAAAAAAAACGCCATTCAGTTTTTCCGATATTTTTATAGTTTTAGATAGTGTAAAGCAGCAATTTATACAAATACTAGCTTTTGCCCGCAACTTCGTCTGCGTTATTAACTTTATTTACAATATGTTTTATATTACGTCCTCATTTCTTCCCTAAAACTGAGAAAATTCTAATACTCCGAATTACGTCACTATTTATTAGTGAGCATCTCCTGTTGGGCAAATTATGTGGCAATATATATTACTTACTTTATCAACAACGATTTCCCGCTATAACTCTATTAAAAACATAAAAATCCAAAACCTTACAATTGGTTATTATTTAACTATAATAAGTAAATACTATTCAACATAATAAATTCCTCCTACTATTTATAATCCCAGAGTTACGCACAATTTTACTTATAAGTATTATTTGCGCGAAACCCATTTAGATATATTTAAAACGAAAGTTGCTTATGCCCGATATTCCAACACAACCTTCCGTCCTTTCGCTCTTTTTTCCTGACCCCTCCCGTAAATGAGAAACTCTTACACTCATGAACAACGTACAAAATTAGTAAACATTAAAATAACGCTTTCCCTATCCAGTTTTTGAATTATACCATCAAGCTCAATTTTTTTGGTTATTTTGTATCCACGGAACCCTAAATACTTTTTATAAAATTTCATCCCCTTCGTGCCATTTTACCAAAATTTATAATAGGTAGCTAAACTACGAATTTTCGTTCCAATAACAGCAGTTTAGATTTTGCATACAAAATTACAACCCTTATTTTAAGCCCTTTGAGGCTAATTTAAGACAAAAAAGTAAGAAGTTGTTTTTGTTTTTAATTGAATACCTAAACTTCCAAGTTTGAAATCTATACCTTTCACGGTTCATTTTTCCATACAACACAATTTCACCCTTTTCACTCCTTTAGGGATTGAATTTCGGTAAATCCTTCATTAGTGCTGCTCTACATTATGATATATGTGCTCATCTAGGTCACAATAGGAACCCTCGTAACACTTCAACCCTCATTTCAACCCCTTTCTGGCTAATTTTAGACAAACAAATTATGCAGTTAGTTTCCTTTTTAAATGACTAACTAAAGTGCCAAGTTTGGCAATTGTAACTTTAACGGTTTCGATTTTCCATACAACAGTTTTTTACCCTTTTCACCCCCCTAGGGATTGAATTTCCAATAATCACTTCTTAGTGCTCATCTACGTCACAATAGAAAATCTTGTGGAAAATTTCACGTTTCTACCTCCAGTAGTTTCGGCTGTGTGTTGATTAGATAGTCATTAAATCACCCGAAACTCGTAACACTTCCACCCTTATTTTAACCCCTTTATCACTAATTTTAGACAAACAAAGTATACAATTAGTTTCCTTTTTAAATGACTAACCAAAGTGCTAAGTTTGACAATTGTAGCTTTAACGGTTTCGATTTTCCATACAACAGTTTTTTGCCCTTTTCACCCCCTTAGGGGTTGAGTTTCCGAAAATCCCTTCTTAGTGCTCACCTACGTCACAATAGGAACTCCTGTGGAAAATTTCACGTTCCTAGCTCCAATAGTTTCGGCTGTGCGTTGATACGTCAGTCAGTCAGTCAGGTTCCTCTTTTATATATATAGATTAGTGACTATAGGGTATGTGCAATGGTGGGGAGTATTTAGTCTGAGAGTTTGGTAGTATTTTATATACTGCCATGACAAAATGAATATACAATGTGACAGCTATCACATGATAGAAAGTAAAATGCAGTTTAGATATAGCATTCACTGACGTAAAATATATTTTTTTGCACGGTGATCGACCAACACTAGAGTTTCTTGCTCGTACATCTCTAGTGAAAATCGCTTTCCGAACCAGGTGGTAGAACAAAAACTTACTGAATCTAATAAGACATTTTAATAAATTCAATAAATTATTCTGATTTTCATTTTCAATTATAGCTTGATTGTACTCAGATTTACAGGATTAACCAGAAAGGCGAGCCATTTCATGTAATTTAAAGAAAGAGAGATTTTATTTTTATTGCCTTTATAGGCAGACGAGCTAGCAGCCTGCCTGATGGTAAGCGGGTGCCGCTGCTCATGGACCTCCGCAGTGCCAGGGGACCAGCACAACAAAGTCGCTGCCTACCTTGAGGAGAGTACTTTCTTTAAACCTCGTTCGAAGAAGGACAGGTCATAAAAGGATAGGCGCTGAGGAAACACCGATGCAGGGAGTTCATTCCAGAGCTTGCACGTACGTGGTAGGAAAAAACTTTGGAAACGTACCATTCGCGGCGTTAAGGTGTCGTCACGGGACGCATACCTTATTATACTTTTCTCTTAAATTGAATTGTACTGTGAATCTTTTGCTTCTATCAGACATCTTACACAGTTACGAGGAGTTCGATAAACATAATTGGTACGAATTTGGTAGAAAAATACTTCTTGTTTTATGAGCGACCGCGTGCTCGAAATCAACCCTTTTGGGAACATAAAATTTTATCTCTCAACCTTAACTGGATTAAATTGTATTAAAGAAAAAATCATCGTTTCGAGTTTTTTTTATCTTAAAATAAATAAAACAATTATTTGTGATTCGAATTAATTTTTCATTTTGTTTTTGAACTTTGAATTTTATTACGCATGTTTAAGACCCAAATTGACACATAATAGATAATTCACTCGATTTTAATAACTATGTAATGAATACGCGAAAAACATAAAAAAGTCGCAGCAAAACACAAAACCCTTACCCCAACCGGACTTTTTGCAAAAAAACCTGACGTTTTACAAAAAATAAAAAATCTATTATACAAAAAAAAATATTTTACCATTTGTAACAATTGTACTAGTAACGTTCCCGTGTGTTTTACTGTTCTGAATATTAAAATATGGTGCGGTGTAAAAATAAAAACGGTTTTATTTCCGCCCCTTAGCCTTTATGGCGGGGTTTAAATCGACCCGCTTTCCACGTACGTTTTCATACTAAAGTTGGGCAATACAGTTCGGGTGTAGTGTTTTAAATGTTTTTTTTAACAACAAGTTTGCTAGTGATGGATGATCCATTGTTTTTAATAACAATGTCTGTAAATATATCCGGGGCTTGGGGCTTACTCAATGAAAGCGAAACAACGTTCGAATGTTCGATATCCGAAGTGAGATATAAGTTTTGCACTTTTAAAAATCAATGCTATTATCTATGCTAATTATCATTTTCTCTGAACTTAATCTATAATTATAGCCTACGATAGAAGATTCAGACATTTTTCGGAGTAAGTAGCGATAGCGAGCGAAGTGGAATGCCTACCATTGCTTTGTAATTCAGGGTGTTTGGTTTTGCTATTGTCCACGAGCGTTCGAATTGCTTACGATCAGGCGAACAGCACGCTTGTATCGCCGATCATTGCTATAACAAAAAAAAAATGTGCGTAGCTGACCTCTGAAAATAGATGGATTGAAGAAAAGCGAGTCGGCAATTGCACTAACCGAACGGAATGTTACAAAACATTTTTTTTTGTCCTGGCTTGCCTAACAATGCATGATGACCTATGGTAACGCAGCTGTTCCCAAGTTTCCAAGTTCAAGTCCCAAAGACACCTCTGACTTATCGGATTCATGTGTGTATTGATAGTCGAATCACCATGAATTAAAACAGTGCAAACATTGTGAGGAAACTTGCATACCAAAATCCGCCAATTGCACTAGGCCAGCGTGGTGGACTATATGGCCTAACCACACTTAATCGTACTCTCGATTGTAGAGGAGTCCCGTGCCTTCAGTAGAAGACGAACTAAGATCCCAAAACTCAAAACGCTGACAATAAATACACAGTTAAACACACGATGCCAGCACAATAATTACGACTTGTCGTCGAGCGCTTACCGGCTAATGCGCAGATCTGAGTATTAATAACACGGCTCTGAGAACGAGACACGGCTAATTTATTATCAATTTATATTCAAATGCGGTTTATGATGTGTGACGTTGGGCGTTTTGCGAAATTGATGAGTTTAGTTTGTGCTAGTGCTATGAAGTATTCACAAAAATCTAATGGATTCTCTATGCTGCAATGTTATGATTTGTTTTTTTTTTTTAAATTGAAATGAATGGCGAGATGAGCATGTCATTCGCGTGATGGTAATCGATACGACCGCTCATGGAAGGTAGTAAAACCAAACAGCACCATGAATTGCAAAGCAATGCTTGGCATTCCACTGCGCTCGCCATCCTTAGACGTACGATATTAACTTTTATTACGTTCAGTAGTTATTTTGACTACAGTGTTCTTCAAACCAAAAGACAACAGTGCATATACACTGCTGTTTGGCGGGAGAAATAGACATTAAAATTATTATTTAAGAAAACATGGAGGTTATGAATTCGACTGCATGTTTTTATGGCTACCTCATAGCTCTGTACAGGGTGATCCGATTTTGATTATTCTGTCTTTTTAACACAGTTACGCCCGAACAATAACTGGCGATTTTTTTTTAGATTTTTTTTAAATACATAAGAAAACTATTGTATTTCGCATATCGTCGCTTATATTACAACACCGCGAATGTGCATTTTTTCCGTTATTGACTTACTGATGTAATTGGATAGAAAAAAAAATCCTGCGTAATTTTTTTGCACCAATCGCGTTCGATATTTGCCAATCACGAGCTAGAATTCAAAATTTGTAGAATTTCTATCTGCTTTTTATTTATTTTCAATTATTAATAATTAAGTTTTTTACTTCTCCTGTAAAGGTAAGAAAATGCATATTCGCGCTGTTGTAATATAAGCGACGATATGCATTTTACTTGCAAACTTAACTTTCAAGATTAAAAAATGGTAACTTAAGTAGCCGTACGCGTTTGGGCATGGTGGGCGTAAATGGGTTAAGAATAAAAGTGACACTGATGTTCGATGCATGGTAAGTATAATAAAATGTAATTATTAATAGAAAAGTCTTTTGCCTGCTAGTTCTACTAAGCTTAACCCTACATGATCCTAAACGACCGAAGCATTCCTGTCCTTATAATTCTGTACCATCTTAAAAAACTAGATATTTTATGAAATAGCTTATGATAATGTCTGACAGCTACCAACCCATTAAGAGACAGCAAATTTATGATATCATAAACGGTACATAATAAATTCCAAATGAGTGAGTGCGGTGTGCAACGTTTGCAGTCACCTTTAGATGAAGAATATTTGTATATTATATACAGAGACCTTAGCAATATTAAGCTTTATGCGTTTCAGGTCATTTTATTTGTACAGTGCTTAGAAAATTTGTTTATCTATAGAAGTATCTATAGAAGTATTTTGAAAGCCTCCGTGGCGCAGTTAGTTAGACGACGCCTGTGAAATGAGAGGCCGCGGGTTCGATCCCGCACCGAGAGAAATGTTTGTGTGGCCCACAAATATTTTTTTCGGGTCTGGCTGTTTGTGAGACCGAAAAGTCTCTCGTAGTTCCTGATACCCACGACACAAGACTCGATCTTAGTGTGGGGTCAGGACTATGTATGTGACTGTTGGGTGTTATTTATTTATTTATTCATATATGCATGTTTCTTCAAATTCTATACTGCCCTTTCTTGTTATCCTTTTCTTATCCATCAAAAGATTGTCTGTAAGAAATCGCTTAGTGCGATAAGAGCGCCAAGTGTACCTACTCTTTAATTTTTTTTGTAAAATACTGTACGTTTTTTTTGTTATTTTTTGTGTGCAGTAAAAACAAACTTTAATATATAATTATAAGTAGTCAGCCACAGAAAGTCCAGTTATTATTGATACGGTACAGAACAAATAAGTGTCAGAACCTTGATGCTGACAATATTTGCTTAAAATTAACAGCTATTCTGAAAAAGAAAAAACACATATTTCCATAGAACCATGCTCGCAGGAGATCAAGGACTTTCAAATTATAAAAAACATTAATTTCTTAGTTTTTCAGTTATCTTTCAATTTAAAATTTACTGCCCTGATTTCTATGAATATTTTAATTTTAAAAACTATTTTTTTGTTTGCAATATAAATCATATGGTTATAAGAAATGACCTAAGTCATGGAAATTCATCATTCATTATTGGTATGACTGTGCCAGGCTTGCGAAATAGATCTATGAACGACAAAATTTCGCTCCAAAGAAGCTACATAGTTCTAGTAGTGAAAAACAAAATCCATGGCTAATGATTACAGTCCACGGGGCGAGCAATCTAATTGGAACATCGCTATATTAATACAATTTTATGTTCGCCTGTTATAGTGCCCGTAATGTGCGCGTTTAATCGAATTCCCGTTTTATTACTAATGGGTTACGGTGCAAATTACCTTGCAATATGATTACACTGAATTCAGCCCGTATCACTGTGATTAATAAACATGAAATTAATGAGGATTTTCTACGTAAATGTACGCCATGCCAGAACAGTTATGATTTTGTGAAGGACAGTTCTTGCGAGTAATAAAATTATTTTTACTGGAATAAAATAATGTTTCTGTATCAGCCCATACACTGCAGAGCACGGGCCTACTCTACAATCGCTAGTACGATTGAGAGTGGTTTGGCCATATTGTCCACCACGCTGGGCTAGTGCGGGTTGGCGGACTTACATACCATATAAATTCTTATAAACCGCTATGGTATGCAGGTTTCCTCACGATGTTTTCCTTCACCGTTTTAGTGCGTGGTGATTGACTATCAATACATACATGACTCCGAAAAGTCAGAGGTGTGTCCTGAGATTTGAACCCGCGACCACCGTGAACATGTTGGCAGCCGTGTCTGGTCCGTTTACCAACAGGCCACCACGCACTTTAATAAAATAATACTCAGATTTTTTTATTTCGATACATGGCGAAACGAGTATGTCATTCGCCTGGTGGTTAGTGATAGGACTGCTCATGGACAGTAGCAAAACCAAACAACACTATGAATTACAAAGCAATGCTTGGCATTCCACGTATGATAAGTCTCATTACATCCAATCTGGCTATAATGTCCTTCAAACCGGACCACAACAGTGCATTGATACTGTAGTTTGGCGGAAGAAATAGACATTGCGGTGATACCTACACAGGCGGCCTATCACATATGAGAGACTTACCACCAGAAAATAGAAATGGCATCTGTAAAAGACTTATATTTTGTTTGTAGTCCTGACTGCAACTAGAATGTTAATATAGTTTTTTATATCAAATATGGAATGATTCAAGTAAATATTTACCGTTTGTTTTGTAAAAATATTTTCTGATACCCGAGGCGACATTTATTTATTTTGAACTTCTTAATTTTTACGAAGTATAAACAACATTGCTACATCCAAAATCTGCAGTAACAGCTAGTTCTATCACAAATCTATAGGAAAAGTCTAAGATTTCAATTTTTATTTCGACACAAGGTAAATAAAACTTTGAAAAAGGGACGAATTTTCATTACATTCACTACATTTCACATTTTGATCCTTGACGAAATGATCCTTGTTATAACCGCTCTATTAACTCCATCCAAAACTCCGAGCAACTCACTGAACAAGTCAAAATGTAAATGCGCGTCATAACCCGGATACACGTCATTCCGGGAACAGGTAAGCGAAAGCTCCCGGATAAATATTTTGCAGGCTGAATAATTCATGGGTGCGCCTGCGACTTCGCTCCGAGATGCAAATCGGGCAGCTTGCATCCGGTAGTGCGGTACATGGGATGGGAGACTGCGACTGGCTTTGATTTATGTAGTTTTTTTGCATGATGACGTGTTGGTAATGACGGCATACGTAGCGCAGTTGGTGACATAACGGCTGTGAAACGTGAGGCCGCGGATTCGATCCTGGCACCTTCTCAAATATTCTTCTTTCTTTCTATCTTGGTCAGACTGAAAAGTCTCTCCTAGTTTTTGATACCCACGACACAAGATTTGATCTTAGTTGGAATTTTTATTTTGTTTATTTATATTGTACTTTATGCAGCATCTGAGGCGGTAGTTGGCGAAATCTCTGAGGTTCCGGAGTCATATGCGATACTTAACGTCAAATAAATAATTACAACCAACATTCACATACATAGCCCTGACACATTAAGATACAAGTCTTGAATCGTGGATATCAGAAAGTACGAAAGAATTTTCTGTCTTACAACACCCAGACCCTAAACAAACACCTGTGGATCGCACAAACATTTGTCACGATGGAGATCGATGACATAGTCTCACGGTTCCACACGTAGCGTCCAACCAAATGCGCTTGAAGACTGTCGTAAATTCCGAAACAGTAAAAATAAACTAACTGGCTGTCGTAAATCTAGATATATTGAGACTTTGCATCTTATGTCTCAGCATGGTGAGCGCAGTGGAATGCGAAGCAATGCTTTGTACTTCAAGATTTTGTTTTGTTTTGCTACTGTTCATGACCGGTCGTATCGCTTACCATCAGGCAAACGTCATGCTCGTCTCGCCATCCAATAAGAAAAATGTCTTCGCTCGTGTGTACTCATCGCTTATGTCTTGTACCACACAGAAATACGTAAAGTGGTAGTTTATTTACACAGGCGACTTCTGAGCCGGGAATGTTTTGTTTAATTTACGTCCCGGTATAATTTTCACATAGCTGAGCATGACAATTTTCCGCTCAATTTGGATCATCGTCGCTGAGATTATATAGTTTATGATTATGTCATATTGTTAGTTATACTTGAATTATTATCTTATGATTACTGAGTGACGTTTATTTAAAATAGAAAAGATATGGGTAATTATCGGTTTACAATAAAACCATTTTTTTAGCACCCATTTACACTATGTACAAATATTTATCGATTAAAATATTAACTTAAACATATGGAGGAGGTTTTTTTTTATTGCAGTGAATGGTTAGACGAACATGCCGTTCACCTGATGGTAAGCGATACGACCGCACATAAACAGTAGCAAAACCCACCAACTACCAATTCCATTGCGCTCGCCATCCTGAGACATAAGATGTTAAGTCTCAATATGTCCAGTAGTTGCTCTGGCTACAATTTCCATCAAACCTTAACATAACAATGCATTTACACTACCGTATGTTGAGAGAAAAAGACATTGCGGTGGTACGTAACCAGGCGGCCTCTCATATATGAGATACCTACCACTATTAAGTGCAAATCGTAGAATGCTTAAACAATATGATATTTAAAAAAAAATGGTAAAACCGTCACTCTTACTCGACGGAAGGTTACTCGTTTCCCTACGTACAATTATGTAAGTAATTTAAATCGTTTACATAATATACCACGCCAAAAATCGAACCCAATACCACACACATATACAGCCCATAATACAGCTACACTAGATATAACAATACATACTTTATATATACATAATCGACCTTTATACGATAATGAACCTTTATACGATTAGTCCGCACATACGCACTAACCCAGCGTGGTGGACTATATGGCCTAACCACTCTCAATCGTATTGTCGATTTTAGAGTAGGCCCGTGCCCTGCAGTGGGACGTATATGGGCTGATACAGATACGATAATGAACTAAATCAAGGTATCCCAAGAGTATTTCAAAATAGCGTTTTAAACGGATTAAGTATTTTGACATTAATTGTTCGTATAAAACGGAGTACACCTGCGACCGACCCTATAGGGAGTCGTAAATGACTATGAGTGCTTCTAAACGGTTATAAGGTAGATAAATATGTTTAAATTCCATTAAGTTGCAGCATTATCATCTTAAAACAGCCATAATAATATATTATCTCCATCAGCCTAAAACTGTCCACTGCTGGTCATAAGCCTCCCCCAATTTGAGCCATTTCACCCTGTCTTTAGCTTGTTGCATCCAGCACCAGCTAAAATATTAAACAGGCGAAAAACGAACTTAATTAGCTTATAATTACAATTATCGTCACAAGAACTGCAGCAATTAATAAATATTTGACGGGTATATACTAATCATGGTGGTAGGTCTGTCATATGTGGAGGCCGCCTGGGTAGGAACCACCACAATGTTAATTTTTACCGCCAAACATCAGTGATTTACACTGCTGCTTGCTACAGCTGCACTGTTGTTTTTCGGTTTGAAGGACATTGTAGACAGTAACTACTGGACATAATGAGACTTAACATATCTCAGGATGGTTAACGCAGTGTAATACCAAGCATTGCTTTACTAATACTAGTAATTCAAGTTCGTTCGGTTTTCATACTGTTCATGAGCAGTCATATCGCTTACCACCAGGTGAACGACATGCTCGTCATACATAACTTTCTTTTTGCAGAAGTTTTAGTTGCATTTTGTCTGAAGACACTAAAAGTAGCACCTGACTTCGTTTTTGGTAGTAGTCTTGATATAAGTACCCTGTATAATCCGAGTGATTCCTTAAGATACTAAAATAAATATATGAAATAGACCCATTAAAATTCTCCGAGCCAATAAGAAGATATTTATTGGAAATCGTCGGGATAAGTTGCTGAGATTTTGCCTAAAGATTTTTATTTCGCAGTGGCTATTAAATTTTATGATAGCTGTTATGTCTGTTTTTATTAATAGTTCGTGATGTTTGAATGTCTTCATCGTATTTTTATAGTATTTTAGCCAAGCTCGGTTACTCCCGGGTTTGATCTCAATTCACCTCTCTCACGTGATTTTAACGATTTACGGCCGATGCCAATAATCAATCGAAGTCAATCTGGATTGTTTTCTACTTTTCGATTTATCATTTACCATGTTGCCATAGTTTTTCACTACTGAGATTGATTATTGGCAATATAGTATCAGAAAAAAGATTGACCTTTCAATCTCAAACGGTAAATTTTGGATTGGGATTGTTTATTGGCAGCAGCTGTTAAGCATAACTTATAATTATTATATTAGGGTATAAGCTTCGGAGTGCAATCTAGTTTGTAGCTATTATCATAATATATTTGTATTTTTGTTTGATTGTATGTTTTATGTCTAATATAAAAAATAAACAAATAGAATTGAGATTTTTTTAAACAGGCATCTAAATATACAGATATATTTAAATATTATATATCCTTTATTGCCCTACAAAGAGAATCAATCACAGTAAAGAAATGAAATAATTCTAATTGTAAAAGAGTCGGCCTTATGGCTTATCACACTAGGTGATTTCTTCCAGAAAACCTTTGGATGTATTTAAATAATAGGTAACATCATAGGGCTGTCTAAGGTGCATAATATATAAGAAGATTCAAAGATATATATTTTTTCTCAATAAAACTATAAAAAATGGTAAAGTTAGAGAGATCAAATTGAAAGAGAATCATATTCCCTAACATTAAAAGTGGATTTGGGAACTATCCTTCCAGAAATCTGCTTTCTAAATCCTTTGAATATTGAGAAGGCTTTCCGGACCGCCTTGGAAATTCCACTTTAATTTAGCTAGATAAAACCAGATATTCTCTAGACGTAGAGAATATCTGACATTACCCTCTACTTTTGGGAGTTATGTGTGTATTGATAGTCAATTGTCATGCACTCTATCGGTAAAGGAAAATATCAAGAAGACACTTGCATAGCAGATTTACAAGAATTTCTATGGCAATTCTATGATAGTATGTGAAGTCCGCCTTTTGTACAAGGCTAGAGTGGTGGACATTATGGCCTAACCTCTCTCAATCGTCCTTTCGATTGTAGAGAATGACCGTGCCCTACAGTGTATATGTTGATACGGATACAGATAAGACTTAAATATATTTTTATTTTTCTGTATTACAAAGCTTAATATTCATTTACTTAGTACACTTCATACTCCCCATATTTATCGTGTTCTCCTATCTATCCCTTGGTTGTCTGGTAGAGATCACCTTGAGTGATGAGAACGTCACTTAGTCTTTATTATCTTTAGTGTTTCCTTTTTTATTTCTTACTGGTGTACAATAAAGATTATAAATAAATAAATAAGCTTAAGGTCATGATGGGGCTAACCTAGCCTAAGACAAGTCTAAAGTACAAATAATAATGTATTTAAATTGGAGTCTTAGCTATACTGAGGAAAGTAGTAAAATACTTTTATTACCAGGAACTGTGAACATAAAGGTCAGGGCCACAGTAAAAATAAAAACAAATAGTTTTATAACTAAAATACACGTGTTATGACTTTATATTTTTATTAAGAAGCCATTTTGGCACCGGTTCAAATGGTTTTTACATCTGGTTGTTAATGCTTCGGCCCATCATACTGAGTGTTCCGAATATGATTTGGCTCTCGTGGAGTTTTTGCCTGTCTAGACGGGATTGCTAAATATTCTTTCTGGTTAATTAAATGTAGTAAATGGATATGCTTCAGGAAGTAATAAATCATAATTTTCTTATGTACATGTTATTGAATTACTGACTATTTGTGGTGTATGGCAAAAAAGTGTACGATGCTGTGACAACTGGTATTTAAGGCAGCATTAAAAATGTCATTATGTTCGTTGAATAAGTTTATACGCACGTATTTCTATACATTTTCGTACGGTCCTGTTTGTTTCGTGATTTAAAATACACAAAGAGACTATTAACAACAATAAATAAAAATAACAAGAAACTAAACATTTTCCGTCGTAGTATATCGGATTGCCATTGCTAAATTCGATATTAGCGCCCTCATTAAAAACAGACTCTTTTTCCAAGATATACAGACTGATAAACTTGTAGATAAATGTAGATCGAATAGTAATTAAATATAAGTGTGCGATCCACCCCACCTTTATTAAACTGAATTTATTTCCATCATTGTTGCTCCTAAAGTCCGACAAATGTCCCACATTTTCCCTGCACAAAAAACCCGACGTGACTTTTCAATTTTAACCCAATATCTGGCATATATAAATTACATGTATTTGTGCAGAGCGAGTAATATTCATGGGCGGGTTTATACCTTTGTCGAATAAAAAATCGGCGCTTACCAGACCTTTAATTCACACTCGATATAATATGGAATTTAGGCATAGGATTAAATAAGGATAACGGGTCAAAATTTTTAAAATATTGAATTGTCATCGGTCCTCAATAAGTATGCCAAATTTCGAGTTAATCCGACGTTTTGAAGGGGGTCAAAATCATGTTCAAAGATTCCGTTGCATACTAACATACTAATATACATACGTCTGAAGCTAATAAAAGCGTATTAAAAAATATATGTTGATCGGGGTGACTTTCCATGTAACTAAATGAAATCTAGTGTGAAGATTACGCTGAATCGAAAGTCGTTTAGTTAAATCTAGTTAAGAAAAAACGTACAAGTATTGCGCAGTTTCGTCACGTATTCACGTAGCTTTGAAAATGTCGACTGTTTTTTGTTAGAGGACGATTTTAGGGCACAGTCCTATTAGAAACTAAAGATATCCCTACTAATAATATAAATGTAAGTTTGTTTGTTACGTTTTCACGCGAAAATTACTTTACCGATTATCATGAAATTTTGTGCACATATTCTTGGAGGTATTAGGAGTAACATAGGATACTTTTTATGACAAAAAAAATTACGAAAGATAAAAAAGAAATTGTCGGAATAGAACATTCTGGCCGCCATTTTGAAAAGTATATCTGTACCCGGGCGGAGCCTGGTCGGTCCTAGTAGCTATATAAACTAAACCTATAATTTAGTGTGACTCTTTTTTGTGTGTCTCACTAGTGCGTATTGGCGTATTTGTGAAATAACGTCTTGTCAACCTCGTGTGTACTTGGAAAACAGGTTATTAATGTTTCCCTTTATTTTGTATTACTATATGCTCGAATGTTATTATTATTTTATCAGATGATTAATATAAAAAACAGATCTTACTTGGTAGTATTATACTTAAACCAAAAGCTTGAATTTTTGAAAATAAAGTTTCGTTAGGTGTAGATAATTTAGTTTTATTTTTGGCTATCATTATTATTATTATTATAAATTTGTAGTCTTACAAGAACTTATTTTTATGTTGATATCAAATATTTTTTTGATTTTACCATTTTTTTTATATTAATAGGGATAAAAGGTTCCACTGAAATCTCTGCTGCTCCAACAGCGCCCTAAAAATAAACTGCACGTTTGACGTAGCCGAACAATGTGAACAGTCAACCGTGTCCTGCCTGAGGGTGCATCACAAAGCTCGTCCTTCCACCCTCTACCCCTACCCCTACCCCTCCCCTCAACACTATAGCCTATATGCCAAATAACAGCCAGTACTCAATGTGAGTTCAAAAGGGTAGTCATTCAAATAAAGAATATTCTTTCTTTTTATTTGGTAGTGATTCTAAATTGAAAGGAACATAAGGTTAAGATTTCAAATTATTTATTAGTAAATTAAGGATTACAGGCTATTATTTTTATTTTATTTATCAATTGTATTTGCTAAATAAATTAAAGTATTTAACTTTTTTGGATACAACATTTTTTCAAATTGTTAGTGACCTGCTGTTGTCGATAAAATTCAATTATATACAATATAAACTAAAAAATAAATGATCACTACTGATGACCGTCAGTGTTGCCAGATTATTTCATTATTACGCGCGTGAATTCCCCAAACACTTACCTTTAGTTTTTCTTTGGGAAAGTCACATGACGGTGAAATTCTTACCTGTGAACAAAAACAAACTTGATAAATATTAATTTATTTTGGAAAAGTTGATAGAAAGTCCATGGATGAATGAATTTCGACAGGTCATGGTGGAAAATTTAGGAAGAGCGGATATGTTCAACATTATTAATTCTAATTAGTTTTTTTAATTAGCTAAATAAAAAAGATCATAAAAAATAATAATATTTGAATTTAAAAAACTCATACGTACACGGTTCAAACTGGTCTTTGATTTATTTAACCTAAAACCAAACACGAGAACATTTCACGAGAAACCTAAAAAAAAACCGGCCATTTTACAAGCGGTTTTTTTATGTTTTTTTTTTACCTGATGGCCGGAAGCGAACTTCCGCGTAACAAATTGCATTGCGGTATACGCTTAAATATTTTATATAGCCCACGGGACTAAAAGCACTCGTGTAAGTTTTTTTACATCGTTGGTTTAACATGGCGACTCCAAAATTTGAGTGATCCAAAATAGAGTTGAATTGTAGATTTTTACACAAACAAACGAGCAACCAGGTCACCTGATGGTAAGTGTTCCCTGCCGCCCATGAACTTTTTCCTTCTTTTAAATCCATCCCATGGTTGTCTGTAAGACATTGCTTTAAGCGATAAGACCGCCATTTGTACTTTTTATATATTTTTAGTTTCTGTATGTTGTATTTTATTTTTATTTGTACAATAAAGATTTAAATAATAATAATAATAATAACATCTAAAACCCTTGGATCATAGATGTGTTGCGAGCCCATCAAATCGAGAGGGGAGTGGAAAAAGAATATTTAACAGCGGACTTCCTGTGGCTGATGGAAAAGAAAGAGTATGATATGAGAATGGTGAGCTATTCTTCATGCTTGGTCAAATAGAGAGATTTACACCAAGCATGAGAGTTTAGAGTTAAAGGTTCTTGCCCGTTCTTCTCTGACGAGAACAGCCTTGTGAACCTGTTGAGTGCTGAAAAAAGTGACAGAATGCATTATTAATTCTGAATTCAGAAAAGTGCCAAAATTTATATTTTGAGAGAAACATGAACGCTATTGCAATTTATATGATGTGTTAAAATGAAAGAAACTGTAAAATTAAATAATCACATATATGCTACCAGCTAACTACTATGTAAATATATTTCTCTACAATAATATGTACGTATTATACATATAAACCTTCCTCTTGAATCATTCTATCTATTAAACAAATCGCATCAAAATCCGTCGCGTAGTTTTAAAGATGTAAGCGTACATAGGGACAGACAGCGGGAAGCCACTTTTATACTTACGTTACGTTGCGTTTTTATACTTACGATACGTTTTATACTATGTAGTGATATAAAATTCCTACTGAAAAGCAAAATACTTAGACAACATTATCCAAGACAGTTTAACTCGGCCCATCTTCACACGTCTTAATTTCCATTGTGTAAACTGGACTGAAATAAATTGGCCGTTCTCAAGCCATATATTCTGTTTGCAAACCGCTCGTTCTGAAGGGTCTAAATTGGAGGGAACGTGTGCTAACTTGAGGATTTTGTTATTAACTGCCCCCTTGGGGGACGGCGTGATGAAGCGTGTACGAAATTGAACTTATACTCTCTTGAAGGGGTTTGTCGATGCGTGGTGGTTGTAGTCTTTTTGAATGCACAATATTTAAATAAAAGTATTTTTTGCAGCGGTCATTACAAGGTCTTCCTGAATAAATATGCTTTCAACACTAAATAAATAAAATAAATGCACCCAACAGTCACATACATAGTCCTGACCACATACTAAGATCGAATCTTGTGTCGTGGGCATCAACTAATAGAGACTTTTCGGTCTCACAAACAACCCGAAAGAAATACCTGTGGTTCACACAAATATTTGTTTTGATGCGGAGATCAAACCCGCGACCTCCCATTTCACAGCCGGCGTCTAACCAATTGCGCCACGGAGGCTGTCATAACTAAATATACTTTTAATTACAAGCAGTCGTTCATGAGTTTAGCGCGTTAAACAAACGAACTATTAGGCTTTATATATTAGAATATAAAATAAAAATTCTACAACGCCTTCGAAATATGTTGTAGCTGAGAAGAAATCAAGCAAGAAATTCCGAGAAAATGTCTTCTTTTTGTTATTTCTTTTTAAAAAAGACAAATTACAAGTTAGAGGAATTGACTAATTGACTCAAAGGAATAATTTATCGATTTTTATTATGGGTTTAGACTTATTTCATTTTTTAGAGTTAATTTGAGAGTAAGTAAATGTGGATTTTTGTTTAATTATTACTTATTAATTTACACGTTTCGCCATAAATAGTAAACATGATCATCTAAGAACAAAATATAAGTACTTAAAACTAACTGGCTTTATCAAATACCAGATCGGCTGTCTCAAAAACTAAGCAAAAGCTTGTATCGTGGGAAATATATAGAATATAAGAAAAATATACTCTAAATGTCGAAGAAATTTCTTATTCAATATTTTACTAAATTAAAGCAGCTATTGCTCAAAACAGAAAGATAAGCCAAAAGAAAACTTCAAAGATATGACCGTACGTCATCAACCCAAAACGAATGAAGGAAAAACGAGAATTGCGTCTACAAAGATATCACAACAAAGTGAAAATAAAGTAAAAAATGAAAAGAAGAAACAAAATGACACTGAATATCCAACTACGCTCTAATAAAAATAAATGGGCTACGCACAAACACAAAAATCAACTTTATTTGTGTGAGCAAAAGGTTGATTGTTCCCCATCATCGTGTCACTACATACGGGCGGAAAATACGGCCGACGTTCGAGCGATCAAATAATAGATTTGATTATTCAATAAATTTTCGGTTTAGTGAATAAAATTGCTTTTGAGGGAAAATGATTGAAAAATAAAATGGGTCAGTGAATATCAGCCGTGGTGTGATACAGCAATTTGAATTTAACGTACACATGCTATTTAACGTACACATGCTATTTAACGTACACATGCTATTTAACGTACACATGCTATTTAACGTACACATGCTATTTAACGTACACATGCTATTTAACGTACACATGCTAGTTATTCGTTGAATGCGTCGCAACATTACTTTTTTGTCTGATAAACGAGGTGGTGATTCGACCGTCAGTAAACTGTTGAATATAATTGACAGGTTGACAGTTAGGGATGCGTAAAAGAGGGGAAACGGAGGGGGTTGAGGTTTTATAGGTCTTTGGAATTATTTGATATCGCTTTTTTATTTTTGGCGTAGTAAAGTAACTGTTGCGCTAGCTGGTAAGTGCAATGAAGTTAAGTTTGTCGACTAGTGCAAGATTATTGGGATAATTTGTATATGCACAAAATAATTATGGTAGTTTACTGCAAATATGTGTCAAAGAGAATAGGAATGTTGGGCTGTTGCAAAGAAATCATAACTATCCCCAGTTATCGATAGATTTATGGATTGTTGTTCGATCACTTAAACTAGAATGGATTAAACGCGAACTTCTCTGGTTAATAATTCGTTTGTAGCCCTGATTCATTAACAGTATAATTTTGGCACAGTAAACTACCCAGTCTGAGGTTTGTTTCTAAGACCCATAAATACGTTAGTACACTCTCATATATAAGAGGCCGTCTGGGTAAGTACCACTGCTATGTCTATTTCTCCCACCAAACAGCAATATAAATGCACAGTTGTGTTACGGTTTGAAAGACTTTGTAGCCAGAGTAACTACTTGTTATTTAGAGACTTGACAGCTTCTGTCTCGGGATAGCGAGCGCTGTAGAGTTTTGTTGTGGAATTCAAAGTGTTGTTTGATTTTGCTACTGTCCATGAGTAGTCGAATCTTATAATATCAAGCGAATGGCATGTTCGTCTCACCATTCAATGCAATAAAAAAAATATAGTAATTAATCAGAATTAAATACTGCTGTTTAAAAGGTTTCAAAGCTTTCTATAGGAAACCTACCGTAGGAAGCCATCGAGATGTATTTAGACCTAAGAAGTCGCAATCTTATTGGATCCTCGTATCTAATAGTAGGACAGACCCACTATCTGTATCAGCCCATATACGTCCCACTCAGGGCACATGCCTCTTCTATCTTTATGGAGAGTGGTTAGCCCACATAGTCCACCACACTGTTTTAGTGTGGGTTGGCGGAGTTTACATACCACAGAAATTCTTACAAACCGCTATGATATGCTGGTTTCTTTACGATGTTTTCCTTCACCCTTGTAGTGCGTGGTGATTGACTATCAATACACATATGAATCCGAAAAGTCAGAGGTGCGCTCAGAAATTCGAACCCGCGACTACCGTGAACATGTTGGTAGCCCCTCTGGTCCGTTTACCAACAACCACAACTTTTTAACTGAACTGATATCATTGTCAATATTCAAAGAACACTGCATTTTTTAAAATGCATCTAAAATTGAAGACAACTTTTGCTAAACTTTCTTACTGTGTGTCACACAACTTGGGCCCCGTCCATTCATATCAGAGTACGATAAGTCCCCAAAGAACGGAGGCTCAAAGGGTTAAAGGCGCCTTAAACTTGACTGTCGTTATGTCCGTGTGTAGTTTATTGAAGGGCCCACGTCTTAAACTCCTTCCGTCTGAATTATTTATTGAAACGTACATTTTAGCGTGGGCGATAAATAAGCAGTTTTAGAAGACGCCGTATCTTTTCTTTTGTGTGTCTTTATTCTACGCTTATGTAGGGTAGATGTGTGATTTTTTTATTTCAGAATAGACTTTGATCAACCGTCTATATGAAATATATTTTTGTCCATCATGGTAACTGAGAGAAGATTGGTGAGATTTCAAAAAAGTGAGCACCTATTCTGGGTTAGATTCAAACCCGATACCTCCAGTTTAACAGCCCGGTCCTTGCTGATTGAGCTGAAGCTGATTTCAGTTTTCTAATTTTCAAGTGGCCTCTCACATATGAGTCACCTACCACCAGTAGCCACATTATATAGGCTTCAACTTTATTTTCATCATCATCAGCCTATCTGCGTCTACTGCTGGACTTAGCCGGGCTATGCTCGGTGTTTCCCTGAAGGATAGAATCAGGAATGAGGTTATCCGACAGAGAACCAAGGTGACCGACATACCAGTGGTCACATTCGTCGGAGAACCGACAACCGTTGGGGTAGACGTGTTCTCGAGTGGAGTCCACGACTCGACAAGCGTAGTGTAGGACGCCCTCCAACTAGGTGGAGCGACTACATTCTTTATTTTGCAGGCTGATAATATCGTTCAACAGATAATATTTTTTTCTTAACTAAATATCACATAATATACTAAATATAATTTTTATTCTTACAACATTTAGTTCATTTTGTTTTTATGTGGATTCATATTTATTCTATTACATATATGTATCTATATTGTATGCAAATTGTATGTATGTGTTTTTCTAGTTTATTTTATACTAGCTGTACCCGCGACTTAGTCCGCGTGGAATTTAACAAAAACTTTATTTTTATAAAATAAATGTAACCTAAGTTACTCCTTATTATATCAGCCATTGACAATAAAAGTCCCGTCAAAATCGGTCCAGCCGTTTCAGAGATTAGCCGGAGCAAACAGACAGACAGACAGACAAAAAAAATTCTAAGTTCATTTTCGTTATAGGTATCGTGTATATAACGACATGTAGTTAGACATTTTTTTTTATTTATCTTTACAAACACACACTTCAATTTTATTTATATGTATAGATTATTTTTATTACATATATGTATTTGGATTTTTTGTTCTTTACTTTTTCGTACACCACACGGTATCCCACAGTTGTCGTCTCTTATTATCCATCCTAAGGTTGGTTGTCTGGAAGAGATCTCCTCGAGCGATAAGACCGCCATTGTACTCTTGTCTTTATGTAAAATTTAGTTTCTGTTGTATTTTCTTGTCACTGGTGTACAATAAAGCATTAAAATATATAAATATCTACAATCTCATACAATTTACACCATTCTTTATACTTGTAAACAACTCAAACCACGAAAACGATACTAAATCAGTTCTCAAACAACATAAAAACAGAGTAAATTCACACAAAAAAAAAATGCGAAAATAACCCGAACGAAATTGTGACGCCCAACTTTCCCCGCAATACAGCCATCAAGCATTTTAAGGGCGGGATTTTTGCTGACAAAAACTTGTTTTTCTTAATGATTGGACATTTTTTGGCCGTTGTTTGCGGCGGCTAGGACCTTAGTAATCTTGCTTTATGTTACACCGGAGATTTTGTTAATGTACAGGGTATTTTTGTGCATTTTAGGCGAAAATATGAGGCTTTGAGAGAGAATAACCCAATTGGTGTTTTAAAATTTAACCAGGGTGTTATAATCATCTTTTTTAGCCTCTGGAAGTTATAAATAAATGAATGCTACCAACAGTCACTTACATAGTCATGACCTCATATTAGGACTGAGTCTTTTCTGGTCATTTAGAAACTATGAGATACTTTTCGGTGTCACAAACACCCAGACCCGAAACAAATACCTATGGATCATAAAATATGTATTTCAGTCCGGGAATCGATCTCGCGGCCTCTCGTTTCACTGCGCCATGGAGGCTGTCAACTACTGAAATCTACTTCCAATGATTTCCATATGACTGCCTCTGGTGTAGTTGTACTACGTACACGTATGGTTACAAAGCTGAGGTCTCGGGTTCGAATCCCGGGTCGAGCAGTCATATTGGATTATTAGCATTATCAGCCCGGAGTCCGCAATTTTCCCCCGATTTGGCGATAGGCTCGCCCGATATCACATGGTGGGATGGAACATACAAGGCGAAATGTGAGTGTCCTGGCACCTCTGTCTACCCCTTCTGGGAAAAAGGTGTGAATTTATGTAAGAATGTATGATTTCCATAGTAACTTGTTGAAAGCAGTTTGCATGCAATTGCTCACAAAGTACTTTACTCTATATGAAACAATTGCCTTTATAGGGTCCTCCGTAGGTCTTAAAAGTACGGCCCCCACTCCAGAACTTCTTGGCCTCAACAACCATCGGTTTTCAGCGGTATTTGCCCTACTCAAGCCACTTAAATAATTTGCCGATTCGAAAGGCTATATCAATAATCGATATCCTTTATTTTAGTTTTTTATATTACTTTTTTAATATAATGTTGTAAAGATCATTTCTAAACACTCTCGCAATTATTATTATCATTTGGTTCTCAGTCATGCAATGGTGTCATATCTAACCGAATTTGCTCTTTTATATTGACGTAAAAAAAGAACAGACAGTACAGTAATTTTCTCAAACCAACTTTTCTACAATTTGTTTGTCGTAAAAACATAAACATACACTAAAAAAATTCTAGACTAATAAGCTTTGAGCTATAAAAGCTTTTACACAACGCTGAGCTTCCGGAACGCGACGATGACCCCGATGCCCGAATAATATTTCAATGTCAATTTAGGTAGAAAGGTCAGCGATCTATCAAAATTAGCCGGAACGTTTTAGGGCCCTCCCGAAAGCGCTGTTTCTAAATTGTTCTATATTTAGGGTTAAAATAGGAACAGGGGGTTAAATGTAGACATTTCTTGGTAATAGGATTTTCGTTATTCCATTTAAATTTAAGAATGATTTGATCCGTGGTGCTTTACAGCTCCACTCCGGCTCCGGCTGTAAAAGTCTTTTTACGAGGTTATTTGCCTCTTTAGTTCATTGTTTTGTCACCCGCTTTGCACGGAGGGAAGTGGACAATATTTTATTTCCAACTCCTCCTATTAATTACACTTTCTGATTAATTTCGTTGCGGGTTACAGACAAGGTAGACATTCCCGGAGACTCGCCGAGCTTCAATGCTCGGTGTCATTACATTGCGTGCCACTGTTGATCCTGGCTTACAGGAGTTACAGTGGTGGGTGTGAGGGCGGGACAGTCTCCTAATAGGATTTTCGTACTGCCTTGGTAGCGCAGTTGTACTACAGTACAATTACGATTTGGTCTCGGGTTTTAATCCCGGGGCGAGTAAAGTGACATTAAATTTTTCCTATTTATTATCAGCCCAGAGTCAGGAATTTGTGGCGGACATGGCGATTGGCTCACCCCTTATCACATCGTGGGATGGAACACACAAGGCCAAACGTGGGTGTCCTGGTACCGCCTCTGCCTACCCTTTCTGGAAAAATGGTTATATTTATCTCTCAACGACGTAAATGGAAGAGTAATTGAGACTTACTTATGTCTCAGGATGGTGAGCGCAGTGGAATGCAAAGCATTGCTTTGTAATTCAAGGTGTTGTTTGGTTTTGCTACTGTTTTTGAGCGGTCGTATCGCTTACCATCAGGCGAACGGCATGCTCATCTCGCTATTCATCGAAATAAAAAAAAATGATGTACTCGTAATTAGGGAGGAATATAATGTTGAGAAGAAAGTACTGAATTTCAAAGCAGAGACCATATTTTTGTAGGACAAAGTGACTACACCTGATGGTAACCAGTGTAATCCACACGGGAGGTTACTTTATCTATACATATAAATAAAATTGAAGTGTCTGTTTGTAAAGTGAAAATAAAAAAAACATGTCCAACTACATATTGTTATATACGCGATACCTATAACAAAAATGACCTTAGATTTTTTTGTCTGTCTGTCTGTTTGTTCCGGCTAATCTCTGAAATGGCTGGACCGATTTTGACGGCACTTTTATTGTCAGGTAGCTGATATAATAAGGAGTAACTTAGGCTACATTTATTTTAGAAAAATTCTTTTATTTTAGAAAAATAAATTTTGTGTTAAAATCCACGCGGACGAAATCGTGGGTTCAGCTGGTTAAGATATGAGATTTCGTCTTTTAAAAATCAATACTATACTCTATGATACTTATCCTATATAACTTCGAATCCAAACTTAGTCTGTAGTTACGACGTACAGTATAGGAACATTTTGTGGAGTAATAGGCACATTCGTACAGTTTTACGCACAACCTTCGAATATTCGGACTTCATATCAGATCATAGAGTAATCCCCAAGATTCGAACAAATATATTCGAAAAACTTTATACATATTTAACAATGCCTGCTCCCGAAATTCGACACGTTTGCTCCAGTCACTACTAAAACAAATACGCCATTTTGTAAATCCCAATCTGATAGTCGTGAGATGTCGATAGTTACGGAGCATCGAACCACAGTATTACTGAATCTTGTTACTCTCCCACGTATCTATTTTTGAAAGAAGAAAGATTTTTTAAACTCTTTTTTTCGAGCTTACAGTAATAACGTTTTACACACAATGAGCAGGCAAACAGAAAAAACATACATCAATAAGCATGACATGTATGTATGTATGTATGTATCAGCCCATATACGTCCCACTGCAGGGCACGGGCCTACTCTACAATCGACAGTACGATTGAGAGTGGTTAGGCCATATAGTCCACCACGCTGGCCTAGTGCGGGTTGGCGGACTTACAAACCATAGAAATTCTTATAAACCATATGTTATGCTGGTATGCAGGTTTCCTCACGATGTTTTCCTTCACCGTTTTAGTGCGTGGTGATTGACTATCATATACAAGCATGACATGAGAAAGGAAATAATAAAACACAAAGAACAAAATATGAATAACAATATTAACAATAATAAACTAAAATGAAAATAAAAAGAAGAACAAAAAAACATCAATGAAAATTCCTTAAATAAAAATTTCTGCATCTGTTCATAATAACTCACTCTCTCTGTCTTTCTCTATCAGATAAGGGAAGTCCACTGCTGAACATAGGCCTCTTCAAAGGATCTCCACATCGACCTGTTGGAAGCGGCCTTCATCCAGCGACTTCCTGCAAACATAACCAGGTCGTCCGTCCACCTTGTAGGCGGGGGTCACACACTGCGCTGTACGTGGCCTCCACTCCAGATCCTTTCAGCACCGATGGCCATCAGTTTCCGCGCTATGTGTTCATAATTATTACAGGCCACGATATTCCTTTACAAAAAAGACTTCAATTGAACGAGCTTAGGCCATAATTCATCACGTAGGCTTAGACCAGGACAAAAGCCTTGACACATCTGTACAATATCCATTAATAATTTAGAAAACATTCACACGTTTGCTCTTGATGAATGTAAATAATTCGGTATGACCAAAACACGTAGCCATCTCATTCCGATGTTTATTTATTTAGGATCTTCATAAAACAGTGCTTTATTTATATGTATACTAGCAGTTCGTCCCGGCTTTGCCCGGGTGCAGATGGGTTTTGATCCCACGCAACACCAGTTACATGTTATTTACCTTGTAAAATGATACAACTGTATTATGTATGTATATAAACCTTCCTTTTGAATCACTCTATGTATTAAAAAAACCGCATCAAAATCAGTTGTGTAGTTTTAAAGATCTAAGCATACATACATATAGGAACAGACAGACGGAAAGCTACTTTATATTATGTAGTGATTAAAATACGAGTATTGTTGACCGTTTTTGATACAATAACATAAAATTTAATGTGAATAAATTTAAACGAAATTCGAGTGTCATTGTTGCCTCACAGGATGGGACGCCCTAATGGATGGGTTGTGAATAGGGAGATTTTGAGTCAACTCCGAATAATTTACAATTGCTGAATATGGGTCTTTACAACCCAGAGTTTTATTGAAAAGGCATAGGCCATAGTACCACCCTGGTTTAAGGTTTTATGCAGGTGATAACAAAATTATATGAAAAGAAATGTGTGGTAGCCTGTTGGTAAAGAACCAGACGCGGCTGCTAATGTGTTCACGGTTGTCGCGAGTTCCAATCCCAGGGCACACCTCTGACTTTTCGGAATCATGTGTGTATTGATAGTCAATCACCACGCACTATAACACTGAAGGAAAACATCGTAAGGTAACCAGCAAATCATAGCAATTCGAAAGAAATAACATCTTACGTAAAAGTCCGCTAACTTGGTATGTAAAAAATAATATTAATTAAAAATTAAAAGACCGACTTCAAAGTGCACTACAAAGTAATAAATAATTTCATTGTGCTAGTACACATTGATTAATTTTATTATTGACTTGACTAGCCAACAAATCTTAAATACGTAATATTTTGAAGGCGGGTCGCCAAGTGCCAAACAAGAACCAATTTAAGTAAATGTATTACAATTCATTATTATCTATTTATAGATCCTGTATTGTTGGGCGCTCAGTAAAGTCCATATGTAAATTAGAAACAAATTAATTTAACATATTGATCCTACGTGTAAATATGTTGAAATTTTAATAGAATTACTATGTGTCATATGTGTGGACTAATTATAATGAATTGGATACGATAACAGATACAGTGGTCAAGGGTTTTATTCCAGGGTACACCTTTGACTTATTGGAGTCATTTGTATATTTATATTCAATTACTAAACATTTTAATAGTGATAGAAATCATAGTGAGGAAAGTACGAGTATAAGAAAGGGAAGGGTCCGATGCTCAACAGTGTTGATTAAAGGTTGATATATTAAGGACTTGCAAAGTAATATTAAATTTTTCAATTAGTTATCAGGACGGGGTCTGGAATTTGTGCCAGATATGGCGATAGACTCGCCCCCTATCACACTAAGGGACATAACACACAAGGCGTAACGAGGGTATCCTGATTAATACTAGGAGAATCCTTGCCTACCCCTTTTGGGAAAAGGGCGTGATTTAATATACATTAAGACGAATTAATATTGCGTGTAAGACTTGCATATTTTTCGCCAGGATGTTTTCTATCCATCCATTCATCAACCCAAAGGAAGTCCACTGCTGAACATAGGCCTCCCCCAATGATTTCCACAGTGACCTGTTGCCATCTGTGACCAGGATGTTTTACACAAATTAAATTTAAATGTAAGTCATCGTGTTCGTCACTTGGCGACCCGCCTTCAAAATATTACGTATTTAAGATTTGTTGGCTAGTCAAGTCAATAATAAAATTAATCAATGTGTACTAGCACAATGAAATTATTTATTACTTTGTAGTGCACTTCGAAGTCGGTCTTTTAATTTTTAATTAATATTATTTTATTTATTACTTTTTAGTTTTTATGTAGCCACCCTGTTTTCGTTTTTGTGATAAAAACATCACTAAAATCAGCTCAACCCGCCAGAGATATTAAGTACACCTATGCGTGGTAAGCATTCACCTCCCCCCCCCCTCTCTACGCCTTCTTCACTTCCTTTTTTTAATAAATCACATACACTGAACCTAATAGCAGAAAAATCATTGAGTTGCTGCAAAATTTTGAGGAGTTCTGCTCTCCAGATATGTACTTATTCATCAGATCTTCACCATATTTTATGTCACCAACATTACACATCATTCGTTCCGAAGAAAAGCTATTTTAAATCAGTTATGTAATGTTAGACATGTGAAGTATGTATATTTGTATATTATGTGTTTTTTTTTTATTGCTGTGAATGGCAAAACGAGCATGCCGTTCGCCTGATGGTAAGCGATACGACCGCTCATGAACAGTAGCAAAACCAAACACCACCTTGAATTACAAAGCAATGCTTGGCATTCCACTGCGCTTGCCATCCTGAGACATAAGATGTTAAGTCTCAATATGTCCAGTAGTTACTCTGGCTACAATGCCCTTCAACCCGAAACACAACAATACGTTTACACTGCTGTTTGAAGGGACAAATAGACACTGCGGTGGTATCCACCCAGATGGCCTCTCACATATGAGAAACCTACCACCAGTAATGTATATTTATATATTCTCCCCCTACCATGCCCTTGTCTACTTTCCCCTTTCCATCCCCCCCTTTGTAGTAATACACTCATACTGAACCTAATGTAAAAAGAATTATTGCTATACTGGTCAATTTTGAGGAGTTCTGCCCTTCAGATCCGAAGATATTCATCAGGTCTTCACAATATATTTTTTAGACCAACTTTACATATAATACTCTTTGAAAAAAAAGTTATTTTTTGAATCGATTAAGCACTGCCGGAGATATTGAGTATTTACAATTTTACCGATTTTCTACCCCCACCCCCACCATTTTTCCATTTTCATCCACTCTTTGTAGTAATATACTTATATTTAATGAAACGCAAAAAGAAGTAATGCTGGACTGTTCAATTTTATGGAGTTCTGGTCAGCAGATCCGGAGGTATTCATCAGGTCTTCACCAATTTTTTATGGGACCAACCCTGTATATCATGCTTTCCGAGAAAAAAGAAATTTTCAAAATCGGTTCCCAATTCCCGGCGAAATCGCGTAACAAACATACAAAAAAAAAATCAGTCGAATTCATTACCTCCTCTTTTGAAGTCGGCCAAAAATTTAATATCTATAATTTATGAGGATAGCGTTGTGGGTAGTATGTTTACTCTCCATTTTTTATTTCTATAATAATAAGACTACAAACTGAACTACTGTTTGATATCCTGAATAAATAAAAAGCACAAGCCGCTCGAACATCATGAATCGTTCTCTCAATTGTAGAGGAGAGCCGAGCCTTGCAGAGGAACGTATACTGTCTAATACAGATATAGATGTGGAACAACTTAGAACATAAAAAGTACCTGCGTGGATGCATATAAACAAAGATTTTTTTTATTATATTTGATTTTAATCATTGTAACTCGTAAGCAAGCACACAACAAATAGCTGAGAATTAACAGTTTCAAAAGTACACACGATTTCAAAAACAATTATTTTCCGACGACGTATTGAACTAATTCGAATTCGCAAGACTTCAATAGGTTTTCAATACGTACAATTTAATTATTTTGATTAGCTTTTATTCCTTAGTTATTGTTTGTTTTGCGAAGTTATAGAAATTAATTTATGTTTGTGTAATTTTCCTTTGGTTTCGATTAGTTTTTAAAGTTTAAACTTTGAGCATTATGAATATCGATTAATACTAAAGTGTTCGCTTGTTTCAAAATTGTTTCTATAAATAAGTATGTTTTGCTATTGATTTCAATCCTGTATATATATATACTCTTAAAACAAAGAAAATGTAGCTATATTTAGAGTAAGTACAATGGGCGGCCTATTACACTAGGCACCAGGGGTGTAGGTAAAGTCAAGAGCACATGAAGCTTTTCACTTGTAGTACGAGCCTTACATCTACGAAAGTCAAGCCAAAGATTTTGGTTGCTTTACATTTGGCAATTCTTTTAATCTGTAGGGGGAGGGGGGGGGCAGCTGCCCCTACCTGCCCCCCTTGACGATGCCCTTGCTAGGTACATAGGCAACCTTTAGATGGAGATAAGAAAAAGGAGAGAAAAGGTAGTCAGTCATTGGTGTATACTGGAGTAAATAAATAATAGCATATGCTATTGCACAGCAATTAGTAGGTTCAGCGAGAGAGATAGTGTTCCTTGAAAAATCCTTATTCCTTCCTGAGTACTTCATTCCATAGTCTTAATCTAAAAGTTTTAATAAGTATAGTCTCTGCAATTAAATTAAAACGAAAAAATTGATTTCTTTTTTAATTCGCTATGAATAACATATTTCTTGTTCCATTATATTTTTTTACTGGCATAGATTCAAAATGTATTGCCTTTTCAGCCATAGGATATCCACTGTACATCGCCTTTCATAAGGATTTCTAGGAATCGGGCAATGCAACCTGGAAACTTTGGCCACCTTTGTAGGATCGACGAGAGGGATAGTGTTGAAATAAATGCTTTACGGTTCAAGTATTAGAACATGGAAAATACATTTGTTTTTGTTAATGTGGTCTGGAATATAGCTATTTTATACATACATACATAATCGTCACGACGTCATTAGTTGTAGGCAGAGACTATAGACAGCCACTTTGCTCGATCCTGACATACTACTTCCGATTCATCCACTTTCATCAACGTCTTCATGCATTCTCGTCGGTTCAGGGTACTTTTGACCTGACCCTTATCATTATTATTATTTAGTTATTTCAAATGCTAAAATAAATTCATTAAGCCACCTACGTCATTACTGGTAACAATTATTCTTCCAAACAATATCACTTATTTTTATATTGGTTATAGATAGATAGATAGATGGTGATAGTATTACAAAACGGCAAAACCATTTGTTTTTTTTTTATGTGATCATGAATAAAGTTATTTCAAATACTAAAATGAATTAATTAAGCTGCCTACGTCATATTTCCCAAACAACATCACTATATTACAATAACGTCATACTCAATAATTTTATGGTTAAAGTATAACAAAATGGCAAATTCATTTGTTTTTGTTTATGTGATCATAAATATTCAAATACTAAAATTAATTAATAAAGCTACCTACGTCATTATTCCCAAACAATATCACTGTATTACAGAACACTAACGTCATATTCAATACTTTTATGGCTAAAGTATAACAAAATGGCAAAGTCATTTGTTTTTCTTTCATGTGATCTGAAATACAGTTATTTCAAATACTAAAATGAATTAATTAAGCTACCTACGTCATAATCTCTCAAACAATATCACTATATTACAGAACAATAACGTCATACTCAATGTAGCGATAAATAAAGGAGCAGACCCGTCATACCCAGGTGGTGTATGTCGTCTGAAACGCATTACAGACGAACATAAAACATATTGTCTTTGTGTACGTGACTGCGACTATCGTGCAGTTAGCCTAGATTCTTATGGATAAATATTCTGCTCGTGTTGTAAGTGGTCAATGATGGAAGGGAATTTGAATTGTGGGCAAGACATTTTATATGTCTACAATTTATGATACTAATGAGAAAGACGATATAAATCATGCTAGATTTAAACTACATATAGATACTAATAAGAAATACTATATAAATGGACAATGATGGTAGTTTTGAATCTGATGAAGGTAAGGTTACAATTTTTCCATGACCAGCAATGAGACCTATTTGGGCTGATACAGAAGATAAGAAAAATTTGTAAGAAGGCAATCTTCATCAATTTTTTGGTAACTGCAGTGTGATTCAATTAGAGGAAAATTCAGGGGAAAAAAGTTATGACTTTCTCAATTTGAAATGCACTACATGTACTTGTCGGTAAGCTGCAGTCAACAATGCCATCCTGATTAATGATAGGTCTCAATAACCCCATGATAATTGAGCCAAACGCATACCTAAAATGTTTCGTCAAATTCCACATAAATAAAGTGTTGAAATAAACCTAAAAACTAGATGAAAACCGGTCACATTGCGAGCACGCGTGAAAAACTAAAAAATTTTTTTTGGAAAACTCTTGTTTAGCTTTCCATTCGGTCCGTTTTAAATAAAGCGAGATTTGTCGAGATTTTTGATGCGGGCTCTGCCACGGGGTTTTTTAAACTGACAAGTCTGTTGGAAATTTTTGGCGACCTATATCCACATGTACATACATATATGAGCCGTATCTGTATAGAAGGTATGCTGGAGGCACAGGTTTTGTCTTTCCGTTCTTTTTCCTTTGCTCACATTTTGGAGGTCGGTAATATGGGATACCAGTGGAGATAAAGTTCATTCGAGGTTCATCATTTTTTTTGTTGCAGTGAATGGCGAGACGAGCATGCCGTTCGCCTGATGGTAAATGATTTTTCACCTTGAATTACAAACCAATGCTTGGAATCCTACGGCACTCGCCATCTTGAGACGTAATATGTCATGTCTCAATATGTCCAGTAGTTACTCTATCTACAATGTCCTTCAAACCGAAACAAAACAGTGTATTTACACCACTTGTTGGCGGGTATTATTTATCAATTTATTTAATTATTTTTTAAAGAAATCACATAATTATAAATAATAATACAAGTGGAGACCTTATCACACGAGGTAATTTCTTACAGGCAACCGTGGGATGGATATTTAAAAAGGAGAAAGAAACTTCATTCATTCACCGTATTCACTTACCGTAACCGTTTGCCGAAGCTCTCCCATAAAATGGGAAGATGAGATATGCGATCAATGTAAAAAAACACATTTTCAATAAGTCATGCGTTTGAAACGGTTCTTGGTAAGGGCATATCAAATAGTAGGTATAATCAGTTACTATCATGATCACATTATAAAAAATTACTTTATGTCAGAAGTATTTGAGTACCGAGGATAAAAGTTTTAAATATAAATTTGATAAATTTGATAATCTGATTTTGGCATTCTGTTTGACTGTTTTTATGAGTTATCTTAAAGTCGCTCTTGTAGTTATTTATAAATAATCAGATTTTTTCTTATTGCAATTAATAGCGGGGCCGCGCATGCCATTCACCTTATGGTAAGTGACATGACCGTTCATGGACAGTAGCAATGCTTGACATTCCACTGAGTTCGCCGCCCTGACACACAGGATATTAAGTCTAAATATGTCTGATAGTTACTCTGGCTACAATGTCCTTCAAACCGGAACACAACAGTGCATTTACCCTGCTATTTGCCAGGACAAAAATACATTGCGGTGGTACCTACTCAGGCGGCCTCTCGCATATGAGAGACATACCACCTGGTTTCAAACAAGTCGGAATATTTATGTCCATTCTATTTATATTCTATTCTATTTATATTATTTTATTTTATTTATTTTCCAATCAATACCACTTTCAGGATTTGCCCCAGTGTGGTAGTACCGACAATCTTATAACAATTTATTGTTAACAAATTGCCCATGTGGCTATCCGTGTGAATATTGCATTGCTCTTACCATCGGATGAATTATATTTACTGTTAACGTGCCTCTAAAACTTTCTGAAGAGCAGCAGTAATTAAAATCAGCTTTTTATCAATTAGCAAGGACTTTAATAATAATAACATTAACCGAAAAGATAGTAAAACCGGATACATCGTAAAGATAGCAAAACCGGACACACCGAAAAGATAGCAAAACCGGATACACCGAAAAGATAGCAAATAGTCATCATTTACAAACCGCATACAACGAAAAGATAGCAAAATATACTGATCTATCGACAGAGTTAAAGATTCAGTGGCGTGTAAAGATTATTCTTTCACATCAATTGTCTATTACATTTAAATTCCAGTTCAAATTGTTTGTGTTGTAGTAACAACCAAAGTCTGGCTAAAATCAAGCAGTATCCGAATGAACGGTTAGCCATTACCATCCATTATAGAAATTCAATCGCGGCGCATTTCAATATCCTATCCGGAACACGTTCAGAAACATCTGCTGGACTGCTAAATGGGATTCAAAGACAGTCTTCGATTGTTCAAACGTGGCTTCCATTTTGGCAATTTATGAGATATTTTGATTGTATTTGTAGTGGATGTTTGTTTGTTTATTTATAGATACTGGTGGTAGGTTTCTCATATGTACCACCGCAGTGTCTATTTCTCCCGTTAAATAGCAGTGTAAACGCACTGTTGTGTTTCGGGTTGAAGGGCATTGTAGCCAGAGTAACTACTGGACATATTGAGACTTAACATCTTATGTCTCAGGATGGCGAGCGCAGTGGAATAGCAAGCATTGCTTTGTAATTTAAGGTGTTGTTTGGTTTTGCTACTGTTTATGAGCGGTCGTATCGCTTACCATCAGACAAACGCAGGCATGCTCGCCTCGCTATTCATAGCAATAAAAAAAGAAAAGATAAATCGTAAATTGGATAAAGATTACTATGATAAAGATTTTAGGTTCGGTTTTAAAACATTATTCTGACATCTTGTTACAATTCCATAGAAAATAGTTAGTATAAGTTGTAGTAAATAGACTGATAAACTTTGAGGTAGATGTAAATCAAATATGTTAATTAATTTAGTGTGCGAGCCACCCTTACCATAATTAAACTGACAGACGTCAGACGGAGTGGACGGGTCTCAGACACTGGAAATCAACTGTGTTTTATTTAAACTATTAATACCTAAAACGTAAACATAACACAAGGAAAAATTTACGTGATGTACCCTAAGATGTTTATAAAGCATAGATGCGTTGTCCGAGCTTTATAATGGCAAGACGTTTGGAAGGTAATTGCCTCACGTGCAATCAGTCACGCTTCAACCAGTGGCGCGGATACACGTTTCTCTGACTATTTGTATTCTCAAAACCAATTGCGGAAAAATAGATTAGACTGATTTAAAATAACGTACAAATTATTCTGAAACTGTGAAACAAAATAAATATTTTATTTAGTGCGCAAGTACACACAAATTTATTTCTTTATGAAATAAAATTATCAAATTCGCTCTCATGGCGACGTTTGACAACTCTCGCCACGTCATCCCGTACTTGATGCTTGGTGCTACGTCACACGCGCTTTAGCCAATAACAGTGCGGCACTTATTGTTACGTAACTAGCGATGTCTATTCATCGCGTTTCATCGCATCGCGCCATTTTTTTGTGCCATTATGTGTATGACGCGTCTATTTATAAAACGTCATTGGATGTACCTACAATTAGTGGAAAATTATAATCATTCATTTAGTAGTTTAAAGACATACAAGATTGTGAGAGCTTAGGCTAAAGCCCACCAAGCTGACATAATGCGGGTTGACGGACACCACTTAATGTAGAAATTCTTGTGAATTTTCTTTGGTATGCAACTTTCCTCATGTTATTCCTCGACATTAAATGTGGTAATTGACTATCAATACTCCTGATTATGAAAGCCTATAATATTAGTATATTCCTTGGAATTTGTATCCACAACCACCATCTCATCATTAACGATCTACAAAATAATAATGAAGTAACACGAATATTCGTGGGAAACACGCATATCTCGAGTTTCGCGATGTCGAAGTGAATTCGCGGGCCGAGAAATGGTTTCCTCTATAAAAGACATTTTAGTGACACTTAATATTTTCCCTGGAGAAATGGCTGTCCGAGGAGCGTTATATTATTTATCCTCGAGAATAAATGTCGAGATGCCGGAATATATTAGGATTCCTTTGTTTGTTATGTTTTCTTTATGGATTTATTTATGGAATATGAATTGTGATTTTTTGATTTGATTTTTTCGACGTGGAATTCTATTTAGGGGAGACTGGGGACACTTGATCACCCCTTTTGTTTTTTGATCCTTATTTCGTGAATATTGATCCGATTTTAGATATCTTGGTACTGAAATACGTGGAATTTCATTGGCTATACAAAGTATAATAGCTAATGATATTGGTATATTTGTCATCATCATTATCAGTCCTTCCGCTTCCACTGCTAGGCCTCTCCTATGGTACGTAACTGGGTTCGATCTGCAGCCTATCGTCTCGTCGTTTGTTTTGCTACTGTTCATGGCTGGTCGTATTATTTACTATCAGGGGAATGCCATATTAAATCCCAAAGGCATCCTTAAAATCAAGTTAATGCTGTTGCACATTTTTGCGTGCAAATTGCCAAGACTTCTCTAAAATTATATCTCTATATCCAGAGGTTATCTCGAGTCTGGCGATACATCACGGCGTGATGAAATGATAAGATTAAAGGATGACGGGACAGGTGCCACGAAATGACACAGATGAGTGTCGGGACGATACTATGAAATTTTAACTGAAATTAGTGGTAGAGACTGATTTCTTTGATATTTGAAGTGTGGTGCCAACCCGCATTAGTCTAGCATGGAGGACTATATGGCCTGACCCCTCTCAATCGTATTTTTTTATTACAATGGATGGCTAGACGAGCATGCGATACGACAGCTCATGAGCAATAGCAAAAACTCACACCTTGAATTACTAAGTAAGTAACTAAGTAATACTTGGTATTCCACTGCGTTCGCCACCCTGAGACATAAAATGTCGAGTCTCAATAATGTCCAATCTGGCTATAATGTCCTTCAGACCGAAACACAACAGTGCATTTACACTGCTGTTTGGCGGGAGAAATAGACATTGCAGTGGGACCTATCAAGGTGGCCTCTTACGCATGAGAGACCTACTACCACTTTCGGTTGTTCAATTTAATATATATTTTTTTACTTTGGATTGAGTTATGACAAACTTAATGGCGCAGTTGGTTAGGCGCCCCCTGTGAAACGAGAGACCGCGGGTTTGATCCCCATACCGAGATAAATATTTATGCAGAACAAATCGTGAAAATAATTATCAACTACAGGTAAAAATAAACCTTATTACATTAAATTAATATTTATTATGCTTTATGACTACACTAAAATCAAATAAGACCACACGCTTATTTGTACTATTTCTCTTGCCGTTTTTAGGCCGTTACTTATAAAGTAGTTATAATTCTTATATTAGTTTTTACAGCTCTTTCTTTCTCCTTCTTTTATATCCATCTAAAGGCTGTCTGGTAGAGATCGCTTATTAACGATAAGACCGCCTTTTGTACAATATATGTTATTTATTTTTAATTTTATGTATTTTTGTGGACAATAAAGATTAAATATATAAATAAATGTAGTGTATATTTGATCGAAGTGTGGAAAGGACGTCTAACATGAATATTTCGCAGTAGTCCCGCCGTGTCGTCGGGGCAGTCTGCCAACGCGACGCACCATTAACCGAATACTCATCTGGATAACCCTTTATTCCCGTATTGCACTAGTTAACGCTCTAATTAGGATTCCGAGGAGCCTAGACTACCTGGTTTTGCACACGACACGCATGCGTGATGAAATTTTGATGTATTATTTGAAATTAATAAATTGATGGAGGACAGACAAAGATGCACTGATGTTCGGAATAAGGTATTTTTATCAAGAAAAAATGAATTTGCTGGAGAATAAAAATGCAAGAAATAATGTTTTTTTATTTTTTCCTTCAATAGCGAGCGTCCCATTTGCTTAATGGTAAGCAAAACCAAACAATACTATGACTTACAAAGCAATTCTTGACATTTCAATTTTTTCGCCATCCGGTCGAGCTACTCTGGCTATAATGTCCTTCAAAGCCGAACACAACAGTGAATTTACACTGCTGTTGGGTGGGAGAAATAGACACTGCGGTGCCACCTATCCAGACAGCCTATGTATTTTTAATATATTTGGGGATTCTCAAAATCATATTGTTTGATGGAAAGTACAAAGCTGTCGAGATAGCCAATCAATTATATTCCGAACATTATATCTTGTCATTTAACACAATTCTAACGTTTCATTTAAATTATCCTACAGTATTACGATAGTAAACACCTTACGTCATCGTATCTTCATGTGTGTATTGATAATAAATCACCACGCACTAAAAACGGTGAAAGAAAACATCGTGAGGAAACCTGCATACCATAGCGATTTATACGAATTTCTATGGTATGTAGCTATAAACTATATGGCCTAACCACTCTCAATCGTACTCTCGATTGTAGAGTAGGCCCGTGCCCTGCAGTGGGACGTATATTTGCTGATACAGAGCCTTACAATAGTTGACTAAAAATTTAAAACTTTTAAGGATTCGGATTCGCACAACATTTTTGTTAATTCGCGTCGATACCAACCCACCATGCATTAAAACCATGTAAATTCTTTTAATTCTCTAATCCATCTGCAACGTGCCACCATAGCAGTATTATTCTAATTAAAATGCTAAGCCTTTTCGTGTTTGCCATCCACTTTCACCGCCGACATGTTTATTCAAAATGTAATATTTTTATAGGCCAACCCGCACTAGGCCAGCGTGGTGGACTATATGGCCTAACCACTCTCAATCGTACTCTCGACTGTAGAGGAGGCCCATGCCCTGAAGTGGGACGTATATGGGCTGATACAGATACAGATGAAGGATACAAATTTGAAAATTTCGAGTGTTTGCCTAGCGTGCACTCTGAAGGCCAAATCACATCGGAAAATATAAAAACGTAGAGTTGCGCATCTATCTCTGTATAATACTAATATATGCTTTTGATTGTAGAGGCCCTTGATCTGCAGGAGACGTATGTATATAGACAGAAATAGATAGGAAGTCCACTTCTGAAGATATATGTCCGTCGAGGTTTTCCATTGCGACTTGTTGGAATCGGCAACCTACAAATAATAATTATTATATCCCTCTTCAGACGCAGGAAGTACGCTGCTAAATATAGGTTTTCTCGAAGGCATCACTTTTCCAAGAATTTCTATAAGAATATTAATATGACAGCGTCAGTCGCACAGTTGATCGGACGTCGGTTGTGAATGATAGGCTGTGGGTTTGATCCCCGCACGTACGGACAATCGAGAATACGATTGAGAGTGGTTAGGTCATATAGTCCACGACGCTGGCCTAGAGCGGGTTGGCGGACTTACATACCATAGAAATTCTTATAAATCGCTATGGTATGCAGGTTTCCTCACGATGTTTTCCTTCACCGTTTTTAGTGCGTGGTGATTGACTATCAATACACACATGACTCCGAAAAGTCAGAGGTGTGCTCTGGCATTCGAACCCGCGACCACCGGGAACATGTTGGCAGCCGCATCCGGTCGGTTTACCAACAGGGCACCACGCACTTTTTCATAACCCTTCATAACTCTTTGTAATTTTAACCAATATCTAGTTGTAATTGTTTTTAATATCAAGAAAGTTAATAATATCAACAAACGAAACATATTTTTATTGCCCTACTGCGTGTTAGCGGACTTTACATACCATAGACATTCAAATAAATCGCCATGGAATGCAGGTTTCCTACAATGTTTTCCTTCAACTTTATAGTGCGTGGTGACTGACTATCAATACACATATGACTCCGAAAAGTCGGAGGTGTGCCCTGGGATAAGAACTCGCGACCACCGTGAACATGTTGGCAGCTTGATCAATTACTAACAGGCCACCAGGCACTTTAAATATTTCACGTTAAATATAAAACGTAACAAAACTGCTTTTAAACTATGAAAGTTTAACTTTAATAAATTCGTCTAATACGTGCACCCATTACAGCGAGAACATAATCGCCATCCAGTTTTCGGTTAAAACAAACTTTTCTACAACAAGCTTTATATTTCAGTGGAAGTTGGGCCGCGAAAATTTTTAATGTTGCCCTAATATCGTGAAAGTTATGCTGTCGCGAATTAACAAAACAAAATTCTGCGAGATGAAAGTTTCATCGGTTGTGGTTCAGCAGTTTGTTACAATATTTGATGCTGGTATTGTTTCTAAGTAGTGGCCTGTGGTATCGGACCAGACGCGGCTGCCAACGTCTCCACGGTTGTCGTGGATTCAAATCCCAGGGCATACCTCTGATTTTTCGGAGTCGTGTGTGTATTATAGCTGCCAATCACCACACACTATTATGGTGAAGGTTACCTAAATACCATAGCGATTTGTATACATTTCTATGGTTTGTAAAGTCCACCAACCCGCACTAGGCCAGCGTGGTGGACTATATAGAAAGAAAGAAATATTAAGAAAGAATAAAAAACTATATAGAAAGAAAGAAAAAATAACAAGGTATATGGAAGTGGACATTAATTTATTTCCAACTCCTATTAATTTAATTTTCTGATTGATTTCGTTGCGGGTTAAAGATAAGTTATGTAGATATTCCCGGAGATTCACCGAGCTTCGATGCTCGGTGTCATTACAATGCGTGTTGTTGATCCTGGCTTACAGAAGTTGCAATGGTGGGTGTGAAAGGCGGGACAGTCTTCAATAATAACTATAAACATTAAATTAATTCAAAATATGTAAGCATCTTGGTCCACGCTAATCCCGACCATGTTGTGTATGCTAGGTTTGTTAATTGTAATCTAACTACTGGACATATTGAGACTTAACATCCTACGTCACAGGATGGCGAACGCAGTGGAATGCAAAGCATTGCTTAGAAATTTAAGGCGTTGTTTGGTTTTGCTACTGTTCATGAGCGGTCGTATCGCTTACCATCAGCCGAACGGCTCGTCTCGCCATTCATAGCAATAACAAAAAAACTACCTACATAAAATAGATTCCGGTGCTTGCTATGCACACAACGTATATACGAGTATATAGATAAGAAAATGAGACTACGCTGAACATATTGAAACATATTTCGCGGGAACGTAGTTTGGTAAATCAGTTTCCCGGTGGAGATATAAAACCGCGGGCGGTGTCGAAACTCCATCGTCATAGTCGAGTTGAAATTTCAAAAAGTTTCTACACGACTTTCTATATAACTTTACTGGCGGCCCCGCCCAGGATTCGCCCGGGTGCAGATACTTTTCGACTCCACTCTGCATTAGAAACATATTTCAGGTACCAATTGTTTTATATTTTTCTAATTTATTTAAAAAAATAATTTGTACTTTTTAGATGAAGTTTTAATTTATTTAAGTATTTTTGCCTATTATTGATGATTACTTAATTTTATCAAAATCTGTCGCCGGTAAAAAACAGGAAAACGTCTAAGGTCAAACCATAAAATAGCAAAAATAATTTTTAAGCTGTATCGGTATCGGGATCTACGATATATTTTATCGATATTATGAATGGGCGTTCTCCTTTGACGTTGATATCGCCAATTTTAATAGTGAATGAAATATCCTAAGCATATACGAGATATCTACTCGAGAATTCTAACTGTACGCGAATAAATAAGAAAACACAAAACCCGACGGAATAAGTTTAATAAACATGAAGATATGCTCGTAAACTAAAATATCTTCGGGTTTATTTAACCGATTTTTGTAAAATATATTCTTAGAGTTTAACTGTAAATGGATCCTGAAGTTATTCCAATATACATTTTTATTTAATTAAAACATACAAAAGAACGTGGTGCCTGTTGGTAAACGGACTAAACGCGGCTGCCAATATGTTCACAGTGGTCGCGGGTTCGAATCGCAGGACACACCGCTGACTTTTCGGAGTCATGCGTGTATTGAGTCAATCACTACGCACTAAAACTGTGAAGGAAAACATTGTGAGGAAACCTGCATACCATAGCGATTTATAAGAATTTCTATGGTTTGTAAGTCCCCCAACCCGCACTAGGCCAGCGTGGTGGACTATGGCCTAACCACTATCAATCGTACTCTTGATTGAAGAAGAGTTCGGTGCCCCTGCAGTGGAACGTATATGGGCTGATATATACAAAAAAACACGTTAGAGTGAATAATGAAATTGGCTCAACTGTACCCACATTTTGTTGACGAAAGTGGCGCTCTAAATACTAGTATACTTAATGTAACAAACAAATTCATTGTTTTTTTGCTATGATTGACAAGCATGCCGTTCGCCAGATGGTAATTGATACGACAGCTCATGAAGAGTAGCAAATGAATGCTCATGAATTACAAAGCAATGCTTGGCATTCCACTGAAAAATATTCCTCGCTTTAGGAGCGATGGGTAAAACAGGGCAGATAATTGGACGGAAGGGCGAAAAGTTATAGGCCACGTTGATGATTTTAGGTTTTAAAACTACCTAGAAAGTATTTTAATATATAGATCTATTTTCACATGTACTTTTTAAATAGTGATTTTGGATTATATAGTATAGCGGACCGGCCCTTTTGGGCCTGATGTGGCGATAGGCTCGCCCACGAACACATCGTGGCACAAGGCGGACCTTCGATGTCCCGGTAGCACCTCTGATTACCCCTCTGGTGAAATGCGTGAGTTTATGTAGGTATGTATGTTTTGAAATAAAGCTATTCTTTTACGGATTGTACAGCGTACTTGGTTGAATTTTTAGCATGAAAGCTGTAAAATAATCAAAACATCGGGAAATTAAAAAAAATAGTTTTATTTCAATGTGTAGCATTCGCGTAAATCTAAGAAACAATTATGTATGTTACTTATTCACTCATCGTTCACATAAAAATATCCAAATTCCTAACTTGTGGCAGTAATTTTGACACAAAACCAAATGGAAACCAACCTTAACCCCTTCAGTCGTCTAGCCAATCACGATAACCACTTAATGGGCCATCTGCTTTACCGCCCGTCCCAGGACCATAAAATTAAGCCTCAGACCACAAGCCTCATCGATTTGCACTTTAGGGTTCGAGACAATTCAGTACTTTATTTGAATTCGTTTAAGGAATGTCTTGGCAGGACGTGAACAAAAACATATCATTTATTTCTTTTAATTTATTCATTTGGTTTAAATGCTTGAGGCATTCCCTACCTTTGGATCGTGCAGAGAGGAAATTAGTAGGCACATAAATTCAAGAAATTTGAATATTGAAAATTTATTAAATTAAATCAACACGGTGATATTCTAATAAAAAAAAATATTATTGCAATTAATGACGAGACGAGCATGCCGTTCGCCTGATGGTAAGCGATACGACCGTTCATGAACAGTAGCAAAACCAAACAACACCTTGAATTACAAAGCAATGTTTGGCATTCCACTGCGCTCGTCATCCCGAGACATAAGATATCAAGTCTAAATATCTCCAGTAGTTACTCTGGCTACAAGGTCCTCCAAACCAAAACACAACATTGCATTTGCACTACTGTTTGGCGGGAGAATTAGATATTACGGTGGTACCTACCGAAGCGGCCTCTCACATATGAGAGACCAGTAATAATACATATAGATATTTTATACAAGTTTAGCGGACCGGCCCGTCTCCGCCCGGGTGCAGACATACTTTTTTTTAAATTATTCTTTCGCCGATGTTCATCAAGGATAATGTAGGCTTCTAATGGTGAAATATTTTTTCAAATCGGTCTATTAGTTTCAGAGACTATTCAATACAAAGAAACAATGAAATCTTTCCTCTTTATAATATTAGTTTAGATATAAGGTTTTTTGCTATGGACCCGGCCTGGCCGCAATATCCGTAGCCGTAGGAAGGTCAGTGACATTGGCAATCCTTTTTCAGGTTACCGCAAGGGGAGATTAACTGTTTTCCTCGGGATAAAAAAGGATGTAAGAAAAATACTAAATACGTATATATAAACATAAACTCACGCCTTTTTTCCCAGAAGGGGTAGGCAGAGGTGCCAGGACACCCACATTTCGCCTTGTATGTTCCGTCCCACGATGTGATAGGTGGCGAGCCTATCGCCATATCGGGCACAAATTCCTGACTCTGGGCTGATAATGAATAAAAAAATTCAATATCACTTTGCCCAACCCGGGATTCGAACCCGAGACCTCAGCTTTGTAACCGTACCATAGTACAACTACGCCACCGAGGCAGTCGTAAAAATACTAAATGTACGAATCATTTTGATACTAGAACTATATTTAAGCTTTGACTATTTATAAACAGAACCTGTCAACAGGCGATTGTATAATTATTTTAAATAATGCAAGAAGAGAAATACTCTTAAAGTAAGAAAATACTTAGAAATCCAAAACAAAAAATAAATAAATCCAACAGCCATAAGTGTATATCAAGACTGCTACCGAAAACGAAGCCGGGTGGTAGTTTTAGTGACAATAGACACAATGCAAACATTTTTTTTTGTGATTTTTTAAATATCATCGTGTTTGGGTGATAAATCCATAGTTTTTGCTAAGATAATAATTTAAATCTTTGTGTTCCATAGTGTCTTCAAAAATAAAAGGCTGTAAATTATAATTGTAGGAAAAATTATGTATTTACCATTCAAACACGACGATAGGAAAAAATATCGTCCTGTTTTTTTGAAAAAGTTTTAGTCAAACTATGTTTGAGAGTAACTACCACCTGGCCTGATTTTTTGTAGTAGTCTGGATGTACCCTGTATACATAGTCCTGACCCCACACCGAGATCAAATATTGTATCGTGTGTATATTTTTTGTGCACACAAACATTTGTCTCTATGCGGGAATCGAACCTGTATCCATTCATTTTCCCACCGACGTCACAAAAAGCTCCACGGAGGCCGTCAATAATTTAATTAGTTTTAATTAACGGTTTAATTTCGTTCGATTTAATCCGAACCGTTAACCGTTGCTCTTTGAAGTCAGATTTCGGGTTGAAACTTTGATTAATTTCTTCCAAATGACTTCTTAAACGCCGGACGAGATTGGAGGGTTGTATAGAGTAACCCGTCGCCCGCAGCGCGATCGCTTCGACCCCGCCGGGTTTCTTTATCCACTTACGTTTATTGGAAAATTTGCTAAAAATCTTTCGGCGTGGAAAGGTTAACTAGTGTGATGGTTCTGTATATTTTGTTTATTTTTTATATTTCCACTTAAATTCGAACATTAATTTATTTATTTAGCTCTTTATTATACACCAATTAAATTATAAGTATACTTAAATTATATACTATTAAATTATAGTAGTATAACATAAAAACAAACGTAAAAGTTGCGGTCTTATTGCTTATTCGATCATTGATGGATATGCGAGCATACTAGTATTGTGCAGCTTGTTTTGAATTAGAAAGTGAGGTTTTGAGGTTCGATGTCAAGGTTGGACAAATTATTTTGTATGAGGGATAAGATTTGGAATATTTCTTGGTTGAGTTCTAGGAGGAAAGTAAACTAGGCGAATTGTGAGTGGCAATCATGAAACCTCTGTCTATACTTTCTGACAGAAATAACACCCAACAGTCACATACACAGTCTTGACCCCACACTAAGATCGAGTATTGTGTCGTGGGTATCAGGAACTACAAGAGACTTTTTGGTCTCATAAACACCCAGACCCGAAAGAAATATTTGTGGGCCGCACAATGATTTCTCTTGCTGCGGGGATCAAACCCGCAGCCCCTCGTTTCACAGGCGGCGTCTAAGCGCCTGTGCCACGACGGCTGAGATGCTAGCGTGAACTTATGATATTGCTTAAGGCATGTATGTTTGGTATACTTAAAACAAACGAATGTTAGGAATCGGTATATATTTTAAATGTATTTTTAGTTTTAACTACTGTTCACAAATAATATCATATAGAATTGGCCTAATGCCTGTTGTATCTAGGCCAGATTTTTTAATTGTCACCTAATCTCTAAGCAATACTACACCGATGTTGGACGGACAGACAGACGGACAGAAATGAGACAAGCAACTGACATTTTGATAAAAATAAACTTGTTCATGACATTCGTGGCTTGTTTTTTTGAGATTTTTATTATTTGTAAAATGACATAATACTTGGGAACGAGAAGGATACAGGATGGGAACAGGGGCCCTACTATATTCATCCGAACGAACGAACGAACGAAGTTTGAAACTTCGGACGATCGAAGTTTATATACGATACGAATGTATCTACTCTGTAAAAGTTCGAAGTTGTATAACGTACATCGTAACCATAAGTCAATTACGACCATAAGTATATGTAGGTACAATCGTATCGTATATAAACTGCGATTATCCGATGTTTCGAACTTCGTTCGTTCGGATGAATATAGTAGGGCCCAACTTCGTTCGTTTGTTCGGATGAATATAGTAGGGCCCCAGGTATTGGGCACCCGGCAATCTCATCGAATGAAACCCGACGACAAAGTTGTTGTCATGTTGATCTTTTGTGGGATAATGGTACCGTTCCGGACGACCCTGCTCATGCATGCTGAGTTATAACTGATAACACTGTGGCTGTCATCATTCAAGTTAAAACTTCCTTTGCTTACAATTTGCAGTCTCGAAAACATGTTTCTAATTTAAGTAACTGGTACATAATTTGACTTCATACTTGCATGCAAGACTTGGATAATGAAAATGCGCCATAAATCGTTTAGCTGTAGAGCTTTAAGATGAAATAATATTAGCTCTAATAAATCTACCAACATAATGTAATATAATGCAATAAATTACTGTAATTAATGTACTGTACCTGCATATATACGTCCCACTGCAGGGAACGGGTAGTGGTTAGGCCATATATCCACCACGCTGGCCTAGTGATTTTTTTTTACAAATCGCTATGGTATGCAGCTTTCCTCACTATATTTTCCTTCACCATTCTAGTGCGTGCCCTGGGATTTGAACTCGCGACCACCGTGAACATGTTGGCAGCCGCGTCCTACAGGCTAACGCAATGAATACATACAAAATATAAAAGGTCCATTCAAGTCACGGAACCTTAAATCACGCCGAGTGATCAATCAATTTGTTGTTAAGCGGCAAGAATGTCAATATTAGATATTTGCCGAATTTTCCGGAAAAAACCCATGGGCCGGGCTAATGTCAGTTATTGTATGTTGTTGGGTCAGATTGGATATTATCTGAAAACTTTTTATTATTATACATAAATTAAAGTTGCCTACTCACTGGAGTTATCCTTTTTGGTAGGTCTCTCATATATGAGCGGCCGCCTGAGTATTTACCACCGGATTTTTTTTCCGCCAAACAGCAGTGTAAATGCACTGTTGTGTTACGGTTTGAAGGACATTGCAGTCAGAGTAACTATTGGACATGTTGAAACTTAATATCTTATGTCTCATGATGGCCAGCGGAGTGGAATTCTAAGCATTGTTTTGTAATTCAAGGTGGCCATTATAGGGGCCCTCAGTTATTTTATTTATTTTATTATTTTATCATTCATTTTATTCATTTAATTTTATTATTTACAGCTAATTTTACATGTTAACAATATCCTAAATATCAAGATGACTATTTTTGGACGCCCATATAGGTGTTATGGGCGTCCATGGCAGAGACGAGGCTCTATCGTACGTCTAGAGTTGGTGTACGCGAGGGCGTACCGCCCCTGCAGTGTTTTTAGTGACTCCGATGGTTTAGGTCGCCTCTTACAACGGGCAAGGGATATCGTGGTGGAATTCTTGTACCCCCGACCACAGGGCAAATATAAAAACATAACTCAATCAATGCGTATAACTTGGCAAGAAAGAGTAATTGAAAAGAAAATTGGCACAATGAAAAACAATTATACATACATACATAATCGTCACGCCTGTATCCCATAGGGGAAGACAGAGACTTTAGACCGCCACTTTGCTCGATCCTGACATATTACTTTCGCTTCATCTACTTTCATCAACCTCTTCATACATTTTTGTCTGTTCAGGGAATTTTTGACCCGACTCTTGTTGAGGGTATCACCGATTTGGATGGTGTATGTTCGGTGAGGTCGACCCCTACCGTCTCTTCCATCCACACTCGCATTGTACAAGTATATTATTATTTATTTATTTAAATCTTTATTACACACAAGCTTAACAACAGCATAACTAAACAGAAATAATAATAACAAAGACTACAAATGGCGGTCTTATCGCTCAACAGCAATATCTTACAGACAACCATGGGATGTATTTAAATGAACGAGAGAGAGACAGGGTAGTGTAACAAATAAAGAATTACTTAAAGCTAAATAATACTAATTAAACATATATATATATATAACAACAAACTACTTATACACATATACATATCCATATATGTGTATATCTGCTTCGTTATTCTCCTTTCATCCATCCTCTCTAGATGACCACACTATTAAAAACAATTATTGACAACAATATTAAAATGTCAATGTCTTTATTAAATAATACGCAGGTATTTCTATATATTTTCGTGCGATTTTTGTTTGATTTCTGATATAAAATAAACAAATATCCTATTAATAACAACCAATAAAAATAACAAGTATCTAAACCTTTCCGTCGTAGTATATCAGGTTGCCATATTATAATTCAATGCGATCTTAGCGCCCTCATTAAAAACTATAATTTTTTTGCCAAATTATTCTTTTTCTTTTTAAATATTTATTCGTAGTTCCAAACGCCATACATCAATAGATTTGAGATTATCTGTACTATAAGGCTGTATAAAGGCTGTATGTATTTTTTTCTTTTTTAAATTAAACCTTAATAAAAAGTTCTCCACAAATAAGTTCCTTAACAACCACAATTTACAGCATTGTAACATTTTATTACATCAAACACGTTCGGGCCGACAATAAAATGTTTACAGCTGTTTTGCGATCAGTATTGTCTGTTTGTGCTCTTGTTTATTTGTACTGTACGTGATTTATAACTATTAGGTTTGGTAATAACAGTATCTTATAGATTTCTTCCAAAGGTTAATAATGTAATGTAGAATTTCTACAGAATCTGGGGAATATTATCCTTTATAGCGCGGAAAAAAACAATTGAATTTAGATATATGAATTAATAATCAAAAAATGTTGAAATAAACTACTTAAACTATAATAAAATTAATAAATGTTGGAATCATAAATAAAACACACGATGGTCCCAAAATAATTTCGAAACGATAAAAAAATCATCTTCAGAACGGAAATAATTATTACAACGATCACATATTTACCAACCAAGCTCAGTCAACAGAAAATATAACATGTCAGAAATCATAGAAAATATAACACAAGAAAGTAAATTAATAAATGAAAAACTCAGAATATTTTTTTGCAACAACAAAATAATGAGCCACATCTACAGAAAAAATATAAATCATATGTGCTAAACATTTTTAAAATAAAATATTTAAAGAATCAAGACATTCAGTGAATAAAATCGCCAGGTATCGTAAACCAGTCACGACCCACCAAATAAATGTCAGGTGTCGTAAACCTAATGCACTGGTGTTGTAAAAGTAATGTTGGATCAAAAGAATTTGATTATGTTATTAAAATAATAATTTACGTTCAGATAGGCGTGTTAAAGTTTAATATCTCGTAACTGTTGAGTAGCACTGCTTTTGATATTACTTGTGGGTGTTTTTATTACTTTGGAGGAAAGTTTTTTATGTGTCTACTTGATGATAGTGATGTGTGAGGGTTAGTTATAATATTCTTCCTTATGGTGTCGTTACGATACATACATAAACACACGCCTTTTTCCCAGAAGGCGTAGGCAGAGGTGCCTCGACACCCACATTTCGCCTTGTATGTTCCGTCCCACGATGTGATAGGTGGCGAGCCTATCGCCATAATGAATCGAAAAATCGAATATCACTTTGCCCGAAACGGGATTCAAACCCGAGACCTCAGCTTTGCAAGCGTACTTTGATACAACTACGCCACCGAGGCAGTCGTTACAAAAAAATAACTTTTAGCAACTTTTTTTGTTTATAATCTTACTTTGCGAGTTAAAGACTAGTTACACATATCTGGCTGTAAAAGTTTTTATCAGAGGTTATTCACCTCTTTAGTCCATTGATTTGTCATCCGCTTTGCTATGGAGGGAAGTGGGCAAATATATTTTCAACTCTTACTATTTATTTCATGATTAATTTTTAGCGGGTTAAAGACAAGTTAGACAAGGAGACCCGCCGAGCTTCATTGCTCGGTGTCATGACATTGCGTGCCACTGTTGATCCTGGCTTACAGGAGTTGCAGTGGCGGGTGTGAGGGCAAGACATTATCCAGGGTTGATTATCACATGGATGGAATTGTTGTGCGAACTATGGATGTTATTAGTGTAATATCTTTATTACTTACTATTTGGGAATAGTTACAATGTGCTGCCTCGGTGACGTAGTTGTACTAATATACGGTTAAAACACTGGGGTCCCGGGTTCGAATCCCAAGTCGAGCAAAGTAAGATCAAATCTATCACATCGTAGGACGGAATATACTGGCGAAATGTGGGTGTCGTGGCACCTCTGACTTTGTGTGTGTGGGAATAGTTACAAGCACGGATGAGCATAAAAGTGGAAGTGACACTTCTACTCGCTGCCTGGTGGCAACATTAGGCCGGAACATATTATTAAAACGCCACGCCACTCGACTTAGCGCGACACGTGTTCAATCAAATTAAATCGTAGTATTTTCTATGGCCAGAACCACAGTATGAACACGCGATGCCACGTTGCTTGGCGTGTTAAGGTTAGGTTAGGTTACTTGATTTTCATTCCTTTTCAATTATAAATAAACTAATTTTTATTTTTTATACTCATCATTAGCATTTCCAATGTAATATATTACCAATAGATGTTTACGAAATGTATAGATTTCCTAGGAAAAATTGATATTTTAAACATAGTACATTTCGAATATATTTCGTATACATTTCCTAGGTATTGTATATAATGACGGATTACATACATATACGTTAGCATACACAATTATATTTCCACAAAATGACGTCATGCAATGTATTTGGCGTTTATAAATCTTATGTTCATAAAATTTACGACACATGTTCGTGATGACGGAAATTCATAAAGTTAAAATATAGCAAAAATTATAATTTCACAATTCGTTCAGAGCGCCATAGTTGGCTACTAAAAGTACATTGTAGTTTTTATGGTTTTATTACTGTTGTGCTTAAACCTTATAGTGTATTTAGGCTAAACACGGTTAAATCTTGAGTTCAAACCCTGACAAAAGTTATATTAAGTGAATTAGTTGTTCTACTTTAAGACTAAACAAGAATGCCCAGTTTCCACATATCTTTGGGCCCAATAAATAATGATAAAAAATGATCGTTGGTATCAAAAACTAAGAGAAACTTTTCGGTCTCACAAACACCCATACCTGAAATACTTATGCTTCACACAAATATTTGGTTCGGTGCGGGGATCGAACCTGCGGCCTTTTCGGTCACAGCCGGCTTCTAACCAACTGCGCCATGGAGGCTATAGAAAATGTACAGAATATAGTGCAATTTACTATAGTTAAACATTTTTTTATTTTCTTGTTTAATAATACGAGTAAATTACAGTTTTAATTGTGAAAAAGTGCGTGGTGGCCTAGTGGAGCTGGTGGTTGCGGGTTCGGGTCTCCGAATTTGGCACAACAGGTATATCTATAATATATTGAAAATAAATGACCTTTTACCTTAACAGTAAAGGAAAACATTGTGAGGAAATCTGTATAGCACAAAAATTTAGAGAAACTTCTATGGTATGTGAAGTTCGCCATTGCGCAGTAGGCCAGTATGGTGGACTATACCCCTCTAAATTAGAGAGGAGGCCTACCAAATCGGGCTACATATGGTTTAGATCATAATAAAATTAAATTCATAGTTTCTTCCACCATATTTAATGAACTGAACCAAAATTGGGCATTGCTTTCAGCTAGTAAACTTTTTCGTAACATTGTTAAAGTTATTCAAAAGAAATTGTTACGAAGCCGTTGCTCTCTGTACCCAATTAATTTATTCAACCGTTTGATTTTCGTACATGTATTTTTATTGCCTTCGTAAACATTGTTCTGTACATATATATTGGCTCTTTCATGTTTAATTTGGAATTATTGACGCGTACACTTTTTATGTAGGTTACCACAAATGAATTTGCGGCTCAATTGATGGTAGATGACAGCTATAAACACCTACAATTTTGAGAATTAGGTATAGATATATATGTTGTAGATATTTTAATACGAGAAATTAAAAGGGAACAAAAAGGTGGAAGTGGTAAAACATTGTGTAGTGTGTAATATTGTAAAATGTGTTATTTCATATTGAAATAAAACGATTACATATATTCATAAACCTACGCCTTTTTCCCAGAAGGGGTAAGCAGATGTGCAACAAGGACACCCACCAACAAAAAAAAAACCGCCGCACAAAAGTTTCTCTCGGTGCGGGGGCCGAACCCGCGGCCTCTCGTTTCACAGGTGGCGTCTAAACAACTACGCCAAGGAGGCTGTTAGTATGCAATTAGTATTGTAAGTTACTCGTACACCGTTTATTTATTTTATTTCCAACTCCTATTAATTACACTTTCTGATTAATTTCGTTGCGGGTTAGACAAGTTAGACATTCCCGGAGACTCGCCGAGCTTCATTGCTCGGTGTCATTACATTGCGTGTCACTGTTGATCCTGGCTTACAGGAGTTACAGTGGTGGGTGTGAGGGGGGGACAGTCTCCTACTCGTACACCGTTTTTCTACAAAATCTTGGAAACATATTGTAAAATCAAGTTGCTAAATCACAATTTCAAACTAGTTTATGTAATGAAAGCTAAAATCTCAATTTATTAGTGTAAGTAATAGCTGAAGTTATAGTTCTAGAAGCTTGCTAAGCTCGCGAAAGCTCAAAGTTGTGAGCTTTACCCAGTTCTTAAACTTTAAAATGAAACGTTACTTGTCCATTTGTTTGTATGACTATATTAATTGTGATTTCAAGGCCCGGTTTCAGAGGTTGTCGATAAAGTTCTTGATAGTCGATTTGACATTCATCTGTCAGATAAAATACTAAATTCAACCCTATTTTTTTTTTCTCTTTATTTAAGGGGTTTTTCAATTATGAAAACGTCACCCCCGATATCAAATACAGCATATACATTACAATTATATTTAAATAGTTCATATATCACGAATATTATAGGAAAACATACAAACCACAAAAAAATAAAGTAATCACCCACCCCGCAGTCTTAAACGCTTTATCAAGTAATTATTAAATTCAACCCTATTGCAATCGAGATTTATATATTATCTGAAATATGAGTTCTAGATAGCTATCTAGGACTTCATCAAGAACTGGTGAAACTGGCCCTAAATGTAATAATTGGTGTAGAAATTACTTAATTTTGTTTACTGCATAAATTCGACTGCCTCAGTGGCGCATTTGTACTACGGTAAGTTTACATCGCTGAGGTTCGAATCCCGGGTCGGGAAGTTATATTATATTTTTCGATTCATTTTCATCCCGGAATCAGAAATATATAGGCGGTAGGTTCACATATCACATCGTGGGACGGAACACACAAAGCGAAGCGTGGGTGTCCTGGTTGTACCTTTGCCTACCCATTTTGGTTTTGTATTTGTGTAGGCTATACCAGGTATATCAAGACTGCTACCGAAAACGAAGCCGGGTGGTAGTTTAAGCGACTTCAGACACAATGCAACAGAAAATGTTGGAAAAAAAAGCGTTCTGTTATTTTTTTATATGGTCGTATTTGGGTGGTAAATACATTTTTTCGTAAAATAATAGTGTATAACCTTTTATTTATAAAAACTCTAAGGTATAAAAGAGTTTATATTATTATTTTAGCAAAAACTATGGATTTACCACCCAAAAATGACGATTTTAAAAAATTAAAAAAAAAAATTGTCGCGTGTCTTAGCAAAATTTTTAGTTGCATTGTGTTTGTAGTCACTAAAACTACCACCCGGCTTCGTTTTCGGTAGCAGTCTTGAGATACCCGGTATAACATCCTGGTATAACCGATAAGAGCGGACCACTATTATTTTTGATTTAATTAATTAGGTATTTCAGCTTTTACCTGGGATTTTAATGTGTTGTAGGAACAAGCATATTGCCAAGGAACCTACTTCACAATTTTTACTACTGACGTGTGCATTACGTTTGAGACTGTGGTTGGCTAAAACTCATGGTATTACTCAAGAATTGTTGTTCAAGCTCAAAATAATAATTTTAATGGCTCATTTGCATATGTTTAATTTGTAACATTATTTTTTTAATTCCTGGCAACACTCATCTGTGTCAGCCGTTTACTTTGTTCATTACTATTACAAAGTAATCACTGAAGCCGCAAGGATTTTTATATAAAGATATAATACCTGAGATATCCACTATAAAATTGTCGTACTATGGCACGATCTATCTAGGATGATAATTTTTAGGAAGGGTATATAACAAAATTTATGGATATTATGATTTATTTTATTGCTCTCCACAATTGTGAAATAAAATGACGAACATTTAAAAGCGGTTTTTCCGTCAAAAAGTATAAAATGAAACGAAATTTAATTATCGGTCGTGTAGGCAATAAAAGAGCTCTTATGACAAGTCAATACACATAGCATTTAATCTCTTTATGCAAAAATATTTTCCATAGTATTATGTATATTAATTTCTTATTTATATTTTATTCAAAGTATTAATGAATTCTTTTTTCATAATTTACGTTAATCAAATTAAATTTATTTATTTATTTGGACCCGGGTGAGGCCGCTATTATTGTATATCTGTATCAGCCCATATACGTCCCACTGCAGGGCACGGGCCTCCTCTACAATCGAGAGCATGATTGAGAGTGGTTAGGCCATATAGTCCACCTGGGACTATTGCGGGTTGGTGGACTTACATACCATAAAAAATCTTACAAATTACTATGGTATGCAGGTTTCCTCACGATGTTTTCCTTCACCGTTATAGTGCGTGGTACTTGATAAATACACACATGACTCCGAAAATACATTCTGATTTGAACCTGCGACCACCGTGAGCATGTTGGCAGTTGCGTCTGTTTACCAACAAACCACCTCGCACTTATATTATTGTATAGAGAAAATGTTTCCTACTAACAACCGTCTTAAATCAGGAATAAACCCATATACCCCCTTTACCTGAGAGCCCATTACTCCGATGGGACATAAAGACATTTCATTGCAACACCGTTAGTCATGGCTTTGACAACCTTGTGGTATAAATTTTAATGTAGGAAAGTTATTGGAGTTGTCTATCGGCCGGTCTCTATATTCTATCTATCTTTAACAAGAGGTTAGAGTAGTTACCATTAGTATGTCGATACAGTGCAATGCTGCAATAAATAAAGATTGACTTATACATTTATCATGCCTAGCTATCTATAAATATATCGACCATATCTAAAACTCTATATATTTGTTAACTGAAACAAAAATTGCATTGAAATATCTCATGAAATCTCCAGTTAAAGATGGATAGATTATTGAAACCGGCTATAAGTGGGTCTGAAATGAGCTTTGTTCAAATCTTGGTCGTTATTGGCCTAACCTATCACAATCGAACTCTCAGGTTAAGAGGAGTCTGAGCTTAGCTGGGACTATGGACTGTTACAAGACAAAGTGACAAATAAAAGTATTCTTTTTTATTGCAATGAATGGTAAGACGAGCATGCAGTTCGCCTCATGGTAAGCTGGACTGCTCAAGAACAGTAGCAAAACCAAAAAACACCTTGATTAACAAAGCATTTCCACTGCGCTCGCCATCCTGAGACATAAGATGTTAACACTCAATATGTCCGGTAGTTACTCTGGCTACAATATCCTTCAAACCAAAACACAACAGTGCATTTCTACTACTGTTTGGCGGGAGAAATAGACATTGTGGTTGTGCCTACCCAGGCGGCCTCTCACATTTGAGAGACTTACCACCAGTAAAGCGTCTATCTATACATATAAATAAAATTGAAGTGTCTGTTTGTAAAGTGAAAATAAAATAATAATAATACATATCGTTATATACACGATACCTATAACGAAAATGACCTTAGATTTTTTTGTCTGTCTGTCTGTCTGTCTGTTTGTTCCGGCTAATCTCTTAAATGGCTGGACCGATTTTGACGGGACTTTTATTGTCAGGTAGCTGATATAATAAGGAGTAACTTAGGCTAAATTTATTTTAGAAAAAATCTTTTATTTTAGAAATATGAAGTTTTTGTTAAATGCCACGCGGACGAAGTCGCAGATACAGCTAATATACAATATTGACTGTATGGAAAATAGCCGGATTATGCTGAATGAGCGTAGTTCAGCAGTAAAACCGCTGCCAGTTGATTGGGGTCAAATATTTTAAATTTATTTTATTGTTACCACCGCATTCATAATGAGATGAAACGAGGCTTTATTTTATTTGCGAAACAGTAGGAAATATAATTTGGCAGCGGGATGAGAATAAAACTTGATGACCATTGTACGTTGAGCCTTGAAATAAACTTGTATTAATTAATGACAGCCTCTCTGGCGCAGTTGGTTAGACGCCGGCCGTGAAACGGGAGGCTGCAGGTTCGATCCCCGCACCGAGAGAAATGTCTCAGGTTCGGATCCTGAGTCGGGTAAAGGGATATTGGATATTTCTGTTTATTATGAGGCTTGGGTCAGGAATTTGTGCCTGATATGGCGAACATACAAGGCGAAATGCCGGTTTCCTTGTACACCTCTGCCTGATACTTCTGGGTAAATTGCGTGAGCTTATGTATGTTACAACCAATATACGTCCCACTGCAGAGCACAGGCCTCCTGTACAATTGAGAATGGTTAAGCCATATAGTCCACCACGCTGGCTTAGTGCGGGTTGCCGAATTTTACATAGCATAGAAATTCTTATAAATCGCTATGGTATGCAGGTTTCCTCACGATGTTTTCCTTCATCGTGACAGTGTGTGCCCTGGGATTCGAACCTGCGACTACCATAAACATGCTGGCAGTCGCGTCTGGTCTGTTTACCAACATGCCACCAAGCACTCTCTATATAAATATGTATGTACCTATATTATATTTATGTACATGCTGATAAAACACGTTTGATGACGCAAAATAACTCACAAATCCTTTAAAGTAATAAAATTCAATATGCAAATTAGCTCCGGAAACATTATTTAATATTACCACTACACACCGAATGTTCAGAATGTTTTTACATGATTAATTAATTCGCTGGATTTGTACCGGCGACAAGGGGATTGCGTGCGCCCTTACTGTGCTGTCGCGTTTGGATTGACAACGTATATGGCTTTATATAAATGAAGTTTCGCTGTTACATTGTTAAAAATTCATTTAATCGCTTGTACGAGATTGGTCAGTTTGTTTGGTACTTTATTTCATTCTAATTTCTAAAACATAAATAAATACACCCAACAGTCACATACATAGTCCTGACACCACACTAAGGTCGAGTCTTGTGTCTTGGGATCTGGAACTACGAGTGAATTTTCCGTCTCAAACACCCAGACCCGAAACAAATACCTGTGGTTCACACAAATATTTGTTTCGGTGCGGGGATCGAACCCGCAGCCTCTTGTTTCACAGTGTGAAAATAAATAAATTGTATATACTGTCTTGGTTTTCGTGTCATTTTAAGATAATTTTTCCTACAGTCTAATATTTAGTCGCTCCGATTTAAAATTGAATTTTGACTCTAAAATTCATTGTCACTTATAAAATACGTAACGTTCTTAATAAACTTTAAGCTCCCTGTTTATGGCAAAAAGAAAAGCGCTTGCCAGGGAAATTACGAACAGTTCCCTGTAAAGTTTTAGCATTGTTATTAGTTTAAAATGAAAATAATGTGCTGTAACCGGTTTCCCCGGGAAATATAAGGAATCGCAACTTTAAGTTGTCCGAGTTTAAGTTTCACAAGTTTTTTGCTTTGTTCTCGATTACTCACTTTGTGATCCCGTTTTTAACCTGGTATAGTTTCTTTGAGCAAATAAAAAATAAAATATATTTTTTTTTTTTTACCTAATGAGTATAATTGCTGGCTTTTAGGGTTCATATTTATCGAATAATGGCAGTAGTGCAAAAAGATAATAAATATTGCAGGATTTAAGTAGTTGGACTTCGTATTGTTGTATGATCTGTATGGAAAATATATTAAATCATTCCAATAAACTATATCTTGCAAAAACATCTTAATAAATTGCTGTGTTGCCTGAAAACATCAACACTTTTCTCCTCTTACATTTTACAAACACATCATATTTTGTTACATTACAGTAAAATAAAACATTTACGCATTTGCAACACTCACAAATATAGGCTCACAAAAACAATTCCTTTGCTACAAAAAAAAAAGAATCACGTCAATGCATAGTCCCGCTAAACAGCAATTACAAAGCGAAATTCACTTAACCGAAGCTGAAGGGACTGGGATGGCATATCGAGCGTCGCCGTCCCGTCACATTTGCATAATCCACTCTGATTGTATGAATATTTACCGAGCTATGTTACGCTTTATTATATTCAAATAAGATATAATCTACATCTTGTTCAAACTGGAATATTCAGTGACCAGCCTAGTTGACACTGTCGGGGTTTTTGACTGTTGGGAATTATAAGCTTATGAATAATATCGACGTGTCGACGTTCCTCTTCTCCTTTTTCTTCAGGCACAGGAAGTCCACTGCTGAACATAGGCCTCCCCCAATCTCCACATCGAAATGTTAGGAATGATCTGCATCCAGCGACTTCCTGCAACCTTAACCAAGAAATACACTGTAGTTTTTTTTTTACACAAACTATAACATGATCCTTTAAGGGTTCCCTGTTCTTTTTTGGTACGGAAACTAAAATAGGTCTGCTAAGAAAAATGGCACATAGAAAATTGTTCTAAAACATATTTTAAGTCGACTAATAAAATTCCTACACAGACCATTAATGATTTTGGCATCAAATCACCTTATCAGTCATCACTCGTTATTTCTGACACGCGACTCAAGGAAGTGAGTCGCAAATACTGGGTATATCAAGACTGCTACCGAAAACGAAGCCGGGTGGTAGTAATGACTACAAACACAATGCATCCAAAAAAAGTTGCAAAGAAACGTGACAATTGAATTTTGTGATTTTTTAAATATCGTTGAATTTGGGTGGTAAATCCATGGTTTTTACTAAAATAGTAATTTAAACCCTTGCGTGCCATAGCGTTCTTTAAAAATAAAACGGTGTATACTATTTATTTCAGATTTATTTTAGAAACTTGGGGATTTATTTTATATAAAGATTTATTTTAGAAATTTGGGGGTTAACGTCACTCGCGTCCGTAGGCTTTGACTCTAGATTCCCTACACGTGACCCCTGGGTAGTGCCAAATGAGTGACACAGTTAGTGGTGGTAGGACTTATGTGTCCGCCCGGGTAGCGACCACCGTCCACGAGGCGTAAAGACCGCCATAGTGATCTCCGTACGGGGATCGCGTTCCGGGATCAGCCTATGGTTTTCCGGTTTCTTCGAGGATCTTGAGTCCGGGCATGAGGTTGTACCGTGTGGGTATTTTCGGTCGTTTGTCGAAGGGAAGAATGTTGATCCGCCGGCCAGGGAGACCCGTAGAAACGGTTGTCCGCTGGCCGCCCGCGGTATAGTACAGGGGCCCAATCGAGGCTAACCACCTCGAGAGGCTGCCTCACCATGCCGCGCATAATCTTGGGTGGGTCCGTCGTGCCGGTTGGTGACCGGAAGTGGGGTCCCGGCGGCCCATCCCGGGAGGGTACGGGGGCCCTTCCGTCCGGCGGATCAGCTCTCTTCCTGCCGACCCTTTCGTGCCGGTGCCCATTCGGCCTTCTTAGTGCCCGAACTTAAGCTCCTCGTTGCCTCTTCACCAATCCCATCCTTTCTACCATGACAGTGCAACCAAACAGAGCAGGTCCTTCAGCGGTGCTTAACCCCACCACCGCCTTCACTATGGAGTTCACTAACATCCGTGGACTCCATACGAACCTCAATGCCGTCCACCACCATCTCGAGACGGCCCGGCCTGCTTTGCTCTTCCTAACGGAGACGCAGATACGTTGTCCGGCCGATAATTCTTACCTGTTGTATCCCGGTTATTCGCTTGAAGCAAACTTCAAGCCTAAAGCCGGGGTATGCTTAACGTGACCATTTATTTTTTGTGCCAGAGCGGGACATCTGTGGAATTAAATAATAATAAAAAGTTTTTAGTGTTTCAGCTTTTTAATAAAGAAGGTTGAATTACAAAAAATAATCATAGCATTAAACACAAAATAGTTACTTCGGCACGTTTTATAAGCCCCAGTAGTGGCGTGACTTCCAGGCAGACACATATTAACGTACTTAATCATTGTAGAAAAGTTTTTTAAATCAAGATTGTTTTTTTAGAAAAAGAGTATACTGATTCTTCGTTTTGGGCGACTTCGCTTCACTCAGCCATATTTACTATAACGTAAACATATTCGTGTTAAAAATATTTATTGTAAATTTACAACAAATTATTAATAAACTGCTCTGATTTAAATGTATATTATATAATAATCACTACATTGTAAACTGGTTTTGAAAAAGAGCAACACTAGAGTTTCTTGCCCGTTCTTCTCTAGTGAAAACCGCTTTCCGAACCGGGTGGTAGATAAAAAAATGACTGAATCTAAACGATGTTGAACATTTTAATAGATTCAATAAATTATTTTCATTTTCATTTTCATTTTCATTTACGAAAGTGCTGGAATGACCCAACCATTTTCAGTAATAGTTCAGTAAAGAATTTCGAGCGGGAAATACTTTTTGATTATCGTTTGGTCTGTTTGCAAAAGCGGGACTATGTAGGCCTTTCTGGGGACATCGGGACAGGCTTCCTGAAAGCGGGACTGTCCCGCTTAAATCGGGACGTATGGTCACGTTATATGCTTGTATGTTCGGTCGGACATCTGCTGTCGCCGTTTGCACTGCATGGAGGACCCCTCCTTCTCCGCTCTGTGGGTGCACGTGGATCTAGGTTCCCTGAGCCGCATCTACGTGTGCCTTTACAGGTCTCACAACGGGGATGATGAGACGACTCGGCTGTTCAGGTATCTTAGCCAGGCGGCTGATGACGCGCAGGCGCAGTTCCCGTCGGCCGAAATGGTGGTCTTGGGGGATTTCAATGCTCATCACGAACTGTGGCTGGGCTCCTCCAAGACTGATCATGCTGGCAGAGCTGCCCATGCATTCGCTCTGACTCATGACTTGACACAACTGGTGAACCAGCCCACCAGGATCCCAGATGTGGCGAGTCATGCGCCTTCTCTGCTGGACCTTCTGCTGGCGAGTCACCCAGCCGGGTATCATGTGACCGTTAGTGCGCCTCTGGGCACTTCCGATCACTGCCTGGTTGGGTCGTCAGTACCGTTCGCATCTCCTCCACGTCCCGTGCAGGTTAGGCGGAAGGTCTGGCATTACTCGTCGGCAGATTGGGATGGTATGCGGGAATATATCGCATCCATCTCTTGGGGGCAGCGCTGCTTTGAGGGTAAAGATCCCTCAGCGAGTGCCAACGCTATTGCTGACGAGATCAGACTTGGAATGGAATATTACATTCCATCCTCTGAGATCGCCAGTAAGGGCCGTGGACGCTCCTGGTTCAATCGTGCTTGCGCCGATGCTGTCGGTGACAAACAGGCGGCGTATCGCGCTTGGATCAGGGGTCGCGCCATGAAGGATCCGAATGTCAGTTCCCTCAAAAAAGCCTACAACCGTGCCACCAAGGCCTGCAAGAAGGCGTACGTTAGGGCGGATGCCCAGCGCGTTAGCAGGATTGGGCGTGCGTTGGCCGATCACCCAACTAGCAGCCGTGCTTATTGGAGGTTGGCCAGGACCGTCCAATCTAACTTCTGCCGCCCAGCGTTGCCACCGCTGAGGTACCCAGAAGGGTCGCTGGCCCACAAGCCGCAGGAGAAGGCTGCCTTACTGGCAAATCTCTTTGCGGCTAATTCCCGCCTCGAAGACCGTGGTTCCCAGACGCTGCCCACACTGCCTGATTGCGGTTTCTCAATGGCGGATATTCGCATCAGGCAGTGTGATGTGCGGCGTGAGTTACGGTCTCTCGATGTGCGGAAAGCCAGTGGCCCGGATGGGATACCAGCGGTGGTTTTAAGGGCTTGTGCAGCCGAGTTGTCTCCTGTACTGACTCGCCTCTACCGAGCGTCCTACCGCACAGGTGCTGTGCCGGAATCTTGGAGGGAGGCCAATGTGCAACCAATCCCTAAAAAGGGTGATCGGTCGGACCCTACCAATTACCGCCCTATCGCTATCACCTCAGTGATGTGTAAGGTCATGGAGCGGATCATAAACGCTCAATTGGTCCGCTACCTGGAGGATCACTCGTTGATCAGTGACCGACAATACGGATTCCGTCAAAATCGATCAACGGGTGATCTTCTAGCGTTTGTCCTGCATCGCTGGGGTGAGGCGATTGACCGGCGTGGCGAGGCTCTTGCTGTGAGCCTCGACATTGCCAAGGCGTTTGATAGGGTCTGGCACCGAGGTCTTCTGTCCAAGCTTCCGGCATACGGTCTGCCCGGCAACCTGTGTTCGTGGATTTCCGGCTTTCTGCATGGGCGTAGAATGCGTGTAGTCGTTGACGGACACGCTTCGGCGCTCATGTCGGTAAATGCCGGAGTTCCTCAGGGCTCGGTGCTGTCGCCCACCTTGTTTATTCTGCATATCAATGACATGTTGTCGCTTGGCAACATTCATTGCTATGCAGATGACAGCACGGTTCATGGGCGATACCACTGCGGGCCTCCAGGTTGCCGAGTCGAAACTGTGAAGGGACGCGAAGATCTTGTCATTGAGCTCAACCGGACCTTGGATCTCATTTCTACATGGGGTTCTAGGAATATGGTTGAGTTCAATGCCAAGAAAACCCAGGTGTGTGCGCTCACGTGCAAAAAATCCCCGTTCTCTCCCCTCCCCATTCTTCAGGGTGCTCCCCTCTCTGAACAGGGTGCGTCGGTTTTTCACGCCCGGTCAGCTTTGTCGCTTATATAAAGCGCGGGTCCGGCCGGGTATGGAGTACTGCTCGCACCTCTGGGATGGATCCGCCCAGTACCTGCTCGATGCCTTGGATGGATTGCAGCGGCGGGCCATCCGCATTGTCAATGATGCAGACGTTACGAGCAACTTAGAGTCGCTACAACTCCGGAGGGATGTCGCCTCTCTAAGCGTGTTCTACCGCCTGTATCACGGGGAATGCTCTGAGGAATTGTATAACTTGATCCCCTCCTCTCCATTCCTTACCAGAACCACGCGGGCTGGCTTGCGAAGCCATAGCTTGTCGGTCCAAACCATCCCGGCGCGAACCAAACGGTTCTATAATTCTTTTTTGTGCCGCACCGTCAGGCTGTGGAATTGTTTGCCATCTCACGTGTTCCCTCCTTCCTACAATCCTGGGTCCTTCCGCCGTGGTGTGAAGAGGCACCTTAGCAGGCCGGCATAATTGTTTCCATTGGCATGGGACTGCCGTCCGATGCCAATGGATACTCTGCCTGGGCGGCATTTGCGCTTACCATCAGGTGCAATGCCGCCACGATGCCGGGCCATTATAAAAAAAAAAAAAAAAGAAAATCTAGGTATTTACCACCCAAATACGACGATAGAAAAAATATTATATGTAATAAAAACGACTCCTTGTTTAGCAAAAATTTTAGTTGCATTGTGTCTGAAGTCACTAAAACTACGACCCGGCTTCGTTTTCGGTAGCAGTCTTGAGATACCCTGTATAGTAATTTTGTGATTATTACTTCTATACATTTTAAAAGTATACTGTATCTGCTTATATACCTCCCACTGCCGTGCACAGGCCTTCTCTACAATCGAGAGTACGATTGAGAGTGGTTAGACCATATAGTCCACCACACTGGCCGAATGCGGGTTGGCGGAATTTACATACCATAGACATTCTTATAAATCGCTACGGTATACAGGTTACCTCACGATGGTTTCCTTCATCGCTTTAGTGCGTGCTGATTGACTATCAATACACACATGACTCCGAAAAGTCAGAGCTGTGCCCTGAGATTCGAACCCGCGAACACTGTGAACATGTTAGCAGTTGCGTCTGGTCTGTTTACCAACAGGCCACCAGGCACTTTTTCACATTAAAAGTATGAACGCGATAAATATATCATTAAGGGATTCTTTGAATAATATTTAAAATATAGTAAACAGTTAATTAAAATATCTTCCTATAAGTAGGTATATTATTGTCATTTAATTAAATGAAACTAAAGAACAATGGGGTCGGAAATCATTGGGGGAGGCCTATGTTCAGCAGTGGACTTCCTTTGGCTGATGGATGGATGGATGGATGAAAGAACAATGAACATAAAGATGTACCTATAAGACTCCATTGCGAATTTCCGAAGTATCGTATGGATCGGCTTCTGTACTTTCAATACTATGAATGGCCAGACGAGCTTGGTAAGCGATCTGACCGCTCATGGACAGTAGCAATGCTTGGCATTCCACTGCACTTACTATCCTGAGACATTGAATGTTAAGTCTCATTCTGACCAGTATTTACTCTGGCTACAATGTCCTTCAAACCGGAATACAACAGTGTATTTACTCTGCTGTTTGCGGTGGTACCTACCCAGATGGCCTCTCACATGTGAGAGACCTACCACTAGTAAATATACTTATATCCTGCCGGTATAACTGACGAGAGGTGCTGCTTTATAAAAATAAAATTTAAAAAATAAGTGCCATGAAATTAATCAGAAAAACTACTAAAAATATTATAACCTGTTGTTGAGTAGAATTTTAACACGTACGCGCTGCAAAACGTTACTTCATTTTGACAACGACGATTTGTCGGCCGCCATTTTGAATTTTTTCCCCATACTTTGTCGTCCACTAGCGACAGTGACGCATTGTAACTAGACGAAGATGTTTCACAGATGTTTTTTTTTTCAAAAAGTATCACTTTTAGAAGTATTTTTTTAATGGTACCAATTTTTATTTATTTAATTTTGTTTACCATTTTTTAATACACACAAGGTGAAACGTGTGTGTCCTGGAAGCACCTCTGCGTACCCCTACTGGGAAGAAGGTGTGACTTAATTTATGTATTTTATAAGTAAAATTAGTTTTCACTGTAATTTGTAAATACATGGTGTTTTCCAAACAATAACTGGGGATGTCTACAATTAAGAGGAATGTAAATATGTGCGTAAATAAGTCAATAAAAGATAGAAATATATAAGAATTTCTCAACACAAGAAATTAAATATAACTACCTACCTACCTACCTATAACTACCTTAAGAACAACATTATTTTATTTTAATAAAAATAATAATTTATTTGCAATAAAATATGTTCATAAAAATGAATAATACCTCAATAATAAATAATAAATTGTATTTAGTGACTTTATTTACATAAAAAGATATTTACGTCCTACCAAATGTTTCTGAAACTTCATTATAGTAATCAGATTTTTTTATTTACGATTATTTTTCTTACTTCTGTAAACCGTTCAACAAAAACGCCGGGGTCCAATGTAAATTGGTCGCTCTGTCGACCTTTATTGATGCCATTAGCATAAAATAATACACTCAATTTTATAGCCTTTTTATTTGGGCACGTCAGAAAAAAATTGCATGGGAACAAATAATTCTCTTTATTTAGTGTAAAGATTACCATTTTCAGATGATTGTTCACTTGTTAAGGTCAATCTGGCAATTATTTTATATTTTTGGAAGTTGTTTTATGATAGACTGCCAACGATTAAATTGAATTTAACTTCGTGAAATTTATATTCGGAATATATCACTCACTGCCAAGCACTTCTCTACAATCCATTGTTTATTTGAGACGGAAATATATGTGTAGGTAGGCTGTTTAACAAAATAACCTGTTCGATTCAAACCGCGCATTTGGGTATCTTAATTGTCCTCGTAGTATAAAATACGAAAAAAATACATAAAGGAAAAAAGGAAAAAAATAACATAATTATTAATTATATAAGACACATTTTAGTATCAATATTACCTTATAATCTAGCGAAGTTTTAAATTCTGACAACTACACACATTCTGACATTTTTAAAACATCGCGCCGCGCATTGTTACAGACGCGGTTGTTAACATTAAGAAAAAATATATATACTGGACATGTAACAATTAAATTATAAATGTTCGATGTTTATATCATAAAAGCATATGCAAAACAATGTGTTACAGATATATTTACTTTTATTTCTAGTTCCTTAGTCCGCCACTAACCAAATTATGATAGACGCGCTGTAACAACAATCTTAAACAGAATAGTAGTCATCAATAAAGCATTAATATTGATGAGATTTCGATAATGTTTCATCAATTTTCTTCAAATCAATTATGCAAATTTGACTCAACATTTTCAGGCGATCCTTCAGTAACTGCCAAAGAAAATCGAGTCTATACAGCCATGTGGCCTTTTTGTATTTTTCATAATAATAGGTTTGCTGATTTCAAGGCCTTTATCGAGTCCAGACATTCATAAAATTTAAAGTAGACTTTTTTGGCAACAATTTATATTTTCTGATGGATATTTTTTCAAGTTCACAAAGTTTATTTACATAAAAAATGTTTTTTACTTCGAACCAATTGTTTCCTAAACTTTATGAAGCCGGTATATTAATTAGATTTTTATAAACATTTTTTTCCTGATTTTTAAAACAAACAAAACAACCGTTCAAAAAAACACGCCGGGGGTCAATCTAAAGTGGTCTATCTGTCGCCCTTTATTGATGTCGTTAGCATAAAATAATACAAACACATTTGAATAGTCTTTTTATTTGGGCACGTCAAAAACAAATTGCATGGGAATATATTTCTATTTATTTAGCGTAAATATTTTGATAATATTTCATATTTTTTTCTCATATCAAGTATGAAAATTATATTCAATATTTTTAGCGAGCCTTCAATAACTGGTGAAGATAATTGAGTCTATACAATCGTGTGCCGTTTTTGTATTTTTTATAATTTTGTATTTTTTATAATAATTCGTTAACTTATTTCGAGGTCTTTATCGAATTCAGACATTAATTAAATTTAAAGTAGACTTTTTGGCATTATTTTGTTTTCTGACGATTGATCCAGTGAGTTTGTCGGCTCTTAAACTCCCATGTGGAAATCTTCTGATATTTTAATTTCTACGACACATTATACGCATCTCACTATAGTTTTAGATCATATTTGTTTTTTTTTTCATTAATTCTTCGAAAAGTAAAAATGGCACAAAATTACTCACGTTAGAATTCGAACCTAGAACTACAAGATTTACAACTCAAGTTCCTATAACACAAAAGCATAATAATTAATCAAAGTTAAACCGATCTAGATTAATGTCGGAGTTTTAACTACGCTTTTTAATTAAAGGATTAAGTTATTAGCTACTAAGAAATATATTAGATTATAGCATTAAAATATCTAATGACTGCCTCGGTGGCGTAGTTGTACTAGGGTACGGTTACAAAGCTGAGGTCTCGGGTTCGAATTCCTGGTTGGGTGAAGTGATATAGGATTTTTCTATTCATTATCAGCCCAGAGTCAGAAATATTTGCCCGATATGCCGATAGGCTCGCCACCTATCACATCGTGGGATGGAACATACAAGGCGAAATGTGTTTGTCCTGGCACCTCTGCCTACCCCTTGTGGGAAAAAAGTTGTGAGTTTACGTATGTATATATGTAAAATATATATGTATATTTATTAAGTGAAAAAAAAACAAGTAAATAACTTTTAAAGATGACCTGCCGAAAGATTAATCCAGGTTTCGTATCCCGGGTCTAAGCCCTCTCAATTGTACTCTCAGTCGTCGAGAAGTCCCTTGTCCAGCAGAGGGCTTTTATGGGCTGATACAAATAATTACCTGGTTGGGAGTGAAACGAACTGTTAATAGCTTTACCACCTGTTATTTATAATTTACTAGCGGCCCGGCCCAGCTTCGCCCGGGTACAAATAGATTTCTGTACAATAATATGAACGTATTATACATATAAACCTTCCTCTTGAATCAGTCTATCTATTTAAAAAACCGCATCAAAATCCGTTGCGTAGTTTTAAAGATTTAAGCAAACAAAGAGACATAGGGACAGAGAAAGCGACTTTGTTTTATACTATGTAGTGATAATACACCCAACAGTCACATATGAGTACATACATAGTACTGACCCCACACTAAGATCGAGGCTTGTAACGTTTATCAGAAACTACGAGAGGCTTTTTGGTCTCACAAACGCCCAGATCCGAAACAAATACCTGTGGTATATTGTATTGGTATATTGTGGTATATTCCCGCACTAAGACATATATTGTAAATATATGTCTTAGTGCGGGAATAGAGCTCATGGGCTATCCTTTCACAGTCAGCGTCTAACCAACTGCGCCACGGAGGTTGTCACAATTTTTACTTTTTACCTATTTATAGAATGTAAGGCTCAGTATCATTTACTAACTTCGCCCATAACTCCAGCCTCCGTGACGCAGTTGGTTAGACGTTGCCTGTGAAACTAGAGGTCGCGGGTTCGATCCCCGCACCGAGAGAAATGTTTGTACGGCCCACAAATATTTCTTCCGGGTCTGGGTGTTTGTGAGACCGAAAAGTCTCTCGTAGTTCCTGATACCCACGACACAAGACTCGATCTTAGTGTGGGGTTAGGACTATGTATGTGACTGTTGGGTGTTATTTATTATTATTATAACTTTAACTTTGACAATGATACCGCCAAACATTTGAGACCTAATGAAATTTTTTAATTTAATTCTTTTTTACACTTTACAGCGAAACAACAAAGAAATACATAATAATAATAGTACAACTGGCGGCCTTATCCCACTAGGTAATTACTGGCAACCGTGGGATGGATAATTAAATAGGAGAAAGAAAGGACAGTCTAGGGCAGAAATGAAATTAACGAATGATATTGTTAATGTCATACTGGTGGTAGGTCTCTCATATGTGAGAGACCATCTGGGTGGGTACCACCGCAGTATCTATTTCTCCCGTCAATCAGCAGTGTAAATGCACTGTCGTGTTTCGGATTGAAGGGTATTGTAGCCAGAGTAACTACTGGACATATTGAGACTTAACATCTTATGTCTCAGGATGGCGAGCGCAGTGGAATGCCAAGCATTGCTTTCTAATTCAAGGTGTTGTTTGGTTTTCTGTGTATGAGTGGCGTTTACCATCAGGCGAACGGCATGTTCGTCTCGCTATTCATAGCAATAAAAAAAATAAAAAAATGTATTGGGATTGATATTTTCAAAGTCAAAATTATAGGGAAAGTTAATTTATGCAGTTGGGTCTAAGTATAAATAAACTATAGAAAAATGTATCGGCGTCCATTTTCTTTTCACCCTAAAAGCGTAAAGGCGTCAGATCAAGGGCGGATAAAATATGAACTAAGCCGGCACAATTCTCTCTAAAGGCGAGAAGTAATTGTGTATTTACCGGCTGGCATTACTTTACAGATGCAATGAAGTCACTTAGCCAAGCCTTATTAGCATTTTTCACTTTATTTATCCTCAACATCCGTCCTTTTCTCTCTTCACTATTCCAATGCAGTTAGAAAGGAACAAAAAATCGCCAACTCTAACATAAATAAACTTGGTCACAGTTTCACTCGGCCACATTAACAATTCGTATTCCGCCCCCTGTCCACAATTATGTACTCCCTCGCCCCCCGACGCCCCCTCACGCCCCCCTACGCACCTCATCACGCCCCCCGCCGGTCGTTATATGGGTCAATCGCGCCAAACCCTTTAATCAAGCCGCCAAATTGTAGACGCAAATATTTCTATAGAGTTGATAATGGACATTTTTTTAGCAATCGATTTACATTATAAAAAGGTATGTTGGTACGGGTGGTACTGTGGTTATTAGGTATAATGGGGTTTAAAGTATATCGAAGGTAAAGAGTGTTCTTTGTCACTTTGTTTGAGTTTTTTTATCCATTTTCATATGATGATAGCTTCCAATATTTTCTAGGCGGTTTTAGTCAAAATATAATTTTAATGCAATTATACCAAAATGGTGTTTCTTGGAACAAAAATACATGTTTTTTATTTATTTATGTACACTTTATTGCACACACACAAAAATACAAATAAAAACGAAACTCACAAATATAAAAAGTACAATTGGCGGTCTTATCGCACAAAGGCAATGTCTTACAGGCAACCATGGTATGGATTAAAATTAAGGAATAACAGAGGACAGTTTAATGTGTTGACGGACTTTACATAGGTACCACAGAAATTCTTACAAATTCGCTATAGTATGTAAGGTTTCCTCACGATGTTAAAGTGCGTGGGGATTATCCATACACACATGACTCCGAAAGTCAGAGGTGTGCCCTGGGATTTGAACCCGCGACCACCGTGATCACCATGAACCGCACTAGGCCAGCGTGGTAGACTATATGGCCTAACCAATCTTAATCGTACTGTCGATTGTAGGAGCCGTGCCCTGCAGTGGAACGTATATGGGCCGATACAGATGATACTGTTTGAAGTGTAAGGGATAGAATTTTTTTACGAAGGAACCCTAAAATAAATTAGCCATAAACCGCTATCATCACCAAATATCTCAACAGGGGCATAATTACATGTATTTACATAATCACGGCTCATTAATAAACAGGTGGACTGCAGATCAGTGGGTAACACGCAATGTCACCGGTTGAAGTAATGTCAGTTCAATTTTGTCAAAGATTGTAAGAATTGTTGAAGTAGAAAAAATGACACTTTAAGGTAATGAAAAAAAAAAAAATATTGATTAAGATGATCTACATCATTTGAATTCATTTTTCTTTATCTACCACCCGGTTCTGAAAGCGGTTTTTACTAGAGAAGAACGGGCAAGAAACTCTAGTGCTGCTCTTTCAGATTTAGATTAAGATTCGTCCTGGAGACTATTCCACTCTCACATCAATCACCCCTGTAAGCCAGGATCAAAAGCACGCATTGTAATGACACCGAGAATTGAAGCTCGGTGAGTCCCTGGTAATGTCTAAATTGTCGTCAACCCGCAACTAATGAAACAGTAAAAATAATACATACATACATAAACTCACGCCTTTTATCCCAGAAGGGGTACACAGAGGTGCTAGCACACCCACATTTCGCCTTGCAAGTTCTGTCCCACTATATGATAGGGGGCGAGCCTATTGTCATATCGGACACAAACTCCCGACTGCGCGCTGATAATGAATAGTAAAATCCAACATCACTTTGCTCGACCTGGGATTCGAACCCGAGACCTCAACTTTGTAACCGTACCGTAGTACAACTACGCCACCGAGGCAGTCAAATTATTAGGACTTGGAAATATTGTTGATTTCATTTCTTATCATTTTGTATAAGTTCTGCGTTACGTTTGTGATATATACACGGATATTCTTTATGATAAAGATAGCTGTGGCTTTGTCCATTGCGCTGTCCTAGCCAAAGTCCTAAGATTAATTGAAATTATTTAAGTCGAATTAAGGATTCATTTCCATGTATTTTTCCATCGTTAATATTTGCTAGTAGTCAGGCCAGGGTTGAAAATGGAAAAAAAAGATGTAGTGAGTCTCACTATGACTGTATGAGACTGTTTATTTGACTGTACAATTGATGCTTATACTTATATTAAGGTTCTACGTGCCTAATTGCAGATCAAACATTATCGGTTAACGTGCGTGCGTGAAATTATGTGCTGGCATAATGTGATCAATAATTTAGTACATAAATACATACCCACATAGATTAAGTCACGCCATTTTCCCAGAAGGGCTAGGCAGAGGTGAGACACCCACGATTCACTTTGTAAGTTCAGTCCCACGATGTGTTAGGGTTGAGCTTATCGCCATATCAGGCACAGCTGAGCAAGAAACTCCTGTACAATCAAGATTTCAATTGAGAGGGGCTGGGCGTGAGGTAGGGTGAGTATTTCTAAAGGTGCATTTACACGCTTGGCCAACCTCGGCCAGCCTCCACCAACGCAAGCGTGTAAATGGGGTGTTTGGCCCAGCAGGCCTTGGCTTTTCGTTGTTGATAGCTTGGCTATGGAAGACGTTGGCCCAGCCTCAGCCAACGTGTAAATTCACCATAATATTCAAATCTAGTCACAGTTCATGACCAGAAATTATGTTAACAGCTCCATAAATTCCACACGCTGACGGATGCACTGCCGAATGACAACTATTACCGCGAGCGTTCATCAAAGGCCAGCCAATAAATCCAACGCGATATGACGCATCGATAAGTTCAAATAGATCGGGATTTGATGATACCAGAGATTAAATATACGCCGAGATTTTATTTAACTATAAATAAATAACATCTAACAGTCACATACATAGTCCTGACCCCACACTAAGATCGAATTTTATGTCGTGGGTATCAGGAACTACGAGAGAATTTTCGGTCTCACAAACAATCAGACCCGAAATAAATAAATAATAATAAATAACACCCACAGTCACATACATAGTCCTGACCCCACACTAAGTTAGAGTCTTGTGTCGTAGGTATCAGGAACTACGAGAGACTTTTCGGTCTCACAAACATTTGTGGGCCACACAAACATTTCTCTCGGTGCGGGGATTGAACCCGCGGCCTCTCGTTTCACAGGCGGCGTCTAATCCACTGTGCCACGGAGGCTGTCGATAATATTTGTGGGCCGCACAAACGCTTATTATGTCAATGGCATCATACACAAATAAATCATTTTTCAATTTCTCTTTAGTCTTATAAACAGAGCTCCAATATTGAATTACAAAACAAAGTATCACAAACACAAACGAACATAAACAATTAATTTGACAATCCGCAAAACGCAGCAAAAACATATTATCGATATCATCCTCGCTCGAACGATGCCATTTGTCATCCCCCTCCCCCTATACACCTTCCACACCCTCCACTACCCTTCTAATATCTGCACTGAAAATAACTGTGCAGATAATGACAAAAACTTTTCCAGATTGCTATTAATGCCTCCATGTAATTTATGTTACGAATTAGTTCAAATGAGCGGTGTTCGGAATTTATTTAGCAGTAAAATTTGAAAAAAAAAAAACTTACTGAATGCCTCGATGGCGTAGTTGTACTACGATACGATCACAAAGCTGAGGTCTCGGGCTCTAATCCTGGGGTGAGTAAAGTGATATTGGATTTTTCAATTCATTTTCAGCCCAGAGTCAGGAATTTGTGCACGATAGGGCGATAATGCCACATAGTGGGACGAATAAAGGTGAAACGTGGGTGTTCAGAGGTGCAAACCTCTGTCTACCCATTCTGGGAAACAGGCGTGAGTTTATGTATGTACATATACTACGTAATATTTGAAATATTAATATTTGTACGCCTTTATGGCAAAACAAAGAGCTCATAATATTTATTTAACATTATCAATGTAGCTACCTAAATACACATATAAATTACTAGCGGCCCGGTTCGGCTTCGCCCGGGTACAGATACAGATTCCAGTCCATATTTTATTTAAACTCAACATGACAGCCGTTCTCTATACTGCTTATCCCATCCCGTCCTGTATTCTTCTGTCCCATTTAACCACCTTATATTCTATGCCATCCCATCTATCTAGATTAAAATTATTATTTTGCTACGGAGATATTATTAAACTGTTACTATCCCGACGATATTCATTGAAATCAAGAGATGTAAGGACAACATACATATTGGATTATATGTCCTACCAAAATAGGCTTACAATGCGCTCACAAAGGATGAAATATGAATAGTCAAATTTGAATACGGCTTATTATTTGAATGTACGTTTATATTGACAATTTATGCATTATGTAGAATATGGCTTTTTATGCGATCACGTCGAATAGTTTGTTATACTTATTTTGTAAATAATACACAAACAAATCATTGTGGTTTACTAAAATAGTACAATATGAATAAAATGATTCAAGATGGCCGTCAAGTAACCGTTCAATTTCTACGCTGAATTTAGGTTATTCGAACAAAATGTGCCCCAGATATCGATTTGGAAACTAATCGAGTCAATACAACAAAAATGGGGGTTAATTTTTACCCTTTCAACCTTTCGCATCACAATAAAAAGTAGCCTATGTCCGTTCTCAAGGTCTAATCTACCCTTATGCCAACTTTCATCAAAATCGGTCCAGTGGTTTAGGCGTGAAAAGGGAACAAACAGCCGGAGTTATTTTCGCATTTATAATATAGGTAAGGATTATTCATATATATTTTTATATCATATAATATAAAGTTTATAAATTGCACAAGTGATCTGACTACGGTGAAGGAAAACATCGTGAGGAAACTTGCATACCATAGCGATTTATAAGAATTTCTATGGTATGTAAGTCCGCCAACCCGCACTAGGCCAGCGTGGTGGACTATATGGCCTAACCAGTCTCAATCATACTCTCGATTGTAGAGTAGGCCCGTGCCCTGCAGTGGGACGTATATGGGCTGATACAGGCCTGATTACGGATCGTTTTAATTATGACATAAATGTTATTTTTAAATTACATTTCATTTATTTATTCGGACATTTTAATTACGAAATACACGCAATAATTGTAAATATAATTTATTTTACTCGCGTGATCGTCACGGTGTTTTTAAATTGTGCTATGCGTAATTTTTTTCACCTTTGTACTTATTTGATAATCTTTATTATAAATCATCACGGCTTATTACACCGCGTAAAAATTTACGTAACTTGTAATATTTTACGAAGAAATAACAAATGAGATTTGTGAAAATACAACTGCTGGTACAAAATACAAGGTTAGGAATAAAACGTGGAAATTTTATGTCATTACTGATTAAGATTATGCCAACAAAAGTATTTTTAATTATGAATATCTTGCTATATTGGCTGATACAGATACATATATACAGGGGTATCGTTAACAAAGAGGGACTTCACAGTTCATCGAGCAGACCCGAAACAAATATTTGTCAATCACACAAACATATTACGGTCCAATGATATATTTCGCAGCCTTATGTTTTGGAACCAGCTGGCAATTTAATTAGGCATTGTGAATGTATTTCAGGACTATTTTCAGGAGAGAGCAGCGGGAAGGAAAAGTAAATAAATAACGCCCAACAGTCGCATACATAGTCCTGACCCCGCACTAAGATCGAGTCTTTAGTCGTGTATGAGGAACTACAAGAGACTTTTCGGTCTCACAAACAACTAGATCCGAAATAAATATTTGTGGGCCGCACAAACATTTCTTTTGGTACGGGGATCGACCCCGCGGCATCTCGTTTCACTGGCGGCGTCTAACCAACTGCGACACGGAGGCTGTCATCAAAAAGGATAGGCAGAGGAGAGATATATTGGGATTCCTAAAGTTTATTATGTTCATTGTGTTTATACGCACTATAAAGATCAAGGAAAACGTTGTGAGGAAACCTGCATATCATAGGAGTTACTAAAAAATATGTATGTAATGTCCGCCCACCACTCTCAATCATACGATTAGATTGTAGAGGAGGCCGGTGCTCTGCAGTTGGACGCATATGGATTGATATATTATTGTGTTTTAGCGTTGCTGTGCTGCTGGCTACAATGTCCTTCAAATTGGAACACAGTAAGTTTACGCTGCTATTTGGCGGGAGGGACATGCATAACTTACCCAGGCGATCTCTCTTATATGAGGGATTTACCACCTGTTGCAGTTTAAGTAGTAGTTAATACTGTTTGTACATCGCGTTTTATCCGGCCTCAATAATAGTACGGCATGAGCGTCTCTCATATGTACTGGTGGTTCTACGTGGTTCTACTGGTGGTAGGTCTCTCATATGTGAGAGGCCACCTGGGAAGATACCAACGCAATGTATATTTCTCCCTCCAAACAGTAGTGTTAATGCACTGTTATGCTAGCTAGAATTGAGAGAAACAGTGCTAGCTAGAATAACTACTGGACATACTTTGCCATTTTATGTCTAAGGATGGCGAACGCAGTGGAATGCCAAGTACCTATTTGTACAAAAGGTGTTGTTTAGTTTTGCTACTGATCTTGAGCAGTCTCATCGCTTACCATCAAGCGAATATGCTCGTCTCGCCATACATTGCAATAAAAAAAACATATTGATGTATTGTTCTTCCGACTTACCATTCATTTAATTATAGCTATTCAATTTGTCACGTCATGTCGAATAATATTCAAATCCTGTGATCCGGAAAACATTAATTGAAGAATCTAGCGCATTTTATTCACACAAAACCTTTGAATTTCCAAGGTATAATTCCAATAATAGGACTAACAATAAGAGTAATGTGCCGTGGCGCAATTACCGACATCTGCGCCTCTAATCACTGTCGTAAACTTATTGATGCTCTAATCACCGTCGCATTCTCTTAAACTTATTGATGTCGACATTGACATACAAAAAATAATAATAAATCTTTATTGCATATCAAATTTTCTTACATTGCAGCTTATATAAATGCTCCTTTATAGTTATAATATTATTACCCATTAGTTATTGCTGCTGAGGAAACCATGGTTCCCACACTAAGCTCTAGGCTTGTCTTGGTAGGTAACAATTAAATATGGACAGGGCGGAAAGCCCGTAGTCTTCCGAAGTAAGTGGTGCGCACGCTCCAATACATCTCTAGTGGAGAGTAACTAAAATTAGTCGTCGCTCGCAACGATTTTGACAATACTTGCTTTTATGAAGATGATATTTTTACCACCGTTTAGATAAAATATATTTAATTAGGTTGATTTCATTTTTATTGTATTGCGATTTTCACGGTCATGTTTTTAAATCTCCAAATGTACATATCCTTAGTTTTTAAATCAATGAGTGGTTCCATGTTTTAGTGGTCACGGTCATTATAAAAAATGCGTCATGAGTCATGTCAAATTCACCCGAATTCGTTCTTTATCGCCGATCTAAATCATGATTAATTTCTTCCAATGTTATGTTAGTGCCAGATCGTGTTAGAGTTAGGTTATTACGTTAATAAACCTAATTTAAGTTTCTCGGTAGCCATCAAAATCTCATTACACGTAGCGTATCACACGAGCGGAGTCACGGTATAAATATATTATAAGAGGTACTTATGTACACGAATAAGTTTTCAAACAGGCAAGGTCGCAGGAAAACGTCATTGTCATCAAATTAAAATTTAATTTATGTGTTTTGAATAATTAAATTTTTCAATTTTAATCACAACATGTTTCGTATCCGCCGATTCGAATTTCAAATTTCGAATTTTTGTTATGTAATTTATTAATTGAATATCAAAGGGTTTAAACCTTGTAATCCGTTTAAATTCGAAATTCAAATTGTTTCAATTATGTTTTGTTTTAATTTAAATCTAGAACTGTGTTTTATTATTGAAATATTCAAATGAATAAATTAATGTATTTCAAATTAATTAATATTACAGATTGTGACCCAGTGGAATATGAATTGTTAAAATAAACAAAAGAGTAATAATTTATAGCATAATATACGTGTGCGAGGACAAGAAAACAGGCGAAAACATACCAATTGTAATAAACAATCTCAAGTCGAGAGAAACTTTCATACGAATAAATCTTTTGCGATAGCTGAAACGAGCGAGGTAGGCAGTAATGTGCATACACGGGCTTTTCGACAGTTTGTTTATCTTTTCGCCGTATGTTTTATTGTGATATAAAGAAAATTGAGTCGTTGTGGTAATGGTGTTTTTATGCGAAAGGCAGACGTCTTTTCGTAATTATGTTTTGTGATTATAATGTATTCTGATGTCATTGAAGAAATATTTTTAAAAGAGACTTTTGTACATAATCTTACCTGCCGTCTGCTGAGGTGTAAGTTATTTTTCAGATAGTTCTTTGAAAATCGAGTTTTCATAATAAATATGAAAAGTTCTACTTAATATTAATCGTGTTAATTTATACCTCCTAATATATCATTACGTCATGATAATTGGATGACGCATGTTCAAATACAATGCGGTTTTTTTAAATAACACCCTTGGTGATATTTGAGGATTGGCGTAGTATAAATTTTATGTCGAAAAAGTTCAGAAATCTAAGAACATTATTATAAAATATTTACACAGGTTAAAAGTTGCAGTATTCTTTGTCATGAGATATCAACGTTCAAACTTTATGGTTTTGATAAATCACAGTCGAATAACTACCATTATTCGGTAAAAAAACGTCTACGTCAAGTAAAATAGAGGCCAATCATGAACTGCAATTTCATAAATAAAAATGTTTTATGACCCGAATAAAAAAAATGTGTATTATAAATAAGTAGAACTAGTATAAACAAATCAAGGACTCACCATTCTTATGTCCATAATATCCCGTACCGGAAGAAGATCCACTGCCAGTTGAGGACCCCTGCTGCGGCCTCTCCTCATCCTCCAGGGGTAACGGAGTCGGCTCCATGATGACGTCACGCGATGACGTCACACACAAATCACTCGCGCATCACTGGCTTACTGCACTAACACACACTGGTGGGCAACCTGGAAAGAAGGAATAGTGTTTAAAATTTTACTTAAATTTAAGTTCACATACGTCCCACTGAATGATTGACTGGAGACCGCGTCTAAACAAGCATAGTGATCTCATACTGGTGGTATCAATTGCAATGAATGGCGAGACGAACGTGCCGTTCGCCTGATGGTAAGCGATACGACCGCTCATGAACAGTAGCAAAACCAAACACCTTGAATTGCAATGCAATGCTTGGTATTCCACAGCGCTCGCCATAAGTCCCAATATGTCCAGTAGTAACTCTGGCTACAATGACCTTCACACCAAAATACAACAGTGCATTTTATTGCTGTTTGGCGGGAGTAATAGATATTGCGGTGGAACCTACCCAGGCGATCTCTCACATATGCGAGCCCTACCAGTAGAGACTAGTAGAGAGAGGGTTTTTTATTGATACTCCAAATGTGCTGAAGTGTCTTTTATTAGTTTTTAAATCAATATCTTCATTAATTTTAATGAGACTCCACGAAGAACTCCACAGAGACGTAGTGCACTTAAGTATTATTCGCTTTTTTAAACATCGAACGGAAATATTGTGAGGACACTAACATACCCAGAAGTTCCCCAGATATAAACAATATGAACCCATACTAAGCCAGTATGATTAAATAAGACATATCACAATGAATCACATAAAAATATTCTTATAATTAATCTATGTAAACGTAGAAAAATTTAAAACGATTTTTTTTATTGCAATGAATGACGAGACTAGCAAGCCGTTCGTCTGATGGTAAGCGATACGACCGCTCATAAACAGTAGCAAAACCAAACAACACCTTGAATAACAAAGCAATGCTTGGCATTCCACTACGTTCGCCATCCTGAGCTATAAGATGTTAAGTCTCAATATGTCCAGTAGTTACTTGACTACTTGGTTACTTGACTACCCTTAATTATTTAAAAAGAAACTTAGTGACATAATTCAGGAATTCATTTATTTTATGTACAGCATACTACATAGATAATAACATTCCAAAAGTATTTCAGGAATAAGGGACAATTCCAAAACAATAAGAATTGCCAAAATATTGTTCTCTTGAAAGCCATTACGTGTTTAACACTATTACAAAGCTTATATTTCAAGTCTCCATTGCTGAAATGTAAAGCAAAATTTCAATTCGAATAGGAATTTATTAAACAAACTTTCGGCAACAATTTCAAAATTAATTGAAGGGGAATTGAGAGCTGTCAAGAACGTGGTGTCAATTGCCTTAGCACAATTCTCATGAAATCCAACGTTTGTATTACGAAACAGAGTAAATAAAATTGTTAGTGAACATACTTTTTGTAACTTACGCTGCGAAATCAAGCGAAATCGATGGCTGTTAACATTATTTCTTTCGATAATCGCAGTTGCATTAACTCGGAATTCGGATTAACTTCTACGTTTCACGTTCACAACTCGCAATCAATTTCACAATTCGCGTTCCAAATTCGAATTCGCCGAACTTCATTCGTTTTTCAACAATATGTTTCAATTTAAATTTGGAAATCGAGTTCGGAATTCGGATTTACTTACAACGTTCGCGTTCGCGTTCGGTATTCTAATTCGCATACGCTTTGCGAATACAGAGGAGGTTGTTTCCGTTCCGCGGCGTGCAACATACTGAAGATGCGCTTGTTTCCTTCGTCGTGGCACTATTTTTACAGTTTCTCACTCGTGGGCCGACGTTCGGGCAATAACAGTTATTTTTGAATGTTGGCAGTTTCGATGTATGTTTTATCGCGCGTTCTCGTATTGTGAAAATTTGTTGATGCATTTAAACGTCGAGTAATAATGTCTGTGTAATGTCGAATGATATTTTAACTCATTGATGATTTTGTAAACGTACTGTCGGCAAAAGTAAACAAAGTGGAATATAAATAAATTTTTAAAATAACCTTTCGAATTGTAAAATAAATTCTGGTCTGATATTTTTATATCGTACATTTTCATACAGTATGCTGGTGCAAAATTATTACTCAATTGGTCGACTTGTTATGAATTTTCAAGTTAATACGGGGAAATTCGTTTCAATTTTGGCAATCGTAATTGGGCCGTCGGTAAAGCCAATATTTAATCTTAATGGTTCTTAATTTGGAGTTAATGTGGTATAATAATTTCAATTGGAATAAATAATAATTTATGGTATTGGTGATGAACCAGACGCATCTGCGAAGATGGTGTTTATGGGCTCAAACTAGAGACATATTTTACTCTTCGGAGTCATGTTTATGTTTATATTGTGAGTCAATTATCAAGCATTTTTGCAAAAAACATGGCGAGGAAGTCTGCATACCATAGAGAAATTACAAAAAATCCTATAGTATATGAACCCTCTATGTTAAGCAATATACTTGCTGGGACTGAAGAAAAATAGAGATAGAGGAACCTTGTATACGCTAGAGTGGTGGGAGATGACCTAAGCCATCTCAATCGAACTTTCCATACTTAAGAAGCCCCTTGCTCAGCGGGAGGTGCCATTGTACAGATCTTTTAGAAACTAAAATGCTGACAAAGATTTTACGCGGAGCATTAATTCTAACTCTCTCTCTTCACTCTTCAGCCACAGGAAGTCCACTGCTGAACATAGGCCCCCCCCAGAGATCTCCACTTCGACCAATTGGAAGCGGCCTGCATCCAGCGACTTCCTGAAACCTTAATCAGGTCGTCCGTTCACCTTGTAATGCTACCACAAATAATTTATAAATGTCACATCCTCAAAATTCCTAGTGATTACCCAATCTTCATATTTACGACATCCTAGTACAATACGCAAATGCGTATAGTGATGTCACAACGACATCAAAGTGCGTGTTGCCAGCGAGAGAGGACGGGAAACGTTAAGTTTTCGTCACAGTTCCCCTGGCAACCCTCCAATAATTGTTGATGTACGAAATGCAGATTTCTATTTTTCTATACGTTTTTATTAAGTGGACTGTGGAGTTATGTGGGAAGTTTGTTGTATTTTGAGTAATGCGATTAATTATGTAAGTATCGTTTGAAGACTCATCCTCTTCGCATTGTTTTCCTTATTGCTGAGGGTCGTGATCCCTTGGAAATGGAGTGATCTTGGATTTGATTATGCTTCGCCATCTTTTCTTATCTTTGACATAGTGGAGTGCAACATAAAGTTTGGTGTTAGGGTCAGAACTGGGGGTTACACTATATTCCGACACGAAGTTCGAATATTCGGACGCTAGACGTTCACGTATAACATAAAAGTTTTCCACTTCCAAAAATAAATACTATTCTTTATGAAATCTATCAGTCTAGTAAAAGTCTAAGGTTACGACGTACCATTATAGTAAAGTTTCATAACTTGGAGATAGCCACTATAAAAATATATAAAGCTAGAAAATTAATCATAAATAAATAAATAAAATTAATTAGAAATAAATAGCACTAGCAATATTTAAAAAAAATAGTTTCTTCAATGCAAAACAAAGAAATATAAGCGTAAGTAACAATATATACAAAAATATATGTGTAAAAAGATGGATGTAATTATCTCGAAATAAGCCGTTCAGAATAGCGCGTGAGACAAATGGCGGACGCGTGGTATTTATCGTCCTCCAACCGGGAACAGACGTTTATTGATACGAATACTGTATCATTGTTGCTTTAAATATTTTTCAAATATATTTTTTTGAGTTTTACTAGTGACCTGCCCCGGCCCCGCCCGGTTGCAGATACATTTAAAAAAATATTTAGTCGCCTATTTCTAATGTAGGATTTTAATGGTGAAAATATTTTAAATCAGCCCAGTAATATCAAATCGTTACTCTTTATAATATTAGTTTAGATTAATGGGTGTTTATGTGTAAAATGTGAAAAATTGTTTTTGTTTCTTAAATAAAAGTAACTATAATTTTGATCGACCCCGCGGCCTCTCTTAACGCAGCCGCCTAATCAACTGCGCAACGGGGATATTTTAATAATAATGAAAATATACTAAAATTAAACAAAAACATAACATCACTAAAGTTTCTTTTGCAATGAATGGCGAGACGACCATAATGTTCGCCTGATTGTAAGCGATACGACCGCCCATGAACAGTAACATAACTAAAGAACGCCTTGAATTACGAAGCAACACTTGGCATTCCACTGCGTCGCCATCCTGAGACATAAGCTGTTGCTCTGGCTACAATGTCCTTCAATCCGAAACACAACAGTTCATTCACACTGTTATTTGGCGGGAGAAATAGACATTCTGGTTATACCTACCCAGGCGACCTCTCACATATGAGAGACCTACCAGCTAAATAAAGTATAATATAAGTATAACATTACGTAAAATATAGCGGAGTATATTATTGCCCGACCGACTTGGGAGACTAATAGAATGTTTCTAGTTTATTTCAACACGCGGACGACAAATATGAACTTCATTAATGTGAACGCCAACGCCTTTCCTCCCATTAATATAAAAATAGCAGTTTACAATATGGACTTATAAGAATTTATATTGTATATCAAGACTGCTACCGAAAACGAAGCCGGGTGGTAGTCTTAGTGACTTTAGATACAATGCCACTAAAAATATAGCAAAAGGAAGCGACGAACTTTTTTGGTTATTTACTTATCGTATTATTGGGATGGTAAATACATAGTTCTTTTAAAAATATTAGTATACACCCTTTGGTTTTTAAAGAAGCTATGGTACGCAAGGGTTTAAATTATTATTTTAGCAAAAACTATTGATTTGCACTCCAAATTGTTTCGTTTAATTCCGAAAATTTTGGTTGCATTGTATATGTAGTCACTAAAACTACCACTCGGCTTCGTTTTCGGTAGCAGTCTTGATATACCCGGTATAAATTCCGCCAACCCGCACTAGGCCAGCGTGGTGGAGTATACGGCCTAAACCCTCTCAATCATACAATCGATTGTAGAGGATGCCCGTGTCCTAAAGTGGGACGTATATAACCTGATACAGTATAGTCATGAGTAAAACATGGATGAAAATCATTTGCACCGTCTCCTTTCTTTTATTTCGATGAATGGCAAGACGATAATGCCATTTGTCTGATGGTAAACGATTCGATTGATATGTAGGTATATCAGTAGTTTGTCCAAGATTGTATTATTAGAAAATGTTTAATATACCTTATGTCAATGCGCCTCTTTCAATAAAATATAAAATTCGGCCTCTCTTGGACAGTAGTATAACCAAACACTATGAATTACGAAGCAATGCTTTGCATTCTACTGCGCTCACCACCCAGAGACATAAAATCTTAAGTCTCAACATGTCCAGTAGTTACTCTGGCTACAATGTCTTTCAAACCGGAACACAAAAATGCATTTACACTACTGTTTGGCGGGAGAAAATAGAGACGTCTAACAACATGAACCATCAAATACTTTCAAAATTTAAAATCCACAATATGTATCGCACGAAACACCAGCTCGCATACGTGACTACCAAAAGCGCTTTTAGTAAAATGCAAAGTTTCTTATAAATAAACCGAGCTGGGGAACGTAAAACTGCTGAATATCCAAACATCATGTGGAACCGAGTTGTTTATGCAGTGCATCATACCCGAAACCACCGTTAAAAATGTAAGCCTACGGGTATGACGCTACGTAAACTTAATATTCATATAGTTTTGCAGGTGGAATGGTGAAATTCATACGTTGGCTTTTTGCATTTCGTCTTCTCTCTTTGCGTTCTTGTCTCTTCAGCCACGGAAATTCTATTGATCATAGGCCTCGAGGATTTTCTCCGACAATTCGATTACTAGGTGATTATTATTAATTTTGAGGGGTTGGTTGGTTTTAATGGGTTTTAAAATTGTCGACGTCAATTTTACAACCATCGCATCGGTCGTATCAATCAATCGTATCAATGACTCCAAAACATCAATAGCAAACATTTTTTTACGAAATATTTCAACATCTGCGTCGTTTCATATCCTAAGCAATTTAAATTAACAAACTGATAAATTTATACAAAGTGCACAACTAGGAAATCATAATCAGTAGATATATAACGACTTACAGCTTCAATAATCCATCCATCCATCCATCAGCCAAAGGAAGTCCACTGCTGAACATAGGCCTCCCTCAATGATTTCCACAGAGACCTGTTGGAGGCAGCCTGCATCCAGCGACGTCCCGCGACCTTTACCAGGTCGTCGGACCATCTTGTGGGTGGACGTCCTACGCTGCGCTTTCCGCTACGCGGCCTCCATTCGAGCACTTTCCGACCCCATCGGTCATCAGATCTCCGCGCTATGTGCCCTGCCCATTGCCACTTCAACTTGCTAATCCGGTGGGCTATGTCGGTTATTTTAGTTCTCCTACGGATCTCCTCATTTCTGATTCGATTTCGTAGGGAAACCCCGAGCATAGACCTCTCCATAGCTCGTTCAATAATGCGAGTTTAAAAATGATAATCACAAAGTACATAATTTCCAACACGCGTTTAACACTCAAATTCACACGAAAATGGCGGTCAAAATGACTCATTTCCACATGACGACACATAAATATGAATAAAAGGTTATCATTGTCTGTTTAGATGTTCCAATTGTTTAGCAAATACACGGTTAGCTGAGCGGAAGATGTGGGGTTCCGTTTGATGTAAATTCTACAGGGTTACATTAATGTCTCAGCTCAGCTTAACACCTTGAATTAGCAAGCAACGCTTGGCTTTCCACTGCGCTCGTCATCTCGAGACATAAGATGTTAAGTCTCAATATGTCTAGTAGTTACTCTGGCTACAATGTCCTTTAATCAGAAATACAACAGTGCATTTACACTGCTGTATGACGGGAGAAACAGACATTTCGGTGGTACCGACCTAGATGGCTTACCATACATATGAGAGACTTACCACCAGTATAATACGCAAGGTTCCAATTAGCAAGGTCGTAGTTTTTGCAAAATGTGCGCCCGGTTCGTATGCGGTCTCAGGCAGCTGTTCATTCGAAAAACGCATGTGATTTGGACACTATTATGTGTATTTGCAATTAACACACAATTTGGCAATTTTTTTGTCAATTAAATTTCTACTACTGCTAGGTATGTACCATCCGGGGTTAACTTTCTAGTTTATAATTATGCGTCTCGTGTCACGATGGGAGAGTAAAAAACAAAATCATAAAATAAAAATCCAATTTTTGTTGCGGTGAATATTCGTATTAAAGAAAAACAAACTATTATTTACAGAGTACATTCTATATACGGAGACTATTCATAATGTAATTGTGTTCGTTTCGTAATTTTATATGTAGATGTTTTTTTATTATTTCACTGAATGGTGAGACGAGCATGCCGTTCCCCTGATAGTAAGCAATACGATCGCTCATAAAACCAAACAACACCTTGAATTATAAATCATTAAAACAAACATTCGCGTAAATGTAAGAAACCAGTTTACCAAGAAATGCTTGACATTCCACTGCGCTCGCCTTCCTGAGACATAAGTTATTAAGTCTCAATATGTCCAGTAGTTACTTTGGCTACAATATCCTTCAATAGGAAACACAAAAGTGCATTTACACTGCTGTTTGTCAGGAGAAGTAGACAATGCGGTGCTACATTCCCCGGGCGGTTTCTCACATATAAGACTTCATACACGATAAAAAATCATAAAAATTCAGTCACTCCTAATGTGTTTTCTTACTACCGAATAGCCACGACGATTACAATTTCTCTCGATCTCCACTTAACTCCCAAAATTCCCGCTCTCCCAATCCATTAATAGATCCGGGCCATTAAATCATTCCCGAAAACTGTTGACGGGTTCAGGTAACTGGCTCCTGCCCTCACGCCCACTTTATCATCGTGACGGGATCTCCTTAGGGAACGCCATTACTAATATTAGACGGGATAAGAAAAGAAGGCCAAGTTTTGTTAGGATTACTGAATTTTTATGTTGGGTCGGATGTTCGGAGATCTTGCATAAAAAAAAAAGAAAAGCATACATATGATTTTATTAACGCGTAATTTTAATATTGTTATAATGAAGTTTGCATTTTAAACATGTTTCAATTTTCGAAGACGTTCTTCAACTCAGCTATACCAGTAACAATGTTTAGTAAATTTTGACGTGACAACGTCTTAAATTAGGTTGCGGCTGGGAGTCACTTATGAAAAAGTGTAACGCCCGGTAACGTTACGATGAGTCACCGAACGAGAGAGAGGCCCGCCGAATGCCTTGCGTCTCTCTCCCACTCAACTATGATCTAATTATAGTTGAGTGATTAATTTAATTATATTCATATCAATAAATATTCTACCGAGAAAAAGACGTTGTCACGTAAAATCTTCGCCCGTAAAACCGACTTTACAGGCAACCATTTTAATCTCACTAATTCATGAACTAAAAAAGACAATTAATATTTCACATAAGAAATAACTTATCATAATTGATGTAGAATGAAATAACACTATAAAAATCTAGAAAGATTGACAGCGGGTAACGTTATCTGAATAGATAATGTACTGCGGTTACAATGTGCAAAACACGTGTGCGATTCGCGTGGCAATATAAATTACGGACAACGGTCAAGTAACGTAATTTTAACTTCCCGACATTTCGATTTCATTACAACTTGCGTGCTCACTGAGCAAATTGTACACGCACATTCTCGTAAATTAGTGTGGACATCTGCGTAAATCTAAAAAAACAATTAGGATTATAAAAACTACTATAATTTTACCTATTTTCTATACAAGACACTTAACATTAATAATTGTATTCTAGCAGAACAGACATCGCGAATACAAACTCCGCGTATCAAATCATTAAGCATATCAGCAAGCATAAAATCATTAAAACGAGAGCGAAGATACTGAAATTACATAAGAATGAAAGAGATGGCAACAATCACGGTACCACATCATATTCTTTGACATTATTTGTCGTGTCCAGTCTCGTATCTCAATACTCCGGCAAAACTTCGAAACCTTTCACACAAGTCTGCGAAAACAAATAATTTGTAAGAAACTAAACGTCTGCAGGCACTAACACCAAATGTATCGAAGCTCTTGGGAATTTATGAAAACACTCCGCTATCGGAGTTTGCCAATATTTAAACGTCAAGATGTAAGTGAATTGTATAACAGATAAGGTTTTTAAATATCGGAAAAACTGTACTGTCAGCTATATTAAAAAATCCTACAACAATCCTGTATCTGTATCTGTATCAGCCCATATACGTCCCACTGCAGGGCACGGGCCTACTCTACAATCGACAGTACGATTGAGAGTGGTTAGGCCATATGGTCCTACAACAATCCTGCAATTTAAAAAATACATTTCAAAAATAATTTGATATGAGCGATATTCATATTTTTTCTTGTTTGGCTTACTGAGCATTTGTATAATATAATAATGCCCGTAATAAGTACTTACTGGAAATACGTAAAAATAAAATGTAAAAAATGGCTACCCGCATTCGAAATATCTCTTTTGTATTCGGTTTTATAAAAAAAATATATAATTAATTTGAATTGAAAATGTTTTTGCTCAAATTTTTATTTTTCAGCTTTTCAGCAGTAAATAAAAAAACAAAGCAATTGCATAAAGAAATGCATGTTTTTGTGACATTTGTTTTAATTCTTTATTGCAATGAATTGCTAGACAAGCTTTCCATTCGCGTAATGGTAAGCGATACGACCGGTCATGGACAGTAGCAATGCTTGGCTTCCACTGCGCTCGCCTTCTTGAGACATGAGATGTTAAATCTCAATATGTCTAGTAGTTGATCTGGCTACAATGTCCTTCAAACCAGAACAAAACAGTGCATTTACACTTTTTTTTTATTTTCGCAGTGAAAAACGATTAATTGCTACCACTGCCTGGGGTAAAGGCTGAGCAGTGATGTTGGTTTCACCGGTGTACGAACCAACGCTGAGCCACCCGGGAAAGATGTTACCATCCAAGCGACCGTTAAGTCCCTACCAAAATTCCTACACCGGTATACCAACCAAAAACCCCACGGTGGTCCTCTTCAGCGCATTAGAGCGGCTCCGGGATCCTGAGGCAAAACGCCCTAGCCTCTCTGGATCCGATTCTGCGCGTTGCTGCGCTACAATACAACCCACACATTTATACAGGCAGGGAATACCATGGCAGAGTTATAAAAGTACACACAAAATACACACGGCAGTCACCGGTTAATCGTCATCCCGGCGTTTCCTTAAACGACGAGAGGGATCGAATCGATTTCTCTCCCACCCTGCTCTTTCCTTCTGCGAGATCACCTTCTCGCATAAGTGGGACATCGCCCTCTAAGACCTCGGGCTGGCGACCATGGATGACAGCAAGAGGTGCTCTTCGACGATTCCAACAAGAGCGCTACGCTCACCGTTCCAGGCAGGACATACCTCCAGAGTGTGCTAAGCCGTGTCCCGCGGACAGTTGTCATACAGCTGACGATTCCACGCCGACAACTCGACACAAGTTCTCTCCAAAGCAGTTTATGTACACAGACGGGCTTTCACATATAAGAGACCTAAGTGAATTTATTTCACATTTATAAATTATCTAGATTTAATTACAAATGAATATTCAGTTGTTAGACAGTAAGGCTTTTACGTGTTTCCTTCGCTTCTCAGAGTATTACACACTGTTATTTTCCAACCACTATTCAAAACAATTCTAGAAAGTCTAGAAATAGCCACAATTATCAATTCCATAACTAAACCAACTAAATTCGAAATTAGACTTTCAAAACAAGCCTATAAAAGTTACACTAGTGGCCTTTAGCTCTCCGCCCACCAATAATTCAAAATGGCCGCCCGAAAACAGTTGTTATTCTAGTCAGTTCACAGTTCCACCCTTGACGGGAGAAATATCGGACAAGTCAACGTCATTAACTATTTTTATTGCTCGAGTAATTGGGGCTTACAGTTTGTCAAGTTTGTCTCTTTATTTGGTTAGTATTTTTTAGTTATTTTTTCCTATTTCAGATAAGTAGATTCAATCTGTATCAGCCCATTTACGTCCCATGGCAGGGCACGGGCCTCCTCTACAATCGAGTATGATTGAAAGGGGTTAGGCCACATAATCCAACACGCTGACATATTGTGGCTTGGCGGACTCTAAATAGTTACCATAGAAATTCTTTGGTACAGAGCGTTATGGATTAGATTCAAAACTGTTACGAAATAGAAGAGCAAGTTTTATCATAAATTTTATCATTTAAGAGTAAACTCGCTATCGACTGATATTTTGATCTTAGTACATGATTATTTCCCAATAATATGGAATTTACTAACCGTTCAAATTCTTGACGACAACTCTCAGCTACGCAACTTTTAAAAACATTAAATTGAGCGATAAACCAATTACATAAACACGCAGCTTTAAAACGTTAAGTCCTTACAACTTAAAAGTGACGTGCATTAAAGGACTCGTTTCCACTACCGTAAAAATAAATTAAAAAAGGAAAAACGTGAACCGCAACACTATAATGAAGTGCCTTGAGCAGAGCATGTCGGTTGCATTTTATTTTTATATTAAAAGTAACATTTGTATGCGTATAATTACAAAAGAGGTATTTATTTAAATTCAGAACGCAATTGTAGTTTTCATTATATTTTTATGTTGGTAATACTGCTACAGTCGAGAGTCGGAGTTTTAGTTGAGATAGGACCCCGGTGGCTATTTTAATTAGATTTTATTTTTATATTTTATGATTTGGGATATTTAGTTGAATAGAACCAGGAAATACCCAGAGATTAGTTAAGCTTCAGTTCTCGCTGTAAATAAAATGCTTGTTGTCCATCCTGGATTACAGGTATAGCAATGGCTGGGGTGAGTGCGGAATAGTATATCATATAATTTGTGTTACCTCAAAGATTGATGTGCACGAAATAAATAAATAAATACACCCAACAGTCAAATACATATATTGCACTCCACACTAATATCTAGTCTTATGTCGTGGGTATCAGGAACTACGAGAGACTGGTCTCAGAAACACCCATTCTCAAACAAATATCTGTATCATCATCATCATCATCATCATCAGCCTATTCGCGTCCACTGCTGGACATAAGCCTCTCCTATGGCACGCCACTGGGCTGGATCTTCAGCCCAACGTCTCCAACCGCTACCAGCCATCCTTCGGATATCATCACTCCACCTCGTTGGAGGGCGTCCTACACTACGCTTGCCGAAGCGCGGTCTCCACTCGAGAACACGTCTACCCCAACGGTTGTCGGTTCTCCGACAAATGTGACCAGCCCACTGCCACTTCAACTTGCTGATCCGCTGGGCTATGTCGGTCACCTTGGTTCTCTATCGGATAACCTCATTCCTGATTCTATCGTTCAGGGAAACGCCGAGCATAGCCCGCTCCATTGCTCGTTGAGCGACTTTGAATTGGTGAACCAGTCCCACCGTCAGTGTCCACGTCTCGGCACCGTATGTCATTACGGGTAGGACGCACTCATTGAAGACTTTCGTCTTCAGGCTTTGCGGTATTGACGACGAAAAGATCCGACGAAGTTTTCCAAATACTGCCCAGCCCAGCTGGATTCTTCTTCGAGCCTCACTCTCAAAGTTGTTTCTACCTAATTGCAGTTTCTGCCCGAGGTAGATATATTCTGAAACAACTTCAAGAGGAGTTCCGTGCACAACGATCGGTTCCGGATCAATATGTTTATTAAACATTATTTTGGTTTTTCCAAATTCTTCCGGAGACCGATGCGAGCTGAAGAATCAGCTAAGCTGGTCAACATATGGTGCAAATCCTGCACGGATTCAGCCATTATGACGATATAGTCCGCAAATCTCAAGTGTGAAATATATTCGCCATTGATGTTAATGCCCCGACCTTTCCAGCTTAGGATCTTAAACATATCTTCCAATGCATTTGAGAACAATTTGGGGGAAATCACGCCCCCTTGTCTCACGCCTCGATGCAGAGGGATATGTTCAGACTGCTTATTCTGTACTTGGACGGACATAGTGACAGCTTCGTACAATGATTTCAACACTTGGATGTATCGCCAGTCAACTTGGCAACGTTGCAAGGATTCCAGAACAGACCAGATCTCAATGGAGTCAAAGGCCTTCTCATAGTCCACAAACGCTAGACATAGGGGCAGATTATACTCTTCTGTCTTCTGTATAATCTGCCATACTGTATGTATGTGGTCTATGGTGCCTATGGTCCTCTTCAAAACCCGGCCTGCTCCGGGTATACCACACAAATATTTGACTCGGTGCGGGGATCAAACCCGCGGCTTCCCGTTTCACAACCGTCGTCTAAATAACTGCGGAGGTTGTCATGACTAAAATGTATAATGAATGTGGTAAAAAACAATATTGTAACCGTCCACAAATAGCCCTCACGCACATATTTCCTATTCTAAACATATCCCTTTGAGAAGTAACACAGTCCAGATATTTTTCTGGGAATTACAATCAGTCACTTTGTTGCCAACGTGTGTTTGTGCCCACGCTTTTACGGCGATTGATTTGCACCGAGCATTTGCATGAAACGTTCGCAGCGATTGTGTGTAAATTCGCGATACATAAGGGTATTTTTATATTATATTTAACGTTTTTTGCACCATACATAGAAATAGTTAGATTATAGGAATAAAATAATCAAAAAGTCAAAAGGCGGCCTTATCGCACTGGGCAATATCTACAAGGTAACCTTGGGATGGATATAATAATAGGAGAATGATTTTTGAATGTTTCTTTAGTACAATTCAGACTCAATAGGCATAAAAACATTGGTCAAATCGGCGAATGTTCAATTTATCTTAAAAAAACAAGTTGTTATGTGATAGGGAATGGTTCGTATTCCAGAAAGCTCAGAAAAAAACGAAACAACAAATTGGGATTTTTTAAAATTAAAATACCAAATGCTTGAAAATGTTCCTGAATGTATAATATCTATCGCTGTCTTCGCAAAATTACATTCTAGTCGTATTTGCTAAACTGTCGCAAGTCAGTCGCCAGTCTTATGAATGAACCGGATGACAAACCCAACAGAGACAGACGGTATACCCGTCCTTGTCTTTTACGTCAATTGTAAAGAATATGTTGGAACGCGAGGCGATTATCGCTCTCAGACAGAATATTTTTTCTAAATAGTTTTTCATCTGATATCCACTGTTGCCAAATTACAAACGTCATGAAAAAAAAAACCTAGATTATTTTAAACTAGAATTAATACACAATCGTTATTCTTATATTTAAATAAAAATGAAGTGAAATTCGTAGTGGACTGTTGGTAGCGTACGCGGTGATGGCTGATCCAAAATATTTTTGTATTTATAATTCTTTACGGCACATGAAAAAGAGAAAAAATAGTATAAAAATTAAAAATGGCGATCTTTGCACTCTAAACGATTTCTTGAAGTCAACTTTTGAATGGATATATGAAAAGGAAAATAAGAAAGGGCAGTGTAGAATATTTAATGGGTCATTGCACATGCCCCTGTATTTTTGAATTGTATTGTGTTTGAAATTGCCTTGGGTAATCCTTGACAGGCAGAATAGAAATTTTCAAGAAATTCTGTGTCAAGAGATCAGCCATTTCGCACTAAGCCAGCATGGCTGAAAATGGCCGAAGGTTTTTTTTTTATTGCAATGAATGGCGAGACGAGTCTGCCGTTCGTCTGATGGTAAGCTATACGACCGCCCATAAACAGTAGGAAAACCAAACACCTTGGATCACAAAGTAATGCTAGGCATTCCACTGCGCTCGCTATCCTGATACATAAGATGTTAAGTCTCAATATGTCCAGTAGTTACTCTGGCTACAATGCCCTTCAATACGAAACACAACAGTGCATTTACACTGCTGTTTGATGGGAGAAATAGACATTGCGGTGGTACCTGCCCAGATGGCCTCTCACATATGAGAGACCTACCACCAGTAAATCCAGTCAAACTTTCATTTGCAGAAGAACATGATGTCTAGGTTATTTTTGGAATACGTAACAAAAAAAATTAAGAAAATCTTTCAACTGAAGATAAAGTCACACCTGATTAACGACATTATATAAAAAAGTATTGTCTGTATCAGCCCATATACGTCCCACTGCAGCGCACGGACCTACTCTACAATCGACAGTACGATTGAGAGTGGTTAGGCCATATAGTCCACCACGCTGGCCTAGTGCGGGTTGGCGAACTTACGAGTACATACCGTAGAAATTCATACAAATCGCTATGGTATGCAGGTTTCCTCACGATGTTTTCCTTCACCGTTTTAGTGCGTGGTGATTGACTCAATACACACATGACTCCGAAAAAAAAAAAGTATTAAGACATTATAATTCTTTTTTATTACACTCATAAAATTTTGCGGTAAGTAATAATTAACAATACATTTATACACCTGTCTTGGAATTTTTAGACGTAAAATATCTGTGATGGAATTTGTAAAAGTATTTGTCATTTGATGGGCCGATGTGATGGCCAAACTTTCCTTTCCGCATGTTTTAACTTGTACAGATACGAATCTGTCAGTAAATTTTGGCGAAAAATGGAACGAAAATCTTTGCTGAAGTTCTTACTCCGAGAAAGATAAAATTTGAAACTTTTTAAGCAAACAAACTGATTTATTTTATATGAAATTCTGCTGATGGTAAAGATTATTTTAATTATAATAACATGATATTGTATTTGAAATAAATATTTCATGGTGTTGCTGGGTTTTTCTGATTTTCCTTCTATCCATGAGCGGTCGTATCGCATACCATCAGGCGAATGGCATTCTTGTCTCGCCATTCGTAGTAAGAAAAAAGAAAAAATCTAAATAGGTATTTGATAGGAAATAAAATTGTAGTTTCCCAGCGAATAACTCTTGAAAAGTACCTCGATTGGATTTATTTGTGTCGAGTCTGGGTTTTTGTGAGATCGAAAAGTCTCGTAGTTCCTGATACTCACGACACAAGACTCGATATTAGTGTGGGGTCAGGACTATGTATGCGACTGTTGGGTGTGTTTATTTATTTTGGATATAAAAATTGGCTCATGGGGTCTTTGCCCCATGATCTTTCACTGAATCCACACCCATTACTACTACAAATAGAAATCATTAAACAACTGGGACACGCGACAGACGAACATAAACACATCTTTTTATATATATCTTTACAACTCCATTAGGGACAAGTAATAGATAAATACGTCATTACTTATTAATAGTTTCAACGTATTTGCTCCATTGATTTGCAAAAATCTTTACTGGAAGGTATAATAGTGTCAACTGTTACTCCGTGGAAATTGGTTAGACGCCGGCTGTAAAACGAAAGGTAGCGGGTTTGATCCCCATCGAAAATTTGTGATAGGGATATTCGCGTCTGGTTTTTTTCTTTAGCAATGAATGGCGAAACGAGCATGCCGTTCGCCTGATGGTAAACGACGCGACCGTTCATGGACAGTAGTAAAACCAAACATGGAAGTGCATAGTACGCGATCCTAAGTTCGAGTCTCAGCTCCGGCTATATTTGTAATTGTATCAACCCATCCCCCAGGGCACGGACCTCCTCTACAATCAAGTGTACGTTTGAGAAGGGTTAGGACATATAGTCCACCACGCGGGCCTAACGCGGATTATACATTTAATTGCCATCATCATTAAAACATTAATTTATATAAAATATTTTCATTCACTTTTATTAAAACGAGGTAATTAACGAACCTCGAATTGAACACAAACCGCAAACCAAAGTTCACGAGCACTCATCCGAATTATTGTTACACAAGTCGAACATAATAAACATTCAACAAATTACTGTAAATAAATTGCGGCGCGTGCACACTGAATTTTATTTGGTAAATACAGACTGCCTCGGTGGCGCAGTGGTACTTCAAATCCCGGGTTGGGCAAAGTGATATTGGATTTTTCTATTCATAATCAGCCCAGAGTCAGGAATTTGTGCCCGATAAGGCGATAGGATCGCCACCTATCACATCGTGGGATGGAACATACTGGCGAAATGTGGGTGTCCTGGCCTCTGCCTACCCCTTCTGGGAAAAAGGCGTGAGTTTATGCATGTACATATGTAAATATAGGTCATATCAAGAGTCAAGACTGCTACCGAAACTGAAGCCGGATGGTAGTTTTAGTGACTACAATAGTAGTAGTTTAAGTAAATACAATGCAACAAAAAATAGCGAAGAAAAGCATATTTTTGTATAATATCCTCGTGTTTGGGTGGTAAATCCGTAGATTTTGCTAAAATAATAATTTAAACTCTTGCGATCATATGGTCTTTAAAAATAAAAGGGTATTATCTATATCTATTATTTTAGATGTATTTACCACCCAAATACAGATAAACAGAAGATAATATTTTTTTTGTTGCATTGTGTCTCAAGTCACTAAAACTACCACCCGGCTTCGTTTTGTGTGGCAGTCTTAATATACCCTGTGTGATTGATGTATAGGTACTTTGTCCATTAATACAAAATGTTAATATATATATCGTTGGTGTACCTATTTCAATAAAATAAAATATAATAATAAAATCAGTGTGGTAGATTATGTTCAAAGATCAATCCCCCAGTTTATATAGAAGTCTTCCGCTCAGCAGTAACCGATTACATTATACAGACAGACTTACAAACCCATCAAAACGTAACGAAAATAAATCTAAAATATTTGCATCAAATCTATACTAATATTATAAAGCTGCAGAGTTTGTTTGTTTGTTTGAACGCGCTAATCTCTTGAACTACTGGTCCGATTTGAATGATTCTTTCAGTGTTGGGTAGTCCATTTATCGAGGAAGGCTATAGGCTATATATATATCTTCACGCTATGACCTATAGGAGGAAAGCAGTAGTGATATTTTTAGCAAATACGAGGAAATTTTGTTCGTTTTTCGTGGTCCGATTGGTCGATGTTCTAAACTGATAGTCAGAATTGAACATTTTGACCGCCATTTTAAAACGTGTATGCACACGGGCGGAGCCGGGCCCGACCGCTAGTATATAATATACCGACATGGTTCACACCAGAACCGAGATAAGCGTAAACGGTGCATTAGTTTGAACCCAAATAATTTTGGCGGACATCCAACTAACAGACTGAAAATAATAAAAATGTCCAACATCCCAACTATTTAGTCAAACAATCTCCACAATTGATTGAGATTAAGGGCTTCATTATTTCTCTTTAAAATATGTATGTAATATATATGTTGAATTTAAATTATCGATCATTTTATTTCCGTTTATTTATTTAATTTAAATATCGCTAATTTTATGTAGTATTAGTTTTATTTATGTCAATCGTTTATTCTTAATTCATACATACATAAATTCACGCCTTTTTCCCAGAAGGGGTAGGCAGAGGTGCCTGGACACCCACATTTCGCCTTGTATGTTCCGTCCCACGATGTGATAGGTGGCGAGCCTATCGCCATATCGGGCACAAATTCTTGACTCCGGGCTGATAATAAATTAAGCATGTAAAAAATCCAATATCACTGCCCGACTCCGGTTTCGAACCCGAGACCTCAGCTTTGCATGCGTACCTTAGTACAACTACGCCACCGAGGCATTCTTAATTCTAATGTATAATTAATGATGTAATAATACATATTTATCAATTAAAGGTGTTTATTTAATTTATAAAGCTTTATTTCAATGAAAACAATAAACAATTTTAATTAATTAATGTTTATGAATATAATTAATGAAGTTATTATTAATAACATAATATGTTTATTGCAAATTGGAATGTACACAATATAAATTTATTATAGATTCTGTTAACTCCATTGAATACAGATTAACATAATTGAAAATAAAGTACATTAACACTTTATTGAAGGAAGTGCGTGGTGGCCTGTTGGTAAACGGACCAGACGCGGCTGCCAACATGTTCACGGTGGTCGCGGGTTCAAATCCCAGGGCACACCTCTGACTTTTCGGAGTCATGTGTGTATTGATAGTCAATTACCACGCATTAAAGACGGTGAGGGAAAACATCGTGAGGAAACCTGCATACCATAGCGATTTATAACAATTTATATGGTATGTAAGTCCGCCAACCCGCACTAGGCCAGCGTGGTGGACTATATGGCCTAACCACTCTCAATCGTACTCTCGATTGTAGAGTAGGCACGTGCCCTGCAGTGGGACGTATATGGGTTGATACAATACAATACAAACACTTTATTAAATTTTACCTTATAGTGTGTTATTTATAGATTATAATGTACTACTTTTACCACGTGGTCACTCGAGAATGAATTGTAATATTCTTGTGCATTGTCCAAATAATAATGCGTGGTGAGACGAATGTTCGCTAATGAAAAGTGTTACGAGTGCTCTTGAATAATTACTTGATTTATTATTATTTGTTTGTTGAAATATTGGTTGTACTATTTTAGTACCACGACATATCACTACATAGTATAAAACAATGTCGCTTTCTCTGTCCCTATGTCCCTTTGTATGCTTAAATCTTTAAAACTACGCAACGGATTTTGATGCGGTTTTTTTTAATAGATAGAGTGATTCAAGGGGAAGGTTTATATGTATACTACGTACATATTATTGTACAGAAATCTATTTGTACCCGGGCGAAGCTGGGCCGGGCCGCTAGTTAAATATAAATCTTTGTTGCTTTAACCGTTAGATTGTGAAGCTTGTGCAAGGTTTTTGATTATGTCTTATGGCGCGTCTTCACTGTCGCCGATGATGGCCCACGATGCTTTCGAGAATCTTCGACACAATTACAGCATATCTCTAGATGAGCGTTTCAGAGACGCGACTTTTTTTATTTCATGGAATGTCGAGACGAGCATGTCGTTCGCCTGATGGTAAGCGATACAACCGCTCATGAACAGTAGCAGAACCAAACGTCACCATGAATTACAAAGCAGTGCTTGGCGTTCCACTGCGCTCGCCATTGAGACATGTTAAGTTTCAATATGTACGGTAGTTACTCTGACTACAATGTCCTTCAAACCGAAACACAACAGTGCATTTACACTGCTATATTGCGGGATAAATATACCTCTCACATATGAGAGGCCTACCACCAGTAAACACGTTTTTCACGTCACGTTTGTGTTTTACACGAGTTAAATTACACTTTTCGCGATATAATATACTAGTAGCCATTGCTATACCTGTATATACGCTGAGGATGGGCGTATTTAGAAATGATAAGAACACATAAATAGCAACACAACATAACCTGTTGTGACGTCACCAAACCTTGGCGAAGAAGAATCGTCTAGAAGGCATTGAATCATCACGTGCTTTTAGTATCTTTCTAAACCAATATAATTTAACGCCAATTTCGTAAAACCAGGCCCAAGCCCTCCTATATTTATACGTATAATTCTACTGGTCAGCTCTACTGTGCCTCGTGCAATCGCATGTTTAAATCTAAGTTTGGATTTGCTAGCCATATCCGCTCCCACCAAAGAAGAGCGACAGGCATTTGTTGAAGGGAGTCGCTGTTGTCGGATACGACAATGGATGTCTTCAAACCAATATAAAAATACATAAGGGCATTGTAGCCAGAGTAACTACTGGATATATTGAGACTTAACAGTTTATATCTCAGGATGTCGAGTGTGTTAGTGTCGATGTGTTGTAATTAATGGTATTGTTTGGTTTTGCTACTGTTCATGAGCGGGCGTATCGCTCATCATCAGACGAAAGGCTCGTCTCGCTTTTAATTGCAATAAAAAAATATTTTTTTTTTAAAGTGTATCGCTGGAGTTTCTTTTCCGTTCTTTTCTGGCGAAAACAGCCTTGTGAACCCGGTGGTAGGGCATAAAAACGGAATCTAAATGTTGTACAACGTTTTAAAGAATCAAAAAAAATTTTCATTTCATTTCATTTTCATACAGCAATCGCGACTCTCGACTCACAGACTCATATTAAAACATTTGAAAAAATACACAGCGGTTCACTCAAAAATTATTCTCCCTGACAGGTGGCAAAAAATACATTATAAAAACACAAAAATATAAGGATGCAATAAGTGTTTTATAGCAGCCGTTGGACATTTTACGTAATGTCTGGCACACCGCCAGGCCACATCTAAACGTCGCCAATAAGTTTCAAATCCATTCATTTTGTAATAAGTCCGATTTATCTGGGACGTTTTAGATTTAGAGCCCCGATGGAGACTTTTTAGGGATTTATTCCACTATAAAGTGACGAAATGGATCAGTTTCATTTGTTTTTGTTTGTGAATGAAGGCATTTGGCTTGAAATTGGGGTTTTTTATGCTGTTTCAATAGAAGACAGCGATAACAAATAAATAAATAAATCAGTAGAGTTTTTTTTTTCCTTTAAAGCATGTTTTTTTTACTCCTGTAATTGATATACATCAGAATGCAAATTGGATTTTTTTTTAATTAATTTTAATAATGTGTATACTGTTGTTGTTGTCTTAATTAATTAAATAAATAACAAGTGAAGAATAATACATTTTTTTGCATGTTTCGATATGACCTATTTTTTTTGTTTGTTATTGCATTAATTTTTCAGATATAGGCGCGTAATAATTTAGCATTACATTTCGTCCTTTTGTACAAACCTTTGTTGGCAAAGGTTTCGCCCCATCTGGGAAGGCGTGAGATAAATATGCATTTATGTAAATCTATACGCAACGTACATAGATAAATATGCATTTATGTAAAACTATACGTAATAGTCACGCCTGTATCCCATAGGGGTATGTAGAGGCAATAAAAATCTATAACACAGACAGCCTCCGTGGCGTAGTTGGTTAGACGCCGCCTGTGAAACGAGAGGCCGCGGGTTCGATCCCCGCACCGAGAGAAATGTTTGTGTGGCCCACAAATATTTCTTCCGGGTCTGGGTGTTTGTGAGACCGAAAAGTCTCTCGTGGTTCCTGACACCCACGACACAAGACTTGATCTTAGTGTGGGATCAGGACTATGTATGTGACTGTTGGGTGTTATTTATTATTATTATTACAACAACGTAAATTTGTTAAAAAGACTTATACCGCGCATTCCCGCCGCATACGTATATAAAAATCCATAAGTCCGTCTGTCAGCGTGGTATGATAGTCGTGACATGTACTAATGAATTACTAAATAGATACCGTTGTGACTGTGCACATTGAGACATCAGCGCGATGTTTCTAGCAGCTATTATTGAGCTATAAATTATTTTTATATTCAAATATCTGACTGGGCTGCCTTTGATGATAAAAGAGGCGACAAATGACAAAAAAATATTAGGGCTCTGGATATTTATCCGGTGATCAAACGCGAAAGCATTATTAGTAATATATTTTTTTTTATTGTAATGAATGGCGAGTCGACTTAGGCGATACGACTGCTCATGAACAGTAAACCAAATAACACCTTGAATTACAGAGTAATGCTTGGCATTCCACTGCGCTCACCACCCGGAGACATACGATGTTAAGTCTCAATATGTCTTATAATTCCTCTGGATACAATATTCTTCAAATCGAAACACAACAGTGCCTTTATACTGTTAGATGATAGAAATAGATATTGCGGTGGTACCTACCCAGGTGGCCTCTCACATATGAGAGACCTATGACCAGTATTTACTTAAGTAGTTGTAACATCACAATGCTTTGATAAAACTACAAATCTTTACGCTACAGCAGACACGGGGCCAGGTTAGATAGACCCACTATTAAGCATAGACTAGACTGTTTCCACGACGCAGTTGGTTTAGAAACAGGCTATGAAATCAGAGAAACGGGTTCGATTTTTTTTTATTGCATTTAATAGCGAGACGAGCATGCCGTTCGCCTGATGTTAAGCGATACGACCGCTCATGAACAGTAGCAAAACCAAACAACACCTTGAATTACAAAGCAATGCTTGGCATTCCACTGCGCTCGCCATCATGAGACATAAAATGTTAAGTCTCAATATGTCCAGTAGTTACTCTGGCTACAATGCCCTTCAGTCCGAAATACAACAGTGCATTTACACTGCTGTTTGATGGGAGAAATAAACACTGCGGTGGTCCTAAGAGACCTACCACCAGTAAAATCGATTTCCGTACAATGACAAATATTTGTCTAACCAATTGGCGCGTAGCGTAACATTTATTTTTGATCATTGTTAACTGTCTATTGCCCATAGTTTTTAATACATCCCAATTTAAATATTAAGTAGCGTTAGCATAAAAAGCTATAAAATATCATAGCTACTGCAGCACTGGAGCACGCGCCTTATATTTTTTAATTTCCGCGCAACAGCAGCTCGTGACGTCATTTCCTTCGTACAAATCCTTGTTTACGACATACACAAATTATATTAAGATCGCTTCAAACAATATAAATGTTGTGACTTAAAATGCATTTTGTGTTAATTTATACGCTTTGTGACCGAAATACTGGAATTTTATAATGGATTTTACACCTGTTTTGCAATTTTTAATAACATAATACCTACTTGGCGTGCCTCGGAGGCGTAGTTGTACTACGGTACGCTTACAAAGTTGAGGTCTCGGGTTCGAATCCCGGGTCGGGCAAAGTGATATTGGATTTTTCTATTCATTATCAGCCCGGAGTCTGGAATTTGTGCTCGATATGGTGATAGGCTCGCCCCCTATCACATCGTGGGACGGAACATACAAGGCGAAGTGGGTGTCCTGGCACCTCTGCCTACGCCTTCGGGGAAAAAGGCGTGAGTTTATGTATGTATGTATGTAATACCTACTTGGTGTGTGTGTGGGCTTTGAATCGTGTGGTCATTAAAAGACTAGTGTCTTCAATTTTTATTATTGTTTATATCCAAAGGTTATTTTATGCATCATCATAATCCGAAAGATGTTTCCACTGCGCTCACCATCCTGAGACATAAGATGTTAGGTCTCATTATGTCCAGTAGGGCATATACACAACAGCGCATTTATACTGCTGTTTGGCGGGAGATATGGACGTAAAAATTCGTAACCGTCAACTACCCACACCCGTGGTATATATGAGACAATATATAAATTTACTTAATAGATACAAACATTACAGAAACTCACCAGAAAGGAAAAAAAACATTCTACTTACATTTCAACATTGTATAATTTACATCTTCTCACAAATTAAATTTAAATTCACTTAATGTTATTTCAAGAAACGAGCAGTAAATATTAAATGGCTCTCCTATTAAGGCGGTACTGCAATATCTGCAGTATTCTAGGAATTCATTTCTTATGAATACTAAGTTAATTAGAAAAACATTCAGAGACAAAAGAAATCAATATACTTCTGCTACGTTCACAAGAACAGTTCTTTACGTTCGACTAAAACCCATTATAGAAGCTGTATTGACTTAGAAGGGGCTGCACTTAAGGGTGTGGGGGAAGTGGGCCCCATATATCGAAAACTTCGTGACACAGTTTGACAAAATTAAGTTTGAAATGCTTGGCAGACAAAAAGTGGATTGTAGTGAGTACAAGTACTGAAACATCTTATTAAAGATAGATAGTCTATTTCTCCCGCCAAACAGCAGTGTTAATGCACTGTTGGATTTTGGTTTGAAGGATATTGTAGCCAGAGTAACTACTGGATATATTGAGACTTAACATCGTATGTCTCAGGATGGCGAGCGCAGTGGAATGCCGAGCATTGTAATTCATGGAGAATGGGATGCTCGCCACGCCATTCGTTGCAATAAAAAAAAATAGATTATGGCGACCGACCATTAGGGAATAAATTCCAGACTACGTCATGTATTCCGGAATTATTCATATTACGTAAACTCAACTTTATTTAAAATTTCAGTGAGTTACTAAGCTGGTTGAAAAATCACCTCAGTCAAACCTGGCTAACGTTAGTCTCAACACATTTAAAAATTAGAGCTATTGGATTTAAAAAAACAACTGTCACAAATACGCTTAGTACCAATTTAATAAACAATTTAAGTTTATAAATAAATAATAAATAACACCCAACAGTCACATACAAAGTCCTGACCCCACACTAAGATCCAGTCTTGTGTCGTGGGTATCAGGAACTACGAGAGACTTTTCGGTCTCACAAACACCCAGTATATGAAGTATCCAGTATAAAAAAATCTGCTAAAACTTGGTAATATTACGGATGATGCTACTACAGAAATGAACCCCCATGCATTTATTTATCCCTCCTCCCAACTTTGCATACTAACTACGTCCCTCTACTTAGATTCCTATTAAGAATTAATTTTGCCTTTTAAATCAGCACAATCTCCGAGAAAATGAGAACTATTAATGAATAACAAATGTATTGTAAATTGGATTCTTTTTCTCCTAGAATAGAGTTCACTTTTATTTGCCCTCTCCGGTTCTAGAACATTCTAATGTTGTAAATAAAGAAAGGAAAACATTAAAGTACTCGAGTCAATTTATTGGTTTCAGATGCTTTATTTAGTTTCTTCAACGGAATATCTATTAGTCGTGTCTTCACTTTTAAAAAACGATATTACTATATAAAATATACCCTGAACCGACTTGAATACATGAAGATTAATGAAATGAAAAATGCAAATAGAATTAATGAAAGTGGACGAAGCAAATGTAGTATGTCAGGATTCTGCAAAATGGAGATCCATAGTCTCTGCCTACCCTTATGATCTCATGGCATATGGCACAGGAATGACTTTTTTTCAGTATATGCATGTAGGCTGTCATGTCAATAGGGTATTTGACTCCATTTTTTTATTGTAGTTATTAAAAGGTATCCATATTCAGAACATAACAAACAACAGAAGTTTGTAAATCCGTTTAGAATTATACAAGTTAGAAACATTTCACATCTTGTAGTGGGAATAAAAGAAAAGGGATGCAAAACAATATTAGTGACGTCACTAGTCTTAACTTGCATTACAATGTGCGCGTGTGAAAGAGACGGCAAGATGTCCCCACTACACTCCCACTCTTTAATTTTATATATTTGCCTCACGTTATAATCTATTTTAATACAGTTTTAACATAAATGTTTTATTTTACTGGTATTTGTGTTTTTAGGCAAAATAAAAAAAAAACGATCATAATCAAATACCCTATTCTACATTTATTGAGGTACTACAATTTATCGATGATAGTTGAACCAGAAGCCAATACAAATCCTAACATACTTCTACCAACCTTCTTCGAGGCACTAGAAAAGAAGCTTAAGTCCTTTCCCTTTCAATAAAAAGATACTAACGTCCTGCGCTTCAAAATATTTTTATAGAAAACTCTTTACTGGTGGTAGGTCTCTCATATGTGAGAGGCCATCTGGGTGGGTACCACCGCAGTGTCTATTTCTCCCGTCAAACAGCAGTGTAAACGCACTGTTGTGTTTCGGGTTGAAGGGCATTGTAGCCAGAGTAACTACTGGACATATTGAGACTTAACATCATATGTCTCAGGATGGCGAGCGCAGTGGAATACCAAACATTGCTTTGTAATTCAAGGTGTTGTTTGGTTTTGCTACTATTTATGAGCGGTCGTATCGCTTACCATCAGGCGAACGGTATGCTCGTCTCGCTATTCATAGCAATAAAAAAAACACACACACATAGCCCGCGCGAAAAGCTAATTTATTAAATTGTGTTTCAATATGGTTATGTTGGTAGTGGATCAATTATTGAGATTGCAAAAACATCTGCTATGGTTAACGCTACTTGCGGTTTGGCCAGTCATTATATTATGAATATTGATCGATTGGCACCGGCTTCTGTTGAATAGTTTCGTAGGTTTAAGGCAAGTTGCACCAATAAACTTTAACTTTGAGTACATAAAACCCATTTTGGCATCACAAATCCGTGGCATTCGCAAGGTTAGACTTAATTCTGGTGGTAGGTCTCTCATATATGAGTGACCGCCTGGGTAGGTACCACCGCAATGTTTGTCTGTGTCTTTCGCCAAACAGCAGTGTAAATGCACTGTTGTGTTTCGGTGTGAAGGACATTGTAACCAGAGTAACTACTGGATATATTGAGACCTAATATCTTTTGTCTCAGGATGGTGAGCGCAGTGGAATATATGCATTGCTTTGTAATTCAAGGTGTTTGATTTTTGCACTGTTCCTGAGCGGTCGTATCGCTTGCCATCAGGTCAATGGCATGATCGTCTCGCAATTCATTGCTATAAAAACAAACAACTTGGTCTACCTTACTTGATACACTCAGACCTTACTTTCCTAAAATGGCTGATGATGTATGGTTCCGTGGTTTCTATTACAGAGTCACTGGATTCTTTAAAAACAATTTTCTTGCTTTACTGTATCAGCCCATATACGTCCCACTGCAGGGCACGGGCCTCCTCTACAATCGAGAGTACAATTGAGATGTTAGGCCATATAGTCCACCACGCTCGCCTAGTGTGGGTTAGCAGACTTCAACTACCACAGAAATTCTTATAAATCGCTATGGTATGCAGGTTTCCTCACTATGTTTTCCTTCACTGTTGTAGAACGTGGTGCGTATGTATTCTTCCAGAGGTCGGCTACCCCTACACTATTTCCTTTTCAAAATCGGTTCAGCTGTTTGTGGAAAAAAAACATCTACATATACAATCTCTTGTGTTAATCCTTGGTGTCAATTATGCCAAACCCCCAAATCAAACTTCATCAAAATCGGTCCAGCCGTTTTTGCATGAAAGAATAACAAACATACACACATACAAACTATCACTTTTATTAACTAAGTAAGAATTGATTTACAAGAGAAGGTAACTACAGTATGTCTCTACCATTTTGTACATACATACATACATAAACTCACGCCTTTCTCCCAGAAGGGGTAGGCAGAGGCGCTTGGACATCCACACCCCTGTATATTTCCGTTCCACAATTTGATAGGGGGCGAGGCCATCGCCATATCGGGCACAAATTTCTGACTTCGGGCTGATAATGAATAGAAAAATCCAATATCACTTTGCCCGACCCGGTATTCAAACCCGAGACCTCGGCTTTGCAAGCGTACCGTTGTACAACTACGGCACATAAGCCATTTTGTAGAGTGCATTATATAGTATTTTATGAATACATGTCACATATCCGCTTGTATGTAGGCCGGATATCCGGTTGATTGCGAGAGCACTACAAAATAGGTTTTCAAACTATTCACTGCTATGAGTATATGGGTCATGTCGATTTCATGCTAATATTTTTATCTATAAATTTTATGATATGCAAATTCCCGCCTGCATCTGTGAAAAGTAACGACTTTTCAACTGAAATATTTAGACAAAGTGGAGTGCCCAATCTGAGAATCGATTTTAGTTTATAGTTTGTTAATTAGTCCAATCACACAAAAGAGTATATTAAAAACGGCTGGAGACTGTCCCGCCCTCACACCAACCATTGCAACTCTTATAAGCCATCAACAATGGCACGCATTGTAATGACACCGAGCATTGAAGCTCGGTGAGTCTCCGAGAATGTCTAACTTGTCTTTAACCCGCAACGAAATCTATCATAAAGTTAAATTAATGGGAGTTGGTAATATTTAAAAAATAATAAACAAATCCTACATCCTGTAACAACACTGTGATATTTTATATGGGGTCACTAAACAAGAAATTTAAAACAGCGTATACAGTGTATATCATAACTGCGACCGAAAACGGAGCCGGGTGGTAGGTTTAGTGACTACAAACACAATGCAATGAAAAAATTTGCAAAACAACGCGATATTTTGTTATGATGTTCTAAATATCGTCGTGTTTCTGTGGTAAATCCAAAGTATTTATTAAAATAATAATTTAAGTCCTTGCGTAGGTACCATAGCGTTTTTAAAAATATACAAAAAAAAGATGATTAATTTGATCCGATATATCTGAGGATGAATTTAGATTTCAAATACCAAACTGTTATGATACACAAAAATATCCGAAAACATTAAAAATAGTCCGACGTTTATAACTACTTTAACAAATTTTCGCATCTTTATTTATCAAAATCCTTCTACGAATATACCTAAAAGTTACACCACTTCTGCAGTCGGTAATACTGACATTGTATTTATTTTTTTACTCTTTATAATTATACTGCAGACATAAATTATAGACAACAAGTAGGAAAAATGTTAACGGTCTTATCGCAAGGCAATCACAGAAAAGCGATGTTTCGTATTGCAAAACAGATGGAATATTATTTGTATGCACTCCGCCCAGTTTCAGTGGGTCAATTGCTTTGAACGCGGTGTTTGGCATTCCAAACCGTACTTTAACTATTAATTTAGTTTTAGTGATGGGTTCGTATCCGATCGTATCCGCGTAATATTGCTCTATATCTTAAATAAATAAATACACCCAACAGTCACATACATAGTCCTGACCCACACTAAGATTGAGTCTTGTGTCGTGGGTATCAGGAACTACGAGAGACTTTTCGGTCTAACAAACACCCAGACCCAAAACAAATACCAGTGGATCACACGAGTATTTTTCTCGGTGCGGTAATCCAACCCGCAGCGTCACGTTTCACAGCCTTCTCGCTCTCTCTCTCTCTTCAGCCATAGGAAGTCCACAGCTGAATAGAACTTCCCCAAGGATAGAACAGCGACAAGTTGGAAGTGGCCTGCATCCAGCGACTCCCTGCAATCTTAACTAGGTAATCGTTCTGTCTCCTGTATCAGCCCAATTACGTCCCACTGCAGGGCACGGACCTCCTCTACAATCAAGAGTACGATGGAGAGGTGTCAGAAAATATAAACCACACTGGCCTAATGCGGGTTGGCGGACTTTATATACCATAGAAATTCTTGCAAATCGCTAAAGTATGCAGGTTTCTTCACAATGTTTTGCTTTAACATTATAGTGCGTGGTGTTTTTTTTTAATGCTTTGAATGACAAGACCTCAGGGCAAGACGAACATGCCGTTCGCCTGATGGTAAGCGATATGAGCGCTCATGAACATTGGCAAAACTAAACAATACCTTGAATTACAAAGCCATGCTTTGCCTTCCACTGCGCTCGCCATCCTGAGACATAAGATGTTAAGTCTCGATATGTCCCGTAGTTACTCTGGCTACAACGTCCTTCACACCGAAACACAACAGTACATTTATACTGTTGTTTGGCGGGAGAAATACAAATTGCGGTGGTTCCTACTCAAATGGTGTCTCACATATGATGAGAGACCTACCACCAGAACTATATAAACAACAAATAGTACATAAATTTCGGATATTATCCGCCCAGTGTCAGCACTATGCAATAATGGTACGTTTAGTAGAACAATCGACGAGATTAACCTAATGGAAATAAAATTAGATACGCTGCATTTAGAACCGACTAGCAAACATTGTTGCAAACTCTATTTTAGTAATATGACGTCATTGTGATAAATGATCATCATTGTCTGGAGCTAAATACACCCAACAAATAAATAAATACATCCAACAGTCACATACATAGTCCTGACCCCACACTGAGTTTTGTGTCGTGGGAATCAGGAACTACGAGAGACGTTTCGGTCGAACAAATACTTGTGGATCCTATAAATATTTATCTCGGTGAGGAGATCGAACCCGCGGGCTATCGTTTCACATCCAGCGTCTAACCAACTGCGCCATGGAGGCTGTCAGCTGATGGTTATACGCCGGCTGTGAAACGAGAGGCCATGAGTTCGACAACTGGAACGTGAAAGAACACAGTCCACCCCATCACCACGAAAGCTGTATAATTATCCAAACGTCGGGAAATTAAAAAATGTGTTACATTAAACCAAATTCGCGATGAAATCCGTAAATAATTGTTTTATTTCAAGTTCAAAGAAGGACAAATTATGCGATAACAATATATATTTTGTGTCTGGGTATTGCGAGACAGTCAAAAATATGTGTTAGTGAATTTATTATAATTTTCAGGACTATATTATTTAAAATTGATTCCCCATAGATATGGAAGCGGCCTGTATCTAGCGACTTATTTCAAATTAATTACAACACTTTAATAATTGATGTTCAATTTCTGCAATTTTCATGGTCATCTTTTTGAAACTCCAAATGTACTATAGTTAGTCATGAAATCAAAGGGTATAAAGTATATTTTGTAGTGATAATTAAATACTGCTCCAAATTAAACATTGGGAACGTCCCTATTGTCCCTAGGTCACTTTTCGGACATACAGATAGTAATTTCGGGTCGCGTCAACATCCAAAACTAACTCTTCTGTTTTACATAATGTACATGAAACAAACTTACAATTAATGAAAAACCAATTGCTAAACCTCCAATAGCTCACCCTCAAAATGTACCCTGACAAACCATATGCCACAGCTCCACAAACTCTAGGATTAAAAAGCCAACCCTCCGTTCAATATCACCCCCGATACAATTACTACATAAGTAACTAAGGGTCGAAGAGACCGGATCGAAGAGCGTATATATAGACACGAAGTATTGGAACAAGAATAACACTCGGCCGAACACTTCAAACTAACGGTATAGGTGGCTGGAGAGTGACCGCTGCCACAGCGAAATGTTTACAGAAGGTACGAAGTTTCAAACTATTACTTTAATAACTGCTGGTATGACGTAAATGTTTAGTTTATAAGATAGTAGTTTTTGTGGTCTTGAAGATCGGGCGAATAAATTGCTAAAAAAACTAGGCTCGGTAGGCTTTTGTTCCTAATGTCACTGATTAAACAAAATACGAAAGAAAAGCTTTTAGGTACATTGGGTCAGATTTTTGGGAAATAGAATACTTTCTTTATGTGCCCTGGACATTCATTCTAAAGTCTAAACTAGCTATGACGTGACCCTACCATATTAAATTGTGTACTAATATTTCTACAAATATCACAACACTAGTTTTTACTAGAAGTATTTTATATCGATTCAACCACTACTAAACATATATTTTTCATAACTTCTACTGAAATAATATTGCTGAACCTTCTGCAATGTATGTATTGTGTCCCCGCACCGGACAATAGACGGAAAATAACTTCAGCTCGCACATAAATGAAATAAACCCGAAAATTTGTGCGGCACCAATTGGTTGGAAGACACCGTCGGATCCCTTTTCCATTTTTCCCTCTTCGAAGCGATTTCACCTCCACATGAAATTGAAGTGGACTTTTCTAGAACATTCTTTGCCAATAACTAAGACTTGTGTGGTTAGTTTGTTTAAATGAAGATTGGATTTTTAAAATTTTGTGTTAACAGTCTGGCTATAGGAAGTTTGGTGCTTCATGCAGTGTTGTTCAAGTAGACAATTATTAATTGCAAATCCATAGTATCTGCCCACCACTACGAGATTTGCGAAATTGCGTCGTAAGTGTTGGTAACAGATCAATATTTTCAAGGTGGTCGCGGGTTCAAATCACATGGCACACCATTGAATTTTCAGAGTCATGTGTGTATTGATAGCCAGTCACTACGTACTATGAGGGTGAAGGAAAACACCGTGAGGACCTGCATACCATAGTGATTTGTAGGAATTTCTAAGGTAGTAAAGTCCACCAACCCGAACGAGGCTAGTGTGGTGGACTATATGGCCGAATTTAATCTAATCCTACTCTCTCATCGATCTCGTGCGCTGTAATTGAACGTGTGAAAAACATCTCTGGCATTTCGATATCCTTAGTCTAAAACTGGATACGACAAAACAGGACCAAACTACTTATATGGGTCACTATGAGAGGTTCCCAACTATTATTTACAATGCTCGCTATCCAGGCGCACCTACCGTCAGCAAACCTCTTTGATCCCACCACCCTTTGGCAGTGGGGCTTACCCCACCACTCTTTTTCTTCTAAAAAGCCACATTATACCTACCATTTTAGCCATTTTAGTGACGAGCATTTAGTTTATTGTTTTAATGTTTTTTTAATATTCTCCATTTAACCTTTAAATCTTGTACAAATTTATTGTCACTCATGTTTTACAAAATAAATATCTTTATCTTTATCTTTTAACCGTGGTTGTCATAAAGAAAAGCTTTCTTTCTTACATTTCAAGGATTGTGTTACACAAACTGCACATTTCCTACCTAAATGTCAGGTAACTCATTTCCATTCCAAACAAGAATTCCGAAAGTCCATCCATCAATATTAAAATGCAAAAAAACCATTAAAAGCAAACTCCATTTTCCATTTTATAGAAATAACATGCAATATGCAAATATCGTTCAAGCGACACTCGTTGAAATTTAAAAAAAATAGCTTCTCATTTCCTACAAATGTAAATTTTTCCGATTCTATGCCAGATAGCTGTGACACATGGCTATGGACTTCTGTTAGGAGATAAGGTGTCTGTTAAATTGGTCATTCAATAAAATCGTTTGACAATTGAAAGAGATATATGGTTATTTTTTTAAACGGTTTTTCAATTTTTGTATAGTTTTTTATCGCACTTAGTGGCGACACGAGCATGCTGTTCGCCTGATGGTAAGCGATACGACTGCTCATGAAAAGGGGCAAAACCAAACACCTTGAATTACGTAGCAATACTTGGTATTCCACTGTGCTTGCCAAACTGAGAAATAATATGTTAGGTCTCAATATTTCCAGTAGCTACTCTGGATACAATATCCTTCAATCCGAAACACAGCAGTGCATTATCACTGCTATTTGGCGGGCGAAATAGACATTGCGGTAGTACTTACCGAGGCGGCCTCTCACATATGAGAGAGACCACTGGATTTTCCGATAAAATGCATAAAGCTTTTCTTTTTTTTTGTTTCAGGCTGCTGTAGCTAGTTAATTAAACATTATATTTATTTAACAAGAGGCCCGTTCCGGCTGCGTCCGGGTTTAGAAACAATTGTTAGTAAATATTATATCGCCTATATTCATCAGGATTAATATAGGATTCCAATGGTGAAAGAATTTTTCAAATCGATCCAATAGTTTCAGAGCCTATTCAAGACAAACAATCAATTTTCTCTTTATAATATTAGTATAGATAGTATATTATATTAGTAGACAATATAATTTGATAGCATCTGTGTCGCAGATGATCAGACCTTTGAAACGAGAGGCCGCGGGTTCCATCCCCCACGTCGACAAAAGTTCGCGTGATCCACACGTTTTTGTTTTGAGGTATTTATGAGACCGTAAAATCTCTCGCAGTTTTTAATACTCGACACCAGATTTGAATCTATATGAGGGTTCAGGACTATGTATGTGACCGTTGGGTGTATTTTAATTATAACATTGGCTTAGTAAACTCACCATTTAATCTTCTACTATGATAACTTGGTTATCTGCTTATTACATAAACAGAATTTTCTCCTTACCTGTAAAAGAAAATTGTATCATTAGGTTCGATTCAAATATATTATTACATCGCATTCTTAGCATGAAGTAAAATGTAGTCACGTAGTCATTAAAAAAATTCACGTAGACACACATAAATTCACGCTTTTTTTCCTAGAAGAGACAGGCAGAAGTGTTACCAGAACACGCACATTTCGCCTTGTGTGTTCCGTCCCACAATGTGATAAGTGGCGAGTCTATCGCCATATCATAATGAATTGAAAATTGCAATGTCACATTGCCCGACCCGAGATTCGAACCCGGGACCATAGCTTTGCTATCATACCGTAGTACAATTGCACCACACAGGTAACAACGTAAACAACCAGTTCTTTTAATTTCATTTCATCTTATGTCTCAAGATGGCGAGCGCAGTGGAATGCCGGGCATTGCTTTGTAATTCAAGGTGTTGTTTGGTTTTGCTACTGTTTATGAGCGGTCGTATCACTTACCATCAGGTGAACAGCATGTTCGTCTCGCTATTCATAGCAATAAAAATAAAAAAAACAATCCTGACCACCTGCGTCATTATATCAAACAATTTACCCGAAGTAAAGATTAATAATCTCATTTTTTGCTGTGAAATATATAAAACCTTGCATCTAGATTTTAATATTCACAAAACACAAATAAAGTGTGGAGGAGACTATTTCTTTGCATAATACTGCATTTGTGGTAAAGAAATAAATCTAAGTTTACCAAGTTAAAATTAAAAATATTCGTTGCGAGCCAACGGGTTGTGGGACGTACTAGGGTGACATTTTAGTGGAAATTAAACTTACACGGTGAGGTATCAATACATGTAGTTTACGAGAAACTATTGTCACAATTTTGCTTTTGAATGTACGGTTCGTATGCTATAATTTTCAATAGTACTCTTCGAAGTAAAAAAAACGAGGAAGTCTGTTGCTGAATTTCCGATATGTCAATGCTTTTGAACTATCATCATTTTATATAAGCTGTTTTTTTTTTCTGCAAGTGCCTCTAACATAGGCGATCAGCTTTTAACAAGTTTAAATGTGTGTCAGCTTCAATGAAAATATTGCGATATCATTAAATTTAATAATGTGTGATTTTGTTGTTAAGGAACTATTAAAAGGTGTTTCCTTGGTATTCAGACACTTTTCACCCAGCCTACTTGGACTATAGCAGACACACCTTGGACTTAGGTACCATATATTTTCATGAGTGATAAATTAATGTTCACGTCGAAAATAAAGATAAGATCGTAAGGAAACCTACATCACGAAACATTCTCAACTACACAAAACTGTATTGCAAATTACCTATTCATATTTTAAAAGGTTTAGGATTCTGAAATAAAATTGCGTAAGATTTCTAGACAGGTTTTTGATATGACAAAGCAAACAAAATGCACAGCAAAAACAATGACATGTCTCTAATTTGACATTAAAGTTACTTCGATGGCCAAAGACAATAGTACGCTCCATACCTTTACATTTATTTTCTTAAACACCTCTTATAAACATAACTAATAGATTAAGGAAAAGCGCTACCACGCAAAAAGACAAATTTTCAAATGTCTATGAACCCCTTGGTAATTTTAAGTGGTCGATGCCCCCACAACCTAGATTCGGCTCTGTGCCGCTAAATATTCCATTCCGCTATATTATACCCGGTGTTTTTCACGCGAGAGTGCCTCTCTGTGTTGCAAAATTCACTAATATATATTTTGGATAATGACCCTCGTTAAGATTAGAAAGGGTTTAGATGCGGATTAGAATATGTTTAATAAGTTTGTATTTTTCAGATTTTTATTAAATTGAATTAATATAACATAAGTTCACGCTTGTATCCCCAAAGAAGTAGGCAGGCATCTGCAGTTTAATTAGCTTATTTCCGTCTTAAGTTATTGATGTACTTTAACAGCCGCTGCCAATAAACAATCCCAATCCAAAATTTGCCGTTTAAGATTGACAGCTCAATCTTTTTTCTGATACTATATTGCCAACTAGCTTTTGCCCGCAACTTCGTCTGCGTTATTAACTTTATTTACAATATGTTTTCTATTACGTCCTCATTTCTCCCCTAAAACTGAGAAAATTCTAAAACTCCGAATTACGTCACTATTTATTAATGAGCATCCTGTTGGGCAAATCATTTGGCTATATATATTACTTACTTTATCAACAACGATCTCCCGCTTTAACTCCACTTAAAACATAAAAAGCCAAAACCTTACAATTGGTCATTATTTATCTATAATAAGTAAATACTATTAAACATAATAAATTCCTCCCTCTAATATTTATAATCCCGGAACTACGCACAATTTTATTTATGAGTATTATTTGCGCGAAACCCATTGATGGATATTTAAAATGAAAGTTGCTTATGCCCGATATTCCAACACAACCTTCCGTCCATTCCTTCCTTTTCCCTGACCGTAAATGTGAAACTCTTACACTTATGAACAACGTACAAAATTAGTAAAAATTAAATTATTGCTTTGCCTATCCAGTTCTTGAATTATACTATCAAGCTCAATTTTTAAGGGTTATTTTGTACCCACGGAACCCTAAATACTTTTTATAAAATGTAATCCCCTTCGTGCCATTTTTCCAAAATTAGTGCATGCCAATTTCTTGTGTTTATAATAGGTAGCTGAAATACGAATTTTCGTACCAATAACAGCGGTTTCGATTTTGTATACAAAATTACAACCTTTATTTTAATCCCTTTGAGGCTAATTTAAGACAAAAAAAGGAAGAAATTATTTTTGTTTTTAATTGACTACCTAAACTGCCAAGTTTGAAATCTGTACCTTTCACGGTTCTTTTTTCCACACAACACAATTTCACCCTTTTCACTCCTTTAGGGATTGAATTTCAGTAAATCCTTCATTAGCGCTGCTCTACATTATGATAGGATGCCCCGTGTAAAATTTCAAGTTCCTAACTTCAGTAGTTTCGGTTGTACGTTGATGCGACAGTTCGATTCTACAAAATTTTAACCCTTACCACTTTAGGGTTAATTTTAGAAAAATAAAGCATGCAGCTGTGTTTGTTTTTGATAGATTTACAAAAGTGTAAAATTTGCTAACTTTGCTGAAGCCATATTCAACGGTTTCGATTTTCCATACAACTGTTTTTTTCCCTTTTCACCCCCTTGGGGGAGGAATATCTTAAAATCCCTTCTTAGTGCTACCCTACGTCACAATAGGAATCTCTGTGTAAAATTTCACGTTTCTAGCTCCAGCAGTTTCGGCTGTGCGTTGATTAGACAGTTCGGTTCTACAAAATTTCAACCCTTATTTTAACCACTTTAGGGTTAATTTAAAAAAAATAAAGTATGCAGTTATATTGGTTTTTGATTGATTAATGAAAGTGCAAAGTTTGACAACTGTGGCTTTAACGGTTTCGATTTTCCATACAAACGTTTTTTACCCTTTTCACCCTCTTAGGGGTTGAATTTCTAAAAATCCCTTCTTAGTGCTCACCTACGTCGTAATAGGAACCTCTGTGGAAAATATCATGTTTCTAGCTCCAGTAGTTTCGGCTGTGCGTTGATTAGACAGTCATTAAATCACCCTAGACTCGCAACACTTCAACCCTTATTTTAACCCTTTTATGGCTTATTTTAGACAAACAAAGTATGCAGTTAGTTTTCTTTTTAAATGACTAACTAAAGTGCCAAGTTTGACAATTGTAACTTTAACGGTTTCGATTTTCCATACAACGGTTTTTTACCCTTTTCACCCTCTTAGGGGTTGAATTTCCAAAAATCCCTTCTTAGTGCTCACCTACGTCATAATACAAACCTCTGTGGAAAATTTCACTTTCCTAGCTCCAGTAGTTTCGGCTGTACGTTGATACGTCAGTCAGTCAGTCAGTCAGTCAGTCAGTCAGTCAGTCAGGTTCCTCTTTTATATATATAGATAATCAATCTCAGTAGTGAAAAAACTATGGCAACATGGTAAATGACAAATCGAAAAGTAGAAAACAATCCAGATTGACTTCAATCTAATTTTTTCAATTGATTATTGGCATCGGCCGCAAATTTATATAGTTAGATGTCTCATAAAAAAAAACAATCATTTCAAACGAACTAATCGATAAAATAATGAACGTATTTATATAATATATCATATTATATCCAGTGCCCATATTATCACTACATAATACAAAACAAAAAAAAAATAGATCTTTAAAATTATGCAACGGATTTTCATGCGGTTTTGCTTAACAGATAGAGTGATGCAGGAGGAAGGTTTATGTGTACAATACATACATATTATTGTAGAGAAATCTACCTGCACCCGGGCGGAGCTTGGCCGAGCGGCTAGTTGAATATAACTAAAGAAATATAGCTCTTTTTAAACTAATTTCAATTGCTTGACAAAAGCATCGAAGGACAAGTTAAAGATCCAACTAATGACTAGATGCATTGCTCGTAATGAAAATCCTCAGGAGGCCTACGTTTAGCAGTGTTTTATCTATACCTGAAGAGAGAGATAAAGAGAGTGTGTGTGTGAAAGAGAGAGATGAGCTACGGTTCCAGTATAATCACTGTATTGTAAACTTGTTTTGAAAAGAGAAATGCTAGTTTCTTGCCCATTCTTCTCTGGCGAAAACAGCCGTGTGAACCGGGTGGTAGGGAAAAAAAGTAAAAAGTGACTAAATCTAAATAATATACGACATATTATGGGTTCAATAAATATTTTCATTTTATTTTCAATGAAAAATTAAAAACAATAATCTACCAGCAGCTTTACGTTTCCTAAAATGTTATTCCATCTAACACGAAAGCACATGAGATTATTTTTTCAATTTCCAGGAAATGAATCAAAAGCAACATCCATCGGGTCGTTATCTCCAACATAAGGTCGAGGGGAAAACGATTTAGAACCGATTTAAGGCATTACAATCAGATCTCTCGAATTTAACTGTTTTCCAATGATTACCTCTGCTTTTGTTGGGTCCAAATGTTGAAGATGTTTAGATGTTCATATTATTTACCATAATCTTATATTTTGACAGCCTCCGTGGCGCAGTTGGTTGGACGCCGCCTGTGAAACGCGAGCCCGGGGGTTCGATCCCCGCACCGAGAGAAATGTTTGTGCGGCCCACAAATATTTCTTCCGGGTCTGGGTGTTTGTGAGACCGAAAAGTCTCTCGTAGCTCCTGGTACCTACGACACAAGACTCGATCTTAGTGTGGGGTCAGGACTATGTATGTGACTGTTGAGTGTTATTTATTTATTTATTTCATGTACATGTAGATCTTTGTATACTTGTGTACAAATAAACTTTCTGGGTAATAAATTAACCTGGATTTGTTTGAGATATGTATATCCCTAGATTAAAACTTAACATTGTATGTCGCAAGATGACGCACGCAGTGGAATGCTAAGCATTGCTTTGAAATTCATGTTGTTTGGTTTAGCTATGAGCTGTCGTATCGCTCACCATCAGGTGAATGGCATGCTCGTCACGCCATTAATTACAAAAAATATTCGGCGAACCGCGCATCGATTCCAAATGTAATAGTTCAACGATTCCACCATTTGAAGAGCAACAAAGACTTAAAGCATTATCATATTGTACAGCAAGAATACTTTGCAAGGTATTTCCCTACGAGATTGAATTTAAAAATCCATAGAACTAAAATAAATGACACAGCTGAAGAGCCAATTGCAATGGTAGAGGACAAGACTTATAATACGGAGTCGGGAGTGCTACAAAAACTATGTTGAATATTTTTTTTATGAAGACAATTTAAGAAGCAAAAAGTCGCTGGATATGGATCAGTTCCAACCAGTGCTAAATTGTTGTGGTAATCATGTAATAGGAAGAGGTTTCAGTTCATCAATGGAGTTCTTGAGTTGATGATAATGAAAATTACAATAACATTGTAAAATGAATATTCATTTACTAGATGTTAAATCAGTACAACACTTATTTATAATTCAGGCAATAAAATTCACGTTTTCCCACTGTCAAATTTAAAAATAGATAGAAAGAAAATTGCTGTAATAAATAGCAACTAAGTCTCAAACACTTGCTTATAATTACTTAGATACACTAGTGTCGCGCCGTGTTCTATCTCCGCGCCGATCCGGGGTTGACGAGATCAGCCGTTGTCGCTTCGATCGCTACGTCGACAAAAGAATATCTCGCTACTGTCGGTTCTCGATAAACACTTTTAAGATTAGTTCTATCGAAGTATAAGACTTTTTTGTATTTTTTTTTAAGTTATGATAGGCGAAATGAGCATGCTATTCGCATGAGCGTAAGCGACATGATCGCTCATGGTTAGTAGTAAAGAAAACACCATGAATTACAAAGCAGTACTTGAAATTCCTCCATCTTTAGGCATAAAATGTTAAATCACGATACGTCCAGTAGTTACTCTGGCGACAATATGTGTCAAACCGAAGTACAACGGTGCATTTATACTGTTAGAGAAATATACGTTGCGGTGTTATCCAGCCTCTCAAGCACCAGTAAAATAAGGCGGCAATAAGAAAAGGCGGTGATGTGGTACTTAAAAGCATAGGGAGTTTTATCTCCTAGTTTTTGCTCACCATTAAATGTATTTTTGTTAATTGTGTGTTGTATTTATGTTAGTTTATGCTACTCAACTTCACTGTCCATTTATTTTTAATTAATTGTATACGCACCTACCTCTTCTCATCACTGCATCGCCTTAGGTTCGACTGTAAAAGAATCCCTCAGGCATTAAGTCGACCTTTACAATAAGTTATGTATGAATTGTAAATTGTAAAACGTGCGTGGTGGCCAGGGCACACCTTTGACTTTTCGGGGTCATGTGTGTATTGATAGTCAATCACCACGCACTAAAAACGGTGAAGGAAAACATCGTGAGGAAACCTGCATACCATAGCGATTTATAAGAATTTCTATGGTATGTAAGTCCGCCAACCCGCACTAGGCCAGCGTGGTGAACTATATGGCCAAAACCACTCTCAATCATACTCTTGATTGTAGAGTAGGCCCGTGCCCTGCCGCGGGACGTATATGGGCTGATACAGATGAATTGTAAATAAATAAATAAATTATCCACGAACAGTACTATAAGATGAGAACTTCCGTATCGGGATTCAAATCCACTCCAAGTTATCTCACCCAAATCGTAATCGATTTCACAAATTAAACAAATGGTAAAGCCCGCCCTTAGATCACAACAAAGAAACTTTCCTGTCAGATTATACAGCGTGTAGCTACATTGTATAGCGAACAAAGCACATCTGATTCTACAAAGATATACCTGCTTTTTAGGGTGAAAAGAGATTGGCAACCTTTGTACATGTATTTGTCGAATGTTCGATACGGTTTCCTGTTTTTATGGATTGTGGTTATGATAAATATAAAACGGTGTTTATAATAAATGGGTTTGTTGTTGTTGCCTGTGGCGTAGTTGTACTACGGTGTGGTTGCAAAGCTGTGGCCTTGGGTTCGAATCTCAGGTTGGGAAAAGTTTACACTTAAATAGTGCAAGTATATCGCGTCCATAAAATTGCGGTCTATCATGTTTCTTTTCTGGTTGTCATTGTTTGCATGTGTGGTAGGTGGTGAAAAAACTGTGTTCAAATATGTGGTAAAGTCTTAGTTCAAATATTTGTCTGTATCTGGCGCCGGCATTCCACAAATTTCTCTTTTCAAACTGTTTTTCGGCTACAATTAGCTATTTTGTTCTTCCATAGATAAAAAAATGACAAGTCTGAAATTAAATTATATGACAATAATTTACTGAATCCATTAAATTATTTAGATACAGTCATTTTTTGATTTACCATCCGGTTCGGAAAGCGGTTTTCACTAGAGAAGAACGGGCAAGAAACTCTAGTGTTACTCTTTTCAAAACCAATTTACAATGTAGTGATTATTACAAAATTATAAGATGGTTTAAATCAGAGCAGTTAATTAATAATTTGTTGTAAATGTAGGTAATTTTTTTTTTATTTGAGCCCTTCTTAACCTACCTTTCCCAAACTAAAACGTCAAACAAAGCCATGACGCGGAAGCATAATATAAGCATTAAAATTCACCACCCCTGACCACAATACCGTAATGGATCGTCAGCTATCGAAGGCCATCCATCAGCTGCCATTGAAAACGTCAGCAGCCGGCGATTGCGTTTGAATTTCGTTGGTTTTATTCGGGTCTCGATTGAGCTGTTAGATACGGTCTAGTGTTTTGAATTTAGGGTCTGATTACGGAGGAAAGTGGACAAAAATGATTCTAACTTACATTTTCATTAATTAAATCGATTTGCCAGAATTAAAAAGTATACGTAGGTAGTCCTATCTCTACACAAAGATAATAGAATATATTAAATATACGTTGGAGTAAAACAACGCTTCTACGGAAAAGCATTTATCGAATGGGACCAGCTATTTCTAATAGAATCATACCAGAAATTAGGAACTCAAAAGATATTAATTTATTTAAAAGAATAATTTAAAAAATCCTTATCATAAATGTTTTAATTCGGGAAATGTATTCATCCTTTAAAAAGTATTAACTTTAAATACCTCAGTCAAATGGTTTTTATATACCGGGTATCTCAAGACTGCTACCGAAAACGAAGCCGGGTGGTAGTGTTAGTGACTACAAACACAATCCAATTAAAATTTTCGGAAAAAAAAACACGACAATTTTTTTTTATGATTTTTTAAATATCATCATTTTTGGTGGGTAAATCCAAAGTTATTGCGAAAATAATGATTCAAACTCTTTTATACCTTAGAGTCTTTATAAATAAAAGGGTATACACTAATATTTTAGCAAAAACTATGGATTTACCCCTCAAAAATGACGATATTAAAAAAATCATAAAAAAAAATGTCGCGTTTGATTCCGAATTTTTTTGTTGGATTGTGTTTGTAGTCACTAAAACTACCACCCGGCTTCGTTTTCGGTAGCAGTCTTGAGATACCCTGTACTTTTACACATCAAATGTTGAGAACTCAATGTTATTTGTACCATATTGTGAAACACCTACGTTTATGAATAAACTATTTTGATTTAATTCGATTTGATACACTCAAACAATATCACTCGGGTTTTGGATATTAAATACTTCGAAAGACTGACCCAAATAAACAATGGACATCTAAATTTAGTATTATACTTTCCCTACTAAAAATATATGCTATTTATTTATTTATTTGATCTTTATTGTACACAAACAAAAGAATATAACAATATAAAGAAATAACATCTATTAAAAGTACAAAAGGCGGTCTTATCGCTAATAAGTTATCTCTTAAAGACAACCTTTGGATGGATATAAAAGAAGGACAAAGAAAGGGCAGTGTAAAACAAAGATAAGGAAAGCTCCAATAGATATAAATTAATAAATAGATAATCATAAATAATACGTATAAATAACAATAAATATACATACGTAATATAATATATACATGTATATACATAAATAATAGCTTATATGTACATATATATGCTATTGTCATGATATTAAGAAACTTCGAAGACTGTATACGAACTAATGTAAAATAAAATAAAACGTTAAACAATTCGTGATTCTGGATCGAAAATTTCAAATTGGATCGCCTGACCTTTACATCGAACTTATAATTTCACGGTACTGCTTCTGGATAATATAAAATCGTTGTCTTAAACTAAAGGAGAAACTAACTGAGTTTTAATAAGTTTGTGGTTGTATTTTTGTTCGTCGGATAGTTACCGTATAGTCTGTATACGTCCATATACGTCCCACTGCGGGACACGGCCCTCTTCTACACTAGAGTACGATTGAGAGTGGTTAGGCCATATAGTCCACCACGCTGGCCTAGTGCAGAATGTTATTTTTTATTGCGATGGATGTCGAGACGAGCATACCATTCACCTGATAGTACCTTCGCGATATGACCCCTCAAGGACAATAGCAAAACCAAACAACATGAATTCCAAAGTAATGCTAGGCATTCCATTGCGCTCACCATCCTGGGTCATAAGATGTTAAGTCTCAATATTCCCAGTAGTTACTCTGGCTACAATGTCCTACAAGCCAAAACATAACAAAGCATTAACACTGCTGTTTGGCAGGAGAAATAGACATTGCATAACCTACCCCAGTAGCCTCTCATTTATGACAGATCTACCACCAGTAAAAAGCCTGAATAATTATTAATTCGTGAGAAGTAATCTTATACTAATACATAATACTTTATATGTATGTATATGAACATTGCATCCACCAGTTGCAGCTCGATACATCGACACAATAATGAAGGATGTCATCGATTCGTTTCCATTAGTCTGAGTATATTACCTACATACACAAAAACCTGGGATGGGCACGAAAAAACCCATTAGGCTTTGATTGATCAATGTGTTGGGCCAATTAGTACCATAATGAAAATGGTTTTTAAGGAATATTTAACTTTTTTGTTTGAGAAATTTCTGGTTATTGTAAGTGAATCTTATGTATCTATGTCAGGCCATATACGTCCCACTGCAGGGCACGGGCCTACTCTACAATCAAGAGTACGATTGAGAATTTTTAGGTCATATAGTCCACCACGTGGCACACCTCTGACTTTTTAGACTCATGTGTGTATTGATAGCCAATCACCATGCACTGTAAAGGTGAAGGAAAACATCGTGAGGAAACCTGCATACCATAGCAATTTGCAAAAATTTCTATGGTATGTAAAGTCCGCCAACCCGCACTAGGATAATACTTGAAATAACCGAAATAAGTAAATACCTATTACTCCCACATCACTAACCCTGCATAAAATACAGAAATATTTGGTCTCACAACACACAGACTTAAAGTAAATATTTGAGGAACTTAAAATGTTTATATCTCAGAACGGGAAATTACTTCATGTTTCAGAAATCTTACATTTTCAACTTAATGTGACTGGCATTAGAGGTACCTCTGACTACCCCTTCGGGGGTAGAGGCGTGAATGTGACTTTAGTTTAGATATAATTTAGAGCGGAAAAATGTACAGTCAATCAAATTAAAACACTTATCAATTTAACCCTAGACTAACGCAAATACAAATGTTCTGTCTTCCTAAACCTAAAGACGCATCAAAACATTACGGGTTAAGCATTTAAGAGGCAATTTGGCCGGGCCATTATAGCCCCATTGTGATACGGCTTGGAGGTCATCAGCGGTACAATAGACCCAGGGTATATCCGGCCCGGGCGGGCTCCTAAGCGAGTAGGGTTATTTTATATTTAGGGTTAAAATACACTTGGAATGTTTAGAATCCTGTTGGTTTTGAATTGAGGTTATAATACATAAATAGCATTTAAAATAATTCGAAATACACAAAAGATCAGTCTTATGTCGTGGGTATCCGAATTTACAAGACACTTTTCTGTCTCACAAACACCCAGACCCGAAACAAGCATCTGTGGATCACACAAATATTTGTCTAAGTGCGGGAATTGAACCTACGGCTTTACGTTTTAAAGCTGGTGCCATATTAAAAACCGTCATAATCTATACATAATATAATAATTTTGTAACCGATCAATGTAGGTACATGGAATATAAATGAAAGAAACTAATATGGGGAAACTAAATCATTGTAAAATTACCCAAAACAATGATTTTTATAATTTTTGTCTATTTTCTGTGCTTGTGCGCGATGAACTCAAAAACGGCTTAACGGATTTCAAAGAAATGGTGTGGAAGTAGCTGACACCCTTTATAAACACTTATGCTACTTCTTATCCCAAAAAATGTAGTGTTCCCGTGGGTTGAGGAAGGATTTTGATATATTTGTTAATTTTTTATACTCAAAGGGATGTGATGGAACTGGATTACATGTCTTAAGTAAGAATGAGACGGGACGGGACGGAAATATCACAAATAAATAGTAGCGTCATTCGTGGTTTTAGGTTTTTCGCCTTTTGAGGGGAGAATTAGGTATGAAATAAGGTTTAGGGTAGTATGTATACATTTTTAAGTATATAAATCATAGTGGAACATAACAGTAGTACAGTTAATCACGCAAAGTTGCGGGCAAAAGCTAGTACAAAATATGTTTTGAAAGGTAAATGTGCCCCATAAAGGAACCTTCATTAAAATCAATATATTGTATTACTTATTACGAAGTTGAGCGTGTAATGTATACTTCACGCAGGAAATTCATTTTACGAGCAAAAGTTTGTTTATCGTTTATCGAATATTGTCTAAAGTTGTTTCTACTTTGATTATAATTATGTGTCAATGATGGGCGGTTATTGGTTTTTGGATAAAACAACAAATCCATTATATTAATATACATTTTCAACTTCTAGTTCTAACCCAGTACAAGAGTAATAAATACACCTGATCACTATATAGTATAAAACAAAGTCGCTTTCTCTGTCCCTATGTCCTTTTGTATGCTTAAATCTTTAAAACTACGCAACGGATTTTGATGCGGTTTTTTTAATAGGTAGAGTGATTCAAGAGGAAGGTTTATATGTATAATATGTACATATTATTGTACAGATATCTATTTGTACCCGGGCGAAGCTGGGCCGGGCCGTTAGTCTACACTAATATTATAAAGAGGAAAACTTTGTTTGTTTGTTTGGTTGTAATGAATAGGCTCAAAAACTACTGGACCGATTTTAAAAATTCTTTCACCATTCGAAAGCTACATTATCCACGAGTAACATAGACTATATTTTATTTTGGGTAAAAATAGAGTTCCGTAAGATATTTGGATTTTTCGGACACAAACTGAAAAAAATCAACCAAAGAAGTTACTTATTTTGCGTACGCTGACTAAACTACAAAAGATAAAACCATAAAATGTTATAATTAATTGTAGATCTTATAAATATCTACAAAAAAGTCTGCGACACACTATACCTATCTATGTCGAGTGAGGCACAACAACCACATTTTTTTTTGGACTACATTTAAACGCGTTTATTTTACTCATGCTATTAATCCTTATAAAAATAAATTATTTCATCAATAAGTACAGTTTATGTTGATAATATTTGGTCTTTGAATGATTAAAATTGGACGTTTGGTTTTGAAGTTGTGGTGAAATTAAAATATTACGATTTCTGCTGCACGGCCCGTTGTATAAGATATATATGGATGTTTGTGGAGAGAAGGGACATAAAGTAAAATAGAATCGAAGGTACGGGAGAGGGCTGGGATAGATCACAGATTTGTTAGGACGAAATTTAAATGCACGTTATAAAACGGGATGGATAATAAAGAGAAGGGACGAAACGGATTGGGAAGAGACTGAACAGGCGGATGAGACGGGATTGAGCCGGACAGTAGGATAGCTACGTCAAGTTTAGGCATACAAGAGTTTATACGAAAAACAACATGTATTTGGTGTGGAGTGGAATCAAAAAATATAGCACCCAGGCGAAGCTGGGTCGGGCCGCTATACTGAATAAAGAGTGTTCTGGCTGTGAACAGCATAATTTCTGCTGATGTTTTTAGGATATTTTCTTGCACCGTTATGGTGCGTTGTGATTGTATGTCAATAGACACATCTGTATCTGTATCTGTATCAGCCCATATACGTCCCACTGCAGGGCACGGGCCTACTGTACAATCGAGAGTACGATTGAGAGTGGTTAGGCCATATAGTCAAATAACTCAAAGAATTTAGAGGTGTGCCCTGGAATTTGAGCCCGCGACCACCGTGAACATGTTGATGTGTGCACCAGAAAATATGCATAAAATCTGCATACCATAGCGATTTAAGTTAAATAAATAAATTCCTCGCGCTTTGAGGCAATTCAAAAATATTTAAATTTTTATTTACACTATCACAGGCGAAATTTGGATGTGCTGGCACCTCTGCCTACCCCTTCTGGGAAAAACGCGTGGGTTTATGAATGTATGTAATTTATTTCGTTTTAAATAAAATTCCAATGGACCCGTTTTAAATTGTTTTCGAGTGGTAACTCATTTTCAGACCGTCTGACGTTCCACTCGAGTAAGGAATTAACGCCCTTGTTGCTGAAATAACGGAGAAAGGGCCTGATTTATGTCAAATAATGGGTTTAAGAGCATATTTGTGTAGTGGGTCGGGTTGTGGCTGTGATCCAGGGTTCAGTTGGGAAACATTTAATTTAGGTAGCTCGATAACATGTCTACAAATACTAGACTAAAAGGTTAAAGGTTCATTAGACCCACCCGGCACCGCCTCGTCGCTGTGACGTCGTCGAGGTCCGCTCGGTGGCAACGCGCGGTTCATTCGCGGCTTGTGAATTGTCAACGCGTAGCAACGCAAGATAGGAATGCTAGCAACGAGTTGTCACCGAGTGGTCCACGCGTGGACGGCGACGATCCGGTGACGCGGAGTTGATGTAGTGAGCGTAAGCCCATACAATTTCATATAAAGAATATTAACTGCGCGAGGCGAGGCAGTGCCAGGTGGGACTAATGTAACCTTAATCAGACTTAACATCTTATGTCTCAGGATGTCTAGAGCAATGGAATGCCAAGCATTGTTTTGTAATTCATGGTATGGTTTTGCTGCATAGATAAGCAGTCGTATTGCTTACCGTAAGGGGAAAGTCATGCTCGTCTCGCTATTCATCGCAAAAGAAAAGTATTCAGTGAAAGATGGTCTTTATAATAAAGCTAGCATGGTCCAAAACGGTATACACAAGTTGAACACCACACAATTGCCTGCCTCACTCAGTGGCGTAACTACCCCATCGGGGGCCCGTGGCAAAGTTCATCCAATGGGGCCCTTCGCACATGTAAAAAAACGTAACATTGTAATTTCATTTTTATGAATATTTTTTAAGGTAGTCTATTTGTAAATGGACCAGACGCGACCGCCAGTATGTTCATGGTTTTTTTTTTTTATTGTTATGAGTGGTAAGACGAGCAAGCCGTTCGCCTGATGGTAAGCGAAACGATCGCTCATAAACAGTTGCAACATTCCACTGCGCTCGCCATCCTGAGACATAAGATGTTAAGTCTCAATAGGTTAATAAAAGGTTGTCTCTGTCTGTTGACTTTTCGGAATCATGCGTGTGTTGATAGTCTATCATCACGCTCTATGATGGACGACGGTGAAGGAAAACATCGTGAGGAACCCCGCATAACATAGCGATTTGTAAAAATACTTACGGTACGTTAAGTCCACCAGTCCGCACTAACTCAGCTTGGTAGACTATATGGCCGGTGCCCTGGAGCGGGACTTATATAAGCTGATACAGTACAGTGCAGAATCATTTTTAATGACATGGCTTCATATTATTTCACATGGGATTTTGAACATCATCATTTCATGAAATCTAAAAATGATACAGTGCTGTAGAATTCCATTTTCATTTCTTTGTACCACACAGTACCAAAAAAAATATCTTGAGTTGTATCAAATATTATGGAGTAAATTTAGGCCCAAAACAATTAGCTCAGTTTGTATTTTTGGGCTTTTAAGTATTTTATCTGGCCATTTAACTTCTTTCACAATTCCTCTAAATCAGGATCATATTTTGCTAGTAACTCAAAAATATTTTTTTTGTTACCTACTACTATCAGCGTTATCTCTATGGCTACAAAAAGCTAAATTAGTAACTTCGAGGAGTATAGTAAGTTCTTTGAGTCTTTGTCCAATGCAACCGGTTATTTCCATACAAAAGACATGAATCCAAGTGAATTTTCGATATTTCGTGTCTCTCTATCACACTAACACTAACTATTACTACTAACAATTTGTTTCCAGTTGTCATAACCCTCAAATCTACAAATATTTTATTTAGTCATCTTCATCGTTTTCTTGTCCACTGCTGGACATACGCTTCCTCCAAATTGCGCTATTTCACCGTGTCGTCAGCTTGTCACATCCAGCATCGCGCAGCGACCTTTTGCAAATCGTCACTCCACTTAGCTAGAGGGTGTCCTACACTACATTAGACAAGACGCGGTCTCCTCTCAAAAATACGTTCACTCCAATGGTTATCGGTTCTTCGACAGATGTGGCCAGCACACTGCCATTTCAGCTTGATAATCCTGCTTGCTGTCTATAACTTAGGTTCTCGGACGGATAAGCTCATTACGGATCTTATACTTTAAAGAGACACCGAGCATAGCAAGCTCCAGATCGCTAAGCGACCATAAACTAGTGTACCAGTTGTACTGTGAGTGTCCAAGTCTCAGCATCGTGGTTTATGACAGGTAGGACGCACTAGTTGAAAACTTTCATTTTCAAGCTTTGTGGTAAAGGTAACGAAAAGATTTGACGTAGTTTACCGAATGCTGTCCAGCCCACCGAGAACCTCCTCGTAGCCTCGGTCTAATTTTTTTTTCTACCTTGTTAAAGGGGCTGGTACAGCGACAGGTTAGTTCAAGGTGATGGTTCATCATGGATCATTACTTTTGTTTTGTCAAAGTAATTTTTTTGATCTATTGGCTGAATTGGTGAGGCTGAAGCCAGGCCGTGCAGCATCCATTGCAGCTCCTCTGGCGATTCTGCCTACAACACCATTATAAAACAAATATTACAAATATTACCTTACGTTAGCGAAATGTCCTCTACGTTTGTTTATTATTTTATTTATTTAATTTATTTTTACCGTCACTGTCTCGTAAGAATGGAAATAATCGTTGGGCTTACAGTGACCTTTCTCAATCACAACTCATTTCACTACACTTTTATTTATTTTTAATTACACCTTTTTATAACTTTGGAGATTAATTTTTTCCACTCCTATTAATATGGTTCAATTTCATTTTTGTTCATACTTGGTTGTTATTTCGTTCATTTATGGGACTCTGTTTACTCGCCTGTTAATCAATAGATCATTCGTTCCCAAAGTACTAACTTATTTTAGGTATTTTTTTATTTATTGATTCAGAGTTCTTCTTTCTCCTTCGTTTTCTCTACGACTTAACTATTTTCTAGAACAAGATATGTTTATATTTATTTGAGAAATATTACCTTAATATTCATGTATATGTAATTTATTAGTTTCTAACTGAGATTATACTGTAAGGAAGCAAAACCATAACATTTAAATCAAATATTATGGTGAAATGTTTGTCATCAATTATTTGTTATTCTTAATTAATTGTATTATTAATGTCACATTATTCTCTGCTTACACCCTGTCGGGCTTGAGCCCGAGGTATTCTGGAACCGGGGCCCTGTTGGGCCTGAGACCCTGTCGGTCCTGCCGGGCCGGGGGCCCCCTTAGGCCGGGGGCCCGTGGCATTTTGCGCACTCTGCCACCCTATTGTTACGCCACTGGCCTCACTATAGAAGGTTTTCTATTATCGTCATCTGATTTTGCAGCAAAGATTTCATGTATTTTCCATGGATAGTTAAGATCTATTGATGCTCATTTCAAACGTTGAACTATGAAGATCCTAGAAGGACGTTTGTGTCCGTCAGGAGTCTTCCAGATCTGAAGAGATAGAGAGGCTTGACCTGGCAATGAAGTCCCTGAATAGCTGTGGCAATTAAATCCCTAAATAAGTAAATATTAAGCTAGTGTCCTTTATTTTTATTATTGTTTATATCTAAAGACTACGTTATACATAATCATAATCAGGAAGAATACTTTAAATCCGTTTAGTAATAAGCAAGCTATAAAAAATCAAAAGTTAATGGTAGGAGTGATAGAAAAGGATACAACATGCACGACGTGACGTCATCTGCTATAATGTGCACGCGTGCGAAAGAGACGAGTGTCCTTACCACACTATTAAAATTATGAATATCTCAGAAATTTCACAACCAATTTTGATGCTGTTTTTGTATGTATGATTTTTATAAACGATATTTTAAGGAACCATTAAAAACTGCTCAAAATCATACCTCGGACATAGCACTATTGGTACGGCAACCAATAAAAACGCAAGCACTAAATGCCTCAGTAAAATGTAAGAAAAATTAAACGTATGAACGTCCTGTGACTACGGTAAGCACATAAAAGTGCTCCGAATGGAATACAAATGAGGCAAAATAAGGGTGTAGCAGATTTACGTTCTGAAAGGGGTTCAATTGTTTCGAAACGTTGTCATTTGAAGATGTTCTGTAATAGTGAGTCTGCGTAGTTTTTTATTGATTTGAAAATTATTTTGTCAAAGGAATGCTTATTTTACTATGAAACTTAATATCGGTGCGAAGATTTTTTTGCCTCGGTGAAAGCTTCTTTTTGTGTAGGGGAAAATAGACATTTTCAATAAACATAATTGCAACCCAGGCCCGGAGTTCTTAGAAAAATGAACTTGAAGTCCAATATTTTTTTTCTTTTGTTATCGCCTCTGTGTACAAAATGCAAAATGTGATGTCAATTAGTTACTATAGTTTTAAAAAACTTTTTACCGATACTATGAATGGGCATACTTCTTTTGAGTAATAGCTATGGCATATAACTCGACCGAGGGGCAGATCAAAGAAGCGCTAACTAGATTTCGTCAAGGAAGATATGAGGGTCAATGGCCCTACTATGGATGATGCCGAAGATCGGGTGAAATGGAGGAGAATTAGTCGGCAGGCAGACCCTAGCACCGGCCGGGATAATGCCAAGTAGAAGAAGAAGATTTTGAGTAATAGCTACATAAATTGTGAAGTCTGAGCTCCTGTTTTGAATTGCCAAGTCATACAATGCAATTTGAGTCTAATTTGCGGTTTGAACATTTTCATGTGTCTCAAACTCATTTTTGACGGCTATGGGAATAGGTTCGCCGAAATCACATAATAGAGAAAAAACTTATCAAAATATCATAAAAATTAATAAACACTAAATGGAATGATGAAAGTAAAAATCGAACGGAACTTAATCGACCTTGAAAATTTTAAAACTTCTATATATATGTCCATCACATATTGCTGAAATGTTCCAGGACAAGGTCTGAGAGAGAGAGATTCTAATAAGGTCTCTGGGTATAAACCTTATGGATGTTGGTATTGTACAGAGTATTTTGTCGAAGCCTCTCTCTGGCCCAGCTATCCAACTATATAAGTTAGCAGTTAAGGTCTAGTTTAAATTGCTCATAATGTAATATTAGGCTATGATGGGACTGTCATAGACTTTTGTCTAAAAGCTCCTAAATAAATCTATATATATAAAAGAAAATCGTGTTAGTTACTCCACTTATAACTCAAGAACAGCTGAACTGACTTGGCTGAAAATTGGTGGGGAGGTAGCTTAGAACCAGGAGAAGGACATAGGATACTTTTTATCACGTTCCCGGTTTCCCGAGTTTCTATTAGCTTATTAACATTTTCTCATACAAAATATTCATGGGTTCGTAAATGTCAAACATTTAATGGTCATACCGGCGATACGGTAAACTCTTCCCTCAAATTAAAGAACGTATTTAAAAAAAGGTTCGAATCGACAACATATATCCACAATATTCGATTAATGGCTTATTTTAGATTTTTAAAGATGTAAATTAATGACATTAATAAAAAGTGATTGACATTTAAAATGGTTGTCAAATATTCATGCATGCGTTCAGAAATTATTATTATATAAATAACATTCACACCCAAGAACATTTACTTCTTTTCAAGATAGAATATTGTTATATATAATATTAACTTGAAAATGAAAAATCTTTAATAAAATAACAATTTTACATAATATGGAGAATATTACAGGGATTCTCAAATTAGGCGTTGCCTGTGTTTTGAGGAACCAGTTAAATATAAATTTATTGTGGGTGGCAGAGTGAGAAAGTGCTAATAGTGTATGTATGTGTGTGTGTGTGTGTGTGTATGTGTTATTATGTTTCTTTTATTACGAATTTTTACAGTGGCTTTTCCTTCGCTATAATTCACTGATAGAAATATTATACATTTTGAAATGCTATGTCGAAGAAGATCGAAACCACTAAAGTTATTTCTATGAAAATTAATTTATTACTAACAAAAAGTAATGGCGTAATATTTATGGACAAACAGCATAGTGGGGGTGAAATAAGGGATGGAATATTGTATGGATAATCAAATTCGCTAAAGTGTTTAATGTCAAAAATTTATAAGGAACACTATTTGGATATAGAGAATCGGGATATAATAGAGGGAGAGGTACGGAAGAGGACTGGGTTAGCTGACAGATTTGATAGCACGAAATGTAAATGCACAGTATAAGATGGGATGGATAATGAAGAGAAAGGACGGGACGTATCGGGAAGTGACTGAATAGACGGGATGGGACGGAATTGAGCAGGATAGTAGGATAGCTACGTCATGTTTAGGTATACAAGAGCTCATACGAAAAATAACATGTATTTGGTGTGAAGTAACATAACAAAATATCTGCATCCAGGCAATGGTGGGTCGGGCTTTTTTGCTATACTAAATAATTGAATATAATATTAATCATATAATAATTAAGCCATAGCGAAGCGTGGCCGGGTCAGCTATCATATCTATTAATTGATTTCAATGAATTTCGTCGGAGTAGTAACAGTGTTATAATATCTCCGTAGCAAAATAATGATTTAAATCTGGCGAGAGAGGATAGAATAGAATATACGGTGTATAAAATATGAAAAAAAAAATATGGACTGGAATCTGTATTTGCACCAGGCGAAGCTGGGCCGGGCCGCTAGTAAAGATATAAAAAAAGAAACTTCTACCGAACTTTAATATGCACTGATGTGCGATAAGACCCCAATTGTATTGTGTTATTTTGTATTATCTATAAACTGTTATTCTTTTATTTTTACATTAAAAAACAAATTATTTTAAATTCTCCAATCATTTCAAAGGTCTCTGTAATTAAAGCCATCTTTAAAATCCCACCTGGTAGACGGAGACTAAAGCCCTTTCAATCAAAGAGGCTTAAATCTATCGTATATGATAAAGCTCGTAAATTCAAAGACGCCTTCAATTCACGACTCAGCCTTAACCCTAAACGATGCCTGGCAGTTATTTTTTTTTTTTTTAATAAAATATATTTATTTTTTACTATTGGTAGGTCTCTCATACGTGAGCGGCCGCCTGGGTAGACACTACCCCAATGTCTAATTCTCCCGCCAAACAGCTGTGTAAATACACTATTGTGTTTAAGTTTGACGGACATTGTAGCTAGACTAACCGGACATATTGGAATGGCATGCTCGTAATCCCATACATTGAAATAAAAAAAATGGAGTATAGGTCTTGTGATACCATAAAATACGTAATATACTATTGTAATTAATTTTCTTCTATTTTTTTCATACTCAAAACAAAATGCTTAATATCTCAGCACGTGTTTAAATTATTGACATTAAATACATGTTTCGAAACCTTTCGTGTAGCGAAGGAAAGCTAAATGCAACAATTACAGGGTATATGGCATAGCGTTTAAGCAATAAACTGCAAATTACAGTCCACAGGTTCGATGCATGGTAGAAACGTATTTATAATCTTAGAGTATATATATATATATATATATATATATATATATATATATATATATATATATATATATATAGAGGGAGCGCTGGTACCTCAAAAACGTAGATAAAAATGGTGGTGCCGGGGCCACCTTTTTCATCCCTACATCCAGTATGAATTGTGACAGCGTGGAATATGCATGGATTTCGTGAAAAAGAAAAATCAAAAAATGTGGTTTAGCGTTATCGAATACCATCCAAATTTACTTTAGGGGTTAATTATTAACTGTGTATTCATTTATCATCGACAATAAATCCAATTTCTTATTAATTAACAAGAAATAATTTAAATAATTTTACAGAAAAACATTCATATTTTTGAATTTTAGAACGCCTTTTTATTCAATGTTGCAAGTAATTAAATTGTTGAAATTCCGAAAAAGTTCCGGAATAATGTTTAGGTAAAAAATATAAAATATTTGAATTTGGAGCGAAATAAATTATAATAAGCCAAGGGTGAGTTTTATTTTTCATTTATTATTAATATTTTGTATTATGATAGCTAAAAACAATGTAACGTGAATATGTTAATTTCCGTTTATTTATTTATTTATATATTTTTCGTGGAAAAGTCATTTATCGGTAACATTAATATAGCAGTGCTACCAACATTACGAACCAGAAAATATCTACGTTTTTGAAGTTGCAAATGTATGACAGCGCTCCTCTATATATAAATACTCTAAGTTTATAATATAGAGGGAGCGCTGGTACTTCAAAAACGTAGATAAAATGGTGGTGCCGGCCCACCTTTTTTTGCGCTATTGGCTGATATTTGACAGGTTGGCCAACATGCAAGAATTAATCAAAAAAGAAATTTAAATATGAATGGTTTAGAGCTTTTAATTAAACTCAAACTCGTTTTAAAAGGATCATAGTTAATTATACTTTCGGTTATCAAAGGAATTTGTAGCAAATTTTTGTTAATAATTAGTTAAATTTTTACTATTATAGGAGCGCTACCAACATTACGAACAAGAAAATATCTACGTTTTTGAAGACGCAAATATATGACAGTGTTCCCTCAATATTATAAATACTCTAAGGCTGCAAACAAATACTTATTCTGGTACAGGGTGTTGCAAAACCAAATTTTTTTTCATAGTTTTTTATACCCATGACAAAACTAGAAACTCAAAACTCAGGATTATATTACTTTTGGATGTATTTCTGTATCTGTATCAGCCCATATACGTCCCACTGCAGGGCACGGGCCTACTCTACAATCGAGAGTATGATTGAGAGAGGTTAGGCCATATAGTCCACCACGCTGGCCTAGTGCGGGTTGGCGGACTTATGATGTATTTGGATATTAGATAGTATTTTGGATGTATTTACTTAACTCCAAACGAATACTATATATCGCCTCATCCCCTCCCTTGTACCACATCGTACGTCGACGGGTAAAAGAATCCTAAGTGCTAACGAGTGGGTAGAGCGGAATACAAATCGCCATTAACGGCAAACGTACACGGACGCCGCATTGTGATGGGCGGGAGCGAGCAATGTACTTGCAAATCGAATTTCGATTGAAATAAACGGAAGAGATTGGGGTTTCGGCATAATGACTGTAACTAATACATGGAGTTTATATTCGGGTTGAATATAACTTTGTCCGTCAGATAATGCCCAATTTCGGTATACGAAAAGAGAATGCCCATTATACTTTGAAACTTAGTATCGGTATATTTGTGTCCCTCAATGAAACCAACTTTTTGTGCAGGGAAAAATACATCTGTATCAGCCCATATACGTCCCACTGCAGTGCACGGGCCTACTCTACAATCTAGAGCACGATTGAGATTGGTTAGGTCATATAGTCCACCACGCTGGCCTGGTGCGGGTTGGCGGACTTACATACCATATACATTTTTATAAATCGGCATGGTATGCAGATTTTCTCACGACGTTTTCCTTCGCCGTTATAGTGCGTGGTGATTGACTATCAATACACACATGACTCCGAAAAGTCAGAGGTGTGCCCTGGGATTTGAACCCGCGACCAACGTGAATATATTGGCAGCGTTGTCTGGTCCGTTTACCAACAGGCCACCACGCACTTACGCACAACTAAAGTCTAATAAGATCTTATTCATATACAATTATAAAACCTGTTTTAAGTAACGAATGTTTTGTCTCTCTCATCATCATCATCATCATATCAGCCACAGGAAGCCCACTGCTGAACATAGGCCTCCCTCAAGGATCTCCACAATGACCTGTTGGAAGCGGCCTGCATCAAGCGACTTCCTGCAACCTTAGTCAGATCGTCCGTCCACCTTGTAGGCGGGCGTCCGACACTTCGCTTGCCTGTACATGGCCTCCACTCAAGAACCTTTCGGCCCTAACGGCCATCGGTTCTACGAGCTATGTGCCCGGCCCACTGCCACTTCAACTTGCCAATCCTATGGGCTATGTCAGTAACCTTGGTTCTCCTACGGATCTCCTCATTTCTGATTCGATCTCGTAGGGAAACACCGAGCATAGCCCGCTCCATGGCTCGTTGAGTGACTTTCGTTGAGTGACGTTGTCTCTCTCAAAAACATTAAATAGCTAAAATACGTTTGAAAACTATCTCTCAATAAAACTGTTACTATTGATGATAGATTTTACAAATAATAAATATAACTTTGAAAAATAACTATTTTCAGTGCATCTTGGCTACGAGCAAAATGTGACACCTGATTTTGAGTGCTTACATCATCCAATTACATCTGATAAACTTGAATCTTAGTTATATTACCGACCTCCCAAAATGAGAGAGACAAGTAAAAGAAAATGCATGGAAGGAGGAAGGGGATTATAAATAAGGCCTATAGCAATCGCAATCACACAACGGCCAATAATTGTTTCAATTTTTTTAGCGCACCATATCCTGTAACTGTGAAGGAAAACATCGTGAGGAAACCTGCATATCATAGCGATTTTTATTTTCTTAGGTATGTAAACTCCACCAACCCGCTCTTGGTCAGCGTGGTGGGCTATATGGCCTAACCATTCCCAATCGAACTCTCCATTGTAGAGGAGGCCCGTGCCCTGCAGTATATGGGCTTATAGGAATTGATGGATTTTTTGGACTATGTTACAAACATAATCTAGCCAACCAATTCCTACAAGGCCCAGGTAACTACAATATTCTCCCACAATTGAATTCAATAACCTAGATTAGTTTCTAGTGATTGCCGATCCTGAACAAACAAGACTGAGGGACCATTTGTCTAATAATACCCAGCTATGTATTATGTAAATAGAATTAGTTATTCATAAAGTTAGCAACGGAGTTAGTTGAGCGTGAGCCCTACATTGATACGGATTTAACTTCAACACATGTTGAATGCTCTAGTCTATACATATAAATAAAATTGAAGTGTCTGTTTGTAAAGTGAAAATAAAAAAAAAATGTCCAACTACATATCGTTATATATATCTATAACGAAAATGACCTTAGGTTTTGTTTTTGTTGTCTGTTTGATCCGGCTAATCTCTGAAATGGCTGAATCGATTTTGATGGAATTTATATTGACAGGTAGCTGATATAATAAGGAGTAACTTAAGCTACATTTATTTTAGAAAAAATCTTTTATTTTAGAAAAATAAAGTTTTTGTTAAATTCCACGCGGACAAAGTCGCGGGTACAGCTAGTTCAAAATATTATTATGTTTAAAATATTATAATTAATGTATAATATACACAAATTCAGGAAACACAATAATGTATAATATATACAAATTAAGGACTTTACATGAATTATAAAATATTTTACAAATACATTAAAATGTTTTAATAATGATGTATATAGCACATCTGCCTACCCCTCCTGGGAAAAATGCGTGAGTTTATTTATGTATAAAAAAACACAAAATCATTTCGACTTAACCACAAAATTTTCCACCAATAAACTATGTACATGAGCAATTTCAAGCATTATACTGGAATTACCCGCCAAATATTATATTTTTATTCAAGCAATTTGTATAACAGCGTTGTTATGGCAATCATTTTGTCTCGGCCGACATAACGAGTCAATTTCTGGGTAATCTTTCGTGAAAGTAATTTCCCTGGATGCCTTGCGTCATGGGTATTAAGGATCCCGGGTGGTTTTTATGCCCCGGAGTACCTTTGGATGCAAATGTCCTTTGGGAATATCATTTACATTATTTAGGAATAGACTATATTATTCTAGATAGATATTTCCAGCTCATCCTATTAATTACACTTTCTGATTGATTTCGTTGCGGGTTAAAGACAAGTTAACCATTTCCGGAGACTCGCCGAGCTTCAATGCTCGGTGTCATTACAATATTGCTGCTGATCCTGGCTTACAGGAGTCACAGTGGCGGCTGTGTGGACGGGACAGTCTTTTGTTTTATTGCATTAAATGGGGACACGAGCATGCCATTCGCCTGGTGTAAGCGATACGACCGCTCATGGACAGGAGCAAAACCAAACAACACCATTAATTACAAAGCAATTGTACACCAGGTACCAGCAGAATTACCAGCGCTTTCTACTTGGAGCATTGCCTATTGCTGAGCTGGGCCTGATTGCGGCTACAATATCCTACATATATACCTATTCGTAATTATTACCTATGTTGAAGTTATCTTTTTTAAGATTGTTTTGTGTTATTGTAGCAAAATAAACGTTTTTATCTATCTATCTACCTATCTTATGGAATATAGCCGCTATCTGGACAGATATTAATAAACAAAGATATAGGAACGCGCTCCTCTCCTATAAAATACACTAAATAATTACATATGGCGCCTGATATGGCGATTGGGGCGCCCCCTATAACCTTTTGGGACGGAATACACAAGGCGAAACGTGGATGTCCTGGTAGCAACTCTAATTGAAAAAGGCCTCAGTTTGTACATAATATGTATTTAGGCATGTAATTACATAATAAACCACAGTATTGTACTCATAAATTTTATGATAACTTTAGGCAAAATTAAAGTCTTCAGTAAAATAAATTAGCCGTTGGAATTAAATAATGGAATGGTATTTTAAAACGAAATTATCAAGTCAAATATTCTTCGTCGTAAAATTGAACGAGGATCTGAGGAAACATTATCTTTAATGTACTTGTAATACCAAGTACCGATGCTCCCTTGAGTATTATATTGAAGGATTTCTAAGGATAATAATTACAAATATCTGAGTATGGGATGAATATTTAATTTAAAATATATTCCGATGTTAGTTGAAGTATCTGTATCAGCCCATATACGTCCCACTGCAGGGCACGGGCCTCTACTACAATCGAGAATACGATTGAGAGTGGTAAGGCCATATAGCCCACCACGCTGGCCTAGTGCGGGTTGGCGGTTACCTACCATAGAAATCGCTATGAAATGCAGGTTTCCTCACGATGTTTTCCTTCACCGTTGTAGTAGGTACTTGGTGATTATCAATACACACATGACTCCGAAAAGTTAGTGATCTGCCCTGGGATTCGAACCCACAGTGAACATAGTGGCAGCAGCGTCTAGTCCGTTTACCAACAGGCCACCACGCACTTCCTTACTTACGCACTTCACTTAGTTTAAGTAAGGATTGGTGTACTAGAGTCTATTTAATATTGTCTATTTTTCCCGTCAAATAACAGAGTATATGCACTGTTTTGTTCCGGTTTGAAGGACATTGTAGCTAGAGTAACTGTTGGACATATTAAGACTTAACATCTTATGTCGCAGGACATTGTTGCTACAAGGTTTAGACAGGTTATAAACCTACAGACACGAAGTTTGAATATTCAGACGTTCATCGTCTACATACAGGCTATATCAAGACTGCTACTTCAGACACAAGGCAATAGAAAATGTTGGAAAAAAAAGCGACAAATCTTTTTTGTAATTTTTTTTAAATGATCGTATTTGGGTGGTAAATATTTTTTTCCTAAAATAATAGTGTATACCCTTTTATTTATTAAGACTCTAAGGTATAAAAGACTTTAAATCATTTTAGCAAAAACTATGGATTTACCACCAAAAAATGAGGATTTTTAAAAAATGATTTTAAAAAAATTGTCGCGTTTCTTAGCAAAATTTTTAGTTGCATTGTGTTTGTAGTCACTAAAACTACCACCCGGCTTCGTTTTCGCTAGCAGATACCTACCCGGTATAAGATAAAAGTTTTCCACTACTAAAAATCAATACTAGTCTCTATGGAACTTATCATTCACTTCGAACTTAGTCTAAAATTACAACGTACGATACAGGATTCGAACATGTTTAAAATAATAAGGCATATATTCCTACAGTTACGGTCTAGTAGGTCTTTCTTATGTGGAAGGCCGCCTGGGTAGGCACCACCGCAATTTCTATTGCTCCCGCCAAACAGCAGTGTAAATGCACTGTTGTCTTTCGGTTTGAAACACATTGTAGCTAGAGTAACTACTGGACATATAGAGACTTAACATCTTATGTCTCAGGATGGCGAACGCAGTGGAATGTCTTTGCTTCGTAATTCAAGGTGTTCTTTGGTTTTGCTACTGTCCAGGAGCGGTCGTACCGCTTACCATCAGCGAATGGCATGCTCGTCTCGCCATTCATTTATTAAAAAAAAACTAAAGTGGTAGTGGGATAAAAAATATTGAAAGGCAACAACGCAGTTTGTTAATAAGTTGCTCAGGTACCCAACCATAGAACCTTATCTTAAAGTTTTCATTTGTTTACATTTTCTTTTATTGTTTGTAATTCCATATTTTATTTCAGTGTTTTGTTTTTGTTTTTGCTCGATTGTTTCCTATGATTTATGTAATGCTGGCACTTCACATGGCCGTTTGTATTGGCTATTGGCTGTTTGTTGTATATGGCAAAATAAATGACGTTAAAAGCAAACATGCAAATAGAGGCGAATATGACAATTTATACTTACGTATTTGTTATTGGCCTTGATTGTCATGCTGGCACTTCACATGGCTATTTGTATTTGTGTATTTGGCATATTTGGCCAACAAGGCCATGTGAAGTGCCACCATAAGCTGTGTCCTCCTATAATTTAAGATGCACAATGTTTACAATTGTATGTATTGAATTAAATGTTGGCCATGTGTAATCTTAGTGGAGAATTATACAAAAATCACTTACCGTCAGAGCAGTGTGCTAAATTGCCGACGTCAAAAAAAACTGCTCAATTCCAAGTTATTACCCAAGAAATTCTAAAGCAAAGATTATCGGCACAGACAGACGGCCAAACTTGCCCAATAAGAAGTTTGATAATTTTGAAGACAAACAGTTAATAAGTTTAACTAGAAGAACTAACGGGAGGTAGGTATGTAATTAGAACTTCTGATTCGGGACCTACGTATGAGTTACTCTTGTGAGATTTAATCAAGTTTGTGGTAGGTAGGATGCTAAAATTTGGATAGGGGGCCATTCAAGTATTCCGTAAGCAGATTTATTACAATTATATACCCCCCTATCCCCCTTGTCAGCAAAAGTAAGCAAAGCTCTTACTCCCTCCCGTGCTTACGTAAACATTTTTGAATTAACTTTTAATTTTTTAATGATTCCTGAAGAAGTTATAATTTTAAAAATAAAATAACAAAAAAAATTTTTTGTTGCATTGTTTCTTCTACTCACCAAAACTACCACCCGGCTTCGTTTTCGGTGGCAGTCTTGATATACCCAGTATATAACATATATCTTATATTTTTTAAGTTTCTTTTTATTACATCCCTATGTTTATCTGGGCAACTGCGTTTTGAATCTTCCTGTTAAGATTGTTTTGATGACGTAATCATCATCTAGACCCCCCTACCCCCCATGTCATACAAAATAAGCAAAGCAAAGACCCCCCCGCCCCCCTATGGTGCTTACGTAATACTTGAACGGCCCCTAGCTACAATCGTGCATGATGGTGGGAAAATACGTTACAGTGAAAAATATATAATACGTTAGTCAAATAAAATAATTAATTTAATTTGATTTGATTAACGTATATTATGTGTTTATTTGAAAAACAAATTACCGTAAACTAGGAACTGATACTTTAAATAAAATACTAATGAGAAATTAAATAAAGAAATTAAATTAATATATACATAGATATTAATATAAATAATACTAAATATAAAAAAATATTTTGTATATAGAGACTAAGCGCTATTAGTATTGACTTGTCATAAGAGCTGTTTAATTGCCTACATTACCAATAAATACATTTCATTTCAGATGCAAATTATTCGCGTTTCGAGTTATTTTTTTTATTTCACAACACTTTTGTAACCATTTGATGTACACAGCTGGATGGATAATTTTCTGCCTTTTGTCACTAAGATTGAGCTTCACTTTTACTTTCCAATTTAGACTATGCTTACGCTACATATCTGGATCTAGCCGAAGTATAACTGAATAAACTCGAAAGCTTACAACATTTCTGCTTTAGATTCATTTTTGGTTCACGCATATTCGATCACGTATTTTTTTTTATTGCCATGAATAGCGAAACGTGCATGCCGTTCGCCTGATGGTAAGCGATACGACCCCTTATAAACAATAGCAAAACCAAACAACACCTTGAATTACAAAGCAATACTTGGCATTCCACTGCGGTCGCCATCCTGAGACACAAGATGTTAAGTTTCAATATGTCCAGTAGTAACTCTGGCTACAATGCCCTTCAATCCGAAACACAACAGTGCATTTACACTGCTGTTTGACGGGAGAAATAGACACTGTGGCGGTACCCACCCAGATGGCCTCTCACATATGAGAGACCTACCACCAGTGCCCGAACATCGTAGGAAGCTGAGGTAACCTATCCGTCTTCGCCGGAATACTCACATCCTGTCACTCTAACATTATATAATGCTGCATTTACACGCTTGGCCAACCTCGGCCAGCCTTCACTAACGCCAGCGTGTAAACAGGCTGTTTGGCCTGGCTGGTCTTAAGCTTTTCATAGTAGATAGCTTCGAGTTGGTAGACGTTGGCTCAGCCTCAGCCAACGTGTAAATGCGCCATAACAGTTTTCGAACTAATTTTGAATATGACATGTTCGTTTGTTTATTTAGTGTCAATCAGAGCATATTTGTGTGGACTGTCGAACTTAATTTGTTGAACTAAATCAATCTTCGATGAAATCTCAATCTGTATTGCATTTAATCAAATGCAACACAATAACTTCAACATCAGTATACAGGGTATATCAAAACTGCTACCAAAAGCGAAGCCGGGTGGTAGTTTAAGCGACTTCAGACACAATGCTACAGAAAATGTTGTAAAAAAAGCGACGATTTTTTTTGGTATTTTTTTTTATATGGTCGTATTTGGACGGTAAATACATTTTTTCGTAAAATAATAGTGTATATCCTTTTATTTATCAAGACTCTAAGCATAAAAGAGTTTAAATTATTATTTTAGCAAAAACTATGGATTTACCACCCAGAAATGACGATATTTAAAAAATGATAAAATAAAATTATCACGTTTCTTAGCAAAATTTTTAGTTGCATTGTGTTTGTAGTCACTAAAACTACCACCGGCTTCGTTTTCGGTAGCAGTCTTGAGATACCCGGTATAAAAAATAGTAGTAGAATGTTCATGCTACAATCTTTCCTTAAATAGAAAATGAAAAGAGACATTGTTACCAGAAGGTTTAGTTTGTCAGGTTATAAACCTACAGATGTCTCGTTCTCCGTGAAATGGAACGTACTTATTTTACTGTTAGTATTCTTTATTAAGTTGCCGGTATACTTCACTATTTATTTAAGTACTCAGAGTATTATTTTTTATTGTTTACCCAGCTGTGTGTCTGTTTATAAGAATTGCATGAATTTAATTAATTTCACAATCAAAGTTGTGGTGTACGCTAAAATTTAAACCATTTTCAACTGTTTTGTGATTGAAAACAATAAATTAAAGAATAAAAACAATACTCAACGTTAAAATGAATGAAAATGCGAAGAGAATAAAGACGTTTTTATAATATTGAAACGTTAAATAATTTCACTGGTGGCAGGTCTCAAATATTTGAGAGGCCTATAAAGCTAGATTTTGCGATTTGTGATTGTGATTCATAAAACCTGTCGTTTAATATTATTATACTATCTCGTGTAACCTATGAAGGTATTTTTACGACACCATTTAAAGAAGAAACTGAACAGTGAATTTTGTGTGTGTGTGAAGATGTGAAAAATTGTTATTTTAGGTCAGTCTTTTTTGTTTACAAATTTTGTAGGGGACAATTAGCAATAGCAGAAATATAGAGCATGCTAAGCCTTTAAAAATAACAAGATGGTGATGTTAATTTGAAATATCAATAATTCCCATTACTAATTCCCAATGCAAATGCATGGTATGAAGAACTTAATGGTCTTTTCGGCAAAAATTGTGTGATTCTAGCTAAAATATGCAAGCTAATTGTGTTGGTTACCGTGACATGTTTATGATATGCTGATCTGGGCCAATGTAAATGTTCTAACTTTTCTCTCTCTTTCTCTCTTTTGAGTCAAAAAGGAGTCAACTGCTAAATATAGGCCTCCCCCAAGGATCCCAAAATCAGCAGTATTAAAATATTCGATAGCTAGTTAGCACCTTAAATTATGTGATGTTAATTTGAAATAGCAATACCCAGGCTCTCAAGATACCAGGCACAGCCCTAGTTCTAACAAAATTTAGGCAGTATAATAAACGTAGATAGCATACCCGCTCCAGGCGGCGGAAATTACCAGAGATTCAACCGATGCCAACCGAGATAGCTGAATGCTACGTGCATTTTCAGCTCACGTTTTGGAAACATGGTAATGTGGAGTGGAAAAATGGATTTTAAAGTGTTTAATAAATATGAATAATAGTCAAACATGACGCTATAAAATAGGTGATGGAAAACATCGTGAGCAAACCTGCATACTGTACCGATATGTACAAGAATCTATGACATGTAAAGTTTGCCAACCTGTGGCAATCATAGTGGACTATGTGGCCTAAGCCCTCTCAATCGTGATCTCGATTTTAGAGGAGGATCCAGTTCGGCCATATTATGCGCAATGTGCCGGACTGAAAAGCCAGTGATACTAATATACCCCTTTCGACCTCCCCCAGGATATCGAAAGGGGAGCTTGGCAGTTTACCTATCGACACACAAAGAATGTAGTTATTGCTACTGCATTATTAAAAAACATTTTTTTTTTCAATTAAATTTTGTGTTAGTGATATTTAGATAAGTATTATACACCACCGCAAACAAAATTGTAAAAGAAACGAACGGTACCGTCCCACTCCTTCTGTTTCTGTCTCTGTCACGCCTTCGCAGCACAACGCGCATAGATTTTTTTAAAATGTCCGCCCTAGATTAATAACCTCAATGTTCAATGCCAATCTCGTACATATTATTTGTAAAAAGTATAGAAACTATACATGTAGCCTCCTACGAGCACTCAAGCGCCTTTGAAATACCCATAATCTAGTTCATCATAAATGTCCAAACGTTTTCGGGCCACGAGTTTGACAGCCGCCCGAGGATCTTTTGAAAAGACATATTCAAAGTGTTACTATTTAATATTTGGATCGTAATTACTTTTTTTAATAACCAATAGTCTTTTCAAAGCTCAAAAGATAGGTGAATAATTTTCATTGTAAAAGCATCTATCACAATATAGCCCTAAAAGTCTTGTTTCAAATGGATAACCCTAACGTGAAAAAAACACTTGAAATTTTGGATTGTAACGGGTTTTACAATTATATTCTTCAAAAAGGACGTTTGGGCCTTAATCACCGCGAGCTCCAAAAATATCTGGGCGCTAGGAAAATAGAATAATACACTAAACTACATATTTAGGCAATTACAAACATGTGAAAATGCAGAAACACGAATAATAATCCACGCCCTCGGCTTCCGGCTAATATATGATCCGCTCGCGTATTCATGTATTCATGGCGTATTGTATTCACATATTCAGATCCAAAGCCGGCCGCGATTCTTCTGTACGCTCTAGTGTTGCCGGCATTTAAAATTTATAGAAATAAAATTGATTTCCCGATTTTATGGGAGTTTTTTATTTATATTAATTTACAACTTTCGTTTTCATGGCTTATGAGGCGTATCTGTATCAGCCCATATATTCAGTCTGTATATGTGAAAACTTGTAATTGACCTTCTATTTATAAGCTCACATTATATTGTTACTAGCTGTAAGTTTTCCTACAAGTATAAAATAAAATAATAAATAAAATATATCGTAATATGGGCTCATTCGGGTATTTATTTATTTATTTAAAACTTTATTGTACACCTAAGACTAACAATACAGAAATAATAGACGAAAAGAAAAGTACAAAAGGCCTTATCACTTGAGGCGAACTCTTACAGACAACCAAACATAGGACACAGATTTATTTTACGTCAACTGTGAATTATACGAGTACAAATTATACCTAAAATGACCAATTTGCAGAAAATGTATGAAAACGTTCCCGAGCTTAGGTCACGTATAAGGAGTAGCGTTAGATCTCACAAAGTGAACGGATGATCTTATTAAGTTGGCAGGAAGGCGCTGGGTGCAGGCCGCTTCCGACGACTCGTTGTGAAAATCCTTACAGAACTATATTGAATAATCGACTTGTTTATTTATTTATGTACAATTTGTTCACACACAAGAAATTACAATTAAAAAAGAAACACTAAAACATAAAAAGTACAATTAGCGGTTTAATCATACAAAGGCAATTTCGTACAGACGTCCATGGGATGTATTTAATAAAATAATTAACAGAGGGCAATTTAAAACAGAATAGAAGGATTTAAAACAGGATGTGTATTTATCATTTGTATTACTTGTAATTTTATTAAATTATTTGTACTTATTTCCAATACTTTTCCTTTCTAAGTATGTTCTATCCTTTACACTTTAGACTGCATTGCCTTTCAGCGATAAGACTGCCAATTGTACTTTTTATGTATTTTATTTCTGTTTGTATTTGTTTTCCTTTTGTGCAATAAAGTGTTAATAAATAATAAATAAATAAATATAAGCTAACACAGTATAGTATATTAAATACAAATAATTTGACAAACACCTAATAATCAACATATAAAATAATTATAATCATAAATACATATTCTAATAACACAACATATACATACATACATACATGTATGGCTTTTTACTCATTAACTACTTGTAAGGGGGCCCCGTGCTCATCTATACAGTACCTTTATAGACCCATACCTATGCAATATTTTTTTTCCTGTAACCTAGCAACACTATCCCTACACATATTAAACTCCCGACATCGCTGCATCAGTGCATTGTGAATGGGATTTCAACCCAGGCCTCCGCTTATCTGCTTATATATTTTTCTCAACGCTAACCCAGAACCGTCGAATTTCTTTATTTCCTAAGTGCTGTCTCGTGTTTCGGAAGTCGACAAATCAAAAATCCAATACAAGTTGGCAAATAGTTTATTGGGAGCGACAAGTTGGAATTGCGGTGGATATGGGTTCGAATACATTTATACATACATATATAAATTCAAGCCTATTACCCAGAAGGGTAGTCAGAAGTGCTATCAGGACACCCACGTATCGTCTTGTGTGTTCCGGTCTATGATGTGATAGAGGGGGAGGCCTATTGCCATATCGGACACAAATTCCTGACTTCGGGCTGAAAATTAATGAGACTGTCCCGCCCTCACACCCACCACTGTAACTTCTGCAAGCCAGGATCAATAGCATGCAATGTTATGCTAAGCATATATGCTAAGCATTGAAGCTCGGTGAGTCTCCGGGAATTCGAATAAAACTCAGATAATTTAAAATTGCGTTTAGCAACACCTACTTCGGTAGTGCAGCCGCGCGCCCCTTCCCGTGCGTAATAGCTTACATTTTAATTAATTTGAGGTGGCTATTTCCGTTTAGTATTCTTAGATATTCGTTCTATTGAATGGAATGTAAAGTCCGCCAACCCGAAATAGGCCAACGTGGTGGACTATATGGCCTAACCACTCTCAATCGTACTCTCGATTGTAGAGATGGCCCGCGCCGCGTCGTGCGTTGGGACCTATGTGGGTTGATACAGATATCTAATTTATCCAATTTGTTTATCTGATTTGTTATTTACAGCAGAATAACCATAAAATAAAATAATTGCATACCATAATTCTACTAGATTTCGCCCGCGATTTCGCTTGCGTTAATATGTTTTTATATGTATTTGTCTTTATTAATAAAAATACGAAATATTATATTTCTATTCCTCAAGAACAGTATTTCCTATAAACCTGAGACCCTACATACTAAAATAACTAGTGGTGCCAAAATATTCAATTCTAACTAACAATTAATAATACCGACGGTCGGAGCACAAAAAACGACTAAAATTTCCTCGTATTTGTTAGATTTTTCACTACTGCTTCCCTCCTAAAGGTCATAGCGTGATGATATAAAGCCTATATCATTCCTCGATAAATGACATATCCCACACAAAAATATTTATTCAATTCGCACCAGTAGTTCCTGAGATTAGAGGTAACAAACAAACTCTTCAGCTTTATATATTACTAGGCTACTGTTGCGGCATCTCTTCCAATTTTTTATAGTTTAAGTTTTATATTTATAAAAGTTACACTACTATATTTTTAATAACAATTAACTAAATAAGCACATGTTATGACAATTCCTGCAGGCGCTTCATTCTAAGTAACCCACCGTGCAACTGTCATTTTTTGAATCCATTACACTTTGAACCGTTGTCGTTGCCGTTTCATTTTTTAAATATTCCTGAGCCGCTCCCTTAAAGTTGTGAAAATTATCCCCACACTATTGCACAGCTACAAATAGATTTCTGTACAATAATATGTACGTATTATACATATAAACCTTCCTCTTGAATCACTCTATCTATTAAAAAAACCGCATCAAAATCCGTTGCGTAGTTTTAAAGATTTAAGCATACAAAGGGACAAAGGGACAGAGAAAGCGACTTTGTTTTATACTATGTAGTGAAGTATAGATTTTATAATAATCAGTGCAATAACAGAGTATTCAAAGAGTAACATACAAACAATTCGCCTATATATTAGTAATATTACGAAATGTGTTTGTAATATCAACCAAAATACATTGCTTTCATTAGCCACAAGTATTCGCCTCCCACGCGTGAACTGACCGCGCCTAACATACTCTAAAAGTCTATTTTAATACGAAATAATCGAAAATAACAGGAATCAACCTCAGCGCAGTTAGTTACGCCGGCTGTAAAACGAGCGGCCGCGGGTTCGATCCCCGCACCGAAACAAATATTTGTGTGAACCACATTTGTTTCAGGTCTGGGTGTTTGTGAGAGCAAAAAGTCTCTCGTAGGTTTTTTTTTTTTATAATGGCCCGGCATGATGGCGGCATTGCACCTGATGGTAAGCGCAAATGCTGCCCAGACAGAGTATCCATTGGCATCGGACGGCAGTCCCATGCCAATGGAAACAATTATGCCGGCCTGCTAAGGTGCCTCTTCACACTACGGCGGAAGGACCCAGGATTGTAGGAAGGAGGGAACACGTGAGATGGCAAACAATTCCACAGCCTGACGGTGCGGCACAAAAAAGAATTATAGAACCGTTATATAGTTTCTGATACACGACACAAGACTCGATGTTAGTGTGGGGTCAGGACTATGTATGTGACTGTTGGGTGTATTTGTATCTCACAGAAATCGAGGTGAAACCACTCTTTACTGTCGCGTTTCGTTTGGTGAGATTGTCGGATGTCCAATACCCCTTCCCTTTTCCTATCTTTTTCCTTCCCACACCCCTCCTAATTTGTTGGGCCAACAACACATCTATGATCCAAGCGTTGTTGATGTTCATGGGCGGCAGTGATCACTTACCATCAGGTAATCTGTTTGATCGTTCGAACCCATCATACTTTTTTTTATTAAGGCAAATGAAACGCAAATGAAATGCAGACTATTTTTTTTTATTGCACTGAATGGCGATTGATGGAGACGAGCATGCCGTTCGCCTGATGGTAAGCGATACGACCGCTCATGAACAGTAGCAAAACCAAACAACACCTTGAATTACAAAGCTTGGCTTGGCATTCCACTGCGTTCGCAATCCTGAGACATTAGATGTTAAGTCTCAATATATCCAGTAGTTACTCTGGCTACTATATCCTTGAATCCGAAACACAACAGTGAATTTACACTGCTGTTTGGCGGGAGAAATAGAATTCGCGAAAGTCAGATGTCTTAGAAGTAGTGCAAGAATGCAATCTTCATTTCAAATGATTTCAGATTACGAATAAATTTAAATCAACTACATTAGAGTGAAGTATGGGGCAATTAGGCGACTACTGAATTGTGAATTGCAACAATAACAATACATTGCAATGCGCTCGCGGTATCAATGTAATTTACTTTGTAAACACTACAATTACTGCTAATGTATGTTTTTAGTACTCTCTAATCTTTACGCGAAGATAAAACGGTTTATTATGAACATGAGTATAGTGTAAAAAGTGCGTGGTGGCGTGTTGGTAAACGGACCAGACGCGGCTGCCAACATGTTCACGGTGCTCGCGGGTTCAAATCAATCACACCTTTGACTTTTCGGAGTCGTGTGTTTTGATAGTCAATCACCACGCGCTAAAACGGTGAAGGAAAACATCGTGAAGAAACCTGCATACCATAGCGGTTTATAAGAATTTCTATGGTATGTAAGTCCGCCAACCCGCACTAGGCCAGCGTGGTGGACTATATGGCCTAACCACTTTCAATCGTACTGTCGATTGTAGAATAGGTCTGTGCCCTGTAGTGGGACGTATATGGGCTGATACAGATACATACAGATAGTATTTGAATGCTAAACATTGAAATGCACACAAAATACACACTGGTGTTAGATCTCTCATTTGTATGATATACTTTATTAATCGATTTTTTTATTGCCACGAATGACGAGGCGAGCATGCTGACAACACCTTGAATTACAAAGCAAAACCTGGCATTCCACTGCGCTCGCCATCTTGAGACATAAGATGTTAAGTCTCAATACTCTGGCTACAATGTCCTTCAAACCGAAACCCATCAGTGCATTTATACCACTGTTTGGCAGGAGAAACATATCTTTAAAAATGTCATCTCAAATAAAACCAGGACACAAAATGCATGCACTTTTCAGATATTAAATTTCTAGAACACTCCGTGCAACTCAAACTGTTTAAACTTTAAAACCAATTTCATTACTAAAACACATTTAAAAAATTGCGCTTCAAACAATATTTCCAAAGTAAATTTTAAAAATAAAATTTTACTCCGCGAAATTTGTCTTGTGAACGCTCATTTTTCACAGTACAGTGGGGGTGGTGGGGACAGCCCATCCCGGTTCAAATAGAGATGATATGACGGAGTGACGTTTATTATAAAACTTATTTCGCACAGGTATCTTATTAACTACATTTCCAACAATGAGTCTCCTTTTTTATTATTGCGATGAATCATAAAATCTGATGAATTTGATAGCCTCTGTGGCGCAGGTGGTTAGACGCCACCTGTGAAATGAGAGGGCCTGGGTTCGATCCTCGCACCGAGAGAAATGTGGGATATATAGGAGCTGATATCTCTAATCCCTCTGAATCTCTAACAGTCGTTCTTAATAATCTATCTATCATTAACAAGCATACATATAAATATCTAATGGAAGCTCCATTAGATATTTAGATGCATTTTATGTTGCATTTAACAAAGATAGAGAGGTTTATTTAATATTTTTATATATAGCTAGGTAAGATAAATTTATTATGTACATGTCTTTGTTTAATATAGTGTAGAACTGTTCCGGAATAGTAATGGTATTTTTTTAAACTCATGTTAAAGATAGATAGGATATAGAGAACAGCTGTAGAGATCACTGTGAGGTTTCCTTACACTAAAAATATTTGCCTACTCGTTTACAATAAACCATAGAGTGCGATAGGCCATCTCTAGTCTATGGTACTTTTTTAACAAACTCGTAGTCGTTTAATTTTATTGCCCGTCTTAATAGGACGCTTTCCTCAGCTCTTTTAAAACCACTATTAAAAGTTAAGACATTTTAACGGCAGCCATCAAGGAAACCGCTTACTTAAGAACACATTATATGTGTTCAAAGTTCAAGAATGGCAAAGATATGGGTAGTGAAATAAGGATATTATGTCCCATGATACTTCATGGGACTCAAAACTATAAATATAATTTGAACTTAGAACATCAATATTGGGATATGAAGACCCTATATTATTCACTATTAAATGACATTTCACATGTATTCCAAAATATACACATTTTTCTCATACATACCATCTGGGTGGGTACCACCGCAGTGTCTATTTCTCGCGTCAAACAGCAGTGTAAACGCACTGTTGTGTTTCGGGTTGAAGGGCATTGTAGCCAGAGTAACTACTGGACATATTGAGACTTAACATCTTATGTCTCAGGATGGCGAGCGCAGTGGAATGCCAAATATTGCTTTGTAATTCAAGGTGTTGTTTGGTTTTGCTACTGTTCATGAGCGGTCGTACCATCAGGCGAACGACATGCTCGTCTCGCCATTCATAGCAATAAAAAAAAAAAAAAACATACATACATACATAAACTCACGCCTTTTTCCCAGAAGGGGTAGGCAGAGGTGCCAGGGGCAACCACATTTCGCCAGTATGTTCCGTCCCACTATGTGATAGGTATTTTTCTCATAATCCGTACAAAACATAAACTTGGGTTTCGATTTTTTTGATGAGTATATATTGCTTACGAATTTATCAAACGAACCGACAAACTTCCCATTTAATATTGTTAAATTTCGATTTAATATTGCAAAATTAATACAATGTTTCACAAAATCAAATTGTGGAAAAGCTCTCACACCGAACATAAAATATGCGTATAACGCTTGATAGGGCGCCGAGCTTTTACGAGCTTTCAATGTTGACATTAACTTTCAACATTTTATTTGCCAATTAGTAAGTTTTTATAAGTACTTAATTTAATTTAAGCTCTTCATAAGAAATTTTATAAAATATAAATAATAATAATAAATAACACCCAACAGTCACATACATAGTCCTGACCCCACACTAAGATCGAGTCTTGTGTCGTGGGTATCAGGAACTACGAGAGACTTTTCGGTCTCACAAACACCCAGACCCGGAAGAAATATTTGAGGGCCGCACAAACATTTCTCTCGGTGCGGGGTTCGAACTCGCGGCCTCTCATTTCGCAGGCGGCGTCTAACCGCCTGCGCCACGGAGGCTGTGTAAATAAATGAATAAGTATTACTATTGAAACATAAAAGTTAAACAACATTTCTGAAAATTGAATCTAAAATTTTCTTTTTACATATAAGAACAAACTTGGAATGTTTTAGATGTTTACTAGTAATTGCTATGATTCGAATAATAATAAAAAACTATTCTTTCAAATTGCCGTCGTTGTAATTTTTCTAGAAATCAAACTTATATTACAAATAGTATATTATAACAAAACCCAACGTATGATTCTGTATCAGCCCATATACGTCCCACTGCAGGGCACGGGCCTACTCTACAATCGAGAGTACGATTGAGAGTGGTTAGGCCATTAGTCCACCATGCTGGCCTAGTGCGGGTTGGCATGACGTAAACGTAAACGTATGATTGGTAAAATGAAATTACTCTGTTTTCTAGAACTGATTGTTTTAATAAACTTTGCTAAATAATATAAAATAAGATAGAGGTGTCGTTGACCTGTATCTAACGACTTCTTGCAACATTTTTTTATTGAAATTAATGGCGAGACGAGCATGCCATTTAGCTGATGGTAAACGATACGACCGCTCATGGACAGTAACAAAACCAATAACCTTGAATTACAAAACTTAGCATTTCACTGCGAAATCCTGAGAAATAAGATGTTAAGTCTGAATATGTCCAGAAGTTACTCTGGCTACAATGTCCTTCAAACCGAAACACAACAGTGAATTTACACTTCTGTTTTTCGGGAGAAATAGAAATTGCGGTGGTACCTACCCAGGCAGCCTCTCACATATGAGAGACCTACCACCAGTAAAATATACCACCAATATTTCAAACAGCCAACCAAATTCGTCAAAATTTTTAAAAAATATGTGCCATTTTCTCGGTCCGCATTACTTCTTGAGGCAGGTGCTTCACATAATGACGACGATGTTGTGATAAAAATACTTTAAGTTTACTTGCACATCAGTGGAGGACTATAATCAGCGAATTATGTGCATATACATTACTTATTTATATACATTACATAGCCTCCGTGACGCAGTTGGTTAGACACCGCCTGTAAAACGAGAGGTCGCGGGTTCGATCCCCGCACCGAGAAAAATGTTTGTGCGGCCCACAAATATTTCTACCGGGTCTGGGTGTTTGTGAGACCGAAATGTCTCTCGTAGTTCCTGATACCCGCGACACAAGACTCGATCTTAGTGGGGTCAGGACTATGTATGTGACTGTTGGGTGTTATTTATTTATTTATTTATCTCTAATAACCACAATATAGGATTTATCTTTAATAACCATATTAGATATTAAAGCTGTGCAGTGTACGAAGGTAATGGAGTTGGACATTTTATTATCTTCCTTGATTTCCAACAATTACGATTACGAATTAAAAAATTGATGCAGAATCTGATCTTTTAAATGTGACATCTTAGATTCACAGAATTATATCACATGAGTCTAGACTGGTCACGAAAGTAGTAAAGACATATCCATCATGTTTGCAGTAGTACTAGACTTAAACTGCAAAACTTTGCGACGAAGACAAATTGTGATAGGACCATTACAGATGAAACGCCAGTACTGTACTCACAGCTGATGTTTCTCGGTTTTAGTATTTTTAACAGCCGGTTTCTTTAAGCTATCTATCTTTAACTGTAAGTTAAATGGTAAGTAGGATAGTAATTTTAAGATTTAAAAAGCTTTGTGAAATGTTACGAGTTTGAAAATTGTTACTTTCAACTCTAGTCTCCAATAACCAAACATATGTTTCGATTGTTGATTATCTATACTAATATTATAAAGCTGCAGAGTTTGTTTGTTTGTTTGAACGCGCTAATCTCTGGAACTACTAGTCCGATTTGAATGATTCTTTCAGTGTTGGGTAGTCCATTTATCGGGGAAGGCTATAGGCTATATATATCATCACGCTATGACCTATAGGAGGAAAGCAGTAGTGATATTTCTAGCAAATACGAGGAAATTTTGATCGTTTTTCGTGGTCCGATTGGTCGATATTCTAAACTGATAGTCAGAATTGACCGCCATTTTAAAACGTGTATGCACCCGGGCGGAGCCGGGCCCGACCGCTAGTATTTCAATAAATATTGAAATCTATCTACATTTATTAATGGTGGTGAATTTAAATTCTTGTTAAAGATAGTCGCGATAAATATTACCTGCCTATTGTATTTATGGCAGAAAATATAATATGGAGGTGGTGGTAATGGTACCTACTGGTGGTAGGTCTTTCATATATGACAGGCCGCTTGGGTAGATACCACCGCAATGTCTATTTCTCCCGCCAAACAGCAGTGTTAACCCACTGTTGTGTTTTGGTTTAAAGGGCATTGTAGCTAGAGTAACTACTGGACATATTGAAACTAACAACTTATCTATCAGAATGGCGAGCGCAGTGGAATGCCAAACATTGTTTTGTAATTCAAGTTGTTGTTTAGTTTTGCTACTATTTATGAGCCGTCGTATCGCTTACCATTAGGCGAACGGCATGCTCGTCTCGCCATTGATTGCAATAAAAAAGGGCAATGGTATGTAGGAAACTCATAAGAAGTCAATATACGTTAATATTATTGATTGTTACTAAAATGGTAGATCGGTAAAGTAACACAATAGTTACCTTGGTCAACAAAATGATCGGATCGGCGGAATGTCATAGGATTCATTCACTCAATAGGCAATTGAAGTCAGAATTTTTAAAACATCATAGTTTATAAGAGACCAATACCTAGACCTCTCGTTAAATAAGATCAATATTTGCAAGATACAGAGAAATATGTCAGCACGAGCATTTTAGAATTTATTTAAAAATCAAACACAAAATTCTAAGTACTACTGTTTACTGGTGGTAGGTCTCTCATATGTGAGAGGCCATCTGGGTGGGTACCACCGCAGTGTCTATTTCTCCCGTCAAACAGCAGTGTAAACGCACTGTTGTGTTTCGGGTTGAAGGGCATTGTAGCCAGAGTAACTACTGGACATATTGAGACTTAACATCTTCTGTCTCAGGATGGCGAGCGCAGTGGAATGCCAAGCATTCCTTTGTAATTCAAGGTGTTGTTTGGTTTTGCTACTGTTCATGAGCGGTCGTATCGCTTACCATCAGGCGAACGGCATGCTGGTCTCGCCATTCATAGCAATAAAAAAAAAAACTACATGTTTTATTAGTTTTAAATTGAACGCGAGAAAGCCAACAGCTCTCAAAGCTTGTTTTTATTTAATCAAAACCGTTGAAATAGTTCACAGTTACAAATACACAAACATTGCTTTTACATCGGAAAACTCGGAACTCAAACAATATTTTTAATCCTGCATCATTCCATCCGATAAACAAATAACAAACACGCAAATATTGGACCAAATACTGAATGTAAAATGCGGGCGAAAGTAGCAATACTCGATTGAACAGTGGTTCCTAAAGTCGGCGCTAAAACCCCCTCAAGCTGGAAGGCTTTAGAAAATTTGTGAGGGATTCGGAGAAAATAAGGGGGCTTTAAATTAATCGTGGTTGTAAGATGTCTGTTTATAGCTCGGCATACTGATCCCCATAAGTGTGTCCTGTGTCTAATACAAACTATGGGGCATTCCACGCGAAGCGGACAGGTAAAAAATCGCGATGTTTCTGATTTTGGAAATATTTGAGTATGTTCTACCTATATGTGTCCTTGATTCGTGTCTCAAATATTTTTTTAATATAGTGGCTGGTTAAAGAATTAAGGAACTTTGAAATTTTGGCCAACTGGTGGGCATACAGTACTTCAAAGGCGATTATCTAGTCAGAAAATTATTGATCAAAATAATTAAACCACTAGATTTAAAACATCATTTAATGAGGTTTTTAATTGCATTTTTGGATATGGAAATAAATTATTTTTTTCCACATTTTTTTTATTTTAATTTTTTTAACTTCGATTTTCACAAACTTAGACCATTTCGATTTTTTTTATTTTTTTTATTAAAATAGCTAGTATTGTATAGAACATCCTTGCCAAGTTTTATAATGGGCGTGGAACTGGTTTACGAGCTATGCTGGGAATACTGCCGAAGCGCGGCGTCCTGCGCGAGTAAAGTGAAACTATCAAAAAAATAAAATCACTTCTGATCGAATAGTAGCATATTTAAAAAGATATAAATTCATTTTAAACACTTTTTAAATACAAAAAATTATACAACTATAGTCCTGTAATACAACTACGGTCCATTACCATACTTTGACATTTTGTATTATTCATGAGTAAGTTCAGCGATTTTTTTGACAACACTTGACTAGAATGGATGTAGGCGTTGAAATCAAGAGCAAATGCGATAGCTGGCAAGTATGTGAAATCAACAGCAAGTGGTGCAGAATTAATCAGTTATTGCGTGTTTTCAAAACTCCCCTAACTTTTATTTAAAAAAATAAGTATATGTAGTTGCCCAGTCCTACAATTTGATTTTTTTTAAAGGTAATATGTTTGTATTTATTATATTATAGCTGTTTTTTATATCAGTTAATTATTTTAATATTTAGGCAAGTTTATTCTAACAATCATACTTTGTTTAAAACAATAGTCCAACGGTTTTCTTGGATAATAATTAAAAACCAATTAAAACAAATTTAGAATTACATCAGGGATTTGAAAACAATGTCAAGGAAGAAACTTGGAGCCAGATCATATAAATATTATTCAAATCGACAAATGGAATTATGTCTTTCTGATATTAAAAACAGAAGATTGACTCAGCAGAAAGCATCCCAAAAATACACAACCAAATAAACAGGGATATACAATTGCAAATTCAGCCTCCTTAAACACGCAGCACTAAGAGAGCGCTTTTTTAAGTTGCTGAAATGGAGAGTAGGGGGTCAAATGCAAAAAAAAATAGCAATTGTACCCGGTGACTTTTTTAATTACATTGCTGTACTCATGGACTATTGATATAATATAAAAATATGTTACGCAAATGTAATATCATAAGTAAAAAGTGATTTATTAATCCATAAAAGACATAAAGGAACGAACAAAATGTCAAAGTATGGTAATGGACCATATTTGTATTACAGGACTATAGTTGTATAATTTTTTGTATTTAAAAAGTGTTTAAAATGAATTTATATCTTTTTAAATATGCTACTATTCGATCAGAAGTGATTTTATTTTTTTGATAGTTTCACTTTACTCGCGCAGGACGCCGCGCTTCGGCAGTATTCCCAGCATAGCTCGTAAACCAGTTCCACGCCCATTATAAAACTTGGCAAGGATGTTCTATACAATACTAGCTATTTTAATAAAAAAAATAAAAAAAATCGAAATGGTCTAAGTTTGTGAAAATCGAAGTTAAAAAAATTAAAATAAAAAAAATGTGGAAAAAAATAATTTATTTCCATATCCAAAAATGCAATTAAAAAGCTCATTAAATGAAGTTTTAAATCTAGTGGTTTAATTATTTTAATCAATAATTTTCTGACTAGATAATCGCCTTTGAAGTACTGTATTCCCACCAGTTGGCCAAAATTTCAAAGTTCCTTAATTCTTTAACCAGTCACTATATTAAAAAAATATTTGATACACGAATCAAGGACACATATAGGTAGAACATACTCAAATATTTCCGAAATCAGAAACATCGCGATTTTTTACCTGTCCGCTTCGCGTGGAATGCCCCCTATATTATTTTTATTTTTTAAGATCTCCAACAAAGAATACACTTCACAAGCTTTGCCAATGTGCTTTTGCATTTTAAACATTGTGTTTCTTAAATTAGAGGAGATCAAAACATGCATTAGTACTGTACAACAGGAAAAACTATGAAATAACTTATTGAATAAGTTATTTCATAGTCACGGATCGCCACGGAAGCCGACTTCAAACTCTCTATAATAATATGAGTTTTGATATATCTGTAAATTATGCGACTTGACTTGAAATGTTGTTACAGTGGCGAATGCAAATTTAGAAGGCTGCAATAAATGATATATCTTAGCAATCGGATATATTAACTATTATTCCTTGATCCGCTCCGTACAATCTATCATATTCATAAAATAATTCGTGTTTTAAGTTTAAATAATAAATAGAAAGAAAGAAAAAAACATTACATTACAGTTTTAAGTAACTATTAGTAATATAACAGTTCTTGTCAACAAGACGGCTCATGCTCAGCATGTGCTGATAACAAAACCAACGCTGGTCGTCTGCAAGGCTGGTAAGTAAATACACCCAACAGTCACATATATAGTCCCGACCCCACACTAGGATCAAGTATTGTGTCGTGGGTATCAGGAACTATGAGAGACTTTTCGGTCTCACGAACACCCAGACCCGAAGAAATGTTTATAGTACACACAAACATTTGTCCCGCTGCAGCGGCTGAATCCGCAACTTCTCGTTTCACAGCCGGCGTCTAATCAACTGCACCACGGAGATTCTACATTAAATATAACATTTATACAGCTTTCATCATAAGTGAGAATGACGAGCCGAGCATGATGGTAATCGTCATGCCAGCCCATAAATAAAAGCAACACCACTCCCAACTTATTATTATTAAAAACTTAGCAATGCACTTCGCTCGTCTCCCCAAAATATTAGAATTTTAAGCCAAGCAACAGATGGTACTGTAAAAGTTAAGTTCAAAAATGGGGGCTGCATTTATAATCATTACACACTTAAACGTTGAAGGAAAACACCATGAGGAAACATGATTTTTTAAAACGGTTATAAAGTCGGGAAACCCGCATTAAGCCAGTTTGGTGATGGCCTATCCCCTTTCAGTTCAAGTGTTTATTTTATTTTTATTTATTAGAATCTCCGACGAAGATAACAGATTACATTTATATTAAGATACATTTGTATCCTTCTGCGTATATTTTCAATAACAGGAGAGTACAGCTTGCAGTTTTGATTGTAAAGACGTCTCGTGCTCAGCAGTAAATAATAAATAATAGCAATAAATAAAATAATTTTATGACACAAAAGGTGGAGTACACAAACTACATTTCATAAGTAAAGAGTTATTAGCAATGGTCATCGTCGTACTATTTAATTGGACTTTGATACCCAAGAATAGATTCAAATTGTGTTCTAGATATCAGAATTTTAAAAAATATATATTTTTACATTATAGTGCCTCATAAGGAACTGTGTAACTACAGAAATTGTATGTGAATTGTATGTGTAGTGCGCAATTATTATCTGATATTTCAATAGGTTCTCTAACGTCCCGACTTCTTTACAGTCAATATAATAACAGCCTTAATGTTGATAGAAATAGGAAATATAAAAAAATGACATTTGACCCGTTAACAGGTGAGCGTTCAAGTAGAAAGATATTTATTTTACTCTTAAAGGTGGCAGTGTAAGTTTGGGAACCATTGCTTTAACGTAAGTAGGAAGGTGATACAACAACATGCCAATACATAAATCTGGGTCGCCGTTGGCAGTTATTTGAAGGCACCTCGGGTTAAGATTGACCGGTAGACGGACGAACGTAATTTATGTGAGCTGTATTGGCTTGTCCAGCTTTATTCAGCTGTACTATAAAGCCTTTAAGAGGCAGTTTTTGTCTCATCACAACATAAATCTACTTGAGTCTACTTGACCAAGATTAACAATCTTCATTGTTGAAGACTTGAGTAAGAAAACTATTTTGAAATTATTTTATCGCCTGTCATAATCAGGGATAATATAGAATTCTAATGATGGAAGAATTTTTCAAATCAGGCCAGTAGTTTCAGCCTGTTGAATGCAAACCAACAATTATTTCCTATATATAATTTAAATTAGATTTAAAATGAAGACTAAATAGGAGCACCACTACACATTGATATTACATTATATATTATTATATTAATAAACACTACTTGGTTCTGCAATATTCTCATAATTCCGAGACATTGAACGCTTTTCAATTTCTAGTAATTAGTTTCTACTATGTCCTTCAAATCGAAGCAGAACAGTAATTATATTGACATTGTAATGAAATTATTAACTTTGCTGATGCAGTTTGTTGAGTATGACGTCTCGGGATCCAACAATACCTATATCCCCTCCCCCTCCCCCTTTTTGTTAGCTTTTCCCCTCCAATTTGTTTGCTACGAATAGCGGGCCGAGCATGCGATTCACCCGATGGTAGCGGTACGACCGCACATGAAATGATATGAAATGTATTTATTTGTCAAGTAGGCAATTAAACAGCTCTTATGACAAGTCAATACACATAGCACTTATTCTCTATATACAAAATATTTGGACAGTAACAATTGCCATTCTGAGATAAATATGTCCAGTTGTTACTCTAGCTACAATGGCCTATAAGCCGGAACGCAGGGAGTTGACAATGCTGTTTGGCGGCATAAATAACCCAGGCCACCTCTCACATATGAGAGACCTACCACCAGTATACATTTTTGTATATATAAGTCCATCATACATATCATAAATATAGTCAGTACCAAAATAAAATGACCTTTTAACTCCAGGTAAATTTCTCGTTTTAGTACATTTGCCTTGAAAATATCTTTAAAAGCAATGAATTCAGTGGCGTCAAATATTTTGCTAGCCCGTGTCAATAAGGAACGGACGCGAAAGACTATCTGTGAGAAATAAGAGCTCTGAAACATGTTTGCTAAGAGTCTAGCCTTTATTGATTTTGATAGACCAGGAGCTTGGACTTTTTTTTATTCTGTCCCGGCATAGTGGCCACATTGCACCTGATGGTGAGCGCAAATGCCGCCCAGGTAGAGTATGCCAATAGATACAATTATGCCGGCCTGCTAAGATGCCTCTTCACTAACCTAAGTAATATACATTTGTATTGTTTAGATTTTTTTTTTTATTTTATTGTTACATTATTTTATTATTTTTAGTTTCATTAATATCTACCTATAGCCAGAATATGTCAATTTTCTGAGGAGTAAAAATTTTAATAAAATATTATTTATGGATTTTATCGCGGATTTGGTTTTATTTTTACATTTTTTAACTTGTCGACGTTTCGTTTTATTTACAGTTTTCGTGGTCAAGGGGCAGACTGTAAGAAATAAAGTAGTAGGTTACGTAGTTGTAATACGGCGCGGTTACAAATTAATAAATAAGATAATAAATAACACCCAACAGTCACATACATAGTCCTGACCCCACACTAAGATCGAGTCTTGTGTCGTGGGTATCAGGAACTACGAGAGACTTTTCGGTCTCACAAACACCCAGACCCGGAAGAAATATTTGTGGGCCACACAAACATTTCTCTCGGTGCGGGGATCGAACCCGCGGCCTCTCGTTTCACAGGCGGCGTCTAACCAACTGCGCCACGGAGGCTGTCAATTAGAGTTCTCGGGTTCAAATCCCGCGTCGGTCAAAGGGATATTGGATTGTTCTATTCATTATTATTAGCCCGGAGTCAAAAATTTGTGCCCGATATGGCGATAGGCTCATCCGCTATCTTATCGTTGGACGGAACATAAATGGCGTAATGTAGGTGTAGTGGCACCTCTGCCTACCCCTTCTGGGGAAAAGGCGTGAGTTTATGTATGTATGTATGTATGTATGTTTGTTCTTTATATGATACAAAATGTAAGCTCACTGTATCCCGGGGTGATGATTACAAAGATGATATAAAGATGATCGACAAAATTATGGCGGCCTGTTAAACAATTTTTTAGGGTTCCATACCTAAAAAGTAAAAACGGGACCCTATTTCTGAGCCTCCGCTGTCCGTCTGTCTATCTCCAGGCTGTATCTTATAACTGTGACAGTACAATATGTTATGTATTTCCGTTACCGCTATAACAACAAACATTTAAAAAAAATGAAAACATTGAAGGAGGTCCCCATATAATAAACGTGTCTTTTGTTGTTTTTTTTGCTCCATATTAATAACGGTAACAAGTAGACGGTTCGAGTTTTCCCAGAATATATAGTTGTATATTACCTTTCAAAATAAATAATTAAATAAAAATAAAGTAACTATTAAAGGGAGGCTCCCATACAACAAACATATTTTTTAACAATTTTTGACTCGATCTTAATAAACGGGAACAAACGTGATTTTCTGGGTTTTTTAATCTTTGTACGACCTGACGAAACTTATCATCAATTAACATTTACTTGCTTCTCTGTTCCGCTTTCAAACGTCCAAATATTTCAACAACATTTGATCAAACGTTGACAAGAGTCCTCGACTCTCGGGCTACACAGCTCTATCCACTCTCCCGGGGAGAAATGCAAATAAAATATAAAAGCGTGTAGTATGCGTTCCTTTGTGTCCCGGGGAAATTCCGACAATGCGAATAAGTTTAGTAGCGGTGTGAAGATTCTTCTCGAGTCAAATAAATAATTACTGGATCCAATTATGTGACATTAGTTTTGTTGGGATCATTAGAAATAGCATTTTGTAATAAGATAATCTAATTTTTAATTGCTATGTATGGCGAGACTAGCTTGCCGTTCACCTGATGGTAAGCGATACGACCGGTCATGGACAGTGGCAAAATCAAAAAACACCTTGAATTACAAAGCAATGCTTGGCATTCCACTGCGCTCGCCATCCTGAGACATAAGATGTTAAGTCTCAATATGTCCAGTAGTTACTCTGGCTACGATATCCTGCACACCGTAACACAACTGTGCATTTACACATACATATATATTGATTCCATTAATATTCTGTTCTATTGAATCCAGCCTATTTTACCAACCGTTTCATGGCTACTCCTCACAAAAATAAAAACATTAAGATACTAAAATACATCGTATATTCAAAGATTAAATGAAATCTTGGGAAAGCAATAAGAATAACAAAAAATCTTTTGTCGTACCTATATGTAAATAAGCCGTTCGAGATATTCTCGGAAGAATAAACACGACAATAGATACCTTAAGGATACCTTATAGAAACTCAAGTTATTTATTCACTGTTTCATTTGTCCTCTATACTGGTATAAAGTATTTGTATTCTAGTACTTTTCCCTGGTATTAAAGCTGTTTTGTTAGTACGTGCACACGTAATCGTCACGACTATATCCCATAGGGGTAGGCAGAATCTATGGACCACCACTTTGCACGGTTATGACATATTGTTTTCGCTTCATCCATTTTCATCAACCTCTTCATAAATTTGTAGACCCTTGGCTGTTAGGACTTAGTTGCATTATGTTTGTAGTCACTAAAACTACCACCCGGCTTCGTTTTCGGCAGTCTTTATATACCCTGTATATAAAAAAACTTGGTGCTCTAGCCTCTACTGCCTGAATAGATCGCTTAAAGCGAAAATACTGCCAATCGAATTACCAATTTTATCTCTTGTTTTGCTGTGTTTTCTATTTTTCTTTGTATTTTATTGTGTGGTGTAAGAAGAGTGATTACTAGTACAATGGTGAACTCGAGTATTTTATTACGAAAGCCTACAAATAGTCTATAGATATTAACGTTAGTTTAACTGAAGACCAGTACACAGGTTTAACAGTTAAGTTTTGCACAACACAATATACATACAATAGATTAGGAATAGCCTGAGGGAACGTGTACAACAAAGACAAGACAGCTCGAACATACCTGCGACTGACATGAACTCAGGGCATCTGTGTTACATAATACTACTAATGGGGCTGTTGGTTAACGAACTGGAAGTAATAGATGGCGCGGATTCAATTACAGTGATATTTTTAAGAATTAGTTAGTAGAGTGGCATAATTTACTGGTGGTAGGTCTCTAATATGGGAGAGGCCGCCTAGGTAGGTACCACCGCAATGTCTATTGCTCCCGCTAAACAGCAGTGTAAATGCACTGTTGTGTTTCGGATTGAAGGTCATTGTAGCCAGAGTGACTACGGGACATATTGAGACTTAACATCTGATGTCTCGAGATGGCGAGCGAGATTGAAGGTATTATTTGGTTTTGCCACTGCTCATAAGCGCTCGTATCGCTTGCCATCAGGCGAACGGTATACTCCTCTTAACATTCAAAGCAATAAAAAAATTGTGTCGATAGATTTAATTTAAATGTTCTGGAGTGGAGGCCATGTACAGGCAAGGAAAGTGTCGGACTCCCGCCTACAAACTGCGAATACAAGGAGGGCCTAATAACTGTGACACAGTTACAACTACTGTAGTTATTACGGCAACATTTTTATTGTTTCATTCTTTGTTCAGAAGTATTTTTTTTATTTATTTATTTTTTTCTATACATATAAATAAAATAGAAGTGTCTGTTTGTAATGCGAAAATAAAAAAAAATCCAACTACATATCGTTTTATACACGATACCTATAACGAAAATGACCTTAGATTTTTTTTTGTCTGTCTGTCTGTCCGTCTGTCTGTCTGTTTATTCCGGCTAATCTCTGAAATGGTTGGACCGATTTTGACGGGACTTTTATTGGCAGGTGATATAATAAGGAGTAACTTAGGCTATATTTATTTTAGAATTTTAAATATAATATTGTAGTCATTTTGTCCTGCATAAGATGAATCGGTAGGATATAGCTTGGGATGTCGAGAATTTTAAATAGTCGTGTTAGAAATGCCACAGATTAAACATATTTTTACGGACTGAAGTAAGGGTATATTACTCCGACCATTGAACAATGTAAATAGGTAAATTTTACTCAATTTAACTATCATTATAAATGTACGTACATAAACTCAGCCATAACTATGCCAACCCGCACTAGGCCAGCGTGGTGGACTATATGGCCTAACCACTCTCAATCGTACTCTCGATTGTAGAGTAGGCCCGTGCCCTGCAGTGGGACGTATATGGGCTGCTACAGACAGACAGACATAAACTCAGGCCTTTTCCGCAGAAGAAATAGACAGAGGTGCTAACAGGACACCCACGTTTCGACTTGCGTGTTCCCTCCCACAATGTGATAGGGGTAAGACTATCACCATATCGGGCACAAATACCTGACTCCGGGCAGATACTGAATAGAAAAATAAAAAGTCATTGCCCAACCCGGGATTAATCCCGAGACCTCAGCTTCGTAATCGTACAACAGGGCCACCGAAGCAGTCAATAACTAAAATGGAAAACCTGCATTCAAAGATATGAAGACAATAGTTCCAATATATTTTGGACAAACAGATGACCTCAAACTCAAAACAACATGAAACAGAAGTAAGACCGTGAAAATGGCAAACTTGGTCATAACTTGATCAAATTAAAATGGAGTTTCCTTAGGAAAGTCTTGCCAAAGCAAATATTATCTTAATCCAACAAATTGATTGATTCCGAAGTGGCAGATCCCCCTGTTTGATTTATAACTTTTTAATCAATTATATTAACTTTCTCTTTGTCTTTCGAGTTTATTTTACGCTCAGCAGACGTAGATGAACCTTGAAGTTTATTTTTATCGATTCTGTCGCGATATTTGATTCAATTATTATGCTCTTGGGGAACGGAAGACAATATTGGTTAAAGACTTTGGCCGACGTCTTACAACCGTTCTCTATATCCTATCTATCTTTAACAAGGGGTTAAGATAGCTACCATTACTATGTCGGTACAATTCTACGCTTCATGAAACAAAAGTAGACGTATATATTTATGTAGTCTAGCTGTCTGTAAATACCATGGTAAATACATGTACCATATTCAAATTTCTCTATCTTTGTTGATATATGCCAAAAATCAATCGAAAAAGTTAGATTGAAGTCAATCTGGATTGTTTTCTACTTTTCGATTAGTCTCTTACCATGTTGCCATAGTTTTTTCACTACTGAGATTGATTATTGGCAATATAGTATCATAAAAAGGTTGAGCTGTCAATCTCAAACGGCAATTTTGGATTGGGATTGTTTATTGGCAGCGGCTGTGAATCATAAATTGCACCGAAATAGAAGATTCCGGTGCAATTTATCTTGAATCTGAATTTTGATTTTCTAATCTTGGTATCACCTCTGCCTACCCCTTCTGGGACAAAAAACACGAGTTTATGTATGTATGTATGTAAAACGTCAATATGCCATTATGCTATTGTTGTATAAAGAAGTGCTTTTTTTAATTACTAACCACTCTAAATCCAGATTAAACTCATTCCCAAAGCTAGATTTTCCAGACTCCGGCATCCGTAAATGAAAATTTGTCAAAGCTAGCCTCGATGGCGACTCACGTATTTTCCCCTCAGTTTTGGCAAGAGTTAATCCATTAGCCGAGACGGGTGACTTAAATACTACGTTTTGGACTTTTGAAATGACGAAAAAATGTGTATTTTTTACGAGAAATAAAGGTGTGTAGTGATGTGGCATTTGGGTTTTTTTGGTATGTCAGTTTGGCAAGTACATGGTTCAATAAATAAGCTATGCAAGAATCAACAGGAATCCTATCAAAGAAATACTGCCCAGGTATCCCGAATGTGCATTAAAAATTAATGTCGTAAACTTGGAATTTTCTTTCCAAAGTGCCAATGAAAACATCGTAAAAATCTCAGAGCTGTGACTAAAGTCAAATACTCGCGAAGTAGGGTAGTTAGCGAAGTTAAATTGGCAACTCTAGGGAAAATTTTAATTTTACCTACTTCATTAACCTTCTGTAGGATTTAGTGTTGGACTGTTCTTTTGATTGTCGACCTTGTGTTTGTGGGTTAAGATATAAGTTTGTTTAGCCTGTAGATTAATTCTAAAAGTGTTTGCATTTTTGAAGCATTTAAATTTGATGTTGTTTTTGTAACTTTGTGGTAGAATGCGTCTGGTTCAGTATATCTATGTGACTTTTGAAGTGTTGAAGCCACTTCAAAACTGCTATATTTAGTCTAAGAAGTAGTTGCGTAGTTGTACTACGGTACAGTTACAAAGCTGAGGTCTCGGGTTCGAATCCCGGGTCAGGCAAAGTGATATTGGATTTTTCTATTCAATATCATCATTAGGTGAACGGCATGCTCGTCTTGCCATTCGAAGCAATAAAAAAAGGTCGGCTTCTACCGTTTTTCCTTTAAATTTCTTCTGAATATGTATCGATAGCCTAATTTTGTCATTCCCCTCTACAATAAAAACCTCTGTGGCGAACTTGGTTAAACCGATTGTGTGACGAAAAGCCATTGGATCGACCTACGTATAAAGTCTGTACTGTAAATGTTTGTACGCTCCAAAAACAAAGGATCAAATGAATATTTTTATTATTGTCATTACTTATGTGTATGTGACAGCCTCCGTGGCGCAGGTTAGACCCGCATGTGCCACGAGAGGCTGCGGGTTCGATCCCCGCACCGAGAGAAATGTTTGTGCGGCCCACAAATATTTCTTTCAGGTCTGGGTGTCTGTGAAACCGAAACGTCTCTCGTAGTGCCTGATACCCACGACACAAAACTCGATCTTAGTGTGGGGTCAGGAATTTGTATGTGACTGATGGGTGTTATTTATTTAAATACTAAATACCTATATATTAGTTGGCTCAATTATTATTTCATATATTACCTGAATAATGTATTTTGTAGTTTCTCATACCCATGACACTAGACATAGTACCTTACTGAAGGATTAAGATAATGTATGTGACAGTTCGGTTTAAATATTTCTGAGAAATATTTATTCCTTTTCCCTAATTTCTACTACTTTCAACGTGTATATTTCTTCACGTCGTTAAGAGTCATTATCGAATACCCCATGCCCCGACAGAAGCTTAGTCAATGCTTTTTCAGTTCCAGTAATGGTCTATTGATTTCTTTCAATAAAGGGCGAACTAGTCTAGATTGGCGTCAAGGAATAATTTATTAACTGATGGCGAATGGCCACTGGCGATCAATAGTGATGCCCTTGGAGATTGAGAATTCATTGTAATTTTTCTCTAGTTTTTGATTTGATCCATGTCTGGAAACTATTTTTTTCATTCGCCTGTGTTAGTTCATTGTCGAAGTTTGTAAAGGGATGTGTGTATTGACATAAAGGTATTCAGACGCTTTGTCCATACTTTTATTTGTTTGTACCATGAAAAAGGCCCAGAGTACATAATTTAAAAGACTTATATGTTAATTAATAAAGAGTTAGTACCAAAATTTTTCCAAATACTCATAAATTTATAATAAAAGAATTTAACATTTATGTATAGTATGTAATTGTTGTTAGTATACCTCTGACTTTTCGGAGTCCATTGATAGTTAATCACCACGCATATATAACGGTGAAAGAAAACATCGTGAGGAAACCTGCATGCATGCCAGCTGTAAATTTTTTTATGGTTTGTAAAGACCGCCAACCACTACTAGGCCAGCGTGGTGTACTAAATGGCCTAATCATTCTCAATCGTACTCTCGATTGTAGAGGAGGCCCGTGCCCTGCAGTGGGACGTATATGGGCTGATACAGATATTTATTAAATTTAAGACAACACACAAAATCTTTAAGCGTATCGTATAGGAAAAACGATAACATTCATTAAATAAAGATTCATGTCATATCAGAAACTAAGGAAGACTCTTCAGTGTCACACATTGACACAAAATGGATTCTTTTTTGCGAGGATCATAGGTTCATTGGCTTGGAAAATGTAGGGAGTAAGGAAAAGAGTAATATATTAAATAGTCTTATAAGTCAGAACAGATAGAATGTGAAACAATGCGAGCAAAATCTAACTTATTGTTAAATATGCCAAATTATTATTTTTATTTCCTTAAATGTCGCCGTGAAAGACTAGACTTATTTTCTTTTTTATTCAAGTATTGTGATTTAAAAAACACAAGAAACTGTATTCAAATTCATTTCGTTGAAAACATTTCTATCCGTCAGCAAATAAAATTATTTAAAACCAGTTATTTCAGCAGTTTCACAAACACCAAACTGGAATTTGAAACATGTACAAACAAAATTAATGGTGAAATGCGGCTAAAAATAAATATAAGAAAAACGGCAAAGAGCGAGTGGGACTCACGGGCTTAGGGTTCTGTACCGTACAACTTTAAGAGAATTCTTGCAATCACAAAAAATAATTAAAAATCTATTAATTTTTTTGTGTTTGGTTTTTTCATATTTGATATCTTGCTTTTTACTAAATAACAGCCTTCGTCAATGACAGTTCTCTATTTTTTTTTTGACAGACGGTTTTTTTGACAGTCGGACTATGTGATATTAGTCTTCGGTTTTTCCTTATATTTTAATTTGCACGGGACCCTAAAAGCAACAATAAACGTCGGCCGGCATAACAAATATATCAGATGACTGAGTGGCCAATTTTTGTTTACGAGCGACAAAGGAATGCCCCCTCCAAATGGGGGGGAGGGTTATTTATAAAATGTTTATTGCTCCGCTCCCAAGCAAAAACACTTTTCTTTATAAAATATCGCTCAATCTTTCAATTCATTCGTATATCAATTTGGTTTTTCACGTTCGAGCCCATGTCTCAAGTTGGTTGTTATAAGGCTAAAAGGTTGTTTAGGAATATTTATTTTATGTTACATCTCGATACTTTTTCTATAAATATTATTTCAGTGTACCTATATTTCTTGTAAATGGACACGTTCTGAATTTTAAGCCTAGATCGGACAATGTATTTTTTTATATTCGTAAATGTTTTTTTTTTTATTCTAATAAATAGCGAGACGAGCATGCCACTCGCCTGGTGGTAAGCGATACGGCCGCTCCTGAACTGTAGCAAAACCAAACAACACCATGGACTGATTCCAACCATGGAAAGCAATGCCTGGCATTCCACTGCGCTCGCCATCCTGAGACATTAATTGATAACTCTTTATTATAATACCACTAGCGGCCAGATCCAGCTTCGCCCGGGTGCAGATAGATTTGTCTACAATAATATGTATACATTATACATATAAACCTTCCTCTTGAATCACTCTATCTATTAAAAAAACCGCATCAAAATCTGTTGCGTAGTTTTAAAGATTTAAGCATACAAAGGGACATAGGGACAGAGAAAGCGACTTTGTTTTATACTGTGTAGTGATTTAATTATAACACCATGTAACAAAGGATAAACAAAAGACAAAAAAGGAAAAAGAAGAAAATACAATAGTCACAGAAACACATAAAATTGGTTATATAATTGGCGGTCTTATATGAGACCTGAGACTGAGACATAAGATGTTAAGTCTCAATATGTCCAGTAATTACTTCGGCTAGAATATCCTTTAATCCGAAACACAACAGTGCATTTACACTTCTGTTTGGTGGTACAAATAGACATTGCAGAGGTACCTAACCAGACGGCATCTCACATATAAGTGATGTACCACCCGTAAAATGAATGAAGAATATTATCACAAAAATATTAGCAACAAATTAGAAAGCGCTTCAAATGACTGTTGCGTTACCGCTATAGGCTATTTCTTTAAAAAACATAATATGTTATATAATATTATGATGGACAGTCATGGACAGACATGTACAGAAGCAAGGAAATCACATCCCAAATCTGTAGTAACGTAACTAATCAAATTATATCGCAATTTCTATCTAAAATCATGTTAAGCCGGCCCGATGAACTGGTAATATCGACCTATAGCCCAGTCATGTTGTAGACTTGTCTACTTATGTATATGTATTTTATTTTATTTTTATGTATCAGCCCATATACGTCTTACAGCAGGGCACAGGCCTTCTCTACAATCAAGAGTAAATTTAACAATTCTTTTTTCGCTACACAGCAGTGTAAATGCTCTGTTGTGTTTCGGATTGAAGGGCATTGTAGCAAGAGTAACTACTGGACATATTGAGACTTAATAATTAACTTTATGTCTCAGGATGGAATGCCAAGCATTGCTTTGTAATTAAAAGTATTGATTGGTATTGCTACTGTTTATGAGCGGTCGTTTCGCTTACCATCAGGCGACCGGCATGCTTGTCTCGCCATTCAGGGCAATAAAAATAATTGCTATGGTATGTAGATTTCCTCAAGTTTTTTTCCTTCACTGGTATAGTGCGTAGTGATTGACTATCAATACAGACATAACTTCGAAAAGATAGAAATGCTTGAACCCGCGACCACCGTTACCGTGTCTGCATACGCCTTCAACCAACTACATTTTTTTTTTAAATTACAATGAAAGGCGAGACAAGCATGCTGTTCGCCTGATGGTAAGCGATACGACCGCTCATGAACAGTAGTAAAACCAAACAACGCCTTGAATTCAGTAGTCCAGTAGTTACTCTGGCTACAGTGTCCTTCAATCCGAAACACAACACTGCATTTACACCGCTGTTTGGCGATAGAAATAGACATTGTGGTGGTACCTACCCAGGTGACCTCTGACATATGAGAGACCTACCAGTAAATACTAATAATATATTTCCCCTGATTTATATCGGAAATAAGGAAGGGCATTCCCAAACTGTGCCAGAGAATTCACAACACTAAAAGCATCGACCCAGAAAGACAGGTGTACCACAATAATGGAGAATATATACACGCCAAGATATTTCGGGGGCCGTTGGACGCGTCCTGAAGCCATCACTCATATGTGTGACAGCTTCCGGGCATTTCGAAAGTGGGCCCGTTGCATAGATAGGTCGGACGTTGGGCAATGGTGACGCGACAGAAAACTAATGTATTTTAAGGGAAATTATTTAGGGAAAGAGCATTGAAATTATTTATTTATTTCTTTATTAGTTATTTCTTTATGTAATTAGTTCTATGTATGGTGTAAAACAGGATAAATAAATAAAAAAAGTTTTTTTACAAGTTATTAAATCACTAACCCGGCCCGGCTTCGTGTGCAGATTTTGAATTCAGTCAACATTAGAAACATTATTTTGTTTACTATTTAATAATTAAATTCAACCAAACTGCAGTCCTATATACTGATTTTTCTGTCCCGTCCTATTCGTTTGAGTTTGAAAAAGTGGCGAATATTTTTATTATTTACATTCCATAATCCCTCGGAAAATCTACATTTTCGGGATAAAAAGTAATATATGTAGTATTACATACTACGAATCAAATGAAATCGCTTTCGCTGTCTGTGCGCTTAGATCTTTTAAACTTTTAAACGAATTTTAATGCAGTTTTAGCAATAGACAGATTGGTTCAAGGGGAAGGTTTATACAGGGTGTCCTAGAATTACACGATAAACCAGTAACGATAGATAGACCAATATATGACAGCACAGCAAAAAAAAGTTATAGTCCCATCTCCGATAGTTTTCAAGCGACTGCCATTTTAGTAAACATTCAAAAAAAATCTACTTACTTCGACCTACACTTGACAGTATTGTGACTAGTGGTTTTCATAATTTATTATGAAATTTTTTTTTTTTTTATATTTAAATAAACTGGTGGTAGGTCTCTCATATGTGGGAGGCCATCTGGGTGGGTACCACCGCAGTGTCTATTTCTCCCGTCAAACAGCAGTGTAAACGCACTGTTGTGTTTCGGGTTGAAGGGCATTGTAGCCAGAGTAACTACTGGACATATTGAGACTTAACATCTTATGTCTCAGGATGGCGACCGCAGTGGAATGCCAAGCATTGCTTTGTAATTCAAGGTGTTGTTTGGTTTTGCTACTGTTCATGAGCGGTCGTATCGCTTACCATCAGGCGAACGGCATGCTCGTCTCGCCATTAATAGCAATAAAAAAAAAAAAAAAAAAACAAAAAAAATAACACTCAAGTCACATACGTAGTCCTGACCCCACACTAAGATCGAGTCTTGTGTCGTGGATATCAGAAACTACGAGAGACTTTTCGGTCTCACAAACACCCAGACCCGGAAGAAATATTTGTGGACCGCACAAACATTTCTCTCGGTGCGGGGATCGAACCCGCAGCCTCTTGTTTCACAGGCGGCGTCTAACCAACTGCGCCACGAAGCCTGTCAGATTTAAAAGATAAGCTTAAGAACTACTGCATACCAGCTGCGTACAGTTTTACATGTGATTTTAGAATATTCGTCGTTGTGTCGAAGTACACATTACCCCTGTTTACACATGTCGACATTGTTAAACAACAAATAGTACTGATGCTTCAACTTCGCAGCATTACCAAGTTCTAACGTTGAACACTTTGCCGGGATGAAGACACATTGCTAATGACGTCACAGGAGCAAAAACCTACTGCAAGTTAGGAGTTCCCAACTGCAATATATTTAGTGCCTTCATGACATAAAGTTAAGAATGTTAGAACGTACAATGTTATGGAAGGTATTGTGGAAGTAAATAAGAAATAAATAAATACACCCAACAGTCACATACATAGTCCTGACCACACACTAAGAACGAGTCTTATGTCGTGGGTATCAGAAAGTATAAGAGACTTTTCGGTCTCACAAACACCCAGACCGGACAAATACTTGCGAGTCTTACAAAAATTGGTCTCCGTGCGAAGATCAAACCCTCGGCCTCTCGTTTCACAGCCGGCGTCTAACCAACTGCACCACGGAGGCTGTCAAAATTATGCATCGAAATCCATACTAATATTATAAAGCTGCAGAGTTTGTTTGTTTGTTTGAACGCGCTAATCTCTGGAACTACTGGTCTGATTTAAATGATTCTTTCAGTGTTGGGTAGTCCATTTATCGAGGAAGGCTATAGGCTATATCATTACGCTATAACCTATAGGAGGAAAGCAGTAGTGATATTTCTAGCAAATACGAGGAAATTTTGTTCGTTTATCGTGGTTCGATTGGTCGATATTCTAAACTGATAGTCAGAATTAAACATTTTGACCGCCATTTTAAAACGTGTATGCACTCGGGCGGAGCCGGGCCCGACCGCTAGTAATACATAACATCTAAATAGTCTAACATTATCAGAGTACTAATTTCCACAGCCAATAATTATATTTCGCCAATCCAGGCGTTTTACGGAGAATGAATCTACAACAATACCGAAATTAACTTCAATAGAAATCGGATCTATTCCATTATTCCTAGAAAATTACTCTATTCATTCAAAATTAGTTCAGCAGATATTAGATCTATGTAAATAAAATAATCTTAGATTTGATCGTTTGTTTGCATTGAATAGGCTCTGAAACAACTGGACAGATTTGAAAAATTATTTTACCTTTATACAATTATACATTATCCTCCTCCTATCATCCTTGATGAACCTAGGCATTAGAATATTTTCAGAAAAGTCTATGTACCCGGGCGGATCCGGGCCGGGCCGCTAGTCTCATCTTATTTTACTTCACTACATAGTATAAAACAAAGTCGCTCTCTGTCCCTTTGTCCCTTTGTATGCTTAAATCTTTAAAACTACGCAACGGATTTTGATGCATTTTTTTAAGAGATAGAGTGATTCAAGAGGAAGGTTTATATGTATAATACGTACATAATATTGTATAGAAATCTATTTGCACCCGGACGAAGCTGGGCCGGGCCGCTATATATTATAAATGTGAAAGTTTGTGTGTTCGTTACCTCTTCACGCTAGACGTAGTTCGTTAAAATATACTCTTAATTATAAATAACGGCCAAAAATCGGCAAGAGAAATAAGAGCACAAATAAGCGTGTGCTCTTATTTGATTATATTATCGTCCAAATACATAATAAATGTTAATTTTTAAGGAATAAGATATATTGTTACCTGAATTTGATTATAATTTAAGACTTTTTGATACATCTCGTAGTTCGAAACTCAAATGTAACAGTATTTAACCAACCTCGGCCATATATTTGATCGAATGTTTGAACGCTCTAATTTCAGAAACTATTAGTTCGAATTCAAAAAATATTTTAGTGTATGACTAGCTGCACCCATGATTTCGTCCGCGTGGAATTTAACAAAAACTTTATTTTTCTAAAATAAATGTAGCCTAAGTTACTCCATATAATATCAGCTACTTGACAATAAAAGTCCAGTCAAAATCGGTCCAGCCATTTCAGAAATTAGCCGGAACAAACAAACAGACAGACAAAAAAAAATCTAAGGTCATTTTCGTTATAGGTATCGTGTATATAACGATATGTAGTTGGACATGTTTTTATTTTCACTTTACAAACAGACACTTCAATTTTATTTATATTTTTAGATGGTCCATTTTTCGAGGAAGGCTATAGAGTAATTTATATCCCAGTAAAATATATAATAGGGCTATAATCCCGGAAAAACTTTATCACTCGGGCGAAGCCGTGAACAAGACTAGTAATAGCGACGACATTCCTTGAGATCGATGCAAAACTTTTGGCAATATCTGAGCCCCATTTGAGACTTTCCAAGTGGTACTTCAACAGGGACTTGGAATCCAAAATTATAGTAATATAATGGCGTAGTTTAGGATATAATCGAACTATTATAGTAGATAACTGTGGAAGTAGGTCAGCGGAATCGATAAATGCATAGCATATAGTCTTCGATAGTTGTGTGTTACCAGTGATGACATACGGCACCGAGACGTGGCCTCTCACTGTGGGCCTCATTAAAAGGCTCAAAGTCACTCAACGAGGCATGGAGCGGGCTATGCTCGCTGTTTCCCTACGAGATCGAATCAGAAATGAGGAGATACGTAGGAAAGCAAGGTTACCGGCATAGCCCATAGGATTGGCAAGTTGAAGTGGCAGTGGGCCGGGCACATAGCTCGTAGAACCGATGACCGTTGGGGCCGAAAGGTTCTTGAGTGGAGGCCACGTACAGGCAAGCGAAGTGTCGGACGCCCGCCTACAAGGTGGACGGACGATCTGACTAAGGTTGCAGGAAGTCGCTGGATGCAGGCCGCTTCCAACAGGTCATTGTGGAGATCCTTGGGGGAGGCCTATGTTCAGCAGTGGACTTCCTGTGGCTGATATGATGATGATGATATAGATTTACTAACTACTGGACATATTGAGACTTAACATCTTATGTCTCATAGCGAGCGCAGTGGAATGCCAAGCATTGGTTTGAGATTCATGGTATTTGGTTTTGCTACTGTCCATGAGCGGTCGTATCGCTTACCATCAGGCGAATGGCATGCTCTTCTCGCTATTCCTCGGAATAAAAAAATGTATATGTATTGACTCCCTCGGTGGCACAGTTGTTCTACGGTATGGTTGCAAAGCGGAGGTCTCGGGTTCGAATCCCGGGTCGGGCGAAGTGATATTGGATTTTCTATTCATTATTAGTCCTGAGTTAAGAATTTGTGCCCTATATGGCGATAGACTCACCCCTATCACATCGTGGGACGGAAAACATAGCACGAAACGTGGACGACTTGTTAGCACCTCTGCCTACCATTTCTGTTAGAAAATCTTGAATTTATGTATGTATGTAATAAAACTGTCAAAAGCAATTGAAATCCATTAATAACAGTTCATTGTTTTTCCTTTTGGTCCTATTAAACAGATTTACCAACCAAAACAATGGTTTTAAGAATGTTTGTCTGTTTGTCTGTACGGTTGTGCGTGAGGAATTCAGAAACGACATAATAGGTTCTGTCTATGTATAAAGCCATAGGTATATATTTTTAAAAGTAAATTATAAAGTATGTGTAAGAAGTGCATGGTGGCCTGTTGGTAAACGGCCCGGATGCGGCTGCCACTGTTCACGGTGGTCGCGGGTTCAAATCCCAGGGCACACCTCTGACTTTTCGGAGTCATGTGTGTATTGATAGTTAATCACCACGCCTTAAAAACGGTGAAGGAAAACCGTGAGGAAACCTGCATACCATAGCGATTCATAAGAATTTCTATGGTATGTAAATCCGCCAACCCGCACTAGGCCAGCGTGGTGGACTATATGGCCTAACCACTCTCAATCGTACTCTCGATAGTAGAGTAGGCCCGTGCCCTGCAGTGGGACGTATATGGGCTGATACAGATACAGTTTATAAAGTATATAAATATACCTCTTTACTACCTTACCTTTAACCTTTATAAATAAAGGTTATAATAAAGAGGATTGTTGAAGACAGCACATGTGAGCGTATAAAAATGATACTACAGCGGGTACAGACCAGTAATTTATTAGGCAGCTCACGTGTTGACGCGAGCGGGACTCAAATGTTGCTCCTTTGAGCTGTTCCCCGCTCGCTGCCATACATGGCGTAAGTGATAAGCGATGACGGTAAGTAGCTTAGACTTATATCTGTAGATCCTTACATCCTTATTATATAAATAATAAATTTTAATAATAAATATGGAAATATTTTCGCTATCAGTGGAGATGCCATAGAGAACGACACTAATATTATAAATTTGATAGTCATTTGTCACCTCTTAATTACCCGATCGTATATTATGACAAACGCGTTTTCAGAAGCATACAAAAGGAACTACAATGAAGAATGTTAACTAATTTTGATTATTAGCACTCCATATTCTCTGGCAAAAATAAAAAATACTAGTGAAAGAATTACTTCGATATCTCAATTAGTTTCCGATTTAGAAGTAAAACAAGTTGTAACCGTACGACCCGGGCTGCCGGTTACGGTGTGACGTCATAGTATAACACGCTCACTGGCTCACTCAGTCCGCTCGTGGTCGCGCGCCCGTGCCGTTGAATTTATACCCACAGAGTACTATAATATTACGTTTATACCTAAAGGCTTTTAACAATGTCCAATCCAAATACTAGGAAATCATGTGTTGTGCCTAAATGCACAAACACAACTACCAATTCGCCAGAAAAGTTGTTTTTTATAGTTCCAAAGGACGTTAAAATGCGAAAAAAATGGATAAAGGCTATGAAGAGGTTAGATTCTACTACATCTACATAAGTACCTATCCTACTTCCTACTAATATTATAAATGCGAAAGTTTGTGAGTGTGTGTGTGTTTGTTATCTTTCACAAAAACAACTACTGAAAGGATCTGGACGAAGTCTGGAATAACACATAGGCTACTTTTAAAACTGGGAAAATGTACAGCTTCTGAGGGAAACTGGGGCGAAGCTGCTGGCGGAAGCTAGTTTGCAATAAATCAATATAGGTATGTAGGTATGCATTTAAATTTACTAAGAAGAGCGTTACCTACCTATATTATACATACGTGCCTACCAATAGCTACAAAACTATAATACATACATATTTGTTGTCTTTAACTTACAAATTTAATGGTAGGTAGGTAGTTCTACTATTTGAGTTGCATTCTTCATTTACGACCTTAGTTGGGTATTTTGTTTTGATAAAACAATTTAGAACAGATAAACTATTAAGCATAAGTAGTAGCACGGAAATTTCACTTACCGTTGCATTTTTATTCCTCGCAGTTCGGCGGCAACGAAATCACTATTTGTTGATAAGTAATGCGCAACCATTAATCCATCTATTTTAGGTAGATTATCCGATTGCCCTTTTTCTAATCCTTCATCCATTTTATTAATCGAATAATATTTACTATTATTAAACTATTAACTTAATACGCGAACGAAAACCAACAACAAAACACTGCGCAAGCGATTACAACTACTATAATCGCTGGCGATTTGATACGAGTCGTGCCCGTGCGGCGTGTTGTAAAATGACGTCACAAGCGATCACGTGACTGTAGCGGGACTCGATATTTTTCAAAACTTTGAATACCTATAAAATCAAAACTACTAGGTATTTTTGACTACAACAAAAACTAGTGTGTTTGTATACATAAAGGCTTTACTGAGACAACATTTCAAGCGATTTAGCATACCTAGTAACATTGTCCATTATATCAATTCACGCTTTTTTTTATTCGAAGAGTCTGTTGAGGTGCAATCAGGACACCAACGTTTCTCCTTGTATTACCGTCCTAAAATCGGCGGGCGGCCTGACTCCGGACTGATAATGAATATAAAAATCCAATATCACTTTGCCCGACCCGGCGTTCGACCCTGAGACCACTAATTTGCAATCATACCTTAAAACAACTACACCACCGAAGCAATCAGGCAGAAAAAGATTTAGGGTATTTTTAATCCATAAAGAGTCCCAGACAGATATAAAAACAATTAATAAATAATTTCAATCAAAATAAGTATTTTATGACAAGAAATCAAGTGTCGAAATCGCCTTCGATTTTTCTACCACACATTTCAGTGTTTAACCAAACCTATAAAAATTACTCCTTTATTAATAAAGGCGTAACATAGTTTTTAAATGCCGTTAATATGAGCTAACTCAAAAACGTTATTCATAGACGCCAAAAATCACTAATCAGCTATTTCACACCTCATTAACTTTAAAATAGTAAGACCCTTGTTTAAGCAAATTTTATCCAGAAAAACGGCGGATGTGTTTGTCTGTCAGGTGGACGTTTGATATTTCTGTCAAGTGAATGAAATTGCACGTTGCGCTGTGGCTCACTTCGCAGTGCCACATTAAGCTGAGTGGTCACCTACGTGTCACATCTATGCGACGTACAGACTTCGTTTCTTTTAATTACATACATTTATGTTAAATTAGTGGGTGCGTTGTCTTATGTGAGTAATAAATGAGTTTTCTTTCTTTCTTTCCAAATTACTTTATTTCTTTGAAGTAGCAATATTCGATACAATATATAGAAGAAACTGTTTTGAAAAGCTAAAATTAATGAACGTTTTATCCCCTCTTAACTTGATTTAACTAATTTACGTTTATGTTGTTGATAAGCGGTTTCTTATTAATAAGTGGTAATAAATTAATTACAATTTTGACCATAAAATTGAATCTCACCGCTGATCACTTAATACTTGCGTCCTGTCATATTAATATTGCCGGGCGAAAGTTGGCGCGAAGTTTCAAGTGTCCTACTTTATACAACGTAATAGTTTGAAGTTCCGCGGATAAACTTAACTGGGGTGCATTTTAACTGTTTTTTTGCGAGGATAAATAACCCTGGGTGTTATTCAGTATGCATGGTTTTAAGATTTTGCGAGTTGGTTGTAAAACTGGGATAGCTAATAAGACTGCTACGAAAAATGACGCCGTGTGGAGGTTTTAGTGACTACAAACACAATGCAACTAAAAAATTCTCAAAGGAACACGATATTTTTTATTATTTTAAATATCATCATGATTGGGTGGTAAATCAATAGGTTTTGCTAAAATAATAATTTAAACCCTTACGTCCTATATCACATTTGAAAATATAAGGGTGTACACTACTATTTTAGAAAAAAAAACATGTATTTACCACCCAAATAAATCGTCATTTATTTTTGAAAAATGTTTTTATTGCACTGAATGGCGAGACGAGCATGCCGTTCGCCTGATGGTAACCGATACGACCGCTCATAAATAGTGACAAACCAAACAACGCCTTGAATTACAAACAATGCTTGGCATTCCACTGCGCCATCCTGAGACATAAGACGTCAAGTCTCAATAAATCCAGTAAGTAAACCTAACATTGCATTTACACTGCTGTTTGGCGGGAGGAATAGACATTGCGGTGGTAGCTACCCAGGTAGCCTCTCACATATGAGAGACCTACCACCAGTAAATTTAATATATCTTGCGGGGATCGAACCTGCCACCTCTTGTTTCACAAATTGCGACATGTAGGACATTGACAATCGATTCCCTAAAATACTGAATTATTTAAAAATCATACATACATACATAAACTCACGCCTTTTTCCCAGAAGGGGTAGGCAGAGGTGCCTGGACACCCACATTTCGCCAGTATGTTCCGTCCCATTATGTGATAGGTGGCGAGCCTATCGCCATATCGGGCACAAATTCCTGACTCCGGGCTGATAATGAATAGAAAAATCCAATATCACTTTGCCCGACTCGGGATTCGAACCCGAGACCTCAGCTTTGCAAGCGTACCTTAGTACAACTACGCCACCGAGGCAGTCATTATATTATTTTATTATGTATTATTTTATTATGTAATTATATTATTTATTATTAGTCGAGGTAGTCATATATAAAAATCGTCAACTTGATATATAGAGGCAATAAAAAATATTAAATTGAGCTTAGCAACCCTGATTTTATATTACGCTTAGGCCTGCAAAATAGTATTAAATGTCAAAATTAATCAAAATACTTGGAACCCCGGAAGCTACGTTTAAAGATAAACGTTATGATGGCTGCAATTAATTCGACAGATCAGATAATATTGCGCGTAAATCATAAAGTATGGCCGGACGATGTATAATGACCTACGTCATTATTCTACATAAATATACAACCCAGTAAAATAAAACCCAGAGCCGTCAGATCTAAACCTATATTTTTGAAGTTAAACTTCTCTATCGCCGTATGGAATTTATAGCAATGTAAAATATTGCAACGATTTTCTATTACGCGCCATCTTTATTTCCAAATCACATTTATCTATTACGCGCTAGAAAAGCTTTTTGCTTAAACTTTATATAATTTATCTTTATTGTAGTTGTAAATATCGAAAAAATGTTCTCTTGTTTCATAAGCGGCGTCTCACCAACTGCGTCACGGAGACTATCAAAAGTGTGATTTAGGTTAATAAATTATTTTAATGTATTTTAATGTATACAATAAGACATTAATCAAATAGACTATTTGACACATTACAGAAAAAAATAAAAAAATAAGATAATCATAATAGTAATTTCCAACAAAATAAAGTTAAGTGGATTAAATTAAGCTAAATTACATTATATAACTAAATTACATACAATAAATTAATAATTAATTATAATTGTCCAATAATTAGTAATACCAATACCAATAAGTCTCTGTTTTGTAGTGGTTTAATAGTATTATTTATTCTTCTAAGCACTGTCAATAGACAAAAGTTACCGGTAAAAGGGTATTCGGGTAAATATAATTACACCGATACCCGGGTGTCGATAATAAATGAAGTTATCCACCACTTACCTAGCAATTTGATTTAGTCAGGGATCGCCTTAGCTGAATTAACAGAGTAGATTTTGGTGGAAGAGATCGGGATAGAAAAGGACCCTTTTACGTGACTAAGGAGGAAGGTTTGGTCCGTGCAACTAGACAAATATTTGTTGAGATTTGTCACCTAAATAATAAAGATTTTTTTTGTCACAGTTTTAAAACTATTTTTTATCGAATTTGTTGTCCCTTTCAAACGACTTTTGAATTCAATTTCAGTGAAGAAAACAAAAAATCGATAGCCAAAACAGGTTAAACTAGATTTATTTATATTGAATACTCTTGTTTTTATAGATATTACGAGTTATTTTATACAGAGGTTTTTGTTAAAATATAGTTGTATTCCTTAGAATTTTAAACCAATTCATATTTCAACGAACGATATCGTATATATTCTTCAGATCTACATGATGAGCAGGTTCCTTAGTATATTTTGTATTGCAATAAATGGCGAGACGAGCATGCTATGGCTAATGGTAAGCGTTACGATCGCTCATCGACAGTAGCAAAACTAAACAAAAACATAAATTAATATGCCCACTAGTTAATCTGGCTACAATGTCCTTCAAACTGGAACACAACAGTGCATTTACACTACTGTTTAGCGAGAGAAATAGACATGGCAGTAGTAGTAGTACCTACCCAAGCGGCCACTCACATATACGAGACCTACCACCACTTTCCTTCGCATTAAAAATAGACAATAATCACTAAGTATTTAATATACTTAATAATATGACCTTTTTAACATGGTAATACATGTCACATAGCCTCAACAATATAACAAAGAAGAAATAGAAAGAAAACTATACAGTGCGATAGTTCGTAAAATTGTCTTTCAAATTGTCTTTTATTGTGATTTCATTAGCCCGTTGACCGTGCTAATCCGGCCCTCTTAAATAAGATATCAAACGCCTAGATTTCATTGGGGCGGAAAATTACGAGGGACGTAATAAAGTCCATTCAAACCCCTGACGCTGGGGGATGGAATCCGAATATAAAGTTGCAAAATTATCTACTTACACACACGAATAATATTGTTGTAATGTGCGGGATTTGTAACTTCGTAGTGAGGATGTGTTTACACTGAAGTGGCGGCGGAAAAACGCGGAATGTGGCGGTTAAATAGTCTTACAATGAAGGATTTATTTTCACAGAAAACAGATTTGAAGTAGCAATACTGTTTTGTGTATATTTTTAATACTATCGCGACAAATTGCACTGATGATTTTCGGTTACTTCTCAGTTATCGACACAAATGTAACTGTATGCACGAAACTGGATATTGAGTGTTAAAACGTCACAAATATATCGAAATTCCTACCTCATTTCACAGAAAAACTACATTTTTCAGGATAAAAAGTATCCTAAGTGGTAATCCAGGGTCAGCTACCTCCACACAATTGTTTTTCGTTATCCATCAACCCATTTCTGAATTAATCGCGCACAACCACACAAACAAACAGACAAAAAACCTAAAATTCATTGTTTTTGGTCCTATTACGTCAATATATTCTTCCAATATTAGTTTTTCTTGTTTATATTACATGTACAGACATCGATGGGTTACAAATTTATTATAGGTAGACACTTGAAAATATCGCCTCTTGTCAGTTTTTATTCTATTAATATATGTATTTACCTTATCTTTCTCAATTTACTGTGTAGATTTTACGGGTAGAACTGGTATGTTCATAGTATAAAAGTCCCTTAAATTTCATTAAAAATAAGGATTTATCTGACGTAAATATCCTCAGTTCTTTACATCTAACTTGTCCATTCGACTTGTTAACTCATAATAGCTTAGTTCAATATTTTCCCACTATCCCTCGAGACTTGGCGAGTACTCGGTCCAATTTCAGTGTACTATTGACAATCCCAGGCCAGAACTGCAGCGACGGGATAGGTTCAAAGGTAAAGTATTAGGATAAGTTTTGTTTTTTAATAGTTCTTTTTTGTGTGTGAGGGCTAGGAGAAGATGGCAGAATAAACTTAATCGTTCATTCCGAACTGGCGAAAATTGTGACAGATCTAGTAAAAACCTGTAAAAGATGGCTTCACGCGATACGACCCCCTCTTGTACTACTACGTAATATCATGTTTTATTTTTCAGCTTATTTAATGTACAATAAAGGGCATTAAAAACATTAGAGGTTTCTTTGACGCTGTTCATGTTCATTCATGAAGAAATCATTTACGATCTTTCGCGTCTGAACGCGTTCTTCTCTTAGATGGTGGTTACTGGTAGCAGGTCTCTCATATGTGAGAGGCCATCTGGGTGGGTACCACCGCAGTGTCTATTTCTCCCGTCAAACAGCAGTGTAAACGCACTGTTGTGTTTCGGGTTGAAGGGCATTGTAGCCAGAGTAACTACTGGACATATTGAGACTTAACATCTTATGTCTCAGGATGGCGAGCGCAGTGGAATGCCAAGTATTGCTTTGTAATTCAAAGTGTTGTTTGGTTTTGCTACTGTTCATGAGCGGTCGTATCGCTTACCATCAGGCGAACGGCATGCTCGTCTTGCCATTCATAGCAATAAAAAAAAACATACTATTGATAAAATATTAGATACAGTTTTTCTCTCCTCACATTTAATAATTATACTGGACATGTTAATACTATTACATTACGAGTATAACTCACTCACTATTTGCAATACCCTATATTCTATATATTCAATATAACAATAATCCAGTCCATCTAAAGGTTGCCTGAAAGAGATCGCAGCGCATAAGGCCGCCTATTGTAACCACGCCTTTAGTTTTTAAGTGTTCATATATGTATACATAAGTAAATTTTTATTATTTACATTATGAAAAGATATCTCAAAAATATATTTTATCACCACACGCAAATAAAATTAAGATAGACATTACTAAAGTATTAAATTAATTCATAAAAAAATTACTGTGGATGAAAGAAGCTTTTGCCCAACAGTGGGTCTCAATTGATCAGTAAAAAATACTTTTAATATTGTGTAAAAAGCCACAATAGTCTAGTTAAGGATACTGCTTATGCATGGAATGACACTCGTCATTATGACTATAATTTGCAGTGAGCGAAATGTGTCTAGTGCAACGATAATTTCCGCCTACCTAATTGCCTATTGATTAATGACCTTACATGGCAAAAGTTCGGCTGTTCGGCACATTAGGCTGGCTAGTGCAATGACCTGGATGTACTAACATTTTTGGCGGGGATAATGCAGCCTCCGTGGCGCAGTTGGTTAGACGCCCGTTGCAAAAGAGAGGCCACGAGTTCGATCCCCGCACCGAGACAAATATTAGTGTGACCACTAGTATTTGTTTCGGGTCTGGGTGTTTGTGAGACTGAAAAGTCTCTCGTAGTTTATTATACCCACGACACAAGACTCGATCTTATAGTGGGGTCAAGAATATGTATATGATTGGTAGGTGTATTTTATACATTGCACTTTTTTTTTATAATACTTCGATTTAACAAAATTATATGTGAAATCATCTTTTCATACGGTGTATTTTTGTCACCCCAGAAAGCAATCTTTGTATGCTATGAAAAACCGCATGAATTATCACTAAATTATGTCATTATCTTTTAAATAATGACAAATAATATTGTTTTCTAACATTTATGTACATTGTGTTAAAAAAGACGCTTAAAATTTCACAAATTATGATATTAGAATAGTATACTATTTATTCCTTTGATCAAACAAAGTCGCAGGTATAAACATGTCTTTGAAAATATGATTCAATAGTATTATTACATTCACCAAAACATCTACATACATAATTTTATTACAAATGTTAAACAATAAAGAAACGCGGCGTTTTCTTGTCCTTAATGCACAAGGCTTTAGAATTACGTTCATAATTTATCCAAGAGGTTGGGTCGCGCTTATTTCCTGCTTATAAATTCTGTGTTTCACATTGTAATATTTAATATAAAAGTTTTTCAATACGGCTGGTATTGAAAACATTTATTTTAAGGCAAAATACGGTGTTTTGGAAACTAACGAACGTGTATGAAGAGATTAATGACAGTTCATGAAGTGAAAGATATATGTATGGATCGTTGCTGTTGACGTTCTCTTGTCTCTGCCTACCCCAACGGGACATAGGGGTGGGTTTATGTATGTATATTGACAAGTATTTCTATGAATATAGTGGTGGTTGGTCTCTCATATGTGAAAGGCCGCCTGGGTAGGTACCACGGCTATGTTTATTTCTGCCGCGAAAAAGCAGTGTAAATACACTGTTGTGACGATGTTATAAAGTGCGAGCATATTAGCACATGACTGAAAGGTCAGAACCGTGCCCTGAGGTTTGAACCCGCGACCACCGTAAACTTCCTGACTGCGGGCTGATAAAAAATCGATATAACTTTCCCCGACCCGAGATTCGAACTCGAGACCTCAGCGTTATAACCGTAGTACAACTACGCAATCGAAGATCTAAAAAACCTAATTTAAAAAAATATACCATCGGAGACCTAAAAAAGGCAATTTAAAAAAAAAATACCTAACATTAATTTTCCACACAGGTAACATAACAGAAGCATCAGCTAATAATCTATCCAGGTGTAACGGTGATATTACAACACCAAAATTATATTTTTAATATCGCCAACGACAAAATATTAAAGCGAAAGACAAAAAGGCGTATTAGAATATTTTTACAGCGCGACCGTGCCGCAGCCTGCTGCAAATTAAAAAAATAATCCATCGGCATACTCCGTTTAGCCGAAATTATCTGAAAAGTACAGATATTCCACAACTGTGTTGTTTTATAATTAACATTTAGATTAGCAAAGGAAATAATGTTGTCATAATACTATTTGTCCTTGTAGGGATCTGATTTAAATCCGTTGCATCGTTTCGTTGATTATTGACAACCATTAATAAAAATAACAAGTATTTCAATATTTTCCGTCGTAGTATATCGGGTTACCACATTAATATTAACTCGATATTAGCGCGCTCATTAAAAACATACTCTTTTTAGCCAACCTATAAAATAGGTTTATAAACTGTTTATGAATAAGGTCATTAATAAGTAAATAATAAATATAGTCAGAACAATCAACACTCACCCTGTATATCTTTCCCAATCGCTAATCTAGGCTAACATTGTACCCCAGAGTAACTCATCAACCACAAATTAGATTCTCTTTGTGCCTTATTGTGTCACAGTGCATGTAGCAAATTAGACTAGCAAGTTATAAGTTACCTCAATCGTGTATTTCACTAATAATATTCTGTTCGCTTCTTACTTGGCTGTATACAGGGTGTCTTAAACCCCAAAGATAATATCGTGAAGGGAGATGGAACTAATAATAATTATGTTCGCTTCTGACTTGGCTATATACAGGGTGTCTTACAACCCAACGATTATACTGTAAAGGTAGATAGAAGTAATAATTATTATGTTCGCTTTTAACTTGGCTATATACAGGGTGTATTAAAACCCAACGATTTTTTAAATAAAAGTAAAATACGGCTTTACTTGGGTGGAAATACTCTGTGTGCATTTGAAATCAATATTATGTTTTAAATAAACATAATATTTCTCGTATTAACATTTTTTCCGTAGTGTAATGATGAGTAGCTCATAACCTTCCTCAATCATTCCGCTATAGAATACAAAAATATTAAAAAAAAACAGACTTTTAGTTCCAAAAAAACGCATATTGATTATGCATATTCTTTATAAATAAATACACCCAACAGTCACATACACAGTCCTGACCCCACACTAACATCAATTCTTGTGTCGTGTGTATCAGAAACTACGAGAACCTTTTCGGTCTCACAAAAACCCAGACCCGAAACAAATACCTGTGAATTACACCAATATTTGTCTCAGATCGAACCCGCTGCATCTCGTTTTACAGACGGCTTTAGATTTATTAATACAGATGTATGAAAACCTCAAATTCCATAGCGACAGACCAAAGGCCCTTAGGATAAAGAACCCTTAGGATTAAGGACCCTTAAGATTGAGGACCCTTAAGATTAACCATTAGGACACAAATCTGAGTAAGAGAAAAAAATATTTGTCTTCCCTCCACTTGACCTCTCAAAGTTCACCCCGCCAGTTCGTAAAGAACAATAATTGAATTGTCTCGTCAATAGATTTCGCGATATTTTTCTTACGTAAATTATTTAAGTTGGCCAAAGTTTCTGAAGTCAATTTCCTACGCGCCACACCCACGCGGTAAATTCAATGACTCATGACTCACTAACATTATCAAGTTTGGCAAACATTTTGATAAGGTTTAGTTTAAGATTTTCGTATATATTGATTTAACAAACTTTGTACTCGTGTAATTTAGTTTAAATATATTTTAAATACTGCCAGCATATGTGGAAATCGTTCCGTAAGGGGTCAAAGCAAACGAAGATGGTCTTAGTAATCTTCAATATATTTTCAGCTTATTTAAAATACGTCTTTACCGCATAGGTCTTCTGTCCTTTCTCATATTCCAGACTGTTCTCTTCTGTTCCACCCTTCCGCACTTTATTTTATTTTCATAAATTATTTATTGAACACCACTTATAGTAATAGGACAAAAAATATAACAACATGTTTAAATAAAGTGATGTCTTCCAGACAACCATTAGATGGACTAGGTTCAAAAGAAGCTAGGAAGAACAGGGTGGTCACAACAAAGGCAAAAAAAATATGTAATCAGAAAGAAAGTAATATGTAGAAAATATGAGGAAATCAAATATACTTAATTAAACATAACATAACATATATAACAATACATAGACTACATAAAATAAAAATATCATATAATACACTACATAAACTACAATACAATATAAAACACTAATTTAGGGGAAAACTTGAAAATATTAATAAAAAACAGACAAATATTGTGATCAAAGGAGCCTTCAACGTCTTAATCATTCATCCTCTATCTCTTTCCATTTTAAGTACTTTCATTAGTCATCTCTTTCACACAAACCACGTGCCATATCAGTCATTCGTCTTTCTACTTATCTTTCATCATAACATTCAAATCCTACATATATAATCCTGGCCCCTCATTTAGATTAAATATGGAGGTTCACTCTATACTCCGATACGAACTTCGAATATTCGAACGTTCAACGTCCACATATAAGATAAAAGTTTCCACTTCTAAAAATCAACACTATTCTCTATATTACTTTATTTATTTAAAAGATATACCAACGACTGTAATACAAAAATATAAAAACTTATAACATTAAAGTTTTGAACACTGTGTACTATCCATATCCTATGAAATCCTATGAAACTTATCATTCACTCCGAACTTAGTCTATGGTAACCATAGACGTATAAGAAAGGATTCCAACATTGACTGTGTATGTGACTGATACACAGTCCTGATCCTTACACTAGGATAGATCCTTGACTCGTGTATAAGAAACAACGAGAGACTTTTTGGTCTCACAAACACCCAAATAAATATACTCAAAACAAGTACCTGCAACTCCCAAATATTTAAAATAAAATGTAAAATTAAACTAAATCATCGATAAAATCCATAAAAAATAGTTCTAGTTCAATTTGTAAGGCTTGCGTAAATCTTATAACCAAACAAAAAAAAAACTCTAAAACACCAAACAAAAATGTACACAATTGGGTGTGCATTGTCGAGAAAAAATATTACAGTTACAAAGGGGCTTAAGCGGAGCATTCTTAAGGTCCCTAATGACACTTTCAAATACTTTCCGTGAGTAATGACCTCAAAAGACGTTGTTTTAACGCAACATTATTTATACCCCGCCTGTGTCGCGATTACGTAATTCTGGCGAACTTAACAAACTTAAAATTGCGTTCAGCACGGCACGGCATATTGGATGAATTAGTCAAAGGTACTATGTCTATACGTTTTTGTGTAGCAGTAGGACGGCGAAGGAAAATCCCGCTAAACCTGAATACCATCGAAATCCTGTAAAGATTTTCTATGGTATGTATAATCCGCCTCATCATCAGACTTTTGTTGTCGACTGCTGGACATAGGCCTCCTCCAAATTGCGCCATTTCACCCTGTCTTCGGGTTGTCGCATCCAGCATCTGCCAGCGACCTTTCACAAATTGTGACTCCACCTAGCTAGAGGGCGTCCTAAAATACGCTTGCCCAGACGCTGTCTCCACTTAAAATCGAGTTTACCTCAGCGGTTATCGGCTCTTCGACAGATGTGGCAAGCGTATTGCCACTTCAGCATGCTAATCCGGTGTGCTATGTCTATAAAATTGGTTCTCGTACCTTTAGTCCGCCTATCTTGGTAAAATCTCTTTAGTATTTAGATGACGATATTTTCTACTGAAATTAAAAACATCACATCTATTGTATGCAATATTATTACAAGTCAGTTATCGTACACTTTATGAGTGCACTAGTGGTAGGCAATGTCCATTTCTCCCGCTAAACAATAGGGTAAATGGACTGTTGTGTTTCGGTTTGAAGGATATTGAAGCCAGAGTAACTACTGGATATATTGAGACTTAACATCATATATCTCAGTAAGGCGAGTGCAGTGAAATGCCAAGTATTGCTTTGTAATTCATGGTGTTGTTTGGTTTTGCCACTGCCCGTGAGAGTTCTTGTAGCTTATCATCAGGCGAATGGCATGCCACTCATAGCAAAAAGAGTACCAAACATGTAGGACCTATGCCTTATATTAATTTAAATATGTATATGTTTAGTACTGGGCGACCGGGCTTCAAAATGTTACGCATATATTTTAATTTGTTGGCTAGTCAAGTCATTAAGCAAATTAATCAACATGCACCAGTACAATGAAATAAATATCTTTTTTTACTTTGCAGTGGTACTTTTTTTGTTATTATTTTTCTGGTTTTTAGTGTTTTTTTTTTGTTTTGAAGTTGGTATTTATTATTTTTTTCAAATTATGTACAATGTAGTAAGAAACATGTGGGTTAAATTAAGTACCATGTGTCAATATCACCTGGTAGGCGATCCGTGCCCTGCAGTGGGACGTATATGAGCTGACACAGACACATCTACTACTTGTCCAAGTTCGGATTTTTGTAAGGTGCGAAACTCGACTCTAATATCCAATTTCCTCCCCGTTTTGATCAGGGTAGTGCAGCGTGACTTGAAGAATTCTTTGTGAACGAGGTCCCAACTATTCAATAATTAGGCGCGCGTGACGTGGTGAAAACGATGTTATTGTCACAGACGTTTTCATTCGGGACTACTGGTTGGAATATCAAGCATTTTTACTGCATGTACTAAGTAGAAAACTGCCTCGGTAGCGTAGTTGTACTACGGCACAGTTACAATGTTGTCTCGGGTTCGAATCCCGGGTCTGGCAAAGTGATATTGGTTTTTTCTAATCATTATTAGCCCGGAGTCAAGAATTTGTGCGCGCTATGGCGATAGACTTGCCTCCTATCACATCGTGGGACGGAACATATAAGGCAAAATGTGGGTGTACTGGCACCTCGGCTTGCCTCTTCTGGGAAAAAGACGTGAGTTTATGTATATGTGTATGTTATATTAAATAAATAAATAAGTATAAGGAGACTGCCCCGCCCTCACACCCAACACTGTACCTAACACCTGTAAGCCAGGAGCAACAGTTCGAGTTGGAAATAAATTATTGTCCACTTCCGTCCGTGCAAAGCGGGTGACAAAACAATGAATTGAAAAGGTAAATAACCTCGCAAAAAGACTTTTACAGCCGGTGAAGCCAGCTGTAGAGCACCACGGATCAAATCATTATTACATTTAAACGGGACCCATTATGTGAGCTTTTATTCTTGATTCTAGTAATAGGTATGGGTAGTCTCTACAAGGTCCATGTAGTATACAACTCCAGATGATATTTGCATACTATCCAGCATGGTATTACGCTCATTCTGCCAAAGACTACACTCCCAAAGTATATGATGTGCGGACTGTTTATATTCACAATTAGATGTTGAACATGGGCACGCAGGCGATTCAACAAGCTTAAAAGAGTATAGTTTAGACTTAAAGTTACCATGGCGCGTAAGGAACTGTGATACGCAATAATCGACATCTAGCCAAGTCTTTGTCAAACAATCACGCACACAAGAAAAATATTGGTATCGATGCCGTCCTTTCAAAGATACCTCCCATCTATTTTGCCATTCATCTAATAGTTAACACTGAAAGCGGTTTAAATAATCTGTCACTTGTGAAAAGTTCACGTGAGGTTAAAAATATTTTATCCATATTCTCCCTAGCAGATGTGTAGTATGTTATTTAGAAAAGATAAATAAGTAGGCATTATCTATTTAAATGTTGTTCTTTATAAAGTTTGTAATACTTTTCAGTAAATTCATTAGTACGTCATAAATTCGTATAAATTCAAAAGTAAGAGTCGAAATTTGCGTGGTGGCTTGGTGGCTATTATATTATACTAAAAATAAATTTATAGTCTTTCCAATTACATGCATTTCAATAATATGCATAAAAGTGTATTTTGCATGGCGCCTATCATATATATAATCATATACCGAGTTCAATTAAGGAGCTTATAATAAATCTATTTAAAAATAAACTTAAAGAATTTCTTATAAAAAAAACATAATGCAGTATTACAGAGTTTCTATCGGAAAAGTTAAATTGAAAAGATACCTATGTAATAATTTGAAAGAAAGATCATCTGAACCTAAATTATCTACTAACCTATTGTTTGCCAATGTGGCGGGTCATAGTCGGACGAGTAACCATATTATAACATCATATTGCACCTTTATTCCACAATAAACATATTTGATTTGATTTGATCGAGCATTGAAGCTCGCCGAGTCTCTAGATACTCTCTCAAGGACGTGGTGGCCTTTTGGCAAAGGACCAAACGCGCTGCCTACATGTTCACGGTGGTCGCGGGTTCAAATCCTAGGGCACGCCTCTGACTTTTCGGTGTCATGTGTGTATAGTCAATCACCACGCACTATAACGGTGAAGGAAAACATCGTGAAGAAACCTGCATACCACAGCGATTTATAAAAGTTATTTTGTATATTAAGTGCGCCAATCCCGCATATACAATTTCAGTGAATGTATAACTTGTATAGACTTTCGTATGTCGAATTTATGTAATAAAAACAGTCAGGTATTTTAAGCTAGAAGTATTAGGAAAACACGTATATTATTGGTCAGTACCACGTCAGTACAATATTTATGGCCCATAATAATAGGCATCGGTACTCGACACCCACTTTTATACCAAAAAACCGTATACAACAGTTGAAATTTGTTACATTGCTTATTTTCAAGTCAGGTCTCGACTATTTATAGGAAACTAAAAAAAAATTATTAAGAATTAAAAAAATCTGTTTCAGCGTATGTGTATTCAAAACAGGCATATTTATGTCAACTGCCTAATAATCATTGTATAATAATGTTTATATTTATTTTATAAAACATTAAATAATGATATACAATAAATAATAATTAATTTTAGAATATACTACTTCACCGTGTATTCAAACAAAATATCTGGAAAAGTTAATATCATCGTGATAATGAAAGTATAAGAGCATAGCTAGTAAAAACAAAATAAAAAAAGATTCTGACAAATTGAGACACTCCTCTTTTTTTGAAGTCGGTTAAAACTATATATTTTTTCACACTAAGCTGGATCGAGTTCCTTTATTATATTATCATATTTTATGATTTTGTTTTACTGTGGCAGTGTAAAACTTATAGCAAATGATAACTGCTAACAAACATATTGTATGTTAAATTAGTTATGAAAGGAGAATGCCCAGTTTAGTATGAAATTTAGTATCTGTGTGAAGATTGTTATGCCTCGATGATACCTACTTTTTTGTGTAGGGAAAAAAATATATTTTTCAATAAATATAAACATAATTGCGACCCAAGCCCAGAGCTCTTGGAGAAATGAACTTAAAGTCCAAAAAAATTTATTTTTTTGTCTTAGTTTCTGTGAACAAAATGTCAAATGTGATGATAATGACTTTATTTTATAAATTACTAGCGGCCCAACCCAGCTTCGCCCGGGTACAAATAGATTTCTGTACAATAATATGTACGTATTATACATATAAACCTTCCTCTTAAATTACTCTATCTATTAAAAAAACCGCATCAAAATCCGTTGCGTATTTTTAAAGTTTCCATCCAAAGGTTGTCTGGAAGAGATCGCCGTTAGCGATAAGGCCACCGTTTGTACGTACTTATGTTATAAGTTCCTTAGTTGTAAAATTATTTTATTAATTTTTGTGTACAATAAAGAATTATAAATAAATAAATAAAGATTTAAGCATACAAAGGGACATAGGGACAGAGAAAGCGACTTTGTTTTATACTATGTAGTGATGCACGGGATAAAACAGAAAAACGTTTAAGGACAATTCATAAAAATGCTAGAATTAATTTTAAGCAGTGTCGGTATTGAAATCAACGATATTTTTTACCGATATGAATGGGCATTCTCCTTTTAATAAAAAAAAAACAATAAAAAAAAATTGTAAGGAGAAATGTTTAAAATTTGACGATCTTTCAGGCACCAGCGTGGGTGGGATTGACATATTTTTATGTATTATGGCTTAAAATATTATAAGTACCGATAATTGGCTTTTGTGTTTCAATTATGAGCTCTACCATCATATTATCATCATTTTCGTCCGTTTTCATCAATCGGTCAGTATAGACAGAACTGATGAGTAAAGTGGCAAAATATTTGTATCCTACAATCTTTGATATATTAATGTAGCTAGTTCCAATAATTATATTATGTACAATAGATTTGACATAGTCGAAGAGTGACTCCAAGACTTATTTTAAATAAAGAAAAAAATCACTAGTCATAGAAACAAAAATTTCCAGTGACCTGTAGGAAGCCTTTATTCAAAGACAGCCTCAAATCTTCCTTGTAAACCTCTCATAAAAATATTACATCTAGAAAATTCTACATTCGATCCCACAATCAGTGCACAAAGCAATACCGTACAAGTAAATATATTTACGATGTCTGAATAATACAGAGCGACTCCGGCGGGACAAAGAATTTATCCTTCGCTAAGCAATGCAATCTTCCACGAGAGAAATACTATGCGTTTGTTAGAAGAACTTAGCTCTTGGACTCTTATGAGAGCCTAGTACTTTATGGGACGATTTAATACAAAAATATTTTTTTTTGTCATGAGTATATGATGAGTTTTAATGTTTTTTTTTTTGTTAAGTATAGTGCCAATAAAGCGAAATAGAATTATTCTAAACACAGCTTTTTCTATTAAAAATACGAAGGTTAATTTTTATTTTTTGTTCTACCCTCATCTACGTAAAATAAAAACAAATTAATTCCTTTTTCAAACGTTTAGGCTTATTAGTAAAGCAATAATGTTTCCTTCGTCGCAATTAAAAAAATAAATTAACGCGCCGAATGAAAGGGAAGAAATTTAAAAATCGGCATCTTGCAGGCAACGTGGCTTTTTACGAAAAGAAAAAAGAAAACCTTCCAAATATAAAATACATTACTTCATTAAAGAGGCGCTTGAAATGGGGCCCTTCTTAAATGAATATACGCAATACACCCTAAGGGGATTGTTGAATGGAAATTCTTACCTTTACACTCGATGTTTTCACTACACCGTTACGCTGCGAAGAAAAATATCAAAGCGAACACCTTCGATCGTCACAGGAAATGAACAAAACTTTTTTTATTCAACACGTTTTCGGTAATTGAGTCATTTCCACGAAATCGACGGCGAAAATCGCCTTCTCCACTCCGTCACACGTCCAACCGGCCGAGGCGTCGGACGAAAACTGAATACGAGAAAATGATGGAACACCTCTGTTCCTTATTCGAAAACTGCGGGAAAGCGCATGTTACGAAACGAACACTCTAGATTTCAACCTTATTTCTGAAACAATAAGTTTCAACGTTGCACGAAATCGTTTGCACATAAATCGTTCTATATTCAAAAATGTTGTGCAGGTAACCAATCCGACGGCTCGGAAGATTCGATTTATTTCCTATGAGAATTATTAATGATATTTTTTAATTATTTATTAATCGTTTTAAGGGTCTTTTAAAAGAGGTCAGTTGTAATACCTTTTTGGTGGGAGTTTCAGAGTGTTATTAGGCTGAGTAACGTGCGCCTTGGCTTTCTATCCGGCCTCTTTGGTGTTATGGCTTAATGGATTAGCTGTATTGAGTGCCAGATTGAATACAAATCCGTGAAATACATTTTTGATGTGCACATATAATTAATTCGTAAAATCTGGGTTATATGTAGAGTATTAGATACTTCGCCTTATTGATCTATTGAAGTTAGTGGATTATGACCCGTAAGGTGTAAGGAAAGGTTTTCAGTTTAAAAACGATGTTATTTGCTAGTGACTGATTAATTTTTGGACGTATATCATTATAGTTTAAATAAAAACATCATAGGCCACGGTATACAAGAAAGTTTAACTTAGCCATTTTCACCATCACCTTAACCGTTGGTAACCACCATCAGGGCGAATAAGAACGTCCTGTCACCAGCGGTTATTCAGATTTAACTTAACTTTACCCGAAAAAAAAAACTATAAAACAAATATTTATCTTCCTGGAAATGTTCTTCCTTAAACGAATAAAGCGCGTAATTTTTTTCTTAGTTGACGATTACAATCTGAATATGCGCGATGCAATTCAAATAGAGCATTATTTATATTGCAATGAATGGCGAGACGAGCATGCCGTTCGCCTGATGGTATACAATACGACCGCTCATGAACACTAGTAAAACCAAACAACACCTTTAATTACAAAGCAATGCTTGGCATTCCACTGCGCACGCCATCCTGAGACATAAGATGTTAAGTCTCAATATGTCCAGTAGTTACTCTGGCTACAATGTCCTTCAATCCGAAACACAACAGTACATTTACACAGTACATTAGGGGGGTTTAATTACTTTATTTTAATTTGTTTTATAAATTAATAACTAATACTCTTGCATATACTTTTACTGGTGGTAGGTCTCTCTTATGAGAGGCTGCATAGGTTGGTATCACCGCAATATCAACATCTCCCGCCAAACAGCAGTGTAAATGCACTGTTGTGTTTCTGATTGAAGGACAATGTAGCCAGAGTAACTACTGGACATATTGAGAGACTTAACATCGTATGTATCAGGATGGCGAGCGCAGTGGAACGCTAAGAATTGCTTTGTAATTCAAGGTGTTGTTTGGTTTTACTACTGTTCATGAGCGGTCGTATCGCTTACCATCAGGCGAACGGCATGCTAGTTCGCCATTCATAACAATAAAAAAATGTATCATTATGTGCAGAATTTTTTCAGAGTTATAAAGTCAACGCCATCTAGTGACACAATCGAGAACTAAGGAAAACTGCCGTGGAAAGTTAATATGCACTCAATTTAACTTCGGTGACACGTCAACACGAAACTTACCCATTGCTAACGATATACAAACGATTATAATTAGCTCCCCTAGGATCAAGAAGTTTCCAAACTGTTGATTTTTTAATACAATGTGGCTATCGTGGTAAGGGCAATGCGGTCATTTTTTTGTCTGTATGTCTCTATAATATATACTGGGTATCTCAAGACTGCTGCCGAAAACGAAGCCGGGTGGTAGTTTTAGTGACTACAAACACAATGCAACTAAAAATGTTGCTAAGAAACGCGACAATTTTTTTATCATTTTTAAATATCGTCATTTTTGGGTGGTAAATCCATAGTTTTTGCTTAAATAATAATTTAAACTCTTTTATACCTCAGAGTCTTTATAAATAAAGGGGTATACACTATGTATTATTCTATGAAAAAAAATTATTTACAACCCAAATACGACCATAAAAAAATATTACATTAAAATTGACGCTTTTTTCCCCAACATTTTCTGTTGGAATGTATCTGAAGTCGCTTAAACTACCACCCGGCTTCGTTTTCGGTAGCAGTCTTGATATACCCTGTATATGCGTATATTTATATATATGTTCGCAGGTGTTTGTATTCATATAGTGCTATTATCTATTTATAAGGTTTTTTGTTATTCATTCCAGCTAATTATTTACTCCTTCGATTGCCCTCTCATTCTCCTTTTATTATATTCATACCAGGGTTGCCTGGAAGAGATTGCCCAGTGCGATAAGGCCGCCTTTTATAAAAAAAAATTATGATGTCATTTCTTTTTTGTTACTAGTTCTATGTTTGGTGCAAAAAACAATAAATAGATAAATGACTAATTGCTGGTCGATATTATTTTGCCACTCCCCACCCAAAGTGGCTATACATACAGCAAAACATTCCTTATGATGCATTGGTTGAACTGTGTTTAAAAAAATAAAATAAACGTACATAAATTTTACTTCTTTTAACAAATTAAGGCTTGTAATAATTTCCCATGGATTAATTATAAGTCACCTTGTTATTCCTTTGTGTAATGTCTATGGTGTGGGAAGTCCACCAAGCAATAGGCCAATGTAGTGGATGGCCTAAACTCTCCGTTAAGGCCCGTGATCTGCTCTAGGATATTTATAAGCCCATTTATTACATTATTATCATAGAGTATTTATAATATAGAGGGACTAGGGAGTGCTGTCATACATTCGAATCTTGAAAAACGTAGGTATTTTCTTGTTCGTAATGTTGGTAGCGCTCCTATATAAGTCAAAATTGAACCGATTAGCAATAAATTGCTATAAGTTCCGTTGATAACCGAAATTATATTTGGCTATTATTCTCTTAAAACGAGTTTAAGTGGAATTAAATAGCCCTTAAGTATTTATTTTTACTTTCCTTTTCCAAGTAATTCATGTATATTAGACAACCTGTCAAATATCACCCAATAGGAGGGCAGGAAAAGGTGTCCCGGCACCACCATGTTTATTTACATTTTTGAAGTACCAGCGCTCCCTCTATTTTATAGATAGATTATTATTTAAAGAAATAAATATAAAAACCAACAGTCACACACATAGTCCTGACCCAACTCTAAGATTCAAGTATTATGACGTATCAGAAACTGCAAGAGACTCGGTCACACACACCCAGACCCGCAACAAATACCTGTGGATCACACAACATTTTGTCTCGGTGCGAGGACCGAACCCGCACCCTCTCGTTTCAATACAACCAACTGTGCTAAGGAGGCTGTATTTATTACATACATACATAAACTCACGCCTTATTCCCAGAACATGTAGGCAGAGGTGTCATGACACCCACATTTCGCCTTGTATGTTCTGTCCCACGATGTGATAGGAGGTGAGCCTATCGCCATATCGGCCACAAATTCCTGACTCTGGGCTTTTTCTGATAATGAATAGAAAAATCTAACATCACTTCAGCCAACCCGGGATTCGAACCCGAGACCTCAGCTTTGTAACCATACCTTAGTACAAATACGCCACCGAGGCAGTCGAGGTGTACTTATTACTTACGCTATATATCATTAAAGATACTTTTTTAAGTAATTTTATTTATAAAACTTGTAAAAACTTGGAATGTACAAACATCTCAATCCAACTTGTGCTGACACAAGCTCCTTTATTAAGTTTAAATTATTTCTCATTTGACAGTCTCCGTGGCAGTTGGATAGACGCCGGCTGTGAAACGAGGGGCCGCGGGTTCGGTCCCAGCATCGAGACAAAAATTTGTGTGATCCACAGGTATAATTGACTATTATATTTTGAAAGCTGGTAACCAAAAGCCGGCAAAAATCGTCGATTAAACGATACGTCTGTTTACTCCCCAATTTGTTAGGCGCTACAGTAAAAAGAAACACAGTAGGTGTATATTTTTATGCAGAATTTGTCTGATGGACATCGTAAGTTCTAACTATTGATTCGAACAGTGAAACTGCTACACATGTTGAGATATAAATGATATCAAATTAAAATAATTTATTGAATCCATTAAAATGTTCAACATAATTTAGATTCAGTATTATTTAATTTACCATGTTGGTTTAAATCAGAGCAGTTCAGTAATAATTTGTTATACAAGTAATAAATATTTTAACTTAACATCTTATGTCTCAAGATGGCTTGCGCAGTGGAATGCCAAGTATAGGTTTGTAATTCATGGTGTTGTTTGTTTTGCTACTATCCATGGGCGGTCGTATCCCATTAGGTGAATGGCATACTCGACACGCCGTTCATTGCAAACAAAATCTTAACCAGGAAGAATAGGTAATTTAACATCTTGAAAATGCTATAAAATCACCATTATTGCCTGTCCCTTGACTTTTACACCTCTTTCAACTCCATTCATGTCATTGAACGTTCGTTACAACACATCTATACGAATATTATAAAGCTGCAGAGTTTGTTTGTTTGTTTGTTTGAACGCGCTAATCTCTGGAACTACTGGTCCGATTTGAATGATTCTTTCAGTGTTGGGTAGTCCATTTATCGAGGAAGGCTATAGGCTATATATCATCACGCTATGACCTATAGGAGGAAAGCAGTAATGATATTTCTAGCAAATACGAGGAAATATCTGTTCATTTTTCGTGGTCGATTGGTCGATATTCTAAACTGATAGTCAGAATTAAACATTTTGACCGCCATTTTAAAACGTGTATGCACCCGGGCGTAGTCGGGCCCGACCGCTAGTTTTTAATATGAACCGGTACGAATGAAACAACCCCACGTTTGTATACAAAAGGGTAAGACTCTACGAATTTACAAAATTTATTTCCGTCCCAAGACGAAGATGGCAACTTATTGCTAATGAATTTCCAGCCCCAGGATTACAGACAGGAAAGACCCTGTTCAGACTAAGTCTACTGTTACCAGATCAACTGTGGAACAAATATTTGTAAGTCATCAGCTATGGTTGCTGACGGTTCATTTCAATTGTAAATGTTTTAACAATAAGATCACTATTTACAGTTGTTTACTAAATATTGTCGCTATTCGTGTTTTCGTGGCGCAACTGGTACGGAAGTAGTGAAATAAGCGGATTCGTACTGACAAACAAAACTTAAAACAGTTTTTAATTGACAAAGTTTATTGTTCGGTAAAAGATTTTCTTAATGATAATTCTTTATACATACTAGTAAGATAATTAATTATTAAGCAAAACAGTGACATAATGGAATTGATATCACCAATTATTAAACTGTTTTCTGTAATATGGATTATACAATAAATCCACTTAACTTTATTTATTTTCAGTTACCTTCTACTTTGTTTTTTTTCTTTGTTGTATCAAGGCCCAAGGGTCGATTTGATTCATGTCTTATTGTATAGCATTATAATATTTTTATAATCTTAGTCACACTTGTATGCCAAAAAGGCAGATCATAGAGCGCTTTATAATATGACCATTTTTCCAACTATGTAACCTATGTGTCACAAGCAAATAAATGATTTGATTTGACACAGAAACAAATGTTGTGGTCCACAGGTATTTGATTCATGTTTTTTTATTGCAATGAATGGCGAGACAAGCATTGCATTCGGTAAGTGATACCACAGATCATTGCCTCATGTATGTTAAGTGTCAGTATAGTGTTTTAAGCTATTGCATAGCTTTTATCGCGGGCCTTAAGAGTGGAGACCGAATCCAGAAATTCCGTAACGAAAATAACCTAGCTCCGACCAAAATTTAAATTAAATATTTTTATTTTGATTCAAATATGTGCCAGTACTTTTAAATGCGAATTGCAAAGCTATTGCGTGATTAATAGTAATCTAACCTCTTTCGATATTTAGTTTTGCCATCTATCGATGAATAGCAGAACATTTAATGACTTTTTGAAATATCACGCTTGTCTCTTTAGTTCAGCAATTCGCCTCTAGGTGGCATTGGTTTTTGTTTAAATTCTGGCACTGCATAATGTCTACAGTGCACCTGATAGTAAGCGCAAATACAGTCCAGAGTATTGGATGGCATCTGTTAAAATGCCTCTTCACACTACGGCGGAAGGACCCAGGATTATAGTAAGTTTACTCCTTCCTATAATCCTGGGTCCGTGTAACGGCAAACAAGTCCACAGACTAACGGTGCGGTACAAAAAAGAATTAACTAACCTTTTGGTTCGTGCCAAGTTTGGACCATCAAGCCATGGCTTAGGAAACCAGCACGCGTGATTCTGTTTAGGAATGGAGAGGTGAGATTAAATTAAACAATTCTTCTGAGTATTCCCCGTGATACAGGCGGTAGAACACGCTTAGAGAGGCGACATCCCTCCGCAGTTGTAGCGACTCTGTTGCTCGTAACGTCTGCATCATTCACAGTGCGGATGGCCCGCCGCTGCAATCCATCCAGGGCATCAAGCAGGAACTGCAACTTAGCTTCTTTATCTTTTCAGATTTCCAAATTATTTTTATATATAATACGCTTAATGGGATTTACGTGAAAAATATAAAGAATTAAAAAAAATGAGAAAACATATTTTATTTTTAACATTATACAGGGTATTTCAAGACTGCTACCGAAAACGAGACCGGGTGGTAGTTTTAGAATTTTTTTTGTGTTTTTTTTAATATAATCGTGGTGGTGTGGTGTGGGTGGTGAATCCATAGTTTTTGCATAAATAATAATCTAAACCATAGAACCGTCTTTAAAAATAAAAGGTGTACAATATTCTTTTGGAAAAACAAACAAACTATATACTCGTATTTACCACCGCAATACAACGATAGGAAAAAACATAACAAAAATGATGTTATATAGTTGATAATGTTTAGTTGAATAGGCATGACGAATTATTTTAAAATCATGTTTTATAATATGGATACACATTTATTATATACGAAATAATCTATATTTTAAGAATTAACAAAGGTTTAACACAGTTTTAAGCCATTTTTTAATAATTTTTCAATAGTGCACAGAAAAAGCTAGTAGGTGTCATGGCGTCCGTTATAACGTCACCACTAGGTAAACATGTCATTGTGTCTATGCACAGCGAAGAAAGTTAACGAAACAAAACATATTTCGTTTAATAAAAATGAATTCTAAAGTCTTTAAGTGTTTCTGATAAAGATCACATTCCATATTTCTAAAGAAATTGGTAATGTTTACGGCAGGTTTACATAGGCGTGACGTCATGCCTCGTGACTAGCGTTTCTGTCAAAATGGCCGATTGCTATATTTTGTACTTTTATTTTATTGAAAATCTTGTTAATCTCCAATTCTGGATTAAAACTAAAACATCGTTTTAAACCCTTCTAATATGTATTTCCCCCTAACATCATAAAATATTTGATATTTTGATACTGTCGTCACGCCTATTGTGTCTGAAATCACTAATACTACCACGCGGCGTCGTTTCCGGTAGCAATCTTTATGTACCATTTATATTTGGTTTTATGACACATTTTATTTTTACAATTCATAGTTTAATAGTCGGTTTCCCTGCAGTATCTTCCCAAAGCCTTACACTTTCCACACAGGTGCTGAGGGTGCGGCTTCGTGACGTCAGACTTGTCCAGACCGTCAGGTTTCTCCAGAGGTCTCTGGAAAGAAATACACCAGTCACATACATAGTCCTGACTCACACAAGATCGAGTCCTGTCTCGTGTATATCAGAAGGTACGAGAGACTTTTCGGTCTCACATACACACAAACCCGAAACAAATACCTGTTGTTATTTAAATATTTGTTTTGGTACGGGATCGAACGCGCAGCCTCTCGTTTCATAGCCGTCGTCTTTCAAAACATAAACATAAATACGGGCAAGGGTAACAAAAAATTGTAATTATAAACATAAAATTTAAATACGTGGGTTTCGCGGGTATCAGAAACTACGACAAAATCTTCAGTCAAACACAGTCCCGAAAACTAAATTCGAGGTCCACAATATATTTGTCTCGGAGCGGGGATCGAACCCAAGGCATCCTGTTTTAGAGCTGGCGACTAACCAACTACGCCACTAAGGCTCAAAATATGAATGCTTTTACTATAGCTAGATTGACGTTAAGATCAATGACAACGCACTTTTGACTTTATTACTCGGACCGTTAAGTGTAAATTAAAGTGAGTAATGTCTAAATGAGCATACAGTGACGTCATGTAGCTGGAAGTGATTCAAATATTGGAAATGTTCACGCAAGACTCGTTAGCTCAGTAGGTTAGAGCGCCGATATACAAAGCTACTTGAACATCGGAGGGCGGAGGTTCAAATCCTTCACGAGTCATTTGTTGCTTCCTTTTGACTTTTCTTTTTGAAAATTGTATAGCATTTGTCAATACGAAAAAAAAAAAAATATTTTAAACCCATTTACGCCCACCGCGCCCAAACGAGTACGGCTAAAAACTTTTTTTTTTATAGCTATGAATGGCGAGACGAGCATGCCGTTCACCTGATGGTAAGCGATACGACCGCTCATGAACAGTAGCAAAACCAAACAACACCTTGAATTACAAACCAATGCCTGGCATTCCACTGCGCTTACCATCCTGAGACATAAGATGTTAAGTCTCAATATGTCCAGTAGTTACTCTGGCTACAATGCCCTTCAAACCGAAACACAACAGTGCGTTTACACACTGTAACGATGAAGGAAAACATCGTGAAGAAATCTGCATACCATGGCGATTTGTAAAATTTCTATGTTGTTTAAAGTCCACAAACCCGCACTAGGCCAGCGTTTTATATGGCCTAACCAATCTCAATCGAACTTTTGACTGTAGAGAAGCCCGTGTCCTGCAATGGGTCGTATATGACACAGTATTTCTTTTGAGATTTAATGGAAATTGTAGCATTTGATTTGATAATCAGTACCTAGAACGCTGATGGTAAATATAGTAAATAAACGTACATACCCTATGCTACGAGTTTGTAGTGTCTACAGTTTTTTGGCATCCGAATACTTCGATCAAATATACACTAGATACACAGTTCCCTGTAAAAGTTCTGTTAAAAAGTGGCACCGATGCATGACATGAAAAAAAGTAAACAAAAAGATCACATATTCCAAATATATTAATGCAAATTCCACCTTATTCTTGAAGCTTAAAGTAGCTTTTCATATAATATGGTCTAAAATTCTGCGACGTTTTAGAAGCAACGGTCGGTGCGTGACTAAAGGCGAAAGAGTGCTTAAAGCACTCTTTTTTGGTGCCATTTTCTAAGCGCTCATGTTGTATCTAGTGTATATTTGATCGAAGTCCGAATACGTTATTGTCAAACTGTTGTCAAAATATTGGACAAAAATATCCCTTCGCATTTTATTGTAATGGGCATTTTTATACTATTACATTGTCAGTTTAAATCCATCTATCAGCCAAAGGAAGTCCACAAAGTTGACGGACTTTTCATATTATATCGTTTTTTTTGGAAACTTCTACTTCTACTACTTTGGTATGTGTTCTTTTTTCCGGGAATATCTAATAGTAGGGGAGGCCGGACCGCTAAATTTTCAGTTACTAAAGCGTCATGGGGACTGATTAGATTGTGAAGATTAGGGCCTAAAATAATATATGATCACTTTGCCATTTTAGTGGGGAGGAGAGCGTGTGTTAATTTTCAAAAATGTTAAAAAATTCACTTACATAAAAATACTCGAGCGCATCAGATATTCACGGTGCTTACCCGCTTTGTTTTTTTAACAACCGAGAGATATTATTCTGACGAGTAGTTAGGGGAGGATGGCTGTAGAAAAGGTTAGAAAAAAATAAATAAAAAAAGTTATTCGAGCGTGTCAGATATTCAAAGGGAATATTTAGAAAACTCAAAAAAGTGTCCTATTAAAATATCTGACGATTTGGGTGTGATCAAAAGTCATGGCAGATTTTTGAAAATGTAAAAACAAAACGTGACCTTGAAATATTCGAGCGCATCAGATTTTTACACAAACTGTTTAACTTGATGTTCTAGTCGTCCCAAATGATAATCTGACAAATATATGAAGGAATATTCTTAATCTGCTAATTTCAAAGAAAAAAATTATGCGCATATATGAAGGTGTAATTTTATTATTATTTATTAATACGAAATAGATAAAAAAACATAAAAACATTTTTTTCATTCTTCATCTTCACTGGATTCATCATCAAAATTGCTTCGTCCTTGGTCAATTTCTTCTTCATTTTGTGTTTCTGTAAAAAGGAAGGGTTATAAACTTTAAAATTTTCTTTTTCTTTTGTATTATAGTATTAAAAAAACGTACCTGAATCAAAATTATCTCCTGATATGTCAGGTGTTATGACAATATCTTCGTATGCTTCAGGAAGTTGGCTACCAAGAAACTAAGTCGGCTCTAATTTGGTGTGGGGATAGTACGAAAGAGTGAAATATAAAGAAAGAGTGAGAAGGAAACAAGAGGCGCGGAGTTTCAATTCAGTTCTCAGCAGCTGTACGCGCCACACTTTATTTATGGTTTAAGCTACATCGCCCCATGAAAATTGTCAGATTATTTGTATACTGTAATTCTTACAAGATTTCCTTCAAAATAAAAAAAAAATTAATCGCGCTCGAGTATTTCATAGTGACGTTTTTTTCTTACAATTTTGCCACACACCCATTTCCTTATGCCACGCTAAAATCATCAGATTATTGAAATATATTCTGTTCTGTATGTATTTAACTTACCTGCCATTAATCTGACGCGCTCGAGTTTTTCTGAGGATTGATTTTTTTTTACAAATCTGACGGGCTGTCCTCGGAGCACGCCCTTATATAAATGGTTTATATATGGTAGGATTACATTACAAGGAATAAGGTTTCTCCTCATATAGTTTTCTGACGCGCTCGAGTTCCTCTTCAAATCCCCTCTTGGGCTCCCCTACTATAACTTGTCTTTAACCCGCAACGAAATTAATCAGAAAGTTACATTAATAGGAGTTGGAAATAATTATTGTCCACTTCCCTCCGTGCAAAGACCTTCCTCCAGTGAGCTGTACCTGCAAAGCGAGTGACGAGACCTACCTCCAGTGAGCAGTACCTGTTTGTGAGCCATCACCATGATTTTGCATTTGGAGCACTCCTGGCCATACCCAGGCCAGGAGTTGGCACTCATCCAGGTACGGTTGCAGTCAGGACAACGGTATTCCCCGAAGCACCTGCCGTCTCCTGTGTACTCGTCCTGGAAAGTATAATAAGCGATTATTTAAAGGAGAATATAATAGGAGAATAAAGAAGAGAGTATATTGAATCGATGGTATCGATCGATGGATCGATTGAATTTAATCATGGTATCGATAAAAAATATAATTGATACTACTACCGATACTGTTTTAAACTAATATACCATTTATAATGGTTTGTCCTTAAAATAGATCCTGTTGCATCCCGGTGGCAGATTTTTATAAAGTAATTATCATCTTTAACATTTTGTTCACAGAGCCCCATACAAAAAAATAGTTTTATTGGACTTCAAGTTAATTTATCCAAGAACTCCGGGCCTGGGTCGCACTTATGTTTATATTTGAGGAAAAAAAATTATTTTCTCTACACTAAAAAGTAGGTCTCATCGAGGGAAACATCTTCGTACCGATACTAAGTTCCAGTAAAATGGCCATTCTCTTAAACCTATGTTTATAACACTCTTTTGTTAGCTTTGCCCGTATTTATATATATATGTATGTTTTGACAGCCTCCATGGCGCAGCTGGTTGGATGACGGCTGTGAAACGAGGCTGAGGTTTCGATCCCCGCCCCAAAACAAATAATTGTGTGAACCATAGGTATTTGTATCGGGTTTGTGTGTTAGTGAGACCGAAAAGTCTCTCTTGGATCCGATACTATATGACTGTTGGGTATATTTATTTATTTATGTATGTTACGGAATCTTTGTAATCGGTTTTCGAGCACCTTAAATCTGTGTGATGGAATTGAAATTTCCCACACTTGTTAAGGACCGATAACAATACAAAAACATGAAAAGTTTTATTTATTTATAAATACTTTAATGTACACCACACAAATTAACAGAACACAACACACTTTACATGTGTAACAAACAACGGTTTTATCGCTGTCGGCAATTTCTTCCAGAACACCTTAAGATAGAATATAATGAACGGAAGCATGGAAGAAGTGGACGGTCACAGTATAGAGAAAAATAATACAAAGAAACAAAAAAGTATTTGAAGGTTTTGTACATTATTTTTACCAGGATAACAGAATTTGCATATTATTGTTTATTTTCAATGTTTGAGATTTACGTCTAAGCTGCCTTCTTTGGACATGATTAACGTAGGAAAATAATTATAATGTTTATTATCAATTATCAATTTATTATCAATGCAAAAAAACATAAATAAATGTACCTACCTCATCTGTATAGTCATCATCGTCACTGTATTCTTCTTCCTCTTCATATTCATAAGAGTCTTCATCATAATATTCGTCCGAATATTCGTCTGAATATTCAGGCTCCTCTAACGCTGCCCGCCTCAACCTAGCTGCCAAGTCGTCCATATCCTCAGGCTACAAAAAAGAACACAAAAATAATAAATACACCCATCAGTCACATACATAGTCCTGACTACACACTAAAATCGAGTCTTGTGCCCACATCGGAAACTACGAGAGACATTTTTGTCTCACAAACACACAGACCAGAAACAAATACCAGTGGTTCACACAAATATTTATCCTGTTTCACAGCCAGCGTCTAACCAACTGTGCCACGGAGGCTGTGAATAATTAATAAATAAATATACTTAACAAATTTTGACAATGTTACTTCTTAAATCGGTTGCAACGCGGAACGAAGGCAATTGCAACCCATAAATCAAAATAAAGTTATTTTAGTCCGAGTCCGTTGAATTTTGCCGGTGTGTTTATGTTATTAATACAGGCAATTCATTGATTAGGCGTCATTGCTATTTAAATTTATCAGGCACTCCAAACATAAACTGCGTCTTTTACAAACCAAAATAAACCAACATAGACCAAAAAATCCATTAAACATTTTTGAAAACAGACCGAATCTTTAATCTAGCGAGTATTTCAACTGCCTTAAAACGAAATTTCCAGTACCAACGGTTGAAAATCGACCTGTATCTACTATCTACTATCTACCTACTCTACCTATAGGTATGTCTTTGTTCGGGAACATTCAGACAACAAATGACGCAATTTAGTAAGCAGTGACTAATTTCATGGGAAAGTCATGAAAACTGAACACAAAGGTTAGTTTTTCGAAAACTGGAATAACATAGTATTATGATAATATTAAAAACAATAATTGTGATAATATTACAGAAATTTGTTCTTGTATTATGTTCACATATCAAATCCCTTTTCAAATCAATATAAATTATTAAAAAAACATTCACATACCTATTTCGTTGCAGTTGAAAAAAAAACAATATTGTACAATTCTAGAATATTCACAATTATTTTTTAAACTGCCGCAAAAACGCCCTTCTGTAGCAAAGTTCGGTTCGTAACTAATTGAAAAAAATTACCGACCATAGACAAATCAAAATGTTTGCGTAGTGATGTAGTCCTGAAAATCGTAAAGCGAATAATAACCGAAAAATAATATTATATTTAGCCCATGGCTCAGTTGAATAAACGTAGGTTGTAAAACAAAAGGCCATGGGTTCGATCCCCGCACCAAATAAATGTTGATGTGTTCCATAAATATTTATTTCGGGTTTCGACGTTTGTCAGACGAAAGCCTCTCGAATTTTTTCATACCTACGACTCAAACCTTGAATCCTTGTAGTATAGAGTTAGAACTAAGGGTGGGAACTATGTTAGTGACTATAGGGTGATCACGAACTGTGAAGTTCTACAAGTTCTTCCTACTTCCTTATTATATTATAAACTAGCTGTACCCGCGACTTCGTCCGCGTGGAATTTAGTAAAAACTTTATTTTTCTAAAGTAAAAGATTTTTTCTAAAATAAATGTAGCCTAAGTTACTCCTTATTATATCAGCTACCTGACAATAAAAGTCCCTTCAAAATCGGTCCAGCCATTTCAGAGATTAACCGGAACAAACAGACAGACAGACAGACAGACAGACAGACAGACAGACAAAAAAATCTAAGGTCATTTTCGTTATAGGCATCGTGTATATAACGATATGTAGTCGGACAATTTTTTTTATTTTCACTTTACAAACAGACACTTCAATTTTATTTATATGTATAGATGTATAGATATGGAAGTTTGTATGTTTGTTACCTCTTGACGCTCAAACCACTAGACCAATTTTGATCAAATTTGGTATGGCGGTAGCTGCCACCCCGGATTAACACATAGGCTACATTTTATCATGACACTATATAATGCTCCCGATAGATGTGCACGAAATCGAAATATACTCGATACTCATACAAACTCAATGGAATCGGATGGGAAGTTTAGAGTACGTTAGCACTCGTAACTATTGGTAGAGTAGAGTTAGGGTACCTATATTATTAGGATATTATTATAAGTAGTATTTTTAAACAGTTATCACGCGAAATAGTTCCTATGTTTCTAAAGTGGACTGGACTCAAATATTATCTGCACCCGGGCGAAGCCGAGCCGGAACGCTAGTATTAAATAAATCAAATAAAATCCTTCGAAATCTATTTATCGCATTGAAGTTACAAAACGCTTAAAATTTACATTATAATTTTGTTAGTACCTTTGGTGGATTTATAGTCGAGATGTGTATCGATTACTACAATGATCGATGCTTGGTAATGTTAGTACATCACTAGCTTTAGACGGGGAATTACCGGATACGTATTGCTTCGAGTACATTCTAGATTTATATCGTTCGTCACAGTGGCCGTAAAGCCGATATGTGATAAGGATGCATGTAAATGCGTGAATATGTTTATATATTTATCTACTCTTTATTGTTCATAAAATATACGAGTACTGTTATGCAGAAAAAAGATAAAATTAAAGTACAAATAACGCTATTTTCTCTCAGGGTTCTCTTACTCACTTTGGGATGGATATAAAAGAATGAGAACGAGAGAGGAAGATCTCGTCTCGTTGGACTATGAATGAGAAACATACATATATCACGCCTTGGTCTCATAAGGGGTAGACAGAGATTTTACAAGTACACCCACGTTTTGCTTTGTGTTTCGCAACACGTTGTGATAGGGACCAAACTTAGAGCTATTTATAATATAGAGGGAGCGCTGTCATACATTTGCGTCTTCAAAAACGTAGATATTTTCTTGTTCGTTATATTGGTAGAGCTCCTTTATTAGTGAAAATTGAATGAATTATTTGTCAACAAATTGCTATATATTCCTTTGATAACCAAAATTATATTTAGATATTGTCCTTGTAAAACGAGTTTGAATTGAATTAAAGGGTTTTAACTATTTATTTTTATTTTGCATGTAATTCGTGCACGTTGGACAACCTGTCAAATTTCAAGAGAGCAGAAAAGGTGGCCTGATACTACCATTTTTATCTACGTTTTTGAAGTACCAGCGCTCCCTCTATATTATAAATACTCTAAGGGCGCAAGCCTATCGCCATATAGGGCACAAATTTCCAACTCTGAGGTGTTCTGTTTCTGAAATAATTAATGAGAAATAAAAATTTAGAAATTGAGTTGTTCATGAACTGTAATAAAATTGACATTTTATGTATTACTGAACATTGGCTTAAAAGCTACCAGTTCATGTTCAATTTCAATAATCACCAAGTTGCAAGCTCGTTCAACAGAGAAAATATTTTACATGGAGGCTCGTTAATAATCGTAAATAATCTTATTAAATATAAGGAAAGACTTGATATTGTGCGCCTGTCTGTTGAACGAGTTATGGAAGTAGCTTGTATAGAGATTGAGCAATATATTGTATTAAGTGTATACAGGCCCCCTTGTGCACCACATAATACCTTTTTGGAAATTATGGAAGATGCGTTGCACAAGGTATGTGTTTCACCAAAAAGAATTGTTGTCTGTGGAGACTTTAATATTAACATATTAGAAGAATCTCCTATAGCTTGCAGTTTCATTAATCTATTTAAATCATACAACCTGCATAATTTATTTCTTGAACCAACTAGAATAACTGCCACAAGTGCCACATGTATTGATAATATTTTTACAAATTTCTCAATTTGTGAAAAGTCAGTAATTAATGTTTTAGACTCTGATCATTGTGGTCAATTTGTTTCATTACCTAGCACTAAATGTAAAGTACTAAGGAAAAGTATTAAGTTTGTTCCTAACAATATATATCGCATGGAAAAATTTAGAATAAATATCAAAAACAATCTGCCAGCGCTGTCCCCTCACCAAGACCCAGACAAATTGTACAGTTCATTATTTGAAATTATAAAATGTGAATTTAGAAAAGTATATAAATCGAAGACTATTATGGTAAATCAGGGACTGACATTTAGTGAGTGGGCAACCACTGGTTTATTTAAAAGTCGGAATAAACTATATAATCTGTATAATGAGAGAATGTTTAACCAAAATCCGACTTTTAAGGAATATGTAAAAAATTACTCCAAAGTTTTCAAACGAGCTTGTTCCACAGCTAAATCGTTGTATTTAAAAAATGAAATCAAAATGTCTCAAAATAAAATCAAAACTACTTGGAATATTATTAATTCTGAAACTGGTAGAAACTCTGTACGTGAAAATAATTTTAATCTTAAAATAAATAATAGGAGTTTTACAGCAGATCTGGAAGTAGCAACTGAATTTGAAAGATTTTTTACTGATATTGCCAAAAATACCACCCAACACCTTCAGTCATCTTCGAGGTCTGCTTTATCTATACTTGAAAAACTTGTACCTAAATGTAACGTGGCGTTTGAGTTCTCGCAAATTGGGCCGCAGCATATATTAAAATCTTTTAAAGAAATTAGTTTAAAAAAGACCGGAGACTTGTGGGGAATTTCTGTAATCAATATATCTTTAATCATTGAACATATAGCACCCCACTTAGCAGAGATATTCAACCGCTGCGTGGTATCTGGCGTTTTTCCTGACCTGATGAAACAAAGCAAGGTGGTGCCTCTTTTTAAATCCGGTGACAGCTCAGATCCGACCAATTTCCGACCTGTTTCAATTTTACCAACGCTTAGCAAGTTATTTGAGAAAATAATTCTTACTCAATTATTAACACATTTCAACACCAATAACTTGCTACACCAGAAACAGTTCGGATTTACGAGGGGTCGATCAACAATTGACGCGGGAGTAATCCTTAAACAAATCTATGACGCTTGGGAAGAGTCGCAGGATGCACTTGGTGTATTCTGTGACTTATCTAAAGCTTTCGACTGCGTACAGCACGACACTCTGGTCAGGAAATTACGCCACTATGGTATCAGGAACCGAGCTCTCAATCTTTTGTCCTCCTATTTGAGCAATAGGGTACAGAAGGTTGATATTAATGGAAAACTTTCTGGAGGTTCTGCGGTCACTATGGGAGTACCGCAGGGTTCAATTCTGGGACCTTTTCTATTCCTAGTCTACATAAATGACTTACCTTACCACGTCGGGAATAATCACGAAGTTGTGTTGTTTGCGGATGATACATCTTTGACATTTAAAATTAAAAGACAACAATTAGATTTTGATGAAGTAAACAGTGCCCTTCGTGAAGTTGTACATTGGTTTAATATTAATAATTTATTGCTTAATGCTAAGAAAACTAAATGTATTAAATTCACACTGCCCAATGTTAGGCAATTATCTACCACTGTACAAATTAACGGTGAAGAATTGGATCCTGTTGCGTCTACTACGTTTCTGGGCATTACGGTCGACGCTAAACTCCAGTGGGGACCGCATATCAATAAACTATCTGGTAGATTAAGTTCAGCGGCATATGCAGTTAAAACCATTAGGCGTTTAACGGATGAGGCAACGGCAAGAATTGTCTATTTCAGCTATTTTCATAGTATAATGTCGTATGGAATTCTTCTCTGGGGAAATGCTGCGGATATAAATAGTATCTTCATTTTACAAAAAAGAGCTGTTAGGGCCATTTATCAACTCGGTCCAAGAGTTTCACTGAGAGAAAAGTTTAAAGAAGTAGATATTCTTACTGTTGCATCTCAATAAATTTATGAAAATTTATTATATGTTCGTAAAAATATTACTCAATTTAAGCGTAATTGTGACATGCATAGTAAGAACACTAGGAACAAACATAATCTTGCCTCACACGTTACTCGTCTCCACAAGATAAATAATTCTTTTATGGGTCAAAGTGTACGCTTCTTTAATAAGCTTCCCAACAGTTTAAGAGAACTTCCAATTAATAAGTTTAAAAAAGTAATAAAAGTTAAGCTGTGTAAAAAAGCATATTATAGAATCTCAGATTATGTGGAAGATAAAACTGCTTGGGAATAAATTGCTCATTTTTTTGTATCCAATTGTATTAAAAGCCATTTTAAAACTGACATTATTGTGACTTGTGACATGAAACACTGTAATTGTAAATGGCGATATAAAAAAATAAAAGAAAAAGAAAAAGAAAGAAAAAAAGAAGACAGTTCGTGTTGCTGAGGGAGTTTCTTGCGCCGCTTCTTCTTCACAGCCACAACACGTTCCGAAGCGGTGGTAGCAGAAATGAACGATTCAAAAGATCTTGTGAAAGACTATTTGAATAAAGAATATTTTGATTTTGATTTGATTTGATTTGAAACACGACACAAACTTGTACTAGGTACATCTATGTGGGGTGAGGGCTGTGTGAATTTTTGATGTATTTATTTCACATTAGATAAGTACATAAATAAAAAAAACAAAAGTTTTAATTATTTCTTTTATTAAAGGATTTTATTTATAACTAACATAATATACTCGTATAACAAAACCAGTTACATTCAATTAAAATCGTGCAATAATAATTACATAAAAGAAAACAAAAAATAGCATTTTCATTTTGTTTCACTTAAATATTTCATTAGATTTTAGCTCATTCGATTGATATATTATTGGAGAATTAAAATATTCTTGACGTGATAACCCGTAATAAGGTGGCGATTTGACCCAAGTCTAAATCCCCGTATGTGCTCACTGCCACTTCAATGCTTATCCTTTGATTTATTTATTGAATATACAGGTTGGTATTAAAATATATTGAACTATATATTGGAATGAACTCCCTGCATCGGTGTTTTCTCAGCGCTATGACCTGTCCTTCTTCAAACGATGTTTAAAGAGAGTACTCTCATCGAGGTACGCAGCGACTTTGTTGTGCTGGTCCCCTGGCACTACGGATGTCCATGAGCAGCGGTAGCCGCTTACCATCAGGTGGGCCGATAGCTCGTCTGCCTACAGGGCAATAAAAAAAAAACTCACACTTTTCTCAAATCCAGACCTGCCATTGTACAAAATTAAAAAATCCGCGACGATTTTTTGTCAAAAATCGTGTATTTATTTTTCATGATTTTGGACCACCCTGTTTAGTAATGAGTATATTTACCGCTTAGCTGAACTTCGGCACGATTCGGGAACTGAGCGGTATAAAGAACCTATACTGGTGGATAAAAAGCCTTGAAAACTAAAATAGATTTTGACAAAACTACCTGGCAGTTTTTTTTAACTTGGCACAATGTTACCTGAAGTGGTTGGAAACTTTTGGATTCAATCAAATACCATACCACCCTGTATATAAACTTACATTACTACTTATAATTATTTATTGTGTCTGAAGTCACTGAAACTACCACCTGACTTCGTTTCAGGTAGTATATACACTTTGTTCCTTAAATAAATAGGTTAGTAGAAACTTCTTTTTCCGCAGAACCGACCCAATGCTTTGCACTTCCCGCATAGATGCTGCAAGTGAGGTTTCGAGAGATCGCTCTTGTCCAAACCGTCTGGTTTATTCAATGGTCTCTGGAAAAAAAGAGAATACATAAATTCGCTTTACTGGTAGGTCTTTCATATGTGAGGGGCGGCCTGGGTAGGTACCACCGCAATGTCTATCTCTCCCGACAAACTGGAGAGTAAATGCGCTGTTGTGTTTTAGTCTGAAGGACACTGTAGCCAGAGTGACTACGTGACCTATCGAGACATATGTCTCAGGATGGCGAGGGCAGTGGAATGCCAAGCATTTGTAATTCACGGTGTTGTTTTGTTTTGGTACTGTTCATGAGCGGTCGTAACGCTTACCATCAGGCGAACGGCATCCTCGCCCGCCATTCATTGAAACAAAATAAAAAAGTAAATAAACTTTTATATTTAATATGCGTCTAGTATAATAAGGTTTATTTTTACCTGAAGTTGATTATAATTTAAGACTTTTTGCTACATCTCGTAGTTCGAAATTCAAATGTATTAGTATAAGCAACCTCGACCACTTTTGGCTTGTGATTTTGTTCCGGACCCCGTATCTAGTATATATTTGATCGAAGGGTTCAAGGATAGCCTTGCTGGAGGCTTCCTAAGGGCCTAGGGTAAACCACCGACCTGTGTGTGAGCCATGACCATGACCTTGCAGTTGGTGCACTCCTGGCCATATCCAGGCCAGGAGTTGCCGCTCATCCAAGACCTATTGCAGATTGAACAACGGTACTCTCCAAAACACCTGCCCTAAAAACAACCAATAATTAGTCCTAAACAAACAACACCAGAAAATTTATAATAATAAATCAATACACCCAACAGTCACATACATAGTCCTGACTCCACACTAAGATGGAGTCTTGTGTCGTGGGTATCAGGAATTACGAGAGACTTTTCGGTCTCACAAACACCCAGACTCGAAACAAATACCTGTGGATCACACAAATATTTGTTTCGGTGCGGGAATTGAACCCGCGACATATTGTTTCACAGCCAGAGTCTAACCAATTGCGCCACGGAGGCTGTCAATGTTAATTATTTTGAAACTCGGTCTCGCATTATGTAGATCTAAATGAAATAGTAAGTCACATTTACCCCGGACGGGGATCGAACCCGCGGCCTCTCGTTCCACAACCGGTTCTAAACCCACTTTAATATTCGGGCATATTTTTTTGTTAAAAAAAAATGGTAAGTATATGAAAGTACTTCCTTCCAAAACACTTCTGTTAAAAATTTTATTATTTTTAAAATTACCAAATACACTTACAGACATGATTGGTATATAAATCCGATATTGTATCACGAAATTATTTTGCCGTCACACACTGTATCCCACAGCAAAGTCCGATGACTAAATGTTTTTATGCCAGTATGTTCCTTAAATAGCAAGCGTTGCGTAGTGATGTGCTCATAATCGATAATGTAACATAATCGATTCCAGTAGGGATTTCTCGATTTTTTAACGCCTAAGTACGTTAAAAGCGCAAAGCATGTATTTTTATTACTATAAGAGTTTGTCCTGAATTCTCTTATTTTTCGGGACTGGAATCTCACCTGAATCATATGTTATGTAAACTATGAGAAACTTCGATATCGCAACCTGAAAACCACACTTATGTATCTAAATGAAAATATTTTTCTAATCTATACATATAAATACAATTGAAGTGTCTGTTTGTAAAGTGAAAATAAAAACAATGTCCAACTACGTATCGTTATGAACACGTCTCTCTGTCTGTCTGTTTGTTCCGGCTAATCTCTGAAATGGCGGGACCGAATTTGACGGGACATTTAATGTCAGGTAGCTGATATAATAAGGAGGAGGAACAAAAAACTATATTTCTTTAAAATTCACAATACAACAAAATCAAACGCACAACCACCTTTGTTATTGTCGGAAATTAAAAACTTTACCGATAATCGAAATAAACATGTATATATCGACTACTATAAAATTCGAATCGAATGATCGATAAAATGCGTTGTTTTCACATTACTATTACGAGGTTTTGGTCGGGGATTCACACAAAAACAATGTACGAAATATAATTTTATCGTTGGACTTCGTACATTATTTAATTTTCATGTTGGTTTTTCAAGCGGTAGATGTTGACAGCCTCCATGGCGCAGTTGATTAGACGCCGACCGTGAAACGAGAGGCCGCGGGTTCGATCTCCGTACAGAGACAAATGTTTGTGTGAATCACAGGTGGTTTCTGGTCTAGGTGTTTGTGAGGTCGAAATGTCTCTTGTAATCGAAACAGTTCTAAAGCCGTGGACTAAATTTAATCCCTCACTCATACGACCGAGTATATCATAGAGGGAGCGCTGTCATACATTTGCGTCTTCAAAAACATAGATTATTTTGTTGATGGCATTGCTATTAGTGGAAATTAAACTAATTATTTAATAACACATTGCTATAAATTATATTGGCAACCGAAAGTACTTTTAGTTATTATTCTTCTGAAATGAAATTCCGTGGATTTCTATAGGCCTACTCTATTATTTTTCTTTTCAAATAATTCTTTGTCAGACAACCTGTCAAACGTCAGCCTATAGGAGGGCAGGAAAAGGTGTCCCGCTTGTGTCCCGGCACCATTTTTACCCACGTTTTTGAAGTACCAGCGCTCCCTCTACATTATAAATACTCTAAGGTCGTGGGGTATAGCAAATTACAACACTTTTCTGTCTCACAAGTACCCAAACGCGTAACTAATATTTGTGGGCCGCACAAACTTTATGATGACAATTAAAAAAATATATCTTGTAACGGGGTTCGTACCCGCGCCCTCTTGTTTCACAGCCGGCCTCTAACCAACTGCCCTACAGAGGCTATCAATTCATCATGATCATCATAATCATCTCAGCCACAGGAAGTCCACTGCTGAACATAGGCTTCCCCCAAGGATCTCCACATCGACCTGTTGGAAGCGTCCTGCATCCAGCGACTTCCTGCAACCTTTACCCAGGTCGTCCGTCCACCTTGTAGGCGGGCGTCCGTCATTTCGCTTACCTGTACGTTATCAATTATTCACATGAAATTAAGCCTAAATTCTGGCCTGTAACGCAGCTTGTATTTCATTTTAACATGTTTTGGTTGGCCCATACAATCATGTTTTAGTTTGTCATCGTATACTCAAACAACGGTATCCATTGCCGCATAACTAGGTGCGTCTCAAGCGAGTCGTTGAAGCGACATCGCAATGGATAATGTAGTAAAAACGACCCACCTCAGCCGCCAACGAGGGAAGTTAAATTAATTTATGTATAATTTATCAGAGACTCCAAGTTTGAGAATATGCCGGATCCCACAGGCAATGCTGTGGGGTTCAATGTATAGGCGGCAGAGTTTGAATAAATAAATAAATAACACCCAACTATCACATACATAGTCCTGACCCCACACTATCATCTAGTCTTGTATCGTTGGTATCAGGAACTACGCGACACTTTTCGGTCTCACAAACACCCAGACCCGAAAGAAATATTTGTGGGCCGCACAAACATTTCTCTCGGTACGGGGATCGAACCCGCGACCTCTCGTTTCACAGGTGGCGTCTAACCGATTGCGCCACGGAGGCTGTCCTTAAAAAAGTACGTAATCGCTGTGTGGATGGAAGATTTAGAGCCAGCGGAGACCGGGACATCCAAAGGCATCTCTATACGGCCTAACCCCTCTTAATCGTACTATTGATTGTAGAGGAGGCCCGTGCCTTGCAGTGGGATTTTTCGAGCTAATACAGAACAGTATGAGTATATTTATAGACTCAGACTAATTGTGAAGGATTCGCAATATTTTCATACATCGGGGGTTCCCTTATGGCTAACTGTTTACAATTGGTTATAACAGGGGACTTTTTCAATGAGTTTGTCAGGCCACGATCGCTCAGTAGTCACTACTGATCACAGGATGCCTCTTCAACCGTTGATGATTGATGATATGGACAAGATGGAAACCGCGGAAAGTGTTCTGACGTAAGTGGTGCGCGCGCTCCAGTGCATCGTTACTGAAATCAGTCGTCGCTCACAACGATTTTGAAAACTCTTGATTGTATTATGATTTATGACAGAAAGTTTAATAAAAATAAAGATAATAATTCTCATCTGCGTTTAGACAAAATCGATAAAATTAAGTTTTTATTTATTTTAACGTGAATTTCACGTACACCTTTTTGAGACTCCAAATGTATTGAAAAGCCTATCCCAAGTTTTTAAATCAATGATGATGCTTTATATTAAAAAAAATTATAGAGATATGTTTCGTATGACTTGGCCCATACAAGTATTTAGAAGATTAATGCAAGGTGTATGGAACACTAACAACATTATACATACACTATTTTTACTACACAATTCGAAGAACAATATGAATGCGATGATATTATAAAGTTTAGTACATACATACATAAACTCACGCCTTTTTTCCCAGATGGGTAGGCAGAGGTGCCTACATTTCGCCTTGTATGTTCCGTCCCAAAATGTGATAGGTGGCGAGCCTATAGCCATATCGGGCACAAATTCCTGACTCCGGGCTGATAATGAATAGAAAAATTCAATATCACTTTGCCCGACTCGGGATTCGAACCCGAGAGCTCAGCTTTGCAAGCGTACCTTGGTACAACTACGCCACCGAGGCAGTCAAGTGCAGTCAAATAAAGTTAAGTAAGTAAGCCTATTTTTTCTGATTTGGGTTATTCTTCACCTGGCAGTACGTACAAGATGATATTGACATTTGGTATTTAACCTTATGTTCCTATTCACCCCAGGTAATATTGCACAAAGTTTGGAAAAAAAATGCCTGATTGTTTTGTCAAAAATCACGATTTTAACTTTCAAGGCTCAGATAAGTTCAAACTGAAATTCAGCTGAGCGGTAAAAATACTCTTATTTTCGGGTGGTCAAAAGTCGTGAAACCAATATTGATATTATTTGTCGAAGGAATGCCGCCCATTTTACTATGAAACTTAGTATCGTGCGAAGATTTTTGTCGCTCGATGAAACCTACTTTTTTGTGTAGGGAAAAAAATATTTTTTCAATAAATATAAACGTAATTGCGATCCAAGCCCGGAGTTCTTGGAGATATTAACTTGAACTCCAATAAAAATATATTTTTTTCTTCGGCTCTCTAAACGAATTGTAAAATGTTATGAATATTACTTTATTTCATATAAATCTGTCGCCCGGGATAAACAGGAATACGTTTAAGGACAAACCATAAAAATGATATAATTTATTTTAAGCTGTATCAGTATCGGGATCTATAATATTTTTTACTGATACTATGAATGGACATTCTCTTTTTGTACAATTTCACCTCGGGTGATGATAAATATTTGTACTAAAATAAATACCACATATCAATATATGGCCTAACCACTCTCAATCATATTCTCGATTGTAGAGTAGGCCCGTGTTCTGCAGTGGGACGTATATGGGCTGATACAGATACAGATATCAATGGCACTCTGTATAAGCTGTGAACCGTATGATTCGAATTATGAGTACCAAGTTGGGTAACCTTATGCATTTTTTTTTCACACTCGAATGACAAGACGAGCATGCAATTCGTCTGATGGTAAGCTATACGACCGCTCATTAACAGTAGCAAAACCAAACAACGCCTTGAATTATAAAGCAATGCTTGGCATTCCACTGCGCTCGCATCCTGAGACATAAGATGTTTCGTCTCATTATGTGAGATAATTACTCTCGCTACAATGTCCTTCAAACTGGAACACAATAGTGAATTTTAACATCCTCCGTGGCGCAGTCGGTTTGACGCCGCCTGTGAAACGAGAGGCCGCGGGTTCGATCCCCGCACCGAGAGAAATGTTTGTGCGACCCACAAATACTTATTTCGGGTCTGGGTGTTTGTGAGAGCGAAAACTCTGTCGTAGTTCCCGATACCCACGACACGAGACTCGATCTTAGTGTGGGATCAGTACCATGTATGTGACTGTCAGGTGTTATTTATTCATTTATATTGCTGTTTGACGGAAGAATTAGACATTGTGATACTACCTACCCAGGCGGCCTCTCATAAGAAAGACCTACCAGTAAAAAACTAGGGTTGGTGAGAGGATTCTGCAAATATTCCAGTGAGGATGAATCTATGCCACGCCCCGGGCTAACAGGCGTTCGTCATGGCAATATCCCGAACACGACGTCGAGAATTGACAATATTCGCGTATTTATACATTGAGATGAAATGTGATTCATGCTTACTACTATTAAATATGCGATTTATTAAAATGATTTTATTATTTTCGCTTGTATATGTGTGACGCATTCTTGATACTGAATTTTCGGGAACTTAGACACGTCGCGTCGGTTCAATATGAAATGCACACATATAAACGAGCGACAATAATACAATCTATACATAGGTACATATAAATAAAGTGTCTGTTTGTAAAGTGAAAATAAAAAAAATGTCCAACTACATATCGTTATATACACGATACCTATAACGAAAATGACCTTAGATTTTTTTTGTCTTTGTCTGTCTGTCTGTTTGTTCCGGCTAATCTCTGAAATGGCTGGACCGATTTTGACGGGACTTTTATTGTCAGGTAGCTGATATAATAAGGAGTAACTTAGGCTAAATTTATTTTAGAAAAAATCTTTTATTATAGTAAAATAAAGTTTTTGTTAAATTCCACGCGGACGAAGTCGCGGGTACAGCTAGTAATTTAATAAAAACAACACTACCTACGTAATTTTTTTTAACAATAACATGAATGGCTGAATAAAGGATCTTATTCCTAAACCAAGCTGGCCAAATGCAGATTGGCGGAATTCACATGCCATAGAAATTCTCAACAATCCCAAAAGTATGCAGTTTTCCTCACGCTGTTTTCCTTCACCGTCAAAGTGCCTGGTATATTGACATCAATGTTACACTAGCCAAGACGTTCTTTATGAAAAATGTGTCCTACCCAGGTGCGGTACATGCACCGCACACGAATCAGTCAAAAACGCGTAAGTGCCATGAAATTCACGGCGCTTTCGACTTTTTGGTCGAAAATTACACCCTGAAAGTGGTCTAGCGCTGCATAGTTATACTGTTTGGTTAGGCGAATAATTATTTGTTCCACGCTGCAGCGATTTAGTTTTAGCTTTTACCAAAACCAAGCAAGACATTTGAATGGAATAGCTTTCCTATTCGTAGTAATTATCTCAATTGCGTGGTATTTGACTATTTTTTTTTATTGCTATTAATGGCGAGACGAGCATGCCGTTCGCCTGATGGTAAGCGATACGACCGCTCATGAACAGTAGCAAAACCAAACAACACCTTAAATTACAAAGCAATGTTTGGCATTCCACTGCGCTCGCCATCCTGAGACATAAGATGTTAAGTCTCAATATGTCCAGTAGTTACATGTTATGTACATGCATACGGAATATTATAAGTGCGTGGTGGCCTGTTGGTAGCGATCGAAGTAGGAGGTGGTCGCCTATTCGAATCTAAGAAAATACTTGAATTTTGGAATAATTTAACAATTTAAATAAATCTATTATTTACGGATTTTATCGTGGATTTGGTATAATTTTTTAGCTTACCGACGTTGGGATTACTTTACGTTTTCACGTCTGTTGAGTATATTCTTTGAACTAGTGTACATAACCAATGAGGGACGTAGATCAAATAAATGTAATTAAGGTTTTAATTATTTAATATTATACGGGCACAATGTATCTAAGCACCTATGTGCTATGTATCAATTTGAATATTATCTATCATTTATTTCTTATCACTAATAAATAAAATGAGTGCGTGGTGGCCTATTGGTAAACGTGGTTGGTGGTCGCGGGTTGAAATCCCAGGGCACACCACTGACTTTTCGGAGTCATGTGTGTATTGATAGTCAATCACCACGCACTAAAACGGTGAAGGAAAACATCGTGAGGAAACCTGCAGACTGATACAGATAGAATAAACAGATACAGAACACACACAGCTGATACAGACAGAATAAATAACATATGAGAATTAACACAACAATAGGTAAAATAAATCCTCGACTTTTTTTTGCCAAATTATATTGTGTAGTAGTCACTAAAACTCAACCACCTGGCATTAATTTCGGTCGCAATCTGGGTTAGACCTAGGTTTTAATTTGGGTTGGGTTTCAATCGTCTAAACTTGTAATGGCGATTAGAAAACCGTGCTTTAAGATTTTTATTTAAAAGCTAAGTTCTTTATAATCGATATCTTTTAGTTTAAGGACCTCTGTGTTCAAGTAAAATTTAGTATAGTTATGCGCTACTGTAGCGTTTCATAGTACAAATATTACAAGTCTGCCATCCTCAAGGTAAAATGCCGTTAAGTACTAAAACCACTTTTTGAGTTATGCACCAAAAAGCGATATATTTTTTTAAAATATGATTGTTAATCACAACAGGTCATCTTTAAGACCTAGAGTACTGAATAATAGATCGCAGAAGGCACTTTCAAATAGCGAAACTTTCAATTTAGAACTGTAATATCGCTTATTTTGTGCATAACTCGACGCATTTTGGCTTGAGGACGGCAGAAGTGCTGTATGGTACTGTGCCAGCGCATATACGCCCCGCTACAGAGCACAGGCCTCATCTACAATCGACAGTACGGTTGAGAGTGGTTAGGCCTTATAGAAAGGCCTTTCGATGCCACGGCATAAAAATATATTGGAATTTATATCGTAGCCCACCACGCTGCCTTGTGCGGGTTGGCGGACTTTACATACCATAGAAATCCATACAAATCCCTACGGTATGTAGATTTCCTCACGATGTTTTCTTTCAACATTTAAGTGCGTGGTGATTGACTATAAAACACACATGACTCGGAAAAGTCAGAGGTGTACCCTGGAACTCGAACCCGGGACCACCATAAAAATATTGGCCAACACGCACTTTTGCGTGATATGCATGGTCATTGACTATCAGTTAGTGTTGAGTAGGACATACAAGATGCAGTACATTCACGTACATGACAATGTCAAAATGTAAGAGCGGCTCAACTTTTTAAAATGTACTACTTCATATTTGGTCGGGACACCACGTTATTCTACGAAATTAACTATAGGTGAGAGCGAGAGGGAGTGACGCACATGCTAACAAAACTATCTTACGTATTGCCAAGCGTCAGTACGCCTCACTTCAATTGAAGTGGGACATTGTACTGGCTTAGTACAAAAATGAGGCTACTTTGACAAACTCTTTTTCAAGTCATGTCCTACTCAACACTACTATCAGTACATCAGTGTCACAAAATCAAAGGTCTAAACTAGAGCTGGAACCTTCGACCATTGTCTTAAATTACCTTTATTGTGCTAGCAATGAAAGTAAACAATAATGCCACCTTATTCGATATCAGCTTCTACGAATTGTAAAAGCACTGTAATATAAACATTGGGTACAATGATGCTATCAAATTCTGCGAAGTCCACTTGTAAACATCATATATTTCCTGGGGTGTTACCTGTATGGTATACTGGCGGTAGGTCTCTCATATGTGAGAGGCCGCCTGGGTAGGTACTAGGTACCACCGCAATGTCTATCTCTCCCGCCAAACAGTAGCGTAAATGCACTGTTGTGTTTTATTCTGAAGAACATTGTAGCCAGAGTAACTACTGCATATTTAGAGACTTAACATCTTATGTCTCAGGATGGCGAGCGTAGTACTAGAATACCGAGCCTTGCTTTGTAATTCAAGGCGTTGTTTGGTTTTGCTAAATGATACTGTTCATGAGCTGTCGTATCGCTTTCCATCAGGCGAACGGTATGATAGCTTCGCCGTAGGTGTATTTATTATTATTAGTATTATTTATATAAGGGAAGGGGGAAACAAAAATAAAATCACGTCTTTTTTGTGGTAGGCAGAGGTGCAACCAGGACATCCACGTTTCGCTTTATGTGTTCCATCCCATAATGTCATAGGAAGCGACCTTATCTTCTTCTGTATCAGCCCATATACGTCCCACTGCAGGGCACGGGCCTCCTCTACAATCGAGAGTATGATTGAGAGTGGTTAGGCCATATAGTCCACCACGCTGGCTTAATGCGGACTGGCGGAATTTACACACCGTGGACATATTAGCAGCCGCGTCTGGTCCGTTTGCCAACAAGCCACAACAACTTATCTGGCAATAATTCCTCATTCCGGATTGATATTGAATAGAAAAATCCAATATCAATTTGTCCGACCCGGGATTCGAATCTGACACCTCAACGTTTTATGATAACGTAATACAACTGCGCCAATTGTTTCTGTTAAACAATATAAATATTATGATTAATTTGTTTAGTCTGAACTCTGATTTCAATAGGTGTTCTCTAAAAACAATTATTTGAAATAAGTACCTATTAAAAAATAAGTTAAGTACCAATTGACCATTTGACAGCCTCCGTGGCGCAGTTGGTTAGACGCCGCCTGTGAAACGAGAGGCCGCGGGTTCGATCCCCGCACCGAGAGAAATGTTTGTGCGGCCCACAAATATTTCTTCCGGGTCTGGGTGTTTGTGAGACCGAAAAGTCTCTCGTAGTTCCTGATACCCACGACACAAGACTCGATCTTAGTGTGGGGTCAGGACTATGTATGTGACTGTTGGGTGTTATTTATTTATTTATTTAATTTTTCAATTGAAAGAGCTGTTTATGTTACAAGAACTCTTTGTTGAAAGCGTATTTTGCTGAGCCACTTGTAATATTATGTTAAAAGTATTTTTTTTTATTGAGTGTGAGTTGACATTAATGTCCCCATTCACCCCTCGTAACAAGTAAATCACAACACTTATAGGTGTTTATTTAATTGTTTACATTAATACTTAGTAGCTTCGATCAAATATACACTAGATACAACATGAGCGCTTAGAAAATGGCACCAAAAAAGAGTGCTTTAAGCACTCTTTCGCCTTCAGTCACGCACCGACCGTTGCTTCCAAAACGTCGCATAACTTTAGACAATATTATGTGAAAAGCTACTTTAATCTCCAGGAATAAGGTGGAATTTGTGTTAATATATTTGGAATATGTGATCTTTTTGGTTGACTCTTTTTAATGTCATGCATCGGTGCCACTTTTTAACAGAACTTTTACAGGGAACTGTGTATCTAGTGTATATTTGATCGAAGCTTAGTAGGTATTTATACCTAATGAATATATTTGTTGGAATAAAAATTACAACACATTTGGCGACAATCCTTGGAATAGAATTATAGTCTTAATGGCTTATTTTTCAGTCTAATATGTTTAATATGCTAAGCCTATGGGAGGGCAGGAAAAGGTGTCTCGGCACCATTTTTATCTACGTTTTTGAAGTACGAGCGCTACCTCTATAAGTCTATATTATAGATACTCTAAGTCTTATACGTAAACGTAATAGATTCAAATACTCAAACTTAGTGTCAGAGAATAAAGAGTAATCCCTCAGAACTACGTATGTGACTGTTGTAGATATTTATTATTTATTTATATCGCTCGGTTCGACGGTTTATCAGCCCGTGTGTCGCCATCACAGTCGCTGTGATCAAGCAGTTTATGCGCGTCATAACAACGGCTCAAAAGGTAATGATTTGTAAATCCCTTTGTATTAGCTAGGGCGTATCACACCCCGTATTGTTCCATATTTGAAAATGTTACACTTTATGCTTTTTTTTTATTGCTATGAATGGCGAGACGAGCCTTTCGCCTGATGGAAAACGGTACAACTGCTCATGAACAGTTGCAAAACCAAATAGCACCTTGAATTACAAAGCAAAGCTTCCACTGCGCTCGCGATCCTAAGACATAAGATGTTAAGTCTCAATATGTCCGGTAGTTACTCTGGCTACAATGTCCTTCAAACACAACTCGAAACACAACAGTGCATTTACATTGCTGTTCGACGGGAGAAATAGACGTTGCGGTGGTACCTACCCAGGCGGCCTCTTACATATGAGAGACCTACCACCAGTAATGTAAGTAATGCTTCATTCTCACGGAATTATATGGAAACCCAGGGCGGTTCTGAATTTTCGGAATTATTTGTACAGTCACCATGCTTTAAAGATGAAAGAAACATCGCGAGGAAACCTACATATTATAGCTATACATACATACATACATTTATTTCCAACACCTATTAATGTAACGTTCTGATTGATTTCGTTGCGGGTTAAAGACAAGTTAGACATTCCCGGAGACTCGGCGAGCTTCAATGCTCGGTGTCATTACATCGCGTGCCACTGTTGATCCTGCGACACAGGAGCTGCAGTGGTGGGTGTGAGGGCGTGAGTTTATGTATGTATGTGAATATCTGTTAGAATGCAGCTTACACCTTATTATATTTCGCAGCCGCAGTAAACAGGGTATATAAAGACTCCTATGGAAATGAAGCCGGGTGGTAGTTTTAGTGACTACAAACACAATGCATCAAAAAAAATCGCAATGAAACGCGACAAATTGTTTTTTGTTATTATTTTAATTGTTTGGGTGTTAAATCAATAGTTTTTGCTAAAATCATAATTTAAGCCTTTGTGTACCGTAGCATCTTTAAAAATAAAAGGATGTATACTATTATTTTAAAATAAAACTATCTACCACCCAAATACGACGAGAAGAAAATAAAACAAAAAGACGTCGCTAACTTATGCAAAAATAATCTAAAAAGTCTTGTATTGGTATATCTTGTATAACGATAATTATTGGTAAATTATATTGTAGTGTTGAATTAAAACCGTTTTTTCTGCATTTTTGGTGCCCGTTCAGATATTCCCCTTTCAGTTTTCTAGATTAGTACTTTTGAGTAAACGAAAATCGATAAATCTATGTTCTCGATGTAAATCGAATGTGCAAAAAAAAAGATTTATAAACCGATAATTCGTGACCCATCTCTTTTCTATTACTAACAAATGTCATTCAGTTATCTGCATATAGTTACTGGACCTGTACTGGAGTAAAACAGATCACACTTTTATCTGGATTTGTACGTTTTTTGTAGGTATTAAGTAAACCTGTTTGTATTATATAATCATGTATACATAGAGTCACAGACATAACAATTAAATATTACCTATGAGTATAATCAAACTTTACCACCCAAATTATTTATTTTCGTACTAGGTAAAATCTACTTCTACAATTCGTATAATTGCCAAAAAAGCTCCGAAAAGAAAACTATGTTGCAATGACTCGTGAAGGATTTGAACCTCCGCCCTCCGATGTTCAAGTAGCTTTGTATATCGGCGCTCTAACCTACTGAGCTAACGAGTCTTGTGGCAAGCTGCCGAATAGCTCGATCGGTTCCAGCTACATGACGTCATTGAACACTCAATTAGATTTATTACTCACTGGAATTTCGACTGAACCGACCAAGTAATAAAGTCGAAAGTCTAATAATAATAACGTGACTTGATCACTGCATCAACTCTATTTACTACATTACAATTCGGCAACATTCCAACATAAACTAGAAACAGTGATTTCAAATCCAGTTTTTTTATAACACAATAAAAAAAAACAGAATTGCATCTAGAAAATATAAATAGAGTATTTTCATTAAAAGATGCTTATAATAAATAGTGATAAAATTAATATACATGTAAATACTAATCTCTTCGGCAGCTTTTAACCGATTTTAGTGATTTCTTTTTCATTTGAAATAAGGTATTAACAGATTGATCCCAGGAATACAACATGAAGATCTGATGATCATGCTCGGACCTGGAGAGTAGAGCTCTTTAAAATGCTGTAGGATTCCTATGTTTTTTATTTTTACATTTGGTCCAGTATAAAAGCTAAGCTACAGCGTTGGAGGGAAAAGGGGGTAGTGGGCGAGTGGGGAGAAAAAATTAATAAACATGTGAATACTCCAATATCTTCGGCAGCTTTTAGCAGATTTTAGCGATTTCATTGTCATCGGAAACATATTCCTTGTGGGACCAACTCTTCATCATTTAAATGCCTATAGTCTATACACTAAAAAGATACAAATAAATATATACGAATATAAAAATAAAATACAGTATTTAATATAATATAAGCGTAACTTTTTAGGACTCTTTAAATATTGCTCAAAATCAAACCTTGGACACAAGTCACAACCCTATTATATTAAAAGAACAAAACTTTACAATAATATGAGTCATAAAGGTGGTGTCTGTATCTGTAGTTTGTACGTCCTTAATAATACAAAAGTGCACAGAGTAATGTAAACTCAAGGATTCCGAATATTTTAAGACGAGGGACTTTCAAAAACGGTATTCTTGAAACCTTTTCATTTTAGCACCAACCATAATTATTCGAGTATTGAAAAAAATATGTTATTTTACACATACTATTTTTTGTCTTGACATTTGGTTCCATTCATTTTGTTGCATCGAAAAAATCTCAAACTTATGTCTAAACAACAATTAAAAATAATGAAAATCTTTAGAGGAGGCCCATGTCAAAAGATTAGCTGCTACAAAAATATAATAATCCGTTACCGATTTGCAACATGTATTATTGGATAAGTTATAGCAATTTTACAGTAATAAGCTTGAACCCGAATAGAAATATGTAATAGATAAACAAATAGTAAAAAGGGCTTATTTTTTTATGTTAATAGGTTGAATACTGACAACACTACATTGTTAATACATTGCTGTTTGACGGGATAAATAGACACAGCGGTGGGACCTCTCATACATAAAAGAGCAATTTTATTTAGACATTATAGATAATTAGAGAGAGGTAGGTCTCTCATATGTGAGAGGCCGCCTGGTTGGGTATCACCGCAATGTCTATTTCTCCCGTCAAACAGCAGTTTAAATGCACTGTTGTGTTTCGTTTTGCAGGACTTTGAAGCCAGAGTACCTACTGGACATATTGAGACTTAACATCTTATGTCTCAGGATGGCGAGCGCAGTGAAATACCAAGCATTGCTTTGTAATTCAAGATGTTTGGTTTTGCTACTGTCCATGAGCGGTCTTATCGCTCACCATCAGGCGAACGGCATGCTCGTCCCGCCATATAAAGCAACAACAAAAAAAAATCCGTAAATCTCTGGATAAAATTGTTCTGTGCTCCAAGTCAGCTAATAAGTGCTGTTAATGAACAGACAGACGGAACGCCAACGGAATCAGTAATACCCAGCATTATTCATTAGTTGTACTGATCAATGTCAATGTAACACTAAATATTAATAGTACTCGGCTTTCTTATGGCCAGCGCACACCGGGACAAAATGACATGGGATTTTGTTTTTTTACACGCTTTATATTAGCTTCACTTGTATGTTTGTTTGTATGTTTGTATGTTTGTTTATATGTTTGTATGTTTGTAACCGACTCCTTAAGACGCGATTTTGACCCACTTTAAACGGACAGATTTCATTCAAATTTTGCACACCTGTCAAAGACCGATGACAATACAATAATTCGATTAAAATATATGATTATCCTGATTAGATTCGCCAGGATTAATTATTTTTATAATTGATGACCATTGTTACTGACCACTAGATGGCGTATAGATAAACATAATTTGCTACAGACTAACAGATGGCGTGATAACGTCAATAATGAATGTTTGCACTATTCATCGCTAGATGGCGTTAACATTGTATTCTTCAAGTGTCAAATGTTACTACTGACCAACAGATGGCGTTATGTTACTAAAAAGTAGAAAATAAATAATAGTTTAAAAAAACTAAAAAACACGCTTTATATAGAAAACCCAACTAAAAAATATAAAATAAATTTTTAAAAATTTGAATTAAGAATATTGTATATAAGAAAAAATATTTTTTATTGTAAACAAAGCGTGGGGTGCTTTTTAAGATATTATCAAAATGATAATCCTTCTACTTATATCTGTCTATAAAATAATTATATGTATTGAAAACATGCACCCCACGCTTTTTTTACAATAAAAAATATTTTTTCTTATTTACAATATTCTTAATTCAAATTTTTAAAAATTTATTTTATATTTTTTAGTTGGGTTTTCTATATAAAGCGTGTTTTTTAGTTTTTTATTACAAAGGATATTCAAACTTATATGGTGGAAATACGAAATGAATTCCAATGTTTTAAATCATTTTTTAAACCCTTTTATTATAAAGACGCTATGGTGCGTAAGGGTTTACAGACAAACATACATTAACCCACGCCTTTTTTCCCAGAAGGGGTAGGCAGAGGTGCCAGAACGCCCACATTTCGCCTTGTATGTTCCGTCCCTCGGTGTGATAGATGGAGAGCTTATCGTCATATCGGGCAAATTCCTGACTCTGGGCTGATAATGAATAGAAAAACCCAATATCACTTTGCCCAACCCGGGATTCAAACCTGAGACCTCAGCTTTGTGACCGTACGGAAGTACAACTACGCCACCGAGGCAGTAAGGGTTTAAATTATTAACTTAGCAAAAACTACGGATTTACCATCTAAACAGGACGATACTTAAAAAAGACCAAAATAAAATGTCGCGTTTCTTTGCGCAATTATTTGTCGTATTGTGTGTGCAGCCACCAAAACTACCACCAGGTTTCGTTTTCGGTAGCAATCTTGATATACCCTGTATGAGTGAAGTTGCTTTGTCTTCACTAGATACATACTATAGAAAAGTAGCTTCCCATCTGTCTGTCGCTATGTATGCTTAGATCTTTAAAACTACGCAACGGATTTCAATGCGGTTTTTTTTAATAGATAGAATGATTCAAGAGGAAGGTTTACATATATAAATCATATACAGGAATCCTAGCTTGTAAGAAAAATAATTTATATATGGTGTGGAGTGGAATAAAAAAAACACGCAGCCAGACAGACGAACATCGGCACTCACGCAAAGCTGGTATGGGTCGCTAGGAAAAAAATAAAGCATATAAAAACAAAAACAAAACGTCAAACTCACTTATCCCATAAAACAAAACGTGATACAAAAAAAAAGCCGCAAAACAAATTGACATTCGCCAAACTTGAGCAAACTATTGGCCGTTTATAAAAACACCACTTAATAACAGAGTTGTCGACACGGCGAGGATAAATTTTGAACACCTCACCGTCAAGCCCTTAACTCGAGAACTAATATAAGTTTGTCGATCCCTCAGGATTATTGGCAAAAAATAAAACTTCCTTACGCTGAGCGCGAACGCTGTAAAAGGTACACATTTTTTTATAATAATAATAAATCATTTAATTCATACATATTATTATGTTAGTGTACATTTATCTTACACTAGCGGTCGGGCCCGGCCCCACCCGGGTGCATACACGTTTTAAAATGGCGGTCAAAATGTTTAATTCTGACTATCAGTTTAGAATATCGACCAATCGGACCACGAAAAACGAACGTAATTTCCTCGTATTTGCTAGAAATATCACTACTGCTTTCCTCCTATAGGTTATAGCGTCATTCAAGAAGACCTCTTCGAACAAATCGCTTTTGAAATCCTTGAGGCAAGCCTATGATTATTGTACCTAAGAATTAAGATTGTACAATCATAATTACATTAATCGTAACTACATCAAAATTCAAACAAACAACATTGTAAATACACTGTTTTGTTTCGGTTTGAAGGATATTTTAGCCAGAGTAACTACTGGACATATTGAGACTTAACATCTTATGCCTTAGAATGGCGAGCGCAGTGGAATGCCAGGCAATGCTGTGTAATTCAAAGTGTTGTTTGGTTTTGCTACTGTTCATGAGCAGTTTTATCGCTTGTCTCAAATAAGTGTACCTAATTAACTATGGTAGCGCTTACCATCAGGCGAACGACACGCTTGCCTTGCCAATCAGTGCAATAAAAAAAATGAATAATAATTCATAATAATCCAGAATCAAACCCGCATCTTCTCGTTTCACAGCCGGTTTCTCAACCAACTGCTCACGGTCCAAAATAATCCTCACAAACAAACCAATGTAAGTTTTACTCCGTTCGTGCTCAACTATTTCCCTTTGTCATGTAAATGAGTTTCGGAACTAAAGGAAATATTCTTTAAAAAAAATATTATACGCGACAGGATGTTTACAAGAAGAGAATTCGTGATGGCAAAGAGCTCCTAATCTATATACAAATGTTGTATTGTATCAGATTTTTTTTATTGAAACGAATGTCAAGACGAGTATGCCATTCGTCTGATGGTAACCGATACGACCGCTCAGGAAGTAGCAAAACCAAACAACATCTTAAATTACAAAACAATGCTTGGCTTTCCACTGCGCTCGCCATCCTGAGACATAAGTTAAGATGTCTCAATATGTCCAGTTGTTACTCTGGCTACAATGCCCTTCAATCCGAAAAACAACAGTGCATTTACACTGCTGTTTGACGGGAGAAATAGACATTGCGGTGGTACCCACCCAGATGGCCATAAAAGAGACCTACCACCAGTATCAGGCCTTTCACTATCTGCATTATTTTATAAATGAAAACCGGGCTTATTTCCGGATAAAATTAAAATCAATTTAGTATTTATGTATTGGAAATTGGTACCCACATCATATATTTCAGTTGCTATATATATATATGGGTCATACATAAAACAGGGTCTCAGAAAAAAATAAAACATCAAGGTGACAATATAGGTTAAAATTTTGGTATTACCTTAAAACTGATTATTAACAATCTTAAAAAAATATGGTCATAGGTCAGTCTTCATTATTTTTGAAAAAAACAGCATTTTTATGTTTAACCCGTCTTCAGGGGAGATCGTTTCGTCTACAGAAAATAACAAAATATACTTTTCTTATCAATCATTTTAAATCAACTTTTATAATCATCATTTTTACTTATCTTCTCATAATTATATCAAATCTTCATGAAAAAATATCAATAGGAACTCTTAAAAAAATAATCAAAAAATGTCTACAGAATGGATATAACTTCTGTAGAATAAATTAACATATGGAATCATTATCGGAATCATTCCATACCCGACGTAATATTCGCCTATTTGTGGGAAATATTTCCATAGATGAATCAGAGTCTTCTGAATCAATTATTTGGATACGTCTTTTAGTAGGTCTAACAGCCTGTAGATGTGCGTCAGTTAACTCTATAGGTGTCAACCTGTCACTAAATCCAGTTGATATAGAGGCAGTAGGAGCATCTGGAGTGTTTGGGCCTTCCGGCCTATTAGGGGCTTCTAGATTATCTGAAGGCATTGAGGTATCAGTCGAATAATCAGGATTAGGAGTTGTTGGATCTGCTGGGCTATCAGGAGCTTCTAAGTTATCTGGAGAATTTGTGCAGTCAATAGCTTTATACTTGATATCTATTGTTCCAATCTCATAGTGAGGACATTTAACACGTGTCCCACAAAGCAGGCAACTTAAACGTCTGACATGTATGGTATTAGGATCCTCAATATTCCAGGTTAATTGGTGAATCTCTCGGGTACCCTTAAATGTCTGTAATACACTATTATCTAGAATTTGTTGAATGCGAGTTATAAGCAATTCGTTAATTCTGTAAACTTTGACTCCTTTACAGTTCTCAGCCAAACAAGACACTAATCCTTCCAAATTTGGAACATCATTCCCTTTTGCCACATGATGGTCGCAGATGCGTTTAACGCACCCACCCACACCGTCTGGTGCTCCTTTCCCATGGCCCCTTTCGCTGTAATGCCAATGTATTTCTTCTATGTCAAACTCCTTGCTTAAATAGGTAGCGATTAAATTAAACATCGACTTATTTCGGTACTGAGTCGATGGACCATCACTTAGAACATGTAAGCATTTTAAATTGGGAGAAATTTCTTTTATATTGTTTACTAAAGCCTGCAAATGAACACAAATTAATACAGGATCGTGTCTAAGGTTTTCTGATACAGTACAAAATGATGTAGTAGTTATTAAATTATTAGGAGCTTCCGATTGAGTACTATAATAAACACTTGTGTGTAGTGTCAATTGACGTTTCGATCCTCCAAAATGTGCAGACTGCACTTCCTCACTATATTTGCAGTTGTAGTTCTCCGAGAAATCAATGTGGAGTAGTCCGACGTGAGGGCTAATATTTGTTTTTATATGTTGTATAGTCCTTATTTGGTGGATCATATTTCCAACATGTTTCATAAATATAGGTAAAATAGAATTTAAATTTTCAAGTAGTTGTCTTTTGGTTGATTGTACCCGTTCTTTTAATGTTTTTGTACACTGTCTGGCCATACCTTTAATATTAACTGTTACTTTTTTTGTAACCCATCTTTCGTATGTAATCAGGTCATCATCTTCAAAATTATTCTTCTCAATTTTATTTTCCTTGCATGAAGGACATTTCCGTTCTAAGCAACGAACATTTAAATTATTATTACAGCACAGTGACTTAACTAGATCAGTCGCAGATTTAAAATTAATCATTTTTGCATTATAAAGTGCTTTTACAATAAAGTTTGTATTAGTGTGTATGGCACATAAAACAGTATTTCTACTTTCAACTCTAGGAAATGTAACCCAAAACGGCCGGTATCTACGAAAAGTTTCATATGAAATTTTAATTCCAGTTTCATTAACAAAGATTTTGTGTAAATTTAAAAGAGAGTCATTTAGAAAGCGTATTTGTTTTTTAACTTTTTTACGCGTAATTGTCTCCTTTTTCCCTGATGTAGACCGGCTATATTCGTCCTGCAATAAAAAGTTATGAATTGCTTTTCTCGTCTCTATAGCCTTTGCAGTTAACTTTTTTGATCTCTTCTGTTTCTCTTTATTCTCTTTCATCAAACTTCTTATATTTCTCATTCTATACTTTGCTAATTTAGTCTCTAACTCGTGTATCTTTTTTTTTCAAATAAACATTTTCTGTTTTAAGAAGCCTTTTATTGCGTTTTGATATTGCTCTGCCAACACTTGCACGTGATCGGGTGGGAGTTGAAGGTGGAGTATTTATTTCAACAAATCTATGTGCAGCTTTTCTAGCTTTTTCCTTTTCTCTTTTATTTTTAGCTTTTTCTCTCCAAATTTTCCTCATTTTTCTTTGTTCTCTAGGAGTTAAATCTTTGATAGTTTTAAGAAGACCTTGTTCTTTTTTCTGCCGATACCTTTCTCTATCTTTCCTTCTTCTTTCTTCAAGATCTGCTTCAGTCATTTTAGCCCGTGCACGTCCTATACTTTGTCTTTTTTGTTCACGTCTTCGTCTAAGTTTTTCTTCTGCCGATAATTGAGACGTAGATCTACTATTTCGCGGCATTCTAAATCCTAAAATGAAACAATTCAAGCTTATTTACCTTATTCCATATAATAATATATAATAACGCAACAATTCGCATGTTACACGGCCATACAATATCGTGTATCTGGTAGATGACAGGTACAAATCTGACTACACGATATCGTGCAGTCAGGTTACAACTTACAAGCGGTAAAGGCGAGGTTAAAGGCAATAAACTTATTTACAAATATAATATTAGTTAAGATTACTATATGTAATACATAAAGTCCTAAAAATATAATCACAGGATTTCTGTAGATCTTAACTCTTCTGTAGACATAGTATTTGCAGTAATAATTTCATTTCTGTAGACTTAAACTCTCCTGTAGACACTGTGTCTACAGGAAAGATTTCTACAGGAGAGAAGTACCAACGGTTAAAAAAATATGCCTACGGATATTTTGAGGTTAGAAAATCAACAATACAGTACTTGGATACTGGTACTCGAAACACAAAACTACAGCGTAACCAAACATTTTAAATGATCATACTTACTTTTCTACAAGTCACCAAGAAAAGACGCACTGTAGTTTTACAAAAACTTGTGTATTAACATAAAAAAATAATTTATAAAATTTTTTACCCGTTAGTCTTCGGATTTTGATCGTACAGTGACAAATGACTAAATGTTGCCAGCACATAAAATCAAACTCTAAAAGGGAGTTTGGATACACGCTGATTTATACTTGTTTTATGTGTCTACAGGTATAGACGTACAAATTTAGAACAACATGTTTATTTATATTTATTTAAAAATGAGTACAGTTTTTACTTCAATATGTAAATCGATATATTTACGTGTTATTTAAGATTAATTTTATCGAATATTTTGTTCATTAATTATCATGTTAATATTTTTAAATACCGCTCAAAGTTTACTACTCCTCATCCGAACAGTCTACAGAACGAGACTTTTTCATATAAAAAGAATATAAATTAAATTAAAATAAAAGCATAAATTAATTATTTATATGATAGACTTTTTTTTTTTTTTTTTTTTATTGCTATGAATGGCGAGACGAGCATGCCGTTGGCCTGATGGTAAGCGATACGACCGCTCATGAACAGTAGCAAAACCAAACAACACTTTGAATTACAAAGCAATGCTTGGTATTCCACTGCGCTCGCCATCCTGAGACATAAGATGTTAAGTCTCAATATGTCCAGTAGTTACTCTGGCTACAATGCCCTTCAACCCGAAACACAACAGTGCGTTTACACTGCTGTTTGACGGGAGAAATAGACACTGCGGTGGTACCCACCCAGATGGCCTCTCACATATGAGAGACCTACCACCAGTAAAACATAGACATAAATTTATGAACAGTTTAAATAGACGGAAACAAGTAGGTATGAAAATTATTACTAATCTAATTTTAAACGTATGCGAACAGTTTTTTTTCGGTTTTTCTGTATGACCCATATAATATCTGCATCCAAAGGTTGCCTGTAAGAGATTGCTTAGTGCAATAAGGTCGCCCATTGTGCTTTCTTTAAATATACCTACAATGGTTTTTGTTTATCTTGTGGTGTATAAATGTATGTACAATAAAGAGATAAATAAATAAACTTCATATAGCTAAAATTCTGTTAAATTAATATGCTTTTATTAGCTTCAGACGTATGTTGTTCTTTTGGTGTATGAATTTATGTAAAACTAGCTGTACCCGCGACTTCGTCCGCGTGGAATTTAACAAAAGCTTTATTTTTCTAAAATAAAAGAGATTTTCTAAAATAAATATAGCCTAAGTTACTCCTTATTATATCAGCTACCTGACAATAAAAGTCCCGTCAAAATCGGTCCAGCCATTTCAGAGATTAGCCGGAACAAACAAGCAGACAGACAGAAAAAATCTAAGGTCATTTTCGTTAAAGGTATCGTGTATATAACGAAATGTAGTGGGACATATATTTTTATTTTCACTTTACAAACAGACACTTCAATTTTATTTATATGTATAGAGAAAGAGATAAATAAATAAATAAACTTCCTATAGCTACAATTGTGTTTCTTTTTTTTTGGTGTATAAATGTATGTACAATAAAGAAACAAAATAAATGAATAAATATACTTCCTGAAGAGACCAAGAGAAGTAGAGAAACTGAGAAATAATAACGTGTAAAACTAAAATGAGCTTGCAGTTCCCAAGATAATTTAAAATTAAACAGCGGAAGGGCTCCGGTTTTTAATGTAAACACGTGTAGTTTCACTATATGAAATTGAATGTTGGTTTAGGACGCCCCTCGCAGCGTAACGAAGTGCTTATGCATGGGAAATTGAAAAAGGAGAATGCCTATTTTACTATGAAACGTAGTATCGGGGCGAATATCTTTGTCACTCAATAAAACCTGCTTTTTGTAGAGAAAAATATATATTTTCAATAAATATAAACATAATTGCGACCCAGAACCCGAAGTTCTTGGAGAAATTAACTTGAAAGTCACAAAAGATATTTTTATTACCTGCAGCTCTATGAAGAAAACGAGGTAACAAACATAAAAAAAAGCAACATACAGTCGAATTAAGAACCTCCTCCTTTTTTAAAGTCGGTTAAAAATGTAAAATGTGATGATAATTACTTTATACAAAAAACTGTCGCCCGGGAAGACGTTGAAGGACAAACCATAAAAATGCTGTAATTAATTTTGAGCAGTATCGGTATCGGAATCAACGATATTTTTACCAATACTATGAATGGACATTATCCTTTCCATGTTCCACACAGGAGGTATTCAAATGGGTTATACAAAAATATAGGATTTAGTTGTCGTGTTAGGGATATTAAGGGGTTGTCATAATTTATAGTGCAATGAATTTTTGGGGAATGTTTTTCTGCTAGCATATTTTGGTGGTAGGTATCTTATACGCGAAAGGCCGCCAGGTATGTAACACTGCAATGTCTATTTCTCCCGACAAACAGCAGTGGAAATACATTGCTGTGTTCCAGTTTCAATGACATTGTAGCCAGAGTAACTACTGGACATATTGAGACTTAACATCTTATGTCGCGGGATGGCGAGCGCAGTGGAATGCCAAACATTGCTTTGTAGTTCATGGTGTTGTTTGATTTTGCTACTGTCCATGAGTGGTCGTATCGCTTACCACCAGGCGAATGGCATGCTCACCTTGCAAAAGAATTGGATTTTTATTTAAAAATATACATCTTACGAAACTCACGCTATTTCTTAAAAGGGGTAGGCAGTAATGCTATGTTTCGCCTTGCGTGTTCCGTGACACGACTTGATTAACACGCTCGATATGTCGAATATCGTTTACGCCACCTAGCTCTTTAATACACCCGTTCAAAGATATTGTAAGCTACAGTCGAAATCCCCCGGGAAATTATCTCAATGACATCAATGCTAGTAATAAAAATAAAAACAGAATAATGGGCCGTTATATTTAAACTTATTTTTATATTTTTTCTTCACGTCTCTTGGGGCCGGCAGCTACTTTCCTTTAAAAATAAATACTGTACTGTATCAGCCGATATACGTCCCACTGCAGGGCACGGGCCTACTCTACAATCGACAATACGAATGAGAGTGGTTAGGCCATATAGTCCACCACGCTGGCCTAGTGCGGGTTGGCAATAAATAAATAACTAACACACAACAGTACATACACAGTCCTGACCTAACACTAAGATTGAGGCTTGTGTCGTGGGTATCAGGAACTACGAGAGACTTTTCGGTCTCACAAACACCCAGACCCGAAAGAAATATTATTGGGGCGCACAGACATTTCTCTCGGTGCTGGGATCGAACCGGCGGCCTCAGGTTTCACAGCTGACGTCTAACCAACTGCGCCACAGAGGCTGTCTTTTTGGTTTAGGTTATGTTACGTGGGATGGCTCAAACTTGCAGGAAGTCACTGGATTCAAGATTTTAATATCAATGGTTTCCTGCGGCTGAAGAGAGAGAGCTTATATGAGATAAAAACGACAATTTTTGGAATAGTCTTTCAAGATCAGTGTAAAATTAATATGGCAGCAGGAATCTACTGGTAGTAGGTCTCTCATATGTGAGAGGCCGCCTGGGTAGGTTCCACCACAATGTCAATTTCTCCCGCCAAACAATAGAGTAAATATACTGTTGTGTTTCGGATTGAAGGACATTGTAGCCAGAGTAACTACTGGACATATTGAGACTTAACATCTTATGTCTCAGGATGGCGAGCGCAGTGGAATGCCAAACATTGCTTAGTAATTCAAAGTGTCGTTTGGTTTTGCTACTGTTTATGGGCGGTCGTATCGCTTATCAGGCGAACGGCAAGATCGTCTCGCCGTTCATTTTATTAAAAAAAATAGTCTCGTTAACAATATAATTCTAGACTTTTAAAATTCTAAAAAGCTTTATTGTTGGCTTCTATTATGGAACACGTAGCTTCTGTTCAGACGAATTTAAGAAAAGGTGTTGTAAGGGCGCTCGGATTGAGAGCTACATTCGGGGGTCAAACACCTCGACAACCATTAAAGTAGTACGCGTTCTGCGTATTTTTAATAAAAATCTATTATATTATTTTTTGAGTGCGTGGTGGCCTGTTGGTAAACGGACCAGTTGCGGCTGCCAACATGTTCACGGTGGTCGCGAGTTCAAATCCCAGGGCACACCTCTGACTTTTCAGTCAATCACCACGCACTAAGGTGAAGGAAAACATCGTGAGGAAACCTGCATACCATAGCGATTTATAAGAATTTATATGGTATGTAAGTCCGCCAACCCGCACTAGGCCAGCGTGGTGGACTATATGGCCCAACCACTCTCAATTGTACTGTCGATTGTAGAGTAGGCCCGTGCCCTGCAGTGGGACGTATATGGGCTGATACAGATACAGATATCATTTTTATATTGTTTTGCGGTGCTATTACGCCATTATTGACTGTGAAACCATTTCTTTTTTTATTTTTCCCTATCCTATTATTAGGTTTCGAGCATTTATAAGCAAATGCCAATATGGACTCATGTTTTTTTTAATTGCAATGAATGGCGAGTCGAGCATGCCGTTCACCTAATGGTAAGCGATACGACCGCTCATGAGTAGTAGCAAAACCAAACAACACCTTGAATTTCAAAGCAATGCTTGGTGTATCGATGCGCTCGCCATTCTAATACATAAGATGTTAAGTCTCAATATGTCCAGTAGTTACTCTGGCTACAATTTCCTTGACACCGAAACACGACAGTGTATTTACACTGCTGTTTGGGAGGAGAAATAGACATTGCGTAGGTACCTACCCAGGCGGCCTCTCACATATGAGAGACCTACCACCAGTAAAATTTAACGATATCTACTTTTTAATTTTGTTGTGAATATTGAAAACTACAAAAGGCCTTTAGCTTTAAATGAAATACATAGACCCACAATACGTCTTTATCATACAAATTGCCGCGCTGGTTTTGCGAATCCATTGGTTCTTTATCAATGAAGCTACGGAAACTGCAATCTACACAAACAACCACAATGAAGTGTCATTAGTTACCATTTTAGCTATAAATAATATTAAAGTGTCGTAAAAAAAACAAATCTCAATAATTAAATACAAAAAATATGTTGTCAATTTATTGATGTTAGAAAGTAAGAAGAAAGAAAAGCGATTTTTTTTATTCTGGCCCGTCATACTGTGACCACACTGCACCTATTAGCGCAAATGCCGTCCAGGCAGAGTATCGATTGGCATCAGACGGTAGTACCATGCCAATCGATATAATTATGCCGATTTGTATTAAGTACTCCTTCTTTTTTGCGCCAGGAAAAAAAATACGACTAATTTCCAAAAATCAGGCGCACCGCTACTTCTTAAATGACTACTGAAAAGTTACTCGATAAAGCTATTGAAATATGAGAATTGAGAAGTAATGTCTATAATCGAGCTTTTTATACTGGGTATATCAAGACTGCTACCGAAAACGAAGCCGGGTGGTAGTTTTAGTCACTACAAACACAATGCAATTAAAATTTTCGCAATAAACGTGACTTTTTTTGTGATATTTTAAATATCATCGTGTTAGGGTGGCAATTTTACAGTTTATTTTTATTGCAATGAATGGCGAGACGAGCATGCCGTTCGCATGATGGTAAGCGATACGACCGCTCATGAAAAGTAGCAAAACCAAACAACACCTTGAATTACAAAGCAATGCTTGGCATTCCACTACGCTCGCCATCCTGAGACACAAGATGTTAAGTCTCAATATGTCCAGTAGTTACTCTGGCTACAATGCCCTTCAACCCGAAACACAACAGTGCGTTTACACTGCTGTTTGACGGGAGAAATAGACACTGCGGTGGTACCCACCTAGATGGCCTCTCACATATGAGAGACCTACCGCCAGTAAAAGTTAGTAACCAGTAAAAATAGTTTTAAAAATAATAATTTATACCCTTGCGTACCATACCGTATTTCAAAATAAAAGGGTTTACACTATTATTTTAGAAAAAAAAACTATGTATTTACCATGCAAATATGACGATTGGAAAAAATATCTAAAAATCGTCGCTTTTTCTTGCCAAATTTTATTTGCATTGTGTCTGAAGTCACTAAAACTACCACCCGGCTTCGTTTTCGATAGCAGTCTTGATATACCCGGTATGACTGGGGGGTCAGACCCCTTATATCTGCCCTGGAATCCGTGCCAGACTTCCAGCAATTACAGCAAACTTGCCGTGCGGTTACTCACAAGGTGAAAATTGCCTCGGACTGGCTGATAAAGCGAATTTTCTTCACTTGTTCTACTCAAAAACTTATCTAGTTTCAGTCAATAAGTTAAGGTCTAAAAGAATAGAAAAAAATATTTATCCTTTTCTTATATCCAATCCATGGTTAATCCAAGCGATAAGACCAATTGTACTTTTATTTTTGATTGTATTTATTTCATTTTTTGTGTGCAATTAATGAACACTATTGGTTGAGGATAATTAAATAAATATACATAAATAATAGATAAATACACCCAACAGTCACATACATAGTCTTGACCCCACACTAAAATACAGTCTTGTGTCGCGTATCAGAAACTACGAGAGACATTCGTTTCGGTGCGGGGATCGAACCCGCGACCTCTCGTTTCACAGCCGGCGTCTGCGCCACGGAGGCTGTAACGAAACGTTCTTTCTTTCTTCTTTTTATGACGGAGTTTATACATACTTACGTATACATTGATCGTTATACAGGCGAATAACAATATACTACCAGCAATGTATGTCAAATAAATTGTTTTCTTATACTCGACTTTTGTTAACTTCCATTGTATACCAGGTAATTGGCAGTTCATTTGAGCTTGCTATATACCCCCTCCCCCCCTATCTACGCGTGACATGGGGGGTGAAATGCAATTTTTCTTTCAACCTGTCTATGTATTGCGTCAATGCTCTTAATGGACGGCCGCGTTTACACCGTACTGTAACTTGTAAAGGACTATTCTATATTAATATGACTGCCTCGGTGGCGTAGTTGTACTACGGTACGCTTACAAAGCTGAGGTCTCGGGTTCGAATCCCGGGTTGGGCAAAGCGATATTGTATTTTTCAATTCATTATCAGCCCAGAGTCAGGAATTTGTGCCCGATATGGCGATAGGCTCGCCACCTATCACATTGTGGAACGGAACATACAAGGCAAAATGTGGGTGCCCTGGCACCTCTGCCTACCCCTTCTGGGAAAAAGGCGTGAGTTTATGTAGTGTATGCTATATTGATTTAAAGTAGTTTTCACATACCGTTAATAGGAGCTGACTCAAAAACGTTATTCATAGACATCAAAAATCACTAATTGGTTTGTAATAGCTCATTAATTTTAAAATGGCTGAGACCCTCGTTGAAGCAAATTTTTAGCAGAATAATGGCGTTTGTCTGCCATCTGGACGATTGATATTACTGTCAAGTTAATTAAATCACTTTCTTCTGTGAAGTGGCAACATTCGACCGCGTTGACACCGAAAAGTCTCTCGTAGTTCCTGATACCCACGACACAAGACTCGATCTTAGTGTGGGGTCAGGACTATGAATGTGACTGTTGGGTGTTATTTATTTATTATATTTATTTATCTGATGATAAAAATGTACAACTAAATTTCACTTTGCCCCACCCGGGATTCGAATCGGATACCTCAGCGTTAGCATCGTATTACAATTGCACCACCGAGGCAATCTAAAAGACAGTCAGAAGTCAGTTTAAAAGTTCAATGTTATTACCATAGAGACAGCGGGAAGCAAATTTATTTCATACCGTGTATAGCCTCCTAGCGCCCAGAGATTTCTTAGTAATTATACTCTTAGTAATTATCAAAGGTCCTTCTGTATCTACATCTGTATCAGCCCATATACGTCCCACTGTAGGGCACGGGCCTACTCTACAATTGAGAGTACGATGGAGAGTGGTTAGGCCATAGAGTCCACCACGCTGGCCTAGTGCGGGTTGGCGGCCTTACATACCATATATACCATAGAAATTCTTAAAAATCGCTAGGGTATTCAGGTTTCCTCACGGTGTTTTCCTTCACCGTTTTAGTGCGTGGTGATTGACTATTAATACACACATCACTCCGAAAAGTCAGAGGTGTGCCCTGGGATTTGAACCCGCGACCACCGTGAACATGTTGGCAGCCGCGTCTGGTCCGTTTACCAACAGGCCACCACGCACTTCATCAAAGGTCCTTTAAGAACATAATTGTAAAACCCGTTGCAGGCCAAGGTGTTTTTTTTCACGTTAGGTTTATCCATTTGAAGTGAGTCTTTAAGTGCGATGTTGTGATAGTCCATAGGTACTTTTACAGTTAAAATTATTTCCTTATCTTTCGTGCTTTAATGATGCTATTTCCAAATATGAAATGGCAAATATGACTGCTAAAAACAATTCGCGAACCAAAGTGTGCCCGGAGGGGCAATACGAATACCACGGTAATGATATCTCTAATACATTCGATCAAATATATTATACTAGATACAGGCTCCGGAACAAAATCTTACGCCAAAAGTGGCCGCGGTTGCTTATACATTTGAATTTCGAACTACGAGATGTAACAAAAAGTCTTAAATTATAATCAACTTCAGGTAACAATAAACCTTTTTTAATAAGATTTATTATGCGTTAGGACCATACTAAAATCAAATAAGAGCACTCGCTTATTTGTGCTGTTATTTCTCTTGCCTTTTTTAGGCCGATACTTATAATCTAGTGTATATTTGATCGAAGACTAATACGAAAAAAGATAATCCAGCTAAAGGGTCAAGCCCCAACTCACCAGAGTCCCGTTCTCGAAGATAGATGGTCGGCGCCGACGACCGGTGGTAGCTATAGGTCCACCAAACATCACTTTGCACCAGATAGTTCAGATAAACCAACGAACCCATGCGAAATCCAGTGGCGGCGGAGCACGCGTAATGCGTTGCGAAGCGCACACGGGAACTAAAACTACTAAACGTACCCAGCGAAAGGCAAACGACAAAGTACCCTCCACTGGATTATATTTTTTTATTTCAATGAATGGCGAGACGAGCATACCGTGGTTATTAGGAACTACGAAACTTTTCGGTCTCACAAACACCCACACCCGAAAGAAATATTTTTGGGCACAAACATTTCTCTCGGTGCGAGGATCGAACGCGGCCTCTCGTGTCACAGGCGGCGTTTAACCAACTGCGCCACGGAGGCTGTCAATGTCAATATAGACACAATACAGTCCTTTCCCATCCCTTTCCTCCCCTCACCTGCCCATTTCCGTCCAATCTCGTCCCTTCCTCCCCTTCTCGTCACCTACCATCCACTCCCTTCCCGTCCCTTCCCATTCCACCCCCTCTCCTCGTCCCTTCCCGTCATATCACGTACCTTCCCGTCCCCTTCCGTCCCTACCCATTCTCATCAATCCTTTCCCGTTCCTCCATGTCAAGTCCGGGGTTGAGTAGCTCTGGGATCATCGCCTTCAAATATAAAACTGTATTTGCAAAGTGATAATGGAAAATCTTTGATTCTTGTACTTTTACACTTATTCTGTACTGTTAGTTTAAAAGATTCACGGGGATCCCACAGGCAAATTGCAGCAGCAGTTTTGTATGTATTTAATTGTACCGTTTTTGATTTGTAAATCTTTGTAATAATAAAATAATGTAGATTACACAGCGGTGTAAATGCACCCCTTATGGAATATTAGTGTTGCTAAGCTGGTATCTTGGGGTATGCAGGTGGGGTGTGTTTTTCTTTAATAAAATGTTTCGAGGCGCTCGCTACGAACCAGATACCTGTGGGAGTCAGAATGAGTTATACATTACAGCACCATCGTATTCATTTCTTTCATATTTATGACCGAACAAACCACTCCAATGATTGTGACTATCGTTCTATCATTTAAAAGGTTAAAGGGTTAAAGACAAGTTAGACATTCCCGGAAACGCGCCGAGCTTCAATCCTCGGTGTCATTACATTGCGTGCCACTGTTGATCCCATGTTGATCCTGCGACACAGTGGTGGGTGTGAGGGCGAGACAGTCTCCAGTCTTTAGCGTTCTATGATCTACGAATCTTGAATCGTCGATGCCATGCGTTTTATTAATTGAAAATATTAATACGTTTTACGAATTTCGTAGCGATTATGATTTATATTAACGCCTGGAAGTGGTAAAGCCACATTGTTGTCAGTTATTATTCAGCAAAGAGCAGGCTCGTCCGGTAACCAATGTTTTTAAATTTTTTTTATTGCTATGAATGGCGAGACGAGCTTACCGCTCCCCTGATAGTAAGCGATACGAACGCTCTTGAACAGTAGCAAAACCAAACAACACCTTGAATTACAAAACAATGCTTGGCGATCCATTGCGCTCGCCAACCAGAGACATGAGATGTTAAGTCTCAATATGTCCACTCTGGCTACAATGTCCTTGAATCCGAAACACAATAGTGCATTTAAACTGCTGTTTGGCGGGAGAAACAGATATACATACATACACATATGAGAGAGAGCCCTACCACCAGTCGAGTTTCATAGGAAATCGACAATCTCAAAAGGGAATTGCAAAAATCATTTAATATAACGTCGTTTCCGTTTAAAAATACAGGTGTTATTTTACATCAAATAAAAAAGCACCTGTCATAACCAAATATGAAATACCAGTGGTCCGCCCCGGCTCCGCCGATACACTTTTCAAAATGGCAGCCAAAATGTTCAATACCGACTTTCAATTTAAAATATCGGAGCAAATGATCCCTCACATATCGTTTTTGAGACCAATCGGACTACTAAAAACGAATATTTCCTCGTATTGGCTAGATTTGTCACTACTGTTTCCCTCCTATAAGTCATAGCGTGATATATAGCTTATAGCATTTTTCGATAAATGACCTATCCAACAGAAAATTAATATTTCAATTCGAAACAGTAGTTCCTGAGATTAGAGGTAACAAACAAACAAACTCCTCAGCTTTATATATTAGTATATATTTCGAAGTTCATTCGTCGACATTAGAATGAAATGCTATTTGTGTGTCTTCAGACAATTTTGTGATCGAATTTGGGGTGGTAATTTCATAAAATGTTGGATTGAAAATATGTATCCAATCAATTTTTGATGATCGGCGCAGCTGTTAACGACGGTTGTGAATTGATAGACAGGGGGGTTTGAATCCCACGTTGGCATAACCGTTTTACTAGCCAAGATTATTTGTCTCGGATCTTCAAGTTGTGAGACAAAAAATTGACTCATGGTTTTTGATACTCATAACACATGGCTTGAATTTTATTGTAGGGTAAGGTAGTTACTTTATTAATTATCTAAACTAAAATTATAAATTGGAATGATTTGATTGTTTGTTTGTATTGAATAAATAGGCTCTGATACTACAGGGTTGTTTTTTTTTTTACCATTATCCCTGATTATCCCTACATAAGACCACCAACATGCCTGATGAAAATAGGCGTTAGAATATTTTAAAAAAGAATATCTGCACCCGATCGAAGCTGGGCCTGGCCGCTAGTTTATATTAAAACAGAAAAAAATGTTTTTCTCTATTATGCTTTCACCGGTGGTAGGTCTCACCTGGGTAGGTACCACCGTGGTACCACCGCAATGTCTATTTCTCCCGGCAAATAGCAGTGTAAATGCAGTGTTGTGTTTCGGATTAAAGGACATTGTATCCAGAGTAACTACTGGACATATTGAGACATAACATCTCATGTCTCAGGATGACGACCGCAGTGGAATGTCAAGCATAACTTTGTAATTCAAGGTTTGGTTTTGATACTGTTCATGAGCGGTCGTATCGCTTACCATCAGGAGAACGGCATGGCAATCTCGCCATTCAATGCAATAAAAAAATACTTCCAACCATCCACCCGACCGTGCATTATAAAATTTCACATACTTGCTGCGTTGCAACAAAGGATATTATGTTACTGTAATATCAGCAAAGGTAGCTACTAACCAGGGGGGTTACTTTATAAAAACGATAAGAACTTCGAATGTTCGGATGTTCGACGTCCGGAGTAAGTTTTTTTTTAATTGCTATTAATGGCGAGACGAGCATGCCGTTCGCCTGATGTTAAGCGATACGACCGCTCATGAACAGTAGCAAAACCAAACACCTTCTATTACAAAGCAATGCTTGGCATTCCACTGCGCTCGCCATCCTGAGACATAAGATATTAAGTCTCAATATGTCCAGTAGTTACTCTGGCTACAATGCCCTTCAACCCGAAACACAACAGTGCGTTTACACTGCTGTTTGACGGGAGAAATAGACACTGCGGTGGTACCCACCCAGATGGCCTCTCACATATGAGAGACCTACCACCAGTAAATAGTAAGATATTTGTTTTCCACTTCTGAAAATCAATACTAGTCTTTATACTTATCGTTTTCTTCGAATTTAATCTATGGTTACGACGTACGATTGAGGATTCCAACATTTTGTGGAGATCTAGGCACATTAGTGAAGTTTTCGTATCGTTTCATAGAGTAACCTTAGTAACTGAACGAAACCGTTCTAAAGTTGTCACCAACGGTTAATACTAACTGAAAACAGACAAAACAGTTTATGTACTGCATAAACGTTACTAACTTGCACTTGTCTCTTGCGGTTTTAACTTGCATATTCCCTTTGCACGACATTCTAAGCCACAATGTGGAGTGTAGATTATTATTTCTCAACTGGGCCCGTATACAAATGTCACTTTATTAATATGACAGAAGTCACGTGACTGCCAACTGTCATTTCCATACATTTTTAGTTGCGTTGTGTTAGTAGTCACTAAAACTAGCACCCGGCTTCGTTTTCGGTAGCAGTCTTGGGATACCCGGTCTGAACGGGGTTCAGACCCCTTCTTTCGCCCCTGGAATCCGTAGAGAGTTATCATCAGTAAACTTCGAAATCGATTAGAGAGACGGTTCGAGACAAATATTGGCCTCAAAACAACATAATACAAAATTTGTGGACCCCATAAACATTTGTCTCAGCGCGGAAATCGAACCTGCGTACTCTCGCACAGAATTTCGCTATAAATTCCATAGCGTTTTGTTCAAAACAAAATTAAACTCAACTGAAATAAAATGAATTGAAAGCGAGAAATGTAAAAACTAAAAGTAATAACATCAAAACTCAAAAATTAATTTAAAATTATAAATCTTGGCACGTTTATGTTTAACTGCATCCGTTCAGCTATGGCGCTTGATGCTCAAGTAATAAGCGGAAGCGACAACAACTATAGTCTATACTACTGATGGTAGGTCTTAAAATAACTATATTATGTGGGTTTCCTCGCGATGTTTTCCTTCATCGATATAGTGCGTGGTAACTGTCATTACACACAACTCCGAAAAGTCAGAGGTGTGAGGTGTGTCAGGGATTTGAACCCGCGACCACCGTGAACATGTTGACAGGCCACCACGCACATCCTATTTATAACTCTAAATTTCCCGAAGGGCCAAGACAAATATATATCAGTCATTCGAGTTTTCAACAAGATCATACGCTTAATAAAATACAGTTCATATGTCGTGGCACAAAACCTTTTATAGCGCAGTGTCAGGGGCGGACTGTGAAATTGTGGGGCCCTGGGCTAATACGAGTCAGAGGCCCACTAATTTTATTCAACTAATTGTTATTGCGTCACAAAACTGTTTTGCAGAGTGATCTAAGTTTACTGTAAAGGAATAATAGGACAATAAAACGTGTTATTTAATGAAATTTACCAATTTATTCCTAATGATTTGGCGCTGTTTTGTAATGTCGTTAAAAATGAAAAAAGTTAGGCCTGGGGCTTTTTGTATCCACGGAGCTTTGGGCTATAGCCCAAAATACCTTCAGGTAGATCCGGCCATGCGCGGTGTGATAAACAAAACTTAATATTACGAAGGCTTTAATGGCTAAACTTAAAGACCTTTGTTTATTAAGTTGGGTTTGGATTATTATTAATTTTGTACTTCACCTGGGGTTAATACCTCTGGGTTTAGTTTTCGCGTGTTATGTGTTTAACTTGGCAAAAAAGAGTACGATGCGGTGACAATTGGCATAAAAAAATATGACAGCACTATTAAAAAAGTCATTGTCGTTGTTGAATAATTTTATACGTAGGGATTTTTTACATCTTCCTACGATTTTGTTTGTTTTGTGATATAAAATAAACACAGAGGCGATTAACAACATCCGATAAAAATAACAAGTATCTAAATTTTTTCAGTCCTTCAAGACCCATACTCAAAACCAATACTTGTGGGCCGTTCAAAACATTTGTCTCGTCGCAGGTCTCGAACCCGCAGCCTCCATATTTCATTTCGGCATCTCATTAGCATCAACAAAAATTTTACGGTGCCAGCCTTAATGTTTGGGACTAGCTATCCCTGTAAGTTCGTAGCGAGATGTTATATAGCTTATAGTAGTCCAGCTGGCACCGACCTCAAAAATAATGATAGTTCAATTACGTATTTTAGATTTATTAAAACATTGGTTTCATTTATCTCCTTTTATTACAATTTTGAAGTAAGTTTAATTTATTATATAATTTTTATCTACATATTTTTTTTGATTTAATATTGTGTATTAGGTTTGTTCAGTTTTGTATCCACATTGACTTGCATCACATAGCTCGGTATTAATTCAACTGGCAGTGGAACAAGATTGCTTCCGCACTCCAAAGCTAAGAACATATGGGAACTTATTTCACAGATTTTATAGAAAGACTTTTAACTGCATCTTTGAGGCTTTATTGACTTTAATACTATGAACGAAGGGATAAATGTGATCTGTATCAGCCCATATACGTCCCACTGCAGGGCACGGGCCTACTCTACAACCGATAATACGATTGAGAGAGGTTAGGCCATATAGTCTACCACGCTGACCTAGTGCGGGTTGGCGGACTTACATTTCATAATTCTTATAAATGGCTATGGTATGCAGGTTTCCTCACGATGTTTTCCTTCACCATTTTTAGTGCGTGGTGATTATTTATCAATACACACATGACTCTGAAAAGTCAGAGGTGTGCCCTGGGATTTAAACCCGCGACCACCGTGAGTATGTTGGCAGTCGCGTCTGGTCCGTTTACCAACAAGCCTCCACGCATTCCTCTACTACCAAATCCATCCATCCATCCATCAGCCAAAGGAAGTCCACTGCTGAACATAGGCCTCCCCCAATGATTTCCACAGAGACCTGTTGGAGGCAGCCTGCATCCAGTGACGTCCCGCGACCGACACCAGGTCGTCGGACCATCTTGTGGGTGGACGTCATACGCTGCGCTTTCCGCTACGCTTACTACTACCAAATATTTTAGCAAAATTAATTTATGAATGTTATAGTTTGCGCTGCAATATTATTTTAAACTTTTACTATTATATTAATTAACTAACCAATATTAATTAATTGTTTCTTTTGTTTTTAATATTGTATGTGGTTACACAGTTTTTTATTGTTTTTTTCTAGACACGCATAACTTAAATCAAAATCCTTAACATACCGACATTATCCTATACTAATACTAGCGGCTCGGCCCAGCTTTGTCCGGGTACAAATAGATTTCTGTACAATAATATATACGTATTATACTTATAAACCTTCCTCTTGAATCACTCTATCTATTTAAAAAAAAACTGCATCAAAACCCGTTGCGTAGTTTTAAAGATTTAAGCATACAAATGGACGTAGGGACAGAGAAAGCGACTTTGTTTTATACTATGTAGTGATTTATTTTACAAACATTTATATTGGTACTAATTTCCAAATCTTACACATTTACCAAAAACAAACTGTATTAATAAATTAATAAGAATAAAATATTACCTTTGAGTATAATAAAACTTTACCACCCAAATTATTTATTTTCGTACAAGGTAATCTACTTTTACAAATCGTATAATTGCCAAAAAAGCTCCGAAAAGAAAACTATGTTGCAACGACTCGTGAAGGATTTGAACCTCCGCCCTCCGATGTTCAAGTAGCTTTGTATATCGGCGCTCTAACCTACTGAGCTAACGAGTCTTGTATACTGTTGTCGAATATCTCGACCCGTTCCAACAATATGACGTCATTGCATACTCATTTAGAATAGTAGTTTATTAGAATTTATACCTAGTGACAAGAGCAATAGAGTCGAATATCAAATAATGCACATGAAGGTCGTTCAAAGACTCAATTGTTTTGGAATGAACGTTAAAGCTTTATCCACACTATTGATTTCAATGTTTTTAATTTTTATAATATCTCGGAATGTCATCATGATTCAAGCGGGAATCGTCGGGATCTTGGCTGCCAAGCTAAGAGTACTCTACAACTGGTGGAAGATTTATCATACAGGTAAAGTATTCGACTGAATACTGAATAAACATTCGTTTGTTAGTTGCATTATGATTGAGAGAGCTTGCGTTCTTCGGTGTCACAAATAGAAGTGTGATCGATAATTATGCGCAAATATATCCCGCGCGTTTTTGCGATTAATTGTCGTGTTAAAATAAGTCACAGAGAAACCCGTTTTTGCTTTTACTCTTATGTGGATATATTTGAATGACAGTGAATCGTAGACGCAGTCTTAGACTATGCATACATTATTTGTTAGTTGATTATAATATTATTTTTGTTTTTTTTTATTTTATACGTATTTGGAAAACATATCAGCAAGATACAGTTAGTAGTAAATGATCCAGTGAAGTTTCCACAATTAAGTTATACATAAACGAAGCAAGTGTACAAAGCAAAATAAAAATGTAAGACAAATAAAACAAGATTCCGCTGTGCTACAGTGAATAATATGTAAACAAAAACTTAATAAATATGAAATCACAAAGAAATGTTAAATATAATGATCGGCAAATCGTGTGGATTGAGACTTATTTTAGGAGCGATAACAGCAACTGGTTTAGATGTCTTTGTTCATTAATGTGTGGGTTTTTATTTATTTACTCTTTATATACGGAATGCATTAAGGCGTTAGGAGTTTTAATTCGGCCTATGGTAGATATTGATTTATTTTAGTTTTTTTTTCTAAGCATACAGGTAATTGTGTCACTTAAACATCCGTTACGGTTGTTAAAATGGGAGAGGAAAGGGAAAAGGGCCGAGAGGAGAATAGAGTTATTCGGGCTTCAGCAATATCAGAAAATAGAATGCCCATTTTACTATAAAACTTAGTATCTGTGCAAATATGTTTATGCCTCAACGAAACCTATTTTTTGTGTAGCGAAAAATATATACATATTCGGTAAATATAAGCATATTTGCGACCCAGGCCCGAAGTTCTTGGAAAAACGAACTTGGAGTGCAATAAAAAATATTTTTTGTCTTCCACTTTGTAAATAAACTGTAAAATGTAATTACTTTATTTTATAAAAATCTGTCGCCCGGGAAAGGAAAACGTTTAAGGATAAACCATAAAAATTCTTTGAGTAATTTTAAGCATTACCGGTATCGGGATCAACGATATTTTTACAGATACTAAGAATGGACATCTCCTTTAGCATAGATTGCTATTTAATCTGGGGGCGCGGCCGAGCCCCCGTCCAAGTCGAGCTATAGGCAGTAACATCCTTTTCTCGAAGCAATTCAGACCATTTTCAACCCCCTATAACTTCGTTGTGACTAAAGTATGAAGCCTGAATTTTCAGTTACTAAGCAGGCATTGTGTAAACATGGTATATTTAAAATTTCATCCAATTTGAACCAGTAGTTTAAGAATTGTAACTAGTCAAACTTTCTTAATTTTGTCACTCACTGACTGACCGATCATCAAAAGTCTAAGGCACTTCTAGCAGACATAGAACCTTCAAATTTAGAATATAATTAGTGTTTAGTGTCTAAAGCAAGGGAAAATTCAAACATTTCATAATTTGTGTCTAGTTTTCTAGATAGACCAACTGCATGAATAACTTTGTAATCCCATATAAATGTATAGGATTACAATGTTACATTTGCAGTTAATGAAAATTGTACCCGTATATAATAGTTGTACATAGATATCTATATATATGAGGCATAAGGCATAAGGAGGGGATATAGAGAGGGAAATGGTGTATTCAGCCCATGAAACTGTACAACATTCCTCTAGAAAAACATGACGAAGAAAAACTTGCAAATAAATAGACTAAATAGCTCGAAAATATCAATTACAATGAAAGAAAGAACATTAATAATCAAATCCGCTATATTTGTGATAAATTGATACCTACAAAAATAAGAAAAATCCATAAGACAGAGGCTTTAAGAAAAATCGTTAGTGATATTCTAGAAGTAAGAAGTACCGAAAAGGAAAAAAGTAGGACTCTACAAAAAGACGTGAGATCCCATCAAAAACATCCTGAAAAAAAATTCCAAGTCTCGCAGCTCAGGTTTTCTATCGCAAAAAGTTGTGAGATGCATGTAATACCAAGTCGATTAATTTATTTAGTCCTTAAGGGACCTTCTATATAAAGTTATTACGTTAGTTATTACCATATCAATATTAAAAATTCTTTACGTTTTTAATAAATAGATCGACTTGGCCAGCAGCATTATGTACAAATTGTAGGATACATTATGTTTTCATGCGATGGCCAAGTCGATCTATTTATTAAAAACGTAAAGAATTTTTAATATTGATATGGTAATAACTAACGTAATAACTTTATATAGAAGGTCCCTTAAGGACTAAATAAATTAATCGACTTGGTATTACATGCATCTCACAACTTTTTGCGATAGAAAACCTGAGCTGCGAGACTTGGAATTTTTTTACAGGATGTTTTTGATGGGATTTACTTTTTTGTAGGAGTAGTATCATCCCCATCTAGCCAACCCTGCTACAATCCCTTAAAGGGAAAGTTCTACTTAAATAGGCAATATGTACCTATATATAAACATGTTTGTGGAAAGAATAAGTTTTCTATAGTAATAAAACCCAACGGTTGTCAGTCAACTAAGACTACAGTACTAGAAGAGTGTTCCACACATCGGTTTAAATATAAACTTTTACGACGTCAGAAACAAGATTCCACGAGACAGCCATTGTGTGGATGCACCACTAAAACTATCGACTTGGGGTAAAAAAATACATTCCTTAACTGTACGTGTTATATTCGTTTTGAGTTCATTTGAGATGGTAAATTAGTAGAAAAAAGTATTCCGATACCGGGAATCGAACCCGAGCCTCCTGGGTGAGAGCCAGGTATCCTAGCCACTAGACCATATCGGATCTGAATGTTGTGATAAAATTAACATTTTTGTTTGTAATGGTAAAATGTCTACCTCCTTGGCGTAGTACAAACTACCGTATAGTACTAAGCTGTGGTCTCGGGTTCGAATCCCGGATCGGGTAAAGTGTTATTGGATTTTTCTATTAATTAACAGCCCGGAGTCATATTTATGCTTGATATGGCGATAAGCTCGCCTTCTATCACATCATGGGACGGAACACACAGGATGAAACGTGGGTGACCACCTCTGCCTATTCCATCTGGAAAAAGGACGTGAAATTATGTATGTAAAAACTTGGAAATACAACAATGTCAGCTGTTTTAATAATATTGGACCACTTTCCTATTCACTTCCGATGATATGTTATTTTCATAACTTTTATCTGACTGCAGAATACTGGCCCTTAGTTCCTTTAATTAGCCGAAATCTTAGTTCCTTATCATCATCATCATCTCAGCCACAGGAAGTCCACTGGTGAACGTAGGCCTCCCCCAAGGATCTCCACAATGTTAGAAGCGGCCTGCATCCAGCGACTTCCTGCAACCTTAGCCAGATCGTCCGTCCACCTTGTAGGCGGGCGTCCGACATTTCGCTTGACTGTTCCTCAAATTAGCCGTAATATTTAGCCCTTTAAGCCAGATCGATATCGTTTTTAAATAAGTCTCCAGTGTACCTAGTTTCACTCTCTTGAACGTGAATGCAATAAAATAGTTTTTACAATTGAATCCTAGGCTCCCAACGGTCCAGCTCCCTTGACGCTATTAAATGCACTAAACTATCTGCATGTTTGCGAATCCTCTTGCAATACTTAGGAGTTACTCTATATAAACGATACGAACTTCGAATGTTTGGACGCTGAACTTAATTCAGTATCTGTGTCAGCTACTAAATCTATGGTGTCAGCCCACATACGTCCCACTGCAGGGCACGGGCCTACTCTACAATCGAGAATATGATTGAGAGTGGTTAGACCATATAGCCACCACGCTGGCCTAGTGCGGGTTGGCGGACTTTACATACCATAGAAATCGCTATGGTATGCAGGTTTCCTCACGATGTTTTCCTTCACCGTTATAGTGCGTGGTGATTGACTATCAATACACATATGACTCCGAAAAGTCAGAGGTGTGCCCTGGGATTCGAACCCGCGACCACCGTGAACATATTGGCAGCCGCGTCTGGTGCGTTTTACCAACAGGCCACCAGGCACTTTTACAAAACTTTTTTTTAAACTTCAGTAATGTGCTTATATACTCCACAAAATGTTGGAATCATCTATCGAACGTCGCAACTGATCGCAACCACAGACTAGGCTCAGAGAAAAAGATAAGTATAATAGAGAATAGTATTGATTTTTAGAAGTGGAAAACTTATATCTCACTCCGGACGTCGAATATCATAACATTCGAAGTCTGTATCGTTTCATACAGAAGCCATAGGTTATTGGAATTTCACAATTTTCTTTATGGCAAAGACTCCAAAGAGTCACCATACAATTTTCTTATTTCTTTCTGTAACTATAGTTACTATATAAAGTGATCCAAGAAAAATACCACGATTTTGTTGTAAAATTATATTGGTTATATTAAACATACGATTGAGGCAATTAAGAGTTACGTGTAAGACAATGGGTTTCTAAGCAGTGTTATAAGATGCCTCTTTAAATAAAAATGTGAAACAGTCTTAAAGACCTAGGTTAGGCCGTTCTAATTACATCCTGTAGTACTCTTCGAATATCTCTCGCTCACTGGAAAAGAAGAAAGATAATGAGATACTAATTTGACTGGAAATGTTGTCTCGCATTAGTTCTATCGCATCTTGGGACAGAAATAAAATCCATATTATTTATAATCTTCGATCAAATAAAAAATGGCAACAGAAATAAGAGCACAAATAAGCGTGTGCTCGATTGCTGCTTATTTGTGCTTATTTGATTATAGTATGGTCCAAAAAAATAATTTTAATTTAAAGGAATAAGACTTATTATTAAGTTGTGTTAGTGAAGTTGGTCATAATTTAAGACTTTTTGCTACATCTAGTAGTTCGAACATCAAATGTATAGCAACCTGGGCCACTTTTGGCATGTGATTGTTCCGGATCCTGTATCTAGTATATATTTGATAGAAGTAATAAATAATTAAAAACACAGTCCTGCAAAATGTGCGTGGTGGCCTGTACAACAAACATTTTCCTAAGAACGGAGATCGAACCCACCGATTGGTTTCTCAGATGACTTTAATCCTGCACCGTAAAAGCTGCCATAAAAGTGAAGAAGAGACTGTTTGTCTTGATCAGCCCATATACGTCCCACTGCAGGGCACAGAATAAGAGTAGTAGCTGTTATTACTGTATTCTGTATCAGCCTATATACGTCCCACTGCAGGGCACGGGCCTACTCTACAATCGAGAATACGATTGAGAGTGGTTAGGCCATATAGTCCACCACGCTGGCCTAATGCGGGTTGGCGGACTTTACACACCATAGAAACCGCTATGGCATGCAGGATTCCTCACGATGTTTTCCTTCACCGTTATAGTGCGTGGTGATTGACTATTAATACCTTCGATCAAATATACACTAGATACACAGTTCCCTGTAAAAGTTCTGTTAAAAAGTGGCACCGATGCATGACATGAAAAAAAGTAAACCAAAAAGATCACATATTCCAAATATATTAACACGAATTCCACCTTATTCCTGGAGCATAAAGTAGCTTTTCACGTAATATTGTCTAAAGTTATGCGACGTTTTAGAAGCAACGGTCGGTGCGTGACTGAAGGCGAAAGAGTGCTTAAAGCACTCCTTTTTGGTGCCATTTTCTAAGCGCTCATGTTGTATCTAGTGTATATTCGATCGAAGATTAATACACACAATAATAAAATTAAGATGTAAATAATTAAAGTATCCGTGAAACCTAGTAAGACCTTTTCTTCATGAGCCGTTTGAGCGCCCTCCGTTTGGTGCTGCTTGTGGAACTCTGAAGCTGGAGACTCTGCGCGCGACTCTGGAATCCAATACAAATAAAAATAAATAAAAATAACAAGGTATATCCACACTGCGAAGGAAACGAAAGGACTACCACCGTAGTTGTTGTAACTTCAGACATAAATATCGACGAATTTATTTTTATATTTTTTTCTATCGTCGTATTTGGGTGGTATATACATAGCTTTTAATAAAATAATAGTGTACACCCTTTATTTTTAAACAAGCTAAGCAAGGGTTTAAATTATAACTATAGCAAAAACCATTTTTCACATCTAAAACTACACACACAAAATTACTGTTCAGTTTCTTCCTTAAATGGGTTCGAAAAAAAAAACTCACTTCTTTATTGATTACACGAGATCGTACAAAAATATTAGCCGATCGGCTATGTGAATTACAATCTCAAAATTTAGCATTTATTATCGATTTCACTAGCTATTTGTGATTGCTATTGCTATTTATTTCAACACAAGCTGTACCCATCAAAAACATCCTGTAAAAAAATTCCAAGTCTCGCAGCTCAGGTTTTCTACCGCAAAAAGTTGTGAGATGCATGTAATACCAAGTCGATTCATTTATTTAGTCCTTAAGGGACCTTCTATATAAAGTTATTACGTAAGTTATTACCATATAAATATTAAAAATTATTTACGTTTTAAATAAATAGATCGACTTGGCCATCGCATGAAAACATAATGTATCGTACAATTTATACATAATGCTGCTGGCCAAGTCGATCTATTCAAATTGAATGAAATTTTAAATATACCGTGTTTACACAATGCTTGCTTAGTAACTGAAAATTCAGGCTTCATGCTTTAGCCACAACGAAGCTATAGGGGGTTGAAAATGGTCTGAAATGCTTCGAGAAAAGGATGTTACGGCCTATAGCTCGACTTGGAGGGGGCTCGGCCGCGCCCCCAGATAAAGATGCTCCATTATTTTATACCATCAAGGGACATATAAAACCATTTCCAATACATATTCATTGAGAGTTAACAAATTCTTGTGGATAGTTTTAAACCCGGCGTATATTTGGCGCGAGGTGCCCCGCGGGCCGCTCGTTATCCTGATGTACGGCGGGTAGCGGGTTCCAAGCCCGGGGGAGCACGCCGGGTGATTTACACCGGCCATTATGTCTGCGCAAAGTTTTTGAGAAGTGCATTCCGAAATTTCTGATTTGGCCGATTTATATGTGATTACACATCGGTATTTGATATTTATCAAGAATTTATGGAAAAGTTGGCGTCGAGTTAATCATCGTGTTTTGGGTTTGATTCCTAGGTCAGTAACTACAGTAGGAACACTTTTTTTATTGCAATGTATGGCGAGACGTGCATGCCGTTCGTCTGATGGTAGCAATTAGCAAAACCAAACAACACATTGAATTACAAAGCAATGCTTGACATTCCACTGCGCTCGCCATCCTGAGACATAAGATGTTAAGTCTTAATATGTCCAGTTGTTACTCTGGCTACAATTTCTTTCAATCTGAAACACAACAGTGCATTTACACTGCTGTCTGGCGAGAGAAATAGACATTGCGGTGGTACCTACCCAGGCGACTTCTCACATATGAGAGATCTACCACCAGTATGTACTTACACTGGTGTTCTTCCGGACAATGATGGCTACTCCGCCGCCGCGGCCGGGCTTCGCTCCCGCCGGCCGGGGCACGCGCCCCACCAGGCACCTGTCGTTGCTGTACGGCTGCCTCACTGGCTCAGAGTCTTCGTCTTCTTCGGAGGCTAATATCAAATTAAAATAAATAAATAAATAACACTCAACAGTCACATACATTGTCCTGACCCCACACTAATATCGGGTCTTGTGTCGTGACTTTTTGGTCTCACAAACACTCAGACCCGAAACAAATACCTGTGGTTCACACAAATATTTGTTTCGATGCGGGGATCGAACCCCCAGTCCTCCATTCCACAGCCAGCGTCTAACCAACTGCGCCACAGAGGCTCTTCTTTTTCTTCGTATACATTTTTACTGGTCATTTATTTTCATATAAGAGAAGGATTAGGCTATATACCTTGTCTTAGTGCGGGTTGGCGGAATTTGCATACCATAGATTTTTTCCAAATCACTATGGTGTGCAGATTTCCTCATGAGGTTTTCTTTTATCCCTGATGGCTGGTTACTTATTATATCAGCGTACTTGCCCACTGAACTTACGATACGTCCCAAAATGTAATAATTTTCGTTGTGCGATGTGGTGACATGTGCTTTGTTCATGGTGATGAACAAAGTATTTTGAACCCTATATTGACTATCAAACAATTTGGAGTTTTTTTTTTTATCAGGACTATGTAAAGCCATGTTATGTCTACTCAGTGCTTAGTCATTATGTCATTGAATGTTAACTCCCAACATGTCTATAAATCCTTTGGGAAGGCCTGTGTCCAATTGAATTCCCATGGCTGAAGTGAGAGAGAAAGAGACCTGTTTGTTCGTTTGATCTTCCTACATTACTAAAGAGAGAAAGAGACAGAGCGAGCGAGAGAAAACGATGTACTCTTACATTCTGCATCCCTGTCGTGCTTGAGTATTCCGGGCAGTTTGTATCTCACTCTATTCTCGCTGCGGCTCCTGCTTCTGTACTCCGAGTCCTCGGGCTCAGACTTCGCGTGCCACTTGCATTTCTTCTTCTTCGTACTGCCGCTTGTGTATTTCAATATCCTAAAAATAAATCTGTACTAATATATAAAGCTGAAGAATTTATTTTTTTGTTTGTTACTTCTAATGTCAGAAACCACTGGTTCTTCAAAATTATTTTTTGTATTGGATAGGTAATTTATCAAGGAATGCTATAGGCTATATATCATCACGGTATGACATGTAGGAGGGAAGCAGTAGTGAAAAATATAACAAATACGAGGATATTTTATTGGTTGTCGTGGTTCGATTGCTCGATACATTTTGGCCGCCATTTTGAAAAGTGTATCTGCAATTCTGCACCCAGGCCGGATCGCTATAATAATTAAATAAATAAATAGCCCACCACTCAAGCCAAAGTACGGGTTTGCGGACTATCCAATATAATATCAGGAACTACTTGTTCGAATTGAAAAAGTTATTTTTTGTTGGTAAGGTAATTGATCAAGAAATGCTATAAGCTAATTAACATCACACTATAACCAATAGGAGCGAACCAGTAGTTAAAAACGGTTACTATGTGCAATATTATAGTAGGATACAATTATTAATATTTATCGGCTCGTTTGCTATACACCACGTCTTCACACCGTTTTCCCATCAACATCTATACCTATTCCTATACACCCCTGGTTAGAGTTGTTTATAGTTCGAGACGACAGTTGCAAAGACTATGAATATGTCAGTATACTACAGGCTGTACTAGATTATCACCAGGTAATTCAATTCTTGCAATTAATCATCATCATCATCATCTCAGCCACAGGAAGTCCACTGCCTGAACATAGGCCTCCCCCAAGGATCTCCACATCGACCAGTTGGAAGCGGCCTGCATCCAGCGGCTTCCTGCAATTTTCGCCAAGGTTACCGAATAGCCCATAGGATTAGCAAGTTGAAGTGGTAGTGGGCCGGACACATAGCGCGTAGAACCGATGGCCGTTGGGCCGAGAGAGTGCCGAAAGGTTCTTGCAACTATACCATTAAAAAACTCACGACAATTTTTTCTTCTTCTTTATATTCTCCACTGAACTGGAAGTGTCTTCAGTTTCTTCAGAGTCAGTAGTTGCGTACGGCACTTTACCCATTTTCGTTAATGAAACTATATTTTTAGTTTTAATCTACTGGATGATATGACATTTGTATTGAATATGTTTTTTATTCTATAGGACTACATTTTTGTGCATTTTCCATAACTTGATTTAACTTGTGATTTAACTGACAAAGCTCAATTCATTGTTTTTTGACATTTCTTTTAAAAGAAATTGACATTACACCAATTTAAAAAAAAAAAACAAGCAATGCAAAGAGGTTCACATTAATAATGGAAAATGGATGTATAAATACTCCTTGACAAAACTCCATTCCTTATTCAAAACTGGCAAATTAATAAATCCTATTTGGATAAAATAAGGACTCCCGCCTAAACGAATTACAGCCAATTAACGCACTTTGTTTAAATTCAGAACGGACGTTCCTTTTTCGAAATACAACTGCCGACGGTAACAATTCTCTCACTCCATTTTAAATTAAAACACAAAGAAGTCTGATATTCATTTCACAATCAATATCAATATGTAGATTCTAATATAAGGGCTAGTATTTGCCTGCCGGATATTTGGTTTAAGAAATTTATTCTCAAAAAGACAAAATTAGTCACTTACATGAGAATAACACAGAAAGCTAAATTAAATTTTTTTAAGTAAAATTTATATTAAATAAATATAATCTTTTTTGTATGATGAGCAACTTTATAGATATGTATGTATATTCCGCTGGTTTATTGCGGGCTAAGAGTATTTACCTATATTAAAAAAGGAGCGCTGTCATACATTTGTGTCTTCAAAAAAAACATACAGTCGAATTGAGAACCTCCTCCTTTTTTTGAAGTCGGTTTAAAACGTCGATTTTTTGTTTGTAATGTTGGTAGCACTGTTATATTAGTAAAAATTGAAATAACTATTTAATAACAAATTGCTATATATTCTTGAATTATCGAAAGTATATTTAGCTACTATCTTTATAACACATTTTTTTAACTTTAAATAGCGTGAATTGTATCTACGATACCTTGCTTCATAATCTGTGTCCTAACAATGACATTTAAATTGTTAAGCCGATAAGTAATTGCATATTTAACTATAAAATACAGTTGTGTATACTTGAATTGAATCCGCAACCACCAGTTCGGTAGTCCAGTCCTAGCTTACAAAGTTATATCTCCATAATTCTAGACGTATAGGTTGAAATTGCGTTACAACAAACTTCTGGAATATTTATAAGTTTCCAACAATGAACAATTGTGAATTGTTTCATTATATTTTATTCATAAAGTTTATAATACAATTGGTTGTATACTGTGGTTGTAAATTACACCATCTATATAGGTTTTGTTTGTGTCTTTTGTGGTTTGTCCCGACTTCAGATTACTCTTTCGCGCCACTATTTTATGACTGCTAAGTTTAACATAAAAACTTAGGCTCAATTGCACAAACTAACTTTGCCAATACCTTTCACCTTGAAAATGTCAATCCCATACATTAGCAAGGTCAAATACGTCTCAAATGTACGGCGAAGACAGTTCCAAAGGCAAAGGTATTGGCAAAGTTAGTTTGTGCACTCAGCCTTAGACTATGACTGCCTACTGCTTTTTATAATTCTCTTTTTTATGTTGTTTATACTGTATATTTTTTTCCTCATTATAATATTAGTATAGACGTGTAAATATTTGTTTTCCCAATAAAAATAATGGTAATTGGATGAACCCGCAACGCGACTTACGTTGGTCAATTTGACGGATACTCAACCGCTTGGCTCTTTGTACAGTGGTCACTACCAAGACGAATATGAATTCAGTGCCAACAAAACAACATTGAAATAATATTATAATCTGATGTATTTTGCAATTTCAATTTTTTTTTTCATTTCAATTGTAGCCTTTAAAATACAAACCATTTTTAATTATTAAATTAAGCTACAGTTTTAGAAATCAATGTATAATAAGAAAATAACGGAACATAGATACTATTTTATTTTTTTCAATTATTTAGGTTCACAAAACTAGTTACAAATATTTGATATTCTTAAAATACGATGAACTTATATATTAACAGCCGCTGCCAATAAACAATCCCAATCCAAAAGCCGTTTGAGATTGACAGCTCAATCGTTTTTCTGATACTATATTGCCAACAATCAATCTCAGTAGAGAAAAAACTATGGCAACATGGTAAGTGACAAATCGAAAAGTAGAAAACAATCCAGATTGACTTCAATCTAATTTTTTAAAATAAAATTACAAAATCCGTAAAATTACAAAATGTATTCGTAACCTTCTAGATGTGAACACGACTTGTTTATAATACAGACAAAAGATATATTTAAAATCGTAATTGTAAAATATTATATAATCAGTAACGGCTTTAGTTCATAAACCTATTTTAAATATCAAATATTCTGTCCCCTTCAAACGAATATTAAATTAAGTTTGAGCGAATAAGACAAAATATTATACAGCTAAAATAGATTCATGAACTGTCTATGAATATGAAACATGAAAATTAAGTGACTACATAATAAAAAATATGGCTTTTCAATTTTGTAATGAATACTGTACGAATGCCCTCAACTGGATTTGAACCACGAAGAGCCACTAAGCTACAAGGTAAATAACAACGCATATTTCATTAATGAACCGGGAATATTGAATAACCGGCCAAAGTGCAAGTTTGGGTTAAAAGCCATAACTTAACAACTTAAAGCTTACTTAGCGCCACTTAATGTAACTTGGCTAAGTTATTGTCTGAATAACTTTGCTTCATAGTAAAGGAATGTTGAATTTCAGACTTTATTACCGATGCTTCATTGGTCTCGGTCTGTGTAAACGTGATTGTTATGAAAATACTATTCAGTCATTTATCAAATTTTCTATTACTCTACCTGGGCTGATTAAAATGTGTATAATTTAGTATATATAGAATGTGTATAGTGTAGTATTTAGTATGTGAATGTTTTTCAATGTAAAGATTGCATAACGCACCCTGTATAGCAATAGGAGTGTTCCAATCAGTTTGCAAACATTTGCAACAAACCAGCCGGCCGGCATCTGTCTTCCACGACTCTCCTATGAAATATTTATTAGGATCGGACTAACTTGAACTTGCACGCCCTACTGGCGCAAGTCGGTGTGCTAGTAGAGTGGCTGTTACTTGTCAAATACTGGATGACACGATTACTCATATTTAAAACGAAATAGGGTATTATCGAGAGATACACGAGACAAACTTACTGGTGGTAGGTCTCTCATATGTAAGAGGCCGCCTGGGTAGGCACCACTGCAATGTCTATTTCACCCGCCAAGCAGCTGTGTAAATGCACTGCTGTGTTCCAGTTTAAAGGATATTGTAGACAGGGAACTACTGGTCACATTGAGACTTAACATCTTATGAACTTCCTGACGGTAAGCGGTATACGTAATACCCTCGAAAAATTACTAAGTAGCTTTTATACATACAATATACATAATTATGTACATAAACTCAAGCCTTTTCCCAGAAGGGGTAGGCCGATGTGCAACTAGGACACCCACGTTTCGCCTTCTATTTCCGTCTCAGGATGTGATAAGGGGCGAGCCATCACCATATCGAATACAAATTCCTGACTCCGGGCTGTTAATGAAGGGAAAAATCCAATATAACTTTGCCCCACCAAGGATTTGAACCCCAGATTTCAGCTTGGAATCTTACCGTAGAACAATTGCGCCATCGAGGCAATAGAAAGTCTTAATTACGTGGAATTATATCTTTCAATAACAATATTTTCACATGGATTTCTACATCGACCTGTTAGAAGCAGCCTGCATCCAGCGACTTCCTGCAACTTTAGCCAGGTCGTCCGTCCACCTTGTAGGCGGGCGTCCGACATTTCGCTTGCCTGTACGTGGCCTCCACTCTAAAACCTTTCGGCTCCAACGGCCATCGGTTCTACGCGCCATGTGTCCGGCCCACTGCCACTTCAACTTGCTCATCCTATGAGCTATGTCGGTAACTTTTGTTCTCCTACAGATCTCCTCATTTCTGATTCGATCTCGTAGGGAAACCGAAACAAGATGTAATGTATTCACGTAGAGATAGCCTGTCCACTTGCCCAAGTAATTGTCCTACGCCGCTCTACTGGCATGTCGATTGAATATTTACCGAGGCCCAATCCCATTGCACTGGGCCTTGCTAGATTCCCCGACCGCTATGCAAATTGGACCTAAATTGAAAAGCAACGGATCACTAATTGTCTTAATTCTGTTAACTTGTACAATGTGAATAACTTACTAACATTCATATATCACCGTGTTTTTATACAGGTTATATAAAAACTGCTACTGAAAACGAAGCCGGGTGGTAGTTTTAGCGACTTCAGACACCACGCAACCAAAAATTTGGCAAAAATATTGACAAATTTATGACTTTTTTTCTTATCGTTGTATTTGGGTAGTAAAAACAAAGATTTTTTTCTAAACTTTTTTATTTTTAAGGAAACTATGGTGCGCAAGGATTTAAATGATTATTTTAGCAAAAACTATGGATTTACCACCTAAACACAAAGATATTCAAAAAAATGACAAAAAAAATTGACGCCTTTCTTTGCGGAACTTTTAATTGCATTGTATTTGTAATCACTAAAACTCCCGGCTTTATTTACAGCAGTAGTCTTGATATACCCTGTATAAATTATATATTGTCTACGAGGTGTCCGAATGCGTTTTTATCCATGGACTAATTTAAATACTGTAATTTTTGTCATGCTGTCGTCAAATATTAGAATAAGTTCTCTCTTCACGTTTTAATATATTGCACACGGTAATACTATTAGATTACGAATACAAATGCTTGATATATAATATGAAAACAAACAATGCGTAAAATAAATATTTTTTAAATTTTAATTGCAGTTCCAAATTTCGCCAAACTCCAATATAATAGCGTAAATGAATAGAGTTGCGTCCAAGGTTTGATTTTAAACGTCCACCTTTTACCATTATTAACATTGAGCAAAAAATACGAAACAAGTGCGAGTCGGACTCACGCACGAAGGGTTCCGTATCATCATCTTATTTTTTTTTTATAAAAAAACAAAAACCGACTTCAAAACAAAAACCACGATAGAGTAAAAAATAATAATAAAAATACCACTGTAACGAAAATAAAAATTATTTCATTACATTACATTTCAGTACATGTTGATTTATTTGAAATATTGACTTGACTAGCCAACAAATAAAAACACATGTGTTACATATTGAAGGCGGGTCGCCAAGTATCAAACATATAGACATTTAAATTTATATAAGCCGATATTTAAATTTATATTCCCGTCAAACAGCAGTGTAAACGCGCTGTTGTGTTTCGGGTTGAAGGGCATTGTAGCCAGAGTAACTACTGGACATATTGAGACTTAACATCTTATGTCTCAGGGTGGCGAACGCAGTGGAATGCCAAGCATTGCTTTATAATTCAAGGTGTTGTTTGGTTTTGCTACTGTTCATGAGCGGTCGTATCGCTTACCATCAGGCGAACGGCATGCTCGTCTCGCCATTCATAGCAATAAAAAAAATAAAAAACGCCATAGATCCTACATGTTTGGTACTTGGAGCCTGGAGGTATCTAATAATAAAAAAATATCTCTCAGAAACTTCGTCTTTATTTTAGTTTTCCGTTCACAATATGCACGATTTGGAAATAAGGAATACACCGATTCCCATATGCAAACGCTGCGTTGTCGCTCCGTTTCCTACAATTTCGGCTGGAAACTTCTTGCCAATTCTGAGCCAATATCCATTGAGAGACAAAATCCTGCGAGACTCAATTGAGTGGTGTTGCAATAGATAGGCTACCACCCGGATGTATATAGCAGATTGGTATAGCACTCCTGGCCTTAGATACGCTATGGAAAAATATTAATTTATCATTGAAATTAAAAGTGCGTGGTGGCCTGTTGGTTAACGGACCGGATGCGGCTGCCACTGTTCACGGTGGTCGCGGGTTCAAATCCCAGGGCACACCTTTGACGTATATGGGCTGATACAGATACAGATTGAAATAAAAATATTATTTACAGTTTTATCGCGGAATTGGTTTCATTTTCACATTTTTTTTTCTCGAAGTTTCGATTCATTACTTAACAGCTTTCATAGTCACGGAGCGCACTGAACTGGCACACATAAGATGTTAAGTCTCAATATGTCCAGTAGGCTATAATGTCCCTCAATTCGAAACACAACAGTTTATTTACACTGCTGTTTGGCGGGAGAAATAGACATTGCGGTAGTACCTACTCAGGCGGCCTCTCACATATGAGAGAACTACCACCACTCAATATGTATATTCTGACACGAGTAGCAGTTTTGCTTTTCTGAGTAAAAAAGACGTAAGTTTATGTCTAATTGTAAATCATAGCGTAGCTTTCACCGTGTGGAGGCGAAGTCTCCGAGTGTCTATTGAATAGGGACCGGATTAGGCCCATTTCCTATTCCGGATGCGAGTTGAAACATCAATGGAATGCGGTACCAGTGCACTTTAATATTTCGTGATATTGGTTGCATACTGTTGTATACTTGGACAGATAATTAATGGGTACTACGGCAATCAAACGAGCAGGTTACAATAACACATTGAGATATTATACTAGAGGGGACACTGCAAACAAAATGTTTGTAACAAAGTGAAGGGTACATTCTATTTCTGTCTCTGTCACGCCTACGAAGTAACATTATCTTCCCTCTCGCTTCACTGTGTACCCGTGTGCACGCACCATACGCAGAGATTTTGTTCCCGATGTCCGCTCTAGTATAATAACTCAATGCAATCACACTAATTTACTCCAGCATGTTGTCAGACACTCGGGTCCGTTTGGACATATATACATAGGTACCTAACATATACTAAACTGATATCGTGATTTACCAATATTAGTTCAGGCTAGACAAGGAATGGAAGCTACAGGCAAAAAAAGTATCAGACGCCAGCCTACAAGGTGGACGGACGATCTGGCCAAGGTTGCATGAAGTCGCTGAAAGCTGGTGCTTCCAATAGGAAGAAGTGGAGGTCCTTGGGCAATGCCTATGTTCAGCAATGGACTTCCAATGGCTGAAGAAAGATAAAGAGCGGAGGGGTAAGGAAAGGTGTTATTCACGGATAAGAAAAAAAGAAAGAAAACCATCCATCCTGAGACATAACACATAAGATGTCCAGTACCTCCTAGTCCTTCAACCCGAAACACAACAATGCATTTACACTGCTGTTTGGCGAGAGAAATAGACTTACCCAGGCGGCCTCTCACATATGAGAAATCTACCATCAGTAATGTAGTATTTAAATATGTAAGCTTAGTAGTCATAGAACAAGAGCGCAGGTGCTGTATTTCCTAGCTAGCAGAGCCGTAACTAGAGTCGAATTTGACGTAGGGCAGCATTGGTTACAGGTAGGACGGAGGTAAAAGAATATCATAATTGATCTGCCCTCGAAGCAAGGGCTTCTAAATCAATCACCACGTATACTTACAAAGATGGTTGAACTTCCAGATTTGGATGTAGAGATCCACGTATGAGTGAGAGCTAGGTAATAATTAATTATTGGGTGGTTGGTTGGGTTAATTATAATAATGTGTCTTAGTTTTCGGTAGGTTTAAGATAGGGCGTTGTGATTTCAAGGGAGGGCATTGAGCCACAATGCCCTTCCCTAGCTACGGCCGTGCTAGCTAGTATTCTTGTATGTACCAACGCACATTACGGGCTAAGTTGGCTTCAAACTTCTTGAACACAGGCGGCTCTATACTCTAAATTGTAAGGCTGTAATACATTATTGAGTGTGGTAGCCTATTGGTAACGGAGCAGACGCGACTGCCAATTTTTTCATGGTGGTCCCGGGTCCAAAACCCATGGCACACCTCTGACTTTTCGGAGTTATGTGTGTATTAATAGTTAATCACCATACACTATGACGATGAAGGAAAACATCGTGAGGAAACCTGCATACCGTAGGGTTTTGTATGAATTTCTATGGTATGTAAAAGTTCGCCAACCTCTAACTAGAGTTGGCGAACTTTTAGCCAGGTTCAATTGATATATTGTAAAAAATAAAATTCTCCAGTACTTAAAATACCTGAATTTGTACATAAAATAATACAGACAAAGTTCAAAACTTAATCCTGAGTTACAAAGTCCTGAACATACTTTGTCTGTTGCGTCGGGAGTACTGATGTGGTAGTATATTTCACGTTTATTGAAATAACTGGGATAGTTATGTGAGATTGACTGCGAGTATGTCGCTCGCGAGTCATCTTTTAATATACTTCACTGTCTGTTATTGTCCTATTTTTTTTTCACATACATAAATCCATAAGGTCACGCTTTTATCCCAGAAGGTATATATCCACTAACCCGAATTAGGTCAGCGTGGTGGACTATACGGCCTAACCCCTTTCAATCGTACTCTAGATTGTAAAGAAGGTCCGTGCCCTGCAGTGGGACGAAAATAACACTTTAAAATACCCTCTAAGCTACAGAAAGTCTTGTACCCAATAAAACCCGTAAAAATATCTATATTGTCCAACAATCCGCAATTTATATTCTTTAACACTTAAAAAGATTACAATGGAGCGTAACAAGCCCACAAATAACCCTTTCAATGTTATATTAGATTTATCTGGGTCCCAGGGGCCCGCCGGTCTAAGAGGCCCGATACATCTTTCGCAGGATACCACAAATCAACTGGAGTGTGATTCAAGTGTTAAATTTAGAGTTTTGAACGGTATTTTTGGACATTTTATAAAGTGATGTGAGTGTGTGTGTCGTATTGTTGTAAGTAATAAATATGTTTTCTTTCTTTCATTCATAAACTGTTATCTTTAGGTAACTATAAGGGATTTCCATCATTTTGTGTAATAAATAAATAAACCCAACAGTCACACACATCTTAGTCAATTGATTTGTTACTCGCTTTGCTACGGACTCTAGTGAGGAAAGTAGACAAAAATATTTCCAACTCCGCCTATTTAAGATTTAAGACAATTTAGACATTCCCGGAAACTCGCTGAGCTGCAATACTCGGTGTCATTACAATGCGTGCCACTGTTGATCCTGGCTTACAGGAATTGCAGTGGCGAGCGTGAGGGCGGAACAATCTCCAAACTCACATACATAGTCCCGGCCCCACACTAAGATAAAATTTAGCGTCGTGGGCATATGGTGTTAACTTTGTAAGACCGAAGAGTCTCCTGTAGTTTCTTATAGACGACACAATACTTTTATCTTAGTGCTGGGTCAAGACCATGGTGGTTTAACATGGTGACCATGGTGGTTTAATTGTTTTTCTTTTTTAAACCAGAGGGCGCCTTGAATTTATTGAGAGACGTCTCTCTCTCAGTACGTAAAATATACTCTGTGGTCAGGACTTTGTATGTGATTTTTGGAATAAATACATCGATATTTGTTTAAATTTTATTTTATAAGCAGTACTATACTAACCAACATATTCGGTTTCTTAGATTTACGCGAATGTTTGAAAACATTGAAATAAAACTATTATTTACGGATTTTATCGCGGATATGGTTTAATTTTTACATTTTATAATTTCCCGAAGTTTCGATCACTACAGCTTTCATGGTCACGGGGCGGATTGTCCGAACCAACATATTCATTTTGCTTTAAAACTAGTTAAATCATTAAAATAAATCTCTATTCAAAGTTATTGCTCCTTGATCGTAATTTCGAATTTCCGATAGGCTAGATTAAATGTTTGAAAACCGATTGAGGACACCTGTTGTAGCCTAACGGACCTAAATGAGACTTGGCAAGGATATTTAAACGTTCCGTGTATTAATTGTGCTTGTTAAATTTAATAGGTAAGACATCAGGGATTTCTGGGAGTGCAACAGACAAACATCTAAATCTTCCAATCTAAATAGATTATGTACTAGCGGTCCGTCCCGGACCCGCTCAGGTGCACATACACTTTTCAAAATAGCGCCCAAAATGTCCAATTCCGACCAAATATTTTTGTATATTTCGTTTTTTTTTCGTTTAAAGTATGTTAGCTCTATTACCTCCAAGAATATGTGTACAACGTTACATGATGATCGGTTAAGTAGTTTTCTCGTGAAACCGTAACAAACAAACTTACATTCACATCTTCCATCAAATATACACTAGATTATAAGTAACGGCCTAAAATACGGCAAGAGAAATAGTATGCTCGTCTCGCCATTAAATGCTATAAAAAATATATATATTTTGAAGGACCTGACAATCACGACGCATTTTGAATAAAAAAATATCCAAAAATGTAGAAGTGCGGCTCAACAAACCATCGCTGAAGTTAAAACTCTCGGCATATATACAAAATAATGTGTCTGTAATACAATCTGGTCAGACGACCTGGTAAAGGACGTGGGATGTCGCTGGTTGCAGGCTGCCTCCAACAGGTCACAGGGGAAATAATTGGGGGACGCCTATGTTCAGCAGTGGACTACCTTTTTCTGATGGATGGATGGAATATAATCTGTACCCATTTTATAGGGATTACGAGTTTGGTGTTTTATTTCGTGGCGCTGTTGGTTAGACGCCGGCTGTAAACGAGAGACCGGGGGTTCTATCTTCACACCGAGACAAATGTGTGTAAACTACAAGTATTTCCAGTCTGGGTGTTTGTGAGACGGAAAAGTCTCTTGTAGTTCCTATCACCCACGACATAAGACTCGATCTTAAGGTGGGGTCAGGACTATGTATGTCACTGCTGGATGTTTATTTTATGAACTATTTATATGGTTGTGACTAAATAAGACAGTCCCACATAAACACGCGGCATGCCTTTTACATTTCAACATTACAATACATTTCAACTTAATGCCCGAAAAATAGGATTAATGGTAGGTAAATTGGATGCATAACTGATGTCTAGAAATAAAATAGTTTCCGAGTTATCTAAACTATGCAGCTGAAACCGCGAGCAAAATGTAGTCATGCATAACAATATAATAAATGTGTACTATAAATAAGTTTCCTTGAGTAATCCAGAAATGAAATAAAACAGGAAAATGCTAAACACATTGTACCACTTCATATGTAGCTGAAACTTAACCACAAATGGACAAGATTCTTGGATCAATCAAAAAGTGCCGAAGGAAGTCAAAACGTGAGTTTATTTTAAAGTTTGATTGGAAATAAATAGCTTATAATGAAACCTCAAACATATATAATCAAAATAAGGAAAATATAGATTTATACAATGATTTATACATTGAAAGTTGGAAAGAATTGTCATATTTCCACCATAATAATCTGTATCTGTATCAGCCCATACATGTATGTACGTCCCACTGCAGGGCATGGGCCTCCTGTACCACCAAGAATACGACTGAAAAGGTCAGGCCATATAATCCATCACACTGGCCTTGTGCGGGCTAGCGGACTTTACAAATCATAATAATGCAGGAGTTTTTTTAATATAGGTATGAGGCATTGTATTCTGATTTTTCTTTCAACATGGCGCAGTTGCTTAGACGTCGGCTGTGAATCTAGAGAACGCAGTTTCAATCCCCGCCCGATGCAAATTATTGTGAATACTAGCTACAAATATTTGTGTTGAGCTTAAATGTTGTGAGACCACAAAATATCTCATAGATTTTCATATCCACCATACTACTATCTTAATGTGAAGGCAGGACTACGTGTTACTGTTGGATACCTTCTTTTTCTTAATCAATGAATAACGAGACGAGCATGGCGTTCGTAACCCGAAACAACAACAACAGTGCATTTACATATATATTTGGCGGTAGAAATAGACATTGCGGTGGTACCTACCCAGGCGACCTCTCACATATGAGAGACCTACCACCAGTCACACATTTATAAGCTTAACCTTTTCATCGATAGAGATTCAACATAAATAGGCAGGCCTTCCACCAGTAGAGAATTTATTTATTTTACAGACGTTCATTATGATATGGAAGATGAAGTGGGGCTGCAAGAGATGGAAACGGTTAGAGACGACCCTGTTGTACCACCCGAGTCTACTTCATGCACAATTGTCAACGAGCCAGGACCGTGAGTACAATGTTTACTAAAGGCCTAATTATTTCATCATCATCATCATCATCATCTTAGCCATAGAAAGTCCGCTGCTGAACATAGGCCTCCCTCAAGGATCTCCAAATCGACCTGTTGGAAGCGGCCTGCATCCAGCGACTTCCTCCAACCTTATTATGTATATTTTAAAGCTTTCACTTTCCGTCTCTTATATCCATCCAATGTTAGTCTGATAGAGATTACCACAGTGCGATAAGACCGCTATTTGTACTTTGTTCTTTTATCATCTTTATATATGTTTTTTTTTTTTGTACATTAAAAAATAAAAACTCAAAATAGACATTCATGACCTTTTTCCGTTATTAATTAAGTGCGCTGCCTCGGTGGCGCCATTTTTCCTTTCATTTTCAGCCCGTACTATTGAATTTGTGCCTGATATGACAATAGGCTCGCCCCCTATCACATCGTGGCACAGAACAAACAAAGCGTAACGTGGGTGTACTGGTAGTACCTCTACCTACCTCTTATGGGAAAAAGGCGTGATGTGTATGTGTAATTTATTTATTTTTTCTAGAAGCACCTCGAGCAACCATGAGTCTAAATTACCAGAATGTTCTTCGCCCCCAATTTTTGAGTCCAAGGCGGCGGGCAGACCACGACTTATACAGCATACACGAAGCGAAAGGCGAATTCGAGGACTCAATTCACATCTACTAGAAGCCATCAAATCCAAGGACAGCTTGCAGGTGGAAAAGTAAATATATCATAATGTTCAAAACAAAACATAACTCTTGCAACCACACATTAAAGCCGCCACAATTACCCACACGGCACTCTTAACATTTATATCTCAGTTATTATCGACTTCACTTGCTATTTATGATTGCTATTGCTATTCCAACACTACTTAACACTACCCAGGCGGGGCGATGAACGGACGAAAGCAATGCTAATCAGCATTGCTAAGAAATCTCAGGAACAACTTGTTCGAATACTAAAATTATTTTAGTCTTGGATAGTCTAGTCATTTATCTAGGGAGGCTTTAGGGCGTTTTTAATTTTCATTCTATTAATTACTTTTTTACGCGGGCCTAGTTGCGAGCAATTCTAGTTAGATGATAAATTTTTTCAGATTACTAAACCAAGGTGCAAATCCGAACGCCACATGCTACGTAGACTATGTGTCTGCTTGCCATTTGGCTGTGTTGGCTGGCGGGGACATCTTAAAGCTTCTTCTATCCCGAAGAGCGGAGAAGATGAGGGCCGACCGCCTCGGAAGAACTCCGCTGCACCTCGCTGCGTGGGACGGAAACGTAGAACAAATTGCACTCCTACTAAATATTCCCGAAGGTAAATTATTATAAAATCCATAAATGTTGATAATCCACACATTAAGGGCCAGTTTCATCAGTTCTTGATAAAGTCCTAGCCTGTACTATACTAGTACTACTCATCTGTCAGATAAAATACTAAATTCAACCCTATTACAACCGAGATTTATATATTATCTGACATATGAGTACCAGGTAGCTATCTGGGATTTTATTAATATTGGTGAAACTGGCCCTAAGCTTTGTAGAATACATTTAATAGGTAGATTTGATAATAAATATTTTTACAGCAATACAAGAGAAAATTAAAGCTGACAAGATATTGGAGGCAATAGGGGACGTATCGTCGTTGAATTGGGATTACAAAGAGCTGGTGAACGTCCGTTGCGAATTGAACGAAGCGCCTCGAAACCTACAGAGGGATTGGCTCGACAACATCGATCATGACTGCACGGGGCATGAAGACAAGGCAAGTTGTATCTCCTTCCTTTTTAACCATTACAATTTTCAGTGCTCTTTCCACTTTTAGGTTTTATTATCAGCCAAATAGTTAAGATCAATAAGCTTACCTGAACTTGCCAACAATCATTGGCTTCAAATTTGAATACCATCGAAAGCAGTACACAACAGGATAGAAACAGATAAGGAACCCTGAAGCCTCTTGCTATGAAGGGCCTACCTACCAATTATGTATTTATTTTAAGTTTCTGGAGCATTCATAGATTTTATGTCTAAACCACTATTAATAATTGCAGCTACGGTTACTGCTACCCGGCTGGACACCTCTGCACGCAGCAAGCGCGAACGCTCAACCCCTCGCCGTTCTGCTACTCTTGGCCGCAGGGTCAGATCCTTCCATTCGGGATGCGGCTGAGAGATCAGCGCTGGATGTCGCCGGCTATGCGTGTTATAGTGGACTGCCAGTCGCTACCAACAGGTAACATTTAATGATAAGTTGATTTTCTTCAGGTCTCTATGAATATTCTTGGTAGGGTAAGCCGTGAGGGCCTGTTTCAGCAGTAATTTTTTTTTGCGCCTAAAGCGGGATAGGGTATTTTTCAACTAGGTTGAGGGTATGCGAGGAATTTATTAAATCTCAATTTTCAGGTTTGCGGAAGTAGTTAAACATCTTCTTGGAGCAGATCCAATAGTCAGTAACAGTCATGCTGAAACACAGAACACTGCACTTCATACAGCGGTTGAGGTAGAAAGCATTGACGCTATAAAGCATTTGCTTGAGGCCGGAGCATCAGTTATCAGTCTCAACAAGAATGGACTTACCCCCATGCATGTATGTGTGGAAAGGAGAATTGAAGAACATTTGGAGGTAGGTATTTTTATTAACCTTGCCCTTATTTACCCTTATTTAATCCTGTCTCTGCAGCCACACCAAGTCCATTGGTGAAGATTAGCCATCAACAAGTATTGTCAAACAGGTGTATGAAAAATCAGTGGTATAAGATTTATAAGTGTACTGATGGCAAGTAGATAGGGTTGCAAGAAGTCACTGTGTGCATGGCGATTCTAATTATATTTACGAAAGTCTTTGGAGGAGGTCTGTGTACATCTGTGGACTTCTTTTGACTAAACATTAAGAGAGCGAGAGAGAGAATTGATGGCAAATACAACATGTGATAAAATCGATAATTATGATAACCATCTCACGATATGCATGAAGTACTGGGTTGATTGTTGCAGGTTTTAGTGTACAGCGGTTTCGGCGATTCAGAATGTGGTAGCGCAGTGGTAGACGCAAAAGACAAATATGGCCGGACAGTACTCCACTTTTCTGTACTTGAGAAATGGCCAACGGGAGTCAGTGTGGCTTTAGAAGCAGGAGCGAGTGTCACAGCCATGGTAAATATACGAAATAGTAACTTAGTGGTTTCAATTAATACAACAAAATTCTGAATGGCAAGTTTAAAGCAAAAGGAATGCTCAATTTTTTTTTATTCACTATACTTACCACGCTTTAACGCCTCTCGACGTATGTTGAAGAAGCCCGTGTGAGGGGCGAAAAAAATACAAATAACTGTAGTTCATAATAGGGAAAATAGTTTATTAGTTTATTGTATACTACACAGAGAGATATTTATATTTTTATACTTACAGTACTAACATATTGAATCATAATCATTTCAGACAAATGACGGTGAAACAGCGATTGATTTAGCAGCAGCACTAGGCCACCTAGATATACTCAACGAAATTATGAATGCAGCCAAAATGGATAACTCTATTAACGATTACTATAATGGAATAAGCGAAACCGCTCTTTACAAAGCTGTTGTCAACGGCCATGCAGAATGTGTAGTTAGACTTCTTGAAGACGGGGCAAACATATACGTCATCTTCCCTAAAGAAGGAAATTTGTTACACATTTCAGCTGAGAAGGGATTGTTTAGTGTGCTACAAGCCCTCCTTTTTCACGATTATCTTGCTACTCAAGGAATGATAAACTTTCGAACAGAAGACGACGAACGCGGGTTTGCTCCAATACATTTAGCTGTATTCAATAACCATCTAGAATGCGTCGAATTGCTTCTATCAAAGAACGCGAGTGTAAGTCTTGGCGCTTCCCTTGGACCGTATCTAGAATCCACAACCTTACACTTAGCTGCAATGAAAAACAATATGGAAATGGTAAAGATTCTCGTCAAGCACGACGAGACACTGGTACATAGGGTCGATCATTTAAATTGGACTCCCTTACACACGGCGATACATCACAAAAACCGCGACATGGTAAAGTTTTTCATAGATGAAGGAGCAGACTTGTATGCGTGTACTGGCGGACCGGTAAAGCTAAGGAAAAGTGCAATAGACATGATAATGAATAATCTGTCGAAACCCACAGAGTTTTTCGAAGAAATGTTCGACTCATACATTCAGAGCAACGATCTAAGTCTCCAAGACCCTGATTGTGAAATCACAGTGTATTACGATGTGATATTACCCAAAAACAATAGTAAATTACAACTAGCTGTTATAGAAGAGATTATAAAATCAGGAAACAGACAAAACCAGCTGAGGCTCCTTATACATCCCCTGGTAGAGAGTTTCCTTTATTTGAAATGGAATGCATTATTGCCGTTTTTCTTTACAATGGTGGTGGTGTACGGGACGTTTGTGATGTCTTTAACGATATTTACGGTGTCGGCATTCTTTTTCAAGGACTATGGAATAAATGCGCCTTCCGTCCTGAATCCTGAGGCCTGGGGTATACTTGTTTATGTCACTGCTGTAATATGGGTATTGCAAGTAAGTAGTACAGAATTAATATTGTAATAAATTCTTTATTTTACTCTTACGTTCATTCGAAGTCAAAGATGCATTTGCAGATTCTAAAACTGAGGTCTCGGTTTCAAATCCCGGGCGGGGCAAATTGATATTGGTTTATCCTATTAATTATTATCCCGGAATGAGAATTTATGCTCGATATTGCAATAGGTTCGTCCCCTATCACATCGTGAGACGGAACACGCAAGGCGAAATTAGCACCTCTGCTTACCTCTTTAAGGAAAAAGTCGTGAATTGATTTATGAATGTACATCTAAAATCCTTATTTCTTTTTCAGGAATTGTTATTCTTAAGCCCGACCCGAAGATATTATTTCTTGCAAATCGAGACTTATTTTAAACTATCCTCCGTAATTTTGGCTCTTGGGCTTCCTTCAAACGTGAATGCTTCCACGACAGACCTGGATTGGGTTCGGCATGTGGCTACGACGGCTGTTCTCCTATCCTGGGTGGGACTCATGTTTCTTATGTCCCGGTTTCCTAAGTGGGGTTACTACGTCCTCATGTTCAAGACGGTGTCTTTGAACGTGTTTAAGGTAACTCATATGTTGTATGAAACCTGCACCCGGTTTTTTATTAGACAATGTGACTAACTGCATGTTAGCATGCAAGTAAAGGCTTTCTGAGCAGAGTCCCTGAAAATAGTCTTTTATGACATTCTAACTCTCTATTGGATTATATAGATTCTTAAACAATTATTGAATATGATCACAAACGCCTTCGAGTTTTTAAATAGTAATGTTTCGGATTTTTTATGAATATTATTATTTGTTAGTTAACCCGCTCTTTCACTTTATTGGAAAGGATAAAGAAACCCACATACCATTCAGATGATACCTATATGGTACCTACCTATATGAAGTTCGCCAACTTAAATAGGTTAGCTTGCTGGTCTATGTCCTAACCTCTCGATTGTAGAGATTCTATTCTGAGCAGTGTATACAGGATGATATATACCGGCCTTGCGGAAGATCATCGTTGGTTTTATTACCAACACATGCTGAGCATGAGCCGTTTTGTGACAAGCCCTGTTAAATGAATACGATATAAGTTAATTTTAAATATAAGTAAAGCTGTAACCATTGCTTGTAACAAATAAATGTTTCTTTCTTATATACCATTTAACATCTTCTGTTATTTAAAATTATCTTATTGTTGCAGATCCTCCTGGCTTTCGCATTCTTGTTAATCGGGTTTTCTTTTAGTTTCATGATACAGTTTCACTCTAAGCCACCGTTTGAGAACCCATTTGCAGCCCTCGTGAAAACCATGGTAATGATGTCATCAGAATTCGACTACGACGACCTCATAGACAAGGAGAAAAAGAAGTATCTGTCCTCGTCGTTAATAACCATACGTTTTATCTTCCTAGGTTTTTTGATATTCACGTCAATAGTCCTTATGAATCTTATGGTGGGGGTGGCTGTGAACGACCTAAGAAATCTAGAACTAATGGGAAACATTCGCAGACTTGAGAAACAGGTGGAGCTGTTAGCTGCCCTCGAAACCTTAGCCAACAATAAGGTTTTCAGCAAACTTTTGCCAGTAAGAATTCTAGATAAATTCACGGTAAAGAATGAAATAACTTTGTTCGCAAACGACAATTTCATTAAGATACCCCCGAATATAGCGAATACTATTTTTAAGATAATTTATACGCGAAAACAACACACCGATAAAGAAATAGACTCGCAGGCTTTCAAAAAGAAACTGGATGTAGTTTACAGTACTGTTATTAGAAATAGAAAGATTCTTAGAAAAATTAAAAAGAAAATGAAAAATGATAATTTGGCTCCACAAAGTACTACAAATGAAACGTAACTATAGTTAAAATTAAATTAAATCCAAATACTCTTTATTCAAGTAGTCTAGAACAAGATATTTTGAATTCTTAATACGTACTACTGCCGTTTCAAAACGTTTTGTTTGTGAAGAAGAAATTAAACAAGAAATTCTCATTTAGCAACACTAATTATTGACGTGATAACGTCTTGTAAGTTAGACTGACACGGAGGGAGCAATGGTATCAAATAGCGGAGCATCCCTTCTTTGTCAATATGCTCACCCCACAAATCAAACACAACACCCAACAGCGATACAGACCAAACCCCTACAGAATAAAACAAAGGCGTTAAAAAAAGTCTTGTAAATTGATGAACGCCGACTGCACTCACGAAAAAGCATGGCTCATTGTCGAGCCGAGGGTGCAAGCGAAAGCGCAGAACAATAATAAACTTTATTTATTTTCTTCTCACAAAAATCATAGGAACATGAGTTGCCTTGAAACTTTTACTGAAGTAGGTACATATATATTTCTTCGCATACATACATTACAACAAGCGATTGAGAGGCTCGATCGGCCTAAGCGTTCGGCTTGTGACGTACCTATTTCTCTTCTACTCCATGACCGAACAGTTCAATCAAATTCAGAAAAGTATGCAATCTTCCATCATTGTTTTTATTACCTTTGAGTGGAAAAATAAAGTATACTAAATTATACCTAATCTAATATTTTAGTGTTTTAAAAAATAATCTCAACACGTCTTTGAAAATGAGATGTGAAATACTCATAAATACGAAAAAAACGAGCAAATGATATGGGAAATAAATGACAAAGAATAATAAAAAAACGTTTTTTATTTTCCATACTTTATTACAGGATTTTAAAACATTTGACTATACACTCATTTTTGATTATTTTCCCACTGGCAACACTTACAATGAATACCTACAGAGTGACAAAAAAACTGTCATACAGGATGACAAAAAACTTGTCCGATCGATAAAGGTGTTATCAGGCATAAACAATGTGTTCTATTTCAAAGATCCGTTTCACATGACGTGATAAAAAGGAGACGGGCGAAACTTCATAGAACCTTGGGCTTAGCCTTACAGAGTTAGTTTATGCATTATTTTATAGGAATAAGATAAGTATATCGAAATTTAAATTAAAAATCTTTACGCCAAATGGGAGAAAAGTGATAATCGGTATTTATTACAAAATAAAATTAGTAAAACTGAATTTTTTTCATGTGCAACCTTTTTAAAGTACATCGATGGTGCTGGCAGTAATTAATAATAAGAAGAAAAACATAAACGTCAAATGTCAACGGCCGATGACAAGAGTGACTGAGTCAAAATATAAATACAATTTTATATGAACAAAAAGAGCCGAAATATTATTATGTACATGGGGGTGAAACTCCCTTATAATTTATTCCTATGGTACTAGTAAGAGCCATCTTACGTTAGGCTTAAAAAAACAAGATGATTTATTTTTTTAAAGTATTAATAGATGGCGCTTTGAGTGCCAAAAAAATAATAAAACTAAAAATAATAATAACTACTGTTGTTTAAAATAATTAATTGACTTATTATTCTCCTTTATTTGAAATTCATTTTTTTTACATTTTTATATATATAATATTAATATACAAAAATACATATAAAAATATAAAAAGTTATCCAACGGTGGCGAGGCTTGAGACCCAAGCCACCGGCGGTTAGGAGCCCAAAGTGAGGAACCGCCTCACAATACGTGCCGTGTCAAGCAATACTGCCTTCTGAATCTGACTCCTGACCCAACAGCCGATTGAGAGCCTCTGTAGATGTTGGTCGAGGCTCTTTGGTATCAACCCATGAGCAGAAACGACAATCGGGACAATAATTGTTGAGTCGACATCCCACATGTCGGTAACCTCGTGTGCCAAATCTAAATATTTAGACATTTTGTCTTTTTCAGCTTTGACAAGGTTACCGTCATGCGGAATGGTGACGTCAACAAGTATAGCCCGGCGCGCCAATCGATCTATTATCACAATGTCAGGCTTATTGGCTAGAATAGTCCTGTCTGTGATAATAGATCGATCCCAATACAGCGTCGCATGACCATTTTCGAGAACTGGTTGGGGCACATACTGGTAATATGGCACTTCAGGAGTCACAAGTCCATATCGAAGGGCAATTTGCTGGTGTATGATCTTGGCTACTAGGTTATGTCTATGCAAATACTCGCCGTTAGCAAGATACGAACAACCGGAAATAACATGCCTGATAGACTCGCCAGGACGGTGGCATGCCCGACAGATGTCGACCGTACCGTCCTTCAGGATGTATTTCCTATAGTTGTTCGTCTTAATAACTTCGTCCATAATTGCAAAGACAAAACCCTCGGTCTCCCCAAAGAGGTTACCGAAGCGTAGCCAAGACACAGACGCTAGTCGGTCCACATCAGGCCCATGAAGGGCTCGATAGAACCGACCGTGCAGCTCTTTGCTCTTCCATATGTCCTCGCGATCCTTAATGCCTACCACTAGAGGTTTCCGCCAGTTCTCAATCGCCAAAGAGAGCGGGGTAAATCCTTTATCCACCATAACTACAACCCTATGCATATCCATGTTACTGTGAAGGAAATAATCCCTGAGATTGCACACCTCGCGATTATGCAAGTCCTTAGCATTAAGAATGCCTCGGCCCCCACATCTCCGCGGGATGTACAATCTCATCACTGATGAACGTGGATGATGCATACGATGTGCAGTCAGGAGAGTTCGGACTTTACGATCCAGGGCGTCCAATTCGGTCTGGGTCCATTTGAGTATGCCAAAAGAGTACATGAGTACAGGCATAACCCAACCGTTAAAAGCACGAATCTTGTTTCCACCTGACAAAAAACTGCTTAGTACTTTTGCCAGGCGGCTAAAGAAACGCTCTTTCAACGATTGTTTTACATCTGCACCCATGATACCTAGAGCCTCAGGCATACCCAAATATTTGTATGTTTCCGTCACAGAGAGGGGTCTGAGTCTTACAGTCTCTGAGACTTGTATGTCATCAGAGACCGCAACCTCCCCTCGCTTCACATGGATAACCGCACATTTATCTACACCAAACTCCATATTGATTGAATTGCTAAATCTTTCAGTTATTTTTAACAACTCAACCAATTCGGTTTGCTTTGATGCAAATAACTTGAGGTCATCCATGTAGAGCAAGTGAGAAATAGGCTCAGACCCTCTCCGCAGACGGTAGCCTAACCCTGAATCCAACAACAGAGTGCTGAGGGGATTCAGGGCCATGCAAAACCACAGTGGACTCAGACTGTCGCCCTGGAATATACCCCGCTTAATTCTAATCGGCTCATCACAATCAGGAGGAACCGTACCACCTGGATATCTCAGGACAGTGGTCCACTGCCCCATACAAGACCCAAGGAAGTTGCATAAATTTGTATTAATTTTATACAAATTCAACACCCTCATGAGCCATGTATGGGGCACCGAATCATAGGCCTTTTTATAATCTATCCAGGCAGCCGATAAATTCCTCCGGTTGTGACGAGCCTGTTGGCAAATGGTCATGTTAATGAGAAGGAGCTCCTTAGTACCACGGGACCCATTCATGCAACCTGTTTGGCCGGGAAAAAGAATTTGGTTAGAGGTGATGTGGTCTGTAATTTTGGATCTAATTATGGAGGTTAAAATTTTATAAATAGTTGGAAGGCATGTAATGGGTCTATAATTTTTTGGTTCCGTGGTACAACCGGACTTAAAGAGGAGGTGAGTGACACCTGTTGTCATAAATGCTGGGAGGGATTCCGCCTCAAGCGCATCCTGGAATTGCGCTGCCAATCGAGCATGCGAACTTGGAAACCATTTTAACCAGAAGTTGTGCAAACCGTCCGGACCCGGCGACTTCCAGTTTTGGGTCCGTCGAATTGCAGTTTGCACTTCTTCTAGACTGATTAAAATGGTCTCCATAGCCGGTATTGCCTCGCAAGCTCGATCTACAACACTAAACCAGGAGGCTTCAGTGTGAGAGACAGGCGACGACCAGATATTCGTCCAGTACTCACGCATTTCGTGAGTACCAGGCAGCCGCCCATCCACCACACTTTGAGAAGAATTCTCCCAACATCTATAGACCCTCTTTTGGTCACTTTGGAACATACGATTTTGCTGGAAACGATCCCATCGCCTCCTGTAGCGACGAATGCGGTTTGCCCACGCATAGACTTTTTGTTTATAGAAGTCTATGCGTTCTGTGACGCAAAGCCTATAATTCTGAGGACTTATATTGGTCCCCGAAAAAGCCTGCGTCACAAAACGCATAATCCTCGGTCTGCTATTAATTGACTTATTATTAATATAACAATATTATTATTTTTAATTTATTAATATAAAAATAGTATTAGTTACTTTACATTTTTAAATTCATACCGCCTCTTTACAATTTGTATCATAAATTGACAGTTACACAATTTTTTCAAAAACTTTCGTGTGCGTGTTACTCCGATTCAATTATTATAATTTTACGATTTTGGCTTTTAACTGGACTTGTTTCATATCTTCTGCGTTTGACCTCGGCTTCCTCTTGCTGGATTTTGATACTTGCTTCTCGATTTAGTTTTATTTGACTTGGATATTTCTACAATAACAATTTCACCTAGGAGGTGTCTAGAAATGCTGCTTTGGATGCATTATTTGAATTTTTTCCAATTGTGGGATTGGGACAGAATACGATGAACTGACGTCGCGGCGTGGTGGCGTCAAATTGCCATGACCCCTTCATTCTTTAGAAATTATTGGAAATTATAAAGTCACAATTGCACCATCTGGCGGATTTTATTTAAAATAAAATATTTCCAGCGACATCTCGTACACAGCTGAGTAAATTTTTGTTCCTCAAATATATTGAAGAGTTGCTCATCTATGTCCTATATAGTGTATTATCTATGATTATGTACGTCGTTGTTGTTCAAGATCATAGGCTATAGAGATTTTACATATTTTTATATTATTATGTAATAAGTAACTGATTGGGATTTAACTTAAAATCTCCTCGCGGCTGTCATTCATGTGTCTACGCAGAATTCTGGAAATTGGAATACTTCGATGAATGCTTCGGTCAAATTGCTAGAAAAGACGGTGACAAGCTTGAGAAGCTCATTATGACCATCGAATACTTGACTCTATAGTTAAGAGTGCCCTTCACACTGCCGTTCTTCTTCACAGAACCAAACGGAAAATGCTCCTTCTAGACAAAGTTATAAATAAGGGCGGTCGCGACCCTCAATACTGAGGAATAAGATGCAGAAAGGAGGAGGAGGATTAGGAGTTATAATAAGATTGTGATGTATGATAATTCAGTGAGATAAATAATGTACGATATGGCGTATTTTACTCATTAGATGTTATTGTTTGATATTGTTAAAGGCACATAAAACAATAAGAAAGCATTGTCCGTTTCAATTTTATTTGTCATCTTCATCAGTTAATCATTAGAATATCACCTTAAATCATATTTCGTTATTATTGTGTTCTGTGTTGAATAAATAAATAATAAATGATTATTACATGGCAACAGCAACCTGTAGTTCGTTTAACGACAAATAATTATAATCATTTTTAGTGGCTACTATTCCAACCAGAGAACTATCAATCAAAATATATTTTTGCAGTAGTATGAGGAAATTTTAGTCTACCCTTTAATAACCAGGCTCTATTTTATAATTATATTCTCAAATATTCGGTATACGGTTAAACATGAGTCGGAAAACGTGATTCGTTCGACAAAATATTATAATTCGAGATATTTGACTTTTATGTCAGTAATTAGTAGATGGCGTGATGACAGGGCGCTATAAAAATCTACTACATACTCAATGAATTATTAACTTAATATTCCCATTGTAAAAGATCTTATTATGTTTCGATGAGGAACAAAAAATAATAAAAGAAGAATATTAGTGAATCTTTCATAAGTGTAAGGTCAGGCCCAATTTTGCCCGTCTCCTTTCCTTAACAAAATAAATAATACAACAGTTTCAGAATTATTAGAATTAAAAATTACTTGATGTTAAGGTAATATTGATACTAAAATGTGTATTTAAACTTACAATATTTTTGTTTTTGTAGTTTTGACGTGACAACGTCTTAAATTAGGTTGCGGCTGGGAGTCACTTATGAAAAAGTGTAACGCCCGGTAACGTTACGATGAGTCACCGAACGAGAGAGAGGCCCGCCGAATGCCTTGCGTCTCTCTCCCACTCAACTATGATCTAATTATAGTTGAGTGATTAATTTAATTATATTCATATCAATAAATATTCTACCGAGAAAAAGACGTTGTCACGTAAAATCTTCGCCCGTAAAACCGACTTTACAGGCAACCATTTTATTTGAATATTATAATTATTGAGATACCTAAATGCGCGTTTTGGTTTGGACAGTTTTCTTTTGTCATAGTGTTTATTGGAATAAGGCTAACGTTAAATCCATATATATTAATGCCAGCACGACTGATTCACAACAAAACCACAGATATTAATCAATTATACATTGATCTACCACCCAAACACGATGATATTTAAACCGTCAAAAAGAAATTTTTATTTGCGTCTGTGGTCACCAAAACTACCACCCGGCTTTGTTTTCGGCAGCAGTCCAGTCCAGCAGTGATATACTCTGACACATACTACCCTATTTGGATACTTTTCTAATATTGCTAAAATTTTACATTTTAATTGGAACTACAATAGAAATGGTCTCGGCTGGGGTATCACTCCCATTAGAAAACCGGCGTCAAGTGCCTTTGCTGTCTTGTTTCGTTTGGAAAGTGATATTAACAGAGGCCCAATCCCTTCTTTTACCTTTCCTTTCTATCTATCCTCTCGTTATTTATCCTTTCCATTCTATTTATTTTTATTGCAATGAGTAGCGAGACGAGTTAGTCGTTCGCCTGATGGTAAGCGATACGACCGCTCATGAACAAAACCAAAGAACACCTTGAATTACAAAGCAATGCTAGGCATTGCAGTACGCTAGCCATCCTGAGACTTAATATATTAAGTCTCAATATGTCCAGTAGTTACTCTGGCTACAATATCCTTCAATCCGAAACACAACAGTGCATTTACACTACTGTTTGTCGGGAGAAATAGACATTGCGGTGGTCTCTACCACATACGAGGCATTACCACCACATAGGCGGTCTCTCACATACGAGAGACCTTCTAGTAAATGTCTATTATGAGAAGATGTACTTACGGTCCATACCTTTTTAAGAAGCGACGATGTTCGTAGGCGGCGGTAATAATTTAGCATAATTTAAGCTGTTTGCTCGTTTCCCGAGCCTATGAAAAAAACTACCAATAAATATTTTTTCTTTTCTTTCGTTCATTCTTCTTTTTAAAATCTCATTATAAAGAAGAAAGCACGCTGTCGCACCTCAAACATTTATCACTATCATCTTGTACATTATATTTCCTACATCGCAAACACTGACTTCGATCACTCTGTGACAGTTCAACACGCCAGCTGTCAACATTTGACAGCCGCAAACTGGCAGATGACAGCTCCAAAACCTCGCACAATACGCTGTCATTCAAACCATCAGTACTGTTTAATTCGTTCAATTTATCAAATAAATTATTGTTAAGTTCAATCACAGCGGAGAACTTTTTTAAATTCTCATTTTTGGCTTGAACACAAACCTCCTTTTTGATATCCAAAATGGCGTCCATGGTGGAAATATCGACATTGGTAGCTGACAACACCGGCCGGTCAGTTGTGAAATAAAACGGTTTCTCAAACAATGGGTGGTGTTGCCACACTTCCTCAATCAGATGAGGCAAAATAGGCGCTAAAGCTTTACACAGAGACATCAAAATCGTGTGAACAACCAGTTGCGCGGACAATCTTTCATCAGAATCTTTTTTGTTGCAATACAGCCTATCTTTGACACAGTGACAATACAGACCTGAGACCTTATTGCTAATGAAATAGAGTGCAGATTGCGTTGCATGGTTGTACCTGAAATTGTCGTAATGTTCGAATATTTGTTTGACGAATTCCTCTGTTTCTCTGACTATGTAAGCGTCGAAGTAGTTTAACGTTGTATTTTTAGTAAAATCAGTTTTTTCAAGGTCGCTGACGACACTCAGTAGATATCTCATGATGTTGCGGATCCTGATGATTTCGCTTTGACAGTCGTCTAGAAGTTTCTTGCTGATTACGATCTGCGAATGCTGAGTGGCGTGACTTGCTACCCACCATCTGAAAAATAATAAAATACTATTTACAAACATTTGAAACTCACTTTATCTATACTAATGTTTAGCTGAAGTTTGTTTGTTGCCTTTAATCTCAAGGACATTCGAATTGAAAAGTTATTTTTGTGTGGGAGAGGTAATTTTGCGTCTACTCAACGCGGTGTTCTGCCAGCTCGATTTGTTCTCATGCTCACTGACAGAGTTCACAGAGGCCGCTAGTGTACTGATTAGTATTAATTAGTTGTATTATTATATAAGAATGTAATATTATGTGCTACTCTACTGTATTGGGTGAAACCTGTAAATAGTAGTAAGTATGTTAAATAAATAACTCATACCCACTACGCATGACTCGATCTTAGTAATCGAGTAGATCGAGTAAGGACATACATCAAATCACGCTTTTTCCGGAAGGATAGATAGAAGTGCTTCCACGTCTCTCCTTGTATTTTGGGTGTATTTATTATTAATTTTCATACCTTAATGTGTCAACTCCGTATGCTGGTTGGTTGTTCTTATCTTTCCCTCCCCGTATGATTGTAGCGGGTTCGATAATATTGCCGATGGATTTCGACATTTTTCTCTTTTTCTCATCAACCACAAAACCGTGGACGAATATTGATCTGTAATAAAAAAAAAGTAATAATTATCCGGAAAGGCCGACATAATGATATCGACCGGCAATTGATAACTAATTAGTTACACTGTTTTGTAGTCTCTCTCTCTTCAGGCACAGGATGATTGAACATAGGCCTCCCCCAATGATCTCCACATCGACCTGTTGGAAGTGGTATGAGGAGTTACTTTATAAAAACGATACGAACTTCGAATATTCGGATGTTCGACATCCGGAGTGAGATATAAGTTTTCCACTTCTAAAAATCAATACTATTCTCTATTATACTTATCATTTTCTCCAAACTAAGTGTACGGTTGCGACGTACGATAGATGATTCCAACATTTTGTGGAGTATCGAGGCACATTAGTGAAGTTTTGCGTACTGTTACGATTAGTGGTTGCATCCTTATTTGCCTATTCATCCCTTTTATCCGCCTAGCTAGTATTTTCTATGCTAATGCCTCCCGCTACCCATCTATTCCAGTCAGTCTTCATCCTAACTCCAACCGCGAAGGTTGTCTTAAAAATATTATTCCGAATTTTATTTTTTAAAAAGTCTCCGCCCCGAAGGCTCCTAACAGTACGGCGTCCGAACGTTCGAAGTTCGTATCGTTTTTTGTAGTAGTCCCCTGCATCCAGCGTCTTCCTGCAACCTTAGCTAGGTCGTCCGTCCATCTTGTAGGCGAGCGTCCGACATTTTGCTTAACTCTAATATTGTATTGTATTGCGGTAACCGTCAGAACGATAATGATATTACCGTGCCGTCGGATACACTGCGATGATCGACTCAGAATAACAAAAAACAAAATGGCATGGCAAAATATTGCTACGAAAGTACTAGAGCTAAATAAAAATAAATACATTCAACAGTTTACCAAACTAGTTATAGAAAAATACGGTATAAATATTATTTATTATTTATTCATATACTTTATTGCGCACCAACATTTTTATAAACAAGAAAAACAGATTAAAATACATTACACTAAAGACATGGTTATAATTTTAAAACAACGGCCTTTTGACTGACTAGATAAATTTTATATAGAAACAATGGGGTAATGCAAAGAATGTATTTATTATAGTCAATTCAAATTACAACAATATTATGGGTACACAATATACAAAAAATATTACAAAAAGTCTGACTCGTGAAGGATTTGAACCTCCGCCCTCCGATGTTCAAGGATATCTGTATATCGGCGCTCTAACCTACTGAGCTAACGAGTCTTGTTCGAAATTGTCCAAAGTGTGCGTCTGTATACGAGCTGTGACGTCACTATTGCATCATACACTATTTACAATATGACAATTGGGCAACATCCCAATTGCAATTTCATAGCAACAGTATAGGATTTCTAGAATATTTTTACGACAATTTGTATGCAAATATTTCCTATGACGATGGCAAAAAGCTTTTTTTTATTAGAAAGAATGGCGAGACAAGCATGCCGTTTACCTGATGGTAAGCGATACGACCGCTCATAAACAGTACCAAAACCAAACAACGCCTTGAATTACAAAGCAACATGAGGTTTTTACTGGTGGTAGGTCTCTCATATGTGAGAGTCTATCTGGGTAGGTATCACCGCGATGTTTATTTCTCTCTTGATATAACAGTGTAAATTCATTGTTGTGTTTCGGATTGAAGGGCATTGTAGCCAGAGTAACTACTGGACATATTGAGACTTAACATCTTATGTCTCAGGATGGCGAGCGCAGTGGAATGCCAAGCATTGCTTTGTAAATCCAGGTGTTGTTTGGTTTTCCTACTGTTAAGAACGTTCGTATCGCTTACTACCAGGCGAGTGGCATGCTCGTCCCGGCATGCATTGCAGGAAAATAAAATATTTAAAAGACTTACTTGTAAGGCGGTGCTTCGTTTAACGCCATAGAAGTAAGTAATGATGCCTGAAACCACCCCGTCAGTTGATCAACCCCTTCCGAGTATAAATCCGCAGTCCTACCCCCTAGGGTGCTCCACGATAGCCCAGAGTCCAGCCATATGTCCATTATGTCCTGGAAAAAAAAATCTTATATAGCAAATCAACATATTTTCTTCTAACCAACTGCGCCACGGAGGCTGTACAATTGTACATCTCAAGATAGATAGAAAATTAATTTTCAATTAAAAATTCTGTTAGCATTAAGTCAATTATTTTAGTTTATAGATATAATTTTTTCTACCGTTATTTTTAAACCCTTAGGGACATTTTGCAATAAAACTATTATTTACGAATTTTATCGCGGATTTGGTTTAATTTTTAAATTTTTGACTTCCCGACGTTTCGATCACTTTACAGCTTTCATGGTCACGGGGCGGACTGCGGTATTACTCACATTACATGATCTGGATATAAAGTGACTTATGTACTTTTCTAAAATTCCAACGTGTATAAAACATTAAAGGATGATTGGTTCTGAGTTTTAAGGGATGCTATCTTAACACAATTAAAATCGCTTTTAAATTTGTTATATTAGTGCGGTAAATGCTCGACATGAGAATCGAAATCAATGCTGAATGATTCAAATTTAAACTTAGCACAAAACGGGCTTAATAAACTAATATCTCATAACGTTATTAAAATGGTATAAATCAATATTACCTTTCCTTTGCTTACGTCATCAACTTGGTACTTATTAGTGACGTCATCTGTAACCAAATCTTTGACGTTACACGTCCACCAAACATCAAGTCCTTGTTTCTCCACTAGATCGCACAACTTATCGATAACACTCCTAAAAGTAAACAACATATATAAACTCACGCCTTTTTCACAGAAGTGGTAGGCAGAAGTGCTATCACCCGCGTTTCGCCGTGTATTTTCCGTCTCATGATGTGATAGGGCGCGAGCTAACAGCCACCAAATGGAAGAAACAAAAAATTGAGACTGGTTTTACTGGGAATAGAATATTCGTATATAGTTGTTAAGGCAAAATTTGTACGCACTTTAAATAAAATTTATTTATTATTATTTATTATTTATCTCTGGATAGCGACGACTCTGGAAACCATCATAGCGAACCAAGTAACAAGTTTTGTATAGAACATAATATTTTCTACATAGAGATTAAGTGCTATGTGTATTGACATATCATAAGAGCTGTTTAATTGCCTACTTGACCAATAAATACATTTCATTTCATTTCAATAAAAGCGTATTTCAACTCACAGTTGAACTATGACGTCATCGCCGCAGTACAGCGCGGGTATGGGCACGCCCCAAGCGCGTTGTCTCGATATGCACCAATACGGACGCTTCTCCAACTGAGCCCTGAACCCTTGTCTAGATTGGGCACTGCTCGACGGCGGAAGTATTTCCACTTTATCTAGAGCTGCCTGGGGAGCACAAATCGCACCTTTAGAATTAAAGAGACCTAACTAAACATCGTATTTTTTGGATACTAAGTTTCATAGTAAAATGGGCATTCTCCTTTGGGGCCGTCCATTAATCACGTGAGTCTTGAAAGGGGGGAGCGGGGTTTGACAAAACACGAAATATCACAAGAAGGGAGGGGGCGTCTAGTGAGATATCACGTGTATTTTTTTCTTCGACACATTAAATTTTGATCAAAATGCTACATAATATTATGTTTTTCGTATAATCAAAAACAACTGCTTACTTTATTAAACCTGAAACTCACCAAAGTCCTCTCCTTAAGCTTAGCCGTGTCAATAAACCACTGTCTGCTAGCCCTGATGATGACCGGCTTCTTGGTCCTCCAATCCAGAGGGTACGAGTGCACATACACTCCTCGATGGATGACGGCATCAGCCAGGCGGGAGATGACCGCCTCCTGACCTTCAGCGAGGACCGGGAGACCGTTCAGAGTCGGGTCCAGGTTTGTGTAGAGACCTGACTCGTCTACGTTGCATTCCTGTGAATGAATAAATATTAATTTTACAGGATATATCAAGACTACTGGCAAAAACGAAGCTGGGTGGTAGTTTTAATGACTTCAGATAACTGTATCAGCCCATATACGTCCCACTGCAGGGCACGGGCCTACTCTGCAATCGAGAGTACGATTGAGAGTGGTTAGGCCATATAGTCCTCCACGCTGCCCTAGTGCGGGTTGGCGGACTTACATACCATAGAAATTCTTATAAACCGCTATGGTATGCAGGTTTTCTCACTATGTTTTTCTTCGCCGTTTTAGTGCGTGGGGATTGACTATCAATACACACATGACTTCGAAAAGTCAGAGGTGTGCCCTGGGATTTGAACCCGCGACCACCGTGAACATGTTGGCAGCTGCGTCTGGTCCGTTTACCAACAGGCCACCACGCACTTTTTTTATTATTTATTATTCCTTTATTGCACAAAATAGAAAAAAAATACAATGAAGAAACAATTATAATAATACAAGAGGCGGCTTATCACTCTAGGTAATATCTTTCAGGCAACCTTGATGGATATTGAAATGGGAGGACGTTGGTTAGTTTTTTTTTAATATCGACTTATTTGGGTGGTAAATACATAGTTTTTTCTAAAATTTTGCCGTTTCATGCTTCTTTCGTTTTGGCGGTGATCACTTGCCAATAGGGAATATGCATGTAATTTTTTTATATTTTTAATCAATTCTGTATGTTATTACATTATCGGAAAAAAATATAAGTCTTTGAAAATATCAATCAAAAGAGTACAAAAAAATAATAAAAACTGCTATCAGTTTCGAAGCATTCAAGCGCCATGTTGGCGCGAACTCACTGTGACGTCAGAGGTTGCGTTATGAACAACGTAGTATTTGGATTAAATTTCTTTCATGAATTGCTACAGAACTGTATTTTGCGGCAAATTAATCCATTTTATTTAATAGTATAAAGAAAGCACAAAATAACTCATAAATAAACGTAAAACAACAAGCTAAAACTTCATAAGAACGCAACCATTGTCGTCACTTTCCTTTTCAAGCAATAGATCGCGTTTCGGAAAAAATGCGCGGCAAATTTGAAATGTCATTTTTAAGTATTTATTTTACAGATTTAGAGTTGATAAATTAAAAAAATATCTTTAAGGTATGTATAATTCTATATTAATAAAGATTACAAAAAAAAATATTTTGACTTAGTTTAAAGTCTGGTGCATGTTCCCTATTAGACAAACAGTTTGATCGTTTACAATATAAAAATAAATTGAAAACAGCGCCATCTGTTTTGAAGATTTAACATTTTTAATTATCTATTGCGCTAATCGCTAACCATGAAGATGACTCATTTGTTTATCGATTTTATACTACAATAGCTTATTAACAGTATCTATAATCTTGCATTGGGATTGTTTCTATTTGTACTGTAATATTGCCGAAATTTAAATCGACGGCGAAGTGCCAATAACTCCTAACTGACAAAGTCATTTTACACAAACTTAAAAAACGTTAGTTTTTTTTGTTAAATGAAAAAGTAGTTAATATATTTATAATTGGGGAATAGTAATAATGTAAATGTAAAGTATAAAACATCGGCATAATACCTTTATAATTAAAACAATAAAAAAGTTTATTTCTCAAAAAAATACAGTAAGGTGGTACCAGTACTTCCCCGTCGAAATAGTGAATGATGCAGTAATTACGTCATAGCTCATACACAGAGACATACATTGGAAGAAACCGAACAAGACTCGTTAGCTCAGTAGGTTAGAGCGCCGATATGCACACTAGCTTGAACATCGGAAGGCGGAGGTTCAAATCCTTCACGAGTCAGACTTTTTGTTAACAAGGAATAGGCACAATTTCCTACCAGCATCCTTCCTTTTTTGCCGATTCAATGTTATGTCTATATAAATAAGTTAATTACCATTTATTTTGATCAGGAAGTTAACTCTCAATAAGGTAATTCAGAAACTTTTTTCACCTTATGGTGTTCATAAATTTTTGTGGCCGAACCTGGTCACCCATTTCTGTGGCTTCATGTGTGAATGACTCGGCGTTTTGAATATGCTTAACGGCTTTTACAAGTACACTTTAGACTGCCCTATATTTATTTTCCTTCACTTATGTCCATCCCATGGTAGTCGGTAAGATTGCATTGATCGATACGACTGTCATTTGTACTCTTATGTTAAATATTAGTTTTAGTTTAAGATTTATTTGGTGTACAAAAAGAATAAAATAAATTTGGTGTACAAAGACTTTTGTCGCTGATTGTACGTGGGCCGGCAAAGTATTGTATAAATCACTCACCACATTCATATTATTCTTCAAGGCCACCAAAAAGTCGTCAGGTCCGTGCGCCGGCGCCGTATGGACCAGGCCAGTGCCCTTGGAGTCTGTCACGTGGTCTCCCTCCAAGAAAGGCAGGGAACCTTCCACCAAGATGTTCTTGTACGTACATCCTGACATATGATGACCTTGGGGCAAAGAAAACGACATATACATACATAAGACTGGTGGTAGGTTTCTTATAAATGAGAGGCTGCCTGGATAGATACCACCGCAATGTCTATTTCTCCCGCCAAACAGCAGTGCAAATGCACTGTTGTGTTTCGGTTAGAAGGACATTGTAGCTTGAGTAACTTGACATATTGAGCTTTAGCATCTTATGTCTTAGGATGGAAATTGACTCCGGGCTGATAACTGATTGAAAAATCCACAATCACTTCGTCCGACCCGGGATTCGAACCAGAGACCCCAGCTTTATAAACATACCGTAGTACAACTACGCCGAGGCACAAAACGATTATTTAGATTAAAAATTTGTGGCGCAGTTGATTTGAAGCCACGGAATTGAAACTAATGTTTGTTAGACGTACTTGTTTCGGGTCTTTTTTTTTTCAAGAGGAAAAGCTATTAAGCTCCTCTTTCGGTACCCCGGGGGAGGCCGAAAGGGGTATGTCAGTGTTTCGGGCCTTCCAGCCCGGTACAAAAGCAGATATTGTAGCCGAGCTGGGTAAGCATACTGACTAAAAAAAAGTGTCTAGTGAGAAAAAAGTCCCTCGTAGCTTTGGATAAAACAGAGAGGACCTAATGTTGACTGAGTTATATCTATTTTTATTATACCGACGATACTGTGACACTTATAAACCTGTATATAACTATAAGGTTAAATAGGAAATAATAATAATAAATAACTTTAACTGAAGTCCAGTACCATCAATCTACTTTATATTTTTTTGATGGTATAACAATGCACCTGATAGTAAGAGCCATAGATAATACACTATATAGGAAACTAGCGACCCGACCCCGCTTCGCCCGGGTGCATTTAGATTTCTTTACAATAATATGTACGTATTATACACATAAACCTTCCTCTTGAATCACTCTATCTATTAAAAAAACCGCATCAAAATCCGTTGCGTAGTTTTAAAGATTTAAGCATACAAAGGGACATAGGGACAGAGAAAGCGACTTTGTTTTATACTATGTAGTGATATATGAGCCACTCTTCCAATATACAGGGTATATCAGGACTGCTACCGAAAACGAAGCCGGGTGGCAGTTTAAGCGACTTCAGACACAATGCAATAGAAAATGTTTTAAAAAAGTGTCAATTTTTTTTTGTAATTTTTTTAATGGTCGTATTTGGGTGGTAAATATGTTTTTTCCTAAAATAATAGTGTATCCCTTTTGTTTATAAAGACTCTAAGGTATAAAAGAGTTTAAATTATTATTTTAGCAAAAACTGGATTTACCAACCAAAAATGACGATACGTAAAAAATGATAAAAAAATGTCGCGTTTCTTAGCGAAAATTTTAGTTGCATTGTGTTTGTAATCACTAAAACTACCACCCGGCTTCGTTTTCGGTAGCAGTCTTGAGGGTATCTCAATTTGTATTTGAGGAACAAAAATTTACGCCGCTAAGCGCGAGATGTCTCTGGAATGAATTATGTTCATTTTAAATAAAATCCGCCAGATGGTGCTATTGTGCCTTTATCATTTCTAAAGAACGAAGGGCTCACGGCAATTTCGCGCCGTCTGTTCATCATTTTCTATCCAAATCCCACAAGTGGAAATAATGTAAATAATGCATCCAAAATAGCATTTCCAGAAACACTTTATTTTTTTTTTTCATTTATTTATTATATTAAGACAAAATAGCAAAAAAATTACAATTAGTCCCACAAAACCAATTACTTGGTTTGTCTGTGAGTACATAGTAGTGTTTCACATACTTAATATCTAGCGAATTGCGAGTGCCTAATTATAAGGTTGATAGAAAATACTTTTTAAAAGCTTTAATATCAGACTTTTTTTTGTTAATGGCTGCCGCGATTTCGGAAGGGAGACCGTTTATCAAGTAGATAAAGATAGAACTTCCTATGTGACTTTTTATTCTAGAAATATCCAAGTCAAATCAAGAAGCAAGTATGAAAATCCAATAATAGGAAGCCGAGGTCAAACGCAGAACGTATCAAACAAGTCTAGTTAAAAGCCAAAGTCGCAAAATTATAGTAATTGAATCGCAGTAGTACGCACACGAAATATTCGAAAAATTGTGTAACTGTCAATTTAAGACACAAATTGTAAAGAGGCGACATACATTTAATAATATAATAATATAAAGAGACTAATAAAATTGTTATATCAATAAAAAAAAAAATACTTTAAATTGTTATATTTATAAGTTAATATATGTGTTTATAAGTTAATTAATTTTAATTTTAAAGCGGCATCAGATTGGATCTGTGGTTCGTGTTAGAATTCATAGATAATACACTATATAGGACATAGATGAGCAACTCTTCAATATATTTGAGGAACAAAAATTTACTCAGCTGTGTACGAGATGTCGCAGGAAATATTTTATTTTAAATAAAATCCGCCAGATGGTGCTATTGTGCCTTTATAATTTCCAATAATTTCTAAAGAATGAAGGGGTCATGGCAATTTGGCGCCTCCACGCCGCGACGTCAGTTCATCGTATTCTGTCCCAATCCCACAATTGGAAAAAATTCAAATAATGCATCCAAAGTAGCATTTCCAGACATCTCCTAAGTGACATTGATAGTGTAGAAATATCCAAGTCAAATAAAACTAAATCGAGAAGCAAGTATCAAAATCCAGCAATAGGAAGCCGAGGTCAAACGTAGAAGATATAAAACAAGTCCAGTTAAAAGCCAAAATCGTAAAATTATCATAATTGAATCGGAGTAACACGCACACGAAAGTTTTCGAAAAAATTGTGTAACTGTCAATTTATGACACAAATTGTAAAGAGGCGGTATGAATTTAAAAATGTAAAGTAACTAATACTATTTTTATATTAATAAATTAACAATAATAATATTGTTATATTAATAATAAGTCAATTAATTATTTTAAACTAACAGTAGTTATTATTATTTTTAGTTATTAGTTTTATTATTTTTTGGCACTCAAAGCGCCATCTATTAATACTTAAAAAAATAAATCATCTGGTTTGTTTCAGCCTAACGTAAGATGGCTCTAACTAATACCATAAGAATAAATTATAAGAGAGTTTCACCCCCATGTTAGAATTACTGTCAAAATAATACATTTATAATCTTCAGTGATACCAGTGTCGACATCTATGATGACTTATGTGAACTTATCTGTAATCTGTCACTCGTATAATATTTAAAAAAAAATTTTTTTAGTCTTTGAACTGCCATTCGTGTGTTTTATTAGTTCGTGTATAATAATCGTAAGATGGCTCTACTATAAGAGAGTATAACGACTATAAGGGAGTGGCAACCCCGGGGCCATTCAAGTATTACGTAAGCAGATTTATTACAATTATATACCCCCCCATCCCCCTTGTCAGCAAAAGTAAGCAAAGCTCTTACCCCCTCCCGTGCTTACGTAAACATTTTTGAATGAATATACTTTAAAGTTTTTAATGATTCCTGAAGAAGTTATAATTCTAAAAATAAAATAACAAAAAGCTTTTTTTATGTTGCATTGTTTCTTCTACTCACCAAAACTACCACCCGGCTTCGTTTTCGGTGGCAGTCTTGATTTACGCTGTATATAACATATATCTTATATTTTCTAACTTTCTTTTCATAACATCCCTGTGTTTATCTGGGCAACTGCGTTTTGAATCTTCCTGTTAAGATTGTTTTGATGACGTAATCATCATTTAGACCCCCCTACCCCCCATGTCATCCAAAATAAGCAAAGCAAAGACCCCCCCGCCCCCCTATGGTGCTTACGTAATACTTGAACGCCCCCCCCCCCATGGTAAGAGCATTGAAAGTCACAAAGAGTATAACCTCAAATATTAATTATTTTCGTAATAATTTCCACTTTTCCATGCACCATAATTTTTTTTAATAATCAAAAGGTAATAGTTCACTTTGAAAAAAAAAGGCATTTTACAGATTTCATCGCGATTTTTTAAAATTTTATTCGTAATTTACATTTTTCAATTTAAATTTTAAAATAATTTGCCCAATATTCCGTAAACATAATTTATAAAAGTAAATGCGCCCGAAAAATGACTCGTGAAGGATTTGAACCTCCGCCCTCCGATGTTCAAGTAGCTTTGTATATCGGCGCTCTAACCTACTGAGCTAACGAGTCTTGTGGAAAGCTGCCGAATATCTGAATCGGTTCCAGCTATATGACGTCATTGTATACTCATTTATATTTAGGTGTTATACGAAACAATTGCATACTAAACAGTAAACTATAACGAGTTTTTCACATCATGTACGGTCGTCTACTGCGACAATTAAGAAAATTCTAACACTTGAGTGCCTCAGGAATCTGTATTGATAAGTCACCACACCCTTTAACGGTAACAATAGACTTCTGTTGATAAATCATTTAATATCACAAAAAATAATAATTTATATTTTCTGTACTCCCTCTATAAAATAAAAAATCCTCTATAAACAAGCATATACAAAGGCTTGTAATCAGATCCTTTTTTTTATTCTTTTGTGTGATGTGCTAGGAAACAGACGCAGAACTTCCGCGTGAAACATTCAATATATGTGAGTTGTATCAAAGTATATTCTTTTTATTTATCACCCATAATTTATTCCCTATATCTTCTTAAGGGAATAATAAAATAAATAATAAACCCAACAGTCTTCCAAAGTCCTAACCCGATTTACGATTAAGATCGAATCGTGCGTCGTGTATCAAAAACTACGAGAGACTTAACGGTTTCACAAACTTCCAGAGCCAAAACAAATGCCTGTGGATACAAATATACATTTCAGTGCGGGAATCGAACCCGCGCCCACACGTTAGTCGTTTCACAGCCGGCGTCTAACCAACTGTGGCACCGGGCACGATGGCTGTATTTTCTATGTAAGTGAAGTCTGCCAACGCGCACTAGGCCTTAATGAAATTCAGTTGTAGAGAAGTCTAGCGGTCATCAGGGGGCGATTTAAAGCAGAGTACATTTTGAAACGGTTGTCGCGTGTTCGAATCCCAGGGCACACCTCTGACTTTTCGGAATCATGTGTGTATTGATAGTCAATCACCATGCACTATAACGGTGAAATAAAATATCGTGAGGAAACCTGCATACCATAGTGATCTCTATAGTATGTAAAGACCGCCAACCTGCACTTGGCCAGCCTGGTGGCCCAACCAGTCTCAATCGTACTCTCGATTGTAAAGGAGGTCAGTACCCTGCAGTGGGACGTATATGGGCTGATACAGACATTTTGGAAAACCAAAAAAAAATTGGTAACTCACCATCAAACTCCACAATCCTGGTGATTTGCACTCCAAGTACCTTCTCTAACTCCTCAATGAGGCTACTGGCGACGAGGAACAGACCAGGCCTGCTGGACAGCGTGACTACTGAGTACTTCATCTGAGGGTTATAGCATACTGCGCGGTTTGCCACTAGGGTCCAGGGGGTAGTTGTCCAGATTATGGCTGAGATGGGTTTACTGGAATTATAAAGGGTAATTTGGTATGTTTAGTGAATGATAAAAGTAATAGGGAATATGCATGAGACTCATGCCAAATCTATTAAAAAAATTACATTAAGGTAAAAGCACCAATGCCCGACACTGAACCAATAGATGACACTTTCGAAAAAATATTTTCTAATAAGAAAACTAAATATTTTAATGTCATTGCTCCTAATTTTAAAGCCACCTCGTACCATTTATGATACATGCCCAAAAGCTAGTTTGCACTGTCAGAAGTAAATTTCAATTTTTTTGTTAATTTACCACAAGCAGTGTGATTTCGCGCCATTATGAGCGCAATTCTTAGCGTTTTTCTTAAGGAACTGATTTTCAAACGGTATGATTTTGTCTTATATTATATGACTTTTGGCTATATCGGGTTTCGATATTATATGGATATTACATTATTGATTTATTTGGACCATTTCCTTGTTATTTTGGCTTGTTTTTGTATACATTTTTAGTGGTGTCTACTATTAGTTCCAGAAATTGATCAAAATCTAAAAGATGACACGTGTAAACTTGGTAGTTTATTTTATTTATTTATTTAACTTTATTGTACACCTACATTATTATATATATAAATACATACAACATACATACATATATATGTATATACATATACAAAATAGACATAAAATGTAATAAATATATGCATAGTAAATAAATATAAAAAAATGCTAATAGTAAAAGCACAACAATGTGTAAGTTCAGTGAAAAAGATAGTGTTCCTTGACTAGTGATTTAAATGATGGCAATTTGCGAGCCTGTCTCACGACATCTGGAAGTGAGTTCCACAATCGAACAGCGAGTACGGAGAATGACTTGTCCATAAATGTCGTGGTGTGTACGGGTATTCTCAGTTTCAGGTTCTCCGATGACCTCAGGGATCTTTCATGGGAATCATGAAGAAATATAAAACGGTCTTTGAGATAAGAAGGGGCGAGAGGGTTAAATAATATATTATATAAAAGTGAAAGAGTGTGAGCATTCCGTCAAAGCCGTATGGGTAACCACTTGAGCTTAAGACGAAACTCAGAAAGATTGTCATATTTGCGTAAATCAAATATGAATCTTATGCAAACATTTTGAGATGCTCAATTTTATTTATTTATTTTATTTCATATCTGAGTTTCATTTGTTGAACACTAGGCTAATTAAAAGAAGACAGTGTCAACTATTAGAGTCTACTAGATGTCCACTACTAGTATACATTAATTTCAGATTACGGTTTGAGCAATTACAAATGATGAGATGAATTAAGATCAACTAAGAATGATGAGATGGGAAAAAGAAAATCAATAAGAAAGATAATTAATTAGAAATTGATATAGGACTAATAATAATAAATTTATATACAGGTGAAGAAAATTACCACGAAGAAAATAAGACCACACCTGATAATAATGTAATTTAAAGTCCTTGAAAGAAAGAAGAAGATATTATATAATATGTATATTTTGTTACTTAGTTAATTCTAAAGCACAATCTGTGCTAAGTTTGATTTTAAATTATATTTTTTTGATAACACATAATATTAAAATGATGTTATAGACATGTCTATTATTAGTGCCAATTGATGTCTATTATTGGGGTATCTGATTTTTTATACATGTCATCTATTAGTGACTACGGCAATCCTAAGAAAATATTTTTTTTTAATATAAAATAAAGCAATCTTAATTTCATTATTATGAAATAGTTAAATTACAAATGTTGCTCTAACAGTAAAAGAAAATGTAACTTTAATTTTTTGAAAAACATTTTTGAATTTTGAGAATTAAGTTTGATATATCCTTAAATTGTCTACTATTGGTGCTTTTACCTTAATAGATATTCCTTATTACAAAAAATATTAAAAAAACGTATACTGCTGGTGAAGTTGCTCAATTTAAAGGTGGAAAGAGTTAAATAAAATTAGTTTTTGTAAAGAATTTTGCAAGTGGCACAGAACTAATTTACTATTTAAAACTTTTGTTCTTTCTTTAAACTACACAAGATTACTATACTTACTATACTTTAAAATTATTGGAAAAATGAATTTTGTAATGTTACAATCATACAAAGAAATTGACTATGAAAAGAGATTCATTAAGTTTTGATTATGATAGTAAATAATTGTAAAATTGACAGAGTTAAAGTTTCAACTTACCCATTCAATTTGTCTCTTAACACATCTGGAGGTTTGTCAACACTAAAAGTTACATAAACTTCTGAACTTTTATACTGTGCATCATATTCCAACTCGGCCTCAGCCAGCGCTGTCCTGAAAATACCTTTAATCATTTTTTGCTAATTTATACAGTGATAGTTTTTAGTATTAGATTCTAAAGGCCATAATATGGACTTGTTGCACAATTTTTATGGCTTTATTCTTTAGACAAACAATTTGAAGTCCATTGATAGTTATGTATTAACTTTTTAATTTGTATGCCAACAATATTTCACCATCATTAATGAAAAATCCTTACTTTAAAAGTTTGTAGCCTGTCTCTGTAAAATATGTGTATTCTACTGATATGTAAATAAATCACTGCATACTTACTTCGATGATGGTGACCAGTACACCGGTTTCAAAGCATGGTAAATGTAACCTTTTTCATACATCTTGTAGAATAACTTCAGCTGATTTTGTACATAACTTTTATCCAACGTCAAATAGCATTGATTCTTCCAATCTGCCATCACACCCCAGCTTCGAAATGCTTCTTTCTGTTTCTCAACAGTTTCTAGTGCAAATTCTCTTGCAATATTTCGTATGTTAACCGGATCGGTAAAGTTTGTGCCTTTAGAAGACTTTTTCACTTTTTGCAAAGCTTTTAGCTCTATGGGGAGACCGTGGCAGTCCCATCCTGGTACGTAGTGTACTTTGTTACCTTGTAATATTTGGCTCCGGTTGCTTATGTCTTTTATTATCTGTAAAATTAAGTGAAAGCATAATATTTATAGAAAAAATAAAACATTAAGACACAGTTTTTTATATCGTTTTATTTATTACAGATTCAATTCAACTAACTTGCATTAGGATATTTCAAATTGTTCAACACAGAAGAACGCAGTAGAGTTTTTTGAGGAAAAGTTTAATTATTAAAAAAACAGGCATGTTTTTATGTTACCTTGTTAACAGCATGTCCCATGTGTAAATCTCCATTTGCGTACGGTGGCCCGTCATGTAGAGTAAATTCTGGACCTTTTAAATTTTCCCTTTGCCAGTTATAAAGCTCTGTAAACTGAGCTGTCTGCGGAAAATCAACTTTTCATTAACATTTAAATGTTATTCATTTCCTATACATAACAATAGTTTTATTAGGGCAAAGGCTAATAAAATAATGAAATATTAAATTTGTGTTTACTTTTATTGAGTTTTTCAAATAAATACCTCAAAAATTCGATCTTTTATTGCGTTACTCGATCGAGCCGGAAAACTCGTCTTTGGAGTGAGAATCGTGTGTGAATACGTCTTCGTTTTAGGTTCAGCCGAACTCTTTGTGCGAACACAATTGACACAAGTCCATTTTGTTACACCATTACGGTAATTTAAAATAAAATTATTTAAATTCTTGGAGATAAACATTGTTATAGGTTATGATTTCAGATTTCTCCTTAATGGTACGTCCGGAAATATGTAAAAATATATCTTTGTTTAAATAATGGAATAATTTGTATACAAAATGTACCGTGTAATGTGTGTAATGTTACTTGTTTATTTTATAATTAATGTGTTTAATGTAAATAGCACGTTACATAATTTTACTTTTTTTTACCTGAAAATTTAATATAAATTTGAAAAGTTTCAGAACGGACCCTATTTGACGTACGCATTAAACAAAACAACACATGTTTTGTGTTAAAAAATATTTTTCGTGTTTTTATAATTAAATAAAACAGAACAAAGTTATTCCAAAATGGTAAATATAACATAAATCATCACATATATTTAGCATTTACAAATATTTTACTAAAGTGTGACACTAACCTATATATTTTGTTTCAGCCGAAGGCTAAAAACGCTAAGAAGAAGTTTATTGACAAAAAGAAAGCTGTGACTTTCAACTTGGTTCATAGATCGCAGAGGGATCCTTTAGCGGCAGACGAGACAGCCCCTCAGCGCGTTCTTGTCCCCGTAAACGCTGTTGTACCACCCAAAAAAGAGAAAGATCCAGTAAGTTACCTTTCTACTACTACTTTGAACTACTATCACTATCAGCTACTACTAGCTATACTACTATGAGCTGCCTTATTAGATTTGTTTTATATTTCAATGAACGGCGAGACGACGAGACCCCAACTCAAATTATTTACCTAATACGAATAATTCAAGACTTACACTAGAGTCTTGACCAATGATGCTAATATTATATATTGGAAGTAATCGTTTCGGCTGGACTTTATAGTCGTTTGGCACGAATTGAGGGGTAAAAATGGTCAGAGGTGTTAGGGATTGGGTCCCTGATTATAACGATACCACTCTTATTAAAAGGAAATGCGTAGTTTTCGAGAAATTAATAAAAATAGTTCTTAACCTCAAATCACATATTACGCAAAACGGAACGTTATTATGGGCGATTGACAACTAAATCGCTATTACTAAGTAAATTATAGGGGAAACTTTAGAATCGTTTGGCACGAAATGGGGGGTGGGAGGGGTTGGGGGGAGGAGGGGGGGTGCCCACTGTCCAGCGATATCACTTTCGTGAAAAGGCTATGCACCATCACTGAGAAAAACCAATTTAAGTAACCTAACCTCAAAACACTTGTTTTCAAAACAAATTTGCTTCTGCAACGTCTCCGGCGCTGCGGGAAGTGCAGCCCCTTCGCCCTGCGTAACAAAAGATAGGCATCCACGCTCGCCTCCGCAGCTTCGGCTTGCTGGTCGCCTGCGGCGACCAGCCTCAGCCGCTACGGCTCGCGCGGTTGCCTATCTTTCGTTACAGCGGGCGGGGTCTGCTCTCCCTCCGCGCCTCCGGCTTTTATATACACTCTAGGGTTGGTATCCAAAAGTCTAGGTGATGTCGGGGTGCCCTAAGTCGGTTTTGGGATACAGTCGACCTAATTTTAACCAAAGTCGGTTTACTAACTACCATCAGACATAATGGGTTGTTGTTAAAAACAAATAAAACAAAAAGCATTCATATATAGTTCGTTTATTGTAGTCCAGAAGATAAGCCAAAGTTGTTGAAAAAATCCACACAATAATCACCACGCAGCTCAAAGAACACATTCACGCAACTCGGGGAGAAACGGAATGAAGTCTATAAACGAATGACATTGACACTTAACGCAATTACTTTTTTTTACGTTCCATTTCATGTAATTTCTAAACCACAGATAATATAATTTACTTAGTAATAGCGATTTAGTTGTCAATCGCCCATAATAACGTTCCGTTTTGCGTAATATGTGATTTGAGGTTATAAACTATTTTTATTAATTTCTCGAAAACTACGCATTGCCTTTTAATAAGAGCGGTATTGTTATAATCAGGGACCCAATCCCTACCACCTCTGACCATTTTTACCCCTCAACTCGTGCCAAACGACTACAAAGTCCAGCCAAATTATATTATCTGTGGTTTAGAAATTACATGAAATGGAACGTAAAAAAATGTAATTGCGTTAAGTGTCACTGTCATTCATTCAAAGACTTCATTGATCATTCCGTTTCTCCCCGAGCTGCGTGGATGTGTTCTTTGAGCTGCGTGGTGATTATTATGTGGATTTCTTCAACAACTTTGGCTTATCTTCTGGGAATTATATATGAATGTTTTTTGTTTTATTTGTTTTTAACAACACAACCCATTATGCCTGATGGTAGTTAGTAAACCGACTTTGGTTAAAATTAGGTCGACTTTGTCTCAAAACCGACTTAGGGCACCCCGACTTCACGTAGACTTTTGGATACCACCCCTAGAGTGTTTATAAAAAGCCGGAGGCGCGGAGGGAGAGCAGCCCCCGCCCGCTGTAACGAAGGATAGGCAACCGTGCGAGCCGTAGCGGCTGAGGCTGGTCGCCGGAGGCGACCAACAAGCCGAAGCTGCGGAGGCGAGCGTGGATGCCTATCCTTTGTTACGCAGGGCGAAGGGGCTGCACTTCCCGCAGCGCCGGAGACGTTGCAGAAGCAAGTTTGTTTTGAAAACAAGTGTTTTGAGGTTAGGTTACTTAAATTGGTTTTTCTCAGGAATGGTGCATTGCCTTTTCACGAGAGTGGTATCGGGGGACAGTGGGCACCCCCCTTCCTCCCTCCCAACCCCTCCCACCCCCCATTTCGTGCCAAACGATTCTAAAGTTTCCCCATGCTTTCTTTGACCTAAGTATTATGTTTCCTCAGGACCTAACACCGGAACAGCGACTAGAAGAGCAAAGGAAATATGGCATATACTTTGACGATGACTACAATTACCTTCAGCACCTCAAAGATACCAGAGAAGTCACACTTGTTTTACAACCTGTAAGTCACCTGCTAATCATATTTCACTACCTTTAAAGGAATATGCCCATTCATGGTATAGCTTAGATACTGCTTTAAATTTATTATAGCATTTTTTATTATTTGTCGTGTTTTATCCCGGGTGATAGATTTTTATAAAATAAAGCAATGATCTCTTCTCTCTTTCTTCCATCCACACTTGCATTGTATATTTGCCTTGTTATTCTCCTTTCATACATCCTTCTTACATGACCAAACCAATCCATCCATGATAGAGATTTCTGGATTTGTTTGTAATTTTAAATATTAATTTACAATTTGTTCTGTTACAAACCTCCTCTAGTAGTATTATAAACTTTACATTTACACTGTGTACAATTTAATCTATTCAACTTTTCAGTTTCAAAAGCCACAATAATGTTTTATAAATTAACATTTTCTAATACCCAGAAAGCATCACACAAAGGTAAAGCTAAAATTCAAGAGACAGAAGAAGTAGCAGATGGTGAAGATCTTCCGATTCCAGTGACAGAGAAGTTGACACTGCCCAGTTCTGTGTTTGCTTCTGAAGTTGAAGAGGATGTTGGATTGCTGAATAAGGCAGCTCCACAAGGTATGGAGATCAATTCGCTCCCACACCCACCACTGTAACTCCTATAAGCCAGGATCAACAGCGGCACGCATTGAAATGACACCGAGCATTGAAGCTCATCGAGTCTCCGGAATGTCTAATTTGTCTTTAACCCGCAACAAAAATAATCACTAAGTAATTAATAAGAGTTGGAAATATTTGTTTTCCACTTCCCTCCATAGCAAAGCGGGTGACAAATTAATTAACTGAAGAGGTAATTAACCTCTGATGAAGACTCCACTAAGTATATTGGATTTGGTCACTGTCTATTACAATACTTTCGCTCTTATAGCAAATGTGCCAATTTCTTGCATTATTTTTAATATAAATTCCAAATAAGCTATAAGGGAAGGCCTTTAAGGTGGTCAGATGACCTCGTACTGTTCGCAGGATGTTGCTGGATGCAGTGTGCCTCCAACAGGTCACTGTGGAAATTTATTTTTATTTTTACTAAGAAGGTGTATTTTTACCAAGAAGGTTACGTAACTTTTTACAGTTATGTACATAATCTTCTTTTTGCTCTTTAAACTCAAGAAAAGGATCTCTCAATGCTACAGGGTCTGTGATATTTTAAGCCAGCAATGAAGACACTATGTTCTTTTCCAGGATTATGTCTGGATTTGGATCCAGAAGTGGTGGCTGCTTTAGATGAAGACTTTGACTTTGATGACCCAGACAATCAGCTTGAAGACAACTTCATTGAACTTGCTATGGGTGAAGGTAGGAATGATAAATAATTACTTTGATTTAGGCAAATGTTACACATTGATATAAAACTACTTTTTGAATAGATTTTATCGTAGATTTTAATTGTACATTATTTATCAGTTTTTTTTTACATTTCAGTTTTGTTACAGTTTTATGAAAATAGCGTAAAAAGTATGTAAATATGAATGATCTTATTAGGAGTTAAAATTGTACAAATATGTATTACCCGCATAGGGATTCGATCCCGAGACCTCGGCTTTGTAACCGTACCGTAGTACAACTATGCCACCAAGGCAGTTATTGGGAAATATGTAAGCTATTTGCTAATTAAAAAATGTATTTTAAGATGTTAACTATTCAACTTCATACTGTTAATGTCATAAAGTCAAAAGCATATTTTTTAATTGAATAATTAAGCCATAATAGTCATGTTTGTATTATAGGTGATGAAGATGATGACTACGAAGACGAAGAAGGTGATAGCATGTCCGGTGATGATCAGTCGGACAAAGCGTTTGCATCAGACCTTGATTCCGATGATGAAGTTGATTCACAGGTACAAAGCCTTTTATTTTAATGGTTAAAATTGTAAATAAATGGTAAAGGAATGGAGGATCCAATATTTGATTTTGGAACATTTTGAATTCTACAATTATAAAAATATAAGAAGTTAATTTAATGCATAATATTTAATAAAGTTTTATGTGTAATTTAGTGTCTGTAAAATAAAGTTTTAAGTAGTTAAGTCAGTGAAGAGTTTATTGTAAATTGCTTTGGTATGTGTATAATAATATAGCTTTATTGTTAAAACACCTTGCATACTTGTGTGTGTATACTCATGTTCATACTAATAAACCATCTTTATCTTTTAATATGATTAATATAAATATATTTTTATTTTTCCAGGAGGGTGGTCAACGCGGCAGAATGCCGATGTGGGACGAGCGCGATAAAGATGACACCAAATCCCGTTTCTCACAGTACTCAATGTCTTCGAGCGTCATGAGACGAAATCAAGGGCTTACATTACTCGATAATAGGTTTGAAAAGGTAAAGCTGATTTTAGTTAATTCAGTCTTTTCCATGCTAATAGAAAAAAGGATATATATACACAGCGACTAGCGTATTGAAAAATATTTACTGGTGGTAGGTCTCTCATAGTGAGAGGCCGACTGGGTAGGTATCGCTGCAATGTCTACTTGTCCCAACAAATAGCAGTGTAAATGCACTGTTGTGTTTCTTTGTTGTTTACTGGACATATTGAGACTTAACATCTTATGTCTCAAACGGCGAGCAAAGTGAAATGCCAAGCTTTGTAATTCAATGTGTTTTGGTTTTGCTACTGTTTATGAGCGGTCGTATCGCTTACCATCAGGCGAACGGCATGCTCGTCTCGCCATTCAGTGTAATAAATAAAAAGGCTTCTATTTACAGATGTTCGCCGAATACGACGACACAGAACTAGGTGCGTTGGATTTGGAAGACATTGATGGATATCTGCCGGAGTCGCACCAGATGCTGCTCCGAGCTGCCGAGGACTTCGAGAAGTCGCAGCAACGATACCAACTGGACAAGGAGAAGGAGATAGCCAGGTAACGTAATCATAGTCCAGTTCACACATGTCACTTCAAAGGGCACGAGTCACAATTTTTTTAAAATTGCACTGAATATTGCTCCTGATGGTAAGCGATACAACCGCTCATGGACAGTAGCAAAACCAAACTTTTGTTTGGTTTTGAATTACAAAGCAATGCTTGGCATTCCACTGCGCTCGGTATCCTGAGACATAAAATGTTAAGTCTCGATATGTCCAATAGTTACTCTGGCTACAATGCCCTTCAATCCGAAACACAACAGTGCATTTACACTGCTGTTTGGCGGGAGAAATAGACATTGCGGTGGTAACCACTCAGGCGGCTTCTCACACATAAGAGACCTACGACCAATAATATATCAGCATATAGGACTGTATCACTCAGAACAAAATTATTAAACATTCTGCAGGCTCCAACGGCTCCAAGAGATAGAAGAAGAGTCTGAAGAAGAGATGGTGACCATGGAAGTGGACCCCAGAGAGAAGTGGGACTGCGAGACCATACTATCCACTTACTCCAACTTGTACAACCATCCCAAAGTCATTGAGGAGCCTAAGGTGAGACTGAAATTTTCACGTGATAAGGGGTGGGGGGGATCGTAAGAGATAAGTGAATTAAAGCAGAATGCCCATTCATAGTATTGGTAAAAAATATCTCAGATCCCGATAAAGCTAGAGCTTAAAATTTATTATCGCATGTTTGCCCTTAACCGTCTTCCTGTTTTATCCCAGGTAACAATTTTTTATATAATAATGTGATTATCATCACATTTTACATTTTGTTTACAGAGCCGAAGGCAAAAATCATATTTTTATTAGACTTCAAGTTAATTTCTTCATAAATTCGGGCTTGGGTCGCAATTATGTTTATGTTTATTGAAAATATGTATTTTCCCTACACAAAAAAGTAGGTTTCATCGAGGGACTAAAATCTTCGCACCGATACTGAGTTTCATAGCAAAATGGGCAATCTCCTTTTCTCACCTCGCGTAGTGCTCCGTTAGCAACGCACTAAAGGGCCTTTGCTTTGTTCCTCCTGAGATCTCGGAGTCCCTAATTTGTGCTGAAGATCATGGGGTTTTTAGCCGGTAGAAATAATAAAAAAAATACACCCAACAGTCGCATACATAGTCCTGACCCCACACTAAGATCAAGTCTTGCATCATGGGTATCAGAAACTATGAGAGACTTTTCTGTCTCACAAACACCCAGACCCGAAACAAATAGATCAAATTAAACGTCAAATGTATGCATGTTAACCGTTTTGTATTTCAGAAACCCAAAAAAATCCAGATCAACCCTAAGACAGGTATACCGAAGGACACTCTAGGCAAGGACAACAAGTTGACCATGAAGTCCTTGGCCAAGTTCAACGCTATGAACGATGCGCACGACCAAGAATCTGATGACGATGGCAGGACGCATGCCGAATCTGTACTATCTACTCTCAGTGTGCTGTCACTAAGGTATGATATTCTTTTGTTACATCTGTATCAGCCAATATACGTCTCACTGCAGGGCACGGGCCTCCTCTACAATCGAGAATACGATTGAGAGTGGTTAGTGAAGGAATTATTCGAGGAGCAATTTCACAATTAATATACTACTACTTTTAATTCAATAAGTATATTGCAAAAAAGAATGTATAACAACGGCAAAAACAGTTTATTTTGTTGGGTTGCGTTCATAAATTAACAGTTAGGCTTAAAGTCCACCACGCTGGCCTAATGCGGATTGGCGGACTTTACATACCATATGAATTCTTATAAATCGCTATGGTATGCAGGTTTCCTCACGATGTTTTCCTTCACCGTTTTAGTGCGATTTGTTACATCAGATGATTTTATTGCAATAAATGGCGAGACGAGAATGCCGTTTATCTGATGGTAAGCGATACGACCGCTCACTCACAGAAGCAAAAACTATCAACACCTTAAATTAAACTGGGATATTACTGGGATCGAGGGTTAGTAGACTTAACATATCTTTAAAAATAATACTATTCAATCATTTAGATTATTGTAGCATGTCAGAATACAGAATAACAATTAACTTTCAGACCCAAAGACGAATCAGCAGAAGAGAAGAAAGAACGTAAACGCCTCCTAAAAGAGTATAGAAGAGAGAGAAGAATTGAGAAGAAGGCGAATAAAGAAGCATTCAAAGAAGAAAAGAAGCGGCAGGAGAAGATTATGATGAACAATAAGAATAATGTGCAGGGGAACAGAATATTATAGGCATATATCTGGAGAAAATCAACATCATAAATATTTTATAAGCCTATTTTAGATATCGAATGTTTTGTCCCTTTCCAATGATTTTTGAATTCAGAATCAATCAAAATCAAAATATTCTTTATTCAAATAAGTCTTTCACAAGATGTTTTGAATCGTTAATTTCTGCTACCACCGCTACGGAACATGTTGTAGTTGTGAAGGAGAAACGGTTTGTCTTTTTTTTTCAGTTTAAGTGAGGAAGACAAACATAAGATAACTAAAATAGGTCTATAAACTGTCAATGAATAAGACAGATTGCTTACAATCAACCCAAAATCGCACAACAGCTTTGGGTTCAAACTTCGAGAATTTTCTAAATGTCATATGTCTCAATGTGTATCATTCTATACCGACTGCGGGGCTGCAAAGTTTAGCTTTTGGAATCATTTATGTGTAAAATAGATAATATACGTATTTATAAGTTAATTTTTGGATTTTTATTTCACTTTGTAAATCTGAAGCGTATGTTAATTATATTTATGTTATTTATACTGGGTATTATTTGTCTTGATATACCCTGTATTAATTATATATACAACATTGATACAACCGAGCGACATTTCTTTAAACTGCTTATACTAGGCACCATTTTCAAGCTCTGTACTAAAAATCAATTAAATAGAAACAATAGTTTAGTCATAAATGATTTTTTAAGTTTTTGCGCTCTTTGAACACGCTATGGCTTTTCTAACAGCTGATTACGTCCAACGCATAGGTCATTCACCTTAAAACGACAAATCTTACTAAAATCTATGCGCTGTTGCCGCTCTGACACAAGTCACTTAAATAAGTACAACTAAATTACTTTAAAAGTTGGCGATGCAAATAAGAAAGCAATAAATACACACACACTTACACTTTCATTACGAGAGCGACATAGCAAAACATCCTGTGCGTAAAAGAAATAGAAATAGGTCAGTATGTGTGTGTGTGACACGTACGCAATTGACCTCTAAAAAATAGTTTTTAGTCTGCCGCCGGTATCCTTTCAGAACGCATGTAACACGTAAGCTCCTGCGCCGCCGCGCCGCGCCGCTTTGATCTTGCCGATCTCGCGCCGATAATTTTAATTTTGTCTTGGTATTGACACTACTCGTAAATAAGTTTAAGACATTATTTATTTTTTTATTGTGACAGGACATGTAACTTCGGATAATTATTATTTAGTGTTAGTGTTTCTGTGTTATTGACTGTTAGCCAACAATGAATTGGTCGATTAGGACCTGTACGGTGGCCACCGCGATCTCCGGACCTAATCCCTTGGATTTCTTTTTGCCGGGCTTATTAAAGAACTAGAAATAAGGTTATTAAGCATTTGAAAAACTAAAGTGCCTAGCCTCGAACACTGACTTAATAACAATTTAAACAATAATAATATTGTCCGTCGCTATAACTTGTACGTTCATGTAAATGGAGGACATATCGAAAATTTAAAAATCTAGTAGTCTAGTAGCAAAGTATGTTGTGCGCGTACTTCAAAAGTACCTAACTCGATGCACACAGCCACGCTGCGCCGGCGGCGTGGCCTTGGCGTCGCGGCGCGACAATAACACATGTCGCGCGCGACGTTGCCAATTTATCTATTCGTATCTACAGGTCAGTGAAATGTATTTACATAGGGTGGTTACGTTTTACTCTTATTTGTAAGCTATTTAGTTTGTTTGAAACAAACAAAATCTCATTTTTGGTATTATTTTTTTTTTTGCCGTGTCGAATAAATACCAAGGACGTATAGTATACGTAGTGTAATTTAATGCCCATCGGTCACATCAACTTTGTATATTATCACACTGGAATGCTCAAAGCAATTCATGATGTTTGGTTTTGCTACTAATAATCCATTTGTTTTGTCATTCCATTCATTGCCCATTACACGTGACTGAAAACAGCGATCAAAGTGCACTGACGTCACTGAACTCGCGGTAAATTCAAAATATCACCCGCAAATTATTTCTCTCTAAGATTTGTTACAACAACGACAATATTTTATAATTTTCATTACAATGAAACCGGACTCATTAAAGAAAGTAGGTATATTGTAAGAACTCAGTCAAAAATACTTAATTTTGATAGAAAGCGAAATTCTGAAGTCGGCCATTGATGTAGATCATAGTCACGTGACAGTTTAGGGCGTTTAAGCGGGAATTTTGCAATTATTTTTGTTTACGTACTTTTTAACAAATTGATCGCATGTTTTGGTAAAATTATTATTATCGTGCTAACATAGGATCTATTTTCAAAATAAAAGTAATTCCAAAAATTGGTCAGAGCCCCTATTGAAATGGCGCCAAATTGGAAGTGAAATGACTACTCTGAAACAGTTGATTTGCCAAGTCAAATCTTGTTTAAAGCTTTTATCATGTTTCTTTTGGAATGTTGCCGAATTGTATTCATTTTGTAAATAGTGAATGATGCAATAGTGACGTCACAGCTCGCATACAGACTCACACATTGGACGAAATTGAACAAGACTCGTTAGCTCAGTAGGTTAGAGCGCCGATATACAAATTTACTTGAACATCGGAGGGCGGAGGTTCAAATCCTTCACGAGTCAGACTTTTTATTAAAAGGACACATTTTTTACTTTAAAATGGGGCCTTGTGTATGTATCCTATATGAATGACTCGATAAAATTACCGTATACTGGTGTGAGTTCCCTCATATGTGATACAGCCTGGGTAGGTACCACCGCAATGTCTATTTCTCCCTCCAAACAGCGGTGCAAATGCACTGTTGTGTTCCGATTTGCTGGACATTGTAGCCAGAGTGACTACTGGTTTTTGGGATCATAAGCATCTTATGTCTCAGGATAGCGACTTTAAATACTAAAGAAATTCTTATAAATCGCTATGGTATGCAGGTTTCCTCACGATGTTTTCCTTCACCGTTTTAGTGCGTGGCGATTGACTATCAATACACACATGACTAAGAAGTCAGAGGTGTACCATAGAATTAGAACCCGCGACCACCATGAACATGATGGGAGCCGTGTCTGTAGGTCTATCAAGGTTAATTTCAAATAAAAAACATAATAAAACAAATACAGTAACATACCATATATTGCTTCTATCAATTTTCTAACATAACTTAGAATCGCTTACATCTACTGATATAGTTATCAACTATTTACATATAAAATGTGTCGATTAAGCGCCGTTCATTTAATTATTAATTAAAAGTCTATCAATTTAATTCACCACTTATTAAAGTTAGATTTTAGATTATGTAACATTTTATTTTAAACATTAAAGAAGGCCCATTTCTTGAAATAGTATTGGGCAAAAACTCATTCTCTCTTTTACAAATGAGGACATTTTTATTTGAAGAATATTCTCAACGGTTCAATGAAATTCATTTTATTGATTTTAAATTAGTTTCTGGCCCATTTTAACATCCCAACGTTTAGACGATTTTAAAGCCATTAAACATCTCACAGGCCGGGGACCACAAAAAACCGCCATAAATTATTTAAAAAGTATCATTTTTTATATTACAACAGCGCTTAAGACACATACAGATCAAAAATAATAAAAAAAATCAAATAAATGTCATACAATACGGAATGTGAATGAGTCATACATTACATTCCAAAAGCGAGATTGCCATGTTAAAAAATGGACGCAGGGTTTAATTATTTATATTTGTCCATTAAAACGAAAATTATTATTTTAATATGGTATTTTATCTACTATAGGTTAATCTTATTTTTACGAATAGGACAAGTAATTTATTTAATGTCATCTTTAGTACACGAATTATTTTTATGAAAATTTATTTATACTTATAGCAACCCTTCAAATAGGCTAATCTCAATGTCAATCTTATCCACAAAGGGCAAAATTACTTTACTTTCAACACTACATATAATTCAGAGTGCTTTTCAACCTTTTCATCCATTTTCCACGGCAATCTCGCTGGCATTATTTTGCCGGCACTAAGACAGCTCGAGGCCCTCGTATCCGAGGCCGTCCGGGTCGGGACACTCCATCCGGTTCTTAAGATGTTGCAGCGTGTTGTGGAAATGTTTCGTTATTTGCTCCACCTCTTCAGATTGGTCCAGATTGGCCAGCTCTTCGCGGATTTTCTGAATTATCTGTGTAAAAAAAATACTAATAAGTATTAATCCATCTATAGGGCATAACAAGATTGCGACCGAAAACTGAGCCGGGTGGTAGTTTTAGTGACTACAGACACAATGCAACTAAAAAACGCGACATTGTTTGTTTTTGTTATGTTTTAAAAAAATCAAATATTAATTTAAGCCCTTACCACAGCTGTTTTAAAAATTGAAGGCTGTACATTATTATTTAAGGAAAAAAATACGTATTACTATCCAAAAAAGAAGATAAGGAGAACAATTTAAAAAAAAACATCTTTTGCCATGTTATAAACTCCTTACAGAAGAATTTTTTAACACGCAACTCCGACGCGCTGTTTTTTTGTGTTATTTGCGTAATTTGTTTTACCGCTGCGATCGAGTTTTAACACCATAACTTTCTAGAATGTTCCATAAATTTGTACACCCACCGCATCGATAAGATTGGTAGTAGTAGCTGCATTGCCTCTCTCCCTGAGTAATGCATAGCGTCCAAGCAGCTCGGCAAGTAGAATTCTAGTAAGTTAGTATACCCACCGCACCAATTTATAAACGCTGCGATCAAGTCTCGACACCATTACGTTCTAGAATGTTCCATAAAGTTAGTACACTCACCGCATCAATAATATTGGTGGTGGTAGCGGCGTTGCCTCTCTCCCTGATTAGTGTGTAACGTCCCAGCATTTCGGCGAGTAGAATGTTCCATAAAGTAAATACCCACCGTATCAACAAGATTGGTGATAGTAGCTGTAACATTATTTTCTTATCGCTGTGATCAAGTCTCGACACCATAACTTTCTAGAATGTTCCATAGAGTTAGTAGACCCACCGCATCAATAAGATTGGTGGTGGTAGCTGCATTGCCCCTCTCCCGCAGTAAGGCGTATCGTCCCAGCAGCTCGGCCAGCAGCTGCGCCTGCACGCCGCCGTCCATGCACTGCTGCGCCACGCGCGCCGCCTTCTTCAGGCACTCCAGGGCGCGGGACGCCTCGTTTAACGGCCACTGGGGGACGAAAAATGTGGGTTAGGCTGTAGGCAGGGGTCGGTAAGCGGGTGGTAGAAAAAAAAAACTGAATCTAAATGTAGAACATCTTAATGGATTCAATAAATAATTTTCGAGAATTATTGAGGCTCGCGAGCCACATGCGGCTCTTTAGATATCAAGCTGCGGCTCTTTAATTCCCTACGCTTATAAAATTTATTTAAGAAAATAAATAAAAAAGAATATTTAGTTTCGATTAATAGGGTTAGGCATGATTTCTATCTCTCAGCCACTTGTCCTCGCTTTTCACCGCACCTCTCCCCGCGAAAAAAAAGAAAATAATTTTGGCTCTTTAAAAATTTAGAAATGTTGTAAATTGTAAAAATTGACTCTTCCGACCCAAAAGGTTGCCGACCTCTGACCTATATCAATGAAGGTCCTGTAGCCGATGAGAGCGATAGAGAGAAAGGTTTTTTTTTTGGTGGAGCCCCCTTCATTAATAAAACAATTCCTACAAAACAGTTTTTTTTTTTTCAATTTACCCATTAAATTGGCTAGTGATCTTAGAGTGGGGTCAGGACTATGTATGTGACTGTTGGAGTGTGTTTGTTTACCTGCTTGCCATCTTTAGGTCCCTTCCAGAAGAGATGTGCGCACAGCGCGACGGCGCGGCTCTGGTCGGGTTTCTTCAGCAGCTTGCTCGCGGCCAAGGCGCATTGAGTGCGCATGGGCTCGGCGTTTTCAGCTCCTATAGTATACAATACATACATATATTTATTTTTATAATGTAAATACTATTATATAAAGCTGAAGTGTTTGTTACCTTTAATCTCAGTAGATTCTGAGTTGTGCTGGTTGGAGTTGAAAAAATATGTTTTTGTTGGATAGGTCATTTATCAAGGAATGCTATATTATATTATCATCACGCTATAACATATAGGAGTGAAGCAATTTTTCAGCATTTTTATCATAGTCCTTAATTTCAGAATAAAATAAGATTATACCTTATACCTATTTAAAATATATATTTGAAAAATGCAATAAAAAAAATCTTACCAAAGCAATTGATCTGTTCAAAAGTGGCGATAATGAGCGTGATCGCGGCCAGTTGAGCCTTGCTGTCGGATATCTCGTCTTCGTACAGAGAGAACGCTTGTGAGAGATACTCGTAGGCGATCGTCTCGTGGTTCGCGAAGCCAATCTCACTGATTGCCAGGGCGCCTTGTAGGTATAACCTGTGGAAATATAGGAAAGGATGCCCATTGGTAGTATCGGTATAGCATACATACATACTAACTAACTCACGCCTTTTTCCCAGAAGGGGTAGACAGAGGTGCCAGGACGCCTAAATTTCACCTTGTATGTTCCGTCCCACGATGTGATAGGTGGCGAGCCTATCGCCATATCGCACTTTGCCCAAACCGGGATTCGAACCCAAGACCTCAGCTTTGTGACCGTACCATAGTACAACTACGCCACTGAGGCAGTCAGTACAGCTTGGCAAAAAAGTGTCTGTTTTTAATGAGGGCGCTAGAGCGCATTTAATAGTAATATGGCAACCCGATATACTACGATGGAAAGTTATTGATACTTGTTATTTTTATTGATTGTTATTAATAGGATCTTTATTTATTTTAAACAAACAAAAATCGAAGGATAATGTTTTAAAATAGCTACGTATAAAATTATTTTAATAGTGTTGTCATAATTGTTTTTCTTTAATGCCAACTGTCACTGTATCGTACTCTTTATGCCCAGTAATAGAAATATAGCAGATCCCGATACCGATACTGGTTAAAATTCTTTACAGCATTTTTTATAGTTTGTGATCTTTTTTCTACTCATTACATTTTATTAAATATTATTGTACTTCTAGTGTTGTACTTCTATTCGGACAATAAAGATTTTTCTTTCTTTCTTTCAAATCACATTGAATTGTACCTTAGCGGCAGCTCAGCCAATTCCGCCTTGACCAGCATGCTGATAGTCTGGTGACAGAACTGGAATATCTTCTGACATTTCTTCTCCCACATCTCGTCCTGGTGATAATAATATCATATATTATAATAATATAAGTGCGTGGGGCGTTTTTTTAATTGGCCATTAGCAGGCAGACGAGCATGCGGCCCGCCTGAGAATCGAGAATCGAAAGTTCGATTGAGAGTGGTTAGGCCACTACGCTGGCCTAGTGCGGGTTGGCCATAATAATATAATATAACATATGTGCGTAGTGGCCTGTTGGTAAATGGACCAGACGCGACTGCCAACATATTCCCGGTGGTGATGGAGACCCTCACAATTTCGGTTGTTGGGGAGTCCATGGGCAGTTGTAAGCAATTAAGACTATTCTGGAGTGGATAAACTTACGCCAAATCTACCTTTTCTAAGGCGAGGCGGTAGGCGTGGAACAATATGGGCGGGAAGGAGTGTACTGTGTACTGTGTACTGGTGCGTGGTACTCACCTGGTCCCTCAGCTGCTTGTACGTGAAGGCGAGGCGGTAGGCGTGGAACAGTATGGGCGGGAAGGAGTGTACTGTGTACTGTGTACTGGTGCGTGGTACTCACCTGGTCCCTCAGCTGCTTGTACGTGAAGGCGAGGCGGTAGGCGTGGAACAGTATGGGCGGGAAGGAGTGTACTGTGTACTGTGTACTGGTGCGTGGTACTCACCTGGTCCCTCAGCTGCTTGTACGTGAAGGCGAGGCGGTAGGCGTGGAACAGTATGGGCGGGAAGGAGTGTACTGTGTACTGTGTACTGGTGCGTGGTACTCACCTGGTCCCTCAGCTGCTTGTACGTGAAGGCGAGGCGGTAGGCGTGGAACAGTATGGGCGGGAAGGAGTGTACTGTGTACTGTGTACTGGTGCGTGGTACTCACCTGGTCCCTCAGCTGCTTGTACGTGAAGGCGAGGCGGTAGGCGTGGAACAGTATGGGCGGGAAGGAGTGTACTGTGTACTGTGTACTGGTGCGTGGTACTCACCTGGTCCCTCAGCTGCTTGTACGTGAAGGCGAGGCGGTAGGCGTGGAACAGTATGGGCGGGAAGGAGTGTACTGTGTACTGTGTACTGGTGCGTGGTACTCACCTGGTCCCTCAGCTGCTTGTACGTGAAGGCGAGGCGGTAGGCGTGGAACAGTATGGGCGGGAAGGAGTGTACTGTGTACTGTGTACTGGTGCGTGGTACTCACCTGGTCCCTCAGCTGCTTGTACGTGAAGGCGAGGCGGTAGGCGTGGAACAGTATGGGCGGGAAGGAGTGTACTGTGTACTGTGTACTGGTGCGTGGTACTCACCTGGTCCCTCAGCTGCTTGTACGTGAAGGCGAGGCGGTAGGCGTGGAACAGTATGGGCGGGAAGGAGTGTACTGTGTACTGTGTACTGGTGCGTGGTACTCACCTGGTCCCTCAGCTGCTTGTACGTGAAGGCGAGGCGGTAGGCGTGGAACAGTATGGGCGGGAAGGAGTGTACTGTGTACTGTGTACTGGTGCGTGGTACTCACCTGGTCCCTCAGCTGCTTGTACGTGAAGGCGAGGCGGTAGGCGTGGAACAGTATGGGCGGGAAGGAGTGTACTGTGTACTGTGTACTGGTGCGTGGTACTCACCTGGTCCCTCAGCTGCTTGTACGTGAAGGCGAGGCGGTAGGCGTGGAACAGTATGGGCGGGAAGGAGTGTACTGTGTACTGTGTACTGGTGCGTGGTACTCACCTGGTCCCTCAGCTGCTTGTACGTGAAGGCGAGGCGGTAGGCGTGGAACAGTATGGGCGGGAAGGAGTGTACTGTGTACTGTGTACTGGTGCGTGGTACTCACCTGGTCCCTCAGCTGCTTGTACGTGAAGGCGAGGCGGTAGGCGTGGAACAGTATGGGCGGGAAGGAGTGTACTGTGTACTGTGTACTGGTGCGTGGTACTCACCTGGTCCCTCAGCTGCTTGTACGTGAAGGCGAGGCGGTAGGCGTGGAACAGTATGGGCGGGAAGGAGTGTACTGTGTACTGTGTACTGGTGCGTGGTACTCACCTGGTCCCTCAGCTGCTTGTACGTGAAGGCGAGGCGGTAGGCGTGGAACAGTATGGGCGGGAAGGAGTGTACTGTGTACTGTGTACTGGTGCGTGGTACTCACCTGGTCCCTCAGCTGCTTGTACGTGAAGGCGAGGCGGTAGGCGTGGAACAGTATGGGCGGGAAGGAGTGTACTGTGTACTGTGTACTGGTGCGTGGTACTCACCTGGTCCCTCAGCTGCTTGTACGTGAAGGCGAGGCGGTAGGCGTGGAACAGTATGGGCGGGAAGGAGTGTACTGTGTACTGTGTACTGGTGCGTGGTACTCACCTGGTCCCTCAGCTGCTTGTACGTGAAGGCGAGGCGGTAGGCGTGGAACAGTATGGGCGGGAAGGAGTGTACTGTGTACTGTGTACTGGTGCGTGGTACTCACCTGGTCCCTCAGCTGCTTGTACGTGAAGGCGAGGCGGTAGGCGTGGAACAGTATGGGCGGGAAGGAGTGTACTGTGTACTGTGTACTGGTGCGTGGTACTCACCTGGTCCCTCAGCTGCTTGTACGTGAAGGCGAGGCGGTAGGCGTGGAACAGTATGGGCGGGAAGGAGTGTACTGTGTACTGTGTACTGGTGCGTGGTACTCACCTGGTCCCTCAGCTGCTTGTACGTGAAGGCGAGGCGGTAGGCGTGGAACAGTATGGGCGGGAAGGAGTGTACTGTGTACTGTGTACTGGTGCGTGGTACTCACCTGGTCCCTCAGCTGCTTGTACGTGAAGGCGAGGCGGTAGGCGTGGAACAGTATGGGCGGGAAGGAGTGTACTGTGTACTGTGTACTGGTGCGTGGTACTCACCTGGTCCCTCAGCTGCTTGTACGTGAAGGCGAGGCGGTAGGCGTGGAACAGTATGGGCGGGAAGGAGTGTACTGTGTACTGTGTACTGGTGCGTGGTACTCACCTGGTCCCTCAGCTGCTTGTACGTGAAGGCGAGGCGGTAGGCGTGGAACAGTATGGGCGGGAAGGAGTGTACTGTGTACTGTGTACTGGTGCGTGGTACTCACCTGGTCCCTCAGCTGCTTGTACGTGAAGGCGAGGCGGTAGGCGTGGAACAGTATGGGCGGGAAGGAGTGTACTGTGTACTGTGTACTGGTGCGTGGTACTCACCTGGTCCCTCAGCTGCTTGTACGTGAAGGCGAGGCGGTAGGCGTGGAACAGTATGGGCGGGAAGGAGTGTTGCACGCGCCGCGCGCCTCCCGCCTGTAACGCCTTGCGAGCGGCGCTGAGGATCAGGTACTGCTGGTCCGCACACTCCGAACGGAAGTGGTGGATCAGTCTGGAAACAATACTAGTGATGTAGGGTAGTTTGAAAAATCTTTAGGACAAACAAAACCATCCTTGTCGCATATTTTGGTGCCCGGGTGTATCAACAGTGGTTGTCGAAACAAGCCGAGAGCTTAGTGTGGTAACCATGGTTAACTCAGCAACAATTACCTAATATTGTAACTATAACCGATCATTTATGTAAGCTGCAATGTAAGAAAATTTGATAAGCAATAAAGATTTTGTATTTTTTTATATTTGTAAGTGGACTAGGTCAACATCACTTGTAGTGAAGGGTAATTGAAGATATACTCAACAATAAAATATGGTGGGCCTTGAGTGAAATTCCAATGACTAAATAGAGAGAGGAGAGAGAGAAAGAGAGTATCAATCACCTGGCCAATAAACCCTGCTCCTCTGTGAAGTCTTCCACATCAGGTTCTGAGGAAGGCTGGTCGGGTTGATCCTTCACTAGCACGTCCAACATGGCGAGGACAGATTCAACCTGCAAAAGACAACATCTCACATAAATAAACATAATGCTTAAAAGTGGCTATGGTAAGACATAGCACAGGAATAAATAGCAATAGCAATCATAAATAGCACGTGAAGTCGATATTAACATTTCACAAATCATAGAAATAAGCTAAATTTTGCGATTTGCGATTATAATTCACAAAATTGATCGGCTAATATTTTTATACGACCTCGTGTAACCTATAAAGGAATTGGATTTTTGTTATGAACCCATGTAAAGATGAAAATAAACAGTAAGTTTTTTACGTGTAATTTTGGATGTGAAAAAATGTTATCATATTTGGTCAGTTTTTGTTTACAATTTTTTGGAGGGGCAATTAGCACTAGCAGAAATATAAAGCATGCTAAAGCTTCTAAAATAACAGGGTGGTGATGTTAATTTGAAATAGCAATTCCTATTACTAGTAAGACATACCATTGTGAATAGTGAAACCACCTTTATTTTGACTTTTCACATAACCCGCATCTCCTTGCTTAAACAAAGCTTTTAAAAAATACTAAAAAACTCACATCCTCTGGAGTAGAGATCATAGTATCACTATCCAGTACATCATTGACCAGGTGGACAGCTATCATGATCCTTCCAGGATGATTGAGGTGTTTGATCAACGGCGCGTAGTTCTGCAGCTTGATCAGAGTCAATATGTTCTTGTAATGATCAGCGGGCAGCTTCAAGATTTTCATCAGCTCCTTGAACACTGGTGTGTTGTGTTCCAGGGTTTGCTTCCCGCTGGAGGATATTTTAGCGTCAGTTTAAAGTAGAATAAACCTTTGGTAATTATGAGTTTGTGCTAAGATCCAGTGGTTTGACAGATTTAGTTATGTTATTTTAGCTGTAAAGGTTGCCACTCATTAGACCCACCCGGCACCGCCTCGCCCCGCCTATTTAATATTCTTTATAATATAAAATTGTATGGACATACGCAATAATAAAATAAATACACCCAACAATTACATACATAGTCCTGACCCCACACTAAGATCAATTAAGTCTTGTGTCGTGGGTATCAGAAACTACGAGATATTTTTCGGTCTCACAAACTCGGGTCTGGACCCGACACAAATATTTGTGGGCCACACAGACATTTCCGACACAAATGACTGCGGGGATTGAACCCACGACCTCTCGTTTCACAGTCGTCGTCTAACCAACTGCGCCATGGAGGCTGTCAATTAATAGATCTTATACATAAGTCACAATTAGGTTTAATTCTGAACAATTCCTTAAAGCTATAACAGTATTGGAGCATTAATTGCTTTATATATTATTAAATGAAACTCCAACGATTAATAATAATTTTAGCAGAAGTCGGTTATAATAGCTAAAGATGACTAGACAGAGTATTTTTTTTTAAATAAAGTTCCTATGCTTTCTAGCTGTTAGATCTACCAAGATCGTAGTACAAACTCATCAGATTATTTAAAAAGAAAAATAAAAAAGGATCATATCATAAGAAATAAACATGCAAAATATATGCGGACAGACGAGTTCATTCAGAGAAAAAATATGAAAGTAGATATATTTACAAGCATTTTTATGATATTCCCGAATGGTTAAACGTTACTCAGACGTCCAGTCGTAAAAATAAGTCAAATAATATACAAAATGTTTGCGAAAAAAATGCCAAGACTTCAGACATGGAGAAGCAAAAAGACAAAAATCTTTTTTTTTTTAAACAATTTTTTTTCTTACATCAAATTCTTCACCCCTTTTACGAAAAATATATCTATACACCGCCAATAACCCATATATCTATCTACACATACATACAGTACCATCAGCCATCAAGAAAAACTATGACATAAAGCTAATATTGAAACCATCACCAGTAGGAATAAAATGCAAACTACTTTTAGAACCCTGAGACAAAAGCTAAGCAATAAATTTAACTTAACCTGCATGCAGTATTGTTTTGGGGATGATAACATAATGTTTTTGTTTTGGGACATTATGTTTTTTTAAATATAGTCCTTATTTAATCATTCCAGTATTACCCAGTAAAAACCAGGAAAAAGCTAATTTAAAGTTATGATTATCAAAAAAAAAGTAGTTGAATTTAGACAAACAATAAATGTGCCAGCTGTTCGAATATCTCATCGATTTCTTTCTTACTTAAAATTCATCGAAAACAAAAGTGAAATGCTAGTTTCGTTTTTAAACAGATTAAAAAAAGAAGGATGGTTTCACATTTTTTTCTGAATCTTTGTGAAACCTTCAGTATTTTTTTTTTCATTCTCAATTCTAAAACTTAACTCATTTTATAAGTGTTCATGTGTTCATGGTCACTTATCATTATGTAAACTACTTTATAACTAATAAATTCGCATAGTCATCATCCCCAAAACCGAAACTTAACATACATCTAAAAAATAATAATGCCACATACATACACTTTTTTAAAGACGTACGGATAGTACCTAGCCTGATGTATGTCTGTGCATATCTTGTCCGTGTGAGCGAGCACGCGGTCCACGTAGTTGAGTTTGTCAGGGTGGCAGCGCTGGGCCAACTTCAGTAGTGCCAACTGAAGGCTCAACATGTCTTCCGGCGGCATGTCTGTACGACTCTGTGGGTCGGTAGGGAATTTGATGACTGCGGCGGTAAATCGATCTTATGGTGCCAATACCTCTTCATTTACATTTTCACCATCTATTTAATATTGTCTTATTAAAAATATCAAATTAATCCAAAAGTGATAAACTTGGATTTTGGGATCATTCATGTGTATTGTTTATTACATATTTTTTTATTGATTCTTTTTAACTTGCCTCAAACACTTAGGAGGTATTGGCAGGTTACGGTCGAAATACCAATGCTCGTCGTATGTCAATAACACGTCTGTGTGAAAGCAAGATATTGCATACAAAAAACAGATTGTATCTGTATGTGGCTGTGTGTATGTGTTCGTGTTTGTGTGAGTGTATGTGTATATGCGCCTCAGTCAACGTTAGTCTTATATGCATTGACGTTTATTGATTCTTGAAAATGGCCTTAAAGAGTTTTTACAATTACGTGTGAATGGAAGAAAAATTACATTTAAAAAATCTAGAAACAAGTCTGGGAATGGATCCATAGGTGTAGAAAAACATAAGGATAAAAGCGTCATGTGTACTTTTTTAAAATTTATATCATATTTAATTGTTTTTCGTTTTTAAGTGCAGTTTATACATAAAAAACCTATATTATATAGGTTTTTTCAGTTTATTTATTTAATATGTAAATAAATAAAAAAAACCGAAGAACCGACACAAGAAAGGAGAATGCCCACCCAATCTACTATGAAAATTAGTATCGGTGCGAAGATTTCTGTCCCTCAATGAAAAATATATATTTTCAATAAATATAAACATAATTGCGAACCAGGCCCAGAGTTCTTGGAGAAATTAACTTGAAAAAATATTTTTTTGCCTTCAGCTGAGTGAACAAAATGTAAAATATGACGATAATTGCCTTATTTTATAACAATCTGTCGCCCGGGATTAAACAGGACAATGTTTAAGGACAAATCATAAAAAATACTACAATGAATATAATCAATATGGGTATCGTGATCAACGATATTTTTACCGATACCATGAATCAACATTCTCCTTTTAGTCAATGAGGACTACACAAAAATATGATTCAACAACCCCTAGAGCTCTCTCTAGGCTGTAAAACGAAGTAAATACATACAACCGTGTGATTCATAGTCACCTGTGTGATGGCGGCCACCTGGTCGGAGAACACCTCGAACAACTGTACCTCCTGTTCCTTACCATCCTCTAGAACCACGCTCAGGTTTATGTTGCCCTCGTTCCTCTGAAACGGGAACATATTGTGTAATTCCTATAGCATTGGTGGTGGTACCTCCACAATGTCTATTTCTCCCGTCAAACGGCAGTTTTTCAGATTAAAGGACATAATAGCCAGATTAACTACTGGACATATTGAGACTGTACATCTTATATCTCAGGATGGCGAGCGCAGTTGAATGTCCAGCATTGCTTTGTAATTAGCAGTGGCAGAAATATAAAGCATGCTAAGTCCACAAAAATAACAGACATGTTAATGTGAAACAGCAATAATTGCCATTACTACCTGGCTGTACGAAGCGAGTCTGTCTATAAGTGCAATGATGATGTTCTTGATGTTGACTCCTGGCTGCAACTCGGCACAGGACTTTAGGAACGGCTGCAAGTTGGCCAGGTGGAACTCATCGGGGAACACCTGGGAACAACATGGAATATTATTGAGAGTAATTTCCATAAAGATATGTTGTGCGGACTTAATAGTTTTTCAAAATTTTATTGTTAATTAATAATTAAGCAAATTATCTCAGAAATCGATTCTCGAAAATAAACAGACAAAATTAAACACGTAAAATACTTGTGAATAATTTTAGTAATTAAAGTTTCAATTATTTGGCTACTGTCAACTCACATGAAAAATATAACACATAATCTACATAAGGGGTACATTTCCGGGTCGGGGAAAGTGATATTGGATATTTCTATTAATTATCAGCCCAAAGTCAGGAATTTGTATCCGATATCGTAATAGGCTCGCTCCCTATCACATCATGGGACGGAACGCACTAGGTGAAACGTGAGTGTCCTAGTAGTGCCTCTGCCTACCTCTTAGTGGAAAAGGCGTGACTTATGTATATGAAACAAATTATTTCCCATCCCCACCACCACACCTGTATAATGCACTCCATGAGATACTCCTGTGCGATGGCGTCCCGGCAGCTGACCACTTGTTCCAGTATCCCTGGCAGCACCAGCCTCCGGTACTCGTCTTCAGACACCGCCTCCAGTTGGGACAGACGGACCAGGTTGGTGCCCACCAGGATACGAAGCTCAGAGCGTTCACGCTCACGACGCTCCTTGTCTCTGAAGATATATCATCACCAGGAGGGTTAGTCTATGAAACGACACGAACTTCGTATTTTCGGATGTTATGTTAACAGACAAACACAATGATATTTAAAAAATCCCCAAAAAAAAAACTGTCGCGTTACTTTGCGAAATTATTTATTTCTTATTTATTGGCAGTTGAAAGACTATTTCAGTAATTATACAAGGTATGTCTAGGCTGCGACCGAAAATGAAGCCAGGTGGTAGTTTGAGTGACTCCAGACACGAAGTAACTAATAATTTTGAAATTTATTATTTTTCTACCTATCTTCCTATTTGGGCAGTAAATACATAGTTTTTTCCTAAAATAATAATGTACATACAGCCTTCCATTTTTAAAGCAGTACGCAAGAGTTTAAATTAATATTTGACCAAAAACTATGGATTTACCACCCAAATACGATGATATTTAAATGATAACAAAAACAAAAATTTACGCGTTTATTGTTGAATTATGATTTGTGACTATAGTCACTAAAACTACCACCTGGCTTCGTTTTCTGTAGCAGTCTTGATACACCCTGTATGTGTGACAGGCTGTTAAAATAAATAATAAATACATTTTTTACCTTGAATGCCCCTGATGCTGCATCCTGACCCATAGTTTGTTCATCTCAGCGAAATTCATCAGCACAAAATCAATAGCATCTCGTACCTTTAGCAAAAAATAACTCGTTTTAATTAGAAGAATGCCCATTTTACTGTCGCCCGGGATAAAACAGAAATACTTTTAAGGAAAAACCATAAATAAAAAAACTATAAATAATATTAAGCAGAATCGGTATCGAAATTAAATTTTACCGACACTATGAATGGGCATACTCCGTTAAAAAATTAGTCAACATCTGTATTATTACCACGAATTCTAGTCACAACTATATTTACTCACAGTTCCCTCATTTTCATTCTGCGCCTCAATGGTGTCGGGGAGAACGTTCCTCGTGCACTGAAGCAGATAATTCCTCAGGAACAAACCGCGCAATGGATGCTGAACTCCACGGCACATCTCCACCAAGTCCTAAAACAATAAGAATTATATATTTTCCTGAGGGCAATTATTAACATACTTTTTGTGGATAAAAGCGTTAGCGATAAAAATTATAAGTAAAAAATCCAAATCTAGTTTTTGACTTATAGAAACTCAGACATTCATTACCCCACCTGAAAGTCGTGTCGTGCTGTTGGTAAACGAACTAGATGCGGCTGCCGACATGTTCACGGTGAACGCGGGTTCAAATCCCAGGGCACATCTCTGACTTTTCGGAGTCATATGTGTATTGATAGTTAATCACCACGCACTAAAAGGTCGAAGGAAAACATCTTGAGGAAACCTGCATACCATAGCGATTTATAAAAAAATCTATAGTATACATAAGACCGCCAACCCGCACTAGGCCAGCGTGGTGGACTATATGACCTAACCACTCTCAATCTTTCTCGATTATAGACGAGGCCTGTGCCCTGCAGTGGGACGTATATGGGCTAATACAGAACATACTTCCTATAGCTGAATAGAGAAACAACTCACCTTCAACAAATCCCTCCGGAGGTTAGAATTTGTCTTGATGTACACCAACCCGACAGTAATGAGCAGGTACAGCCGTGGCACAATGTTACCCGCATACTGCACCAGTTCGTACAGGTCAGCCACCTTGCGACCCTTCTGGAACTCTTCGAGGAGGTACAGCTCAAGGTGGCGGAGTTCGTCTGTTATCGCCATGTCTGGTGCCGAGTTGAGGGTAATTTTGAAGACGGGGTGAAAGGGGATGTTTAGGCAAAACAATTTTTTTAGGGAATAAACAATGTTGAGAGATTTTAATGCTATAGATTAACATAAATTAGTGTTATATAACTTGCACAGGTTCATTATATAATTAAAAATAAATTGTTTTCCAAACTAGTCGAAACAAAAAAACTTAAAAAAAATATTACTGTCTCGCCCTCACTGTAACTCCTGTATCCAGGATCAACAGTGGCACGCAATGTAATGACACCGAGCATTGAAGCTCGGCGAGTCTCCGGGAATGTCTAACTTGTCTTTAATCCAGGAAAATATGGGATAGATGCAGTTCCTTCGAAAACTTTATTGTAGAATGGCGACATACACAATTTACACACACTATACTGAAGGAAAACATCGTGAGGAAACCTGCATACCACAACGATTAGTAAAATTTATATGGTGGGTAAAGTCCGCGAACCCGCACTAGGCGAGCGTACTGAACTATATCGCCTAACCACTCTCAATCGAGTTTTCGAGTAAGCCTGTGCCTTGCAGTGGGACGTTTATGGGCTGATACAGTATATATTTTAGCGGTAAACTAAAAGGATACAGAGTTCATAGTAACTCTTGGGCGACAGGAATGAAGTCCTCAGCTCTCCTAGCATGGTTGATGCGTGTTTCAACGCATCCATCAGCTTTGACTTGTCCAGACATCTTTTCATCTGAAAGGCCTGTAAGGAAGATTAATTAACTTTGAGATTTACTGGTGGTAAGTAACTCATATTATGTGAGAGGCCGCCTGGGTAGGTACTAGGTACCACTGCAGTCTGCAATGTCTATTTCCCCTGTCAAACAGCAGCATAAATGCACTATTGTGTTTCGGTTTGAAGGAGATTGTAGCCAGTTTGACTACTGGACATATTGAGACTTAACATCTTTTGTCATATGATTACGAGTGCAGTGGGATGCCAAGCATTGCTTTGTAATTCAAGATGTTGTTAGGTTGTGCTACTGTGCATGAGCAGTCGTGTCGCTTACCATCAGGCGATCGAAATGCTCGTCTCGTCATTAATAGCAATAAAAAAAACTGATGCAGATACTCTTACTAATCCTTAAATGGGATACATTGGCATGAGTCATTGTGCCGAGAATTGGGGCGTTTACGGATATCCGATATTTTATCAACTAAAATCAATTATTTCAATTGGATAAACACGACCGGATTTGATTGTTTAACAATGTTCTTGATTTAACTGCCTATTTGTACTATGGAAAGGTAAGGTTACAAAGCTTAGGTCTCGGGTTCGAATTCCGTGTGGGTATCAGAAATTAAGACTTTTTGATCTCACAAACATCTAGACCCGGAACAAATACTTTTGGTTCAATCAAACAATTATTCAGTGCGAGGATCGAACCCCCTCACGTTTTACAGCCGGTGTCTTACCAAATACGCCACCGAGGCTGTCAATGTAATAACATTTTTTTCCTCATTGTTTTTCATTGCCTTATCTGTTGCCATTCAATATTCTATCTAGAGAGCATTGTGGTATCCACTAAGTTAAGTGGGAATTTAGACGACGGGTACACAGGTTATAGGTCTCTCATATGTGAGAGGCCATCTGGGTAGGTACCACCGCAATGTCTATTACTCCCGTCAAACAGCAGTGTAGATATAGTGTTGTGTTTCGAATTGAAGGGCATTGCCGCCAAAATAATTACTGGATATATTGAGACTTAACATCTTGTGTCTCAGGATGGAGAGCGCAGCGGAATGCCAAGCATTGCTTTGTATTTCAAGGTGATTTTGCTACTGTTTATGAGCGGTTGTATCGCTTACCATCAAGCGAACGGCATGCTCGTCTCGCTATTCATAGCAATAAAAAAAAACGAAACAAAATAAATCTTACCTGAACTTTGACAATATTGAGTGCATCCTCCAGGAGCTTCTCCTGCTCTTCAACCGGAGAAACCTGGTTCGTCATTTGTGCCTATTAAAAGAAGATATTTATTTATTACATATATTCTTTTTTGTACACCAAATGAATCTTAAACTAAACAAATATATTATCACAAGAGTACAAATGCTGGTTGTTTTGTGTGAGGCAACCTCTTACTGACTACCAGGGGATGGACATAAGAGAAGGAAAATAAATATAGGGAGATTTATAGTACTATAATATATCAGAAAGTAAGTAATCTCTCAACATAACAATTGCATACTTCTGCATAATTTTGTCAAATACTTCAATTTTAGTTTGATCTTTTGATCAACCTATACAACATATGATTATTTTTACTGCTCAGTTAAGATTCTGAACTGGACTAATGTTCAGCTAAGCAATAAAAATACTCATGCCTATACAGGGTGCCCAAAAATCGTGAAAATTAAAATCGTAATTTTTGACAGAAAATCTCTTTTTTTTCCGTTTTATACAATGTCACCCGGGGTGATAGGAAACATGTGGGTTAAATTATCACTACATAGTATAAAACAAAGTCACTTTCTCTGTCCCTATGTCCCTTCAAATGCTTAAATCTTTGAAACTATGCAACAGATTTTGATGCATTTTTTTTTTAATAGATAGAGTGATTCAAAAGGAAGGTTTATGTGTATAATGTATGCATATTATTGTAGAGAAATTTATCTGCACCCGGGCGAAGCTGGGTCAGGTCGCTAGTATACCATATTTTGTCAATATCACCTGTATAAGTCTATTGGTGTTTCCTGTAAAGTTTTATAGTTGTTGACTCTCGAATTCTGATAGTCATTAGTAGTTGGACTACTACTGTGCTATTTGTACTAAACTAAATCATAACATAAAAGTTGTATAGTAATTTTAGCAATTATAAGTTTTGTTATTTATCCAACAAATATGTTTAAAACCAAAATAGTTTTATTTGTGTTACTGTACACTATTCCTTTTCATAGGAACAGATACACACAGATAGTTAATATACTGAAAATAGCACAGTTTTTCATCCAACCATATTATTTTCAAGTTCAATTGATGATATGGGCTAAAATAATTCCATTTGTCACTTAATTACAGGGGCAACCAATTCATAAACAATAATTTTATAGTACATAGGATAGTGCTTCTTATAGGATTTTTTATAGACAAAATGGAGCAGCTATAACATATAGTGTAGATTAGTGGCAATTGTAAACAAAAAAAAGCAAGTTAAGTTATTGGTGGGTATCCTGGTCACACCTCTGCCTTCCCTTCTAGGTAAAATGTGAGTTTATGTATTTATGTAAAAAGCAAAATATTTACACTCTGTATTAGTCATGTAAATACTGATTACACAAAATTAGTTAGCTTTTATACATCACTTTGTTTTATTATGTTTAAGCTGATATGTGATTTTTTATTCACATTTTTTTTTTTCAAATAATTAGTTACTCTTCAAGTTTCAGACTGTCTTTAGGTATCCTATAATTCCAACACCATGGTAAAAGCATGATTGTAAGCTTAAGCTAAGGCAAAACTTTATCAGAAATGGAACTATTTCAGAATAAAACACATTTGAATGACAAGAAAAGTTGTAAAACCGATAGTATTTTATCTACTTTTGGAACATAACATCATAATATATATTATGATGTAAGCTTACGACCAGGCGGTGTTCCTGATTTCGTTGAATATATTAACAGAATTACGAGTAACGCCTCTTCACCACTTCCACCATTATTCTCATTCAATACTTTCAATTCCACACAAGTTTTACAATCAAAAGCACTGAACACATCCCAACATCATTTCTGTGGGTGCCGATCACCAAAAACAATCACCAATCTCCCCGCACAGATAAAAACTTGGTATTATATTATCACGAACTCACAGTAGACCAAATGTAAAGAAACGGGTGGTTTACTCCTGCCATATGTACGTGTGAGCATGTGAAATGGTAGGAGGATATTTCGCAACGCACCTGTGATACGTATCCGTTGCAAACAAAACGCCTGATAAGGTTTATTTAGGCAAAATTTGTTAAAATTATCGTAGGTGTTTGCCGTAAACAGTCTGACAGATACTTTGACAACTATTGATCATAATCACAGACCAACTAGAAACAGACGGTTAACTCGCCTATAGATTCTTTAGCCATAGCCGCTCAGTCATTTGATCACGAAAGTCGGTTGACAGATTATCAAGATTATTATTTTTAAATATGATATGTAATACAGGCAAAGGTAGATTGTATTCAGCCTTGTTGCGAGCGCTGCGCGCGGCTGCACAGGGTATTTTTTTTCATCGTTTTTATTATTTCGCCAAGTCTCTATAAATCACATTAAAGTGATCCAAAGAAACTTAGCAAAATAATAAAGTAAATGTAACTTTTAGATGAAAGATGGATAGATTGTGAATAAAACACTTAAAAATATTTATTAAACGATTTATTTTTTAATGGTTTTTTTTATACTTAAATGATAAATATTTTTGCTGAAATTTTGATAACATCGTAATTTTCATTACTCTAGAAATGTCAGTACTCTTTACAACGAATAATTAAAGAAAATATATTTTTACATATTATTCCAGATTTCACTGTTATCAGCATTAGCTGTTAAACAGCATCACTGCTCCTTCAGATAGGTACTTGTGCCTAATTTTATGAACAATCTCAAATTCTCAAATACTGATCCAATTGTGAATGCCAAGACTTCCATCTCTCGTTAACTTTTCTTGGCATTCACAACCATTTATGTAACTAGTTACTTTCTTTACTACCCATCCAGCAGCATAGGCCCGCAAGTTTTCGTACCTTCTCAATGGGCCTGCTCTAGTATATTCCCAATATCACATATTTTCTTTTGATGATTTGACTATCCAACAATTCCATTTTCGAATAATTAGTTAAAATTATGTCTGGGTTTGTCTAATCATCTTACCAATTGAAACTATTATTATGAATTTTGATTAATCTTGTAACTAATAAAGATGTGAAGGTTCAACTGGGGGTGTGGCAGTTAGGATCATTGTATCTATAATTATACTAACTTGTCTGATTTTCTTTTCAATAGGGTCTGAATTAAAATATTGTGTCTCATTATATTAATTTGATTTGATTTTAAACACTTCCACACCCTCATAAACCATTTTAACCGAGTAATAGTTGTTTTTTATAGAGGGTACTGACTTTTCTCTTGTTTTTATTGCTTCTGGCCAAAATGTGTGATTCTCAGGATTTTCTGTTACTGCCTTGTTAGTAGTTTTTATTAAAAAAAAGGCCACTATTGCAGTAGTCTTATTTGTCATCGAGCTGACTGAGCTTTCATCGGTACATGTTGCTGGAATGAAAAATATCAATAATTACAAAAAGATATAGTTTGAGTTTGACTTACTAATAGGGTAGTTGATTCTATATCATTTGGTAACAAGTTGCAAAATGCATAATCATAAACATGAGAAATCAAAAATTTGTTTTAATTCCTACAATTTTTATATCTGCTTTATATGATACAAAACAAAAGCTCAAAGTAATCTTCATCAAATTCATGAACAGAAACCAAGTCTTTTAATGCAGGGTGCATTAAGTTAACATGAACTATCAATTAAAACAGACTGATTGTATGATTTTTCAATACTTACAAAAATTTGTTGTGTAAAGGAGAGCAGCAGATATAGTTCTGCTGAAAACTCTGACACAGCTTTTGCCCTGAAAATAAATTGAGATATTGACAATCGTGACTTGCAGATACAATTAGAACTAAAACATACACATCACTTTAAAATGTTCTTGCTTTGAGTTTAAAATGATTACTATTTACTATAATATTTTATAAAATAATTTTCATGAAGTGCGTGGTGGCCTGTTAGTAAATGGACCAAATGTGGCTGCCAACATGTTGACGGTGGTCGCGGGTCCATATCCCAGGGCACACCTCTGACTTTTCGGAGTCATGTGTGTATTGATAGGCAATCATCACACACTAAAAACGGTGAATGAAAACATCGTGAGGAAACCTGTATACCATAGCGATTTGTAAGAATTTCTATGGTATGTAAGTCCGCCAACCCGCACTAGGCCAGCATGGTGGACTATATAGCCTAACCACTCTCAATCACACTCTCAATTATAGAGTAGGTGTGCCCTACAGTGGGATGGGCTGTTACAGATACAATTTTCACAAAACTGATGATTAAAAGGACATTAATTAGTTAATTTCCTTAGATTCCATTTTCATTTTAAAATAAATTATTATAATACTTTGATGAATATTCAATTATCAAATACCTTAATCTTTGTTACTGTTTCAAGTATGACATATTGGTCATTTAATTTATGTAACTCATTTTGGTACGCAGGCAGTCAGTCACCAGTCAGTTTCATAGACATCAATTATATCTTGCTAATGAGGTATGTGTCTATACAAGACTATATTTTTGGCTATATATTTAAATTCGCCCCACCAATATTATCGGTTCCATCTGCAAAAAAAGAAACAGTATACTTAGTTACCATTATCATCCAATATGACAACATAAGCGTATAAAGTACTTTGTTTGAGTAACCAACCTGGGTTTTGATTTCGCAAAATATAATTATTTGTTGTCTCTAATTCCAAATTTTTAAAAGCTTATCGGAATTATGTGTCTTGGTCGCATATTAATGCCGTAAGGCTGTCTTGATATAGCTTTTATTTCTGGTACAGATGTAGCCTCTTGGGAAAAGTAAAATATTTTCTGCTGCCACTTTATGAACAGCTTCTCTCAACATGAATATTCACATTTTTTCCAGCACCTTCACAAATCCTTAAATACAATCTTTGTATTTAACAAAGATTAGAACTATACGCAGTACTTGAAATCCCAGTAACACAGTAAACAACAAACGTAAACAACTTGACAACTTGTAATGGCGGCCAAAATGGCGGCGCAGACGCCGAAAGAGCGATAGGCGACCGAGGGGCATGCAGGGTTTGCGCGAGGGGTGCAAGCTGGATGCAACTGTCAGCTTTGGTTGGCGATCAAATTGTGCCACAGATTATGTAACGGAAAAATATTTAATACAGAGGTTATACAGGCATGATCATAATTGCCATAAATTTGAAATGTTTCTGCTGTTCACAATAGACAATGCATTGTAATTTGTATAATACGCAATTATATCAGAACGATTTTCTTATTTAAATTCAATACAGTTGTTTCATTTCATGACTAAATATTTAGCATATAAAGAATACGAAGAAGAATATTTTTTCCATAAAATTGAAGGGAAGAAAAGGAATCGGAACTCCAAAAAGTTTTTTATATTGCAACTCAATTGTTTATCTGTCAATTAGAACATGAAAAATCGGCACTTGAACGTCAAAAATTTGCAATCTATGGCCCAATCGTCACCGATAACATATGAATAAACAAAAATAAAAATGGATAATAAACCGTCGCTCAGCCAATATTTCGGCGGTGCGGAAGTGCCTCCCGCTTCCCAGTTTTTTGACGAAATCGGCACGTCGCCGTCCGATATGATACAGAGCATATATTTGGGTGATAACGAAGGTGGATTTTGTAACAGGATTTTGTCTATTTTTTCTATTAAAAATACATTTGATTGATAAAAACGGCAAGGGTAAGTTATATTAATAATTTACAGGTAGTCAAACTACAACAGCGAGTCTCTTTCCGCAAAATATGAGTGTATCTTTTACCCAACAACGTGCGACGGATGAGGTAACATTTTCGAATGTAGTGCCCACTGTGAGTGGTTCTGCGGCGTTGCCAGCCACCAGCCTACCGGACCCGTCCACGTTCTTCGACACCATCGGACCGGAGCCACAAATAGGACCAGTTAAGAGTGCCATAGTCAGCCCTGCATTACTTACTGATGCCATGGATGGACTTAGTATCAAGGTAATATCATCAATTACGCCTTAACTTTCTAACTCAGGCATATAATAAAATATTTATAAACTTTGTAGGTGTAGTTCTAATTATCAGACATATTATTTTTTGCATTAACTATTACTTATCAATATTCTTACTATACACTTGCATTAAATTTCTTTTAGAATCAACCAGTTGACAAAGAGGCTGATAGAAGGAGAGATGCTTGGATACCAAATGAAGAAGCAAAGAAAACTTTAATGAAGGTATCATGTAATATATTATTCGTACATAACTTTACTAATTGCAAACCATAATATTGAATATCATATAATGATAAGGATTAAAATTATAATAATTTTAGTTTCTTGAAATGAAATTGAAATGTAGTACTTAATATTTCACTGAATAGATTTTTTCATTATATATAATTAAATAATAAGTATGATTGTTTGTATTATGTATCCCAATAAAATATTATCTGAAGTGCACCCCACTTTGTTTTGTGTATTATGTACAGGGATAATAGTAATTATTTTTTGCAGGCACAGTCATCACCAAAAGGCTCATTCTTTCCTGAGAGGGAAGTGCTCACTATGCCTGGTCTGGTTCTAGAAGAAGAACTTGTGAGTATTAAAATTATGACTATACACATTTTTCTCATAATCCTTACAAAACAAAATAAAAAAAAACTATTTTTCTGGTGAGAAGTATAATAAGTTAAATTATATATTTATCTTTGTTTTTTTAAGAATAGAATTGTATCAACATAGTAATGGTAACTATTTTTATCCCTTGTTATAGATAGGTACAATAAAATGACTATCCATTAGAGGTCTGTATTTTGATACCTATACCAGTTTCTATACAAATATAAGATCAAGAGTTATTTCTTCTTAAAGCATAACACAATGTGATTCATCTAAAGCAGAGTTTTATTCATTAAATATAGTAACATTTACATATCAAATGTCAACTAATGAAATACTTACTAACCTAAAACAGAGAATCGACAATTAAATGTCCATGCTTTACTATTATTATTATACAAACTTAAATAATCTTTTGTATATTTAAATTAAAGGAAATTCACAAAACAATACTTCAATTATTTCAATTTAAAATATTAATGTCAGTGTCAATGACAATACACAGCAAAAAGAATATAATATTACATAAGCAGGCCGAAGGTTACACAAATATTCTTTAATGTCCCCAATATTTAATGCTCAATGCCATACCAAATTATAAGGAGATTTTTTATATGCAAACCCAGGCAGACGCCCTACAAGAAGTGGCAGTGAAGTACCTAGGAGTGAGTTGCGCGGGGAGTCGAGGAGTGGTGCGAGCTGAACATGTGAGCCGAGACGAGGCGGGGTTGAGGGAACTGCTGAGAACTGGATACTTGAGGGCCGCTATCAACCTCACTGCTGTGCTGATTAGTGCTGCTGGACAAGGTAAGTACATAGATGACTTATTGTTGTCATAAATAGCAATAGCAATCGCAAATAGCAAGTGAAGGGATGATAACACTTCACAAGTTATATTTTTGCGATTATGATTCACAAAGTCCATCGGCTTATATTTTTATACGGTCACAAAACTGTTTTGCTGACAATAAAACGCGTTATTTATTTTAATAAAATTTACCCATTTATTGCTAAAGATAAATCTTGCTGTTTTATAATATCGTTAAAATGAACATAATATTGAAAAAGTTAAACCTGGGGCCTTTTGTATCCACAGGGCCCTAAGCTGCAACCCAAAAAGCCTTTAGGTAGATTCGGCCATGACATCCAAGTACACTCCAATTTGTTTGGTAAAGACTGGCGCTGAGCAGTAATCATGATTCATGGGTGATTAATAAAATTAATATATTGCAAGATTAAAAGCACACAGAATCACGATTTCTTTTCGTATATTTTAATTTGTCATTTCAATAAATTACCAATGGTTTGTCCTCCTCCAGCTTCAATTGAAATTTATATTTCAACCTAATATATTTGAAATTCATGCAGCATTTTAATCTACGAACAATTTCGAATTTATTTCTAAAGACGAAAGAAACAAATAACGAATATTTTCAAGTGTTTATTTTAGGCCCCAACCCGTCGACTGGTTGCGGCCCTTTCAAGATAAATAATAATTATATAAGTAATCACAATGTCATAAGCTTTTGGATGGTTTATATAGATCGCTTAGAAAATAATTATACCGCGATCTAAATCGATTCTGGTGCCATCTATTGGCGCAATTAATGTACTATGTAAATGTCAACTACTTTGTGGGTAGTTGTATAAATTATCTATTAAAAACAAGGTGAAATGTCAGAACTTAGATGATATTTTCATTTACCATTGAACCGATAGTCGAAATATTAAATAGATTTCAAATTCACCATTCAATTTAATTTTTTATAAGAATGTTTTGTAATTTCGTTATGTGCGTATTATGTAACAAAATTTGCAATTATTTTTACAAGTATTAATTTGTAACTTGTTTTAAAATTACGTATTTATTTGAATTATTTTTACTGTGCTGTATGGAAATATAAAAATAGTGTTCTAATAAAGCATTGAGTGAATTGTTCGTGCTTCAATGAGCTGTTCTGGATGATCATGTATATTATAAAATAATACGTAGTATATTGAACAGGCTAATGTAATAAATGTGTCGCTTTACTAAATTCAATTTCCACAAATACTAAAAGAGATTTTTCTATCTCGATCCCTACAAAGTTAAATGTTATCAATTCCAAATTGGTGTTTTTTTAATGTTAGCGACAGTGTGTAATGTTGCAAGTTTTATGTACTAAACTTACACACATACTGGCATCCTATACCCCGAATGGGTTCTCATCACCACGCCGCGCCGTGTGGCTTTGTCCTTACAATAAATCACAGCATTCACAGTACCTTTAGAAACAAAAGCATGGGTACCTACAGAACAGAGATTTACACCTAAGTCTTTGATAAATATTCAAAATAATTGTAATAACAACAAGTTCAATTCTACTGGTTATTGGAGGCGTCTGGGTAGTTACTACCGCAATGACTGTTTCCCTGGCCAAAAATCCGTGTAAATGCATTGTTGTGTTCCGGATTGAGACATTGTAGCACTTTGCCTACAATGTCTCTAATTACTGGACATATTGAGACTTAACATCATATGTCTTAGGATGGCGAGCGCAGTGGAATGTCAAGTATTGCTTTGCAATTCAAGGTGTTGTTTGGTTTTCCTACTGTTTATGAGCGGTCGTATCGGTTATCATCTGGCCAATGGTATGCTCTTCTCATTCATTCATTCGTTTGCAAAATTGTTTTGCAATAGAAAAAAAAGGAGATAGGAGACGAAATGTTATAAAATTAATGAATCTTTTTAATATTATGTAATACGATTGTTATTTAAATACTAGGCTACGGTATTAGGATTTAACCTGTAAAGAAGTGTTATGTGACAAAATAAATAAATATTGTGTTAATAATTTTTATATTACCTTTTTTTGTGTTTAATTGATAGTTGTTAATTTTACAAATACCTAAACTAGGTGTGGGTCGCATGCACCGGCCTACCAAGCACACCCCCCGCTCCCTCCAGCTGTGGCTGACGAGGTTCGCACTCATGCTGCGGATCAAGCTGCACGAACCCCTGGCGAGGGAGGCGGAACCCTTCGGAGACTGCTCCAAGCCTGATTTGTTTTATCAGGTTAGTTATTAAGATGGATTGAAGGAGGATTGGACTAACCACTCTCAATCGTACTGTCGATTGTAGAGTAGGCCCGTGCCCTGCAGAGGGACGTATATGGGCTGATACATATTATGATATTGGTTATGACTATAAGTTTTAAGGTTACCACTCATTCAACCCAATCAGCACCGCCTCGTCGCAGGTGGACCTCGGGTGGTCGACGAGTGGGCACCGAGTGGTCTTTTTCTTTTAATTTGCCGTACCTCATTAATTCCCGGAATTTGATCCTTATCAGCATCATTATCAAATGGTGTCATAAAGTTTACCGCTCATTAGACCCACCCGGCACCGCCTCGTCGATCGCGGCACACTCATTGTCGCAGGTGGAACATGGATGGACCTCGCGCGGTCTTGGGGCTGCTGAATTGTCAATGCGCAACAATAAGACAAGCATGCGAGGGAAGAGTTGTCACCGAGTGGTCCATGCATGGACGGCGGCGATCCGATGGCGTAAAGGAGTTACATACAATTTCATATAAAGAATATTAACCGCGCGAGAGGAGGCAGTATCTGGTGGGTCTAATGATTACCACTCATTTAGTTTTTAATATTTAAATAAATCCGTACAGGACAATATAAAGATTGTCTAAATTTTCTTTCTCGAATCTTGGTTTTAGAAATAATTACAATAAGCACCAGTCATTTTATTTCAGTTTTATCCAGACATATACGAGAATCGAACTGGCTCTCTGGTACCGTTTTCGTTGAGACTGCTACTCGCCGAGCTACCGGGACACCTCGGCAAACCAGAGGAGGCTGTCGACAGATTATACGCTATTCTCGATGTTATACATGAGGTAAGTAGATAAAATTCTATGTAACTTCACTTTATTCTTCGTGTCTGAGAGTATGTGAGACCGAATGGTCTCAGATAGTACCTGATACATATAAGACTCGATCTTAGTGTGGGGTCAGGACTATGTATGTGACTGTTGGGTGTTATTTATTTATTTACTTACTTAAATAAAATATTTTTCCACACACTAAGATCCCACACTAAGATCGAGTCTTGTATCGTGGGTATCGGGAACTACGAGAGACTTTTTGGTCACTCAATCACCCAGACCTGTATGTGACTGTTGGGTGTATTTATTATTGTGTACTGCAATGTCCATAGTTCAAGTAATTTCGGTGTTTTATCATTCTGGATGCCAACATTTTTTTTTATAGATGTTATGTGTCTGGATGCCAACAAATATGTTTTTATAGATGCTGTCGAACCTTCGTGAGGGTAAGACTGAAGATGGCACGGGTACGATATCGGAGCAGGATAAGACTGAGTCGATAAGGCTGTGGACCGGCCGGCAGACCAGGGTCATGCATTCTATTGTCAACTGCGCCATCGCTATGAAGGTAAGTGTGAAGTATGAGATTCTATTCTCAAGTAGGGCTATTAAGTTTTCGACCTTGAAAAATCTATACTAATATTATAAAGCTGCAGAGTTTGTTTGTTTGTTTGAACGCGCTAATCTCTGGAACTACTGGTCCGATTTGAATGGTTATTTCAGTGTTGGGTAGTTCATTTATCGAGAAATGCTATGGGCTATATATCATCACGCTATGACCTATAGGAGGAAAGCAGTAGTGATATTTGTAGCAAATACGAGGAAATTTTGTTCGTTTTTCGTGGTCCGATTGGTCGATATTCTAAACTGATAGTCAGGATTAAACATTTTGACCGCCATTTTAAAACGTGTATGCACCCGGGCGGAGCCGGGCCCGACCGCTAGTAGAACATAAAGGAGAATGCCCATTTTACTATGAAACTTGGTATCGGTGTGAAGATTTTTGTGCCATGTTGAAACCTACTTTTTTGTGTAGGGAAAAAAAATCAATAAATTTAAACATAATTGCGATCTAGGCCCGGAGTTCTTGGAGAAATTAACCTGAAGTCCAATATTTTTTTTTTTTTGTCTTCAGCTCTTCATTCTGTGAACAAAATGTAAAATGTGATGATAATTACTATATTTTATAACTATTTGTCGCCCGGGATAAAACAGGAAAACAAGGTTTGAGAGCAAACCATAAAAATGCTCAACTCTCAAAATTCAACGATATGATTTACCGATATTATGAATGGGCGTTTTCCTTGTTGCTTTTTACAAGTTGGCTATCAGCTATTGCGGAGGCCGTTGCCCTACAGTGTATCCTATATGATCTGGAGTATGGAGCATGATTGTATGTCCATTGTAATTATAAATTGTTAATGAACTGATCTGATTCAAACCACTGCAACTTTTGTTATATTGACTAAATTGTAAACTGGTTTTGAAAAGAGCAACATTATAGTTTCTTGCCTGTTCTTCTTTAGTGATAACCACTTTCCGAACCGGGTGGTAGATGAAATAAATTACTTAATCTAAATGATGTAGAACATCTTGATGGATGCAATAAATTATTTTCTTCTTCTTTTTCCTTTCGTTTCTTTTTTCCTTACTTTTCTTTTTTCCTTTCCTCTCTTTTCATTTTCTTTTCTTTTTTTCCTTTCCTTTCCTTTCTTTTCTTTTCTATTTCCTTCTCTTTTCTTTCTTTTTCCTTTGCTCTTTCTTTTCTTTTTTCTTGTTCTTTTCTCTTTTCCTTTCTTTTCTTTTTCCTTTTTCTTTTATTTTTTCCTTACTTTTCTTTTTCTTTTCTTTTTTTCCTTTCTTTTCTTTTTCTTTTCTTTTTTCCTTTCTTTTCTTTTTTTCCTTTCTTTTTCCTTTTCCTTTTCCATTCCTTTTTCTTTTCTTTTATCTTATCTTTACTTTTCATCATCATTTGCTTGTATTATCTCCAGGAGTACCGGCACGCGGCCCGGCTGCTGCGGTGCCTGCAGGAGTGCGCCGGGTCCCCGGTGCAGCGGCGCGCGGCGAGCAGCGCGCTGTGCCGGCTGTGGCTGTGCGCGGGGCACGTGCGCGCCGCCATGACCAGCTTCCACCAAGCGAGGGAGACCAGGCACCACATGTCAGTATATCGCTCATCAAAAAGAACAATGACGTAATTACTTTTTAGCTGTTTTTCGGAAGAATGTTTTAAAAGTTCATTAAAAATATAATTTATTTCCAACCATTCTGATGAAATCTTTTATTAGTTTATGTGTGTACTTTACTATGAACCATAATTCATAATAAATTCGTGTAAAGACTTAAGAATTAAAAAAAAATATCATATAAAACAATCAAACATTTTCATCATTGTAATTACGTCGTTGTTCTATTGGATGAGCGATATATTCTATTATATATACAGGGATCACGAGTGCTACCGAAAATGAAGCCTTGTGGTAGTTTTGATGACTACAAAACATAAATTTACATACATACATACATAAACTCACGCCTTTTTCCCAGAAGGAGTAGGCAGAGGTGCCGGGGCACCCACATTTCGCCAGTATGTTCCGTCCCACCATGTGACCCTATCACATTGCGAGCCTATTGCCATATCGGGTACAAATTCCTGACTCCGAGCTGATACTGAATAGAAAAATCCAATATCACTTTGCCCGACCTGGGATTCGAACCCGAGACCTCAGCTTTGTAAGCGTACTGTAGTACAACTACGCCACCGAGGCAGTCTTCGCATAACATAAATTTACCTCAATTACATAACTTCAAATTAAATTAAAACTGAAAATGAATAATTTAAGTTCCATGCTACTATTTACTGGTGGTAGGTCCTCATATGTGAGGGGCCGCCTGAGTAGGTACCGCTGCAATGTCTATTTCTCCCGTCAAACAGCAGTTTAAATGCACTGTTGTATTTCGGATTGAAGGATATTGTAGCCAGAGTAACTACTGGATATATTGAGACTTAATATTTTATATCTCAGGATGGCGAGCGCGGTGGAATGCCAAGCATCACTTTATAATTCAAGGTGTTGTTTGGTTTTACTACTGTCTATGAGCGGTCGTATCGCTTACCATCAGGCGAACTGCATGCTCGTCTCGTCATTCATTGCAAATAAAAAAAGAAGAAAAAAATACAATTCTATTAGCTCATATTGTTTCCAGATGCCCAACTCCTGACGTGCGGGAGTATGTAGACCTGGGCCTCATCGACATTGCACACGGAAAGTACCAGGACGCGTACAACAACTTCGCCAGGGCGGCTGATCAGGAACCCACAAATATCATGGTATGTGGCCTACTTAAAAATTCACTACATTGACAATAACTATAGTGTAAATCCCCCTTTACAAGGACAGTTTCTCGCCTCGACGATTATCGTAAGGATAAAAAATTGCATCATTTCGCACCTTCAGAATTAAACTAAAAAAATCTTATTTTTTGGGAAACGTTCATTAAAGATTTGTAACATAAGAAATTTTGAACTTATACATCGAGAAGTTCCAAGTATACATCTTTCTGTGTTTCACGCGTCAATAGATCCTTATTTAAGGGTCGATGGAGATAGTCATTTTTAGTCAAATTTATGAATAAAAGCCAAAATCTAAAGGTGCGATTTGTCAACGAAATGGCGTTTAAATGCTTCGAAACTGACAGCAATTTTGATTATTTCTTTGCTCTTTTTTGATTCATATTTTCAAAGACTTATATTTTTTCCGGTAATATTATAACCATACAGAATCAATAAATTACATATTCCCTATTAATGCTATTACCAGGCCAATTCGGAACTTTTCGTAAAATAAGTCAAGACGAAACCAAACAAAAAACTGCCTCAGCAACACTGTTTTTTTTTTATTCTTTGTTTCTAAAACAATAATAAACAATTATACAATTTTAAATTGTTGATTTTCAGGTAGCGAACAACCTGTCAGTTTGTTTGCTCTACATGGGGAGACTAAAGGAGGCTATAGCGGTCCTACAGAAGGCAATAAACTCAGACCCGGAGAGAGGTCTTAACGAAAGCCTTCTAGTAAACCTGTGCACTCTATACGAACTGGAGTCATCCAAGACTAACGAGAAGAAATTAAATCTTCTACGGATGCTGTGCAAGTATAAAAGTGATACCATACCTAATGTTATTGAGTGTCTGAAGCTAAGTTAGAACGGTGAAAAAAAAAAAGAATAATTTGTAGTTTATTGGTGGTAGGTCTCTCATATAAACACAGCCTTCGTGGCGCAGTTGGTTAGACGCCGCCTGTGAAACGAGAGGCCGTGGGTTCAACCACGCACCGAGAGAAATATTTGTCTGGCCCACAAATATTTCTTTCGGGTCTGGGTGTTTGTGAGACCGAAAAGTCTCTCGTAGTTCCTGATACCCACGAAACAAGACTCGATCTTAGTGTAGGGTCAGGACTATAAATGTGACTGTTGGGTGTTATTTATTTATTTATATGTGAGGCCGCCTGGGTAAGTACCACCGCAATGTCTTTTTCTCCCACACAGCAGTGTAAATGCACTGTTGGATACCAGTTTGAAGGAGATTGTAGCCAGAGTAACTACTGACTGCTTGAGATTTAACATCTTATGTCTCAGGATGGCGAACGCATTGGAATGCCAAGCATTGCTTTGTAATTCATGGTGTTTGGTACTGTCCATGACCGGTCCTATCGTTTACCATCAGGCGAATGTTTCGCCAGTCATTATAAAAAAAATGTTTATTGCAATAATAAAAAAATGATGAGTGCAATTTATATTTGTTTAAGATCAAGAAGCTTATACCCAAATGGAGATTGCATTCCGTATATAAAAGTGAAGCACAAAAATTTGACCTTGAATGCAGTCGCTGTTGCCTGCTATCCTTTTCTTTCGAGTGACAATGAATGAAAATGACTTTTTGTTCATTCATTGTCACTCGAAAGAAAAGGATAGCAGTCAACAGCGACTGCATTCAAGTTCAAATTTTTGTGCTTCAGTGTTTTATACGGAATGCAATCTCCATTTGGGTATAAGCTTCTTGTTTGAGATAGTTGAAATAATGCATTCTATAATTTTTCTTAGTATAGGCCCATTTTCTGTAAATTGCGTGATTTGACATGGCGCCTTTTACACTGGGAGTTTCTGATGCCAATGCAAGACCTTATAGTATTTATAATATAGAGGGAGCGCTGCCATACATTCGCGTCTTCAAAAACGTAGGTATATTCTTGTTCGTAATGTTGTTAACGCTTCTATATTAGCGAAAATTGAACTAATTATTTAACAACAATTTGCTATAAATTCCTTTTAAATTGAAAGTATATTCAAACTATTAATCTTATAAAATGAGTTTGAGTGGTATTAAATAGTCCTAAACAATTTATCTTTATTTTTCTTTTCCAAATGATTCGTGCATGTCGGACAACCTGTCAAATATCAGCCAATGGGAGGGCAGATAAAGATGGTCCGGCACCACCATTTTTTCCACGTTTTTGTAGTACTCTCTATTTCTTTAACGGCCGATGCCAAAAATCAATCGAAAAAATTAGATTAAAGTCAATCTGGATTGATTTCTACTTTTCGATTTACAATGTTGCCATAGTTTTTTCACTACCGAGATTGATTATTGGCAATATAGTATCAGAAAAAAGATTGAGCTGTTAATCTCAATTGGAAAATTTTGGATTGGGATTGTTTATTTATTGGCAGCGGCTGTTAGTGCATGACATAACCACCGTAGATCGTGTTGTCAAATGTTTACACGAAGGAATTTTATTATATCCTTATGATTATCGTATTTTCGAGGCGAGGAACTCTCCGTGTAAATGGGGTTTAATAGCTTTGTAAATTTTCTCAATTAAATTTTAAATAACTTATTCATAATTTTTTGTTTAAGCTCAGACTATCAGGCGTAAAATGATTTTTCTGATGTGTGGATAAGTTATAATGTAATTAAATTACGTAATGTTTATATTCTAATTAATATGGAGGAAAAAATATGTGATAACATCTCGATTTCCCATATTGTTACTCTTGATAATTTAGGCAATTTTCATCAAATGTTCTTACTATATTTATTTTATTTTCTATTTTTAATTTTAATAATGATTTAATAATGTTATAAGTACTGACAATTCCATTCAAAAGTAGTCTATAATTATATCAAAAAAAGTATCCCGAGCGTAAACGGGCCCAGCCGCTAGTGTTACATATTTTTCTATTATTCAAGAAAATTATGCGCTATCAAGAATACTTCTATTACTACTTAATATAAGAATGAGTCATTCTTTGTATACTTTAATTTCAAAATGGGATTATATTATAAGTATCCCTTGTGTATTTTTTACTATTAAAACATGCATGATTTTAATATTCCACATTGTTATACATAAATATATCCTAATTTATATTTATAAATAGTTATTGTAAATATGTTATTTGTATATTATGTTTTAATACGTGAATAAATTAATTGGAACAAAATATATTTTTTATTTTAATATTGAGAGATAAAATTTTCGTTGAATTCAGACTTAAGAACAAGAGGCTAAATTCAAACTTATCATTATAGGTAATATGACAAATGTTATCAGGAAGAGGCGAAAAAATTAAACTACAATGTAAGATAAGAATTACTTGATATAATTATCGAAAATTACCATCCAAACTATTTTTTTTACTTCATAATATTTTCATAGTTTTTGGAACCGATTTGCACAAATATAAAACTATACCAAAACAATGGACGTGCAGTGAGTAAAAAAATATTACCTCATGTAATACAGCCGATTTGCGTGTGAATTCGTCATGTTGGTATACCTGACCAATCAAAACACGGAATTTGAATCCCAGTGGTGTGGCTGCACTGTCAACGGACAATTTTCATAGGTTCGAATTTAGAACCAGTTACATTACTTAATGACTTTAAAGATAGGCGTCCACATATACGCATCGTACAAATCGGACGCATCGCATTAACCGGATCGTAGTTTTCTTTGTATAAGAGTTCATAAATTGCGGCCACTGATCTGCAAAATACGGATCCCACAAATATAACCGTCGACGATGCCGATGCTCTGTGGAGCAATAGCAAAGTCGATCGCCACTGGTTGTGGATGCATTGTAAAAAAATAATCCGATTGATGCGATACCTCTTATACTTACGATGCGGAAATGTGGACGGCTGCCTTCAAAGTTCAAAATAAAGTCTTATTATGCTATTTATAGATTCGGTTGACCGGTTTATATAAGCCAAGCAATCATAAATGAACTTTAGTACTTACAAAGTATCATTTTTATGATTGGGGATCCATTCTCAACAAGTTTATGATAGCTAATTTATCGAATTAACTCAATTTAAAACGTTCATTTTTACATAAGTTTAACCTGAATTTATTTGCACACTATTTATTACCAAGGAAGGATTGTGGAAAGAACTTGTTTTTTGCTATCACATTTTTTTCTTACTTAAACAACATTTAAGTTTATTTACCTACTTCAAAAAAGGAGGCGGTTCTCAATTCGACTGTATGTTCTTTTTTTAAGGGTAACAATAAGTCGATGCATACAAAAATACAATATGCATAAAATTGGGCAAACTGAAAATCTTCCGCTTTGGAAAAATTCTAACATCTACTAATCGTTAACTATTAGTACCGGTTTTAGATTTAGAATCTAATTTGAAACGCACCACATTCTTAGCACTGGTACTGTGCACAATTAAACCACAATTCGATCGTTTCGGGGTTCGATCCCCGTACAGCATTGAAACAAATGTTTGTGTAGCCCACTAATATATTATGTACTAGCTTTTGCCCGCGACTTCGTTCGCGTGGACTTCAGGTTCGTCCCGTCTTCTATTTCCTGACTCATCCCACGGGAACACTACATTTTTCGGGATAAAAAGTAGCCTATGTGTTAATCCAGGGTGTCAGCTATCACTATACCAAATTTCATCAAAATCTGTTGAGCCGTTTTTTCATGAAAGAGTAACAAACATACATACAAACTTTCACCTTTATAATATTAGTAGGATTATGTACTATGGTAGGATTGTAAAGCTGTGGGCTCGTCTCGTATCCCAGGGGATGAAAAGTGATATTGGATTTTTCTATTCATTATCAGCTCGGAGTCGGGAGTTTGTGCCCGATATGGCGATAGGATCGCATCTATCACTTGTATTTTACTTAGTACAATGGTATATCTTTCGAATCTCAAATCCCGTGTTTTAGCAATTCACTGTTTGCTATCAGATCACAAATCGAATTGACACGCAAAAAAGTGCATATTATAAAGTACATACGGTAAATTACGAACGAGAAACATATCGCTGTCAACGAATTATATGCGATTATTTTTACTCCGCCCACTTACAGATCTATAATTCTGCTATCGACGAAATATACGTAAAGTGGTGCACGAAAATAATTTTATTTCTGGCTATTGAATTTTAAGAACTGTCAATTGGTGAACAAGGCTGTTAAAATATACCGATTGGTAATAATTGTCCATGTACTAATTGTCTCGGTTCATCGACAAAATTATGGAGGCTTCTCATGTTATAAAACATGAGATCTTGGACTAGTTATCAGTTCGGTTCTCTCTTAAAAACTATGTGGTGGCCTGTTGGCAATCAACCGAGCGCGGCTATCATAACGTTCATTGAAGTCGGGATCAGACCCCAAGGCACACCCAGTCTTTTCCAGTCATGTGTGTATTGATATTCAACCAATAGACCAATAGACCGGTCAAGGAAAACATCGTGACGAAACCTGCATACCAGTGTAAGATTTTTTATTGTATGTAAAGTCCGCTATACGGTACAAGGCCAGCACGATGGACCACGCAACCCGTCTCAATTGTACTCTTAATTATAGAGGAGGCCCGTGCCCTGCAGAGGTACATATAATTCTGTCAAAAAATGTATTTTTTTTTTTGTCAGTTATTGAAAATTATGCGTGGCCTGGCGCTAGGCTAGTCCCATATCACATATTGTGACGGAAAAACTCAGGAATCTCCTAGCGGCATTTGTTGCCTTCTCTTTCGGGAATACATGCGTGAGCCAAAGTCTTGTCGCTTAAGAAATTAGAACATTTGGCAAATAAGCCACAAAGGTCGACAATACTCAACATAAATAACAGATAAACTGTACGAGCTCCCATTTTGCTCACAGTAAATACGTTGCCAAAATATGTCCAACATTTGCACCAGTTTACGCCAAAATGTATTTCATCAAATACTGACCAACCATGCCTCAAAATTAAGTCCTATTTATAAGTTCATTTAAAAATGTGAAATAAAACGCTGGGTACTAGAAGACTAGATTCTATACATTCGAGTTGTTAGGCCATTTCCATAGATCTGTAAATGCGAAGTATCATTAGGAACATGAATAATTTTCCATTTAAACATTTCGAATGAAAGAAAAATTGTTCTACACTTGTCGTTATAGAAAAGTTTACTTATTGCTTTCGTGGACTGTACAAAATATAGTCTCATTTTAAACGATACATATTGTGAATGCAGTTTTTGTTTGACTAGAAAATATATGTATGTACCCAAAGGTAGTAACCGCCATATCATATCATGACAAAACATAGCGCCCAAACTATAATCGCGAGATACCAGTGTCTTACATAAAATTGGGATCAATGGGAACATAAATGTTTATTTAAATCATTCAGTAGAGCTTAAAATACGTTAATTTGTGTCTAAAAGACCTGGCAACCTACCCGCGTAATTAAAATCTCACTTATAACACCTTTTAAAATTTGCACCATAAACAATGCAACACTCAAGGCATCCGAACTAGTAAATCAAAAACTGCATTTTATAAACATATACTGTGAACACACGACACCAAACCTGAAACTGAATTATATTAGTGATCTGAACTTCATTGCTTATGGACGAATACACTAATATCTAACCCCTTCCAGTCAAATTTTAGTCAGACCTAAGACTAGTGAAGAACATGTCATTAGGACTTCTAATCTTAGCATGCTTAACGTTTGGTGTTAACTTAGCCATTTAATTTGCAATTATCTGGCCACACCCTTATTTGAAATTAGATTGCTTCCTTTGTCCAGTAGGTATTACAATCACAGCATGCATCACTTCATTATTTCTGTACAATATTCTTATAGCTAGAACATGATATTCAATTCACACTCGATTTTCCTAAATGGTACGAAATTCTATAGGCTCCAACATTTTACACTGACCATATTATTAACCACTTGTGCATCCAAATACGCATGCAAAATGCACAAGAAAATTTCCAATTATCGATACTTCTGACTTACAATAGCAATGATACTTGATACTGGAAGGAGTGACAAAGTTACAAGTTCAGACCGCGAATAAAGCGTGCTCCGTAACCCCGATACACAAGTACCTAATACACAACCATTACTCGCATACCCATACAGAAAAGAACAAATTTCAAACACTGTTTTCGAATTGTTCTTATTTACAATCAGCATCTATGCCTAGTTTTTGCTGGAGATGAAAATTTAAACCTTGCATTCGACGATACTAAATCTCGTCGAAATTACAGCATCAATTTTAAAATTGGAGATTTTTTCATTATAATTTCAGGATTTAAAGAAAAAACTAGGTATTACAGCGACAATTTATTAAAAAAATGTTGTACTCGATGTACAGTGATGTCATTAATGGATATAACACTAATAATAGCGTGAAAACATGGATTAGTTTTTCGATCGATCCGACCATCACGAGAGTACGTGATATGAGCTACATATGCAATTTTTTTCAATGACTTTTTGCTACAATGCCAAGAAATATAGTTTTATAGACCGCGAGTGCCAAATGCCAATATCGAGAGATGAAATTTAATTATACAAAAAACATTCGTTAACTGCGTACTGCAGTGCAAAATCTTTTAAATTTTCATCCCAAACATTTAATTGATTATTGGTTGTGTAACTATACTAATTCAGTGACTGCATAAAATTTTATATGGAGTACAATATCTAAGACAAAATTACAAAGAAAAAACATGAAATCTATGCATATACAAATGGCAAGCGAGACTGGCTTCGCGGTACATTTTCACATTAAAATACCATCTCCTAATAAATCTTACACATGACTATCCAAGCTTATGACTTGCCAACGAATGGCGTTGACACTTCCACTGCGGTATATTTATAGACACGAGTCGGGTCGAAAGGACCGATACAACAGTGGGTACTTAGTCATATAATTTGGATCGCTGTCGTGATGTTACCAACTGTAACAGCATTCTAACGACTAATAAAAAGGCAATAGTATCTCGTCGCTATCGTTACGCCAAACTGAATTAATACATTGTTCTTCATGCTTTGTTAAACAATTTATTAATATCTGGTTGTTGCAATCGAGCTATGACGTGATTTATTACAGTAATCGTTGCATTAATTATGTAAATTTAATTACAGCCTTTAATTACCTAAATACCTCGGTATTTCTCAGGGACTAATACGAAAAACATGCGATTTTCATATTAATTGAATGATCCGTCGCGGCCTTTTCGACCCGCAACCGCAGCGTGTATTTAAAGCATTTCTCTAATGTCACAGCGCCGTTTAAAATCTCTACCAATTTAAAATTATGTACCAGACGCACAATAACGGCAACCAGTCTTTTTTAATGATTTACTAAAGAAACATTTTGTTAGACCCAATTGTCTGCCCAATCGTGAGGTAGTATTGTTATTTAAGACGTTTTTGTGCAATGAATGCAGCACCAATGGGTTTGACGGTTGGTAAAAAACAAGTCGTAAATTAAAAAAATCAATACAATGCAATATTATCCATTTCAGAACAATAGCCAGGAATTATTACAAATTCCGTCCTAGACACTTTCTCAATATTATTCTATACCATAGATTTCCTTCATCATTTCAAACCAAAACAAGTCAAAAATACATTTCGCCTTAACTTGATTTTTACCAACAATCATGCTGATTAAAGGAACAAGTCGAAAAAATCTAATCAACTAAACACTACAGTTTTCTATAAACGGAACACAAACAAAATACTGATTTGATCAATTGTAAAAAGAAAGCGAATACCTTCAGATCATATTTAAATACTTGATCAATTAACCCTATATATACATAAGGAATTTTACATGGCTTATGTATCACTGTGAAAAATATTACATTTTATATTTTTGACTGGCAGACAGGGGGTTCAGTTTGTCCACACATCTCAGAAACTGGCTTGTCACTGGTCACTGTCCTAACTAACTATTGAGCCTGATCTAATGATAAATGAGTATTGACAATGATAAGCATCATCATTATATGTTCAGCACTTAATTCTTAAAATGTACTTTACTAAAATAATCACACAGAGCTGCCTCAGCCTGTTTGTCTAACTTAAACCTTTTTGGTGCAGTTTTGCCTTAATGTCAATTTGCATATAGCAATATATTTACAAAAAATACTCAATAACTCTAATGTTAATCATTTGCTACTTATTGCTAAGCCTCAAAATATATCCGATGGAAAATATTAATGTATAACTTTATACATTTGTCAATTGTGTCAGAAGCTGCGAGCTCATAATTATAATCCATATCTCTAAATAGAGACAGACAATTTTTCCACTGCAAATAGACAGCAAATCCATAAGTACGAAAGTCTATTAAATTGTTACAGAGCTCACTCATTGTCACAACATGGCAAACAGTCTGTTGCAAAAATATTTTTTAAAGTCCAAAACTGACACCAAAAAGTAATACAAAAGTTTCTTATTGCATGTTTCACTTAAAGGCATAATAAGTCATGATTTCAGCACTGTGATGTTGAAATAAATAAGTCCGCTTAACACTACTCAAGTCCGGAAGATAGTTCACAACCGATTGCGACGGTTCCTTATAGCCCTAAGGCGCGCTCGGCGCATCTTCGCGGATTATATATCCCCATTTTGGCTGATCCCGATCCTCTTGATGAATTCCTCTTGAAGCATCACCGTCTTGATCATGTTTGGATGCGTTCCATATGTGATTGTCTGATCAGGAGTTGAACAGTACTGTTGAGTTCCGTCTGTGAGGATGACCTGACCGTTACTCAATGATGCTGTTGTGTCAACTGAGTTCCAGTATGTTTCACTGGGCGAGGTGTTGTTAACGCCGGGTGGAGGAGCGGCCGGCGCTCCCGTGTACCTGAAGTAGGGATTCTTCAGATCTAGAGTGTTTGATGAAGAGATATTTGTTCCTTCTAAATTCACTTCCATTGTTACATCGTAACTCTGTCTCTTATTTGCGAGTAGTAATACTCTGCCAGTTAATGCTTGCCCTTGTTTTGCGAAAATGGGTGTCTCTAGCAGGCAGCGGACTTGGTACCAATGTGTCAAGGGCTCTGTGGGCGCTGTTGACAACCATATATGCTGTGTAGCACCAGCAAATAAAACATCAAACCAGAAAGCGAGACCGTGGCACGTGCCAGACTGTGTAAGTTCAAATCTGAAAGGTACTTCAATCCGATGCAAGTCTGTTTCGTGTGCATTGAGAAAATCTACCACATGTCTGACTGATCTTGCCATGCAAATACGGACATCAAATGTGTCTACAATAGGTTGTCTGAAGTATTCCTTCATTGCTGCAGTACGTAGTGCACTCAGATCTACTCCATGAAAACATGTTTGGTACCAAAAATTAGCTTTGTTATATTGCTCCATAAATAAGGCATCATCTGTGAACGGTGCTATATGCAGATCACCTCTCGTTGGATACATGTTACCATTTGGCTTCATCCACTTCTTAGCATGTAGATATGTCTCTAACATACGCTCATTATATAACATATAACCCATTGGCTCGGATATGATAATGTCTACACTCTCGGGCAGCTCAATCTCTTCAATCTTGCCTGCTATGACTGTGATGCGGTCATGCAGCCCGTTGGCTCTGACTAGCGCTTGGGCGTGATGCGCCATGTTACTCGCCTCCACTGCGTACACTTTCCGCGCCCCAGCCTGCGCCGCGAAGAACGACAGGATCCCTGACCCAGCCCCCACGTCCAAAACAACCTTATTTTTAAAATCGTTCACATTAGACAGTATGGCGCGCTGATACGTGCTCGTTCTCACATAATCCTGCATCATGTTTTGCTGTTGGCTCAGGTAACCGTAGAACTGAAAATATTGCATCGCGGACGAGTCCTCCGTGCGCACCGTGAACACCGACGAGGAGCGCCCCGCCTTGATCTTACTGACGAGCAGATGGAAGTTCTGGCACTCGGCGTCAGACGCGAACTTGAAGAACAACGTTTCATTGTCAATAGTGAAGATGTACGATTGGCCCGCCACGCGGGAACACTCGCTCTGGCTGTGCACCGGGAACTCTAGCACCTCCTGCGCGAGCACTGGGTCCGCACGTATCACTTTCACACTCAACCCCTGCGGATCGTAGTCCACGTTTACATTTGTAGGAAAATTGAACCGAGGCGTCAACGCGCCATCACTGTTGACGGTCGACACCGTCACCGCGCGAAACGTGTTCGCCATTTTCGTTAACTTTTCGTTGGGACGCGGCTGTTGTGTTAATTCCACGCGTGTTATTCCAAACAAAGAAAAATGCCGTTGGGAAGTTTATGTATGAGGCCGGCGTAAAATCGATCACTCACAAACTTCCTCCCTCTTTTTGTCTATGATAAGCAGCGTGCTACGGCGATAACTTTTTTTATTATTTTTTTAAATTCGGTGTCCTTCAAAAGAAATGTCAAAGGAACTTCAACACGTTAATCTTCATCTGATGTTATTATTTTTGTCAATTATCATCAAGTAAATTGCTTAAAACCGTAATTTAAAGACGTTTTAACATGTTTTCATTTGTGAAATAAGCAACTAAACTCAATTTTAATGAAACTTTGAATTTAGTAACAGCATTTTTCTTAGTAAGCTTGTAATTCTAGCTAAGCTTATGTTTATTAAAACTGCTTAATGAGTTTCGAAATCATAATAAAGCTGCCGCTTAGTATCTATCGGGAGAATATTAAAGATTCTGGTTTTGTTAAATTGACCAAAACTGGCTACATTAGTATCGTTTAAAAACCCCACATTCACGATTCCAATGACAAGAAATTAGTGAAGTGTCAATTCATAATTGTCATTTGTGATTTGTCAAAAACATGCTCATTTTAGGTTATAACCTATAATACTTGGGCAAAAAATTGTATTTTGCGTGATTTTTAAGTGAAACAATGAGTAAAAAATTGCATAATTTGAAATGGGAAACTGTAGCATTGGAGGGCTTCCCAGCTTCAGTAACAGACAACCTCCAGGGCTTTGTTGGCTTAGAAGAATGTACCGATTATGGTATGGATAAGGATACTAAAAAGCCGAAAAAGGTAGTATTTCGTTTATTATCTAGTACAAATCGTGTAACAATTTTCGATTAATAAAATAAATTATTAAATTTAATGCCTAGTTTTTCTAAATTGATGCGAGAAAATAATATTCACTGTTTACTTTAGCCAAAGTCGTATTTGAGCTGTTGTTTAATATAGCGTGTACTTTAATGGATATTGCATTCCTTAATTATAATTTTCTTCAAATTCTGAACAATTTAAGATCAGGTTGATAAAAATTTTGCTTGATGTGAGTGGCTTTCAACGCATTCTTTTAGAAATCCCTTGAAGAAAACTATGTCTGTAAATTTCCTGTTTTTAAAAAATATCATGATAAAATTGGTTTGACCTTAGCATGTACTTACTCTTTTTTCAGAAAAAAGATAAAGAAAAGCAAAAGAAACGCAAACATACAGACGATGAAGTTTCAAAAATTCCCAACAAAAAAGTTAAACTATCAAATGGATTTGTAGTTGAATCATGCCCTAAATTAAATCCATCCAAAACTAATGAAATAAATGAAACCAATAAAAATAAGAAGACTAAGAATAAAAAACAAAAAGAGAATAAAAATGATATAAATAATAAAAAAAATAAAGCAAAATTAGGAGAAGATATAACTCAAGTGGAGTCAAATTTAACACCGGAAGACATGCTGACATGGGCTGAATTCAAGTTACCAGAGACTATATTAAAAGCATTAATGGAAATGGGTTTCAAGCAACCCACTAAGATTCAAGAGTTGACTTTACCTGCAGCCATCCATGGTAATTGGTTTAAATTATTTCATATAAAAAAAACTACATATTTTAGTTACTTGTATTGAAAATAATATTAAATTTTACCTATGTTTAAAGTATAGTTTCATATATGTAGGCAAGGCTTAAATCTACTGCTTTCTTATGCTGGCCTGAGAAAGATTTTACCAGATTAGCAATTTGTTTTAGTTTGTGTTATTTCCCCTTTTCATCCACTATTGTTACAAAGTCTGGTTAATTACCCCCTCATTCATAAGGACTTAACCCAATTTTCAAATGCCATTAATATGAGCTGTCTAAAATGGTTATTCATAGACATTAATCAGCTATTTCACATCTCATTAACCTTAAAATGGCTGACACCCTTGTTTAAGCAAATTTTAAGCAGAAAAATGAATGTTGCATGTCTTTCGATTGGATGTTTGATAATATTGATAGATATGATTTGATTGATTTGATATAAGTGAATGATCACTTTTTTCTGTGATGTGGCAATTATAGTTAAAATGTGTAGAATAAACCATTATGAATATTGAAACTTAATGTTATCTCCTCTTAACATGATTTAACTGATTTAGGTTTATGTGATAAAGGGGTTAGTGTTTAAATTACTACCTTCATAAATTTATTGTAAAAAAGTATTTAATCTTACATTGAAAACTGCCCTGTCTTTCTTCTTCTTATTAATCCATCCAATGGTTGTCTGGTAGAGATTGCCTTAGCGCGATAAGACAGCCATTTGTACTTAGTTATCATTATCTCTTTACATTCTTATTTTAATTATGTATAATAAAGAAGAAAAAAAATCAAAATCTCTACTTTTTAAAGGTCGCCGAGATATCCTAGGCGCTGCTGAGACTGGTAGTGGTAAGACACTGGCATTTGGCCTGCCAATACTCTCAGGGATCTTAAAACTTAAAGAAAAAGCAGAGGCCAAAGGACTGGATGTCTATGATATACCATACAAAAAAACATCAATCAAAAAGAAAAATATAGAACAGCCAGTTGTAAAAGATGTTAAGAACAAAAAACAAAAGAAAGTTAAAAAAGGGAACAACAAAGCTGATATAACCAAAAAAGAAGAACAGAACCAGGCTAAAGAGTCATCAGAAGATGGATATGCCAGTGGTGATGACTCAAATAATGAAGAAGGCGAACAATCGGAAAATAAAGGTGATGAAAGTGACGAATATTTAGAAGAAATTGAAGTACCATTAAGGAAAAAGAAAGATGTGACCGAAGAAGAGGAAAGTTCTGATGATGAGAATTACACACATTTATCAGATATGCTAGATTCAGATGATTTAGCTGAAACAAGTGATGAATCCATTGGTGAAGAGGATGATGAAGTTCCGGACAGTGGTGAAGGAAATGAAGAAATTGATGATGAATCAGGGAATGATGACGGCAGTGAGACAGGTGATCATGATGAGAGTGAGACAGGTGATAATGATGCAGGAGATGATGAAACTGTTGATGATGAAGATGAAGAAGAATCTGCTGTTGACGAAGATGAACAAACAGGAAATAAGGATGGTAAGTAACCAAATAAATGTTTAGTTGTTAAACATGTTTAAAATATGGAGAGAAATGCTGTTAGAGTAGTATTGTAATCTTATGTTTTAAAATATGCATATTTATAACAGATAACTGGTGAAATGTGATTATTGCATGTTTTTATTTACATACATACATAAACTCACGACTTTTTCCCAGAAGGGGTAGGCAGAGTCGTAACCTAGACACTCAAATTTCGCCTTGTATGTTCTGTCCCACGATATGATAAGGGGTGAGCCTACCACCATATCAGGCACAAATTACAAACCCCAGGTGAATAATGAATAGAAAAATCCAATATTACTTTGCCAGACTCGAGATTCGAACCCGACACCTCAGCTTTGTAACCGTACCGTAAGGCAGTCATTTTAGTCAATAAAAAAGTAGTTACATGCGTTTAAACTTCGATCAAATATACTCTAGAAATAAGATGGAGATAGAAAAGAAATATACTAGAAATAAGAGAACAAATAAGTGTGTGGTCTTATTTGATATTAGTATGGTCTAAAAACTTAATACATCTTAATTTAAATGAATGAGGGTTATGGCTACCTGAAGTTGATTATAATTGAAGACTTTTTGCTACACCTCGAAGTTCGACATAGAAATGTATAAGTATAAGCAACCTCAGCCACTTCTGGCGTGTGATTTTGTTCGGGACCCTGTATCTGGTATGTATTTGGTTTCTATGAATGCATCATCCTTTTTCTCTGAAAAATAATTTATGAATACTAGTTATATTTAAAAGTACAGATTCGTCAACCAAAGGTGTGTATTCATAAAAAAAAATTGAAAATAATATTCTTCATACTTCATTTCCACAGGTATAGGATTGGTAAAAACGATGGATAATGTAGAAATACCAGCGCATACTGTGGTGAAGACTGGGAAACCTCTGTACGCTCTCATCCTCACACCAACAAGAGAACTCGCCATACAGATTAGCAGACACTTAATTGCTGCAGCCAAATATACAGGTAAGATATTCAGTGAACAGAAGACAGGGTATATCAAGACTGCTCCTGAAAACGAAACCGGGTGGTAGTTTTAGCGACTACAAACTAGTGTTGAGTAGGACATACAAGAAGTAGTACATTTGTCCCGTACATGACGTCAAAATGTAAGCAGCTCAACTTTTTAAAGTGTACTACTTCAAATTCCGTGTCCCGATATTCGTTACTCTACGTAACTATAGGAGAGAGCGAAAGGGAGTGACGCACATGCTAACAAAACTATCTTACGTATGGCCAAGCGTCAGTACGCCTCACTTCAATTGAAGTGGGACATTGTACTGGCTTAGTACAAAAATGAGGCTACTCTTACAAACTCTTTTTCAAGTCATGTCTTACTCAACACTACTACAAACACAATGCAACAAAAAATTCGCAAAGAAATGCGAACTTTTTTTGTTTCTTTTTTTAATCAATATCTGTATATTTTTAGATGAAATAGGCAATCGAAAATATCGTCGCTAACTTTTCAACCTTAAAGTATTCTAAAGACACCCTGAAACTATTTTTCTCCTTGGTTTTATTACGATTGCTTATCAACCGGGCATGTTATCAAAAAATAAAGCACACATTTGAAAAATAGACATTCCAGGCTACCAATTTTTGGTTTTGGAATTTCATAACGATCAATTTTCTCTAAGATAGACTCTCAAAAAACACCCAAAAGATATCCTTTAATTTTTGTGAGTATTATAGTATGTTTGTGTATGCATAAGTTTAATTAGTATTAAGTGATTCATTATTTTTTACACTGCCCTCTCTCTCTCCTTCTTTTAAATTCATCCCATGGTTGTCCGACATTGCTGTAGCGTGATAAGACCGCCATTTGTACTTTTTATTTTTATTATTTCTATATAGTTTAAGTTTGTGTACAAAAAGATTTAAATTAATAAAAATTGTGCAATACTGACAAAATTACATACATACATGGAATACATAATCTCCTTGTTTTGAAATCGATTAAAAAGAAATATATTTTGCCCTTTCTCTCTCCTGTCTCTTATCTCCATCCGAAGGTAGCCTGGAAGAGATTGCCTAGTGCAATAAGGCCGCCGATTGTACTTATATTACTGTAATTTTTTTTGGTGTGCAATAAAGTTAATATTTTCTTTAAAAAGGTATAAGAGTAGCGACGATAGTGGGCGGCATGGCGGCGGTGAAACAGGAGCGGGTGCTTCGGTCCGGGCCGGAGGTGGTGGTGGCGACTCCGGGCCGCCTGTGGGAGCTCATCAACCAGGGACAACCGCATTTGCAACAACTTGCCACTGTGAAGTATGTTGATTTTTTTTTTTAAACTTGCCTGGCATAGTGTCTGCATTGCACCTGATGGAAAGTGCCAATGCCGCCCAGGTAGAGTATCCATTGGTATCGGACGGCAGTCCCATGCCAATGGAAACAATTATGCCGGCCTGCTAAGGTGCCTCTTATACTTATGTCTTTTGATTCGGATGTGAATGGTTTAGATTTGCTATGAATGATGAGACGAGCATGCCGTTCGTCTGATGGTAAGCGATACGGTCGCTTACGAACAGTTGTAAAACCAAACACCTTGAATTACAAAGCAATGCCTGGCAATCCACTGCGCTCGCCATCCTGAGACATAAGATGTTAAGTCTCAATATGTCCAGTAGTTACTCTGGCTACAATGTCCTTCAATATGAAATACAACAGTGCATTTACACTGCTGTTTAACGGGAGAAATAAACACTGCGGTGGCACCCACCCAGACAGTCTCTCACATATGAGAGACCTACCACCAGTGAATCAGTAAGTCACTGAAACTGCCACCCGGTTTCGTCTTGCGCAGCAGTTTTGATACACCCTGTATATTAAAAAAAAAAATAAAATCCCATACAATCACCCCCCAGATTCCTAGCGATAGACGAGACGGACCGCATGGTGGAGCGCGGGCACTTCGAGGAGCTGCAGCCGCTGCTGGAGCGCCTCAACGCGGACGCGGCGCGGCGCGGCGCGCGACAGAACTTCGTGTTCTCCGCCACGCTCACCATGGTGCACGACCTGCCCGCACACGTCAGGGGGAAGAAGGTAATTCCTGAACACAAACACACTTTTTTACTTTATTTAACGACATACAAAGAATTATTTATATATGTGGAAACTTGTAATAGGCATGTAACTACCATAATACCTAATATTTGTTATTAGTTTAATTTAGCTGTAAGTTTCACTAAGAGAATAAAATAAAATAAAAAAAAAATTGTACCAAAAAAGTTATCAACAAGATGACAAATAAGTTCTATCAATCTGGAGCCAGTCCAGGGGGGGTCATGACCCCCATTACCTCTCCCTTGATCCGCCCTTGAATGTATGTATCGTCGTTGTATCGCTTACCATCAGATGGACGGCATGCTCGTCTCACCATGCATTGCAATAAAACAAAGAGTTGAAAAATGTGTAAATTGTTATTGGAGTATTTTTTTAGGCTAAATATTTTTTTTATTTTTCATATTCCATGTGTTTTAAGATTGAGGTTTTTGATCAATATCTGACTACCCACAACAGTACACTCGTATTTTATGGTAGTGCAGGAAATCTTTAGCGATTTTTGGCCATATAAATTCATTTATATCATACAATATCTATCATGTTTTATTAAATGTAATCCCAACACACGTAGATATAACATTAATTCTTTCTTAATTCTCACATTTTCCATACCTTTTTATGGTTCTACTAGTCACCACTAGATGGCGCTATTACAAAACGTCAAACAACCATCTACACTTTAATCGCAGGTAACGAAACGAGGCAAGATATTAAACAGAAAGATCGAGAAGATGACTCCAAAACAGAAGATAGACAGACTGATCAAGATGATTGGAATGACTGATCCCAAAGTGGTGGACATCACTGCACAGAACTTGGGTAAGTACAATTGTAATTTATTGTAATATTTATTGTTTACCTTATCACACAAGCACTACTTAGGGGCCCTACTATATTCATCCGAACGAACGAACGAACGAACGAACGAACGAAGTTGGGCCCTACTATATTCATCCGAACGAACGAAGTTCGAAACTTCGGATAATCGCAGTTTATATACGATACGAATGTACCTACATATACTTATGGTCGTAATTGACTTATGGTTACGATGTACGTTATACAACTTCGAACTTTTACAGAGTAGATACATTCGTATGTCGATCGTCCGAAGTTTCGAACTTCGTTCGTTCGTTCGTTCGGATGAATATAGTAGGGCCCTATAATTTAATGATTACATTTAGGGCCAGTTTCACAAGTTGCTGATAAAGTCCCTGATAGCTATATGGCACTCATCTGTCAGATAAAAATCAGTACTTTGCATCCCAAATTAATATTTTAAACGAATAAAATTTCCTCGTATTTGCTAAACTTTTTACTATTGCTTCCCTCCTATAGGTCTTAGCGTTATGATACCTATAGCATTCCTGTAGTTCCTGAGATTAGAGGTAACAAACAAACAAACTCTTCAGCTTTACATATCAGTATATAGATTACTAGCTTTTGCCCGCAACTTCGTCTGCGTTATTAACTTTATTTACAATAAGTTTTATATTACGTCCTCATTTCTCCCCTAAAACTGAGAAAATTCTAAAACTCCGAATTACGTCACTATTTATTAGTGAGCATCTTCTGTTGGGCAAATTATGTGACAATATATATTACTTACTTTATCAACAACGATTTCCCGCTATAACTCCATTTAAAACATAAAAGTCCAAAACCTTACAATTGGTCATTATTTAACTATAATAAGTAAATACTATTCAACATAATAAATTCCTCCCACTATTTATAATCACAGAGTTACGCACAATTTTACTTATATCTATTATTTGCGCGAAACCCATTTAGATATATTTAAAACGAAAGTTGCTTATGCCCGATATTCCAACACAACCTTCCGTCCTTTTCCTCTTTTTCCCTGACCCCTCCCGTGAATATGAAACTCTTACACTCATGTATAACGTACACAATTAGTAAAAATTAAAATATTGCTTTCCCTATCCAGTTCTTGAATTACACCATCAAGCTCAATTTTTAATGGTTATTTTGTACCCACGGAACTCTAAATACTTTTTATAAAATTTCATCCCCTTCGTGCCATTTTTCCAAAATTAGTGCATGCCAATTTCTTGTGTTTATAATAGGTAACTAAACTACGAATTTTCGTACCAATAACAGCAGTTTCGATTTTGCATACAAAATTACAACCCTTATTTTAAGCCCTTTGAGGCTAATTTAACAATTAATTTTAGACAAAAAAGTAAGAAGTTGTTTTTGTTTTTAATTGACTACCTAAACTTCCAAGTTTGAAATCTCCTTTCACGGTTCGTTTTTCCATACAACTCATTTTCACCCTTTTCACTCCTTTAGGGATTTAATTTCGGTAATTCCTTCATTAGTGCTGCTCTACATTATGATAGGGAGCCCCGTGTACAATTTCAAGTTCCTAACTCCAGTAGTTTTAGCTGTACGTTGATGTGACAGTTCGGTTCTACAAAATTTCAACCCTTACTACTTTAGGGTTAATTTTAGAAAAATAAAGTATGCAGCTATGTTTGTTTTTGATTTATTTACGAAAGTACAAAGTTTGACAACTGAAGCTTTAACGGTTTCGATTTTCCATACAACTGTTTTTTACCCTTTTCACCTCCTTGGGGGAGAAATATCCTAAAATCCCTTCTTAGTGCTACACTACGTCACAAAAAAAATCCTTGTGTAAAGTTTCACGTTTCTAGCTTCAGTAGTTTCGGCTGTCCGTTGATTAGACAGTTCGGTTCTACAAAATTTCAACCCTTATTTTAACCCTTTTAGGGCCATTTTCAGCAAAATAAAGAATGCAGTTATTTTTGTATTTGATTGGTTAACTAAAGTGCTAAATTTGACAATTGTAGCTTTAACGGTTTCAATTTGCAATACAACCGTTTTTTACCCTTTTCACCTGCTTAGGGGTGGAATTCCTAAAAATCCCTTCTTAATGCTCATCTACGTCACAATAGGAACCCTTGTGGAAAATGTCACGTTTCTAGCTCCAGTAGATTCGGCTGTGCGTTGATTAGATAGTCATTAATTCATCCGAGTCTCGTAACACTTCAACCCTCATTTCAAACCCTTTCTGGCTAATTTTACACAAACAAAGTATGCAGTTAGTTTCCTTTTTAAATGACTAACTAAAGTGCCAAGTTTGACGATTGTAACTTTAACGGTTTTGATTTTCCATACAACAGTTTTTTACCCTTTTCACCCCCCTAGGGATTGAATTTCCAATAATCACTTCTTAGTGCTCACCTACGTCACAATAGAAAACCTTGTGGAAAATGTCACGTTTCTAGCTCCAGTAGTTTCGGCTGTGCGTTGATTAGATAGTCATTAAATCACCCGAAACTCGTAACACTTCAACCCTTATTTTAACCCCTTTATCACTAATTTTAGACAAACAAAGTATGCAATTAGTTTCCTTTTTAAATAACTAACCAAAGTGCTAAGTTTGACAATTGTAGCTTTAACGGTTTCGATTTTACATACAACAGTTTTTTGCCCTTTTCACCCCCTTAGGGGTTGAATTTCCAAAAATCCCTTCTTAGTGCTCACTTACGTCATAATAGGAATTCCTGTGGAAAATTTCACGTTCTTATTTCCAGTAGTTTCGGCTGTGCGTTGATACGTCAGTCAGTCAGTCACCTTCCTCTTTTATATATATAGACTAGCTTTTGCCCGCAACTTCGTCTGCGTTATTAACTTTATTGACAATATGTTTTATAATACGTCCTCATTTTTCCCCTAAAACTGAGAAATTTCTAAATCTCCGAATTACGTCACTATTTTTTAGTGAGCATCCTGTTGGGCAAATTATGTGGCTATATATATTACTTACTTTATCAACAACGATGTCCCGCTTTAGTTCCACTTAAGACATAAAAATCCAAAACCTTACAATTGGTCATTATTTATCTATAATAAGTAAATACTATTAAACATAATAAATTCCTCCCTCTAAAATTTATAATCCCAGAGCTACGCACAATTTTACTTATGAGTATTATTTGCGCGAAACCCATTTATGGATATTTAAAATGAAAGTTGCTTATGCCCGATATTCCAACACAACCTTCAATCCATTCCTTCCTTTTCCCTGACCGTAAATGTGAAACTCTTACACTCATGAACAACGTATAAAATTAGTAAAAATTAAAATTAAAATCCCTATCCAGTTCTTGAATTATACCATCAAGCTCAATTTTTAAGGGTTATTTTGTACCCACGGAAACCTAAATACATTTTATAAAATTTCATCCCCTTCGTGCCATTTTTCCAAAATTAGTGCATGCCAATTTCTTGTGTTTATAATAGGTAGCTGAAATACGAATTTTCGTACCAATAACAGCGGTTTCGATTTTGTATACAAAATTACAACCCTTATTTTAATCCCTTTGAGGCTAATTTAAGACAAAAAAAGGAAGAAATTATTTTTGTTTTTAATTGACTACCTAAACTGCCAAGTTTGAAATATGTACCTTTCACGGTTCGTTTTTCCACACAACACAATTTCACCCTTTTCACTCCTTTAGGGATTGAATTTCAGTAAATCCTTCATTAGCGCTGCTCTACATTATGATAGGATGCCCCGTGTAAAATTTCAAGTTCCTAACTTCAGTAGTTTCGGTTGTACGTTGATGCGACAGTTCGATTCTACAAAATTTCAACTCTTACCACTTTAGGGTTAATTTTAGAAAAATAAAGTATGCAGCTGTGTTTGTTTTTGATAGATTTCCAAAAGTGCAAAATTTGCTAACTGTGGCTTTAACGGTTTCGATTTTCCATACAACTGTTTTTTCTCTTTTCACCCCCTTGGGGGAGGAATATCTTAAAATCCCTTCTTAGTGCTACCCTACGTCACAATAGGAATCTCTGTGTAAAATTTCACGTTTCTAGCTCCAGCAGTTTTAGCTGTGTTTTGATTAGACAGTTCGGTTCTACAAAATTTCAACACATTTTAACCACTTTAGGGTTAATTTAAAAAAAATAATGCATGCAGTTATTTTGGTTTTTGATTGATTAACGAAAGTGCAAAGTTTGACAACTGTGGCTTTAACGGTTTCGATTTTCCATACAACCGTTTTTTACCCTTTTCACACCTTAGGGGTTGAATTTCAAAAATCCCTTCTTAGTGCTCATCTACGCTACAATAGGAACCTTTGTGGAAAATTTCACGTTTCTAGCTTCAGTAGTTTCGGCTGTGCGTTGATTAGATTGACATTAAATCACCCGAGTCTCGTAAAACTTCAACCTTTATTTTAACCCCTTTATGACTAATTTTAGACAAACAAAGTATGCAATTAGTTTCCTTTTTAAATAAGTAACCAAAGTGCTAAGTTTGACAATTGTAGCTTTAACGGTTTCGATTTCCCATACAACAGTTTTTTGCCCTTTTCACCCCCTTAGGGGTTGAATTTCCAAAAATCCCTTCTTAGTGCTCACCTACGTCACAATAGGAACCCCTGTGGAAAATTTCACGTCCTTAGCTCCAGTAGTTTCGGCTGTGCGTTGATACGTCAGTCAGTCAGTCACCTTCCTCTTTTATATATATAGATTATTTCAACAACGAGAGAAAGGAAGTGGAAAGGCTTTTTTATGTATGTATTTGGTTGTATGTATTTGTCCAGGTACCGCGGAGACTTTAACTGAGAGTAGAATAACATGTTCCTTGGCTGATAAGGATCCATACTTGTACTATATATTGAAGAGACATCCCGGAAGAACTATTGTATTCTGCAATTCTATTGGAAGTGTTAAAAGGTAAATTATCTTTTAATTTATGTATGTTTTTGATAATTTAAACTGTTTTAGATAATTACTATGTCAGTTTTTTTTATTGCAAATAATGGCGAGACGAGCATGCCGTTCGCCTGATGGTAAGCGATACGACCGCTCATGAACAGTAGCAATCTAAACAACACCTTGAATTACAAAGCAATGCTTGGCATTCCACTGCGCTCGCCGTCCTGAGACATATGATGTTAAGTCTCAATAAGTCCAGTAGCTACTCTGGCTACAATGTCCTTCAATCCGAAACACAACAGTGGATTTCAAATGCTGCAGTGCTTAGTAACCGGCTGTAAAACAAGTGATTGCAGGTTCGATGCCCGCATTAAAACGTTTTTTTGATGATTGCCGGATGCCATATACCTCTTTTCTCTTCCAATCCTGTTTCCTTTCCGCTCTACTCCTGATTTGGTGGGACGGTAACACATCTTTGGGTTGAGGATGTTCATGGGTGGCAGTGATCACTTGCCATCAGGTGACCTGTATGCTCGTTTGCCGGAACTATTGGATAAAAAACATCCAGAAAAGATTGTTTCCGGTCTCCAAATTGTGTTGCCAATCCGTCCAGTGGTAGTTAAACATAACTATGACAAATTGTGGTTATCTCTAAAGCTCTAAAAATTTAATATTTTTTTTAGGTTGGCCCAATTGCTTACGACATTGAAGTGTCGACCATTACCACTACACGCAAATATGCAACAACGGCAACGGTTGAAGAATCTTGAAAGGTAAAAATTACCGGACCACGAAAAATGATAAAAAATTCCCCGTATTTGCTAGATTTGTCATTACTGCTTCCCTCCTATAGGTTATAGCGTGATGGTTTATAGCCTATAGCGTTCCTTGATAAATGATGTATCCAACACAAAATTAATTTTTAATTTCGAAATAGTAGTTCCTGAGATTAGAGGTAACAAATAGTTAAACTCTTCAGTTTTATATACTCGTATTAGTATAAAAGTATAGATTTCTACCTGTAACTTGATTTTGGCTTACTAGATCACAAGTTATTGAGTTCCAATTCATTATTGTTGCCAGAAAAAATATAATTGGTATATACCCTGTTTTGTGTTTATCAAAATAAACATCGAGTTAAAAATTGCTTAAAAATTACGTTTGTGTATGGGAGCTCCTCCTTTTAATATTTTGTTTATTTTTCTATTTTGAAAGGTAATATGAAATTAAATATTTTGTGAAAATGTTAAGTTAATGCGAAAACGACACATTTATTGTATGTATGAAAATATTAAAGGGGGTCATTTTCATTTTCAAAAGTCTCTCGTAGTTCCTGATACCCACGACACAAGACTCGATCTTAGTGTGGGGTCAGGACTATGTATGTGACTGTTGGGTGGAGGTATTGAAATAAAAAATGAATGAATAAATGTTGTAAGATTCCGCGACGACCCGCACGGCGTGCTGGTGGCGACGGACGTGGCGGCGCGCGGGCTGGACGTGCCGCGCGTGCAGCACGTGCTGCACTACCACGTGCCGCGCACCGCCGAGAACTACGTGCACCGCAGCGGACGCACCGCGCGCGCCGCCAGACACGGCCTCTCCGTGCTGCTCATGGAGCCCGCCGAGGCGCATCTGTACAGCAAGCTCTGCAGGACCTTGAATAAGAGTGAGTAGCTTTGTTATTATTGTGAATGACGAGACGAGTATGACGAGACGAGCATGACGAGACGAGCATGACGAGACGAGCATGACGAGATGAGTATGACGAGACAAGCATGACGAGATGAGTATGACGAGACAAGCATGACGAGATGAGTATGACGGACTCTCCATACTGCCTATGGAACCCGCCGAGGCGCATCTGTACGCCAAGCTCTGTAGGACATTGAATAAGAGTGAGTAGCTTTATCGTTATTGTGAATGACGAGACGAGTATATAAATAAATAATAAATAACCCGCTGAGGCGCCCCGAGGTGACAGGTTGGAGAATTTTGAAAACTATGTTTCTTTACATAGTTTTTAATTATTTGTTCTATATTTTAGTATAGTTATTTGTTTTCCGTGGTTCGATAGGACTATATTCTAAATTTATCGTCGGAATTGAACATCTTGGCCGCCATTTTGAAACATCCTATAAACTGCAATATTCCGAATGACTATTATTTTTCAAAACCTTTGTGCAGCAATTTTTAGTCTCCACACACACAAAGATTTCAGACTAATATCATTATTTGGACTACCTTCTACATCAGTTCTATTCATCTGGCCCCACAGCATCAGAGATCCCGACGTTCCCAGTGCCATCGTCCAGCCTGGCCCCGATGAAGGAGATAGTGAAGTTGGCGCGGGACATATACTCTCTAGAACTCAGGCGACGCCGCGCGGCGCAGTCAGTCGGCTGGAGGGACAAGGCGGCCAGGGAGATGGACATCATTGTCGATGATGATGACTTGTATCCTTTACATATCAATTTATTTATTTTATTTTTTATTTATTTAAATTTGGGCAACAATCAGTCGTGTACATCAACAAAAACAAAGATTATATGTTTATACACCCTTCGTGACGCTGTCGGTTCGATGCTGCCTGTGAAACGAGAGGGCGAGACCGGAAAGTCTCTCGTAGTTCCTGATACCCGGCAGAAGAAACGATCTTATTTAATATTCAAAATTAGGTTTGCCACTGTTGGGTGATATTAAAATATTGTTATATATATTTTTTATTTAGGAAATAAGATTATACTTACAATTTAAAATCATTCAAAATTATACCAAATATGATTGCTCTATCTACTATTTATATGTTTTAAAGCATGACATATTATCTATGGTGTATTTCTCCTTCACTCCCTACCAGACCAGTAAAGCAGGTGGACCCGGCCATAGACAAGGCGATTCAGGCGAAGAAGAAGCAACTGCACTACATGCTCTCCCGACCCATGTTCCCGAAGGGATTCTCCTTCAAGTACCCCACGCTAAACGACCCCTTCGCACTGAACCAACCGGAGGAAACTGCTTTAGAGGTATGTTGAGTCAATCTATTCAAACTATGCTCGTTTTGGTTTATTTGACAGCCTCCGTAGCGCAGTTGGTTAGACGCCGCCTGTGAAACGAGAGGCCGCGGGTTCGATCCCCGCACCGAGAGAAATGTTTGTGCGGCCCACAAATATTTCTTCCGGGTCTGGGTGTTTGTGAGACCGAAAAGTCTCTCGTAGTTCCGGATACCCACGACACAAGACTCGATCTTAGTGTGGGGTCAGGACTATGTATGTGACTGTTGGGTGTTATTTATTTATTTATTTATTTATTTATATACCTTTTATTTTTTCTTAAATTAAATTTTCATGTATTCTCTATTTTATTAGACTACTTTTTAATTTTGTTAATTTTAGAACGAAAAAAAATCACATTTATTGTTCACTTATGACATTTTACAGAACGCTATGATCTGTAATTGAAGGAGTATACCAGAATAAGACTGTCAGCATATATTGTATTTAAATATTTAATTATGTACATTCCGTGTTAGAGATACATGGAATAAATAAATACGGTTGCAAAAGTTCGGAATTTTGTATTTTATCTGACAGTTAAGTGTCAGATAGCTATCAGGGACTTTATCAGGCACTTTTGAAACTGGCCCTTTTAATCGTTATTAAATAATAATAACATAACTGTATTGGGCGAAAACATAGTTACAAAAAGCAGAATACAAAGACAGGCTATGGTATCGCAATATTATAAGCTAAAACCTCCGCCTGCTGAACTAGGTAGAACCTGTATTTCGACACGCGGCGCCTCTCCTCTTAGAAGTTATATATTGGCTATTTGAATGTATCAAATAGCCAATAACAGCCACTAGTTTATTTTTTATTTAAATAAAATTGCTACATTGCATATAAAGCGGTGAACATTTCTTTGTAAATAATGTGTGTGAGAGGATAAGTAATTAAATCTGACCTTTTATTTCACAGGTGATGAAGAAAGCTTTAGAATCGGGAGCAATTAAGAAGGAAAAGAGAAAAACCAAAAACGAATCGTTGTTGAAGTTGCAGAAAACTATAAGGAAGAATAAGAGAAACAAACCAACTATCTCATAATAAATCATTTATTTACAATGGCGTGGTTTAAATAAATTTCTTATTTATATACATTTTATATAAATAAGAAATGCATTGTTTTATTATAAATTATACTGTTCATATAACTATGCAGGTGTTACCCAGCCTTAAAATACTTAGGTTTTATGACGGTTATTATTTACAATATAATACGTTTTAGGGGCGTCGTTTACCACTCTAACAGCCGTTCTCTTTAATCTATCTATCTTTAACTAGAGATTTCATAAGATATTTCGATACATTTTATGTTTCAGTTAACAAAGATAGAGAGATATGGACATGGTGCACATGTTTATATATAGCTAGGTAAGATAAACATTTATGTCAATCTAAGTTTAATGAAGCGTAGAATTGTATCGACATAGTCATGGTAGCTATTTTAACCCCTTGTTAAAGATAGATAGGATATAGAGAACGGGTGTTAGCAAAATGACACGAAGGTTTGTCATCAATTAAAGTCACTCGCAAAGTTACATGTCTATACTTCGATCAAATATACACTAGATACACAGTTCCTTGTAAAAGTTCTGTTAAAAAGTGGCACCGATGCATGACATGAAAAAAATTAAACAATAATTCCACCTTATTCCTGGAGCTTAAAGTAGCTTTTCACATAATATTGTCTGAAGTTATGCGACGTTTTGGAAGCAACGGTCGGTGCGTGACTGAAGGCGAAAGAGTGCTTAAAGCACTCTTTTTTGGTGCCATTTTCTATGCGCTCATGTTGTATCTAGTGTATATATTTGATCGAAGTGTCTATAGTATATGTCTCGGGTCTGGGTGTTTGTGAGACCGAAAAGTCTCTTGTAGTTTCTAATACCCACGACACAAGACTTATATGATGTTAGTGTGAGGTCACGACTATGTATGTGACTGTTGGGTGTATTTATTTATATTGTTTACTTGAAAACCGTGAGAGACCCTTACATAATATAATTTACAGTTCTTCATATACATTTTCGCTCAACGAATGGCGTTTAATAAGGTTCTTGTAGAATTCAGCAGATTTCTTCGGCGTTCTCGTTCTGTTTGGATGCGAGAAATCGACTTGGTAAAGTCCAAATCTTGAGGTATAACCCGATATCCATTCGAAATTGTCCATGAGAGTCCACGCGGTGTATCCTGTGATGTTGATGCCATCCTCTTTGATTGCCAGGAGAACCTTAATTAAGAAATATTTTGCTAAACATTGATTGATTCTAAGGAGTATGAATAAGATGGCCGTGAAAATCGCGCCATCTATTAGATCGTTTTCATAACTACGTCGAAATAAAAATTCTGAACTCAATATTTAATTAACTTAATGTAATAGATATTGTCTTAACTATGAGAATAATTATTATGTTCTTTTTACTAAGTTTTCTTTCATGATACAAGCAAGTAGTTTCAAAGTCGTTGCGAACGACGACTAATTTCAGAAACGCTTCCGCGAAAAATCCAATATTTGCCTGACCCGGAATTCGAACCCGAGATTTCAGTGTTCAATATAATCCAGTATACTCTAGAATCTGAATCAGCCCATATTCGTCCCACTGCAGGGCATCGCCTATAATCGAGGGTACGATTGAGAGTGGTTAGTCCATATAGTCCACCACAGTGGCCTAGTGCGGGATGGCGGACTTTACATACCGTCATAGCGCGTGTAGTGCTATACTATCAATACATACATGACTCCGAAAAATCAGAGGTGTGCCCCAAGATTTGAGACCGCGACCGCCGTAAACATCCAGCCGCATCTGGTCCGTTTACCTACAGGCCATCACGCTTTTATTAAGTTTCTGAAGATTTATTCACCTGTTCCAAATAATCTTTATAATAGTTGATGCGTTCCGTATCGTCCAAGGTATCTTCACTGGCGTAACCGTTCTCCGTGATTATGAACTTGATGTCGCCGTACTTTTCCCTCAACCAGCGCAGCTGACTACGAATACCTGGCGGGTACACCTGGAAGGTAATATCGGTTTGAAGATCTTAAAATATTTATTGGTGGTAATTTATACTGGTGGTAGGTCTCTCATATGAGGCCTCCTGGGTAGGTACTACCGCAATGACTATTTCTTCTGCCAAACATCTGTTTAAATGCACTATTGTGTTTCGAATGGAAGGATATTGTAGCCAGAGTAACTAGTGGACATATTGAGACTTAACATCTTATGTCTCAGGATGGCAAGCGTAGTGGAATGCCAAGCATTGCTTTGTAATTCATGGTGTTTGGTTTTGCTACTGTTTATGAGCGGTCGTATCGTTTACCATGTGACGAGTGGCATGTTCGTCTCGCCATACAATGCAATAAAAGTTGAAAAAAAAAATGGTGGTAGGTCTCTCATATGTGAGATGCCATCTGGGTGGGTACCACTGCAGGGTCTATTTCTCCCGTCAAACAGCAGTGTAAATGCACTGTTGAGTTTCGGATTGAAGGGCATTGTAGCCAGAGTACCTAACTACTGGACATATTGAGACTTAACATCTTATGTCTCAGGATGGCGAGCGCAGTGGAATGCCAAGCATTGCTTTCTTATTCAAGGCGTTGTTTGGTTCTGCTCCTGTACATGAGCGGTCGTATCGCTTACCATCAGGCAAACGGCATCGTCTAGCTATTCATAGCAATAAAAAAAATATATTTGGCAGTGTTTTTCAGTGAATGTAAGAGATTGTATTTGTTGGAGACCACTTTTGGTGGTCTAACCTCAAAATCGAGAAAAACATCAGCTGTTTCAAGATTTTTTTTCTTAAATCAGGGTTGACACTTGGCACAATAGTAAAAGTTATTCATGATAATTATGTTTGGATTCCTCTTTCGGCTAAGTTTACCTTTGCTCCCTAACCCAGGATATCAACGGCGAAGTGCCTACAATACCTAACTGACAAAGTCATATCACAGATTTTTTTTTGTTGAGTTAAAAAGTTGTTAATATATATATCCCCGTTAATAAATAGTAATAATGTAGGCTTTAAATGTTATATTGTATTCGTGTATTTAATGATAGTGTAGTAGGCATTCGGTTAGATACTCTTCGTACATAAACTCACGCCTTTTTCCCCGAAGGGGTAGGCAGAGGTGCCAGGGCACCCACATTTCGCCAGTATATTCCGTCCCACTATGTGATAGGTGGCGAGCCTATCGCCATATCGGGCACAAATTCCTGACTCTGGGCTGATAATGAATAGAAAAATCCAATATCACTTTGCCCAACCCGGGATTCGAACCCGAGACCTCAGCTTTGTAAGCGTACCGTAGTACAACTACTCCACCGAGGCAGTCTCTCAGATACTCTTCGTATTGTCATAAATAAATACATAATAAATAATAGGAGGTATTGGTATATCATCGTCGATGTATAAATATAACGGGTAAAGCTACTAACGAAAAACCAGAACGAGGTGGTGGACGTCGAGTCGGGGTGATTCACAAACTTGACGTCGATGTGTGCGGCATCACCGAGAGGAAATGCAGTTAATGTATCGCCCTCCACGGCCTTGCGCACCAGTCGACTAGTGTAGTGATTGAACGCGTAGAAATCAAACGTTCCTGAAATGAAATTAGTAGATGTAGATAGATAGGATTTGTAAATACCGCCATCTAGTGTCGATTGGTGGAATTGTGAGAAAGTTTAAATCACTACATAGTATAAAACAAAGTCGTTTTCTCTGTCCCTATGTCCCTTTGTATGCTTAAATCTTTAAAACTACGCAACGGATTTTGATGCGGTTTTTTTAATTCAAGAGGAAGGTTTATGTGTATAATACGTACATATTATTGTACAGAAATATATGCACCCGGGCGAAGCTGGGCCGGGCCGCCAGTTGAGTTATAATCAAGGAAGTATATACACTCGTAATATGTTTCAACTCATCTTGGATCGCGGTTCTATGTGTGCGTATGCTTCTAAAATAATACCTGAGTTTTTTTACACAAAATAATACAAGGGTATGTGAAGCTTACTTACCCATATTAGGTCAATTTAATTAATTTAAAAAATTTTTTTCTTTAGTTTGATCGTCTGTCTGTTATATGGAGCAACTTTTAGCTTACCTCTGACCAATTGAATTTCTTTTTTACTAAACGGTGGTAATATAGATTTGGAGAATCCCTTCTTTTTGCTGATTTCAGCCATCGCTTTCTCCAGTATTGGAGGCCATCCTCCCTCTTTGGAGTACACTGGGTGGGAATAACGACCTGCCTAAAAAGATTGTATAATAATTATCTAGCCCATATGGGCCCGTCGTGGTAAATACGCCCCACTGCAGGGCATGGGCCTCCTATACAATCGAGAGTACGGTTGAAAGGAGGGGAATATAAAAGTGTCTTATTTTAAACACCAAAGAAAATTATTTACCTAATTTAATTCAATAACAAAATACTTTAGTTAGATTTTGAAGCCATATTACATTACATTTACGCGAATATTACACATTGAAATAAAACTAATATTCGTAGTCGGGAATTAAAAAAAAAAAAAATCAAATCCGCGATAAAGTACGTTAATAATATTTTTAGTTCGATCCATATTATATTATTTAAAGGAATATAACAAAAAGGAGAAGTATATAAGTTTCAACTTACCAAATACTCTCTAGATAATTCAGTTAACTCCTCAAATTCAGGGGACATTGGATCGTACCAAATCAAATGATTGGCCAGGGACACTTCACCTGAAAAGCCATAATGCACACGGTTCGTAAAAAAATATACGTCAAAAAACAAAGATAGGATGAAACTATATTCATCTGTTCCATGTACGAGACTATGCAGATTCTGTAGCATTTTCATTAAATAGACTTACAAAACATTGAAAAATATTTAAAGCATCGAAATTAATATCAAAATTTGACACTGTTCGCTGCTCAGCTAAGTAACTAAGCTTTTGACTGAGTAATGAATTTCCGCAGTTTCAATTTTCATTCCCAACAAATGTTCATGGTTATCAGATTTCATATAATAGTCCTTTCCTGATAGCTATCTATACTTAAAGGTGAAAAACCTTTCAATTCCAAGGTATAGTTTGAGAAAGCATCACTTTTAGGATCTAAAGTATCTTCACCACAAACCTACCATGGTACTTCGCCCTGAACTCCTCATCATAAACCCTGTAAGCCTTCGCATGAGCCAGCAGTATATGCTTGGAACACAAGTAAGTGCCGGTATCAGGGCTGAAGATCCCAGGAGCCATGGAGGCAGTGTTGTATGCGCCGTCGCACACGATCACTGGCTCGTTGATGGTGATCCAGGTCTTGACCCTGTCTCCGAAGAGGGTGTAGGCCACGCGAGCATAGTCAGCAAACCAGTCGGCGATCAGGGGGTTAGTCCAGCCACCTGAAAGAATAGTCAAACAATGCTGGATTCAGGTAATTTATAACAGGCATGGAAACTCAGCAGGGAATTTCTTGTAGGTATTGGAAATGGTAGAGTTTAATCCGCCATTTATTTTCATGTTTTCTAACAGAGGCATAAAATAAAGGAACATTTTAGGTTTGACTACTTAGCTGATCTAGAGTGTGCAAGTTTAGTTAATATATATATTTTTTTAGCAAATGGTAATTGTTCATAAGTATCCAAGTTATTCACCGATAACTACCATAACATTAGGAAAAATATTGAAAAATTATTTAGAATCCTGAAGGCACTTACCCAAATCCTGAAGACTCTGCGGCAGATCCCAATGATATAATGTCACCATGGGCTTAATATTGTTCTCCAAAAGACCATCGATGAGATTATTGTAGTAAGCCATTCCGTCTTTGCTGATCTCATTCGAGAATCCATTTGGCAGCAGCCGCGGCCAGGAAATGGAAAACCGGTAGAAGTGGATGCCCAGCTCAGCTCCCATCTCAATGTCTCTTTTCCAGAGACGGTAGGAGTCGCAGGCCACATCGCCTGTGGCTTCTTCTGCGATTAAATGCGGTGACTCGTGGACCAGCCTGTCCCATATGCTTTCAGCCTTGTCTGCAAGTAGTAAAGGTAATATCTTTAAAAAACACATAACCATCACGCCTACATTCTATACGGGTAGGCAGGGGCTATGGATATCTAGTCTCCACTTTGCTTGATCCTGACACACCTACCACTTTCGCTTCATCAATCTTGTCATGTATTTTATGTCTTTAAATGTTCCATAGCAGTATTTTTATATCTATTTATTACTATAATAATATATTTGAAGAAATAAAACCATGTGTTAATTATTCACATGTATTTTTGATACTCATAATACCTGATTAATTAGGTGAATTTGGATGAAATATTATCGTCTACTCTATTAGCATGTTTATTTTCTTATTTTAACCTTTTGGAGACTGCTTTGCCTTCTAACCCAACATTAACAGGATTAACAGTCTCACGCATTTTTATGACAAAATCACAAAGCTTGGAGGAATATTTCAGAATAAGAGTCATATATTTGCATCGTCAAGGTGGTAGACACGGAAGCATCTCAGCTGGCTGATAGTCTAATCACCCTGACTAAATATGCAGGAAGTCAAGCCAAATTACTTCCAAATTACTTCGACTATTTTAACTTTTAATACGGAATCACTCACGAAAACACTTTTAGCATTTTAAATGTATGCCCTTAACATGGTTAAATTTAGAATTATGGTCAAAATTACGTATGCACTCGAACCTTAGTTATCTTTCTTTTGTAAACAACACGTGCAAATTTAAAATAACTCTTTCCATGCCACTACAAAAGACAAACACTTCAGATTATAAAAAAAAGCAACATACAGTCGAATTGAGAACCTCCTCCTTTTTTTGAAGTCGGTTAAAAACAAATATTACCGCTGGCATTCCACCCGCCTTCCACCTGGTAGGCAGCTGATGCGGCTCCAAACTGGAACCCTGGGGGGAAGTCCAGGTCTGCCAAGCATGCTGCCACACTTAACAAACTGTGGAAGGAATATTTTTAGTTAATTGCGCTGTAATATATTCACATATCCAAAGGAACCTTGGTTTGTTTATTTATAATTATTGATTAATTTAGTGTAATTCCGCCGTTTTTTTATTATTTATTTATTCGATTGAAGAAGCATTATGTGCCCCTTGCAGAGCCCCCTTCCATAGCATCCTTCCTTTACTTCAATTTTGTCTACTCGTAATACAGTTGAGGGTAGTCAGATAACATTTGTTAATAAGTTACTATTACAGTCTTCAGTCTCGTGCGCGCTTTCGATCGGATAGCACGTGTTCTACCGGAGCAAAGCTTTTTCGCGTAATTTTATTAATTTAGTATAAAATCCAGCGAAAATGGTGTCAATGCTTTTTCTTGTAATTTCGATAATTTAGTATAAAATCGTGTGAAAGTGGTGTTTGGTGCTTCAATATTATTGGACCATGAACGTCCATGGCGGCCATCTGTGGGCGAAACTCCGGTGAGTTCTCTCCTTGTCTTATGTATTTTTACTTTATTTTTTGTTCATTTAGGTTCTTACATTACTTTCTGACTTAGGATTGTTTCGTTTCGAGTTTCGTATATCAAGACTGCTACCGAAAACGGAGCCTGTTGGTAGTTTAGTGTCTTCAGACACACCGCAACTACATTTTTTGCAAAAAATGACGTATGCTTTTTGTTTTTTTTTTTTGTATCGTCGTATTTAGGTTGCAAATATCTAGATTTTCCTATAGTAACATTAATGCTAAAATAAAATATTTTGTTTTTAAAGATGCTATGGTACGCAAGGGTTTAAATTCTTAGTTTTATAAACAACTATCCATTTACCACCATAACACGATTAATTTAAAATATTACAAAAAAAATAAGTACTTATTTTTTATGACATATTTAGAAAGCTGTGACGAGAATAATTGAGAGAGGAATGTTAAGATGGTTTGGGCACAGAATACTAACAGAAGTCAAGCTTGTGTATGTACTTCACTTTTGTTGCCACACTCACACTACGCTCGGCGTTCGCGCAAGGGTTGTTAACTCTGGCTTATGCAAAAACACGTATCGTGTTAATAGCACTCGTATCGTTTGATTGAATTTTGAAAATAAAATATATAACACACAATAGTAAAAATAAATAAATTTTAATTTTATTTATGAACTCGCTGAGAATGTGTATGTCATTATTCTAAGTTATTTAAATTGTATTTGTATAATATAGGTTTTTTTTTAATGAAATTTATATTCAATTATTATAATCTGGTGTTTTATATACAAGTGTAATAACTTTTATACATTTGCTCCATCTTTGCACATAACATCTCACTATTTGCGTGCCCGAAACGAGTGACACTCGCGCTCGCAGTGGTTGCGACTGGTTTGAAATATCGTGTCGGTGAACGCTGTCTATGTGTGCGTTGATTTAGCGCGCTTTGTATGGAGCTTGACTTCTGTTAGTTTAGTATTCTGTGGTTTGGGCATGTATGGAGGATACATAAAAGGATACATAAAAGGCGATTACCAAAATAGGTAAATGAGGCAAGTGTTAATGGAAAAGTCAGTAAGGTCGGTCGAATTTACCTCAACCTCAAAACTCTGGTTAAACGTACCATGAATCGGCATGAATGCAAAAAGGGGTTAATTAATGTGGACGAAGCGAAAGTAGTAGCAGGACTGGTCAGGACCGAGCATAGTGGAAATTCATAGTCTCTGCCTACCCCTATTGGATATAACCGTGGTGTTTATGAATTTAATTTTTATTTTATTTCGTTTAAGTTACTATATCAATTCGAGCGGCCATGAGTTCGATTCCTGGGACAAAATGTATACCTATATTACAAAAATTTAAAGCCGCATCAGGTGATTGCTCTCTAAGTTTATTTTGATTGAATAATGAATAATTATTATTAATTTATGTATTTCGCAACGCAAATACTTTGCTTTTATATCAAAAATATAATTTGAATACTATTTGCTCAACTGTTACGAACTCGACAATGGGCTTCTAAACTACAATATCTTATCTAAATTATACAATGTTTGAAATTTTATATTTTAATACCGAATAGAATTATTTCTATCTTACATACCATAAAAATATACACTATCTTTTTAACTGAGGCTACGTTTGAAATAAACAGGAAACTAAGCTACTTGTAAGAAACAACACCATCATGATCATGGTAGTTACGGGTTCGAATCCCAGAGCAGACCTCTGACTTATCGGAGTTATGTGTGCATTGATAGTAAATAACCACGCACTATAACGGTGAAGAAAAACGTCGTGAGGAAATCTGTTTACTATAGATCCATTTGTAAGAATTTCTAAGGTATGTAAAGTCCGCCAACCCGCACTAGGTCAGCGAGGTGGACTATATGGCCTAACCACTCTCAATCGTACTCTCCATTGCAGATGAGACCCATGCCACGCATAGGGACTTATATGGGCTGATACAGTAGAGTACAGAAAGAAACAAACACAAAGATGAGCCCCCTAGATAGAAAATAATCTTAACGGTGTTAAAAAGATTAAAATAAGTATTTTTATATTATGTGTTGTTTAATTAAGATTGTAAAGCGGCTGATATAATTTCCGCGGTATTGCAGATAGTTAAGTAAGGAATAAACTATATCAAAGATGTGCAAATACAGTGACTTTGATCCCTGTAATGCGGCAATAGACAACTCGAAATTTGCTGTTTTTTTTTTCTATTGTGATGAATGGTGAGGTGGGCACACCATTCGCCTGAGGGTTAGCGATACGATCGCTCATAAGCAGTAACAAAACCAAACAAAACGATGAATTACAAAAGCAATATTGCCATTCCTCTGTGCTCGCTATTCTGAGACATAAGATTTTAAGTCTCCATATGTCCAGTAGTTACTTGGCTGTCATTCCAACCGGAACACAACTGTGCATTTACATTGCTGTTTGGCGGGAGAAATAGATATTTTAGTGGTACCTATCCAGGCGGCCATTCACATATGAGAGACCCCAAAGTTGGAATAAATAGCAATAGCAATTACAAATAGCAAGTTAAGTCGATATTAACAAAATCACAAGTTATATAAATAAGCTAAATTTTGCGATTTGCAATTGTGATTCACAAAGCTGATCGGCTAATATTTTTATATGATCTCATGCAATCTATTAAGGAGTGAGTTTTTTACGAACCCATTTTTTTTTTATTGCTATGAATGGCGAGACGAGCATGCCGTTCGCCTGATGGTAAGCGATACCACCGCTCATGAACAGTAGCAAAACCAAACAACACCTTGAATTACAAAGCAATGCTTGGCATTCCACTGCGCTCGCCATCCTGAGACATAAGATGTTAAGTCTCAATATGTCCAGTAGTTACTCTGGCTACAATGCCCTTCAACCCGAAACACAACAGTGCGTTTACACTGCTGTTTGACGGGAGAAATAGACACTGCGGTGGTACCCACCCAGATGGCCCAGGGTTAAACCTAAGTAAACCCAAGAACTACAATAATAATGATAAAAACGTTTATTATTATATATACAGTGAGAACGAAAACGCAACAAACAAAATCACTTTTGGATTTGTAATGAATATTGAATGTGCCTTTAAATCTTGCATACCTTCCATCAATATTAAGGAGATATTCATTAATGTTATGCCTAAATGTGATAAGAGACATTTAGGCCCAGTTGTATAAAATATCTTTAATTTTGAATACCTAGTTCATCGCCACACATATAGACATGATGCATGATTATCAATACACATATGACTTAGAAAAATTAGAGATGTGACCTGGAATTTTAGCCCGTGACACCCGTGAATGTGTTCTGATCTGGCAGCCTCGTCTGGTCCGTTTACTAACAGGCCACCAACACAGAATACTAACCACCACGCACTTTCCAAAATATAATTAAAAATCTATTAACTGTTAAGAAGATTATTAAGGTTACTAAAAACTAGCGGAAATTCTACTCGGATTGCAAAACATTTATCATTAGAGGCATTTTACCCGCTTTGTTGAAACAAGACAAAGTTATAGATATGGAATGTCAAGTTTACATAGAAAATCATGGTTTATGACTGAATACTCTAATAAACGCACGCCTTTTCCCAGAAGGGGTAGGCAGGGTTGCTACCGCTAGCAGGGGCTTCAGTCATCCTGATATGCGTAAAGAGGGCCATCGACGGGTTTTGGTCGGTATACCGTAGGATATCAGCATTAAGGACCCAGCTTGGTATTAACATCCAAGCGCCGGGCTGAAATGTCGGTCTCCACGAAATATCCTTTCTGCACCCCTCCCTCAGGGCTTACAGGAGTGAGCTAAAATAGTTTTTGCACACATTAAAAAAAGGACACCCAATTTTCGCCTGGTATGTTATATCCCACGACATTATAGGAGGCGAGCCTATCGCTATATCGGGCATTAATTCCTGATTGTGGGCTGATAATAAATATAAAAATCCAATATCACTTTGTCCCTCCCGGGATTCCGGGATTCAAACCCGAGACCTCAGCGTTATAATCGTTCATAGTACAACTAAGCCACTGAGACAGTCAATTAGTGAAAAATAACTTCAAGTGCAATTAGCAATTGATATTTGATTCAGAACATTTAAAATGTTCTGTGTCGAGTGTTGTGAATTCTTGATCGGCTTTTTCGAATATCAATTCTCGGAACAGTTTTAATTATTTATTTGCATGGACAGCACTGCTGTAACTCTTGGAATTACCACAGACAGATCACAGATGCATACAATTTTATTATTAACTGATAGAATATGATGCGTGATGTTTCATTTGTATTTTTTGTGTGCAATAAACAAATAATGATGCGACTGTATCCTTTGTTGAATTTTGATGTAAAGCAAAGCACATCAAATCCGCTGGCCCGTGGCCTATTGTAAATAGTCGTGTCGGCGAGAAACGCCAGCATGTGTTGCCCGCCGACATGTTGGTGGCTTGTGCTCTGCTCAGTTGCCTGGGGACACTCATCTACGTCAAAAAAATGTTCATGCCATGTCGGGCTAGCGATATGCCGGCAAAAAAGTCGACTTTTTTTTAATCTTTTTTATTTAGGTACTTTTATCCAACCAAGGTACATACGTTGGTCCCATCGTACCCTAAACAATGACAATCAGTAAGATAACATTTACGTATACACAATACAAAGACATCAATTCAAATTCACCGAGGCAACTCCCACATCGGCTGGCCCGCTTCTCAAAAAATGTAATACATCAGTGATGCGAAAACATTTTAAACACCGCACCAGCCTCTATGGAAGCAGGCCTCTATCTAAGATCTTATGTCGTTTAAAGCGCTGTAAAGTAATAATAATAGGTTTCCTCTCATTACATTTTATGGACTTGTTTACTATTAGATTATAATAATAAACTGCCTCGGTGGCGTAGTTGTACTAGGGTACGATCACAAAGCTGAGGTCTCGGGTTCGAATCCCAGGTTGGGCAAAGTGATATTGAATTTTTCTATTCACTATCAGCCCAGAGTCAGGAATCTGTGCCCGATATGGCGATAGGCTCGCCACCTATCACATTGTGGGACGAAACATACAAGGCGAAATGTGGGTGTCCTGGCACCTCTGCCTACCCCTTCTTGGAAAAAGGCGTGAGTTTATGTATGTATGTAATAAATTCTCGTTGCTTATGTATGAAAGCATAATATGTGAAACTGCTTTTATCAGACATTTTATTTTGTAGTTCCAAATTACGGCACAAACCAATTTAAAGTAAATTAATCATATATGAAATAACATTAATCATTAATTTAATAAGTAATTGGCTTTTTACTTATTAGGCGAAATGTCGAGGTATAAAGCACCGGCTTTGGTAAAAGTAGGTTGAAAAAAACGATATATGCTACAAGTAGGTATGGTGTGTATTGATAGTCAATCACCACGCACTAAAACGGTAAAGGAAAACATCGTGAGGGAACCTGCATACCATAGCGGTTTATAAGAATTTCTATGGTATGTAAGTCCGCCAACCCGCACTAGGCCAGCGTGGTGGTCTATATGGCCTAACCACTCTTAATCGTACTCCCGATTGTAGAGTAGGCCAGTGCCCTGCAGTGGGACGTATATGGGCTGATACAGATACAGACAGGTATGGTATGGCTACTCGCGAGATTACTTCTGTCGGCAATAAACCTGGGTTGATTGTCATTTCTGTGCTTAACAAATTATCAACGGTGTTAGATCTCTCATATGTGAGGGGCCGCTTGGGTAGGTACCACCGCTATGTCTATATCTCACTCCAAACAGGAGTGTAAATTCAATTTTGTGTTTCGGTTTGAAAGACATTGTAGCCAGCGTTATTACTGGACATAACGAGGCGTACCTATATTATGACTAAGGATTTCGAACGCAGTGGAATACCAAGCATTGCTTTATAATTTGTGTTGTTTGGTTTTACTGTTCATGAGCGGTCGTATCGCTTACCATCAGGCAAAGGGCATGCTCGGTTCGCCATTCATTGAAATAAAATAATATTTATCAACCCAGAAACTTCATTAATCTATTTATCATGTTTATAATAATATCTTTAATCACTATTATCCTACGCTACATTATCAGATAAATGGGATGTCAATGTTTAAAATTGTGCCATTACGTCAAATATTAACGACCTTATTTATAAACAGTTTTAAAATATATTTTTTTTATTGCCATGAATAGCGAGACAAGCATGCCGTTCGCCTAATGGTAAGCGATACGATCGCTCATAAACAGTAACAAAACCAAACACCATCTTGAATTTCCTTTCTTCGAGAAAGGAAAAGTATTGAGTGGCGTTGAGTGGAGGAGACTTTTTTCAACTATGAATACAGATTTCCTCCAGTAAGGCCGAGTGGAGTCGAGACATTTTCGAGGAACGTCTTAGAATATGGGTGTCAATACTTTTCCTTTCTCGAGGAAAGGAATCAACTGTCGAACTCAAGGTACCTCGCGACCTACCTTAAGGAATACTTGAGGAAATATTTTCACCATGGAAACAGTGTTTATTATTTACATGACAAATTTTGACTGTCACTTTTCAAGTGAGCATAATGTTGAAATGTCAAATAGTTTTTGTTAAATCTGTACCTTATTAACACATCAATGAAGTATTTGATGACGTATTTCCTCGACTCAACCTCACTCGAGGATCCTCGAGGAAAGGTATATTTTTAACTAAGCATACCGTTTTCGAGGATTCTTCGAGTTCATTTTAAACGTCACCTCGACAGAGATAAGGATGAGGAAGATTCGAGGAACCGTCTTAGAATACGGGTGTAAGATTTAATTCTCCTAAATGTAAGTATAATGGCGAAAGACCATTTGCAATCCAATTTTATTCTATTTTGTTTTACAACTGCTTAAAAGAAATAACTAGTAAATTAATGATATCTTATTAACAAAATAAGAAAAAATACAACGAAGAAGTACAAAATTATAACATAAGTTTTGCCAAAATAAATTATTTAAACTATCAAAACACAAAAACCGATATTTGACCCTAATTATTTATTTTATTAAGTGTTCAACTTAAATTATTAAAATATGAAAATAATTCATTTTAAGTTTTTTATTCAAAATAGTTTGTCATATTTTGATTAACTTGATGGAAAAATAATTTTTTATAAAACATACTACATATGTATAAAACACGAAAAATGTTTATGTAAAGGAATAAATAATTTTTTGCGTACCTTGTTAGATCAAAAAGTATTCGTAAAAATATTTCACAGCACAAAACTCACGCACATATTTTATTGAAAATAGATGCTTAAAAATTTATTTAATTAATGTCACAATAAATGAATTTATTTGCGTATATCAAGAACTTGCACACAATATTAAATTTCATAAAATATTTTATTAAAATTTTTGCACTGTACCAAGAAACAATAAAGACACACACTCGGATAGACACACAATCTGTTATAAATATGAATATTGAAGAATATTTAAATAATAGTCACTTTGTGAATTTACATCTTACCTAAATAAGACCGCTGTAAATGATAGCATGTCGAGCAATGACAAACGTGGCCCAACGATTTCAATTTCTGGTTCGCATGTCAGCAACTCTATATAATATATAAATGTATATATATAAACATTAAAAGCTTGTCTGGTTGTACCAAGTTGTGATAAAAATTCAAGAGAATTTAAAAAGTGTATTTTTTTAAATAGTATTTTATGTTAGCTTTTGAATCGTTATGTTATGGCATCGCCTCGGTAATGTTTTAGAAGACGAAAACAAGCAAGAATGAGGAAGTCCTCAAACAGAAAATAATATTTTATTTGCATTTTTCATAGTTATATTATAGTCATAAGATATGACTCTTCTTGACTAATGAAATGGTTGAATCCCATCAAAACAAATCTTATAAAACAATCAAGTCTCGCAACGCAGTTCTTCGACCGTAAAAAGTTGTGAGATCCATGTAATACCAAGTCAGTTAGTTAATTCAGTCCCTATAAGAGACTGTGTTTTGTAAGGGGTATTAAGTTATTAAGTAATTAGCTAATCTAACATCACATAGTGACCATATCAATACTAAGAATCTTCATGTTTTGAATAACACAAATTATTAATTAACTTTGCCGTGGAGTTGTAATGCGAGGGCGGAGACATATCAGGGTTCTAATTAATCACAAACATACTCAACATCTGTCTGTCTGTATCAGCCCATATACGTCCCAAATTGTAAGGTCAGTGCCAGCCTTAATATTCGAGACGAGCTGCGCCCCGCGGTTTTTACCCGCCTTTTGTAGCTTGATGATAAATAGCTTACAATCTTCATCATCATCATCATCAGCCTATTCGCGTCCACTGCTGGACATAGGCCTCTCCTATGGCACGCCACTGGTCTCGATCTTCAGACTCTTCTTACAATCTTAAAACTGGCAAAAGGTAGAATTGATAATCTCCTTTTTTAAGTTGATTAATAAAAAGTGTACTTGGAATGCAAATCCACGCGATATGATTAGTTCATACCCCCAGTACAAGCGATTATTATTATGACAATCTTATATCTACTTATCTTTGTTGTTGTGTTTTATTCGAGTGTGAAACGTAAGAATTTGCCATATCAAAATATCCGATTACGCAGATAAAAATAATGTATAGTGATGTATGTGTTACTATATTTTATAATAAGGGTCAATTTTTAATATTGTAATGTATTTTTTTGTCTATATGCACTTAAAACTGCTATCTATTATGTCCATCCAAAGGTTGTCTGGAAGAGTGAAGAAATTGCCTTGTGCAATAAGGACTCCGATAGTACTTATTTTAAAGGTTATATTTATTTTTGTACATTTCCTTTTGTACAATAAAGAATATAAATAAATAAAATTTGTATGTTTGCATCGATACGACTACAACGCATTTGATAAGTTTAGCCCAATGCAAACTGTTAACTGGGTATGCAATTGAAAAGATGGTTAAATTGCCAATTGAACCAATAGGGTACTTGACCTCGTTTTTTTAATCTGTATCAGCCCATATACGTCCCACTGCAGGGCACGGGCCTACTCTACAATCGACAGTACGATTAAGAGTGGTTAGGCCATATAGTCCACCACGCTGGCCTAGTGCAGGTTGGCGGACCTACATACCATAGAAATTCTTATAAACCGCTATGGTATGCAAGTTTCCTTACGATGTTTTCCTTAACTGTTTTCTATTGGCTTTGGAAAGGTATACACAAAATCGAACGAAGAATTAATGAATCAATTTAGAATTTTAAAAGTTGAAACTTTTATCTTGTGATGACAGTAAGAGAAAAGATGTAAAAAGATTAAAATACATAACTATTATATGTATAAAATATACATATAGAAAATTCGGAAAATTATTTGCCCTCCGGTGTAGATCCAAGCCATCGGTATTAAGGGTAATAAGGGGGATATAAGGGAGGAACCGCCAAATAATACAAGGTTTTAAAATTGGTAGATCCACGCAATTGTCGGTCATGACTCAGCATGAATGGACAGGTTCATCCGTCCGGTACCGCCGTCTCACAGGAGATCATTCGTGAGTGAGATTGCCGAATGCCTATACCCCTTCCCTCTTCCCATCCTTTGTCCTTTCTACTCCCCTCCCGATTTAATGGGCCGATAACACGTGCATGATCCAAGCGTTATGGATGTTCGTAGGCAGTGATCACTTACGGCCGATGCTAATAATCAATCGAAAAAAATTAGTCAATCTGGATTGTTTTCTACTTTTCGATTGGTCTCTTACCATGTTGCCATAGTTTTTTCACTACTGAGATTGATTATTGGCAATATATCACAAAAAAGATTGCGCTGTCAATCTCAATTGCCAAATTTTGGATTGGGATTGATTATTGACAGAGGCTATGACTGAAATTAGGTGGTAACTTAGGTGAACTGTTCTCGGTTGCCGGACCTTTGCAATAAAACAAAAAAACTATGATATAGCTTATATTCCCCCCCACATTAAATATTGTTTTTATGCCCCCCAGAATGATCTCCAAAGTAGAGTGGAATTAACTTCCTTAAGTTATTTTTGATGGATCCATAATACCGTTTGTCGAAAGTGTCAAAAAAGTTGGATGTTATTGTTGATAATACCCTCTCTTGGAATCCTCAGATAAATGCTGTCAGTTACAAAATCTTCGCTTCAGCGGGGGGTTTGCGACGCTTACGCAACTTTTTGCTGATTACTACCTAAATTGCGCTTGCGCAAACACTTCTTCTGTCAGTTCTCGATTATGCCGATTCCAGCTATCTTGATCTCAGAGAAGTCCAACTAGATAAGCTTGAGCGTCTTCAAAATTTTTGTATAAGATTCACATTTGGCTTGCGGAAATATGACAATGTCTCCATTTTCGTACTAAGCTCAAGTTATCAATTCGACTTCGTCGGTCACCACACAGTGGATCCCCAATAGCCGAAACCGCCCACGCGGTAGGCCTAGGAGATGGCGGGACGAACTCGAGTCATATCTTCCGAAATGGCGGCAATTAGCATCTGACCGCGATAAATGGAAGGAAAGGGGGCCTCCCCTCTTTGCCCTTTGCCCAGCAGTGGGAATTAAAGGGTTTACTCGTATAATATTATAATAATAACATTAACGGTCCGTCCCGGTTTCACCCAGTTACAAATACATTTTTTTTTTTTTTTTTTTTTTTATTGCCTTGTAGGCAGACGAGCTAGCGGCCCGCCTGATGGTAAGCGGCTACCGCTGCTCATGGACCTCCGTAGTGCCAGGGGACCAGCACAACAAAGTCGCTGCCTACCTAACATTTTGAGTCCACTTTAAAAACAAAGGAAATACGAGTATTTCACGTGATAATGAATTAACATATTTAAACTCAACGTTACTGCCTCACTTTAACCTGCCTGTCGAAAGAGTATCGAATATATTTGAATTCCTTGCCCATCCCACCGGAACACTACATTTTATCGGGATATAAAGTAGCCTATGTGTTAATCCAGGGTGTCAGCTAGCTTCATGCCAAATTTCATCAAAATTGGTCCAGTAGTTTGAGCGTGAAGAGGTAACAAACACAAACTTTCGCATTTATAATATTAGTAGGAATAGAATGACATAATTATCTTTTATCTTCACAAGTAGGTGTGTATGCTGCTCTCAAAATATTTATCTCATTTATCATAAGTTTGTTTATTACTGTCATGTTCAGATAGTGTATGTTATCGACATTTGACAGCCTCCGTGGCGCAGTAGGTTAGACGCAGCTTATGAAATGTGAGGCCGCGGGTTCGATCCCCGTATCGAAACTAATGTTTCTGTGATCCACAGGTATTTGTGTCGGGTCTGGGTGTTTGTGGGACTGAAAGTCTCTCGTAGTTCTTGATACACGACACAAGACTCGATCTTAGTGTGGGGTCCGGACTATGTATGTGACTGTTAGTGAATTTATTTATTTATTATCGATTAAAGAGAAGTCTCCTTATTCTGAAGCCCTAAGACTTTCTTTGTATTTGATATTTTTTCTAATTTTCATAAAATAACTGAATCAATAAATTTTATTGTGAAAATCTCGGAAGAAATACAGGATACACATTTTACAATTACATAGGGGCCGTTCAAGTATTACGTAAGCACTATGGGGGGGTGGGGGGGTCTTTGTTTTGCTTATTTTGGATGACATGGGGGGTAGGGGAGTCTAGATGATGATTACGTCATCGGTAGTTATTTACTTTTTTACACGAATGGCAACCCTCACATTGTCTATGCTTGAAAACGAAACGCATTTTCGGGTATTCCCGCAAATATACACGCAACGTTTAGGCACTCGCTTTAGAATCGATTCGGGGAATTACGGCGCGCTGTTCACTTGTCTAAATTTCTTCTGTCAGTGTATTGTTTTGTTTGGATACTATAGCGAGTAGACGTATTGTAAGCACAGCAAAGCAACTCAACATTTGTGTTACCGTTGATTCCATTAGCCAAAGTTAAACGTTTAAATAAGATGTCGTTTCAAATAGACAAATCCAAGTTATACCAAAAATTGTTTGAAAGTTTTAAAAAATCTCATACTAATACGAAAGTACAAAATGTACAAAAGTTAGTTAACGAAGTGTGGCGAAATTATAAATTACAAGCAATGTACGACAAGGAACTAGATATCATTTTATCTAAGAGAATTGAAGAAGAATTGCAATTTCTTGATCTTCCAGTCAATTTAGCTCTACGCTTAAGTGCTTCACTCAAAGATTTCTTGCAAATGCCCTACGATTATTTTTGTCCGACGGTAAAATTGAGGCTATCAAGTCGAACATGCAAAACGTGTGGTCTTTATCATGCTTCCGTCAAGTCACTAAATCGTCACATCGAGAAGATCCATAAAAAAGTAAACACGCACACTGATAGGAAAGTTAGACCTGTAAGAGTCGCTGCTCGTCGTGCTAATGAACTGATGTGCATTATTCAAAATTTAGAGCACCATGATGTTGAATGGCTCGATGAGAACGACGTAGACATTCCAAAATCGGATGAAAGTGAGCAGAGTCACAACACCGAGCCGCAATCCAAGCAATCCAATGTCATCGAAAACTTAGAATCATGGATTCGGGTTTCATGGACTGAAGACTGTTAATTTGAATTTAATATGTGTACCAAAAATTTAAAATAAGTTTGTTATGTTCGTAAGATTATAATATTTTTGTCCCTTACTCTATGTTGAATACTGCATCAGTAAAATCTTATCTCTATTCTAAATCTGTTTTCTTATTTTTAAAATTATAATTATAACATTATAATAATTACAACATAAAAAAGTACATTTTTAATTGAAAAATGTTTACGTAAGCATGGGGGGAGGGGGTAAAAGCTTTGCTTACTTTTGCTGACAAGGGGGATGGGGGGGCAAATAATTGTAATAAATCTGGTTACGTAATATTTGAACGGCCCCATATATGTATAAGAATCCTAGGTATGGGTCCAAAGTAGGTAAGTTCGTGTCTCGGGTACCTACCCATCCCGCAATAACCACAGCCAGTGTAAATAATTTCACAAAACAAATAATAGAGAAACATTTAAACAAAAGAAAAAATAACGAAACAAACTTAATCTTACTTTCCTATTGTTATGTATCTTAGTTTAGATGTAGATCTTCGGGACGAGATAGAAAATGTCTATATTACTACATTACTTACTAGCTTACTACTATCTCTGAAGTACTTACTATGTATTTTAGTCCATTGTACGAGTAAAACTTTATTTTCAATTTCTATGGGCATTTTACAGGTAATTTTCCTCTTAGGTTTAAATATATTTAAATCTATAGCTATAATAAAACTCTCGGCATTTTCCTTAATATTTTATTGCAACATTGTCAGAAATACACGTTAAATATTACTTTTGTGGTATAGCGACATCTAGCGAGCTAGTTCGGATAACAGAAGCGTAGTACTCGGCTGAAGCTCGGGGCGACCGCGTGCGCTCGGGAGACGAAAAGTCCACAGAATACAAGCCGAATTTCGCTCTGTAAAAGTAATGTGTATCAGTCCATATACGTCACACTGCAGGGCACGGGCCTCCTCTACAATCGACAGTACGATCGAGAGTGGTTAGGCCTATAGTCCATCACGCTTGCCTAATGCGGGTTGGCAGAAGTAGTTCTGTATTACCATTAGTTCGCTTCTTCGTTAGATCATTACAGATGAATGGTTAAAACTTACTCATATCCATCTACCCACTCGAAGGCATCCAACAACGACCAGTACGTGTATGCAGTCACGTTAACTTTGTCCTCTTGAATAGACAGCAGCACCTGCGATTAAAAATATAGGTATATGTTTTTAATACGCTTTTATTAGCTTCAGACATACGAGTATGTTAGTAGGTAACGGGATCTTTGAACATGATTTTGACCCCCTTCAAAAAATCAAAGCAAACAATAGTTGATAATAATTTAAAGATTAGAAAATGGAGTAAAATATATACATTTTATTGTTACGAAACGTGGGGTGCTTACTGAAGATGCTTATAACCTTTACTTATCCTCCGGCACCCCACCCCAAAATGTATGTATTTTACTCCATTTTCTAATTTATTTTAATTTTTTATTTTAAACACTTTGTACACAGACGTAGTACAGGCGGACTTAATGCCCAAGGGCATTCTCTACCAGCCAACCTTAAGGTTGTGCAGAGAGCCGGAAGCAGGAGTTTATAATACTAAAAGACAATTAAAGGAGAAAAAATCTAATTTTAAACTCATTATCAATTATTTCTTGCTTTTTAGTTAGATCGTTTGTAAAAGCACTTTTTTTTTATTTATTTTTTTATTTTTGTTTTATAACGTCAACCGTAAATGAAAGACAGATCATTTTACGTTGGAGGTCCTGCAAGCTTAAACGTATTTTACGTTTCTTATATTGGTTGCCATTTCATTCTTGAATTGTTTAATTATATTAATATAATTAATTTTCAGCACATATTTTAATTAAATATTAAATTTCTTTTTCATAAATAATCTTTAACTTTGCCACATTTAATGTACCTGTGTAAGTATAGTCTTGTAATATGTGGTGCTCCCAACTGTATTTTCATGAAAAAGCAATGAAAAAAATTGTATGTATCTAAATAAATATAGTCCAGTCATTTTAAGTTTTATTTGTCGAAAATACCTTAATAGTCTGAATTTTTGTATACACCATTATTACGGCGTTTTTAATAATGATGTGGGAAAGTGACATATGACAGTGACAGCTATAAAGGTCAAAATGTCATGAATATCGGGTTTTCCCAAATATCTCGTGACCTATTGCTAAAAGGTTAATAGAGGTCATTATAAAAATTGTCGTGAAATTATCTTTAATAAATACCTCTTGGGTTTTTCTGTGACATTAACCATATTTGGACTACAACACTGAGAAAGCGACTAGAGTGCAAATATACACTATATTATAAGTAACGGCCTATAAAACTGCAAGAAAATAAGATCACAAATAAGCGTGTGTTCTTATATGATTTTAGTATGGTCCAAAACATAATAAATCTTAATTTAAAGGAATAAAGTTTATTGTTACCCGAAGTAGATTATAATTTTAAACTCTTTGCTACATCTCGTAGTTCGAAATTCAAATGTATAAGTATAAGCAACCTCGACCACTTTTGACGTGTGATTTTGTTCCGGACCCTGTATCTAGTAGATATTATAATATAATATTTGATCGAGGACTCACATACGGTATTGTATACCGTACTGCAAGGCGTAAGCTCTATTGCTTTTTAGTCATGTTTGTAAGTGACATTGTATAAATCAGCAACATATTAAACAAGCAATGTACTAACTTGCTCCAAATGATCGTATATAAATTGTATCCTGTCCGTATCTTGCATGTCGCCTGCCGAGGAGTAGCCGTTTTCAGTGATTACGATTTCCAGGTCTCCGTAATTCTTCTTCACCCAAGCCATCTTCTTTCGAAGACCTTCTGGGTTTATCTGTGTAATTTAAAATTACTGTACTATTCTGTACTGTATCAGCGCATATCCGTTCTGAAGCCATTTATATTTCTAATAAACAGTAATGTAAATGCACCGTTGTTTTTCGGATTGAAGGACATTGCGGCCAGAGTAGCTTTGTAATTCAAGGTAGGGTACACTATCCTTTTAAGATGAGTTTAACATCTTAAAAGGATAATCTGTATCAGCCCATATACGTCCCACTGCAGGGCACGGGCCTACTCTACAATCGAGAGTACGATTGAGAGTGGTTAGGCCATATACTCCACCACGCTGGCCTAGTGCGGGTTGGCGGACTTACATACCATAGAAATTCTCATGAACCGCTATGGTATGCAGGTTTCCTCACGATGTTTTCCTTCACCGTTTTAGTGCGTGGTGATTGACTATCAATACACACATGACTCCGAAAAGTCAGAGGTGTGCCCTGGGATTTGAACCCGCGACCACGGAAATACCAAAGGATAATAGCTAAATATATTTTACTTTCGATTATCAGAGGAATTTATATCAAATTGTGGTTAAATAATTAGTTCAATTTCACTTATATAGAAGCGTTAACAACATTACGAACAAGAAAATATTATCTACGTTTTTGAAGACGCAAATGTATGACAGCGCTCCCTCTATATTATAAAACTCTAAGCCTAGGACCAAGAAAACCGTATTCACGCAAACATGTTACGGAGTAGTGATACTACCCACTTCATCTTTTAATTCTACTAATGACTTACAACTAAATTCTCGGACTGAGCAGCATTCCAGTCAGGATGTATCTCCATGACAGCCTTGATCTCAGGTATTCCCAAGATGAAGAACGGGTAGATAGATTCTCCAGGATTTGCTCCTCTCACCAGTCTACTAGTATAGTAGTTTATGGCGAAGAAGTCGTAGGTACCTGGAAAATTATACAATATTTGAAATATGCTGTAGAAATGCTTGATTATTAGTAAGACACTGGTGGTTGGTCCCTAATATTTGAGAGGCCGCCTGGAAAGGTACTAACACAATGTCTATTTATCCCGCCAAACAGATAAACTGCAAAGAGTTTTGGTAATTTGAGAGATTGAAAGAAATTGTCTAATCTGTCATTGTTCTAAAATGTTATTGTTCCAAAAGCTTGAGACACATTTGTTGATCCTAGAATGCAATTGAATATGTGACTTAGGTTTTGGGACACTCAAACATCCAGTTGTTCTCAAATTATAATGTACAAAATACTTAGTGCCTTGGATCAATTCCTTCTCTTCATCAGTAAATGCTGGTAAAATTGATGTTTCGTATCCTTGCTTGATGCTGTAGTCTGAAATAATCTGCTCTATAGCTGAAGGCCATCCTCCTTCTTCAGAATATATTGCGTGGGAGTAGCGACCTGCCTGTAATGAGTTTTTGCCACACAATTTTTTAGCTATGAAATTACCTAACGCATCTAGAAATTATGCTAATTTTGTGGCGTTATCATGTTTTGGGTGAACCTTTAATCTATCTTTCTGCATGACTAACTCCTTAGTAGTTAGTCCTGTGTAGGGACGCGAAGATCTTGTCATTGAGCTCAACCGGACCTTGGATCTCATTTCTACATGGGGTTCCAGGAATATGGTTGAGTTCAATGCCAAGAAAACCCAGGTGTGTGCGTTCACGTGCAAAAAATCCCCGTTCTCTCCCCTCCCCATTCTTCAGGGTGCTCCCCTCTCAATGCGGAATGACCTAAGTATCCTTGGTGTGGATATCCGCTGTGATCTCAATCCAAGGGATCACATCGAGGGCGTAATAACTGCCGCATCACGCAGGGTTGGAGTCCTGAACAGGGTGCGTCGGTTTTTCACGCCCGGTCAGCTTTGTCGCTTATATAAAGCGCAGGTCCGGCCGGGTATGGAGTACTGCTCACACCTCTGGGATGGATCCGCCCAGTACCTGCTTTGGATGGATTGCAGCGGCGGGCCATCCGCATTGTGAATGATGCAGACGTTACGAGCAACTTAGAGTCGCTACAACTCCGGAGGGATGTCGCCTCTCTAAGCGTGTTCTACCGCCTGTATCACGGGGAATGCTCTGAGGAATTGTTCAACTTAATCCCGTCCTCTCCATTCCTTACCAGAACCACGCGGGCTGGCTTGCGAAGCCATAGCTTGTCGGTCCAAACCATCCCGGCGCGAACCAAACGGTTCTACAATTCTTTTTTGTGCCGCACCGTCAGGCTGTGGAATTGTTTGCCATCTCACGTGTTCCCTCCTTCCTACAATCCTGGGTCCTTCCGCCGTAGTGTGAAGAGGCACCTTAGCAGGCCGGCATAATTGTTTCCATTGGCATGGGACTGCCGTCCGATGCCAATGGATACTTTGCCTGGGCGGCATCTGCGCTTACCATCAGGTGCAATGCCGCCATAATGCCGGGCCATTATAAAAAAAAAAAAAAGTAATATTCGAAGCGTCACATCGGACTAAAAAAATAAAGCCAAAAAGAGTTTTTTGTAAAATTAGTTCAGTGGAATGTCATGCATTGATTTATAATTTATTATGTTGTTTGGGTTTGCTACTATCCCTGAGCAGCCGTATCGCTTACCATCAGGTGAATGGCAAACTCGTCTCGTTATTCATCGCAATAAAAATCAGAGTTATTGTACATTGCGCATGTTATGTATCTGTCACTGATATGCTTAATATATTTATGCTGCCTACCGTAAACTGCCTTGCAAGTTCAGCCAGATCTGCGTATTCTTCCGACATTTCTTCGAACCACACCAGATGGTTGGATATCGACAGCTTGCCTAAAACAACCATTGATAATCTGTTAATATTTAAAATACCCTTATTTTGTCGCTTTAAAATGGGCCCGTTGCGTTGTGTTGTTTCTATCGTTTTAGGAAATGAGACTGTCCCAAGGCTATCGTTTATGCTCCCATCTAGGGATTAGAGGATCCTTATGTTGTCATAAGTAAAAGCTCACATTGCAGGTATTCTCTTCAAAACTTAACGTTAAGTAAGACAAAATCATTTTGCGACATTATATTATAATACTTCTAGTATTGTAGCACAGGCGCCAAGTATCTAAATAAGGGACAAGGGCTAGCGGAACAATATAATAAATAAATAAATACACCCAACAGTCACATACATCTAGTCTTCTGTCGTGGGTATCAAAAACTACGAGAGACTTTTCGGTTTCACAAGCACCCAGACCCGAAACAAATATCACACAAGTATTAGTCTTGATGCGGGGTTTTAACCCGCAGCCTCTCGTTTCACAGACGGCGTCTAACCGACTGCGTCACGGAGGCGGTCGAAATAGAGTGAAATTTACGATTTATCATCAGCTCCACCGCTTGTTATTAAAAGCGGCGGTCGAAAGTCGAAACAGAGCGAATATTAAGATTTATCGTCAGCGCCCCCGCTTGTTACTTTATTAAAACTAACTTACCATTATACTTAGGTCTGAACTCCTCATCGTAAACCCTCCAAGCTTTAGCGTGAGCCAGCAGTAAATTTTTGTTACAGACATAAGCTGAGATGTTAGGAGACACGAGTTTCACAGCATCGAAGAAGCCAGTCTCATCGATTCCATCACATAGGGCTGTGGGCTCGTTGATGGTGATCCAGGTCTTAACTCTGTCTCCGTAAAGGGAGAAGACTACGCGAGCATAGTTCGCAAACCAGTTTGAGATGAGCGGGTTGGTCCAGCTGCCTGTGAAGGAAATGGTGAAGATGTTATTTCGGAAGATAGAGAAGATTCTCGGGCCATTGCTAATCAGTGTTAAATGTTATAGTAGTTTTATTCAACTGCTCTTTCTCCATCTTTAGCTTTATGGCAAGTCCATTGCTTAACTTAGGCCTCAAGGATGTCCATAGCGGTATGCTCTAGCTTTGCGGCTAATAAAAATATAAACTGAAATAAATTACAGAGCTGTTCAGTTCCACACATAGTTTTACACTTAGTAAAGTATTCATTAAATATAATTGTTCATTGCTCTTGGCGGAAAAAATATTACTTCCAAGTAATTGTTAAAACTAAATAATTTTATATCATTACCGAGCTCATGAAAAGTTATCGGCATTTCCCAGTGGTGCAAGGTGACCACTGGTTCAACTCCGCGGGCCAGTAAACCGTCGATTAAGTTGCTGTAGTACATCTTCCCGTCTTCGCTTATCTGGTCAGGGTATCCAGTTGGCAGGAGACGAGGCCAGGATATCGAGAATCTGGAGATTATAATTTATAGTAGAATTCTTTTTCTACGGCAATTGCAAAACATATTAGAACACCTCTCTCCCTCTCTCTCTCTAATAATTCCCTCAATGCACTAGGTCGAGTCTTGGACAGCTGATCGCCAGGCTTGAGGGCCCTCCGCCAGATGCAGGGCCTCTAGGATTACTAGGCTAGCGTCTTGCCATAGGATACCATAACGGAGAGCATATCTCAAAAACTCCGGAATTCGAGGTATTTGAACAATCAACCATGGTTGCAGATGCGGTCATCAGGGACATTAGTAGAATAAAGACTGTTCGCACATGAGTCAATATCAGAAAACATGTCTTTATATTATAATCCAAATCAACATCATGGCTGAAATGTCATCTTACGCCGATTCCGTCTTAGTCTGGGACAAGGGTGATGGATGTTCATGATTATTTCCTTTATTGGCTTTTATATATCGATGTCTCATTACCTGTAAAAGTCCAGGCCCAGTTCAGCAGTCATTTCGACGTCTCTCTGCCACTGGTGGTAGGAGTCAGCAGCCACGTCTCCATTGCTGCGGTCGGCGCTGATTTCTGGGTGTTCGTGGATGAACCGATCCCAGACACTTTCGCCTTTATCTGTATATATAGAAATATTTTGAAAGTAGCCGACTTTCTTTTATTAATCTTTATTGTGTACTGATTTATTACAACAACACAAAGGGATAAACTAAAATACAAAAGTACAAAAGTCGTTCTTATCGCTCTGAGCGATCTCTGCCAGAAAACCTTTGGATGGATATGAGGGAAGGAAAAAGACAGGGCAGTGAAAGAATAAAAAATAAATGCTCAAAAAAAAAAAAAAAACTTTATCATTAGCTATACGAATTGTTTTGGTTTTCAGTGCTTTTATTGAAAAGGGCGAGAACACGAGTAAAGGGCTCACCTGGCCGTAACTGATTACTGCCACTTGGGAATGTCTATACTAAGTGAATGTATATACTAAGATTGTAAATTCTTTGCCAGCTTCTCAAAATGGGAATAGAGTTAAGGTTAAAAAGTTAAGGAGCTAAGTTTTTCACGGACGCTCCGTGGCGAAGTTGGTTAGATGCCGGCTGTGAAACGAGAGGCTGCGGGTTCGATCCCTGCACTAAGAGAAATGTTTGTGCGGTCTACAAACATTTCTTTCAGATATGGGTGTTTGTGAGACCGAAAAGTCTTTCGTAGTTCCTGATACCCACAACACAAGACTCGATCTTAGTGTGGGGTCAGGGCTATGTATGTGACTGTTGGGTGTTATTTATTTATTTATATACGCTGGCCTATAGCGGGTTGCTGGACTTATTTTATGTAGAGAACATACAGTAATCTAATTACTCATTGAAATCTCACCGCTGACGTTCCAAGCACCTTCGATCTGGTAAGATGATGTCGAGGACCCGAATTTGAATCCAGGAGGGAAGTTCAAGTCTAGTCCATTAGCATTTAAGCATATGCTGGAAATAAATCAAATACAGGGGTTATATATATCTATTATTTGCATCAATCATATAACTTCAAATACACACATGACTTCGAAACGTCAGAGGGGTGCCCTGAGATTTGAACCTGCGTTTGAATACATTTTATCTATAAAGATATTTTCATTATTTCCTACTTTTGGAATGCCAAGCATTGCTTTGTAATTCAAGGTGTTGTTTGGTTTTGCTACCGTTCATGAGCGGTCGTATCGCTTACCATCAGGCGAACGGCATGCTCGTCTCGCCATTCATAGCAATAAAAAAAAAACTTTTATCATTCAAGCTTTATCCTAAAAGTACACTATTTACTGCCCTCTCTTATGTCCATCTCATGATAGTAAGAGATTGCCTCGAGCGATACGACCGCCATTTGTACTCGTACTCTTATGCTGAATATTAGTTTAGGTTAAGATTTATTAGCCACTAGTACCCACGACTTCGTCCGCGTGGAATTTAACAAAAACTTTATTTTTCTAAAATAAAAGACTTTTTCTAAAATAAATTTAGCCCAAGTTACTCCTTATTATATCAGCTACCTGACAATAAAGTCCCGTCAAAATCGGTCCAGTCATTTCAGAGATTAGCCGGAACAAACAGACAGACAGACAGACAAAAAAATCTAAGATCACTTTCGTTATAGGTATCGTGTATATAACGATATGTAGTTGGACATTTTCTTTAATTTTCACTTTACAAACAGACACTTCAATTTTATTTATATGTATAGATACAAAAAAGGATAATGTGTAAATAATAGTTTCATTGCACGGACTAAAATCTTTTAAAAAGTAAATAAATTTACCTCCATAGAAGGAGACCAAACAGCCACATGTCGATAGTATTATGCGATTTACAACTGTACTACCGAAGTATATAATCACAGATATATATTTTTTGTTACCTGTATTTATACTTTTACGGTTTTGGTAATAAGGTCTAATAAATTGGCGATAAAACTCATGTTCTGCTTGATTAAAATAACGTTGCAAATAAATTGATTATTCTTACATTTTGTCGTACAAAAGTGTTACGCACCGCTCGACTAGTGCACCGTGTCGACGATGTTCGGCGGTGTTCGTCGAACAGGGCAACCGGGCGATATTGTTACTGGCCACATTTTGGAGTTTGCCGCTGGAGGGTGCGAGAGTAGTTTTTGTTTTTTGTTTTTTCGGGTTGACGTTTTGTTATTCTTTGAAGTTCTTGTGAAAATATACGATTGAGAAAAGTAATTGTTTCAGTGCTTAAAATTCAGAAGTGGGATATATTGGAAAAGGGACCCTAGTCCTATCATGAAGAGATTGCAGCCTGATGAAAGCGGCGATCCTTTAAAAAGATCGAGGCTGTCAACGAAATCCCACACTAGTGCGGGAACGTTTCTGGTGGATACGTTTCCAAGTTCCAATGGAAATGAGTTGGATGTTTTTGTAGAAGATGATATTCGACCCAATAAACTGCTTGAGAAATTGTTAACCGGAAAATTAGAAAAAATGGTGGAAAAATTTTGCGGTCAATCAGGACGACTTCGAAATATTTCTGGGGAAAAGATAATACCCACTTTTGATCCTGATAGTGGCGAGATGAATGTAAAAAAATGGTTACTAAAAATTGATCAATTGGGATTAGTCCATAAATGGGACGACTATTCAAAAATGATTATAATGCAAACTCGGTTAGTTGGTCAGGCACAGGTTTGGTTCAGTCGTTTGGATGAATACGATTATACATGGGAACAATGGAAGTCATTACTTATTAACGCTTTTCCGAGGAATTTTGAGTACGCTGATATGTTGGAGGAACTGGTATCTCGGAAAAAATTAGCCAACGAAACAATGACACATTATTTTCATGATAAGTTGGCTATGTGTCGTCGATGCCGACTTGATGATGCTGCTTCACTGTCATGTTTGATAAAGGGATTACCATTTGATTTACAAGGTAACGCAAGAGCATTCAAATGTGATACACCAGAAGAGTTCTACAGCGGCTATTTATTTGCGTTTGAAAATTATCGTAGTAAACCAGAGGTTAAGACCGTCAATTCAAGCTATCCATGCATGTCTAGAATTGAATTGTAAAAATAGTGTATTATGAGTACTAATTCATCTGGACCTTCAACTTCAAGAGTGGCAATAATTTTAAATTTACGATTGATGAAGTGCTACAGGTGCAATTCAGCTGAACATTTTGTAAGAGATTGCCGGTACCTAATAATAGAGTATGTCAGTTCTATTCCGAAGTCGGTCATTCAATGAAATGGTGCTCTAAAAAAAAAAAAAAAAAAAAAAAAGAGAAACTGCCAAAAATTGAAATAGTGATACAGTACTGATTACTTTGGTGCAAAATCTAAATGATATTTATAAGACGTAAGTGTTCATTAGAGAGAAAACATTTTTGGGCTACTTGGACACTGGTGCACAATTAAAGGTGGTGTCATTAAAATGTTGAATACCAAACTCAAAGTTATCAGTTCCAAGGACGTATTTTTAGCACTATTTTTGGCAATACGTTTGGTACTGATGTGTGTATGTCACCAAGATTCCATGACTGATGGAAAAAACTTTGCTGTGCCTGCTGCTTTGCTCAAAGGACAAGTAGGTATGTTTGTATTTATTACATGAGTCAAAATCAGCTGTCCTGGAAGAGAGGTGATGTAATAACTCATGCCATGCCATGCGAGATGATGAACACCAAAACTTTGGAGACTTGTAATGATAAAATACTTCAGGCTGGAAAGTTAAAGGTGCGTAACTGTTTAAGTATTTAATCTGTTCTGTCTGTTCTGTTTATTCTGTCTGTTCTGTTTATTCTGTCTGTTCTGTCTGTTCTGTCTGTTCTGTTTATTCTGTCTGTTCTGTTTATTCTGTCTGTTCTGTTTATTCTGTCTGTTTTATGTATTTATTTATTTAATTTTTATTGCTGATCTGTCTGTAATACCTGCACTTGCTGTTTTATGATACTGATTTTATGATAATATTTTACCCAAACAATGAATGAATTAAACTGAACTGGCTTGGAAATATGTATATTTTAAATGTGTTAAATTGAGTTCATTCTGACTGACAAAATATTCAATTAAAAATAAATGGGATTAATCAATTCAAATCTTAAACTAGCTTAATAATTTTTCTTAACAAATACAATGGTTATTAAGTGCCTTTATCTGTTTAATTTTCTTGTTGGACATTATTAAATGCTAAATAAGTAAGAATTTTGTTGCAACTGTACCTGCTGATGCATTGCGGCCGTATAAAAGTTCTGTTAACTATGATACGGATTCTGCTGATAGTCATAAAGATGTGGTAGACACGCAACATTTAATAGATTTGTTAGAGAGTTAAGCTGTTTAAACCTGTTAGTAATTTACTGGTTGAGTTAATTCATTTGTACCCTGGTGAATAAATGTTGTTTTCTAATGACTGTTTGTGAATACCATACTGGTATTCACTTTTCAGGATGGCCGATGTTACGCACCGCTCGACTAGTGCACCGTGTCGACGATGTTCGGCGGTGTTCGTCGAACAGGGCAACCGGGCGATATTGTTACTGGCCACATTTTGGAGTTTGCCGCTGGAGGGTGCGAGAGTAGTTTTTGTTTTTTGTTTTTTCGGGTTGACGTTTTGTTATTCTTTGAAGTTCTTGTGAAAATATACGATTGAGAAAAGTAATTGTTTCAGTGCTTAAAAAAAGTTTATTTTAAATTAAGAGTTAGTATAGCGTTGACATTTTAATTTGTTATTTACATATAGATTTCTCCACAATTATATGTATGTATTATACACATAAACCTTCCTCTTGAATCACTCTCGCACAAATACTGGAACGCCATTCAAATAATAAGTTGCTCTTAACAGCGCACGGCCCACTTAGCCAGTACATTTAAGCGGGATTAACGTAGTTAAGCGCAATTTATATTTAAGTTGCGTTCCAGTATTTGGGCGTCTATCTATTAAAAAAACCGCATCAAAATCCGTTGCGTAGTTTTAAAGATTTAAGCATACAAAGGGACATAGGGACAGAGAAAGCGACTTTGTTTTATACTATGTAGTGATATACACTGTTAAACAACATAAAAATTCTACCATTTTTATCTAAATAAATGGACTAAATTATTGTAAACGAACCATACTCACATAATTTATATTGTATGTTTTTACTTTCCACATTCTGCGTACTAGTTTCTGCCGTACCGTAACTCGCATATCAATGGTTTGTTTATTTTTATCATGTTTTAAGCTGAAAAATTATAAGCTTTTCGACAGTCTCTTTCTAAGGTATTTTTCTATTTTAAAGACAAAGGGACACAGGTCAAAACACTTGTAACTATGGTAGCATTAACTTTGAAATAATTAATATGACCTTAATTTTAGTGCGCGGTGGCCTGTTGGTAAACGGATCAGACGCGCCTGCCAACATGTTCACGGTCGCGGGTTCAAATCCCAGGGCACACCTCTAACTTTTCGGAGTCATGTGTGTATTGATAGTCAATCACCACGCACTAAAACGATGAAGGAAAACATCGTGGGGAAACCTGCATACCATAGCGGTTTATAAGAATTTCTATGGTATGTAAGTCCGCCAACCCGCACTATAAGCGTGGTGGACTATATGGCCTAACCACTCTCAATCGGACTGTCGATTGTAGAGTAGGTCCGTGCCCTGCAGTGGGACGTACATGGGCTGATACAGATAATTTTAGTGAAATTGTCTGTAAACAAATTATCCACAGAGTTGAGTAGTACTGTATACATATATTGCAAAACAGCTTACGGTCCTTATATCAGTTGACGATATAATTTGTGAATAAGGCTGCCTCTGTCTTTTGATTTGTACGCACCGATGCCTAGCTGCGGGATGCGCTAAAGTGCGCATGTTTAACAGCCGCTGCCAACATGCCAAAAAACTATGGCAACATGGTAAGTGACAAATCGAAAAGTAGAAAACAATCCAGATTGACTTAAATCTAATTCTTTCATTCGTTAGTCATCGAGATTTTGAGATTCAGTTACTACTTAGTCTGTGAGATTTAGGCGCAATTATTTTAGATGTTTTCTGTATTTGTATAAGTGATTCATTATATACATTCATACGTTGTATAGAAACGTAGAACTATCACTTTTCATCTCGTATTATTGGTAAGAAATAATATTAACACATAACATGGAATTCGCAATCTTGCTAACGAAATTCAACAGCTGCTATGTTTGTTAATATTTGTGTTATGACATGATAATATGACATTGCTCTGATTGTAATTGAAGCATAATCTAAATATATCATCCATTGGCTTTCTTTTCGACAGTCGAGACGAGAACCTATGTTGCCCTTTCGAAGCCATACATAGACACATTGCGAAACATGACGTTTTTTAGAGTTCCTTACCTAAAAGATAAAAAGGGGACCCTATTACTAAGCCCCAGCTGTCTGTCTATCTGTCCGTCTGCCACCAGGCTGTATCTTATAAGTCGTAATAGCTAGAAAGCTGAAATATTCACAAATTATGTATTTCTGTTGCGGCTATAACAAAAAATACTAAGAATAAAATGTCTACATACAATAAACGTGTTTTTTTTGTATTTTTTTTTGCTCAATATTAATAACGGTAACAGGTATTGTTATTTATTTTACTCTTATTTTACTCTTTTGTCTCGATGACCCTCAAGTAACTTCCCACTTAGCCTCATGACCTTTCTAACTATAGTGGTAAAGTCATCAAAGACTAATGTCGCAACATCAGGAAAAAGTTAAGTCTAATGTTTGACTGCAACTTTTTAGAGTGACTCAAGTACATCTTAAAATGCGATAAGATATTTGTTATTTAATACTTGTCAAAGATAAGATTTGGAGCAATGCATGACCTTCCTCTTTGCTTGATTTTAGAGTCATGCTGACCCCGCGCTGATCGTCAGCGCTGACAGTTGAAATGTATGAGCTTCTAAGGAGCGTTTTAGAACAACACGTAGTTGACAGCGCTGACCCCCGCCCGTAAGCTACGCGTTGAGCTGTCAGCGCCGACGGTCAGCGCGCAGTCAGCTTTACTCTAAAATCAGCCTTTCTATAAAAAGTTTCTCATTGTATTATTGGTAAAAGTATTTGTATGTTAAAATTATTATTCTTTAATCTATTTAAAGGATACATTTTTAGGCCTTAGTGTGCGTTTTTAGAGGTTTTTGTGTAGGAGGAGTTAGTATAAGCTTAAGTTCAAGTTTGTGTGGTCGCTACGTTTGTCCCCTGGCCGCCATCTTTAAAAAAGGGGACAGAAAATTTTAGATGAAACTATTTGAGACAAACTAAACTGGCAAAAGGAAAAAAACCTTATAATTTTTATTTTATTTTATAACACTTTACTGTACAACACAAAACAAAAAAAAAATACACGATAAAAAAAACTTAGCCAATATTTACAATGCAATTGGCGGTCTTATCGCAGTCGGTGATATCTTCTAGACAACCTTTATAAGTATTATTTTTAGAGCACTTGATTGCCACAATCGCTAGCATTCAATTCATAGCTCCAAAATCTACCATGCTGCGAACATTGGCTATGGGATCAGCAATGCTTTTGGCGTTGTCAGAACGTTTGTGGATAAGATCAATAATACTTTTTATACCTTCAATAAGTACCTGACGAATGTAGGCATGTCCTTTGTAGGCTGTGACGAAAATGAGTCAAGATCCTTGAATGCTTCTGCGCAAATAAAATTAATAAATAACACCCAACAGTCACATACATAGTCCTGACCCCACGCTAAGATCGAGTCTTGTGTTGTGGGTATCAGAAACTACTAGAGACTTTTCGGTCTCACGAACACCCAGACCCGGAAGAAATATTTGTGGTCCGCACAAACATTTCTTTCGGTGAGGGGATCGAACCTGTGGCCTCTCGTTTCACAGGCGGCGTCTAACCAACTGCGCCACGGAGGCTGTCAATAACGCGATTGAGAACGAAATCAGAACCTGTCTCTACAATTTTCGATACTGAAGATAATGACCTGCTGCTGCTCAGACGACGAACGACATGCTCTTAGGACAGGTCTAGGGGTCAGTTGCACAAACTAACTTTGCCAATACCTTTGACCTTGGTAATGTCAACCCTATACATTAGTAAGGTCAGATACGTCTCAAATGTACGGCGATGAAATTTTCAAAGGCAAAGGTATCGGCCAAGTTAGTTTGTGCAACTCAGCCTTAGGATCTTACTCTTTTACGACTTCCTTAGGGCTTATTTTAAAGCCGAAATATTACAATCGTAAAGTGTATGGTGGCCTCTTGGTAACGGACCAGACGCGGCTGCCAACATGTTCACGGTGGGCGCGGATTGCAGGTTGCAGGGGTCTTATATTATATCCCAGGGGAATACCTTTCTTTCGGCTTTTTTCTATAGCTTTTCCTCCCATTTTAACTCATCATTACATATTTTTGAGTGTAGGAATAAAACAAACAAATTATAAATAGCGTTTATTTAATTTGACTTTTTTATGTACAAAATTCTTAAAAACTAACTTAATTTAAATGAAAATGGTTTCATTATACTGCAGTTAATATTTGATGCGTGTACCATTCAATATTTCTCCTAATCTTAATCATTTTTACGAACAGCAACATTTATTTTATTGCTATGAATGGAGAGACGAGCATGCCGTTCGCCTGATAGTAAGCGATACGACCGCTCATGAACAGTAGCAAAACCAAACAACACCTTGAATTCCAAAGCAATGTTTGGCATTCCATTACGTTCGCCATCCTGAGACATGAGATGTTAAGTCCCAATGTGTCCAGTAGTCACTCTGGCTATAATGTCCTTTAAGCCGGAACATAAATAGTACATTTACACTACTGGTTGGCGGGAGAAATAGACATTGCAGTGGTACCTACCCAGGTGGCCTCTCACATATGAGAGACCTACCACCAGTAAGATTATAACCCAAATACTGGTAATAACCTTACTTTGATTTAAAATGCTTGCTCTATTCTTCTAGATTCTCTTATTCATTTCCTTTTTAAGGAGAACCTTTTTTTAGGAGAACGTTGTCTTATTTCTTTATCTTCCTTATCATTATCTTATTTCTTTATCTACCTTATAATATTTTTTTAAACTGAATTGTGCATGAGTGTTTCACTTCTATTTTACCAATCACCATTGATATTTTTGTACTAGCTCTTGTGAAATTTGCTTTGTAAATTTTCCGGGATAAAAAGTAGCCTATGTGTTTATCCAGGGTGTCTGCTACCTCCGTACCAAATTTCATCGAAAGTGGTTCAGCCGTCAAAGGTACAGACAAACAAACAAACATTCTAAAAAGCATTGTTTTGGTCTATTACGTTAATACGATTCCCCCATATAAAATTTTCTCACTTCTATTTATGGGTTATAAATGTATTATATGTCTAATAAGAGTTTTCATACGTAGTGCAACTTCAGAATAATCACGTTTGTATTTGCTATAATGATCATTTTCATAATTAACATTTGAATCAATTTCTTTGAACTTCAGGTCCTCAATCTTTTATTTCCACCTCCAACGCTGCCTTTACGTTCTTCTCGATAATATGTACATGTGATTAGTAAAACTACATACTAACTACTAATAGAATAATTTAATGAGCATTATGGCACTAAGAATAATTGATGAGGGCAGCGTGATGCTACTTCTTGAGGGTTCGTGGTGATACTGCAATGAAAACGAAAAAATACAATCAGAAATAGAATTTTAACACATTGGACATGCTACTTTTCTTTGTTGAATGTATCAATAAGGAAACAATAAAAGGGATTACTGTATCATTGGTCTGACTAGATCCAATAAATTTGAAGATTGATAGTAAAATTATAAGCGAGGTCTGCGATTAAACGCCCGCGTTTAACCTCATGTCTGAAACCGCAAAAAAATGTAACACATAGCTTTCTGTACTAGTACTAGTTTCTGTACTAGCTTTTAGTGACTTTTTTCAGTAACTGATTTTAAAAACGCAACTTGTTACGTTTTTAGCGCGGTTTGAAATAATAATAATAATTTATCACAAGTGCCAATCGACATTCTGTAGTAATAAAACGTAATAAGTTATCGGGATGTTGACGCACGTTGCTGTACATTTTGCAAAAGTATTCTTTCAAATTTCTTTGATCAGTTAGTGGATGCACATATTACCTATGGGCAGCGGCGTTGTTTACGTTTTCTTTTTTTTTATTTCAATATCAAAGCTACAACACATGCTGATCGCCAGAAATCCATGGTGATTTTTTTTTATTGCTATGAATGGCGAGACGAGCATGCCGTTCGCCTGTTGGTCAGCGATACGACCGCTCATGAACAATAGCAAAACCAAACAACACCTTGAATTCCAAAGCAATGTTTGGCATTCCATTGCGTTCGCCATCCTGAGACATAAGATGTTAATTCTCAATATGTCCAGTAGTTACTCTGGCTACAATGCTCTTCAACCCGAAACAAAACAGTGCGTTTACACTGCTGTTTGACGGGAGAAATAGACACTGCGGTGGTACCCACCCAGATGGCCTCTCACATATGAGAGACCTACCACCAGTAAAAGTGAAATAAATTTAAGCAAAACGCTAGCCGCAGTGGGTGTTGATGTGCGTTTTTGCGTTTTCAGCTATTCCTAAACCGCGCGTGTTTAATCGCAGTACGTGCTAAGCCTTATGGTAAAATGCGAGAAGTGTATAAAAATACAGAGGTAACCTAAGGATATATTCTACTAATGGCTTAACTTACATGAGGTCTGGGAACATCCAAGGAGTGTGCCTTGATAATTCTTCTATAATAATGTGCTGAAGAGCGGGGGCTTCGCTTTTTATCTGGAGAATTGAAGTCCACTTGAAATATACCGAATGTAGACCTGAAATTGGAATAGAAAAAAATAAGGTTTTGCTTTGCGATGGGTGAGAAAATCAGGTGATCGAACTAATAGGCTTGTTCATGAAGTTGTTTATATAGGAGTGGACCAAGAGTGGTGATGATAATGATTATAGTATTTACTATACAATTATTAAACTAATTAATTTATATTAATATATAAAGCTGAAGAGTTTGTTTGTTTGTAATCTCTAATCTCAGGAACTACTGATGTGAATTGAAAAAATATTTTATGTTGGATAGGTCATTGTCGAGGAATGCTATAGGCTTTATATCATCATACTATGATCTAATGGAGGGAAGCAGTAGTGAAAAATCAATTTAATACAAAGACATTTTCTTCGTTTTTCGTTTTCCGGTTGGTCGTTGGTTGGTTGGTGATATTATAAATTGAAAGTCGGAGTTGAAAATTTTTGCCGCTATTTTGAAGAAAGTATCTGCACCCGGGCGGCGCCGGGCCGCCAACAGATATTTTGCTAAGCCTAGCGAAATTCACGAAACGTGTGCATATTTATATGAAGATATGATATATTTTTCTGGCTGACAAAATACAGACTCAAAACTTATCCTCTCATATAACATCTCATTATTATAATTATATATAGTAATTTCTTAATTGACTACTTACTTGTATCCGTCCATCCACTCAAAATTGTCCATGAGGCACCAAACAGTGTATGCTGTTATGTTGATACCATCCTCTTTGATGGCGAGTAAGATCTAAAAAGAAGATTACAGATCATTAGTAAAGTATTATGCTCTACATAATACACTTTTATCTATTGTATTAGCCATCAAATGCAGTTAAGTCAGAAGCAGGGATTTAATTTTACTGGTTGTTTGTCTTTGTGATAGGCCGCCTGGTTGGGACCACCGCAATGACTGTTTCTTCCGCCAAACAGCAGTGTAAATGGTACTGTTGTGTTCTGGTTTGACATTGTAGCCAGAGTAACTACTACATATTGAGACTTAACATCTTATGTCTCAGGATGGCAAGCGCAGTGAAATGCCAGGCATTCTAAGCCAAGCATTTTATGAAATCTCTTGTTAAAGATAGATAGATTATAGAGAACGGGTGTAAAAGATTGAGTTGTTGGACTGACCTGTTCCAAGTTATCATGTAGGTACTGTATTCTGTCATGGTCGTGGATCCTGCCCGGCGGTGTAGGGTAGCCGTTCTCAGCGATTATAAACTTAATGTCTCCGTAATGTTTTCTCAGCCAGTTCAGTTGCTTCCTTATGCCTGGGGGGTTTACCTGGAATGCGTAACGTAATGTTTTGATTGAGATAAAAGTAGTATTTACGGATTTTATCGCAATGTTTTAATATCTACTTGGGCTAGTAGTATTGTAAATGGGTTGTGTAGCTTGTGGCCCTGAGTTCGATATTCGTTAGGTTTAGGTTAGTTAGCCTTAAGCATTCAAGCACGCACTGTTTTAAGAATATTCATGGTCAACTAATAAATTTAATATAATTTGACTAACGTAAATTGTGTATTTATTTGGAAAACAAATTACCATAAAGTAGTAACTAATACTTTAAATAAAATACTAATAAGATATAAAACAAATAAATAAAAATAATTATAAATAAATAAATTTAAAAAATATTTGGGTGTGTTTAAAAAAATAAAGTAAGAAATTAACCCATTTACGCCCACCGTGCTCACACGAGTACGGCTACTAAAGAAGCCAAATGTTTAAATCTTGAAAGCTAAGTTTGCAAGTAAAGAGCATATGCGAAATACAATAGCTGTCAATATGTATTTTATAAGAAAAAATAAAAAATAAATCGCCAGTTATTGTTTGGGCGTAAATCTATACTAATATTATAAAGCTGCAGAGTTTGTTTGTTTGTTTGTTTGAACGCGCTAATCTCTGGAACTACTGGTCCGATTTGAATGATTCTTTCAGTGTTGGGTAGTCAATTTATCGAGGAAGGCTATATATCATCACGCTATGACATATAGGAGGAAAGCAGTAGTGATATTTCTAGCAAATACGAGGAAATTTTGTTCGTTTTTCGTGGTCCGATTGGTCGATATTCTAAACTGATAGTCAGAATTAAACATTTTGACCGCCATTTCAAAACATGTATGCACCCGGGCGGAGCTGGGCCCGACCGCTAGTGGGTTCATATAAATAGTACTACGATTAAATATAGAATATAGTTTGCATATAGAGATTAAGTGCTATGTGTATTGACTTGTCATAAAAGCTCTTTAATTGCCTACATGACTGATAAATACATTTCATCATTTATTGTAATACAAAGCTCGTTTCGATAATTATTGCAAAATAAAAAAAATGGTTATATTGAAATGGGTTTGCCCAAATATCACCACGCTGGGCAGGCGGACTTCACATATTAGAAAATCAACTTACTCGGAACCATGAAGAAGCACCTTGCCTCCACTCAGGCGAGACAGACAGTTTGATGTCCAGGTCTGGCGCGTCGAAGAGAGGCCAGGTGCCTAGCTTCTCACCCGGCTTGCCTCGCCGTACCTGCCTGCTTGAGTAGTGGTTCATCGCATAGAAGTCAAACGTACCTGTAAGTTATATCTTGGGTTAATTATTTTTTTTATCTGGTATTAACAAGTCGATGTGGAGATACTTGAAGCCTATATTCAGCAATGGACTGTGCCTGATGAGAAAAAAAGAAGAATAACGGTAGTAGGATGTATTTCAATATTTATAATAGTAATGAGCAATATAAACTCTTTATTATAACACCATGTAACAAAGAATAAACAAAAGAAAACAAATAAGAAAAAAGAACAATACAGTAATCACAGCAGAAACGGCAGAAACACATAAAATTGGTGATATAACTGAATTTAATAAATTTTTAGTAATCTTTATATAGTTACAAATAAAATAAAATTATAAGTAGTAAGCCCATAAGTTAAATATTATACATAGTCCTGACCCCTCACTAAGATCGAGTCTTGTGTCGTGGGTATCAGGAACTACGAGAGACTTTTCGGTCTCACAAACACGAAAGAAACATTTGTGGGCCAAACAAATATTTGTCTTGGTGCGGGGATCGAACCCGCAACCTTTCGTTTCACAGGCGGCGTTTAACCGGCTGCGCCACGGTGGCTGTCAAATATATATTCTTACCACAATTAACAGCTCATACACACAAGCACCTCTGGACAGAATGGCAGAAGCTATTTCAAAGATTAACCTCGATATCCAACATATATGCGATTGGAGCAAAGCTCATGGTTTAACGGTTAATCCTAGTAAAACCCAGAACATTATTGTCGGCAGCCCCAGATTAATCTCTAAACTGGACTGGGCCCTATTGCCAAGCGTTGTTTGCGAAGGTATTATCATCCCCTACAGCGATACTGTAAAAAATTTGGGTTTGCACATAGATAAATGCCTCACATGGGGTCCGCAGATACGAGAAGTCAGTCGGAAACTCTTTACCTCGGCTAAGTCCTTGCGAAGGTTACACAACTTTCTACCCGTTGCCACGAAGATTTCGCTTGCGCAAACACTTCTACTCCCCATCCTTGATTATGCCGATGTTAGCTATCTAGATCTCACCGAGGACCAACTGAATAAACTTGAGCGCCTTCAAAATTTCTGCATAAGATTCATATTTGGTTTACGCAAATATGATCATGTTTCTGAGTTTCGTGCTAAGCTCAAGTGGTTACCTATACGACTTCGTCGGAATACTCATATACTGTCTCTTCTATACAATATTTTGTTCAATCCTATCACTCCTTCTTATCTCAAAGAACGATTTCTTTTTCTTCATGAGTCACATACGAGGTCCTTGAGGTCGTCTGAGAACCTAAAGTTGAGAATGCCCGTCCACACCACGACATTTATGGACAAATCTTTCAGTGTTCAAGCTGTTCGTTTGTGGAACGCACTTCCTGTTGTGGTGAGGCAGGCTCAAACACTGTCATCATTTAAAACACGATTAAAAGAATACTACCTTTCTCTATAAACTGATTAAGACTATTTCCTCTTATTGATCATATTGGTAATATATGTATATATATATATATATTTGTATATATATGTATGTATGTTTATTCGTCTATAAATGTATATAATATGTATATGTATGTGATGTGTATATGTATATTATATTTATATGTTTTTATGATATTATTTACGTCTCTGTGCTTCCGTTGTCTTTATTTTACACTGCCCTTTCTTTTGTTTTCCTGCTCATATATCCATCCCATGGTTGTCTGGTAGAAATTGCTTTAGAGCGATAAGACCGCCATTTGTACTTTGTTTTTTTTTATTCTCTCTAAACAGTTTATCCTTTTATTGTGTACAATAAAGAATTAAATAAAATAAATAAATAAAATATAATAAAAGAGGATATTACCTCTCATGAGTTCGATCTCGTGCTGAGTAAGAGGCGGGAAGTTGGATTTGTGGTATCCTTGCCTCTTGCTGTTCAGTGCCATAGCTTCGACTATGGTGGGCGGCCATCCCCCCTCTTTGGAGAATATCGGGTGGGAGTAGCGACCAGCCTGTAATGAGTAAGAATATTGATGAAAAATTACACTACAGTGATAGTAAAGTATGTGAAGAATAAATAAATAGACACCAGACCTTCGGACATTCGTGTTGTGTTACGTTTCCGGAAATTAAAAAAGGTTTTTTTTTTATTGATTCTCCAATACTCAGAATTACTCACTAGTCAGCCCAAACATTTCAATGAATAAGCTTAAACATCTTTAAATATCTTAGTCTTTATCATTATTATCCGTATATCCGTATTATCAAGCAGAAAATTGGTTTGAACGGATAATGTTCGTTTTCTATAGCATCAATATCAATGTTACACAATATAACTCAATGTTATATATTGCAACTTAAATACCAATGACAAGGACAAATGGGAATATAATAGTACGGACAGAGTAACGTTTTTAAGCACTCCTTTATAAGAAATGGTTTAATTATTATACAACATTGATACAACCGAGCGACTTTTTTTTAAACTGCATATACTAGGCACCATTTTCAAGCTCTGTACTAAAAATCAATTAAATAGGAACAATAGTTTAGTCATAAATGATTTTTTAAGTTTTTGCGCTCTTTGAACACGCTGTGGCTTTTCTAACAGCTGATTACGTCCAACGCATAGGTCATTCACCTTAAAACGACAAATCTTACTAAAATCTATGCGCTGTTGCCGCTCTGACACAAGTCACATAAATAAGTACAACTAAATTATTTTAAAAGTTGGCGATGCAAATAAGAAAGCAATAAATACACACACACACACTTACACTTTCATTACGAGAGCGACATAGCAAAACATTCTGTGCGTAAAAGAAATAGAAATAGGTCAGTATGTGTGCGTGTGACACGTACGCAATTGACCTCTAAAAAATAGTTTTTAGTCTGCCGCCGGTATCCTTTCAGAACGCATGTAACACGGAAGCTCCTGCGCCGCCGCGCCGCGCCACTTTGATCTTGCCGATCTCGCGCCGATAATTTTAATTTTGTCTTGTTATTGACACTACTCGTAAATAAGTTTAAGACATTATTTATTTTTTATTGTGACAGGACATGTAACTTCGGATAATTATTATTTAGTGTTAGTGTTTCTGTGTTATTGACTGTTAGCCAACAATGAATCGGTCGATTAGGACCTGTACGGTGGCCACCGCGATCTCCGGACCTAATCCTTTGGATTTCTTTTTGCGGGGCTTATTAAAGAACTAGAAATAGGGTTATTAAGCATTTGAAAAACTAAAGTGCTTAACCTCGAACACTGACTTAATAACAATTTAAACGATAATAATATTGTCCGTCGCTATAACTTGTACGTTCATGTAAATGGAGGACATATCGAAAATTTAAAAATCTAGTGTACCTAAGTAAAGTATGTTGTGCGCGTACTTCAAAAGTACCTAACTACGTTCGGTGACCAAAGCCACGCTACGCCGGCGGCGTGGCCTTGGCGGCGCGGCGCCACAATAACACGCCGCGCGCGACGTTGCCAATTTGTTATCTATTCGTATCTACAGGTCAGTGAAATGTATTTACATAGGGTGGTTACGTTTTACTCATATTTATAAGCTATTTAGTTTGTTTGAAACAAACAAAATCTCATTTTTGGTATTATTAATTTTTTTGCGGTGTCGAATAAATACCAAGGACGTATAGTATACGTAGTGTAATTTAATGCCCATCGGTCACATCAACTTTGTATAACTCACTGAGTTTTCTTGCACTAGTTCAGCCAACGCCTCGTCTTCATCGGAGTACGGTTCGTACCAGAACATGTGGTTCACCAGCGATATTTCTCCTGTAAAAATAAAAAATTTAGAATAGTTAATATGTGATTTAGACTCAATAACAACCTAACATACTTTCCACAATTGAAATGTGAACTGTACTTCCCATTAGATGCAATAGTATTTTTGTTTTTATTTATCAAAAATCATGTATAAATTGGCAAAAAAGAGTACGATGCGGTGAAAATTGGCATTAAAGAAGAACAATTAAGGCAACACTATTTAAAATGTCATTGTGTTCGTTAAATAATTTGAACGCAGGTATTTCTTTACATTTTCGTACAGTTTATGTTCGTTTGTGATTGAAAATAAACAAAGAGACTTAGAAATAATAAATATAAATAACAAATATGTAAACATTTTCCGTCGTAGAATATCGGGTTACCTTATTAATATTAATTTCGATCTTACGGCCCTTATTAAAAACCGTCTCTTTTTTGCCAAGCTATAATTTTTATAAAAGGAGAATTTAATACCAAAGACGATATCTGCCATTCTACCTGACTTTGTCGAGCCTAGTTTACTAAATTAATTCATTTTGCTCCAAGCCCTTGTAGCAAATAAAAAAAAAGATAAACACCAAGGGGGATTTCTGATACTTCTAAATTGACATACTTATTTTTAAACCATAATGATTTATTGATTTTACCAATACAACAGAAAAATTCATCAATTCTTTCTTGAAAATGTTAATCCCATTCATTTAGGATCTCAAATGTAATGCGATGACAATGTCGAAGTTAAAATCATGGACAAATATGAATAGTTGATCCAACTAGCCTTACACTGTTTTACAATCAGTTAGAATTTTAAAGAAAGAAAGTAAGAAAAATACCTAGTTTTATTTGCCACGAACATTAAAAACGACGTACAAAAACAGATATACACAGGTCTATTTATAAAAATAAAAAATAAAGCAGAAGTTAAGTTGCGCTGCGGTGCAGGGCTTAGCACAACGCTGATTTTCGGTGATCATCTTGGATGACGTGCAGACGCAAGCTAACGCAAACTTAAGCCTATTATTAAAAACTAAACATTTTACATTAAGAATACTACATACCATGATACTTATGCCGAAATTCCTGATCATAAATCCTCCAAGCTTTCGCATGGGCCATCAATGTATGTTTGTTGCAGAGATAAGTCCCCACTTGAGGGCTGATTATTCCAGGAGCCACGGTGCCATCATTGTAGGACAGCTCGCAGAGGATCAGAGGCTCGTTGATTGTGATCCAGGTCTTGACCCTGTCTCCGTAGAGAGAGAAGATTACCCGAGCGTAGTCCGCGAACCAGTCGGAGACCAGGGGATTGGCCCAGCCGCCTGTGAGAGAAATAAAACATTGTAATGAAGATTACAAATTTTTTGAATGCATAATTAACACAGATAATTAACTTCAGTATTGCAGACGTATTGCCAGCATTACAAAATGGAAGAATGAAACCAGATGTGAGAAGGAATATAGGGATATTTAGACTGTGGCAATTTAAACTCGTTGAAAGTAACACGTAAGTGAAGCCAATTCAAATAAATATATGGACATTCCGCAACGCGCCTAAAGTATTCCGACGTATCATAATTGGTGCGACGGTCTAGTGCATCTCCATTGGAGCGATACCAAAAGTCTTCGAAATCGTGGTATGTTAACCGAAATAAAAAAGCATTTTTATCACCTTTAAAAGTAACATCATTTGCATTAAGTTAATTTGATATTTTTCATTCCACGTAGTTACAAATCTTATTGATGGTGCGAATTTCCCGGCCATATTATTGGTACTCCCAATGTATTGAAGGGCAAAAAGGCAAAACCTTTTCCTGTACTGGTCGCATCTTGCCATTCCATTGTACCCCAAGGTAACTTCTACCACCTTAAATATAAATAAAAAGAACTCACCAAGGTCTTGAAGTCTCTGCGGCAGATCCCAGTGGAACATAGTGACCATCGGTTTGACCCCCTTCTCCAGGAGTCCGTTGATGAGGTTGTTATAGTACGCCTTGCCGTCTTCGCTGATTTGGTTGTGCAAGCCGGTCGGCATGATACGGGGCCAGGATATGGAAAACCTTGAGATAGGAATTACCATGGAATTACATAATGTTTGGTTTTGCTACTGTCCATGAGCGGTCTTATCGCTTACCATCAGGCGAATGGCATGCTCACCTGGCCATTCATTGCAATAAAAAATGGTTAGGTTAGGTTTTACAGTTTCACTTTGATAGATTATAAACTACCGAAAAATAATGCGTTAAATTGTAAGCAGTATGTTACGGTTTACAATCTTTCGACAGTTCACAATCTCGCGTGTTTACAATTTTACCGTGACATATATTTAGGAGGATCTCCTATGCCTAAAGAAAGAAGGCATAGTGTACCTGTAGAAATGGACTCCAAGCTCGTGGACCATCTGAATGTCTCTCTTCCACAGCCTGTAGGAGTCACAGGCCACGTCACCAGTAGACCGGTCCCGGATCCTCTCAGGATACTTGTGTGTGAAGTGGTCCCATATACTCTCACCTTTATCTGAAACGATTATTACCCTTGTTTTTTAAGGGTTCCGTAGCCAAATGGTAAAAAACCCTTGTGGATTCGTCATGTCTGCGTGTCTGTCTGTCCTTCTGTATGTCGCAGCCACTTTTTTCTGAAACTATAAGAACTATACTATCGAAACTTGTTAAGTAGATGTATTCTGTGTACTGCATTAAGATTTTGCAGAAAAATAGAACAAATACAATAAATTGCAGGGCAAGTGCCTCAGCAATAGTGGAGACATCGATTCACAGGGGTTAGGCCTTAATCTACCAGGCTAGCGCGACTTGTCAAATATCACACAACTCATTCTTGAACATTTATAAATATAGCATATGACAACTTTGCAACGTAGAACGGCTTTAATGGCTCTGTTTCTAAATAAGTTATAGTCTTGTGTGGATGAAATTGAGCATCAGTAATTACTCCATCAACTTCGAAATTATGAAATGAAATGAAATGTATTTATTGGTCAAGTAGGCAATTAAAGTGCTCCTGTGAAAAGTCCATACACATAGCACTTAATCGGTATATACAAAATATTTTCTATACTTAGTATTATTTATATTAATTTCTAACTTTAATTCATTTATTAATTTATAATTAATACGTTTATTAAATTTCTTATTAGTATTTTATTTAAAGTCTTAGTTACTACTTTCTGGTAATTTGTTTTCAAAGAAATGCATAATTAACGTGTGCCAAATTAAATTAAATTATATAAGTAAGACATACCAGACGCGTTCCATCCTCCTTCGATCTGGTACGCTGATGACGCCACTCCGAATTCGAAGCCGGGAGGAAAGGACAGGTCTACGAAGCCCCATGATGTAGGAAGGAACGCACTAGAAGATGAAAAATACGCATTATTTTTTATACCGGGAGTGCAGGAAAATGGAGCACTTACTAAGTTGGATACAAAGGCATAATATTAATACGATAATGTAAAATAATATTTGAAAACTACCTATACATTTTGGAGTTATGACCATTTAAAGTTTCAAGTATTTTCACAACTTTTTTGCATAAAAGCAATTGGAATGGGTAAAGAACAAAATTTTAACATACAAATCTTTTTTTCGTCGTGAATTAAATGGTTAACGGAATATACTATGAAAACCATTTTTATCAACAATAAAACTTTCATCGAATTCCCCTTAACATTTTTTGCAAATAGGCGAGGTAGTTAAAGACCTCGCCTCACAACTTTGGCGCGATATGTCAAGGGGAAGCACGTGTAACGTTAATTCTTGATTGATTTCTCGACATCTTTGTTATTATCAGAGTAAGCTACGTAAATTCATCCTAATCTAGACGCAATCACGATTTACTAAAATGTATATTAGTAGGTGCGCCATTTCTTTGGACACCCGGTATATGTACCAAAGGAACATACATATATGTATTCAACCAACAGTCACGTACATAGACCTGACCCCACTCTAAGATCGAGTCTTGTTTTGTGATTATCAGGAACTACGGGAGACTTTTCGGTCTCACAAACACCCAGACCCAATAAATGTGGGTCACACGAATATTTGTGTCGCGGTGGGGCTCGAAGGCGCGCCCTCTCGTCTCACAGCGAACGTCTAACCAAGTGCGCCATGAAGGCTGTCAGTTAGAATTTATAAAGCATCTGTATATCAAATTGTGGTAATTTTAAGAAAATTGTGCACAAAAGTGTTTAATTGTATGGTTATTATTACGTATTAGGCATAAAGTCTGTATTAAAAATGGTAGAAATAATTCGGAGCACATTCCATTCTTAATTCAGTCATAGGCGATGGGCATTGTACATTATTGATACAGTAGTAGCGATGTCCGCTTATGGACAGAAGCAAAACCAAACCAAAGCAATACTTGGCATGCCACTGCGCTCGCCATCCCGAGACTTACGATGTTAAGTCTCAATATGTCCAGTAGTTACTATTATAATAATAAAATTCGCTATCGTATGCAAGGTTTCCTCGCTATGTTTTCCTTCGCCTTTAAATCGCGCGATGATTCACTATCAACTGAAACATGACTCCGAAAAGTCAGAGGTGTGTGGAATTTGAACCCGCGACTACCGTGAGCATTTTGGCAGCCGCGTATCCGTTTACTAACAGGCCACTGAGCACTTCACAGAAATAATAGAGATAAATAGATAGAGATTTTTAGAGGATAAAAATATTCAAAATTGAATATTTTCGTGATGTTTATTCCATTGACCTTAAAACGTTGATTTGTCAATTACCAATAAATCATATTAATATGTTTATGACAATGTTTTGTTTACAACATACATATTAATCGAGGTCGTGCAATAAAAATATAAGAATTCCGTTTATTGGTATGGAGCCTTACTAATAAATCTATACTAATATTATAAAGCTGCAGAGTTTGTTTGTTTGAACGCGCTAATCTCTGGAACTACTGGTCCGATTTGAATGATTCTTTCAGTGTTGGGTAGTCCATTTATCGAGAAAGGCTATAAGCTATATATCATCACGCTATGACCTATAGGAGGAAAGCAGTAGTGATATTTCTAGCAAATACGAGGAAATTTTGTTCGTTTTTCGTGGTCCGATTGGTCGATATTCTAAACTGATAGTCAGAATTAAACATTTTGACCGCCATTTTAAAACGTGTATGCATCCGGGCGGAGCCGGGCCCAACCGCTAGTAGGTTATAATTTTTTACCTGTATTTAAACATCATATTGGTAAAATACATTCGTACCTTTTTCGTGTTCGATTTTATAATATAATCGCTTAAGGTTGAGATGAAAATCCCTTTATGCATGTGAAATTTAATGGTCTTGTTTGCAGAAGGAATAAAACAAGTTTTGTGGAGTAAAAATGTACTAAGAAGCCGCTTGTATGACAAAGTGATTAATAGCCGTTCTCTATAATCTATATATATCTTTAATAAGAGATTTCATTAGATATGTTGTTGCAATTTATGTTTCAGCTAACAAAGGCAGAGAGGCATAGATATGCTGCATATATTTATACATAGCTAGTTTAGATAATTACATACATACATAAACTCACGTCTTTTTCCCAGAAGGTGGTAGGCAGAGGTGCCTGGACACCCACATTTCGCCAGTATGTTCCGTCCCACGATGTGATAGGTGGCGAGCCTATCGCCATATCGGGCACAAATTCCTGACTCCGGGTTGATAATGAATAGAAAAATCCAATATCACTTCGCCCGACTTGGGATTCGAACCCGAGACCTCAGTTTAGCAAGCGTACCTTACTACAACTACGCCACCGAGGCAGTCTAGATAAATATGATGTCTATTTTTGTAAGGTACGCGTTATCCTAAGGAAACCGCAGGAGTACGTCGGCAATGTGTGCCTGAGCCTCAATATTCCCGGACTTCGACCGCGAGGTAGACCAAAGAAGCGCTGGCTAGATGTCGTGAAGGAAGATATGAGGGTCAATGGCCTTACTATTGAGGACGCCGAAGATCGGGCGAAATGGAGAATAATTTGCCGGAAGGCGGACCTTGGCACTGACCGGGATAACGCCAGGTAGAAGAAGAAGAAGAAGAAGCGTAGAATTGTACTGACATTGTCATGATAGCTATTTTAACCCCTTGTCAAAGATAGATAGAATATAGAGAAAGGCCGTAAGGCAATGTTGCATAAACTAATCGTGACGATAACTTTAATTTTGACAATGTCATCGCCAAACATCTCAAATGTTTGATGAAAATTCAGCTTTTATACTATAACACTGACAAAATTACATTATTTTAAAGTTTGAAGATATCGTAATATTTAATAACATGTAATTTTGTCAGCGTTATGGTATAAAAGCTGAATTTTATATATGTTATTAAGGCAACTATAAACAAATATTTCCATGGTATTGAGACACTTTTGATGGTTCTTTCATCTTATCAGAAACATTGAAGCTCATAACTTCCAAAGCAACCACGATCGGAACTTCATAATAGCTGATCGTGTGATGCCTATGTTAGAGGCATGCGGAGACAAACTTTCAGCTTTTATAAAATGACGAAAGTCTGGCGGCCACGGGCTCTTCATCTACTAAGCATCCGATGTGAATAATATAGTAATGACAGATAACATCGTACAGATCGTCTAAGATAATGTAGCATCCGAGTACGTTATTGTCAAAAAATATGCATGTGTTACAATTAAATTCTGTATCTGTATCAGCCCATATACGTCCCACTGCAGGGCACGGGCCTACTCTACAATCGACAGTACGATTGAGAGTAGTTAGGCCATATAGTCCACCACGCTGGCCTAGTGCGGGTTGGCGGACTTTACATACCATAGAAATTCTTATAAATCGCTATGGTAAGCAGGTTTCCTCACGATGTTCTCCTTCACCGTTTTAGTGCGTGGTGATGTATGTTGATTGCACCCATGGCTTCAATGCGTCACTGAGACGGCCTAATTAACCTCCAATTTTAGGTGTTCAAGGGTAGCAAAGATATTATCCCATTGTTTATATAGTTTTTAATATACCTACGTTCTATAAAACAAAAACATTAATTCCTATTAAAATTAACGACCTATTATTTTTTAATTTGCCTAATTCTTGTGAACTTTGTAAAAAAAGAATTATACAATTCATTAATCGTTTTATGTAATTTAAACCTTTATTATTACGTGCAAATACGTTTTTTAATTACCACACAAACAAACCATTAACAAACAGTTTATTTAATTGAAAAAAATCAGAAAACTGCCAAATGTTTAAAGACATTTATAATATAGTATACGAGTACTAACAATTTAAAGTTTGGCCACCAAATATAGAACAGAAAAAGTCTAGACCTAAGTTTCAATTTTCACGTAAATCATAAATGGGCTTACATTTTGTCTGCGAAGTGGTGGTAAGAGATTCTTTATGAGCCACCACAGATGTAGAACTATCTTCATATAGTTACATCACAAATAACACAGATTTTTTATTGTCAAGATTGACGAGAGGCCACGGGTTCGATCACTGCACCAAGACAAATTTTTGTGTGAACTACAATTATTTGTTTTAGGTGTGGGTGTTTGAAAGGCCGAAAAGTCTCTCGCAGTTTTTGATTCACGACAAGACTCGATCTTACAGCCGCACTCAGAGACGTTTAATATCAATTAAATGGTTCCTTAGTAAAGATTTTGTTCACAAAATCTACAGTTAGTGTGGGACTAGGACTAAGATGACTGTTGGGTGTATTTATTTATTTATGTTTCTAAAAACCGAATACGCTTCATCTAGCTTGTTCTTTCTTCAAATATGACGTTCACAAATTATAGTACTGAGATATTTGATCTATTTTCTTAAACCGCAACCGCAAAGAATGCTTAACTTACGTCGAACCCAGCACCTTATGGTTAACAGCTTATTACCTACTGGATCAATGTGAATCAAAATTCGAAGTGTTAAAAACAAATGCAACTTGAATATTTTTGTGTGTTTTGGTACAAAAGAGAGAAAAAGGGAAAAATCCTTACAACAATTTAAATTAACGTAAATATTCAGGGTCGGTAACATAAAGGATTTCTCATTGAAAAACTAGTTATTTTAAAATGGCACAACTACTCAATTCCTTAAGGACAAAAAGTGACTTGGCGGTAAAGGATAAGATCTAATTTTACACAAACACCTTCCCAATATTCACACTAAAACCCAAATTATTGCAAAATACACAATAGCTCAACTACAATGATACTGGATTCTATTATAACTGATCATGCCCCAATATTGTTTTATGCTGAGCGTCGACTACAAGTTGCAAGATGAACACTACCAGAATTAAGATATTCAATGTTATTAAGGAACTGACTACATAAGATTTATCTTCGATGACACTACATTTGATGCCAATGTTGCTGCAAATGCACTGGTTCATAAAATTAAATCTGTAATTCTCACACACAGTAAATAGTCTTTTTGCAAGGTTATTTACCTCTTTAGTTCATTGTTTTGTCACCCGCTTTGCACGAAGGGAATTGGACAATAATTTATTTCCAACTCTTCCTATTAATTTAACGTTCCTAATAATTTCGTTGCGGGTTAAAGACAAGTTAGACATTCCCGGAGACTCGCCGAGCATCAATGCTCGGTGTCATAACATTGCGTGACACTGTTGATCCTGGCTTACAGGAGTTACAGTCTCCTACACAGTAAATATGTTAAAATTCCCTGTCGAAAAAGATGTATGAAACGGCCAACTCCCGGACTACTTAGATTATAAAACACAGACAAATTACATAAAAAGTAAAGACTAATCCGAATAATATATATATATATATATAGTCTTATAGTCTTCGACCCCACGTATAGTAGAATTGTTGTACTATGATGGCTTTGGAGCCAGCTGAAAATCAGTGCTGTTGTAAAACAGCGTATACTGAGCTGGTATCCATTCTCCACGCATATTACAACAAATACCAGAATGGGCCTGTTAACTGTTATCTTATTCTTAGCTTACTTGTATTTTTATTTTGTTGTATTGTGTGTGTGGAAGAAATAAATGATTTAAATGGTTTAAATAATGGCATTACACAATATACAACAGGTATCGTAACTTTTCTAATAACTTGTAAAAAAATAGAATATATATATTTTTTTTATTGCAATGAATGGCGAGACGAGCATGCCGTCCGCCTGGTGGTAAGCGATACGACAGTTCATAAACAGTAGCAGAACCAAATAACACCTCGAATCACAAAGCAATGCTTGGCATTCCACTGCGCTCCCCATCCTGAGACATAAGATGTTAAGTTTCAATATGTCCAGAAATTGCTCTGGCTACAACGTCCTTTAATCCGAAACACAACAGTGCTTCTACACTGCTATTTGACGGGAGAAATAGACAATGTGGTGGATCCCACCCAGGCAGCCTCTCACATATGAGAGACCTACCACCAGTAAATGAATATGATTTAAATGAATTACAAAAAAATAATAGTAACCCGAAAGCTATGTGGAAAGCAGTTATCAAATTGCATAATCAAAGTACACAGTCATATCAGCTTGAGCTCATCTAGTACGGTAACGAATTGGACCCACTTAACAATGTAAATAATGTATTCGCCATAAGGTAGGCCATTAAAGCATTGTGACCAACGATAAAGATCATAATTACATAGAGAAAAACCCAAGGTAGGTGACCTCTATGGCCCTAGTACAAACTGATGAAATAGACGTAAAATCCCTCATTTATATAGGGTTTATCAAGACTGCTACCGAAAACGAAGCCGGGTAGTTTAAGCGACTTCAAACACAATGCAACAGAAAATGTTGAAAAAAAAAGCGATTTTTTTTGTTTTTTTTTTTTTATATGGTCGTATTTGGGTGGTAAATACATTTTTTCGTAAAATAAAAGTGTATATCCTTTTATTTATAAAGACTCTAAGGTATAAAAGAGTTTAAATTATTATATTAGCAAAAACTATGGATTTACCACCCATAATTTAGTTGTCGCGTTTCTTAGCAAAATTTTTAGTTACATTGTGTTTGTAGTCACTAAAACTACCACTCGGCTTCATTTCCGGTAGCAGTCTTGATGTACCCGGTATATGCCATTTATTTCTAAGCACCGGTGTCCCAGACATCTTCAAAACAGCTGTTCTTATCCCCATACATAGAGCTGGGGATCAACATAATCCTAACAATTATATCGCCCGATATCCCTACTGACAACACTGTAAAATCCCTGAGAGACTCCTCAACAGAAGACTTATTGATTATTTGGAAAAAACAATCTCCTATCTGCTAACCAACATGACTTAGGAAGATGCTTCCTCAGTCGATTTTTGTTCTAAAACATACATCGAAGTGTACTAAAAACTCACTCCTTTTTATGGTACACTATGGCAACAGGTAGAAGATATATGTATGTGCAAGACTGCCTCACCGAACAATGTTGGCCCGGCGTCAGTACTTCATAAATTCCACACGTATTTATAATAAAATTAACAAAGATATATCCATTATCCTTAAACGAATGCAAAAAGATTATCTATGCTTGGTTGCAAGGCCTTTCGTATGCTAACTTACTTAAATGAAACTGTAAACATATAACACACACACATTCACACACTGTAATCACCCACACACACATACACACATTCACACACTCTAATCACCCACACACACATACACATATTCACACACTCTAATTACCCACATACACTCTCTCTCATGGTCGCTTTTAGTTTTATTTTACTTAATTTTTCCTTTCTCCTTTTTTTTATATGGTTCCGTAGTAAAAACATAAAAACGGAATCCTATTACTAAATACTAAGGCTCAATTGCACAAACTAACTTTGCCAATACCTTTCACCTTGAAAATGTCAATCCCATACATTAGCAAGGTCAAATACGTCTCAAATGCATGGCGATGACAGTTCCAAAGGTAAAGGTATTGGCAAAGTTAGTTTGTGCAACTCAGCCTAAGCCTCCGCTGTCTGTCTGTCACCAGCCTGTATCTCATAAACCGTGATAGCTAGAAAGCTGAAATTTTCAAGGTATGTATTTCCTTTGCCGCTATAACAACAAATACTAAAAATAAAAATATTAAGGGGTTCCCCCTATACTAAACGTGTATTTTTTCGTATTGTTTGCTCAATATTAATAACGGTAACAAGTAGACGCTTAAAATTTCACAGAACATTTAGTTGTATATTACCTTTCATTATAAATATTTAAATGAAAATTAAGCAAATATTAAAGGGGGGCTCCCATACAGCAAACGTAATTTTTAAGCAAATTTTTACTCGATCTTAATTAACAGGACCAAATGATGTGATTTTTTGTGGTTTCTTTTATAGATACGGAACCTTTCGTACGCGAGACCGACTCGCACTTGGCCGGTTTTTCATTTATTGCTGTTTTTATAACTTATTAGAAATTATTACAATTACTACGTTGATTTGTAAATCATTTTAGCTTTAAGTTTGATTCACAGGAGATACAGATACACAGTCTTGTAATCAGGGCCAGCCGAAGGCCCATGGAGGGGGAGGGGTGGGGGAATAATATGGAGAATGAGAAAAGTATGAATTGTAGATAAAGTCAAGAGCACATAAAGCTTTTTACTTGTAGTACGAGCCTTATGTCTACGGCGATATGCAAAAAAAAATACCGTATAATAGGCAAGTCAAGCCAAAGCTTTACATTTGGCAATTTTTTTAATCTCTAGGGGGGGGGTGGCAGCTGTACTACCTGCACCCCCCTCCTCCCCCGTGGCGACGCCCTTGCTTGTAATACAGTTTTAAACTAGCACAGGAGTTAGGGTTCATATCTTAGAGTAATTAAAGGATAGAGAGAGCGCTGTCATACATTTTCGTCTTCAAAAACGTACATATTTTCTTGTTCGTAATGTTGGTTACGCTCCTATAATAGCGAAAATTGAAGTAATTATTTAACAACAAATTGTTTTAAATTCCTTTTATAACTGAAAGTATAGCTATCATCTTTTTAAATCGAGTTCAAGTGGTATTAAATAATTCTAAACAATTTATTTTTATTTTCCAATAATTCGTGCATGTTGGACAACCTGTCAAATGTCAGCCAATAGGAGAGCAGAAAAGGTGGCCCGGCGCCATTTTTATCCACGTATTTGAAGTACCAGCGCTCCCTCTATATTATAAATACTCTAAGGTTAATATATAATGATGATTGGAACTTTTTCTCCTAATAAATTACTATTACTAGTTAATGAGATTCGGAGTCATATGTGTATTGATAGTCAATAACCAGGCACTAAAACGGTGAAGGAAAACATCGTGAGGAAACCTGTATACCATAGCGGTTTATAAGAATTTCTATGGTATGTAAGTCCACCAACCCGCACTAGGCCAGCGTGGTGGACTATATGGCCTAACCACTCTCAGTCGTACTCTCGATTGTAGAGGAGGCCCGCTTTATGCATTAGTTTAGATTCATAGGCCATTATTATTTGCCTTTCCTTAGTCATATGTACAGCACACGAGGCCAATAAAATAATGAGTTTGTATATAAATAAGTTCATACCGTATACATCATGTTTTATTTATTTACATACATAAACATACTTATAATCTAGTGTGTATTTGATCGAAGTTTGTAATTTATAGTTTTCAACCTTCGACCAGTTAAAAGATATACATTACAAGTTTATCATACACATACATACATACATAAACTCACGCCTTTTTCCCAGAAGGGGTAGGCAGAGGTGCCAGGACACCCACATTTCGCCTTGTATGGTCTGTCCCACGATGTGATAGGTGGCAAGCCTATCGCCATATCGGGCACAAATTCCTGACTCTGGGCTGATAATGAATAGAAAAATCCAATATCACTACGCCCAACCCGGGATTCGAACCCGAGACCACAGCTTTGTAACAGTACCGTAGTACAACTACGCCACCGAGGCAGTCATTATTTATTTATATATAAGTAAATACATAACTAATAAATAAAAATATATAAATAAAAAATAAATACACCCAACAATCACATACTCTTGACCCCACACTAAGATCGAGTCTTGTGTTGTGGGTATCAGGAACTACGAGAGACTTTTCGGTCTCACAAACACCCAGACCCGAAACAAATACTTGTGGTTCACACAAATATTTATTTCGGTGCGGGGATCGAACCCGCGACCTCTCGTTTTAAAACTGTGCCACGCAAACTGTTACATATACATGTTTATTACATTTTATATATTTATCACATGTTTAACTTTACATAAAACTTAACGTCACAGCTATATTCTTGGGTGGGTAGGCAGATGATCCACAATTGACTCCTAAAATACTTCATTTTACAAATTCAAATCTGAAGTTTACGACATTAAAAAGTAAAAAAAAATACAACGTGGATATCTAAATATTGACTTCAATCTAGATCCCAATGGTATTTAGCCCAAAATTAAACAGCTGAACATCGCTTAATAAGATTTTCGACATAAAATATAACGAGCTCACAGTTTAAAACACCTAGTGTGTTTTTTATGCTAAAAAGATAATAATGAAACAGTGAAAAGTTAAGAGGTTTGTTATCTTTATGTTACAAAAAAAACAATAAATGAAACGACAAAAATGGATGCAAACTTTTTACTGAAGCAATAAATAAAAACCGGTCAATCGTGAGTTGGCCTCGCGAGTATCCAACTCACACTTGACGTAATGGTTTCTTAGGCTCAATTGCACAAACTAACTTTGCCTATACCTTTGACCTTGAAAATGTCAATCCCATACATTAGCAAGGTCAAATACGTCTCAAATTTATGGCGATGACAGTTCCAAAGACAAAGGTATTGGCACAGTTAGTTTGTGCAACTAAGTCCAATATTTACTCGAATGAAATAAAATTGCGTCCGCCCCGTGACTATGAAAACTGTAAAGTGATCGAAACGCCGGAAAGTCTAAAAATGCAAAAATTAAACCAAATCCGCGATCAAATCCGTAAATAATCGTTTTATGTCACACTTGACGGTTGTTGACAATATATTTCCCAATATTTACAAAAAAAATATTATTAATTTAATACGCACTATATAAATACATGAATTGTCCTTAACACCGACGTAATAACCGCTGTCGTCAAGACTGCAATAAAGTATTGTTTTTTTATTTATACTTAAGTAATTAAAATTTACATTGCACACTAAGGACGACTTGTTCTATATGGGATAACATATTGTATACATATATGACAGACTCCGTGGCGCAGTTGGTTAGACGCCGCCTGTGAAACGAGAGTTCGCGGGTTCGATTCCCGCACCAAGAGAAATGGTTGTGCGGCCCACAAATATTTCTTTCGGGTCTGGGTGTTTGTGAGACCGAAAAATCTCTCGTAGTTCCTGATACCCACGACACAAGACTCGATCTTAGTGTGGGGTCAGGACTCAGGACTATGTATGTGACTGTTGGGTGTTATTTATTTATTTATTTATATCAAGTGGAGGTGGGCTGGCTACTTGGCCAGATGAAGCGATAGTCGGTGGACAAAAGCAGTTACGGAATGGTGGCCTAGAGGGGCCAAGAGAAAGGTAGGCAGACCACCCGCCAGATGGATGGATGACATCGTTAAGTTTCAAGGGAATCGGTGGATGGGACAAGCACAGGACCGGGAGAAGTGGTGTAATGAAGAAGAGGCCTATGTCCAGCAGTGGATTAATGTGGGCTGATATGATGATGATGATGATGATGATGATGATACATAGGTAACCGTTCCGGTGCATTGAAGCCTATTTTAATTATAACTATAGATATAATTAAGTGTTTAAACATGTAATGATAAATGTAGTCCTAAAAAGTTTATTTTTATACTAGCTGTGCCCGCGACTTCGTCCGCGTGGAATTTAACAAAAACATTATTTTTCTAAAATATATTTTTTTTTCTAAAATAAATGAAGCCTAAGTTACTCCTTATTATATCAGTAAAAGTCCCGTCAAAATCGGTCCAGCCGTTTCAGAGATTAGCCGGAACAAACAGACAGACAGACAGACAGACAAAAAAATCTAAGTCATTTTTGTTATAGGTATCGTGTATATAACAATATGTAGTTGGATTTTTTTTTATTTTCACTTTACAAACAGACACTTCAATTTTATTTATATGTAATAGATTATTTGAATTTTGTGTCATTCGCCGACTGATCATGAGGTGAATATTTAACTAAAGTAAACAAAAAAATCCAGATCAACTTATATAATTCGTCTAGGTATAGTATAGGTATAGGTGGACCCATCTAAATTTAACAAAGCATAAAAAATACAAATCGGAAACAAACATTGGAGACACGTTTGTTTTAAGTCAATCACCACGCACTATAACGGTAAAGGAAAACATCGTGAGGAAACCTGCTTACCATAGCGATTTGTAAGAATTTCTTTATTATTTCTGGTAGGTCTCTCATATGTGAAAGGCCATTTGGGTGGGTACCACCGCAGTGTCTATTTCTCCCGTTAAACAGCAGTGTAAATGCACTGTTGTGTTTCGGACTGAAGGGCATTGTAGCCAGAGTAACTACTGGACATATTGAGACTTAACATCTTATGTCTCAGGATGGCGAGCGCAGTGGAATGCATTGCTCTGTAATTCAAGGTGTTGTTTGGTTTTGCTACTGTTTATGAGCGGTCGTATCGCTTACCATCAGGCGAACGGCATGCTCGTCTCGCTATTCATCGCAATAAAAAAAATATGTGAAGTCCGTCAACCCGCACTAGGCCTGCGTGGGACTATACGACTCAATAGCACTCTCGATTGTGGAGGTGGCTCGTACCTTGCAGTGGGACGTATATGGGTTGGTTTTATGAAATAAATATGCCCAAATATGATTGATTGCATGCAAAAAATCGCTTTTGATGTCAATTGCATAATCACGCATCACGATGCTTTACATAACCAATTTTAACTCCGATTTCGTTGAACCTTTATTTTAAAGCCTCTTAATAATATTAAAGAGAAGAACATCACTAGATAGTATAAAACAAAGTCGCTTTCTCTGTCCCTATGTCCCCTTGTATGCTTAAATCTTTAAAACTACACAACGGATTTTGATGCGGTTTTTTAATAGATAGAGTGATTCAAGAGGAAGGTTTTTATATAATAGGTACATATTATTGTACAGAAATCTATTTGTACCCGGGCGAAGCTGGGCCGGGCCGCTAGTAATAATATAAATATTAACTTATAAGTCGAATGACAGTCGGGTCTTTGTTTTTAAATGCCACATAATTATAGCTTGAAAAAATGTACGATGCGGTGACAATAGACATTGAAGAAAATCAATTATGGCAACACTATTAAATATGAAATTTTATACATAGATATTTCCATACATTTTTGTACGGTTTTTGACTGTTTTGTGATTTTAAATAAACAAAGAGACAATAAACAACAATAAATATCTTAATTATCTTTTTTTTCTGTATATTGTATTTTTTGTGTACGATAAAGATTTAAATAATAATAATAAATAAAAATAATAAGTATGTAAATATTTTCCGTCGGAGAATATCGGATTACCATATTTATATTGAATTCGATCTTAGCGCTCTCATTTAAGACTCTTTTGCCAAGCTATATTTTACAAGGTAACGTGCCATCCCGCCCGCTGTTTGACCAGGGTCCTTACTATATTCTTCCGAAACGAAAATCGAAACTTCGGATGATCGAAGTTTATATACGATACGAATGTACATATATACATATACTTATGTTCGTTATTGACTTATGGTCGTAACCATAGACTTATGGTTACGATGTACGTTATACGTCGAACTTTTACAGAGTAGGTACATTCGTATCGTATAAAAAACTTCGATCGTCCGAAGTTTCGAACTTCGTTTCGGATGAACATAGTAGGGGACCCAGACCTTAACGGCTACGGCCGATTTCGCCCGATACATTTATTTTATCCCATTCCCTTATCTCTACACTTTGCCACGGTAATAAATATCTACATTACCGTGACTTTACTCCCATTTAAAAGCTTAAAAGCCTCAGTTGGTTACATGCCGACTGTAATACGAGAGGCCGTGGGTTCGATCCCCATACCGAGGCAAATGTCTGTGCCATTCACAAGTATTTATTCAGGTCAGGGTATTTGTGAGACCAAAAGTCTGGTAATTTCTGATGCCCACGACACAAGACTCAAGGATGCCTTAAGATGAACCTAAAAATGTATTTTTAAATTTTATTTATTATCTATGTATATAAATATGAATATAAGGGGCGAACTGAGATGTTAGTTATCTGTAGAAATCGTACCACGGATTGTTAAAAATTAAAAACCATTAAAAAGAAAAAAAAATAAAAGAAAAATACCACTGCAAAGCTATAAATAATATTTATTTCATTGTACTTGTTCATGTTGATTAATTTATTGATTTGACTAGCCAACAAATATATGCGTAACATATTGAAGGTGGGCCTCCAAGTACCAAACATGTAGGACCTATGCTTTATTAATTTAAATATGTATATAAATAAATAAATAAATAACACCCAACAGTCACATACATAGTCCTGACCCCACACTAAGATCGAGTCTTGTATCGCGGGTATCAGGAACTACGAGAGACTTTTCGGTCTCACAAACACCCAGACCCGGAAGAAATATTTGTGGGCCGCACAAACATTTCTCTCGGTGCGGGGATCGAACCCGCGGCCTCTCGTTTCACAGGCGGCGTCTAACCAACTGCGCCACGGAGGCTGTCATATATGTTAGCTTCAATAGCTTCATTTCTATGTTATGTTATATTAACATATTTAAACTAATGTACCAATGTGACTACCATTAACTTTATGATAAGAACTATGCAAATTAGGTAAAGTATAAAATATACTGAAATTTATGTATATATTAAATGTTTCATATGTGTTCATAAAGTAAATAAATAATAAATAAATACACTTCTAGATCTACTTTCGTGGGTTGCAAAAGTTAGGAGAGACTTTACTCAAAAACAGCCAGACCCGAAACACATACCTGTGGATCACACAAATATTTGTCTCGTTGCGGGGATCGAACCTGCGGCCTCCCGTTTGACAGGCGGCGTCTAAACAACTGCGCCACGGGGATTATCATAGTTGTACAAGGTGTACTTAATGCCTGAGAGAAAACATGGCAAAATAAATTAAGAAAGTTCGAAGAACTATATTTCTAACAAATATGAACAGGAAATATTTGATTGTTTGTTTGTCTTGGATAGGCTCCTCAACTACTGGACTGATTCGAAAAATTCATTCACCATTAGAATCCTACATTATCCCTATATACCCCTTTTTATCCCTATATAAACATACGCGATAGAATATTTTCAAGAAGTGTATCCGCACCCGAGCGCAGCCGGGCCGGGCCGCTAGTAATTTATAAACAATAAATATTACTTTATATTGTCATTTGACACGATGATATTGGTATAATGAAAATGTAAATTACAATTTACAAATATTAGTCAGACACACGTGTTAATCACTGAACCGGTAACTGGGATATGCCATCTATACAAAAACAAGACAGCCTTGATTATGTCGAAATTGAAATGGGAGGAAAGAAAGTTAATTACAACGGCAAAAAATGCTAATAATAAATGATTGTTGATGATGATGAGACGAGAGGCGTAGTAAAATGGCGTACGCATAACTCATATCTTTTGTATATATAGGTATTAGGTATACTTGGTTCTAATATTACTTTGAATTCCATTGGTTTCAGCCCTCTATTATGTTTGTATCTGTATCTGTATCAGCCCATATACGACCCACTGCAGGGCACGGGCCTCCTCTACAATCGAGAGTACGATTGAGAGTGGCTAGGCTATATAGTCCACCACGCTGGCTTAGTGCGGGTTGGCGAACTTACATACCATAGAAATTCTTATAAATCGCTATGATATGCAGGCCTCCTCACGATGTTTTCCTTCACCGTTTTAGTGCGTGGTGATTGACTATCAATACACACATGACTCCGAAAATTCAGAGGTGTGCCCTGGGATTTGAACCCGCGACCACCATGAACATGTTGGCAGCCGCGTCTTGTCCGCTTACAAACAGGCCACCACGCACTATTATGTTTACTTAGTAAAATTAAAAGCAATACGAAAGGAATATTTAAAAAGCACATTATCTGATTTTTGCATCATTACGCTGACGTTTCACTGCTTTTTTATTATCTTCTCAATTTTTTTTTATTGTTATGAATGGCGAGACGAGCATGCCGTTCGCCTGATGGTAAGCGATACGACCGCTCATGAACAGTAGCAAAACCAAACAACACCTTGAATTACAAAACAATGCTTGGCATTCCACTGCGCTCGCCATCCTGACACATAAGATGTTAAGTCCCAATATGTCCAGTAGTTACTCTGGCTACAATGCCCTTTCTGGAATATTTATTAGTAAAACTAAATAAATGTTATTTGATGAAAACACAACACTTGTATTTGAAAAAGGTTTCGCATTGTTTTGTATCTGTATCAGGCAATATATTGCAGGGCACAAACGTCATTCAATCGAGAGTACGATTGAGAGGGGTTAGGCCATATGGTCTACCACGCTGGCCTAGTGCGGGCTGGTACACGTTGTATATTTTTTATAGAAATTCTTACCAAATCAGTGACCTTTACATGTATTTGTATCTGACAGCCTCCTTGGCGCAGTCGGTTAGACGCCGCCTGTGAAACGAGAGGCCGCGGGTTCGATCCCCGCACCGAGAGATATGTTTGTGCGGCCCACAAATATTTCTTTTGGGTCTGGGTGTTTGTGAGACCGAAACGTCTCTCGTAGTTCTTGATACCCACGACACAAGACTCGATCTTAGTGTGGGGTCAGAACTATGTATGTGACTGTTGGGTGTTATTTATTTATTTATTTATTAAACACTGAATGGTTAATGACGAATGTAAACCATATTTATTTAACAATAAAACAATTTTATTTAATTTATATAAAAAATTATAATAAAAATAAAAATGTATTAAAATGACCAATTTAATATATTGTGAATCGAGAAAAATAATTCTTAGTTTTTTTTACAAGAACGCATTCGGACGCCACAAAATCGTAGACAGTACTTATTTATAACTTGGTAAAAAGAGTACGATGCGGTGAGCAATTAGCATTAAATAATGGTTTTCCTTTTGCTTCAATTCATATGGTTTTTGATTTAAAATAAACAAAGAGAATATTAAAAACAATTAATATAAATAACAAGTATCTATTACCTTTCCGTCGTAGTATATCGGGTTGCAATATCACTACATAGTATAAAACAAAGTCGCTTTCTCTGTCCCTATGTCCCTTTGTATGCTTAAATCTTTAAAACTACGCAACGGATTTTGATGCGGTTTTTTTAATAGATAGAGTGATTCAAGAGGAAGGTTTATATGTAAAATACGTACAAATTATAGTAGAGAAATCTATTTGCACCCGGGCGAAGCTGGGCCGGGCCGCTAGTTAACAATAAATTCGATATTAACGCCCCCATTCAAAACAGAGTCTTTTGCTTGCTATAATCAGTTTCTTTTATCAATTAATCAAAGTGTAAACGGTTAAGAATTATATACGAGTATATCATAGAGCATTTTAAGTTATTTTGAAATATATATATTTTTTTTTTATTGCTATGAATGGCGAGACGAGCATGCCGTTCGCCTGATGGTTAGCGATACGACCGCTCATGAACAGTAGCAGAACCAAACAACACCTTGAATTACAAAGCAATGCTTGGCATTCCACTGCGCTCGCCATCCTGAGACATAAGATGTTAAGTCTCAATATGTCCAATAGTTACTCTGGCTACAATGCCCTTCAACCCGAAACATAACAGTGCGTTTACACTGCTGTTTGACGGGAGAAATAGACACTGCGGTGGTACCCACCCAGATGGCCTCTCATATATGAGAGACCTACCACCAGTAACTCAAGTAAATTTATTGTAACACATGCATATTTTAATTTTAACACAAACAAATATTTTGTTTTCACAACAAATATGGTTATTAAATATGGTTATGGTTTATGGATTAGTTTAATAATTGTAAAATAGGGGTAGTTAAATTGTAACTCACTGAGCGGTCGACTACTACCTTAGTCCGCTCCGTGACCACGAAAGCTTTAAAGCAATCGAAACTTCGAAAAGTTAAAAATATAAAAATTAAACCAAATCCGCGATAAAATTCGTAAATATAGTTTTATGTCAGTTTATAGTTCAGTAAATTTTTATTTCATTACAACCGTAAATCACTGTTTTTATTAAATCCACATATTCAATGTCACTTAAATATTTTATCCTATTAATATTGTCACACCAACGAACTAATTTTCAAATCAAACAATTTCCAAATTCAAGTCTCTTAATAACACATTCACTTAAAAAAATATTTAAAAAATCACATTTCGAACGAACTCACCCGAACACAAAGAGTAGTGGTGGTAACATGTCGACAACTACCGCGTGTGCCGTTCCAACACCGATTGTTATAAGACGGGCTTCTCAAACCGAGCGAAGTAATTACATTCTGTTACTTGAGATCCTTCGGCCAACTAGCAAGAAGCTTTACGCAGTATTTTCTACAAGTAAACGAGCGTGACTATACCTAGAAGTATTGAGACTGTCCCGCCCTCACACCCACCACTGTAACTCCTGTAAGCCAGGATCAACAGTTACGCAATGTAATGAAATCGAGAATTGAAGCTCGGCGAGTCTCCGGGGATGTCTAACTTGTCTTTAACCCGCAACGAAATTAATCAGAAAGTTAAATTAATAGGTGGAGTTGAAAATAAATTATTGTCAACTTCCCCTTATACCTATTGCCTCGGTGGCGTAGTTTTACTAAGGTACACAAAGCTGAGGTCTCGGGTTCGAATCCCGAGTGGGAAAAAGCGATATTGGATTTTTATATTCATTATCAGCCCGATATGGCGATAGGCTCGTCACCTATCACATCGTGGGACGGAACATACAAGGCGAAATGTGGGTCCAGGAAGTTTACTCTTTTTCATGTCATGCATCGGTGCCACTTTTTAACAGAACTTTTACAGGGAACTGTGTATCTAGTGTATATTTGATTGAAGTCTTTTTAATCAAACTTTAAGCAGAATATATGGCGGAAGTGTGTCGGCTGGACGTTTGATATTACTGTATAGGTGAATGAAATGACTTTTTTCTCTGTGAAGTGGCAATATTATTGGTAAAAATATGTTGAAGAATACACTATGAATACCAAAACTTATTGAACATTTTATCTAATCTTAATATGATTTAACTAATTTACGTTTATTTGGTTGATTAGCTGTTGTTGATGAATAAGGGGGTATGAGTATGGCTATATGGGAAATCCAGCCACTAGCGGTTTTTAATACTTTGATTAATCTCTTAATTACTTTTGATACTATATGATGTATTTTAATAACATACATACATACATAAACTCACGCCTTTTTCCCAGATGGGGTAGGCAGAGGTGCCAAGGCACCCACATTTCGCCTTGTATGTTCCGTCCCACAATGTGATAGGTGGCGAGCCTATCGCCATATCGGGCACATATTCCTGACTCTGGGCTGATAATGAATTGAAAAATCTAATATCACTTTGCCCAACCCGGGATTTGAACCCGAGACCTCAGCTTTGTAAGCGTACCGTAGTACAACAACGCCACCGAGGCAGTCAATTTAATGACAATATAATTTAAACCCTCACGCTATTGGATGCGAATTGGTATTGAAGACGTAGGGTCGTGTGATCGATTCAACAGTGAATGTAATTATGAGCTTTTTGGTTAAAAATGTAAATAAATAAGCTATAAGTAATATGAATGGCAACTCTGTCTACCCTAACAGTGAAAATAATTCTCTCTTTCTCTCTCTCTCTCTTCAGCCACAGGAAGTCCACTGCTGAACATAGGCCTAAATAACTAATTCAATTTAAATAGTATACGCTGTGTTATTAAAAAACTTGCGCTTGGCACAGGACAGAAATATGTGGAGTGGAAAGTACGCCAACCTGCACAAGGCCAGCATAGTGGACTTTATGACCTAACTCTTCTCAATAGTACTCTCGATTGTAGAGGAGGCCCGTGCCCTGCGGTAGGACGTATGTGAGCTAGTACAGCAGATATCTTCATGAATTATATTAACACAAGTTACCTTCATATTGAAATAAAACTATCCTTACTTTACAATTATTAAATTAAAAAGTTAAATTCCTAAATTTAAATTATTTTTTTTTATTTCAATAGCCCCGCGAAACGTCCTGAGCAGGAAACGATGTTCTTGCAAGAATTTGGGGCTAGACAAAACAAAGGTAATTCTTGGAGCCTTCCTCTATGTGTACAGCAACTGCAGACTTCGTTGAGCGTCGGGAAGTTAAAAAATGTAAAATGAAACCAAATCCGCGATAAAATCCGTAAATGATAGTATTATTTCAATGTGTAACATTCTCATAAATCTAAGAAAACATTATCTTACATCTTTATTTAGATACAAATTTTTGGACTGGTTTTGAGAATCTCAGGATGGGGGTTCCCCATTGCCATATGGAGTGCGCGGCGCAATAATTAAACTGGATATGGAAAAACCATAAGACACATTCATACTTTACGCTTAAATTATTTAAAAACGATAACTTGTAACTGATATTGAATTTTTCTATTCATTATCAGCCCAAAGTCAGGAATTTGTGCCCGATATGGCTATAGGCTCGCCACCTATCACATCGTGGGATGGAACATACAAGGCGAAATGTGGGTGTCCTGGCACCTCTGCCTACCCCTTCTGGGCGTAAAAAGAGAGGCTTCGAATTCAAACTCACACTGAGACAAATATAATATGTATGAAAAAGTTATCATTATAATAATTCCTGTTCATCCAAAGGTTGCCTGGTAAAAATCGCTCAATGCGATATGGTCACCCATTGTACAATTTAAATTTACCTGGTATTCACTATGTAACTTGAGATGTAAAATAAAGAGTATCACTACATAGTATAAAACAAAGTCGCTTTTTCTGTCCCTATGTCCCTTTGTATGCTTAAATCTTTAAAACTACGCAACGGATTTTGATGCGGTTTTTTTAATAGATAGAGTGATTCAAGAGGAAGGTTTATATGTATAATACGTACATATTATTGTACAGGAATCTATTTGTACCCGGGCGAAGCTGGGCCGGGCCGCTAGTAAATAAATAAAAATAAGAAAATATAACTTTTTTCTTTTTTTAAGTTGTACAACTTCTGCACAGCACTTTGTTCCCGTGTAATTTCCCCAAACATAAGCTGTCTCTATATTTTTCATGTAAGCTTCGCACGTTTTGTGCACATGGCCAGTCCTCATGTAATAATTTGCGTCAATTATTTGCCCAATTTGGACGGAAGATTCAAATATAGTCCATCGTATGTTATTGACCTTCAGTCGGTCCGTATAATTCCCCATGTCATGTTTTAATAAGGCGAATGCAACCTCACCCAAACTTTTGATAGAGCTCTGCGAAATAATCGAATTAATTATACAGGGTATATCAAGACTGCTACCGAAAACGAAGCCGGGTGGTAGTTTTAGTGACTACAAACACAATGAAACTAAAAATTTTGGAAAAAAACGCGTCATTTTTTTATTTTTTTTATATGGTCGTATTTGGGTGTTAAATAAATTTTTTCGTAAAATAATAGTGTATACCCTTTTATTTGTAAATACTCTAAGGTATAAAAGAGTTTAAATTATTATTATTATTTTACCAAAAACAATGGATTTACCACCCAAAAATGACGATATTTAAAAAATTATAAAAAAATATTGTCGCGTTTTTTAGCAAAATTTTTAGTTGCATTGTGTTTGTAATCACTAAAACTACCACCCTGCTTCGTTTTCGGTAGCAGTCTTGAGATACCCGGTATAAAACCCTCCTGCTTTACCCTCAACATCACTTTTGCACCTTTACAGAACTATATTGTATCAAATGCCTTCTATTTTAATATGTAGAAAATTAATAAAAATAAAACGAGTACTACATTCCTAAGATTTTCCCGCCAAAACTCAATACGCCATCTTATTTATTCATTAAATAGTTTTAATGTTTTTATAAAGGAAGCTATAAAGACAGCCTCCGTGGCGCAGGCGGTTGACGCTGCTTGTGAATCGAGAGGTCGCAGGTTCGATCCCCGCACCGAGAGAAATGTTTGTGAATGAAGAATGATAAGTTGCATAAAGAATAGTATGGATTTTTAGAAGTAGACAACTTTTATCTTATATTAATGTTCCTCGTCCGAACATCCGAACTCCGTTATTGTTGTTTTGATTTTTAACCGACTTCAAAAAAAGGAGGAGGTTCTCAATTCGACTGTATGTTGCTTTTTAATGACGCAACAATAAGAGTTTCTATACGCTGACGTATTTTTATTGCGTGATATTGAAACATTAATTTTATGAATAAATAATGGTGTGTATTATGTGGCCTCAATCCTCATTGATTTACAAATATACTAATTGATTTCACAAAGGTTCCTAATTGCCGAAAGAATTTTATAAATAAATAAATAAATAAATAACACCCAACAGTCACATACATAGTCCTGACCCCACACTAAGATCGAGTCTTGTGTCGTGGGTATCAGGAACTATGAGAGACTTTTCGGTCTCACAAACACCCAGACCCGGAAGAAATATTTGTGGGCCGCACAAACATTTCTCTCGGTGCGGGGATCGAACCCGCGACCTCTCGTTTCACAGGCGGCGTCTAACCAACTGCGCCACGGAGGCTGTAAATTTAGTGAGCGGAAACGAACTTTACTGCTAAGTCTTTGAAAATCTAGGTTTTTAAGATAAACATTAAATTGTTGATGTCATAAAATAAAAATAAAAACATTTATTTGCACTCTTAACTAATATATCTAAATACAATTTTTTATTGTTGGAGTGCTCCTTTTAAGTATATCTAGATTTGTGTTAGGAAGCTCCGCTCTTCCAAAAATACATATAATAAAGGAACAAATTCAAGCAAATATAAGTAAATATTTTATTTTGCTCCAGCCCATATACGTCCCACTGCAGGGCACGGGCCTCCTCTACAATCGAGAGTACGATTGAGAGTGGTTAGGCCATATAGTCCACCACGCTGGCTTAGTGCGGGTTGCCTGACTTACATACCATAGAAATTCTTATAAATCGCTATGATATGCAGGTTTCCTCATGATGTTTTTCTTCACCTTTATAGTACTTGATGATTGAGAATCAACACACACGTGACTCCGAAAATTTCGAGGTGTGCCCTGAGATTTGAACCCGCGACCACCGTGAACATGTTGGCAGCCGCGTTTGGTCCGCTTACCAACAGGCCACCACGCACTTTAACACTTAATATTTTATTTTAATAAATATTTCATATATTAACTAATGTCAATATTGTTGATTTATTACAAATCTCAAATATTCCAGTTTTCTAATTCAAATTGTGTCGTTAAAAGCAATGGCTCTCACCATTATGTAGTTACCACGGTTCGTTAGTTTGTCTCATAAATAAGAATATTAATTCGGGGAAAAACCGTTCAATTATGCCAATTAACTACACAGTTACATTAAGAAAATAAAACTATGTTTTTTTTCCTATCCTCATATTTGTGTGGTAAATAGTAAATACACATTTTTTTGTTAAAATAATATTTAGCAGCCTTTGATTATTAAATAAGCTGTTGTACTCAACGGTTTAAATAATTATTTTAGCAACAAAAATGGATTTACCACCCAAATACGAAGATATTAAAAAACTCACAAAAAAATATTGTCACGTTTCTTTGCGAAATTTTTAGTTGCATTGTGTTAGTAATCACTAAAACTACCACTCGGCTTCGTTTTTGGTAGCAGTCTTGATATACCCTGTATGTTATACGCCTAGTTGTAAAAACAAACATTTTCATAACAACCGGTTAAAAAAATGATGAGTTATTACGCTCGATTTTTTATCTTCACACAAAAGACTTCCATGAAGTTAATAAAATAAATTAACCGGCTCTATTTCGCAGTTGGTTAGACGCTAACTGTGAAATGATATTGAACAACTGCCATTTTTTAATTTGAACAAAGAATTTGAAAACTATACCTAATTGACGATCAAATGGCGCTTTCGTAAAAAAATGTAGTATACGGCGAATGGCATGCTCGTCTTCAGCATGCCGTCAATCAATTGGGCTATATCGGTAACCTTTGTTCTCCTACGGATCTCCTCATTTCTTATTCGATCTCGTAGGCAAACACCGAGCATAGCCCTCTCTATATCGTGTTGAGTGACATTGAGCTTTCATTTGAGGCCCATAGTGAGAAGCCATTTTAATACTAGTACATACTACAGATATACACCTCTAACTTTTCGGAGTCATGTGTGGATTGATAGTCAATCACCACGCACTATAACGGTGAAGGAAAACATCGTTAGGAAACCTGCATACCATAGCGGTTTGTAAGAATTTATATGGTATGTAAGTCCGCCAACTCGCACAAGCCCAGCGTGGTGGACTATATGGCCTGACCACTCTCAATCGTACTCTCGATTGTAGAGTAGGCCCGTGCCCTGTGGGACGTATATGGGCTGATACATACTTCAGATAAATGTTAATAACATGCTCATATTACATCGAAAGTGTATCGTTAGAATTATAATTCTCATAGAATTATGCGAAGGTATTATGGTCAGTAGTTATTTTCTTGTTGTTTCCTGTTTGCCTAGACGTACGATATTCGTTGTCAATCACGTTTTATTGCACGCTGTATCAATAGCCTTATGTGTCTATAGTTATATGTGTCTGTGTGTGCTATAATTTTCCGTGAAGTTTAAGGTTCGAGTTATAGTTAGGAACCACTTCCTGTAAGACTTTGATTTGATTTGTTGGTTTCTGTAAATTTTTGCTCGAAAAATCTTGTGTAGAATGCAAGAGATCGAAATTATCAAAGAAATAGCAATTTTAATTAAAAAACCTCGTAGAAACTGATAACGTTGAACTCGTGTATAAAGGTGTTTAATAAATTAGTTATAATTGTTATAAATTAACTATTCACAGTATTAATAACAAAACTATAAAATAAATTAATAATTGACTATAAAATAATTAACTGGTGGTAGGTTTCTCATATGTGAGAAGCCGCCTGGATGGGTACCACCGCAATGGCTATTTCTCCCGTTAAAAAGCAGTTTAAATGCACTGTTGTGTTTCGAATTAAAGGATATTGAAGCCAGAGTAACTACTGGACATATTGAGACTTAACATCTTATGTCTTAGGATGGCGAGCGCAGTGAAATGTCAAGCATTGCTTTGTAATACAAGGTGTTTTTTTGGTTTTGCTACTGTTCATGGGCGGTTGTATCGCTTACAACCAGGCGAACGGCATGCTCGTCTCGCCATTCATAGCAATAAAAAAAATACTAATCTACAGTGGAATATATATTATATGTACTCTGTATGTATATTGTTATATGTATGTATATTATTGAGGGATGTCCAGAAAGAAATAAACATAAATGAAATATCAAGGAAACAATCAGTGTATTTCATCACTCACAGGATATTATAGTGGAATACCGAGCATTGCTTTGTAATTCAAGGTGTTGTTTGGTTTTGCTACTGTTCATGAGCGGTCGTATCGCTTACCATCAGGCGAACGGCATGTTCGTCTCGCTATACATTGAAATAAAAAAAAAATACGCCGGATTTAGTGTGTAGTGCCCTTTATATTTACTACAATTTTATAGTTTCAAAACACATTTCCGACAATGTAAATTCAAAGAATTAATGTCACGCTTAATTTGTGTCAATTAAACGATCAGGTATAATATTTAATCTACGTAAACTGTTATTATTGGCTTTTTGCACTGTATTGCTTATAACATTTACTTATTTAATTATATAAGGTGTTTACCTTATATATTACTATGTATTATGCACATTTTTACTGCAATTAATCGCGAGACGAACATGCCATTCGCCTGATAAACGATACGACCGTTCAATGATAGTAGTAAAACCAAACAGCACCTTGAATTACAAAACTATGCTTGGCATTCCACTGCGCTCCCCATTCGGATACACAAGATTTTAAGTCTCAATATGTCCAGTAGCTACTCTGACTATAATGTGCTTGTCGGCCTGTTGGTAAACAGACCAGACGCAGCTGCCAACATGTTCACGGTGGTCGCGGGTTCAAATCCCAGGGCACACCTCTGACTTTTCGGACTCATGTGTGTATTGATAGTCAATCACAACGCACTAAAACGGTGATGGAAAACATCGTGAGGAAACCTGCATACCATAGCGGTTTATAAGAATTTCATTGTTATGTAAGACCGCCAACCCGCTCTAGGCCAGCGTGGTGGACGATATGGCCTAACAACTCTCAATCGTACTGTCGATTGTAGAGTAGGCCCGTGCCCTGCAGTGGGACGTATATGGGCTGATACAGAAATGCCTACGTAGACTGATTTAACACGTTGTTCTCAGCTTCACCTGTATTTATGTAGCGAAATCTTTGAACTCGATTTTTCAAGCACTTCAAAACGTCAGATTGATTTGAAATCATCATCATCATCATCATATCAGCCACAGGAAGTCCACTGCTGAACATAGGCCTCCCCCAATGATCTCCACAATGTGTGGATTGATTTGAAATATTGCACCTTAATCAAGGACGATGACTATACAATAATTTAATGGTTGTTCCCGTTACCAGGACCTTCAACATTAGTGCCTTTCGATATATTTTACATGTGAATTTTAAATTTGGATTGGAAACAGGTTTTAGTTTTATCATTTCAGAGATGGTCCCCGTAAACCAGGGGCATACTATTGATAAATTAATATTCCGTATCAGCCCATATACGTCCCACTGCAGGGCACGGGCCTACTCTACAATCGAGAATACAATTGAGAGTGGTTAGGCCATACAGTTCACCACGCTGGCCTAGTGCAGGTTGGCGGACTTACATACCGTAGAAATTCTTGTAAACCGCTATAGTATGCAGGTTTCCTTACGATGTTTTCCTTCACCGTTTTAGTGCGTGGTGATTGACTATCAATACACACATGACTCCGAAAAATCAGAGGTGTGCCCTGGGATTCGAACCCACGACCACCGTGAACATGTGGGCAGCCGCGTCTAGTCCGTTTACCAACAGGCCACCACGCGCTGTCAATTATAAATTAATATGATAAATTAATATTGATGTGGTTTATTCTAAATAACAGTAATGATAGATCATGCACGTGCGGTTAGCGCAGCGCACTGAATTAATTTCGCGGTATAATCAATAAATAACACAACATACATCTAGTTAGTTAATGACAATTATTGCTATTTCAAAATAATTTAATCAGCTCATTAATCAAAAAACTAAGGATAGACCCTTCAGTACATTTGAAGTTAATATAATAATAATAATAATAAGCCCCTTCCAAACCTAACTTCACGTCCGGCACGACCATCTGATGCCACGTAAGGGGCGGACATTGGCAGTTCCGACTAAATACTTACCAATGACCAACGAAGCTCTAGTATCAAATAAGATATTTATGCGATGCGACTAAGAAGTAGGATTGTACCCCAGGCGGGTACCGGAGCTAACAGCGATGGAGAACCCCGCCCCGGGCCCTCGGGCTCGGGCTGCCCTACATATTCTGGGGTGGGCATCGTATCGCACCAAACTGCCCAGCTTCAACCTGCTGCAGTTCACCATGACCCCCAAAGGTTATGTTCTTCACCAACATCATCATTGTTTTCATCCATTCCATCAACACCACCATCATACGCAGATAATTTTCTTCAACGTTCACCTGTAAGCCTATCATCTTCATTAACCCACGACTCCTCTGGGGATGTTATACAGGAGGCAATTTCCGCCAAAATCCCTGTATCCGCTCCAGTTGGAACAAAAATGCGTAAGAAATGGTCCGAAGAGATGAACATTTTTATTATGCGCACTTATTTCATCGTCACCTCATTAGAAACAGATGTAAAAAATTATCTAACACCTCTATATATTCAATTTAATGAAAAATTTCCCCACATGCAGGCGAGTAAACAACGAGTAGGAGACCAACGTAGAGCTATAATACAAAAGCAATTACTTTCAAATGATAAAATCAGAGAAATTAAATTAGAAGTCGAAACTTATCTTAAACACAACCGTATAAATGAGGGTCAAATGCCGATAGAATCAAATAATCAAAGACTTAGATGGACTAATGACATAAACGAGATAATTATAAAAACATACTATAGGCTAACAAACCTCGAACGTAACTTAACAGCCTACCGTGAACAATTACACCGTGAAGTAATCACGCAATGCCCAAGTATAGCACACGTGTCGGTTCAGAGAGTAGCCGATCAGCGTAGAGCTATAATTAATAATAATTATATATCAGGGGATAGATTAGACCAAATTAAGGAAGAAATAAAGATAGAACTAGCTCAAAATGAAGAAAATTTAACAGCCCTTAATGAAACACTATATAACCCATCGAACCTACACACTGACCCCGTAAGCAATGTTGACCCAATACAAATACTTGAAACTGAAAATTATCCCTTAAATGAAGCTGATGGAAATGAAAACGAGGACAGGTTTTCACTATCCACAGACGTAAAACAACACATAGAAGAAATTTTCACTGAGACTTTAGCTATGTTTAAAGATACTAGTCCTACTCAAAGGGTTGCTATACCTAGACAGAAATCGTCGAGAAAATTTGCAAAAATAATTAATTACCTAAACTCAGCTGTAATACCAAAAGTAATATCCGATGAAATTGATTTTGAGACTACACAACTGATAATATACTCTGCGGCATACACAGCAGCTAAAATAAACGGAACGAAATTTATTAATATAGATAGACAACCCAAAGACCGAATACCTAAATGGCAGAAAAATTTGCAAACTAGAATAGACAAACTTAGAACCAACATAGCAAGATTAACAGAATATATCAACGGAAACCGAAGTCCACGACTAAAAAAAAAGGTAGATGAAATTGTTAATAGATTCAAAGTACATTCCCAGCACGAAAATCTTAACTCCGATCTAATCCATTTTTTAGACACATTAAAACAGAAACTAAGTGTGTTAGCTAGCAGACTACGTAGATATAAGCAAACAACCCTTAGAAAAACGCAAAACCGCCTTTTTATTAATAATGAGAAAATATTTTATAGAAATTTGGAACATAATAATATAAATATCCTCCCTAATAACAATTCCCCCTCTAATATACCTAGTAAAGAAAGCTTGCAGGAATACTGGTCTAGCATCTGGTGTAATCCAAAAATACACAAAAATAGCCCATGGATTGAAGATGATAAGGACAGATTAAAGAATACGCCTACTATGGAATTTGTTGATATTAGTTTAGATATTATACGACGTGTTATTAATAGAACTCAAAATTGGAAAGCCACGGGGTCAGATAAACTGCATAACTACTGGTATAAAAAATTTACAAGTATACATACAATCTTATTAAAACATATTAACACATTTATCCATACACCACAGATTGTACCACCTTATTTAACCGAAGGGATCACTTTCATGCTGCCTAAGGATCCCACAGACACGATTAACCCAGCCAAATACCGCCCAATAACTTGCCTTATAACTATTTATAAAATAATCACCGCGTGTATAAGTGAACTCATATATAATCATTTAAATAATAATAACATCTTAGCTGAAGAGCAAAAAGGTTGTCGCAAAAATGGCCAAGGCTGCAAAGAGCAGCTTACAATAGACGCTGTAGCATGTAATCAAGCCCGTTTAAAAAATAGAAATATATATAGCATGTTTATAGATTATAAGAAAGCATACGATTCCGTCCCGCATTCTTGGTTGATTTATATCCTGAAGCATTACAACATACACCCGACTATAGTATCGTTTCTAGAAACTGTTATGGGAGGCTGGAAAACCAGTTTAAAACTATATATAAATAACCAATCTATAGAAACTGATTTTGTAAATATTAAAAGAGGTATCTTTCAGGGAGACGCTCTTAGTCCAATCTGGTTCTGTCTTGCACTAAACCCATTGTCATCCTTATTAAATAAAACAGATAAAGGATTTAAGATTAAATTTGATAATACACATTAGACACTTTCCCATTTATTATACATGGACGATATTAAATTGTTTGGTACCACACTCGCAGAAATTCATACTTTAGCAGATCTCACACAGACATTTTCCTCAGACATCCAGATGGAATTCGGCATAGATAAATGCAAGATTCTATCCATCAAACGAGGCCAAATAGTAAATAATAGCTATACTTTAAATGACAATACGCAAATAGAACCTGTCGATATTTTAGAAGGATACAAGTACTTAGGTTTTCAACAGACTGGACAAATACACCATAAGCAGACGAAAAATAATCTCAGTGAAAAGTTTAGATCACGATTGCATAAAATTTTAAACACGCACTTAAATGCCCGAAATACAGTTAAAGCTATTAATACCTATGCCATCCCCATTCTTACATACTCTTTTGGGATCATTAAATGGTCAAAGACAGACATAAAAGAGCTTCAGACAAATATTAATACAATCATGACCAAATACCGTAAACACCACCCAAGAGCTTGTGTCCAGCGACAAACATTACCGAGAGCCGAAGGTGGACGTGGACTTATCGACCTATTTAACCTACATAACAAGCAAATCCTATCTCTTCGTACTTTCTTTCTGACTAAGTCATTAAACTCATCACTACACCGAGCTATAGTTCTATCTGACCACAAATATACACCGCTTAACTTAAAAGACCCAACTACACAGTTAAACCAGGTAACGATTGCACAGAAACTTGACGCTTGGACTCAAAAATCCCTTCATGGGAGACATCGCCTCGACTTATGCAACCCTATTGTTGACAAAAATGCGTCAAACGCTTGGTTTAAGCGAGGCGATATGTTTCCTGAAACGGAGGGATTTATGATCGCCATACAAGAGCAGACTATAGATACTAAAAACTACAGAAAACATATAATTAAAGATCCTAATGCACAAAATGATTTATGCCGCCATTGTCATAGTAGTCCCGAAACAATCCAACATATAACCGGAGCTTGTAAATCCATAACCCAGACTGACTACAAACACAGACACGACCAAGTAGCTGCAATAGTACACCAGTATCTAGCTTATAAATATAATTTAATTAACGATAAAACAGCATATTATAAATATTCACCCAAAATCATTTTAGAGTCAGACAGTTATAAACTTTATTGGGACAGGACTATTATGACCGATAAGACTATACACCACAATAGACCGGACATCACGTTACATGATAAAAGAAATAAAGCTGTTTTCCTAATTGATGTTGCCATACCAAATAGCCATAACCTGCAAACTACATACACAGAAAAGATAGCAAAATACACCGATCTTGCAATAGAGCTAAAGACTCAGTGGCGAGTAGATTCTGTTCGCACAGTACCGATTGTATTGTCCACTACTGGACTTATCCCTAAATACCTTCACAATAGCCTTAAAATCCTCCAAATACATCCACTCGCATACACCCTGATGCAAAAAGCTGTTATTCTCAACACATGCCGAATAGTCCGTAAATTTTTGTCAATAGAAACGTAACAGTGGCGCAGTTGGTTAGACGCCGCCTGTGAAACGAGAGGCCACGGGTTCGATCCCCACACCGAGAGAAATATTTGTGCGACCCACAAATATTTCTTTCGGTCTGGGTGTTTGTGAGACCGAAAAGTCTCTCGTAGTTCCTGATACCCGTAACACAAGACTCGATTGTAGTGTGTGGTCAGGACTATGTATGTGACTGTTGGGTGTATTTATTTATTTATTTATATCTCAAACAATGTGTTAGATTTTATGAAAGTATTGTAGTTCTAAATTTGGCCGCGCCGCAATAGAATTTAGATGAATCATATAATAATTATACTATAACCTTTTTTATGCAACTTAATGAGCAAGCCATTTACTAAAGATTCGCTCTAATAATTTATGATTTGTGCGAGTCACGACGCACATTAACAAGGACCACATTCGATTGCTGAAATTACAGTTCAACTACTCAATGAATTGCTATTGATATTTATGCCAACAAAATCTACTTCAGACCCCACACTAAGAGCAACTTTTATGTCGTATAACTACGAGAGACTTTTCGGTCTCACAAATACCCAGACTCAAAACAAATATGCTTGTGGATCGCACTCTTTGTCTCGTTTCGGGCATCGAACCCGCGGCCTTTCACTTTTAAACCGGCATCTAATCCAAATACTGACTTATACATGTACGGTTAGAAAGGGAACTCATAAAAAAGTATTTTATAACGATCTTTGACTGGTTAATTTTCACATAAATATTTTTTATGCTTGTACGAACGTAAAATGTTATTTTTTTATCCTTTTGTCAAAAAATATTTTTGCCACAACGGTGTTGTAATATAAATTTCGGAAGAATGTTGCAGATGTATTGTACTTTTGTTTTTTTTGGTAAAAAACATTTTGTGACGTAGATCTGATAAACAACTTTTCAGACAGTTAATAGACAAAGAGCCCGTACCGCCAGACTTTCGTCATTTCACAAAAGCTCAAATTTTGGGCATGTCTACTTTTTACTGGCGGTAGGTCTAGGCCTAGGGTGGTAGGTATATGTGAGAGGCCATCTGGGTGGGTACCACCGCAGTGTCTATTTCTCCCGTCAAATAGCAGTGTAAACGCACTGTTGTGTTTCGGGTTGAAGGGCATTGTAGCCAGAGTAACTACTGGACATATTGAGACTTAACATCTTGTGTATCAGGATGGCGAGCGCAGTGGAATGCCAAGCATTGCTTTGTCATTCAAGGTGTTGTTTGGTTTTGCTACTGTTCATGAGCGGTCGTATCGCTTACCATCAGGCGAACGGCATGCTCGTCTCGCCATTCATAGCAATAAAAAAAAATGTCTGACATAGGCATCACACGATCAGCTATTATGAATTTCTAATCGTGTTTGCTTTGAAAGTTATCAGAGTAATTTGTGTCTGGCTAGATGAAAGAACCATCAAAAGCGTCTGAATACCAAGAAAACCTTTATTGATAGTTGCCTTAATAACATATATGAAATTCAGCTTTTATACTATAACGCTGGCAAAATTACAATATATTCAACATTATGATATCTTTAAACTTTAATAAAATGTAATTTTGCTAGCGTTATAGTATAAACTAACTAAATAACTTAAAAAACAAATTGAATCAATATTACATGATATAAAGGTAAATCATATAAGATAGATAAAAGTAGTATAATTGTAATTTAAATAGTTATCATTTTTAGCTATTTTATATTTTTTATGTAAAACTCCTTGCTTGTTATTGTATTGCATTTTATTTTGTCTGAGATGTGATTAATGCATCATATACAAACCACTTTAGGTTTAAGTTTTGTTTTTTGTTTATTTATGTGTAAATTTTTATGCAATAAAAAAAAGGGTTGGCCAGTGTCCGCCCGGGTGCACATACTTTCTGAACTGCGCTCGCCATCCTGAGACATAAGATGTTAAGTCTCAATATGTCCAGAAGTTACTCTGGCTACAGTGTCCTTCGATCAGAAATACAACGGTGTATTGACACTGCTGTTTGTTGGGAGAAATAATCAATCAATCAATCAAAATATTCTTTATTCAAATAGTCTTTCACAAGATCTTTTGAATCGTTCATTTCTGCTACCACAGCTTCGGAACGTGTTGTAGCTGTGAAGAAGAAGCGGCGCAAGAAACTCCCTCAGCAATAGACATACCTCTTCCTCTGTACACTCCTCTATCGACTTGATAGGGCGGCAACATGTATGACCAAAGCGTTGTGGGTATTCTTGGATAGTGATCACTTACCATCAGGTGATCTGTTTGCTCGTTTGCCGAATCTACATACATACAATATACATACATCAACTCACGCCTTTTTCTCAGAAGGGGTAAGCAGAGGTGCCGGGGTACCCACATTTCGCCAGTATGTTCCGTCACACAATGTGATAGGGGGCGAGCTTATCGCCATATCGGGCACAAATTTCTGACTCCGAGCTGATACTGAATAGAAAAATCCAACATCACTTTGCTCGACCAGGGATTCAAACCCGAGACCTCAGCTTTGTAAGCGTACCGTAGTACAACTACGCCACCGAGGCAGTCGGATGCCGAATCTATTGTATAAAAAAAGGTTTCGTTGGCACATATTTTTATGGCATACTTGAGGAATTACCCGAGCAAGTCTTTTTATGACATAAGTCAGACAAACCAGCATCCGTTAGCTATATTATAAATCCAAAAGGAAAACTTCGTTAAACAACTAAAATTAAAACATTTCGCGACATAATAAACACATCGTGTACGCATATTGAATATTATTTTGAGATTTTTACTGCATCGGGTCTGGTCTGGTCAAACGTAGGGCGGGACGGGACGGCGGCGAAACGCTGACGGGACGTGAACAGTTAGCATTAGTAAGGGAGATTGATTTGGTAAAATATCGACCCAAATACATTTTCCAAACAAGACAAGACAAGACAAGTTAGACATTCCCGGAGACTCGCCGAGTTTCAATGCTCGTTGTCATTACATCGCATGCCACTGTTGATTCTGCGAGACAGGAGTTGCAGTGGAGGTGTGGGGGCGGGACAGTCTCCATACATTTTCCAAAAACTGTCGTCATTTTTGTATGCCTAAAACCCGAATACTCAAATGCGACTTAAATATTATGGTGAACTTAACTACGCAAATCTCGCATAAATGTACTGGCTAACGGCCGATGCCAGTAATCAATCGATAAAATTATATTAAAGTCAATCTGGATTGTTTTCTACTTTTCGATTGGTCTCTTAACATGTTGCCATAGTTTTTTCACTACCGAGATTGATTATTGGTAATATATAATCAGAAAAATGATTGAGTTGGTCAATCTCAAACGGCAAATTTTGGATTGGGATTGTTTATTGGCAGGGGTTGTTAGTGGGCCGTGCGCTGTTAAGAGCAACGTAATATTTCAATGGTGTTTGAGTATTCGGGCGTAAGCATGGAGTGGCATAAGTGATATGGAACAAGTCAAACATCATTACAACTTATCGCGACTTCCCAAAGTCCCGTTAGCGTCCCGGTTCCGTCCCGTTTCGCCCACCATTCGCCGTGACCTTTAAATTTGGCAATCGTAAAGTTTTATCACAATATCGTAATATCAAGGCGCGAATGAGGTAACAGAAGGTTAAAATTATTAGTGTAATAATTTCAGCTCACACACGTCCCGATTGTGTATTATTTATTTTAATTTTCGTACGAATGATTTGTTGAATTTCTTTTACGTCATTCTCTTAACACGTTACTCGATACTTTGTTTACATATGTGAAATCTACGGAAGATATTCGGCACTTTTACTTGACAATTAGCTTTAATCACATAGTAACTGTGGTATGTAAGTCCGCCAAACCGCACTAGGCCAGCGTGGTGGACTATATGGCCTAACCACTCTCAATCATATTGTCGATTGTAGAGTAGGCCCGTGCCCTGCAGTGGGACGTATATGGGCTGATACGGATACAGATACATAGTAACTAATCAACTGTTTACTTGGACGTAGTAAAAGAGGCACTTAATGTCAAAACTCGTTCTTCAGAGGCAAACTTTGTGTCGAAGAGGTTCTTTTTATGAATGGCGAGACGAGAGTGCCGTTCGTCTAATGATAAGCCGAGATAAATATAAAACCAAACAACGTCTTGAATTACAAAGTAATGCTTGGCATTCCACTGCGCTCACCATCCTGAGACATATGACCAGGTCGGTATCTGCTGGTAGGTATATTGTGCCCAGGGTAACTAATTATTATGGCGATAGAACCATTCAAAAGCGATTACCATATTTATTAAATAGCTTGCCACTAGATATTAGACAGGAGGCTAACAAATTTAAATTTAAAAATAAGTTGCTTAAGTACTACCTACAAACCTAAGATAATATTTAGTTTTAAAGTTAAAATAATATTGTTAAACCACAACGCCTTTACCTTTCCCGCCCCGTCTCATCCCTATCCCTGTCCCTTCTCCATTTATCCCCGTCCCGCGTCTTTCATCCACTCTCATCATATTAATGTCTAGATATGATTTATTAGAGGCTCTATGACCTACAGTCAAACCACCTAGGTGGTTTTGTAGGATATATATGTGTTTAATTAGACCTAAGTACTTGTTGTGTAATAAATAATAATAATAAGATATTGTCTCAATATGTCTAGTAGTTATTCTGGTAAAATGTAACATGAAATGTGCTCATTGTTTTATATTTGGATTTTGAGATGTGAATATGACAAATATAGTACTAATATACTGGTGTTAGGACTCTGTATGTGAGAGGCCGCCTGGGTAGGTACCATCGCAAACTCTATTTCTCCCGCCAAAGAGTAGTGTAAACACACTGGTGTGTTCCGGTTTGAAGGACATTGCAGCCAGAGTAACTACTGGACATATTGTCTTAGGGTAGGGGCAATGGCATGCCAAGCATTACTACTGTCCATGAGCGGTCGTATTGCTTACCAGCAGGCAAACAGCATGCTCGTAACGACATTCATTACAATACATTTTTTTACCGGAGTTAGATCTCTGATTTCTAACCCATGACTGAATTTGAAACACTGAATATATTCAATAGTTTTGAAGTGTGAGAGGTTTCATGTGCGAGTGGGCTCGGGATATCCACTTCAAGTAATTCAATTTGTAAGTTATAATTTCTACTCTTAACTATTGATTTTATTTAAGGTAGATTAAAATCTACTGCTGCCTTCAATAGTACTAATATAGCAGCATGTCTTGTATGTCTTGGATTCTTATCAATTATTTGATCAATCACCTCAAATATTAAATCAAGTCAAAAGAAAAGGATAATGCCCATTTTACTATGAAACTTAGAATCGGTGCGAAGATTTTTGTGCCTCGATAAAACCTTTTTTATGTAGAGATAAATTTTCAATAAATATAAACATAATTGCGACTTAGGCTCGGAGTTTTTAGAGAAATTAACTTGAAGTTCAATAAAAAATATTTTTTTGACTTCGACTCTGTGAAAATAACATAAAATGTGGTGCTAATTACTTTATTTTATTAAGTCTAACGCCTGGGATAAATCAGGAAAACGTTGAGAACGAACCATGAAAATGCTATAATGATTTTAAGCAGTATTGGTATCGGGATCGACGATATTTTTTACCGACACTTTAAATGGGTTATAAATAAAATAAAACTTACAAATTATGAAAATAAAGACACAAATTTAATACAAAATTATTTTATTTGTAAATTATTTTATGTAATTAGGTATTGATTATAATTGTCTATTGCATTATTGACATATGTCTAGTACTCTCTGGTCGATGAGATGCGAGTAGTACTTTGCGGAGGCGCGCGGGGTTCGAGTCCGGTGAGGGTCCGTGAAATTAACTTCATACAATCCGAACTTAGATCTGAAAAAAAAAATTAATAATTACACCCAACAGTGTCATACAAGCCGAACCTACACTAAGATCCTACATGCTAGGCACTTGGCAGCCCACCTTTAATACGAAAATACTGACCTAAAACCTTTAATACTGATAACGAAACCGGGTGGTAGTTACTTACTAACTTTAGACCTACTTAGTAACTTCAGACACAATGCAACTAAAAATTAAAAAAAAGAACGACTTTTTTTTCTGTCGTCGTATTTGGGTGGTAAATTCATATTATATATATACTGGGTACACCAAAACTTCAGTCAGAAAGCAATTAATTTTTTTTTTTGCAAAAAAGAATAAAAAAATTTAAAATATTTTTTTTCTACCGTCGTATTTGGGTTGATAATACATAGCTTTTTCTAAAATAATAGTGTACACCCCTTTCTTTTTAAAGACACTATGGTAAGTAAAATAATAATTTTAATTATTATTTTAGTAAAAACTATTGATTTACCTTTAATTTTAATTATTATTTTAGCAAAAATTATGGATTTGCCACCCAAACATGATTATTTTTAAAAAAATCACAAAAAAAAGATGTCGGTTTTCTTTACGAAATTTTCATTTGCATTGTGTTTGTTATTACTAAAACTACCATTCGGCTTCGTTTTCGGTAGCAGTCTTGATATACCCTGAATATATACACACATATCACTGTGACGTTATCACTGTAAACTCGTTACAAAGAATAAAATTGTTTTCTTTCTTTCTATATCTAAATATGTATTTCTTCTTTCTTCGTATCTACAATAAACAGAAAACTTACGTATATCCGTCCATCCACTCGAAGTTGTCCATGAGCGACCAATGTGTGTACCCAGTAACCCTCACGCGATCGTTCTTTATGGCCAATAAAATCTGAAAACCAATATTGATTGACTTCAGAAAAATATAACTCTGAAATGTATTTGTAAAGAAAGAAAGGAACCTTTTATTAGAAAACCAATGAACAAATTCATTTTCTTTTATAGATAGAAGATACTTATGATAATATTCGTCAAAGAATATCGAAAGAGCTAAATACTATTTCTGTAGTGATTTCACATAAAGAAGGTAAGGAGTTATTCTCGCTTCTGCTTCTGGCTTAACAGAAAATCAACGTGAAGCGAAAGGTAACTGTCTTTTTTCATCCGGCAAGTAAAATTACTTGAGGCGTGAATACCATTTCTGTCCTCCCATTCTTTCTCCTTCCCTTTGCTCTCAGAGCCGGCAATACGACCAAAATCCAGTTACTGTACAATTTTGTGGACGGCGGTAACCATTATCATCAGGGTTTTAACAGTGAAGGAGAACATCGTGAGGAAACCTTGCATACTATAGCAAATTTGTAAGAATTTATATGGTATGTAAAGTCCGCCAACCCGCACTATATGGCCTTACCCTTCTCAATCGTACTCTCGATTGTAGAGGAGGCTCTTTCCCTGCAGTGGGACGCATATGGGCTCATACGATACAATACGAAGGGTTTTGCTAGTTTGACAGACCCGTTATATAAGCTTTCCACCACTTGTTACTCCATACCTGCTCCATATGATTCCTGATGTAATTAATCCTGCCATAATCATTCAAATCACTCCCTCCAGAAGAGAAGCCGTTCTCCGTGATGACCATCTCAATGTCTCCGTAGCTTGACTTCAGCCAGTTGAGTATCCTACGAAGACCTTCGGGGTATATCTGGAAATTCAAGTTTATTATTACATTTCGCCTTGTATGTTCCGTCCCACGTAATGATGGGGGCGGGCCTATCATAATATCGGACATTCCTGACTCCGAACAGATAATGAATAGAAAAATCCAAATTACTATGCCTAACTCGGAATTCGAACCCCGAGATGTCAGTTTTGTAATCGTAAGGTAGTACAACTGTGTCACCGAGGCAGTTATTGGTAGCACTATTGCGAAGATTAGTATAGTATGCAGATTTCCTGCCAGTGTTTATTGTTTATTTTCACTTATAAATTGAGTTTATACATAAAGCTCGCGTGTACCCGCCTTCCTATAATCCTGGGTCCTTCCGCCGTAGTTTGAAGAGGCATCTTAGCAGGCCGGCATAATTGTATCGATTGGCATGGGACTGCAGTCTGATGCCAATCGATACTCTGCCTAGACGGCATTGGCGCTTATCATCAGGTGCAATGTAGTCACTATGCCGGACAGAATAAAAATAAGCTTAATAGTTTGGTCTACTCACAGCCACGGCGGATACAAGGCCATAAGTGGCAGTTGGGTGGTGTTCTAAAACCGCGCCGAGATCAGGTACTCCCGTCAGAAAGAAGTTCTCGACTTTTTCCCCCTTGTTGGCCGGACGGACCAGATTTGCCGTGTAGTAATTCAATGCTAGAAAATCGTATGATCCTGAAAAAAAAAATAAAGGAGGCAGTCTGTAGTAACCTTGGACTGGTGTAGGGATAGGCAGGTTTGACCAAGGTTTCTTCCACTTTTTAGGACTGCGATGTAAAAAATAGATTGGTCTTGTTGTCGCGTTTTTTAAGTGAAATTGCCGGAGTAGATCTCTCTCCACGTCTTTTTAGAGCCCCGTAGTCAAATAGCAAAAAACGGAACCGTTATGAATTCATGTCTGTCTGTCCGTCCGTATGACACAGCCACTTTTTTTCCGAAACCATAAGAACTATACTGTTGAAACATGGTAAGTAGATGTATTCTGTGAACCGCATTAAGATTTTCACACGGAAATAGAAAAGAAACATATTTTAGGGGTTCCCCACACTTAGAGAAACTAATTTTTTTTTTCCTCAAACCCATACGTTTGGTTTTATCTATGGATATGTCTTCAAAAATGATATTAGGATTTCTAATATATGTTTTTAGAGAGACACTTCCAAAGTGGAAAATGTGTATCCCTCGCCTCCTATCACATCATGAAATGGAACATATAAGGTGAAACATAAGTGTCCTGGTACATAAGAACTTCTGCCTAACCCTTCAGGAAAAAGACGGACGGATGGACAGATATAGATATCCACCTACTGTTGGATCTCTTGCACGCAACAGCAAAGATACCATGTCAGTTTTCTTATAGCCGTTCTCTATAATCTATCTGTCTTTAACTAGAGATTTCATTAAATATTTCGATGCATTTTACGTTTCTGTTAACAAACATACAGATATATTGATATGGTGCATATGTTTATAGATAGCTAGGTAAGCTAAATATATATGTCAATCTTTGTTTATTGAAGTGTAGAATGGTATCGACATGGTAATGGTAACTGTTTAACCACTTGTTAAAGATAGGATATAGAGAACGACCGTTAGTCAGTGGTACCCTAATTAGTGTATACATATTGTACTGTAGTTTCAAGGGCCTAAAAGCAAGGTTCGAAGTACCACTTGTTAAAAATATTAAATTCCTAAATATTATAGTAAATACCTCTAACTAAGTTCTTTTCGTAGGCAGTGAAGGGTGGCAGCCTGGAGCGCGCGAATCCCATCTTCTTGCTGACTTCTGCCACGGTCTCCTCCAGAGCTGGATGCCATCCCCCTTTCTTTGAGAATATTGCGTGAGCAAACCTACCCACCTGAAATAAGGTAATACTACTATGATTACTATCATTACGAATGTAATCAGAACGAAGACAGCATTGCTTTAAAAATTAAGGATAGGTCCTCCAGTACATTCGAAGTATAATGACTTTTTAGATTTTTTCATAACTACGTCGAAAAATTAAATTAAATTACATTCATAATGCAATTGATTTTTCTTTGAACGGTGACAATAATTATTTTTTTTTTTACTACACAATCAGTAGTAGTAATACAATCATTACTACACATTACTTACTTTTTAACCGACTTCAAAAAAAGGAGGAGGTTTTCAATTCGACTGTATGTTTTTTTAAACTATTTTTTTTTGTACTAACCATGTACTGTAAAGTGAGTTCAGCTAATTGTTCATCTCCTTTCTCCTTTGCTTCGTACCAGATCACGTGGTTCGATATCGACACTCTTCCTGAAAATTAAATAAACAAAAGACCCATAGATTATCTACGATCTTTTACAAGAATCTTTTGGCGTCCGAAGGCGTGGTTTTTAGGCTGTTGTCAAAATATTAGAAAGAGTTCTTCTCTCTTCTATTGGACATGTTGATACTATTAGATTACGAGTATAAATGCTTGTTGTTTATTTTTATATTATAAATGCGGTAGTTTGTGTGTTTATTACCTCTTCAAGCTCAAACCGCTAGACCGATTTTGACGAAATTTGGTATGGAGTTTTATCCCGACAAAATGTAGTGTTCCGATAGGATTTGCAAGGAATTGAAATATATTAGATACTTTTTCTCAAGCAACGGAATGAAATGGAAAGTTTAAAGTGCAACAGTATCGTTGCATTTATATATTTAAAACAGTTATTACGCGAAATAGTTCCTATTTCTAAAGTAGACTCAAAAAGTACCTTTACCCATGTCATTTCACATCAGTCTCCGGTGGGGCAGTGTTACCGTCTCGAACAAACCTGTCCATTCATGTTGAGACATGACTGATAAGTGATAACTGCATGGCTCTACCACATATTTATTATGATAATGATATGATGAATGACAGGTCATGAAAAAGTTTTCAAAACCTACTTACCGCCATACAAAGGCTTAAACTCTTCATGATAGATCCTCCAGGCTTTAGCATGGGCGAGCAACACGTGCTTTGTGCACAGAAATGGTGCAAGGTACGGCTCATCAACCCTCGGAGGCAGCATGCCACTAGTGTAAGGGATGTCACACATTATTATAGGTTCGTTGATGGTGATCCAGGTTTTGACCCTGTCTCCGTAGAGATAGAAGACCAAGCGAGCGTAGTCCGCGAACCAGTCGGTGATGAGCGGGTTGGCCCAGCCACCTGGAAAGAATTGTATTCTAGAGAATTTCATTGCGAATTTGAAAGCAGTTCAAGAAGAAGGATAGGCTGAGGTGTTTGCATATGTAACTAGATGTTATGTTGATGAAGAAATGTTTATGAGAGAGAATGACGAGACGAGAAGTCATGCGTGTAGAGATAATTCCGAAAATTATTTGGTTCACATCAATCAGATTTTCCGCCATCGTATACGACGATGCTATACACTATTAGGAAAACATCGTGAGCAAACCTGAATACCATAGCGATTTTAAACAATTCATATGCTATGTAAGTCCGCCAACTCGCAATAGGCCAGCTTAGTGAACTATATGACCTAACCACTCTCAATCATATTCGATTGTGGAGGAAGCCTGTTTTTTTTTATTGCCATGAATAGCGAGACGAGCATGCCGTTCGCCTGATGGAAAGCTATACGATCGCTCATAAACAGTAGCAAAACCAAACAACAACTTGAATTACAAAGCAATGCTTGGCATTCCACTGCGATCGCCATCCTGACACATTAGATGTTGAGTCTCAATATGTCCAGTAGTCACTCTGGCTACAATGTCCTTCAATTCGTAGCACAACAGTGCATTTACACTACTTTTTGACGGGAGAAATACATATTGGTACTTCCTCTCACATATGAGAGACGTACCACCAGTACCTTTAATATCTCCCCACCTAGACTTACCAAGTTGCTGCAGGATTTCTGGCAGGTCCCAGTGGTACAGCGTCACCATCGGCTCAATCCCACGCTCTAGTAATCCGTTTATAAGGTTGTTGTAGTATTCCACGCCATCCTCACTTACATGGTAGTTCAGTCCATGTGGTAACAATCGGGACCAGGATATTGAGAACCTGTAAGAAATAAGACAATAATGAACATCCTGCGTGGAACAGTTGGTGAAACTGTATCAGCCTGTATACGTCCCACTTTCTGATTAATTGCGGGCTAAAGACAAGTTAGACATTCCCGGAGACCCGCCGAGCTTCAATGCTCGGTGTCATTATATCTGCCACTGTTGATCCTGGCTTACAGGAGTTACAGTGGTGGGTGTAAGGGCGGGACAGTCTCCATATGTCCCACTGAAGGAGGTCTCCTCTACAATCGTACGATTGAGTCGGTTGGACGCCGGCTGTGAAAATAAATTCCGAACCGTATCAAGACAAATCAGTGTTATTCATTATTATTAGTTGTACTACGGCACGGTTACAAAGCTGAGGTCTCATGTCCGAATCCCGGGTAGGGCAAAGAGGTATTAAATTGTTCTATTAATTATCAGCCCGCAGTCAGGAAGTTGTGCCCGATATGACGATAGGCTAGCCCCCAAACACCTCATGGGACGGAACATACAAAGCGAAATGTGGGTGTTCTGGCACCTCTGCCCATCCCCTCTGGAAAAAGGTGTGAGTTTACGTTTGTATGTATGTGTAGTATTTTTGTTCGGATCTGTGTTTTTGTGAGTCTCTCGTAGTTTCCGATACCCATGACTCAAGCTGAAATGTTACTGAGGGATTAGGGCTATGTGTGTGAATGTTAGGTATACGAGTATTAACATAATCCACAGTAGGCCCTGGTGGACTGCGACTAAACTACTTTCTCAATTATGAAGGTCATTTCCGAATAATGAGACGTACATGGAATGATTTTATTTTGAAATTTAATTAATTTCATAAAAGGTTTATAGAACATTTTTAAGAAACAGTTAAATCGATGGCTTTAAATATTTTTTATTATTTATTGATATCTTCGATGCATTGACGTAGAAGGGGTTTTTACGACCGGCCGATTTCATGATATCATTCGATTAGCAAATAACCCGTATCAATTAAAATCTAAATTAAGATTCAAAAGAAACTAAAAATATATCATGATTCATCATTCATACGAAATTCCCGCTCATGCCAAACAAACAATGATTGACTGTTTTATTACGGACGTCAGAAACAAAATGATAAAATCGAACTCTTGATTGTAGAGGAGGTCCATGGCCTGGGGCCCTATTATATTCATCCGAAACGAAGTTCGAAACTTCGGATGATCGAAGTTTATATACGATACGAATGTACCTACATATACTTAAGGTCGTTATTGACTTATGTTCGTAACCATAGACTTATGATTACGATGTACGTTATACAAATTCAAACTTTTACAGAGTAGATACATTGGTATCGTATAAAAAACTTCGATCGTCCGAAATTACGAACTTCGATTCGGATGAATATAGTAGGGCCCCTGCAGTGGGACGAATATGAGCTAATAAATAAATAACACCTAAAAGTCACATACATAGTCTTGACCCTTCACTAAGATCGAGTCTTGTGTCGTGTGTATCAGGAACTACTAGAGACTTTTCGGTCTCACAAACACCCAGACCCGAAAGAAATATTTGTGGCTGCACAAACATTTCTCTCGGTGCGAGGATATCGAATCTGCGGTCTCTCGTTTCACTGGCGGCGTCTAACCGACTGTCACGGAGGCTGTCAATACAGATTTCTTTACTACATCCCTTTCCCTTTCTAGTTTAACATCTCAATGATGCCAGTGACACAACCACTTTTTAAAAAAACAGAATAAGGGTATACCTATAAAAATCAAGTCCCAATTCAGAAGCCATTTCGATATCCCGTCTCCAAAGATGGTATGAATCACAGGCTACGTCGCCTGTGCTGTTATCCTTTATAGCTCCTGTAGTGTTGTGAGTAAATACATCGTAGATATTTAGTCCTTTATCTGAAAACAAAAAAATACATACATACATAAACTCACGCCTTTTTCCCAGAAGGGGTAGGCAGAGGTGCCAGGGCACCCACATTTCGCCAGTATGTTCCGTCCCACAATGTGATAGGTGGCGAGCCTATCGCCATATCGGGCACAAATTCCTGACTCTGGGCTGATGATGAATAGAAAAATCAAATATCATTTTGCCCAACCCGGGATTCGAACCCGAGACCTCAGCTTTGTAAGCGTACCATAGTACAACTACGCCACCGAGGCAGTCAAAACAAAAAAATGTGTGAACTTAAATCTATTTGAAGTATTGTAAGATATATGTGTGTCCGCCTACAAGGTGGACGGACAATCTGGTTAAGGTTGCAGGAAGTCGCTGGATGCAGGCCGCTTCCAACAGGTCATTGTGGAGATCCTTGGGGGAGGCCTATGTTCAGCAGTGGACTTCCTGTGGCTAATATGATGATGATGATGAAGATATATGTAAATGTAGGCAATTAAAAAAAAATGACAATTTAATACACATAGCACTTATCTCTTTGAACAAGATATTTTCTATAGTGTTATTCATATTCATTTCTTTCTTTTATTTAATTTATTATTATTATTTTGTATTTTATTTTGTTTTGGGATGGAAGAAAACCGCACGGCACTGTCGTGTCTTCAATTTACTAAAACACGAATATTTAAACTCACCGCTTACGTTCCAAGCGCCTTCTATCTGGTAGGCTGAAGTAGACACGCCCATTTTGAACCACTGCGGTATTGAAGGCTCTACGGAACATCCTAATGCTGATGTGACACTGAAAAACCATTCATCGTCAGAATATCTCTTTTTATTTACCGTACTGGTTTATGAAGCATCTAACTTTCGCTTGCGTCTTTACTTAGAGCAATGGTGATTTATAAATCAATTTAAGTTTTACTGGTGGTAGGTCTGTCATATGTGAGAGGTCGTATGGGTAGGTAGCACCACATTATCTATTTATCCCGCCAAACAGTAGTGTGAATGCACTGCTGTGTTTGGATTTGAAGGACGTTGCAGCCAGAGTAACTACTGGAATTATCAATTTAACGTCTTATGTCTCAGGATGGCGAGCGCAGTGGAATGCCAAGCGTTGCTTTGTAATTCATGGTGTTGTGTAGTTTTGCTACTGTCCATGGGCGGTCGTATCGCTTACCATCGGGTGAATGGCATGCTCGTCTCGCGATTCATTGCAATAAAAATAAAAATAACTCACCACAAAACAAGTAGTCCGAAAGGCAGCATGATCACTGTAAAATGATCAGAATTTAGGCAATGCACAAATTTTTATAAGCAAGATGCAGTCATTCAATTTATGGCGAGCCCACACCGGCACGGAATGGCAAAGGAATTTCAAATTTATCTGGTAGACATACGACATAAATTCCAATGTTTTAAGTTGGTAAGTGGATGGACAGGAATTAGTAATCGCCTACGACACGTCTACGATTTCCTACCGCTTGAATTGCTTGTTTGTCAAAAAATTTAGAATAGTTTCTCTCTCTTCACATTCTATTACATTGTACATGTAGTGTACCCGACAGCAGGTGTTGTCGACGCATACTGCGGCATGCTGCTATACGCTGTGCCACGTCATGGGATGCCGTGGTAGACCGATGGAATACCACAGTAAGTAAGCGGCTGGCCGGTGGCAAAATCCCTTACCATTCCGTCCCGGTGTGCGTTCTTTGTGTATGTGCGTGGTAAACGGACTAGACGCGGCTGCCAACATGTTCACGGTGGTCACGGGTTCGAATCCCAGCGCATACTGACTTTTTGGAGTCATGTGTGTATTGATAGTTAATAACCACGCTCTATAACGGTGAAGGAAAACATTGTGAGGAAACCTGCATACCATAGCGATTTCTATGGTATGTAAAGTCCGCCAATCCGCGTTAGGCCAGCGTGGTGGACTACATGGCCTAACCGCTCTTAATCGTATTCTCTATTGTAGAGGAGGCCACAGTTTAGTAAATTGGTTTAGATTCCTTTCAAATAATAATACTCCTATTAATAAAGTTCATAAGATGCGCTTGTGTTAAAAATTACTGACAATTTTCCACCACGGATTTATTTGTGTTTTTTATGGTATGGCGAGACGAGCACGTTGTTCACCTAATGGTAAGCGATACGACCGCTCATGAAGAGTAGCAAAACCAAAGAACACCTTGAATTACAAAGCAATGCTTGGCATTCCACTGCGCTCGCCGTCCTGAGACATTAGATGTTAAGTCTCAATATATGGATATATTGAGACTCCGGAATAGTTACTCCGTCTACAATGTCCTTCAAACCGAAACACAATTATGCATTTACATTGTTTGGCGGGAGAAATAGATATTGCGGTGGTACCTACCCAGACAACCGCTCACATATGAGAGACATAAAAATGTTTATGTCGGAATCAATCCCAAAATGCGAAATATTTCACAGACGGTTTTTTGAAGCCTGCGCCACAGTCTCTCAAAAATATTAGCTATACAACACATCTTAGTGTGGAACTGCCTCGGTGGCGTTGTTCTACGGTGCGATTACAATGATTCTCTGGTTCAAATCCCAGGTCGGGTAAAGTCAGAAGTGCCCAAACTGGCGATAGGCTCGCCTATCACATTGTGGGATTAAACGCACATGGCAAAACGTGGGTCCTGATAGCACCTCTGCCTGCCCCATCTGGAAAAATGGCACGAGTTTATGTATGTATGTTATAAAAATAAGAACCACAAAATCCTTATTTCGTCCTTTAACAGTAGCATTTACGAGGAAACTCATAATTATGGGTACAATGTATTTAAATTCGTTGGAAGACAGGGCAGACGCAAGCGGCCTTCCGAAAATATTTTTATTTGGAAATCCACAAGGCATTTACCTCGTCTCATTTGCATTGATTGTAAAAAAAATCGGTGTGTAATTATCGATATTTTGACAATCAGACCGGCATATTAAGGATGTTTCCAATTTTTTTTTATTCAATCATCATTATAACATACAGAATCACTATAAGGCCGCCTGGGTAAGTATCACCGCAATGTACATTTCTTCCGTCAAACAGCAGTGTAAATGCACTGTTGTGTTTCGGTTTGAAGGACATAGTACTGGACATATTGATACTTAACATCTTATGTCTCAGGATGGCGAGCGCAGTGGAATGCCAAGCATTGCTTTGTAATTCACAGTGCTCACATTAATTTGAGATGTTAAGGCATGGCCCAAGGTCCACCACGCTGGCCTAATACGTATAACAGGACTTCAAATACAAACCGAGTATATCCAGGGTGCAATCGAAAACTAAGCCAAAGAAACTAAAAATATTTTTTCCCTATCGTCATGTTTAAGTGGTGCCTAGTTTACGCTCTTATTTTTTGTTTTATTTTGTATTGTTTAACAGAAATAAAATTTATAAATACAGGCCACATTGTTACGGGGACCTTTATGCATAATACAGGATCATTATACCGCTTTTATTTGACGTCTACACGATTTAGTTACCACGGTTCCGAGAATATCTTATTTCGATTCATAACACGTGTTACAACTGCTGACAAAATGTTCCAATTTGGGAAATTCCCGATTGCACCGAGAATTCATTCATCACTTTTTAATGAAGGAGGAAATAGGATCTGTGACATATCTATGATCGTGGCATTAATATCAAAATTAAGCCTATTGGGGCTAGAATTCTAGATAAGCTGTAGATATATCGACATTTTGGAAATGGATAGTCAATTAGCGAAGTATTTTAGGTCATGTTGGTGGTATCAAAACATAATGAAAAATGTTTTTAAATAGAGGCAACCTTGCAGACGCTGATCTTCGGAACCACAGATCCGATTTTAAAAATCATTATCATTGCGTATGGCATGTCCAGGTCCTGCTGCAGCAGGCGTGTATATGTGTAGTCCGACATTCCGCCGGGAAACAGCGAAGTGGGCACTCATGTACCACATAGGACAGGGTCTGTTTTTTTTGTTTTCTGTATTTTGTTCTGTAGGAGTAATGTCTATGTCGCTGTTAGGTGTTATGTTTATGTGTGTGGGGTGACTTAACCAGGACAGGTTAGGTGCTCTGGAGTCGTATTGTGGTGACTCCCATAAACCCCATTTATGCAGGTGATGGATGGTTTTTAATTAGTTTTTTAGGGGTGGAAATTGTTCTAGAACTATCTCGAGATGTCGGGATGTCGGGATGAGACGGGATGGGATGTGATGAAAAATGAGTTTACGAGGCAAAAAGGACAGATGTGACGTGACGGGATTGAGGAGGGTAGATCATAAGTGGGAAAGGTAGTAATAAAACCGAACGGTAGGATAGTCATGTCGAATTTAGCTATATAAGAGTGTGTACAAAAAATTCTAGTACATAAACACATAGCAGACAAAACCGGGACGGACTTCTAGTATTAATTAATTACACCCAACATTCATACACCATAATCTCATATTAAGATCAAAAACTACGAGAGACTTTCTGTCTCACAAACACCCAAATCCGAGACAAAACTTGGATCGCACGAATATTTGTCTTCGTGCGGAGTTCGAACCCGCGCTTCACGTTTCACAGCCGGTATTCAAATACTAATTAAAATAAACGAATAGTTGCGCATTTAGTTTTCAAAGATGTGTTAAAAACCCGCTAAAAATCTGTATCAGCCTATAAACATCCTATTGGAGCGCACGGGCCTCCTCTACAATCGAGAGTACGATTGAGAGGGGTTAGGCCATATAGTCCATGCTGGCCTAGTGCGGGTTGGCGGACTTTACATACCATAGAAATTATTTTTAAAATCGATATGGTATGCACTTATAAATAACATATAGATATTTACTCACCAAATTGAATCTATACTCCTGTTAGAAATGTTTTCATTGTACAATAGACATGTGAAGTAAATCGTTCTACTTATTAGTTTCGACGGAGAGAAATTTGCATATTTCCCTATTATCTTGTGTGTTTTAAGATAACCTAATTATTTGGCTAACATCTACTATGAGTAGAATAAATTGTGCACGTTTGTAACGGATATTTTCATTGCTAAATTTAGTATTTTGTACGAAAATAGTGACGATTTTGGAAAAGTATTTTCGTAAACAAAAACTGATGTTAATTAACGAAATTAAATTCATGATGGCGCTAATGTTACACAATAAATACATCTAATTATTACGAATTTTATCAAGGATTTCGTTAAATTTTGTGTTTTTTTTTTAATTTCCGTGTATCGAAACGTCGCGTCGCGAAGTTAAAAAATGAAAAAATTAACCGAGTCCGCGATAAAATCCGTAAATAATTGTTATATACATCGTTGGTATATTATTCATTAATTAATTATTATTTAAGTGAAACAAATTTAATTTTACGAACATAACAAAGAAACAACTTGAATTAATATTAAAATATTCTTAATTCAAATTTCAAACTGCATAAACATTACAACTAGAAGAAAAAGGAAATTTTCAATTGGACGTGTAATATGTTATGCTGGCACTTCACATGGCTATTTGTATTTGTGTATTTGGCATATTTGGCAAACAATTACCATGTGTGGTCAGTTTAATTGAGAAAGTGTGGCCTTATTTGCCTATTTGACAAGCAAGGCCAATAACAAATACGTGCCATATTTGCCTCTATTTGCCTGTTTGGTTTTAACGTCATTTATTTTGCCAAATACGACAAATACCCAATAGCAAATACAAACAGCCATGTGAAGTGCCACCATTAGAATTGCTCAATATTCGCACATTTCGTCGGTACCTACATAAACTATCAAAACTATAAATTTCGCTACTTTACACTAATAACATATTTTGTAGTGGCAATTTCTATGTATATTTTATTATGTTCATTTAATGATTTTTTTATTTGATTGAATACCTAACAATTTACGCACTAGGCCAGGCCAACCCGCACTAGGCCAGCGTGGTGGACTATATTGCCTAACCACTCTCAATCATAATCTCGATTGTAGAGTAGGCCCGTGCCCTGCAGTGGGACGTATATGGGCTGATACATACATACCTGACAATTGAAGTTAAAATTGCTATATATGTTAATATAATTATAATAAGAAGAAGTGCGTGGTGCCAACATGTTCACGATTGTCGCAGATTCGAATCCCAGGGCACACCTCTGACTTTTCGGAGTCATGTGTGTATTGATAGTCAATCACCACGTTCTATAACGGTGAAGGAAAACATCGTGAGAAAACCTGCATACCATAGCGATTTGTAAAATGTCTATGGTGTGTAAAGTTCGCCAACACGCACTAGGCCAGCGTGGTGTATATGACCTAACCACTTTCAATCGTACTTTTGATTGTATAGGAGGCCCGTGCCCTGCAGTGGGACGTATATGCATGCAGAAGCAGAACACATCTATGACACAAGCTTTGTGGATATTCATGAGTGGCAGTGACCACTTACCAACAGATGATTGTTGACTCGTATCTCAAACTGTATATTTTCACACAAATAAACCCACCATCTCATACTAGTATGAGAAAATATTAGCACAATAGTTTCTATGTCAAGGTCGCACTGATTTGTGTTTTAAATTACTGCGTATCTTTCTTTAAATATTGTGAAAGTATTAACTGAATAATACTCAAGGGCGAAATGAAATGAAATTTCCGGGGTATTTAAAAATAATTAGTCCTCTCCGGGGATCCTATATGCCAGGATTTCAACTGCCATTCAACAATTAGAAACGAGCAATTGATCCTCAAATAGCAGAGCAGATTTTTTGGAATGATTGTTACGAAATTTCTTGATAAAATCGTCTTTTAAGCAGAAAAACTACATCATAATCGGTTTATCCTTTGAGATTTACGATACCACAGACTAAAAGGAGCACAGTCGCATAAATTCACGCGTCGAACTTATTACAGAGAGAAAGAGACAGTAATAACCATAAATTAGTTTTCCAAACATTTAATACACAAAATAAACAATAAATAGAACTAAATCACACAGTTATTAAATAATTCATGTCTCAATACTCAAGAAACATTATAAATACATAAATATAGATATTAATAAATAATCGTAACACAATAATTGAGCGACTCAATTGTTTATATTACAATTATAATATTTAACAATTTTATCTAAAATTACGTCACACGAGCTTTTGCCGTTTGCCTGATGGGAAACAATACGACCACTCGTGGACAGAAGCAAAACCAAACAACACCATGAATTAGTAAGCAATTCTTGGCATTCCACTGCGCTCGCCATCCTAAGACATAAGATCTTAAGTCTCAATATGCCCAGTAGTTACTCTGGTGAGTCTGGCTATAATGTCCTCCAAACCGAAACACAACATTTACACTTGTCAAAAAAAACATGAAGAGCTAGCATAATAAACAAGGCTTTACTATCTAATGAACCAATATGTTTTAGTTCAAAAAGTCTTGTATTTTTTAGATGAATGTAGATGGTCAATTAGGCTTAAAATATTCTCTGTAATGTTCGTATAAACACATGTTTACATCCAGAAGGTTACGAATACATTTTGTAATTTGAATATATACCCTCATAGAATTTTAAGTAAGTCAAATATTTGTTTTTATTTTGAACGAAAATAAATGAAAAAAAAATGTAATTGAACTAATTCCCAATTGGTCTCATAGTTCATCATCCCAATGCGTGTTGAAATCCGAAGAGTCTAGACGCCTTTGAGACTTAATGAGGTATTTATAGAAGCCAGCGGAGGTGCGAGGCGTGCGTTTTCTTTCTGCTGAATCAAAGTCCACTTCATATAGACCGAATTTGATGCTGAAAACAATTGAAATATTTACTAACTTTCTGATGGCTGAAAGGAGAATAACAAAGTAAATATACAATGCGAGTGTGGATGGAAGAGTCGGTAGGGGTCGACCTCGCCGCACATACACCATCGAAATAGGTTATTGAGTGTATCACAAGGGTCAGGTCAAAAGTACCCTTAACCGACGAGAATGTATGAAGAGTGGATGAAAAGTAATATGTAAGGATCTAGCAAAGTGGCAGTCTATAGTCTCTGCCTACCCGATGGGATACAGGCCTGGCGATTATGTATGTACATATGTGTCTATCTGTCTATATCAACCCATATTATCCCATTCCTGGGTATACGCCTCCTCATTTGCACGCCACATTTCTGTCCTGTGCCAAGCGAATCCATTATTTTCTTACGATTCTCACGACATGCCTCTGCCTCTTAGACGCCGAGCCTCTACTAGCCACCACTCCGTTAGTATCTTACAGCCGTTCTCCATAATCTATCTGTCTAATTAGAGATTTCATTAGATGTTTCGATGCATTTTACGTTTCAGTTAACAAATCTTCAGAGATATAGGTATGATGCATATGTTTATAGATAGTTAGGTAAGATAAATATATATGTATATCTTTGTTTATTTAGGTGCAGAATGGTTCGGCATAGGAATGGTAACTATTTTAACCTCTTGTTAAAGATAGGATATAGAGAACAGCCGTTAGTCAATCCACCGTCTAAACGTCTAGCCGGCCGCCCTGCCGAACTTCACTTTTTAAATTGTTAACTAATTCATTGTAACTATAAAACTGGAAACTATCCTACCCTCACAACCGCCACTGCAATGGCTAATACAAATGCTGTTATGGATGATAGACGTATGACAATAGAAAATGACGAAATACTAGTATTTTACGTACCGAAAACCTTCCACCCACTCAAAAGTATCAATAAGACTCCATGCGGTATAGTGTGTCACATTGATCCCTCTTTTAATCGCCAGCAGGATTTGTTCCAAATGTTCTTCGAAGTACTGGATCCTGTCGTAATCCTCCAACTCCATTCCAACACTGGCGTAGCCATTCTCAGTGATCAGGTACTCCATGTCACCGTATTTCTTTGATGACCAGGACATCAGCTTTCTAAGACCTTCAGGGTAGATCTGGAAGTAAAACGTTTTATGAAATTCACTATACTGTCTCAGCCCATATACGTCCCACTGCAGATCACCGGCCTCCTCTACAATCGAGAGTACGATTGAGAGTGTTAAGGCCATATTGTCCACCACGCTGACCTAATGCAGGTTGACTTTATGAATTTGCCGGCTGCCAATTACCCGTTACCTCTTCACATCCTCTTTTCTCCCGCTTCCCTCTCAATTTGATGGGCTGGCAACACATCTATGATGTTCTGTGGATGTTCATGGACGGCAGTGATCACTTACCATTCGTTGACGTGTTTGTTCGTTTGCCGGACCTATGCAATAAAAATTCTTTAACATGACCGTTTTTTTCTGCTAGTTTAAGTTTTTGGGAAAAGTCTTTGGACCGTTTGGTGTAAGACTTTGTTTAGTTTAGTTTAGATTTAAATATACTCTATTTTATCATCAACCACAGGAAGTCCATTGCTGATGACAGCATAAAAGACTACAGCGCCATGTTACGTAGTTAGATTACAGCGACATGACATTCTACAATCGCCTTACAAAGCAGCTCATTCACCTACATCTCTCTCGTTCTTCTTTTTACAAAATATACAGGGTATATCAAGACTGCTACCGAAAACAAAGCCGGGTAGTAGTTTATGATTATTAAACTTTCTTTCTATCTAACTTTCTTAAAATCGTTACGAGTGACAACTATACTCCACTAGAGAAATACTGGAGCGCGCTCCTCTTACGTCGGAACCAAGAAGCTTATACCCAAATGGAGATTGCATTCCGTATATAAAAGTGAAGCACAAAAATTTGACCTTGAATGACGTTGCTGTTGCCGTTGTTCAAGGTCAGATTTTTGTGGTTCAGTGTTTTATACGGAATGCAATCTCCATTTGGGTATAAGCTTCTTGGTCGGAACACTTTACGCGCTTTCCTCCCTGTTCAATTTATGTCAACGCTATAAAATATACATACCCTGAACCATTCTGGCCCTCCGGTGGGCCAGTCAGGGTTGGAAACTATCACTGCTCCCAGTAGAGGCACTCCATCGAGAGGCCACGGCCCTATATCCTCCCCCTCTTCGGCGAGGCGCACCGTGTTGGCTATGTAGTAGTTGAAAGCGAAAAAGTCGTGGGTGCCTGGAACAATATTATCATCATCGATATATTACAGACTAGCGGCCCAGCCCAGCTCGCCCGGGTGCAAATAGATTTTTCTAGAATAATATGTACGTATTATACATATTAACCTTCCTCTTAAATCACTCTGTCTATTAAAATCGAGTCTTGTGTCATGGGTATCGGGAACTACGAGAGACTTTGCGGTCTCACAAACACCCAGACCCGAAACAAATACTTGTGGATCAGAAAAACATTTGTTTCGATTTGATCCCCACATGATGATAAGCGAGACGACCGCTCATGTAAAATATTAAAATTAAAAACCACCATATATTATAAAGCACGCTTGCAGTGGTACCTACCCAGGCTGTCTTTCACATATGATTAACCTACCACCAGTAAAATCGCATCTAATTCAATTAATTTATTTACCTCTCACAAGCTCTATTTCTTTTTTGGTGAAAGCAGGAAGTGTTGAATATGGAAATCCGAGTTCTTTACTTCTCTCTGCTATGATTTTCTCAATAACTGGTGGCCATCCGCCATCTTTCGAATAAACTGGGTGTAGGTAGATGCCGTTCTAGAATCAAGGTATAATATATAAACTCACGCCTTTATCCCAGAAGGAGTAGGCAGAGGTGCCTGGACACCCACATTTCGCCTTGTATGTTCCGTCCCACGATGTGATAGGTAGCGAGCCTATCGCCATATCGGGCACAAATTCCTGACTCCGGGCTGATAATGAAGAGAAAAATCCAATTATCACTTTGCCCGACTCGGGATTCGAACCCGAGACCTCAGCTTTGCAAGCGTACCTTAGTACAAGTACGCCACCGAGGCAGTCAAATCAAATCAAATCAAAGTATATACAATTATTTCCATATTGATGCACAGAGAGGTATTTAATATTATGTATACAGGATATATCAAGACTGTTACCGGAAACGAAGCCTGGTACGGTGGTAGTTTTATGACTACAGACACAATGCAACAAAAAAAATTAAATAAATACTAAATCCAGTCTTTATTTTTATTTTTTTCGTTGCCTGCAAGAATCCAGTACAATACTATCAGCCGCTGCCAATAAACAATCCCAATCCAAAATTAGCCGTTTGAGATTGACAGCTTAATCTTTTTTCTTATACTATATTGCCAAACATCAATCTCAGTTGTGAAAAAACTATGGCAACATGGTAAATGACAAATCGAAAAGTAGAAAACAATCCAGATTGATCAATCTAATTTTTTCGATTGATTATTGGCATCGGCCGTATATGGATGTATAGATGTGCAAATGATTGTAACTGTAAATTTAAACTTACTGCCAACTCATTAACGAGATCTGCCAATTCCTCATCTCCTTCCGAGTTTGGCTCGCTCCAAATCAAAGCATTCGCCATGGATATTCTTCCTGCAAAAACAAAATACTTGTTAGTTGAATTAATGGTGTCTTAAATTGACAGAAATGTGACACATTGAAACAAAACCTCCTAATTTATTTACGCATTTCATCACGGATTTGATTCAATTTACTCTCAATCGTACTCTCGATTGTAAAGGCCCCTCATAACCGCTTGCCATCTTCACAGCGCATTCGTTTTATGTTTTAGGTATCATCTGGAGCAATTGTGTAATAAAAAAGCACAACTCTGGTGCAGATGCTTTTTTTTTTATTGCAATGAATAGCGAGACGAACATGTCGTTCGCCCGATGGTAAGCGATACGACCGCTCATGAACAGTAGCAAAACCAAACAACACCCTGAATAACAAAGCAATGCTTGGCATTCCACTGCGCTCGCCATCCTGAGACATAAAATGTTAAGTCTCAATATGTCCAGTAGTTACTCTGGCTACAATGCCCTTCAATCCGAAACACAACAGTGCATTTACACAGCTGTTCGACAAAAGAAATAGACATTGCGGTGGTACCCACCCAGATGGCCTCTCACATATGAGAGACCTACCACCAGTATGCTTAGCCGCTGACTGAAATTGGAGGCTGCATTTGGGGTGTATTTACCTACCATGATACTTGTGCCTAAATTCCTCGTCATAAATCCTCCAACCCTTCGCATGAGCCATCAGAATATTCTTGATACACAAATAGTTGCCCATCTCAGGGTCTAATAGACCCGGAGCCATCATCCCAGCGCTGTATGCTCCGTCGCACACCATCAGGGGCTCGTTGATGGTGATCCAGGTCTTAACCCTGTCTCCGAAGAGAGAGAACACTGTCCTGGCGTAGCTTGCAAACCAATCCGATATTAGAGGGTTACACCAGCCCCCTGAAAGGATTAAAGCATTTTATTTTATTAATATACCTTGAGCTAGCTCTCAAGCAGGCCGGATGTTTTTTAACCAAGGATACACAAACTTATATGGCCGGAATATGACATAAATTCCAATGTTTTAAAGTTATACCGTGGCATCGAAAGGGATTTTTAAATAAGTTTGAATATAGTTTCGTAAAACAATTATTACAGTTGACAATAAAAATGTTATGACACAGAACCAAAACTCCTTAACACATTTTGCAGTCATTTTTACATACCCAGATCTTGCAGGCGCTGTGGCAAGTCCCAATGGTAAATGGTGACCATAGGTTCAATACCTTTCTCCAGTAAACCATTAATTAACTTGTTGTAATATTCCACGCCATCTTTGCTTATTTTATTTGGAAGACCAGTTGGCAACAGCCGAGGCCAGGAAAGAGAAAATCTAAAAATACAATGAAAAGAGTTATTTATTTATTCTTAACTGCACATAAAGAGAATAAACACTTAAATATATTACAAATGAACAAAAAATACAGAAGGCGGTCGATAAGACCGGCTTCTGTATTTTTTGCTGTAGTTAGTTTTACTGGTGGTAGATCTTTCATATGTGAGAGGTTGCCTAGGTACCACTGCAATGTCTATTTCTCCCGCAAAACAGCAGTGTTGTAACGGCTTGAAGGACATTGTACCCACAGTGACTACTGGACATGTTAAGACTTAAAATCTTATGTCTCAAAATAGGGAGAATGGCCAAGCATTGCCACTGACCATGATCGGTCGTATCGCTTACCATCAGGCGAACGGCATGCTTGTCTCGCCATTCATTGCAAAAAAGTTAGTCCGCAAAATAATATGTTGTTGATGTACTGGACTCAAAAACTATCTGCACCCGGGTGAAGCCAGGCCCGACCGCTAGTGCAAATATAATCGTAATTTCAGAAGTATTATAGTATTCAACATTAATGTTGAAATAGCGCCTGACATAAGTTGTGAACAAAATATCTACTACATAATTAGGTATAAATAAAAAACAGGCGCCTAAAAATATACATTAAACTCAGACATTAAATGTCCGTTGTTAAATAGAATAATGATCCTTCATCTAAAACAGTATTAAACATTTATGGTGTGATTCTAAATAGGTCTTATCTCTCTCTCTCTCTCTGTATCCCTCTCTCTTAGCCACAGGAAGTCCACTACTGAAGATAGGCTTCCCCCAAGGACCTGCACATCGACCTGTTGAAAGTGGCCTGCATTCAGCGACTTCTTACATCCTTACCCAGGTCATCCCTCCACCTTGTAGGGGCCCCCCTATGTGGTGGATGGATGACCTGGTCCCAGGCATGACATAGATTTTTGTGGAAAACTCTATGATATGCAAGTTTGCCCGCGATGTGTTTTTGACTGCAGTATTAATTATTATTAATCAGATAGACTGTAGTGAATTTATAGTGTCAGGCTACAATTTCTAAACCTCATTTAATTATTAACTGTATGTTTTTACAAACAAACATTATTCTACATAAATCTCATGTTTGCAATATGGCAACATTTTATGATGGTGATAAAATCTTTGTATCCTTTTACACAACAGATTTTATTTATATGGACAGTGATTTGTCTGCAATAATTAGTACCTACTACAGAGACTTCAAAAATAGAAAATGGCGATAGACTGGGTTAAAATAAATAATAATATTAAAAAAAGAACATTGAGATCTAATATATTTTGAATTAGGTATCAGAAACTACGAGAGACTATTCGGTCTCTCAAACACCCAGCTTCAACAAAAGTGCAACAAAAGTTCTGGAGTGGAGGCCATGTACAGGCCAACGCAGTGTCGGACGCCCGCCTACAAATAAGTCTTACTCTTCGATCATGATTGAAGGTCTTACTCCAAAGAAATCTGAGTAAGCTTGAAACGCGAGCACCTATTTTGGGGCACCATGATGATTTGTCCAGAAATTTGTAAAATTTTCTTCAACACATAAGTTTACGTACCTATAAAAATGTATGCCAATATCTGCAGCAATTTCTACGTCCTCCCGCCATCTATAATAGGAATCGCAGGCGACATCCCCATTCCCCCCGTCAATCACTTGATGTTTGTTAGTGTGGGTCATTCTGTCCCATATACTCTCTCCTTTATCTACAATAACATAAAACACACATACATTAACTATAGTCAGGGTTTGTGTTACAGTCAAAACGGAGGTAGGATTGAGGCAAAATAAAATCCATGGAACAACCTTTTTGTATTTTTGCAATTTAAAGCGCAATATATACACACCAAAGCTGCCGACACGTCGGCCTAAGTCGGCAACTTTTTGCGACATGGCAGTGACTCTATATAATGAGGAACATTTTTATGACATAACGACAAGCAGAGCGCGTTGTCGAAATCTCATGTCGGCTGGCAACACATTTTTTGTGTACTAGCCCGGTATAATAACTGCACTGCACCTGATGGTAAGCACAAATGCCGTTCAGAAAGAGTATCGAATTTCATCAGACGGTAGTCCCATGCCAATAATTATGCTGGTCTGATAAGATGCCTCTTCTTCTACGGTGGTAGGACCCAGGATATTAGGAAGAAGAGAACACGCGTGACGGCAAACAATTCCATATATTGATGGTGCGGCACAAAAAAGAGTTTGCGAGTCTTTTGGTTCGTGCCGATATGGTTTGGACCATCAAGCTGTGGCTTCGCAAGCTAGCACACGTGGTTCTGTTTAGGAATGGAGAGGAGGAGATCAAATTGAACAATTCTTCAGAGCATTCATCGTGATACGGACGGTAGAACACGGCGCTTTTTGCCAACATGATTCTTTTAGGGCCTCTACAATCTAGAGTAGGATTGAGTGTTGTTAGGCTATATAGTCCACAACACTGGCCTAGCGCGGGTTGGCGGACTTTACATACCATATCAATTCTTACAAATCGCTATGGTATGGAGGTTTCCTCACGATATTCGTGTTTAGTGCACTTTAGGAAATAAAGTTAGGTTCTTGCACTTTAGGATCTATGTTATTATCGTTCGCTCTTTATATTGAAGCATAAAGCGTCTTATCAGTATTAAACTGTAATAAAAATCAGATGTGTGGTCAAGGATTCAAATCCGCGACCACTATTTCGACAGCCCCCAGGACCAGTCCTTGGATTCTATTACGATTCTAAAAGTTATTTCAACAGTGAAGTCAATGCTCTCTTTTATGATACTTTAATTCCGCCTTAAGTATTTTATTATTTGAACATTGAGTTTTACAATAAGAACAAATAGCGATAATGACATCATTCGTTCATTATTTACATTTAAATGATCATATCCAAAGTTTAACTCCAGTTCTTTTCTTTTTATATCCACTCATCGTGTTTACTTGTCCCTTTATTAACAAGTAAGCGCCTGGCGAAATAGGTTACCAGGGAATTGAACCCTTGGGTTTGTAATGTAGATTATAGATTTATAGATTGCACCGCCTCACTAGTTGTACCTCATCACTAGTTGTAAGCAACGCTGAGTCAGTCTCCGAATAAATGCTGTTTAGACAAGACGTTCGATTGTTATTTTCCCTACAATAGTTCAGTGGCGACGAGGATTATCCGAATAACGTGTTTCACAATGCCGATAGGAAAAATAAAAGAATTTGACATCCACAAGGATGATTGGAAATTATACATAGAAAGAGTAGAACAATATTTTCTGGTTAACTCAGTGCCGGACGCGCTCAAGGTGCCGACACTAATCACAGTTATGGGCGCCGAAAGCTATGAACTGTTGGTCAATTTGTGCACACCTACAAAACCAAAAAATAAAACCTTCCAGGACATTGTCGACATTGTGGAAAAGCATCTGCAACCAAGGCCAAGCGAACTTACCGAACGCTATAAGTTCCGACATAGAACGCAAAAAAATGACGAAGGGATTGCAGAGTACGTGGCAGTGTTAAAAAAGATGTCAAAATCATGCGAGTTCGGCAGCTGGCTCGAGGAAAGCCTCCGCGACCAGCTAGTTTGTGGCATTATGAGTGATAATATTCGGCAACGTTTGTTCTCGGAGCCTCAGCTCGATTTTGCGAAAGCTTTCAATATCGCAGTTAGTATGGAGGCAGCTGAAAAAGACGCGGCCATGGTGGAAGGTCGAAGAAATTCGCCGAGTGACACGAGGACGGCAAGCTGTCAATCGATTTTGGCGGGAATGAGGCATAAGGGCGCGGCATCAACCATTGCGGCGGCCCGGAGCTACGGCGGCGAAGCGGCGCGCGAGGTGGTTGCGCAATGCCCGCGGCGACCACTAAGGACACGCGCATCGCCAGCGCTCACGCCTGCAGGTCCGGGTGAGCGTGTTCGGAGACAGCAACCGTGTGGAGCTTGTGGCGGGTGGCACGACACGTCTACGTGTAAATTTCGACGCTACGTCTGTCACGTTTGTTATAAATCGGGGCATCTGAGACGTGTGTGCCCTAATTTAGCCAAACAACATTTTGTGGAAAGTACGTCTACGGAGAAACAAGGTCGAGTCACTGACAGTGATAGTAGTGAAGAGGTAATCGCTATTGATTTTAATAAAATGTCTTTAAAACATTACAAGCCTATTTTGATACCCATAGAAGTTAACAGTAACATAATTTATATGGAGTGTGACACAGGGAGTGCAGTGTCCTGCATTAGCCAGGAGATGTATCAAAAGCATTTTAGTAATTTAAAAATTAATGCTTGTAATTTAATTTTAAGGTACTATACAGGGGAAATTGTAAGGCCATTGGGGGTTATACGGCCCTGTGTAAAATATAAAAACAAAATAAAAGTATTAGATTTATATGTAATTAAAAATGGAAAAACCGCCTTATTGGGAAGACAATGGCTAGTAGAATTAAATATTAAGTTCCCTAAGTTTGAAACGAGTACATTAAATGCGCTGAGTAGTGAATCATTGTTGTCTGATCTCAGTTCCAGATTTTGTAACGTGTTCGCCGAGGGACTGGGTCGGTACACTGGTAGTCCTGTTAGTATCCATGTTCGGGACGGCGTCCGACCTGTGTATATGCGCGCGCGGCCGCTGGCGTACGCGCTTCGTACACCCGTGGAGCGTGCGCTGGACCAGCACGTGCGGGACGGCATCCTCACCCCGGTCGAGCGATCTGATTGGGCCACACCAATCGTGCCGGTAGTAAAAAAAGATGGTAGTATTCGGATTTGCGCCGATTATAAGTTGACATTGAATAAGGTAATACAAATTGACCGTTATCCTTTACCAAGAGTTGAAGATTTATTAGTCCGTTTAAATGGGGGATTGCGCTTTAGCAAGATAGACTTGTCCCAAGCGTACGCGCAATTCGAGTTGGATGACTCCAAGAAATATACTGTTATAAACACGCATAAGGGTCTGTTCGTTTATAATCGTTTAGTGTACGGCCTCGCTTCGAGTCCGGGCATATTTCAACGGCGTCTAGAGGAGATGTTTGCAGATCTCCCTCGGGTCGGCGTATTTTTAGATGATATAATTATAACAGGCAAAACGACATCTGAACACATACATAATTTATATGAGGTGTTCGAACGTTTACAAAAATACGGATTACGTGTTAAAAAGGAAAAATGTGAATTTTTCACGGAGTCTATAAGTTATCTTGGTCACGTTATTAGCAAGGATGGGGTTCACACTTGCCCCAATAAGACTAAGGCTATTATTAGCACGCCACCTCCCTCTAATTTGTCAGAACTTCGATCATTTATTGGAATGATTATGTATTACGCTAAATTTGTTCCCAACATAAGCACCTTATTAGCACCATTGTATAACTTGTTGAAGACCAATGTAAAATACGAATGGAGCCGCGAATGTCAAAACGCATTTGAGGATCTCAAGGCTAGGTTAATGAGCAGCAAGGTGCTGATGCACTACTCGCAGGATCTGCCTCTGGTGCTGACGGCGGACGCGAGCGGTGTGGGCTTGGGTGCAGTTCTGGCGCACGTCACGCCGGACGGCGAGCGGCCTGTAGCGTACGCCTCTCGCTCGCTCACAGCCGCAGAGCGCCATTATGCACAAATTGACCGTGAAGCCCTCGCGATTGTTTTTGGTATACGCAAATTTCACCAGTACTTATACGGTAGACGTTTCGTGTTAAGGACAGACCACAAGCCGTTAACTTATATACTGGGAGATAAGGTGGGTATACCGGTGATGGCAGCATCGCGTTTACAGCGCTGGGCTGTACTCTTATCAGGGTATCAATATGACATTGAGTACGTCACCTCTAAGAAAAATTGTGCAGACGCTCTTTCTAGACTTCCACCCGGAATAAGGAAGCAAAGCAATAATAACGTAGTCAGGGAGGTCACATATAGTAATTTTGTTGAAAAATTCTTACCAGTGTCAAATGATGATGTCAGAAAGGCCACTGTTAAGGATTTGATGCTTAGCAGAGTTAAAGTTTATATTGAATCAGGTTGGCCGTCGTTTTGCCCGCAGGATGGAATCAGCCCATACTTTTTAAGACGAAACGAATTATATATAGATAATGGTTGCATAATGTGGGGTTACAGAATGGTAATTCCGGAGTCTTTAAAATCATTGATACTGAAACAATTACATGTTAGCCATATGGGCATCGTAAAAACTAAGAGCTTAGCTAGGAGCTACGTGTGGTGGCCGGGCATCGACCACGACGTAGAAGAACAATGTCGCGCGTGCGATACGTGTGCGCGTGAGGCATCGGCACCTCCGCGTGCCCCGCCGCAGCCGTGGCCATACACAACACAGCCGTGGACGCGCTTACATATTGACTTTTTAGGACCTTATAGGGGACTCTCGTACTTAATTTTAATTGATTCGAGTTCGAAGTGGATTGAGGCTTTTGATATGACGCAAAAGACAGCGGCAAGCGTGATTAAAACGTTAAGATCTACTTTCGCACGATTTGGACTACCGGTGGAACTAGTGTCGGACCAGGGTCCACCATTTACTAGTTCAGAATTTGAAAGTTTTTTGAAAAATAATGGCATTAAGCAAACCTTTTCACCCGCTTACCACCCGTCATCCAATGGGGCTGCGGAAAATGCAGTCAAGTTATGTAAGCGAGCAATTAAGAAAGCGTTACGTGATAATGTAGATGTTGATACGGCCTTACAAACCTTTTTATTGACATATAGAAATTCCATACACGGCACTACAGGGGAAACGCCGGCTAGGCTATTACAAAAACGTATGTTGCGCTCACGACTAGATTTACTTCGCAGTTTTTGCAAGGTTGAAGAACGGGTACGTTTGGCGCAGGAAAATCAGGCTAAATTCGCAGGGGGAGTAAATCGAAGCTTTAAAAACGGTGAACCTGTATGGTCAAGGGGTTATTGTACACAGGATAAATGGATTAAGGGAAAAGTTATAGGCAATGAAGGGTCGCGTAGGTGCATAGTGGAAAATGATAACGGTCAAATTGTTAAAAGACACATCGATCAAATACGCCGCAGGTCCACACTATCAGATATACCTCAGTCGGTATACACAGAGTCAGAAATTCGGAGAGAGGATCCCGTGCCGATCAGGACTGCGGAGGTGGATGGGAGTGGCGAGGATTCAGTAGTAAATCAAGAAGTGGAAAAAACGGTAGTACCGCTTGTGCGTGACCATAGTCACGAGACATCACCCACACCTATTGCGGTATGCTCGGCGCCTGACGCATCCCATGCACCCCCGCAACCCGAACGTCGATACTCCCAGAGGAAACTTAAACCTCCGGTGCGTTTTGGTTATGACGAATATTAACTATATAATGTCAAATACATGTTAGATAATAAGTTATATCACATTTACTTTGTTAATTAATTGTAATGATCATAGTTCCTGATTTAGTGATGGAGGTGTAATGTAGATTATAGATTTATAGATTGCACCGCCTCACTAGTTGTACCTCATCACTAGTTGTAAGCAACGCTGAGTCAGTCTCCGAATAAATGCTGTTTAGACAAGACGTTCGATTGTTATTTTCCCTACAATAGTTCAGGGTTTAATGAGGTCTTGATTCATGGCACATTTACTATTAAATGTACGGTCACGAACTATGCGATGTTTTGTTGGCAGTAGTGTAAATAAAATTCTTTCGCAGAGTCACAAAGGATTTTTATTATATTGTTTGTTCAATTTATATGTACACTTGTGTAAACATATTTTGAAGGCAATTTATTACTCAGCTATATTAGTCTTCCCTCAAGTTCCATGATCTATCACACTTGAAGCCTCTCAAGGTGGAAGTGATAGAGGCACGGTAATATCATGACACAGCATGAATGGGCAGGCTCGTCCGGGGTGGAACCACTGTCTCACAGGAGATCAACATAAAGCGGCAGCTTATCTATCACGTTTCGTCTGTGAATCAGATTGCCGGTTGCCCAATACTCATTTCCTCTTCCTATCATTTTGCTTTCCCGCTCTCCTCCTAATTAGATGAGCCGGCACCACATCCATAATTCAGCGTTGTGGAATTTCATGGGCGGCAGTGATCACTTACCATCAGTGCCTCTAGTAGGAAAAGACAACTACTTTTTTTTATTGCACTGAATGGCGAGACGAGCATGTCGTTCGCCTGATGGTAAGCGATAAAACCGCTCGTAATCAGTAGCAAAATCAAACAACGCTTTGAATTACAAAGCATTGGCAACTTGGCATTCCACTGCGCTCGCCACTCTAAGACATAAGAAGTTAAGTCTCAGTATGTCCAGTAGTTACTCTGGCTACAATGTCCTTCAAACTGAAACACAACAGTGTATTTACACTCCTTTTGGTGGTACCTACCCAGGCGGCCTCTCACATATGAGAGACCTACCACCAGTAAAAATCATAAGTAGGTAATAAATAGATAAAGAAAGACAGACATTGGTTTTATAAAATCTCTCTATACTTTTGAGGTGGAGAACATTTTGAAAGTATATGCTACATTTTTGCTCATTGAGTGCCTTGGCAACTTTCTTTACATAATATATGTTCACACTTTTCTGCCCTAAGATCTTGCCCATATCCACTATACATTGAAATGAGCCTATTAGATAAAATGATTAAGTAGGTACACAAAACGAAAACGAAGGGTCATATAATTGTTTAATTTATAAAATGTTTATTACAGTTTTAGTTCGTATTTTAGTTAGGTTTATTTAAAACTACAATAAACTATAAAGTTTCTACATTAGGAGACTGTCCCGCCCTCACACCCACCACTGTAACTCCTGTAAGCCAGGATCAACAGTGGCACGCAACGTAATGACACCGAGCATTGAAGCTCGGCGAGTCTCCGGGAATGTCTAACTTGTCTTTAACCCGCAACGAAATTAATCAAGTTTCTACATGCTAATAATTGTTGGCAAGGTTCCCAAGTTCATTGCTCCGATTCCGAACAGTCCATAGGATGGGAAATAACCTTCATTTGATAATGCCGCTATTAGTAATATTTATAAATATTTGTGATAACAATAATTGTTACTTCATATCGCAGCATTAATTTACCTATTATTAGTGAAATAAGGCGCAGATAATTATAATAACAATAAGACGAGGTCACTAAGTATGACCGTAAAAAAATTGCGTTAATTCCAAATAAAGAAATCGTAATAAAAATATCTGTATCTGTATCAGCCCATATACGTCCCACTGCAGGGCACTGGCCTACTCTACAATCGAGAGTACGATTGAGAGTGGTTAGGCCATATAGTCCACCACGCTGGCCTAGTGCGGGTTGGCGAACTTACATACCATAGAAATTCTTATAAACCGCTATGGTATGCAGGTTTCCTTACGATGTTTTCCTTCACCGTTTTAGTGCGTGGTGATTGACAATCAATACACACATGACTCCGAAAAGTCAGAGGTGTGCCCTGAGATTTGAAACCGCGACCACCGTGAACATGTTGGCAGCCGCGTCTGGTCCGTTTACCAATAGGCCACCACGCACTTTTTAATAATACTTTTTAATATAATTTTTAATAAAAATATATGTATATTTGGTAAAAAAAAAAATATAATTTGATAAGGTTTTCTTGGTCTTATGGGGGGATTCTACGGATCGACTGACGGACAATGACAGACAATGGACTATATTTGACCACTTTCACACAAATTACATCAATCAATCAAAATTCTTACCGCTGACATTCCATGCGCCTTCGACCTGATAAGCTGAACTTCCTGCTCCGAATTTGAATCCTGGAGGGAACACTAGTTTACCTCGCACTGCCCACACTAAGCCACTGGAAGAATATAAAGACAAATACAGTTTCTTAAGAGATGGTAAATGCCTAGTACTCGATGATTCTGATTATTAACAATGATCACTTGTATCCGTGTCTGAATCAGCCCATGTACGTCCCACTGCAGGGCACAGGCCTACTCTACAATCGAGAGTACGATTGAAAGTGGTTAGGCCATATAGTCGATTCGGACAAAATTAGGACCGCCAAATATTGTGATGAATTGTATACCAAGTATAAATTAAAATGTATGGTAGTAGGTAAGGTATACAGTAAGCGCCCCTTATTCACGAATTCCGCATTTAGGTTTTCAGTAGTCGCGGGTCACAAAAACTTTGACCTTTTGCCTCTATTCTGGCTTAAAAATCTTAATTCGCGGATGTAATTGGGCTTCGATTTTTTTGGACCCTATAAAAAATATAACACAGTATCTGGACCCCACCTAAAACTACTTTCAGACAACTGAGATAAAGCATGCTAAGTCAAAAAATGGTTGTTTCCGTTGTAAATTATGTCAGTCTATTCGAAACCAGATATACCCAGTTTGATTCCGAAAAAGTAACACACTTTTGAGGTTCGCTAAGACTGCCTTTCCACAATTAATAAATAAATAAATAACACCCAATAGTCACATACATAGTCCTGACCCCACACTTAGATCGAGTGCTGAGTCGTGGGCATCAGGAACTACGAGAGACTTTTCGGTCTCACAAACACCCAGACCCGGAAGAAATATTTGTGGGCCGCACAAACACTTCTCTCGGTGCGGGGATCGAACCCGCGACCTCTAGTTTCACAGGCGGCGTTTAGACGCCGCCTGGCGCATTCGGTTAGCCGAATGCGCCACGGAGGCTGTCAATTGTGTTTAATGGTGACAATACATTACCCAACCCAGGAATAGAACCGAAAACAAGGACCAGCAAAACGATGAACAATAATATTTACCTAAACACAAGTAGACGTGCACACTCCATTTCAATACTACAATCAAAATGCATCTACGTTAAAAACACGAACAAAGTTTATTCAGCTTTGTTACGCTTCAATTCTTACAGAAATAATACTCGTATACAGCATGTTCTTCATAATTAAATAATAAAAAGAAACTTAATACGATATATCAGTCAGTAAACCTTTTTTTTTATATTATAGGGCGCAAACTTGTACGCGGTTCACCTGATGGTAAGTGAACACCGCTGCCCATAGACATCTGCAACACCAAAGGGCATGGAGATGCGATCCAGGCCTTTGAGGTGGGAAGACGCTCATGAATAATGAATACCTACTGCTGAATGCGGGGCACCTCTAAAGTCGTTCAATTGGGGTTAGGCCATAGACCACCACGCTGGCCTATTTCAGGTTGGCGGATTTACATACTTGTGCCATACAAATCTTATAAAGATATTTATGTTATGTAGGCTTCCTCGAGTTTTTTATTATTGTAGCAACTACTGGACATATTGAAACTTAACATCGTAAGTCTCAGGATGGTGAGCGCAGTAGAATGCCAAGCATTGCTTTGTGATTCATGGTGTTTGGTTTGGCCACTGTCCATAAGCTGTCGTATCGCTTGATATCAGGCAAATGGTAAACTCGTCTCGCCATTCATTGCTATAAAAAAACAGTCGAATAGTAATTAAGATTGCCTCGGTGGCGTAGTTGTACTACGATACACGAAGCTGAGGTCTCGGGTTTGAATCCCGGGTCGGGCAAAGTGGTATTGGATTTTTCTATTCATTATCAGCCTGGAGTCTGGATTTTGTACCGATATGGCGATAGGCTCGCTCTGTATGACTGGGAACATACAAGGCGAAATGTGGTTGTCCAGACACCTCTGCCTGACTCTTCAGGGAAAAAGGCGTTAGTTTATGTAGGTATGTAGTTAAGATGTTAAAGAAACTAACACTGATAAAAGTAAATACACCCAATAGTTTTATACATGGTCCTGCCCCCACATTGAGATCTATTACCAAGTCTTGTGTCGTAGGTCGTACAGAGGCAGTCAATTTTTTAAAAAAGGTGTATTTTTTTACCTTCTGATAATAATGTTTCCTATATCTTTAACTGTGTTTTTCTGCGCATATTTTTTTACATGTAATATTTAAAAAATGTATAACCGTTAATTAACCTTAATAAATAAAATTAAAAAAAAAACAGCCACCTGTATAAGTAAGTAGATTATTTTTGCAGGGTTAGTTAGTAAACAGCGATTGTGTTATTCTGTTTGTAACTTTGTGTCATTTGTGTGATACTAACAAAGTCATTTTAGATCGTCTTGCATGGATTATCACGACAACAGTTTCGGTCACGATCATGGGCGTCGCCAGCCATGGGCTCAGGGTGGGGCAGCAGTCTAAAATAATATGTAACTAGCAAACTATACCCTCGGTCTTAACCCTATTATTTTTTTCATACAAAAATTCAATTTAGAGATTTATATCTATAAATGTTACTTTACTTAAATAATTTCTTTTTTTAGGTTTGGTTAGGTACCTTACAGGTCAGAGTCAGGTGTGGGGTAAGCGCCCCATACTGCCCCACCGTGGCTACGCCCATGGTCACGATATGAAAACTATGCACATGAAATGTTATTAGATCATTGTTTAAGAAGTAAGGTCAGGCCTTTCAGTATATTGGGGTTAATAAGATGTCTGTGAATATCTGAATCTGTATTTTCTAATCCTAAACTCATGGATTTTTACCAAGCTTTCTGCTATAAATCAGTCAGGCATTATCAAAATCGTGGCACTTACAGTGGCACTGTTGACGCAACGCTTCATGGAGCGTCACACTACGCAAGTACGTTGGAACATTTTACGCGATCTTCGCCCTGTCCTTCTTTGTATTAGACAGTAGACTCATATTTTCGTTTTTCTACATTAACCATTTCATTGACTGCAATTTTTTTACAATTTATTTAGAGTAAAAAATGCCCTCTTTCTTACCTTAATCCCAAACCGGTCCGGCTTTAGGAACCGCTTGAGCTTACGGGACTTCCTCTTATGTCTAGATTATATCACAAATATTAAAAACTTATTTACGCAATTAAAAATGTATAAAAATACTCATTCGTAATTACTTATTACTTATTTGTTTATTTTCATCTCTCATAAGATTTTCAGTTGCAGACGTCAAGATTAATGACCATAAAAATAAAATTCGAAGATAAAAACAACTTTTAATCATAATGAAAAACACAGCACCTTCGTAATATTGTTTATTGTTAAAAATATTTACCACGGAAGTACGTCATGTTTTACAATCTAATTACTGCGTTTAGGTGTTTCCAAACTGTGTGATGCGACGCCCCTGCTTATTTCTTATTATTTTTATTGCTATAAATGGCGATACGAGCATGTCATTCGCCTGATGATAAGCGATACGGCCGTTCATGAACATTGGCAAACCCAAACAACATTAATTACCAAGCAATATTTGGCTTTCCACTGCACTCGCCATCCTGAGACATAAGGTGTAAAGTCTCAATATGTCCAGTAGTTACTCTGGCTACAATCGTATCGCTTACCATCAGTCAAATGGCAAGCTCATCTTTGATCTGTCAGCTGAGACCTGTGCCGAAATTATGTCGGAGACGTTTACATATTGCGCAGACGTTACTATCGGTCGAGGTTCCATCACCAACACTCGGAGGTGCGATTGGTGGAATGATTTACTAGTACAACTACGTCGGACTTTTCGTAGAGCGCGTAGGCGTTTTAACGGACTTAAAAGACGCTGTGTCACAGGGGAAGCAATTACATCTGCTTTAAATAAACTGAGAGTTGCCAGATCACATTATAAAGCGGCCGTCCAAAAATCGAAGGGTAATTTATTACGAAAAGTTGTAGCCCGGTTAGATAGTGAGGGTCCGTGGTCTCCTTTATACCATGAATTCAAAGCGAATAGGTCAATCAATTTGGCTTATATTGAGAATTTAAAAATTGACAACAACTTCACCACTGGTATTGAGGAGACAACGGACGCTCTGTTACAATCGTTAATTCCAGATGATAAAGTTGAAAATGACTCAGAATACCACAAGCAGATTAGGATGTGGGCCGAGGAACTGCCGAACTCTTCGGATTCAAATCTCTCGTCGTTTGATGAATTTAGTTAAATCGTACGATCTTTGCCCCTAAACAAGGCTTCCGGTGATGGTAAAATATCTAATAAAATGATTAAAGAAGCGTGTAAATCGGCCGGCGATGCATTACTCACTGTTTTTAACAGATGTATTGCTGAAGTGGTATTTCCGCGAGTATGGCGTACCGGTTTCATTCGGATAATACCCAAGAGTGGCGATAAACCTCCACACGATCCTAAGTCGTATAGACCTATTACACTCTTGCCGTCGCTAGGTAAACTTTTAGAACGCCTTATCGTCCCTCGATTGCTACCGGGTGGACCAAAATTTCACGAAAACCAGTTCGGTTTTACTACGGGTAAGTCAACTATTGACGCAGCAATTTCAGTTAGAAGAGCGGTAAGTACATCGGCGCGCAAATATGTACTCGGTATTTTCCTGGACATCTCCGGTGCTTTCGACAACGCTTGGTGGCCAATGCTGCTTCTTAAGTTGAAATTACGAGGTTGCTTTAAAAATATATATTCACTTATTTACTCGTATTTCTCGCACGGAACAACCAAACTTAAACTTGGACACTATGCCGTGTCGAAACCACTGACGATGGGTTGTCCACAAGGCTCGGTCTTAGGTCCTTATTTGTGGAATTTAGGCTTCGACGATTTTCTTACAATTCCCTTACCGTCAGGATGTTCTTTAACCGGATATGCGGACGATGGCCTCTTGCTAATTGAGTCAAACAGTAGGTCGGGATTAGAAAATATGGCAGACGCGTGTTTAAAATTAATATGTGATTGGGGCCATAGAAATCGCTTAAAGTTTGCACCACATAAAACGTTCCAATTACTTCTTAAAGGAACTTTAAAATCACCGCCGCGAATTAAATTTAATAATATCACTGTTAAAAAAAAAGAATCGGTTTGTTATCTCGGTTTGATTTTAGAAAGGAATTTTTCCTTTCTTGAACATATTAAGAGCGTCGGGGAAAAGTCGAAAAGGAACTTCTTTGCTTTAACAAGAATATCGAAATCAACGTGGGGGCTATCTTTCAATACTCTAAAAATCATCTATGGAGCAACTTACTTAGGATGTACTTGTCATAACAAAGATCCATAGATCTCCCGTATGGGCTGATAGGGCTACTATCGGTGCTGTGCGAAGAAAACTGCTCCAGAGCCAACGTTTGGCGTTGATATTCTTGTGTAAGGCATATAGAACTGTTAGTACGGAAGCTTTGCCTGTCCTGGCGGGTGTACTTCCAGTCGACCTGGAGGTGCAACGTCGCGCCGCCATGTATTACTCTACTAGGGAGAACATGGATAAAAGTTTTTTAACCGCACGAGAACTTTTAAAACTTGACAGATTATTTAAACCGCTTTCAGTGGTATATAGCGAACTATTAGATGAATGGCAAAATAGATGGAAAATATCTTTGAAGGGACGGCATTTATACCAATTTTTTCCTTGCGTGCGTGATCGTTTGACAAAGACTTGGCTAGATGTCGATTATTGCGTATCACAGTTCCTCACGGGCCATGGTAACTTTAAGTCTAAACTACATTATTTTAAGCTTGTCGAATCGCCTGCGTGCCCGTGTTCAACATCTAATTGCGAATATGAACAATCCGCGCATCATATACTTTGGGAGTGTAGTCTTTGGCAGGATGAGCGTAAAACCATGCTGGATAGTATGCAAATATCATCTGGAGTTGTATACTACATGGACCCTGTAGAGACTAGGAAGAACTTCCGTGGTTTCCAGCGTTTTTGCCATACATATTACTGGAATCAAGTATAAAAGCTCACATAAATAGGTCCCATTTTAAGGTAATAATGATTTGATCCGTGGTGCTTTACGGCTGGCTTCTCTGGCCGTAAAAGTCTTTTTGCGAGGTTATTTGCCTCTTTAGTTCATTGTTTTGTCACCCGCTTTGCACGGAGGGAAGTGGACAATAATTTATTTCCAACTCCTCCTATTAATTTAACTTTCTGATTAATTTCGTTACGGGTTAAAGACAAGTTAGACATTATCGGAGCCTCGCCGAGCTTCAATGCTCGGTGTCATTACATTGCGTGCCACTGTTGATCCTGGCTTACAGGAGTTGCAGTGGTGGGTGTGAGGGCGGGACAGTCTCCTAATAAAGCTCATCTTGCAACTATTTCTATATAAAATACTAGCGGCCCGACCCAGCTTCGCCTGGGTGCATATATTTTTTGATTCCACTCCACACCAAATACATGTTGTTTTTCGTATAAACTCTTGTATGCCTAAACTTGACGTAGCTATCCTACTGTCCGGCTCAATCCCGTCTCATCCGCCTGTTCAGTCTCTTCCCAATCCGCCCCGTCCCTTCTCTTTATTATCCATCCCGTTTTATAACGTTCATTTAAATTTCGTCCTAACAAATCTGTGATCTATCCCAGCCCTCTCCCGTACCTTCGATTCTATTTTACTTTATGTCCCTTCTCTACACAAACATCCATATATATCTTATACAACGGGCCGTGCAGCAGAAATCGTAATATTTTAATTTCACCACAACTTCAAAACCAAACGTCCAATTTTAATCATTCAAAGACCAAATATTATCAACATAAACTGTACTTATTGATGAAATAATTTATTTTGATAAGGATTAATAGCATAAGTAAAATAAACGCGTTTAAATGTAGTCCAAAAAAAATTCAAGATTTTTAAATAAAAATGTGGTTGTTGTGCCTCACTCGACATAGATAGGTATAGTGTGTCGCGTACTTTTTTGTAGATATTTATAAGATCTACAATTAATTATAACATTTTATGGTTCTATCTTTTGTAGTTTAGGCAGCATACGCAAAATAAGTAACTTCTTTGGTTGATTTTTTTCAGTTTGTGTCCGAAAAATCCAAATATCTTACGGAACCCTATTTTTTTCCAAAATAAAATGTAGTCTATGTTACTCGTGGATAATGTAGCTTTCGAATGGTGAAAGAATTTTTAAAATCGGTCCAGTAGTTTTTGAGCCTATTCATTACAACCAAACAAACAAACAAAGTTTTCCTCTTTATAATATTAGTGTAGACAATATTTTAAATATCAGTTATGACTGAAACAGCGTGGCTCTACCACTTCCAACAAATTTATCAATCAAACATAAATTCATATCGTATATAAGACAGCTTCCGTGGCGCAGTTGGTTATACGCCGGCTGGGAAACGTAACGCCGCAGTTTCGAACCCCGCACCGAAAGAAATATTTGTGAAAATAGGTATTTGTTTCGGGGTCTGGGTGTTTATGAGACTGAAAAGTCTCTCGTAGTTTCTGATACCCACGACACAAGATTCGATCTTAGTGGGGTCAGGACTATGTATGTGACTGTTCGGGGTATTTCTTTATTTATTTTGAAATCCACCATTAAATATTACTTTTAGTACAGATGCTGTTATGTATTTAATTTTAAAAACAGTTTGTAACTATGCCTGTTTAAAAAGGAGTCTCAGTGAAAAAGATTGGGAACTGCTGGTTCTGCGCAATAATTTATAATACTAGAGAATCTTGAGATGTACTTGATGAAGAATTATAATAAAACCATTGTTTAAACTAATTGTATAAAAGTGCTCTCCAAGAATTTCAAGGGTATTATGTAGTCTATCAATATTTAGTCCGGCGTGGTGACTGTCTGCCCAGTAAACATATTACGTTTAGCGTAACGTGCAAAACTAATGCGTTTTCAAAAATAGTAAAAAAATCATATCACTTTTTTATTATATTAACGTTGCTAGATAGAATTATATGGTGGAATCACCATTCTAAACCAAACCAAATTCAAGACATTTTCACTTCGCCGTAGAACTGAAACATACTAAACAAAACTACTAACGCCATCTAGTAATGCTTGAGGTAAACTGAATAATGAAAAATGTAATATAACCTTTATTACAGAATTCACAATTCAGTTTACAATTACATATATAACACATATTTAAAATCAACAGAAAAAATCTTAAACTAAATTAAAAAACTTTTCCCGAGGTAACCAAACTAGGCTATATATAGGTTTTCGTATATTCGAACTTCGTGTCGAAGTATAGAGTAACCCATCTGGATACAGACTGCTCCCAAATCTGTGGAAGTTGTTGGGAAAAACGTGCGTTCAATTAACCGATGGCTATAAATAATTAAATATTATAACACCCAACAGTCACATACATAGTGCTGACCCCACACTAAGATCGAGTCTTGTGTCGTGGGTATCAGGAACTACTACTACTACGAGAGACTTTTCGGTCTCACAAAAACCCGAAATAAGTATTTGTGGGCTGCACAAAAATTTGTCTCTGTGCGAGGATCGAACCCGCGGCCTCTCGTATCATAATATACTTAATATGATATGCTGGCTATAGGTCATAAGTTTCTTTACATTTCTTCATATTAAGCGCACTACACCAAACCTGCCGGCCCGGGAACACAGCCCGCCGACACAACCCAGCGACCTAAAAGACTAAAGTCGGCGACATACGCCCGCACGTGTTGCCCGCCGACATGACATTTTAACAACGCAATCGCTCCTGGCAATAACCGCAAAATCTTCATAAAAATGTTCCTCATTATGTCAATTCGCTGATATGACAAAGTTTTCCGATTTGCAATGAAAGGCCTATGTCGTCTAGAAAAGTTGCTGACCTAGGCTGACAGGTCGCCGGTTTTGGTGTATAGAGATCTCAAGAAGTTAAGACGTAGTTATACTACGCATCATTAAATAATTGTCCTTACTAATCCTGTTGTGTTGTGGTTTGTCAATTTATAAACAATTCCAACTAACCAATTAAATATTTGCATACACGAGTATTTTCTCAGAGGCTCTGAGGTCAACTGATTGCAATTTAACTAGCTCTTTCCTTAACATCGCCTATCATATACAGGGTTACAGGTTAAGTCGACCTAGATCCTTTAAGGGGTTGTAGTTTCCATCATTCCTGATCGATTTCACTATGAGACCCTATACGGTATACCCTAAATTTAGCCGTTTCCACGAAATTTGACTTTGAAGTTTTTTCTTTAAAATATCGTTTTTTTGTCTATTGGCCCATTTTTTTCTGTTTTCTTGCCTTAAATTGATTTGAATTTGCCATGGTTGTGTGGTGTAAAAGTTACTTTATTTTACTCAACACTAAAATTACACTTTACTGAACTGGCTGGGTCGTGGGACACTGTTGAAGTTGTAACTTAAAATGAATTCGTTAAAAATTTTTTTTTTCTTTCCTAAATATTTAAAAAAAATCTATGACAGTTATACTGCAGATGTGTTTAATAAGATTTACGTTTAATTGGCTATCCAGCGAGGTATAACAACCTAGGATATAGTGAGAAATCTTTTTAAAAATACTGATCAAAGGCTCCCAAGCGTAAATTTTTTTACTTGGGTCAGTAAACACAATAATCTAAATTTGCGCGTGAATTGAACATAAATCTGCAGAAATCCAGCCTCCTCACAGGATCCCTTTTTCGATAACTTGTAACAGCGTCTAATGATAGGGATAGAGACCGGCAGTATTCAATGTAAACCACACTTTCTACTGTAAGAGTCCATGTTCTCGGGTAACAATATTGGTTGAAGTAGTCGGATCCAATCTGAACCATTGAACTATTTCATTGTCTTGCTCTTCATCATCATTACTGACACGTAGTCAACCCAGGTCTGTTCTTCGCCTCGAAACAGAGCCAGTCTCTCTAAGTCGTCGGTAAACTCCGTCAAAGACACTAACATCCGTTATTCGGCGGCCTGGATAACGTGATATGTATTCATCACGAGTTCGGGTGGATACACAATTGCAGTACCCATAACAAATAAAAATATCAGCATATTCCTCGTTTGTGAAAGTCATCTTTTTTAACTGTTCCAAATCAGAGTCTAGTTTGCAAGCACATTCACGTCAATCGAAAGAAAGGTCCAGAAATCCAAGCCAAGTCGAGTAAAAAAACCTAGAGCACTAAGTATCGTATCTACGGACGAATCGCGTAAACAGACTAAATACAATAACAACATGTTGTCCAGGGATTTTTTCTCGCTCACACTATTATATGATATCTCGCTCGCACGCACCTCAACCCCATGAACGACCCCCAAGAACCCCAATAGGCCAACTTAACGAAATACTATTGTCTTTACTACTTGAGAGCCTTTGATCAGTATTTTTTAAAAATATTGCTCACTACACCATAGCTTGTTATACCTCGTTGGATAGCCAATTAAACGTAGATGTTATTAAATACATCTGCAGCATAACTGTCATAGATTTTTTTTGAAATATTTAGTAAAGAAAAAAATATTTTTTAACGAATTTATTTTAAGTTACAACTTCAACAGTGTCCCACGACCCAGCCAGTTCAGTAAAGTGTAATTTTAGTGTTGAGTAAAATAAAGTATACACTACACAAATATTACAAATACAAATCAATTTAAGGCAAGAAAACAGAAAAAAATGGACCAATGGGCAAAAAAACGTTATTTTAAAGAAAAAACTTCAATGTCAAATTTCGTGGAAACGGCTAAGTTTAGGGTATAGGGTCTCATAGTCAAAACGGTCAGGAATGATGGAAACTACAACCTCTTAAAGGATCTAGGTCGACTTAACCTGTAACCCTGTATATCTCTATATTTATTACTACCACACTCAGAGGCTTCCTCTCTCTCTATTTCTCTCTCCCTCATCTCAGCCACAGGAAGTCCACTGCTGAACATAGGCCTCCCCCAAGGTTCTCCACATTGACCTGTTGGAAGCGGCCTGCATCCAGCGACTTCCTGCAACCTTAACCTTAATCCCTTTAAATTAATTACGCATATTTTCTATTGAAATCTTTATACACAAACTATTTAATATCAAGAAGGCCAATACCCCTTTTCTCTTCCCATCCTTTCCTTCCCGCTCCCCTCCCGTTTTGATGTGCCGCCAACACATCTATGATCCAAGCGTTGTGGATGTTCATGGGCGGCAGTGACCACTTACCATCAGGTGACCTATTTGCCGGACTCTTTTATCGGTATCAGCTAGTGTTGCCCAAATGCAAGAACAAGACGAGACTTAGCCAGTCTTGGTCTTGGTCTTGCGCCAATACACCTGATCTTGGTCTTGGTCTTGGTCTTGCGCTCCCAGTCTTGGTCTTGGTCTTGGTCTTGCAGCAAGAGTCTTGCAAGTCTTGCAATTACCTATTAGTCTATTACTATTTATTAAAGTTTACTTTAAATCTTAGAAAAACGTATTAGAATTGGAACATTGTGAGCTTGAATTAACATAGCCATAGTAAAGATCAAGCAGATTAATAAATAACTGAAGATTTGATAAGAAATTCGAAAAATCAACTGACCTATATGTCGTTTTCCATGGAAGTAACTGTTTCTTAATAAACATTTATGATTTATAAGCTTACATTTACTAAAACATGTAAAAAAACAAATTAATTACAATAACTTGACTGTATTTTAAAGAACAATACTTATCTGTCTAGAAAGAGATTGAACCCTCAACTTATAAGAAATTTAATAAAAGAGTTTTACGATTTATCATTTATTTGAATAAAAAATAAAATACAACACTAATCAACAGCTTTATCATTAGGTTATGATACTTTATATCAATTTTTTTGACCAAGAATTAATACAAAGTAACCATCTGGCTGACTCATCACTTAACCTATTTCTATGTTTTCTAATTACTAATGATGCTTTAGAAAATAACCTCTCAGCAGATTAGATTTAGATTTCAAAAGAAGCCGCCGGCGCGTGTATCATAACCATGTACTTCCGAAAAGCGGCAAATTTCTTTGAGAAGTAAGTACAAAACCTTTGATGCCGCATTATCAAAGTGCCGATGGTTAAAACATAACTATGCATGCACTCAGTTTGATTTTAATAGATATTTTTTTATTCGCTATGTTTATGGTATTAGTCGTAATGCGCATAGGTCCAGTTTTTCATATTCTTTGATACAGTTTTTTGCGTCTCATAGAATTCCTAAGCGTACCTACCTATACACCGAACTGTTACACCTAACTACTCAGTGAAATAGCGCTAAGTCCTAGCTGCAAGACGCAAGAGTCTTGCAGGCTATGTCTTGTTCTTGCTCAAGTCTTGCACGGTCAGTCTTGGTCTTGGTCTTGCTAAAAATACGCGGTCTTGTTCTTGGTCTTGGTCTTGCAAAAACGCAAGAACAAGACCAAGACTGCAAGACCAAGACTGAATTTGGGCAACACTAGTATCAGCCCATATACATCCCACTGCAGGGCACGGGCCTCCTCTACAATCGAAAGTACGTTTGACTGACTATGGATAAGGCCGTTAATCTTAATCATGAATTAAAAATATCAACCTTGATAAGGCAGGAATTCAAGAAACTTAAAACCTCAATTTTTCAAACTCGGCCATAGCAACATAATCGTTTCTTTAGATCTTTATTTCATTAATTTAAAAAGATTGAGATAAAATACGCTACGTATTTTATACCTCTTTCACAAAATTGCAGGTAAGTAATTATATGACTATATTTAACTGATAAATGAAATGATATGGGTTCGAATTCAGGACAACGATTGACGTTTTAATGATTAATATATCCAGTTCCTCTGTGCTTCGAAGAATAAGTTAGTTTTTCTTATATTTGCGGCATTTTGTATATAATACGTAGCTTGTTTTTATTTTTTAGAATCATCCATCCATCCACCAGCCAAAGGAATTTCTCTACTGAACACAGGCCTCTCCCAATGATTTCCCCAGTGACCTTGTTGGACGCAGCCTGTATTAAGGGGCCCTACTATATTCATCCGAAACGAAGTTCGAAACTTCGGACGATCTAAGTTTTTTATACGATACGAATGTATCTACTCTGTAAAAGTTCGAATTTGTATAACTGACATCGTAACCATAAGTTTATGGTTACGACCATAAGTCAATAACGACCGTAAGTATAGGTATGTAGGTACATTCGTATCCTATATAAACTTCGATCATCCGAAGTTTCGAACTTGGTTTCGGATGAATATAGTATGGCCCCAGGGACGTCCCGCGACCTTTACCAGACCACTTTGTGGGTGGATCAGACGACCTTTTTAGAATGTATCTGTATAATAAATTATTTGATTTTATTTAATTTGTGCGTTTGCGAGATTGAGTGCGTATTAGCGTGGTGTTGCAACGTTTTGGAGTGCAAGAAGATGTAGTGACAAGAATTGAGGCAGGAATGTTAAGATGGCTTGGGAATTTAGAGAGGATAGATAATGGCAAATAACTAAACAGACACATGAGACAATTGTGAATAAAGGCGGTGAAGATCAACCATGTCAACCTTACCTCAAACGAATTGAGAGCACCCTCCGCGAGGTCAGGTTAAAAGTACCCTGAACCGACACGAATGCGTGAAGATTAATAAAAGTGTACTGTAGTATGTCAGGATCGAGCAAAGTGGAGATCCATAGTATCTGCCTACTCCTAAGGAATACAGCCATGATGTTTATGTATGTATGCATGATTCGATTTAGTTATAGAATGTTTTGACCCTTTCGACCAACTTTTGAGTTCAGTCTGAACGAAGAACACTAAATATGTGATAAGTAAAATAATGTATAAAACTGTCTGTTCACAAGGCAGAGAAAGTTTAATTGACCTCAACGATGAAGCCATAAAAACATAATAAAGGAATGCCCAGTGATAATATAAATAAATAATAATAAATAACACCCAACAGTCACATACATATAATATCGGTAAAAATATCGTTGATCCCGATACCGATTCTTATAGTATTTTTATGGTTTGTCCTTAAACTTTTTCCTGTTTCGCGGGCGACAGATTTTTATAAAATAAAGAAATTATCAGCACATTTTACATTTTGTTCACAGAACCTAAGACAAAAAAATATATATTGGACTTCAAATTTATTCCTCCAAGAACTGCGGGCCTGGGTTGCAATTATGTTTATATTTATTGAAAATGTATTATATATTTATCCCTACACAAAAAAAGGTTTTATTGAGGAGCAAAAATCTTCGCAATGATACTAAGTTTCATAAAGGGCATTCTCTTTTTCATATTTTTTAACAATAATTGAGTCTTAATACTGACGCATCTCGTCGCCATATTTTAAACAAATACAGGTTTTATCGAATAAAGTAACCAGCAATCAAGCAAGTCACTTGATGGTAAGCGGTCACCGCCCATGACACCGCAAAATCGATAAAAAGTTGTTCACCTTTGAAAAGACAAATTAGGGGTAAGGGTTACTGTCCTTTCGTCAATTGTAGTAACCAAACGAAATATTTTATTTATTTTATGACTCCGACACAGAAAAATAAAATGATGATGATGATAATTTAAGTAATGTATCTTCCATCGCATATACTCGTATTTAAGTAATATTCAAGTATTTTGTAATTCCAAGTGTTGTATTTAGTTTTAATAATATCCATGAATGGTCGTATCACTTACTATCAGATGGAACACTCAAGTAACAATAAAAAAAAACTTTATTTAAATAAAACTTAATTACCTACTTAAAAAGTACATATTACCAGGCGTTCCCAAACTAGGCACAGCCTGTGTCTTGGGATACCAACTTCTAGTGTAATTACACAATTATACCATACAAGTAGAAGAAAAGCATTACATAATATAAATCATAAAGTTAATCAAGCAAATTAAAAATATAAATATATTCTAGTAAATAATGAAATAAAATTAGGAATTCAAGACATGTTTTTTTAACGTATTCTATCCAAAAGTGTTTCAGTATCCAATGACTTATGAGGTTCTTAAAAACGAAGTTATGCAAAAAAATATTTTAATTACACATGTAAATTACACAGTGAGTCCAAACATAATATTAATATAATATTCTTATGTCCAACCCCTATCTATTAGTAGTGCAGTACAGACCAATCCAATGTTTCAAATAAGGACACGTTAGGTCCTCGGCAATAGCTGTTAAAATGCTGTTGTTACTCATTGAACTTAAAAAAATTGTGGCTAGTGATAAATAAATAACACCCAACAGTCACATACATAGTCCTGACCCCACACTAAGATCGAGTCTTGTGTCGTGGGTATCAGGATCTACGGGAGACTTTTTGGTCTCACAAACACCCAGACCCGGAAGAAATATTTGTGGGCCGCGCAAACATTTCTCTCGGTGCGGGGATCGAACCCGCGGCCTCTAGTTTCACAGGCGGCGTCTAACCAACTGCGCCACGGAGGCTGTCAAATATATATACCCTAGTTTTGTTACCTCGAGAAAAGTTTTTTAATTAAGTTAAGGATTTTTTTCTGTTGAGTTTAAATACGTGTTATATAATTAATGTTGCCCTTATTTATTGGCAAGCGTGACGATAACCAATCACCTATCATCCATCCATCCATCAGCCAAAGGAAGTCCACTGCTGAACATAGGCCTCCCCCAATGATTTCCACAGAGACCTGTTGGAGGCAGCCTGCATCCAGCGACGTCCCGCGACCTTTACCAGGTCGTCGGACCAATCACCTATAAAACTGTGTAATTTAAATAATATGATTGTAATTTTATAATAACTGAAACAATTGTAAAATCATGAACTTGTCTCGATCTTATTTTGCTCTACATAACGACCAGAGCGGTTGACCGTTGCGCGCGCGATCTTCAGTCGTTAACATGTGTCATTGGAGAGTGGTCGTGTTCAGGCAAGTACATAACTATATACAACATATTACATAACTAATATACACCCTGATAGTATGTTCAGAATAAGCTGGATGCTTTTCAATACTTTTTCAACGCAAGTTTGCTTAGGAATTATAAAAATCTGTAAGACCATGAATAAAAAGTTCATAATTTTTATTAGCTGAAGTATTTGTCCATTGTTGAATTAAAATCCTTTATCACCTTGAGTTATGTTTCAATTTCGTTAGATTTAAATGTTTTATTTGAACAGTGTTAACCTGATCAATTTTTTTGGGACAAGAAGTGTTGGGATCGATTCAGACTTCAGTCTAATGGTTTCTTGAGTCTGCCCTGTGTCTATGAAAGCTGTAAAGTCGATATGTCGGGAAATGTATAATTAAAACCAAATCCGCGATAAAATCCGTAAATAATAGTTTTATGTTAATCACATATTTTGAATATACTATTTTCAGAGTGTACATAATTATATTATTATAGTTGACAAACATATAAATAGACATTTAATTATAAAGTATTACTTTCATTTATAAATAGTGTGAAACGTTATTTAAGTAGAGACTAAATTAGATTGAATTATTTTAATAAATTAACGGTTTGATAAAAAATATATTTAATTTTGCGATTTCGATTTGATTCCAACACACAGAAATATTTGTATATCATTTTACGTAATAATACACCCCACATTTTTTTATTAATTAGAATATAAGTGTTTTGGTATAAAACTGAAAACTTGCACTGCGGTCGCTATCTTGAGACATATTAAGATGTTAAGTCTCAATATGTCCTCTTGTTACAATATCCTTCAAACCGAAACACAACAGTGCATTTACACTGCTGTTTGACGGGAATAGACATTGCAGTGGTACCTACCCAGGCAGCCACTCACATATTAGAGACCTACCACCAGTAATAAAAATTTGTTTGCTAGCAAGTTTTAATTAAATTCAGACTGTCTGTGTAATAACATTAATCATTTTACTTAACTATAATTTAGATAATAGAAACCTCGAGATTGAATTGACCCTGTGTGGGGATCTGTTAAGACAATAACTAGGTTTAGTATAATCAGAGGATTTAACTTTTTATAGTGTACTAATAAGTATAATTATTGAGGAAAAATATTTATAGAAATCCTTCCGAATCGCTGTTATGCAGGTTTTCTCACGTTATTGCATTCTTTATTAGTCTTTATACGTCCTACTGCAGAGCACGGGCCTTCTCTACAATCGAGAGTTCGATTTAGAGTGGTTAGGCCATATAGTCCACCACGCTGGTCTAGTGCGGGTTGGCAAACTTTACACACCATAGAAACTTTACAAATCGCTATGGTATGCAGACTTCCTCACGATGTTTTCCTTCACCGTTATAGAACGTGGTGATTGACTATCAATACACACATGACTCAGAAAAGTCAGACCATTTATTAATAAGGTAAATGAAGAAGGAAAAATGATAGAGACAAATAAATACGTAATAACTAATTAACACACCCAATGCAATGTATGATTGCAAAGCTGTGGTCTCAGGTACGAATCCTGGGTCGGGCAAAGTGATATGGGATTTTTATTCATTACCAACCCGGAGTCAGAAATTTCTGCCCGATATGGCGATAGGCTCGCCCCCTATCACATAATGGGACGGAAAATACGCGGAAACGGAACGGACGGAAACGCATGTTGCACCTCTGCCTAACATCTCTGGGAAAAACACGTAAAGTAAAGTAAAGATTATTTCTAAACCAACAAAGAATGTAACAATAAAATATTTACGTTTAGATAGTATGAGTATTATCTAGTTTCCTCACTATTAATTATTTATTTCACACTGCCCTCTCCTTTTCCTTCTTTTAAATCCATCCCATGGTTGTCTGTAACACATTGCTTTAAGCGATAAGACCGCCATTTGTACTTTTTATATATTTTTAGTTTCTGTATGTTGTATTTTTTTATGTGTACAATAAAGATTTAAATAAATAAAATAAATAAATAAAAATGCGTTTAAAAAACTTGTTTATACATATGTTTTTTTAGTTCACTAACAAGGCCTTGATATAAATGACAGACCTTAGTTTATTTCACTTGGATAAATGTCTTATCTTATCTTAGCAACCGCCATGGGAATATTGAAAACCATCATTGTATATTATAACATTGTTAACGAATTTCTCACCTTATTTCGCATAATTAATGAATGTCGCTAAAACATTGTTTAAAACAACATTGTTATAATACAATTATATTTTAATTAACTTAAGAGATCATAACAACAATAATTTAAAAAAACTCCGCCTTTTTAAAAACGGTTAAACATAAAGAAATGCGTTCAACAGTCACATGCATAAATCTCAAACTAAAATATCGGTGTTACGGCTATCAGAAAACTACGAGAGGCTTTTCAGTCTCACAAAATTCCAGGCCTGAATAAATATTTGTCACGTTGCGGGAATCGAATCCGCGACCTCTCGTTTCACCATCGACATGTAACAAGTTAATGTGATAAGTACGGATAAGTAGCATTCAATATAATATCATATGTCACTTTTATTAGTACCGCATAATTAATACTTATTTTACTATTATTTGACATATTTAGTATTTGACAGCCTCCGTGGCGCAATTGGTTAGACGCCGCCTGTGAAACGAGAGGCCGCGGGTTCGATCCCCGCACCGAGAGAAATTTTTGTGTGGCCCACAAATATTTCTTCCTTGTCTGGGTGTTTGTGAGACCGAAAAGTATCACGTAGTTCCTGATACCCATGACACAAAACTCGATCTTAGTGTGGGGTCAAGACTATGTATGTGATTGTTGGGTGTTATTTATTTATTATTATTTACTGTCTATCGCCATTTTATACTATGTTCGAAGTCTCTGTACCGATTACTGCAGAATGCAAACAAATTGTTGTCCTTATTTAAAACATTCATTGCGTAAACTGAAATAAAGATTTTATCACCATATTTATCACCATCATAAAATGTTGCGAAATATGCAAACATGAGGTTTTACGTAAAATAAATGTTTGTTTGTGTAAACATACATTGAAATAAAAGTATTATTTACGGATTTTATCGCGGATCTGGTTTAATTTTTACATTTTTTATTTCCCGACGTCATACGCGATAAAATCCGTAAATAATACTTTTAGTTCAATGTGTAACATTCGAGTAAATCTAAGAAATTATATAAACATACAATTAATAATTTAATCGGGTTTAAAAATTGTAGCCTGATACTACAAATTTACTACCGTCTATTTGATTAATAATTAAAAGTACAGTCAAAAACACATCGTGGGCACTAGTGCATATCATAGAGATTTTCAATAATTTCTATGTTTGTAATAATCATAAAATTGTGAATTGGTTTTCAAAAGATCAACACTATAGCTGTGACTACAGTTTCTTGCCCGTTCTTCTCTTGTGAAAACCGCTTTCGGAAACCGTATGGTAGAGCAAAAAGTGACTGAATCTAAATGATGTAGAACATCTTGATGGATTCAATAAATTATTTTCATGTTCATTTATATTCAGTGGATATAATTAGCAATTGTACAAATTTAATGGCTCGTCGTCATAGTGGGACGGAACTTACAAGGCGAAATGTGCCCTAGTTGCATCTCTGCCTACCCTACATTATACAAACTTGATGTATTTCACAATAATACTCTCGATTGTAAAGGATGCCCGTACCCTGCAATTGATCCTATATGGGCTGATGCAGATATAGACAGATAAACTTAATACCTAATTACAGCCTCCGTGGCGCAGTTGGTTAAACGCCGGCCATGAAATGAGAAGACGCGGGTTCGATCCCCGCACCGAATCATGTTTCAGTGATCTATAGATATTGGTTTCGAGTCTGGGTGTTTTTGAGACCTAAAATCTCTTGCAGTTTCTGATACCTACGACACAAGACTCGGTTTTAGTGTCGGACTGGACTAAATATGTGACTGTTGGGTGTATTAATAGATTTCCCACATTAGGTATAGGCCTACACCACTTGTGTGGAATTCCCTTCATTATTCTATGAAAACCCTTTATTACGAAAATGATTATTTCCGGTATTTTAAGGCCGGATTCCCACTGTTAAAAATACATCAAAAGTGGATTTATTATTGTTATAAAATTGAATACTATGAGAACACAATTCATTGAATAGTTGTCTAATTACCATGCCATTGGTTCCTGCTTAGATGATAATTCTTTTTAATATATGAGGCAACCTTAAAGGTTTAATGGTAACATTGAAGCTCATATCTTATCATATCTTGTTCCGTAAAACCATGGAATGTGGTTTTGTTGTTTCAAATTGAAGGTATGAAACGACAAACGGCACCTATTAGTTTAGTTTGATAATAAGTATATTATATTGTGACAAATCTCAATACAATGAATAGCAAAAACTTTGTGAATCCATTCATTAAACAAGTTAGAAAGGTTTTAAAACTTGTAGTGGGAGCATTGAGATAATATACTAGAGGGGACACTGCAAACAAAATGTTTGTAACAAAATGAAGGGTACATTCTATTTCTGTCTCTGTCACACCTACGAAGTAACATTATCTTCCTTCTCGCTTCACTGTGTACCCGTGTGCACGCACCATACGCAGAGATTTTGTTCCCGATGTCCGCTCTAGTATAATAATTCAATGGATGGAAGTAAAAGAAAAATACGAACGACGAAACGCTTCAGCAAAGCCATCACTTCACGTCGATCTCCTGTGAGACAGTGAAACTTTCACGGACGAGCCTGCCCATTCATGCTGAGTCATGGCTGACAACAACATGACCCTGTGTATCAGCCCATATACGTCCCACTGCAGGGCACGGGCCTACTCTACAATCGAGAGTACGATTAAGAGTGGTTAGGCTATATAGTCCACCACGCTGGCCTAGTGCGGGTTGGCGGACTTACATACCGTAGAAGTTCTTATAAATCGCTATGGTATGTTTCCTCACGATGTTTTCCTTCACCGTTTTAGTGCGTAGTGATTGACAACGTGACCCTATCGGTTTGAAAAAACTGCCGATGATGATAATAATGTTATTGATTTCCACAGTGTGGTGATCAGCGCAACATGGTGCGACAGGCTGCTGACCTTCCCCCATGGCTTCAAGTTCGGAGCTTCTACTTCAGCCTACCAGGTGGAAGGCGGCTGGAATGCCAGTGGTAAGATGCAACCAGCAATTACGACTCTTATCAACTGTATTATTCTGTATCAGCCCATATGCGTGACAATATCATCTGGAGTTGGACTACATGGACCTTGTAGAGACTAGGAAAAACTTCCGTGCTTTCCGGCGTTTTTGTCATATTTATTACTGGAATCAAGTATAAAAGCTCACATAATAGGTCCCATTTAAATGTAATGATTTGATCCGTGGTGCTTTACAGCTGGCTTCTCCGGCTGTAAAAGTCTTTTTGCGAGGGTATTTACCTCTTTAGGTTATTGTTTTGTCACTCGATTTGCACGGAGGGAAGTGGACAATAATTTATTTCAACTCCTCCTATTAATTACACTTTCTGATTAATTTTGTTGCGGGTTAAAGACAAGTTAGACATTCCCGGAGACTCGCCGAGCTTCGATGCTCGGTGTCATTACATTGCGTGCCACTGTTGATCCTGACTTACAGGAGTTACAGTGGTGGATGTGGGGGCGGGACAGTCTCCAAATTACGTGCCACTGCAAAGCACGGGCCTTCCCCACAATCGAGAATATGATTGAATGTGTCACTCTCAAGTGTTTTATTATGGCATTATGAATTTAATTAACCTTAAACTGCACATCCATCCAAATAGGAATGGATATCAAAAACATAAGATTTTATTCTTGCTCATGAATTATACTTTATGATATACGGCGGTCTCGGTGGCGCATTTTTACTAAGGTACAATTACAACGAGGTCTCTGGTTCAAATCCCGGGTTGAGCAAAGTGGTATTGAATTTTTCTATTAATTATCAGCCCAAAGCCGGGAATTCGTGCCCGATATGGCGATAGGCTCGCCAAAGAAAGAATACCGTACACACAAGACGAAACGTGGGTGTCCTGTGTCTGCCTACCCCTTCTGAGAAAAAGGCGTGAGTTTATGCTTGTATATATTACTAGCGGTCGGGCCCAGCTCCGCCCGGGTGCATACACGTTTTAAAATGGCGCTCAAAACGTTTAATTCTGACTATCAGCTTAGAATATCGACCAATCGGACCACGAAAAACGAACAAAATTTCCTCGTATTTGCTAGAAATATCGCTACTGCTTTCCTCCTATAGGTCATAGCGTGATGATATATAGCCTATAGCCTTCCTCGATAAATGGACTACCCAACACTGAAAGAATCATTCAAATCGGACCAGTAGTTTTAGAGATTAGCGCGTTCAAACAAACAAACAAACAAACTCTGCAGCTTTATAATATTAGTATAGATAATAAAATAATGATTATAGCGAATTCTCAGAAATGCAGATTTCCTCGGGATGTTTTCCTCTGTAGATTAATAATAATATTTAGCTAAAATTACCCTTTAATCGATGTTGGTACTACACTGTGATTATTTTATTATACCCTATTTGATAAGGTTGTCAAGTTTGTGATGTCAATATTGAGAAAACATTCTGTATCAGCCCATATACGTCCCACGGCAGGGCACGGGCTTACTCTACAATCGAGAGTACGATTGACAGTGGTTAGGCCATATAGTCCACCACGCTGGCCTAGTGCGGGTTGGTGGACTTACATACCATAGATATTCTTATAAGTCGCTACGGTATGCAGGTTTTCTCACGATGTTTTCCTTTACCGTTTTAGTGCGTTGTGATTGACTATCAATACACACATGACTCCGAAAAGTCACAGGTGTGCCCTGGGATTTGAACCCACGACCACCGTGAACATGTTGGTAGCCGCGTCTGGTCCGTTTACCAACAGACCACCACGCACTTTGAGAAAACATTAGTGGAACAGAATTTTAATAACTCAAGCCTTAAAAAGAATTAAGTGGTAGTGCGTGGCTCTACCACTTTTAAAAAGTGGTAGCTACAAGCCGACGACAGGATGCCTATACCCAACAGTAGTTCACTTCCCTCCGTGCGGGTGACAAAACAATGCACTAAAGAGGCAAATAAACTCGCAAAAAGACTTTTACAGCCGGAGAAGCCAGCCGTAAAGCACCACGGATCAAATCATTATTACCTTAAAAAGGGACCTATTTATGTGAGCTGTTATACTTGATTCCAGTAATATGTATGGCAAAAACGCCGGCAAGCACGGAAGTTCTTCCTAGTCTCTGCAAGGTCCATGTAGTATACAACTCCAGATGATATTTGCATACTATCCAGCATGGTTTTACGCTCTTTCTACCAAAGACTACACTACTACACTCCCAAAGTATATGATGCGCGGACTGCAAATACTCGCAATTAGATTTTAAACACACATACCCAACAGTAGACAGGAGTAGGTATAGGCTGATAATGATGATGATGAGAAAAAATTAATTATCCGCATCTTGCATCCATTTTCTCCATCCACGTAAAAGACGAAATATTGCAAAGACTTAGAAAACAATGAAAATACATCAGCCCTGAATTGTCATGAACTAGACCCCACTTCATAAGCAAATTATACTTAATTACTGCCTTGCAATACAACCGCGGTCGATAGCCATGACTGATTAATCAATAATAATTATGACAATATATATTTGCTTTTGCGAAGGTTACGATCTTGGATTAGACAAGAGGAAAGCCTAGAAAAGGGATTATTTTTAAACTGGCAAGAGTACTGGTGTTAGGTCTCTCATATGTGAGAGGCCGCCTGAGCAGATACCGTCGCCATGTCTATTTCTCCGCCAAACAGCAGTGTAACACTATTGTGTTCCTGTTTAAAGGGCATTGTAGCTAGAGTAACTACTGGGCATATTGAGACTTTACATCTTATGGGTCAGGATGCGAGCGCAGTGAAATTCCAAGCATTGTTTTGTAATTCATGATGTTATTTGTGTTTGCCACTGTTCATGAGCGGTCATATCGCTTGCCATCAGGCGAATGGCATGCTCCTCTCGCCATTCATTGCACAAAAATCCATAATAAACGATTAATAGTTACTTTTTGCCGATCGATATGTTTATGGTATCTTGATCGACACCGAGTTACACTTAATTACGATTAAACACAAGCCGTTTCACGTTATTGTCATATCTCAGCCTAAGAACTTTTGATTTAAGTAAAAATTTTGTTTGTTACTCAGGTAAAGGAAATACCTAAAAAAGATTTATTTGTTATAATTAAATGTGAGAAGAGAAAATCATTTCTTATTTTTTGACTACAGCGCCCGGATGCACCAATAATTCAGAGACGATGTATGAATATCACTTACCCTATAAAAATTTGATCCAGACAAAGGCGAGAACATATGGGACCGGTTGTACCACGAGCGACCTGACTCCTCCGTGGACTACAGCAACGGAGACGTGGCCTGCGACTCCTACCACAAGTGGCGGAGGGATATCGACATGCTGGCCGAAATGGGACTGCATTTCTATAGGTAAACACTTCGATCAAATACATCGCATCTTTAGAATTAAAGTTACCTAATAAAAAAAATAGATTTTGGCTTTTAATCATAATATATTGACTCAAAATTACTATCTCCATCGACCCTTAAAGAAGGACCTATTGCCGCGTGAAAGACAGAAAGATGTATACTTCGGTTTTCTCGATGTATCTTTCATAAGTACAAAATTTCTTTTGTTATTAATCTTTAATGAACGTTTCCTAAAAAATAAGATTTTTTAGTTCGGTCTCTTTCATTCTAAAGGTGCGATATACTAGATACATAGTTTAGAACAAAATCACACGCCAAAAGTGGCCGAAATTGCTTATGCATTTGAATTTCGAACTACGAGATGTAGCAAAAAGTCTTAAATTATAATAAACAGGTAACAATAAACCTTATTCCTCTAAATTAAGATTTATAATGTTTTGGACCATACTAAAATCAAATGAGACCACACCTTTGGGCAGAATTTGTCTTGCCGTTTTTAGGCTGTTACTTATAATCCAGTGTATATTTGATCGAATAAACAGCAAGCATTTGACTACTACCGTTGAATCCATAAAATGTCATACATAAATACATACATACATAATCGTCACACCTGTATCCCATAGGGGTAGGCAGAGACTATAGACCGCCACTTTACTCGACATTATACAAATAATCATATATGAAATTTTATAGATTCAATAAATATTTTCATTTCATTTTATTTCATTTACCAGGTTCTCTATATCGTGGTCGCGTCTCCTGCCAACTGGATTCGACAACCACATCAGCGAAGCAGGGAAGAATTACTACAACAACCTCATTGATGGACTACTGGCGAGGAACATACAGCCTTTTGTCACTCTTTATCACTTCGATCTGCCTCAGCCGCTCCAAGAATTGGGTAAGAGATTTCGTACTTATACAATACTCGCTAATGTAAAAAGAAAGTAGACTTGAAGCGAAAAGCAAGATATATTCAACATTTCACATATTTTGAAGAAGGTTTATGTTTAGCAGTGAACTTCCTATTTAGCAGATTAGTTGAATTACAATGAATATATTATAGTATAGCGCAAGGCCTCTAGTCCAAATTGATCATGCACAGAAGAAAAAAGAACAGTCTCTGTATTCCTAATATCAAATAATAATCACTTTAATCTCAAAACAAAATATAGTCCATATATAGCCCTGAACCGCCAACCTGCACTAGGTCAGTGTGATGGCCTAACCACTCTCAATCATATTCCCAATTGTGGAGAAGGCCCGTGTCCTGCAGTGGGACGTATACAGGTTGATACAGATACCTGAATTCCGGGGTTCCTCGTTTCACAATTCCGTTTTTAAACCTCCCTTCCAATTCGCAGGTGGTTGGGCCAATCCCCTTATAGCCGACTGGTTCGCAGACTACGCCAGGGTAGTATACACCCTGTTTGGAGACAGGGTGAAGTATTGGATTACCATAAACGAACCCATGGCGATTTGCGACGCAGGGTATGACGACATGCTCGCTCCGAAGATCAAGGATCCTGAAATCGGTGTGTTTCTTTGCACCAAGAATATCCTTTTAGCCCATGCTAAGGCTTGGAGGGTTTACGATGAGGATTTCAAGCCTTTATATCACGGTGAGTGGAATTAGTAAAAAATTAGTTATATTTATTTTTTTACATAATATATTCTTTAGTATTCTTTCATAATTACAACAATAAGAGAAAACTGTGGTGCCTAAAATAGGTTATGCCTGTCTCGTGGTTATAATATATTTGTGTGACCAGTAACTCTGAAAATGTTGGAATCATGTTCGGAAGTGGACATGTTTGTGATGATTTTCAATCACTGTGGCAACTTTACACCATTCTTTTTCCGTACTGAGACAATTGCTTGTATACATTAGATGGAAAATGAAAAAAAGAACCTTGAAGAAACTTGAAGAAACCGAATAATCTCTCGTTTAAATAATAATAATGCCTCGGTGGCGTAGTTTAACGGTATGATTACAAAGCTGAGGTCCCGGGTTCGAATCCTGGGTCAGGCGAACTAATAGTGGTTTTTCGATTAATTACCAGCCTGGAGTCGGGAATGAAGTTTATGTATATTTTATACCTTCTGCACGAGATTTAAACGGAATTTAGTTTCTATCTATGTTTGTTGTCAAAACATTTTACTGGTGTTAGGTCTTTCATATGTGAGAGGACATCTGGGTAGGTATCACCGCAATGTCTATTTCTCCCGTCAAATTTGATTGAAGGGAGACTACTGGACATATTGTGTCTTAACATTTTACTATCAGGCGAACGGCATGCCCGTCTCGCTATATATTGCAACAAAAAAAACAATAAGTAAGATGTATAAGTATTGATAAGAAAAATGTTATACAATGTTCCAGGTAAAATGACGTTAACCAACCTGTTCTTTTGGTTTGAGCCGGTCACTGAAGACGACGCTGAGATCACTGAACTCATGCTGGAATACTGTGTGAGTTTGTTTATTACGTTTTTATACCCGAAAATTTTGTAACCTACATTGCTTACAGTGTTTGTGAGACCGAAAAGTCCCTCGTAGTTCCTGATACCCACGACACAAGACTCGATCTTAGTGTGGGGTCAGGACTATGTATGTGACTGTTGGGTATATTTAATTGCAGTCCCGATAACATACTTAACCAGTGAAAAATATTTTTTGATTCAATAATTTATCATCCATAACAATTGTAGCAGTATTTGGGAACCGAATGTACATTCTCTATATTTCAGACTTCTAATTTATTCTTACATTATTTATCGTACCATTACATCTTGTGTCTTAGGATGGCGAGCGCAGTTCAATGTCAGCATTGCTTTGTAATTGACGGTGTTGTTTGGTTTTGCTACTGTTCATGAGCGGTCGTAATGCTTACCATCAGGCGAACGGTGTGCTCGTCTTATTTGAATTTTAAAAATAATCTTTTACACCATTCATTGCATTAAAATAAATACTCTTATTTTGGCTAAAATTTTATTTACAATGTGCTCAGTCACTAAAAGTAACACACGGTTTCCTTTTCGGTCGCAGCCTGGATATAATATTACCTAACATGTGGAAATAATCGATAAATTGTTTTTCACAATGTTGCTTCACAGAAGGTTACTTACGTTTTTGAGTTTCATCACTAATATGTTCACAATTTTAGGAAGGTCGATTCTCTCACCCCATTTACTCCAAAGAAGGGGGTTGGCCCAAGAAACTGGAGAACCTGATAATAGAGAAAGGTTATGAGGAAGGATATTGGAGACCAAGGATACCTCAGTTCACTAAAGAAGAAATTGACCTCATCCGAGGTATGGCATATTCATGTCTTTAGTTCTTTGAGAAAGTAGACATATCATGAAGTGTATTATTTCTTCTTAAGGAACGGTTATTAGTATTTTTTCCAACCTTTTTGTTGCAGTATCCTTGTCCTACTATTATAATAAGTATATTAGTTTAAATATTCCATGTTTTTTAATTATTATTATTTTAAACAGAAATACATGATTTACAATATAGCTGCTAACAAACCACAGAGGTTTATATTAGCGCTATCGAGAATTTACAACAGTTTAAAATACATGATATTCATTTTGGACTGTAATTTTCCTTTACATTGTTGTTGACATAAGTTCCCAGATAATATAATAATTTTCTTAGTATTTATTTTCTTTACACACTAATTGACGATTAATGCTTTTAATGTGCCATTATCGATCCTACCTCCTATATTGTAGTAGATTTATCTGCATATATTTATTCAATTGTCATAATAACACATTGAATATCATGGCGATTGCCGATTTATAAGAATTTCTATGGTAAGTCCGCCAACCCGCATTAGGCCAGCGTGGTGGACTATATGGCCTAACCACTCTCAATCGTACTGTCGATTGTAGACGAGGCCCGTGCCCTGCAGTGGGACATATCTGGGCTGATATAGAATAACACATTTTTACTTATTTGATCGGTTTTCTTCCAGGCACGTATGACTATTATGCGTTGAATCACTACACCACATATCTAGTAAGGAAAGCGAAACCTGGCGAAAAGATCGGCCAGTGGCCGTTCGATGGACAGCCGCTTATCGGAGCCAAGTTTCAGAAGGGAGAGGGATGGAAGACTGCCGCTCCTGACTGGTTTGGTGTAAGTGTGTGGACTATTATAACCTAACGATTTCATCAAAAAACACTTCTTACTGGTAGGTCTCTCATATGTGAGACGCCGCATGGGTAGGTACCACCGCAATGTCTATTTGGCCTGTCAAACAGCAGTGTTAATGCTCTGTTGTGTTTCGATTTGAAGGATATTGTAGCCAAAGTTACTACTGGACATATTGAGACTTACATCTTATGTCTCAGGATGGCGAGCGTAGTAGAATGCCAAGCATTGCTTCATAATTCAAGGTGTTGTTTGGTTTTCTACTGTTCATGAGCAGTCATATCGCTTACCGTCAGGTGAATAACATGCTCGTCTCGCCATACATAGATATAAAAAACAGCTTTTAAATGATATAAATAAGGATGATTTCACATGTTTAGGTCATAATAAAAGTATCATTGTTAATTATTATAGCTCGTATTGACCATGAAAGATAAACGGGAGAAAACCCACATACCTAAGAGAAATATACAAGAATTACGAAGTTGTGTACTATCTTCCTTCACAATGGCAACGTGTTAATTAAGGCCTTATACCATCAAAATGGTATCACCACTCTCAATCGTACTGTCGATTGTAGAGGATAGTGCTGAGTAGGACATACAAGAAGTAGTACATTTGTCCCGTACATGACGTCAAAATGTAAGGGCGGCTCAACTTTTTAAAGTGTACTACTTCAAATTCGGTGTCCCGGTACTCGTTACTCTACGTAATTAACTATAGGAGAGAGCGAGAGGGAGTGACGCACTTGCTAACAAAACTATCTTACGTATGGCCAAGCGTCAGTACGCCTCACTTCAATTGAAGTGGGACATTGTACTGGCTTAGTACAAAGATGAGGCTACTCTTACAAACTCTTTTTCAAGTCATATCCTACTCAACACTAGTAGAGGAGGCCCGTGCCCTGCAGTGGGACGTATATGGGCTGATACAGATACAGATACAGATACCATCAAAATAATACGAATCAAAATTTCAATCTGCAGTGGAATTTCCTTCAAAGATGATTTTTAAATTCAACCGTTCCAGATATACCCCGAAGGTCTTCGCCACCAACTGAACTGGGTGAGGAAGCAGTATGGAGACCAGAGAATCTTCATCACTGAGAACGGATATGCCGCCTCGGATGCAGGGTTACGAGACCAGGAGAGGATCGACTTAATGAGGGATAACCTGGAGCAGGTAAATGAAAATCTTGATTATGTATAGCTTGGCATAAAGAGTCTGTTGTTAATGAGGGCGCTAAGATCGCATTTAATATTAATATGGCAAAGATTAGATTAGATAAGATGACAGAAAAGATTTAGATACCTACTTGTTATTTTTGTTGATTGTTATTAATAAGCTCTTAAATAATACTTTTATTTCAATGTGTAACATTCGCGTAAAATAATTAATAAGCTCTTAGTTTATTTTATATCACAAAAGAAACAAAAATCGTACGAAAATGTATAGAAATACCTACGTATAAAATTATTCAACAGACAATGACGTATTTAATATTGTCGTCATAATTGTTTTTCATTAATGCCCATTGTCACCTCACATCTTGCTCTTTTTTGCTAAGATATACACTCTGTGACAACAAAAAAAATCTAAACATGATCCAAGCTTTAGTTTTTTTTTATTGTATAGGTCCGGCAAACGAGCAAACAGGTTTCCTGATGGTGAGTGATCACTGCCGCCCATGCACAACCTCAACGCTTGAGCCTTGGGTCATGGATGTATTGCTGGCGCATCAAATCGGGAGGGAAGCGAGAAGGAAAGGATAGGATAAGATTGCAAAGGGAAGGATTGTATTGGGCATCCCGCAATGTCATTCACCTAAAGAAACGCAACAGCAAAGCTGTCGCTTCACGTCGATTTCCTGTGAGACTTTAGTGCTACCTCGGACGGGCCTGCTCATTCATGCTGAGTCGTAACTGACAAAAGCGAGGCTCTGCAATCTCCATCTAATAGGTTTTCTCCCGCCAAACAGAAGCTTAAATGCACTGTTGTGTTTTAGTTTGAAAGACATTGTACCTAGAGTAACTACTGGACATATTGAGACTTAACTTCTTATGTCTCAGGATAGCGAGCGCAGTGGAATGCCGAGCATAGCTTTGTAATTCATGTTTTTTTTATTTTTGGTTTTGTCCATGAGCGATCGTATTGCTTAAATGCTTACCATCAGACGAATGACATTATCTTCGCACCATACAATGCAATAAAAGAAAAGCTTACAGGGAGAGGGAGGCAAAGAAGAGGGAAATCTTTTTCAGCGATATTTTTTCTAAATTTAATATGTTTATTTCAGATCTGGCTGGCTATAAATGAAGATGGCCTTGACGTTACAGGGTATACCGCTTGGGCGCTTATGGATAACTTCGAATGGATAGGAGGTTACTCGTAAGTATTTCGGGTTTTTATGGACGAAAGATAATAAACGAGATATAAATATTTTTATATTTGTTACCTGTTGTTATAATGACAATGATGATGAAGATGACAATAATATAACGGCCTCGGTGGCGTAGTTGTACCAAGATACGCTTGCAAAGCTCTCGGGTTCGAATCCCGAGTCGGGAAAAGTGATATTGGATTTTTCTGTTCATTATCAGCCCGGAGTCAGGAATTTGTGCCCGATATGGCGATAGGCTCGCCACCTATCACATTATGGGACGGAACATACTGGCGAAATGTGGGTGTCCAGGCACCTCTGCCTACCCCTTCTGGGAAAAAGGCGTGAGTTTATGTTTTTTATGTATTTTGTGTCTTCATGGTATTTTTAACTGTAGTCCATCCTTAGTCTAGCCGCAGGTGCATCGCTCATGAAGTACTAGGTTCGATTTTCAAGTAGAGCAATATATTTTTTTTAAAAAAGGTTGGCGTTACATAGGAGCCCAAATAAAAAATAAGAACTTTTTAAAGCATTTTTTTATATTTCTAGATCTATTTAATCTTGAATTGTTTTTCAGAGTAAAATACGGCCTGTATGCAGTAGATTTCAACTCGACAGAACTAACCCGCACGCCACGAGAGTCGGCCAAATATTATGAGAGAGTAGTCAGAACGGGATCCATCTTTGTACATTCTAAAAACTGTGAAAAATATATGGAATTATGATGTTATTAAACGTAAAACGCGTTTGTGAATGTACCTACTGTGATATTTATTTGTCTGGATTATATACCTAGTAGCTTGACCAAGACAGCAGTTGCCAATATAGTAGATTTAATTCGATTTTTTTTATTGTCTGTCCTGAAGAGCAGGTACTATCGAAATAAAATATTTATATTTTTAGCATTAAATTATATGGAAAATGAGAAAACTTTAAGTGTTAATTTAAAAATAAATATAGTCAGCCTTCTTCATAGACATAAAATAAGTTTGAAAATAAGTAATTTAACTTGGTTAATTCTGAACTAACTTTTGTAATAAAAGAAATATTCAACTGTCATATTGTTAATTATGATACGAATATTTTATGAATGCTTTTTATGTGAAAATATTATATTAAAGCATTGTGTAGTGCTATTTAAATAAAAACATAATTAAAATAAAACAATAGGGTAATTATTCTTAATCGATTAAGACACAATTTCAAATCATTGAACTCAATGAATTTAGTAACATTTTCCTGAATGTAAAAGGGGTACACATACAACCACGGAAGAGAGAAAACCGGAAATTGACATGATTGGATGCTTCCGGGTGAAAATAGTTTTAACCAACTTAAAAAAAAGGAGGAGGTTCTCAATTCGACTGTATGTTGCTTTTTTGTGCTGTCAATTGACCGTTGAAATTTAAAGTTTTAAGCATTGATAAAGGATAGTTTTTCGTTTGTCTTTTTTTAATATTTTTGTAAATTAAAATAAAATTAAATCTGTATTTTATGCAAAATCCTACTGATATAATAAATGTGAAAGTTTGTGTGTTTTACATAACACTCTCTCGCCCATGCTTAAACGGCTGGACCAATTTTGATCACATTTGGTATGGGGAAAGCTGATAATAAAAAAAAATTAAATATTAAGGGGAGGCGCCTATACAATAAATAAGTTTTTTTTTTTCGTATTTTTTGCTGAATATGAATTACGGTAACAGATAGACGCTTTAAGTGCTTACAGAATAAATTACCTTTCAAAATAAATAATTAAAAATAATAAAGTCAATATTTAAGGGGGGCTCCCATACAATAAACTTAATTTCTAACTCGATCTTAATAAACAGGAATAAACGTGATTTTTAGGGTTTCTTTAATAGGTTATGGTACGGAACCCTTCGTGCGCGAGTTCGACTCGCACTTGGCCGATTACCTGTGATAATTACCTGTGATATTCACGTTGCCTGGCAACATGGCGAAATGTTGAGCGACAGCATGGCAACACGTCAGAGAGCATAATATTGCCACCCGGTTTCATCAATGTCCACATCAATGTCCTTTATTCACTTTTTTACTGGCCACAAAAGCGTGATATTTTCTTGTATTCGTTGACCATAAAATCTTGTCAGTGCTTGTTTGCCAAATTGATACTTTTATAATAAAATACGATATAGCATACGGCTACTCACAATTGTTTTAATAAAATATAAATATAATACACATAAAATAAATATTTTCAAATGTAAAAGATAATTATTTCATTGATTATTATTTTCTTATTGGTCTGTGATTATTATTTATTAAAATGACATGCTAAAAAAGCGAATAAAGTTACTATGGAACGCAATGATTGACAGAACAATGACAAACATTTTGACAATCGCGTTGGATCCCCAGCTGATATTTACGAAGTGCAAGTGTTTTCACAAAAATCACCTTCAAAATACACCCATATGTTTAACAGCATTCATAATAAAGCGAAACTAAAGAGATTGCACAACCGTTTGCCGACTTAACGCCTTAAACAGTCAGATTCCGTCTGTTAGTGATGTCAAAAATTAAGAAATTGACTGGCTCATTCCGCTATACGCAATGGGACCCTTGTTTGATAGTATCTCAGATAGTGGCGATGCAGTCTGTCCTGTACCTGTCCCTGAGCCTCCTCGTGGCTATCATGCAGGACCTGACCGGCTCCACGAGGACTCTGGACCATATATTCGAATATCACGTAAGTAGCTTAGTCGTGAAGACATTAGACTTTGGCTGGAGAAATCTGTTATGTTTTGATAGAATATGCTATACTTATTCGTATTTTTTAGTTTGGCATTACAACATAACAAAAAACATGATTACAAATGCAATGTAGTTAGGGTAAAGTATTAGGTACCTGCTGGGAAATTATTGTTTCCACATATTTTAGAATGTGTTTTTTCTTCATCCTACCAAGTACCATTCACATATATGGCAATCAAATCAATATATGCAAAGTACATGACAGACATACCAATTAATTCCATTATGGAAAAATCAATATAAAGTATTTATTCAGCTGATCTTTGATGAATCATTTCTGATGTTACTTACATTGTTTAATGTGAACACCCCTTTGAATGGTTGCACACTTTCAGCCTTATTCATCAATTTAAAAACTTGTTTAATGTTTTTGCTCTAGAATTTTGTATCTTCTTTGCTCATACTGAATTCATCTTTCAAAAAGAACAAAATGTTTGATAGTTAAAATACGGTTGTATAAAATGATGGAGTTGAATAATATAGATGTTTACAACATTCAGATGGAATCAAGACAAAAGCCAAAATCTGTTATAATTAGTTATTATAATACTGAGTAGGAAGAACAACAGATTTTTGCTTTTCCATTCAATAGAAGTTGTTGTTATTTAGATGTTCCTATTAAGTTATATAATTGGAAAAAAATATTTAGGTGAAACTTCACAATGATTTTTGCTTAGTATTAATATCCTTTTTAAAAGACTTTAAAAAAAGAGGAAGTTCTCAATTTGTCAGAACCTTTTTTTGTTTTTATTAAAATATTTTTTTCAGGAGCTTCATGTACGAGACAATGAAGGCAGAGCGGTGATCCTTGCATTTGTTTTCAATGCAATATTCGGAGCATTTGTTTTGTGGACCATCGTTGGTAGGACTAAGCTGTGCTTAGACTTTAGGTAAGTGATGTTTTATTTATGGATTCTCGATATTATTTTTTTTATTCTCTGGTTGTGTCTATTAATGTTATTTATGAATTCCTAAGTTAAGCAACAATTATTGAAATTTTCCCACATATATGAATAGCCTTAAATTGGTCACAATCGCCTACTATTGAGCTTAGGCCATAATCTTCTATACTCTCCTTTTATGGGTGGTGTATAGTAAATGAGAATAATAAATACACCCAACAGTCCTGGCCCCACATTAAATCCAATTAAGTTTTGTATTGTGGGTATCAAAAACTATGAGACTTTTCGGAACTCACAAACATCCACACCTTAGATAAATATTTGTGGTGCTCACAAACATTTGTCTCGGTGCTGGGATTGAACCCACAGTCTCTCGTTTCTCAGCTACTAACCAACTGCACCACAGAGACTGTCGAAATGACATTATATTTTTATTTCCAGTTGCACATATCACTGCATCCACCTGTTAAATTGTTGGATATACAATGGCAGTTTCCCCACAACATTCTCATGGTGGACGTTAAACATAGCCTGTGCGGCTATCACATGCGTCACCGGGGAGTTTCTGTGTCTCCGGACAGAACTGCAGGCCATTCCGCTCAGCAATATCGGTGCCAAAGTTGATTTATGAGATAAACAGACTTGTCTTTGGTTGTCCATCGTATGTTTTGTTATTAGTAAGTGATAAAAACATTCACTTATTTTTAAAATGACAGAGTGAGAGAACAATAATTCCTATTTTAAATGCATAGCAACAACACAAAATATATACCCTATTGGATTTAAAAACGAGTGGAATTTAAAAGACCGTTTTTTTGTATGTATCCGAAACACTTGATATATTAAAATTATGGATGTAATTGATAGCATAAATTTAATTTGAAAGTATTAATTTTTAACAGTGTATTTAATTTTTATTTTTTTATGTATGAAATGTCTCGATATTAATCAGTTTCGTGGTTTCCGCGAATGTCCAGAAGAAACGAAAACGAAAGATTTTCCCGCTTTTCAAAGAAAAAATACGCTTACAATTACTCATTGTATTTTTTAGAAAGTATGTAATTAAGTTGTTTCCTTAACTGTTTTGCCTGTTGCTAAATTTATTCGCAAAAAAGACTATGTGCAAGTTAAATGATCATGGATTTAAAGGCCTTATTAACAACAAGAAACTGAATATGTATAAAATAGGTACATAACTGATGAAGGTATGTGTCTTCCATTAAAAAAATGATATTTCTACGAGAAATAAGTGGGTTTAAAATTACTCTCTTTTTAATTTGACCCAATTTCATAAAGAGAAAGAAAAGCCACTTAATTATGGAGAAAAATATGCAAAACGATTTATTACTGCTTAGCAAAACGTTGAAATAGATGCATAAAGGTAGTAGGCGTTTTTCAAATTAAATATATTTGACTGCCTCGGTAGCGTATTGTAATACGGTTTGGTTACAAGCTGAGGTATCGGGTTCGAATCCCGGGTCGAGCAAAATGATATTGGATTTTTCTATTCATTATCTCGCTGAAGAAGTTAGGAATTTGTGCCTGATATGACGATAGGCTCGCCCCCTATCACATCGCGGGATGGAACATACAAGGCGAAATGTGGGTGTCCTGGCACCTCTGCGTACCCCTTCTGGAAAAAGGCGTGAGTTTAAATATGTATGTATATTATTTATATGTATACATATTAGGGCCCATGTAATTTGCAACCAATGAAGCTGTTTCACCAATATATTTCACTCCTTTTTGTTTGTTGATTGTTTGAATAGAAATTGGCATTGAAATTAATAAGATCCTTTTTTGTTATCGGAAAGTGAAAAAATATATTAATTTGTTTGTACATACTGTAATGGAAAAGTAAAGTTGTTCGATATTTATTAGTTCATTGTTAAGTGTAAATAAATAATTTTTAATACTATTTATATTTTTTTTATTATATGTTACTTTTAATGTATAGTAATAATATTACCATCACAGGCGATATTTAGTAAGAAATGTTGTGTCGTAGATATTAAAAATTAAGAAAGACTCATTGTACTAAATCACTACGACCCGCAACAAATAAAAATGTCGATCAATAGATTGAAGTCACTGCATCCACATAAACATTTTTCCTGCTGTGGTTTCGATCCCGTGGCTTCTAGTTTTACAGCCGTTTCGCAAACAGTTGCACCATGTAGACTGGATATTAACCATGAGGTATCATGATACCTCCTTTTTTATCGTGCATTATATTTTCTGACTAGTTACTCACTACTCAGTCAGTAGCCGATGTAAGATTAATGACAACCTGGGTGAGACTTTTACGGCGCCCTATAAGTACTATCCAAATCCTAACGAAAGATAGTTAATCATAAATAAGACCAGCAACGCATCTCCATGCCCTATGGTGTTGCAGATGTCCATGGGCAGCGGTATTCACTTACCATCAGGTGAACCGCGTGCTCGTTTGACCCTTATAATATAAAAAAAAAAAACAATATCACATATAATATATTACATTAATACATAAAAATATACAATGTGTGAGGTCATTAAGTACTTCATTGTTGACTGGCAGAACCCACGGTTTTTCATAATACTCTAAATCACTTCGGTGGTTGGAAATCCACCCCAGTACGTTTTTCCTGACACTTTCTTCCACGTTCTACAAATCTATAGAACCACTCACCAGAGGCGGCATTTCCGGGCAAATACGACCTAGAGACCTTCAAAAAACGTGCGTATTCTCACCTTAAAGGCCAGAAAACCATCTCCACGCCTATGGTGTTGCACATGTTCATGGGCAGCAGTGATCACTTACCATCAGGTGATATTGTCCTTTACTAAAGGCTTTTGAATTCAGTATGAGCGAAGCAGACAAAACATTTGATAACTAAAATAGGTTTTAAGACTATGAATAAGGGCGTATAAATATATTACACCGTACTGTATCTGTATCAGCCCCTATACGTCCCACTGCAGGGCACGGGCCTCCTCTACAATCGAGAGCACGATACTGGTAAGGCCTAGAGTCCACCACGTTGGCTTAATGCGGGTTGGTGGACTTACATACCATAGAAATTCTTATAAATTGCTATAGTATGCAGGTTTCCACACGATGTTTTCTTCACCTTTTTAGTGTGTATATTACATCGTCATACAGTAAAACATTTAACAGATTACACAAAAAAAAGCTTATCTCTCATGACCTATTTTGCTGGGGAAAAATAAAAGCGAAAATAACATCGATCTATATATTCAGCACGTACAAAATATATTTTATACTTAATTTAATGTTAACAAATTAGGTCATACTTCGAAATCCGTGGCACCCAGTTACAGACATTCCGGTCGTTATCTAAAGCAGCGCACATCTGCTATATTACTCATTTTTTTAACGAGTTTTTATTCTATACATCCCGGTTAACAAAATATAATTTTATATGGCAGTAGTAATATAATTTACAAGATTAAAAATACATATTTCAAACACAACAACAAAAATACCAAAATATATAAAACAAACCATTGAAACTTGAAAATTTACAAATGGGATGTTAATACTGTTTTGAAAATTTTAATTTTACTTCATTCGCTTAAATAACACGACTTAATAATCTGTTTACAATTATAAAAATGTATAGTGCCTATCTAAAATGTATCTAATTTTAATTAGCGTAAATCATTATAACAAAGATATGGCACATTCCTCAGTAGAAAATATATCTTAAAATTCAGCTTACATAATTTGTAAATGATATAAAGTTAAGCCTCTTATATTATAGATCCATCCATGTTATCCTTATCAGCTTTGGACTACCGTACCTAAATATTATAAATAAAATGTTATTAAGTTTACAAATATATTCTAGGTTGCACATATTTTTTAGGTTTAATAAATCTTTAAAAATGTGGAGGCGAGGTGAATGCATGAAGAGATTAATGAAAATAGACAAAGCGAAAGTAATATGTCAGGATCAAAGGAAGTGGAGGTCCATAGTTTCTGTCTACCCCTATGGGATACAGACGTAAGGATTTTGTGTGTATGTATAAATCTTCGTGAGACAAAAAGGTACAATGATAAAAATATCCAAATATACCCAACAGTCACATTCATAGTTCTGACTGAGTACTAATGAGAGTCTTTTAAACACCAAGTACCGAAATAAATAGTTTTCGAGCACATGCATGCCTTGGTGCGAGGATCGAACCCGCGGCTCTTAGTTTCACAGCCGGCGTCTTACCAAATGCGCCACGGAGGCCATGTGCGATATGTAAGTGTTATAATATGCTGGTATTTACTGAAGGTAGGTTTCTCATATGTGAGAGGTTGCCTGGGTAGTAATGTCTATTTCTCCCGCCAAACAGCAGTCTAAATGCACTGTTGTGTTTCAGATTGAAGGACATAGTAGCCAGAGTAACTACTATATATATTCAGACTTATATGGTTTGTGTGTTCTTACGAAAATACTGTATAAGGACCTAGAAAATAATTAATATAGAACTCTTTGTGCATGTCACTGAAAATTCTTAAAGGAGGTCTAGAATCAGACAAAGCTGCCACAAAAGATGACATGAATGGACCTAAAGCTACTACAAGATTGCAAAAATTTTGATATTTACAACCTCAACATGAATAATTATCTTCTTCACAGCCAATAAATGTATGAGTCAACATTAAAGAAACTATATGCATACTCATATTAAACAAAGACATAAATAAAGACTGTATGCTAATATTGTCTTTCTTGCAATCAATAATAAATAAACGATAGTCGATAGTCACATACATAGACTTGTAGACACAGAACTCGATCTTAGTGTGGGTTCACATTAAGATTGAGTCTTGTGTAGTGGGTATCAGAAACTACAAGAGAGTGCTCGGTCACAAACACCCTGACCCTGAGACAAATACTTCTTTACTTCACTAATATTTATCTCAATGCGCCACAGAGGCTGTCAGAGGCTGTAATTTCATGATACTTGTCATCAATCCATAAAAATACTAAAATCCTTGTCTAAATCTAAAAAGTAACAAACTCTTATAGCTACATAATCTTGCAGCTTAATTTCTATAATTGAGAAATTACTAATTAGTAATTTAGCCAGTAAGTCTATATAATTTTAAACAAATAACTTAGCATTATGGCTATTAAGCAGGCATTTATGCCTTAAGAACATTGCAACTAGAAAATGTTTAATTGAATTTAAGTCTTAATTTTAATATAATGTATACATAATTTAGCTCCTTGGGATTTATATAAGATATATATTCATAATAAAACTATAGAATATATAATAAAAATATATATTAGGCTTATTCATATGGTTGGCAGTTTAGGAGGACGCCTAAAAATGCCCCATCCTAATATTCCATATTAAACATGGAATATATTAGTAAAATACCGTAAAATATTTCACTTAAACATACATTATTGTACACTTACATTACTAACTTTTTCAATAAGAACATTTTTAGGCCCAAGTTATCATTAAGTAATTATGCTAAAATGTACAATTATATGATTTCCAATATATTTTATACTTATTTTTAACTGTGATAGGCTAAAAGCACTGTAAAATTGTTTTCGCCTATAAATACAAACATATCTTTTAATTAACTTTTTAGTATTTACACCATAATATTCTGACTTATATCTGAACTGATCTGTCAATTTATTATATAAATGCATTTACATTATTTAAGACAAATCTCTTATTTAACACATTCTTTTTATACATTCATGTATTTGATACAAATGCCATAACTACATAATTACATAAAAAATTGGCTTACTCATACTGTATCATAATAAAATACACATACTATTCATTCCATCTCACAAAAATTGTTTATGTGTAATGGAAATGTCAGGGCTGTGTTATCAGCCTAATGTCTCATCCGACACTCACAAAAGCTTTGTAAGTATGTACCACACAAAGTACATGCACCAGAACACGAATATAACTATTCCAAACACATTTAAGTATCAGTCAGTTGGTTGAGTTGGCGGTGGGGTGTTCATCCTAGCTCTGAGACTTCGTAGGTCTGAAGCTAGGTCTCTAGGAAGCTCTAGTTTATCAGCGCTAGCTTCATCACGCAGCATAAAGGCAATAGTCAGTAACGCAGTGTGCCTAAGGGTTCTAACAGGAACAGTAATATTCCAATTGGTTCTATACCTCATATCAGCTATGCTGGCTGGAGCGCGATACACAGTTTTGTTGTTGACGACATAAGACTCTTTGGTTTTCGAGTCGGTAAACTCCCAAGGATGAGTCAGGAATGTATTCACATCGAAGTGTTTTCCCGGGTTTAGGAACACGTAATGCCGCCTCACGCCTTGGAAGTCTCTCCAATAGATGTCAACACGCCTTGAAGTGCAATTTGTAAAGCGTAGGTACACACGTCGAGTCGATTCAACTGATCTAACTACAACCCGTTCGCCTCTCTCGTTTTCTTCGTACAACAAATCACCACCGTAAGCCATTTTTTTGTTCACTGCACTTTTATACACTTGTTATTCACTAAATTCAATATTATTAGGTCTTCGGTATAAATAAACTCATTAAACAATTTCAAAATATGGAATATCATCAAATAAATATATCCGATTTGAAATATTCCCGCCACCTACACGTCAATCCCGTATGATTACCAGCACTCGCACTGTATTGATCCACGATGGCAGTTTGCGTCGCGGTTATCGGCAAAGATGTAAGTTTCTTATTTTGATATCCGCTTTCAGGAACTTATTATTGTAGATTCAATATCTCTATAACCTATTACAATCATTATTATAGTATAAAAGATAACAACTCACAAGTAATTTGTCGAAAAATAAAATCGCTATTAGTAATTGTATGACGTCATTTGTTTTGACTTTTGTTTAGCTGAAAACACATTGTAGGTTTTTGTCTTACGCATAGAGTAAAGAGTACAAAACTATGGTAAAGAGCACATCTTACATGGTTCGTACGGGTCGTCAGAGGGCCCACGTACGTTTTTATTTTTTTAATTTCATTGACAAAGGACGGTTTTCTCGTCTGCCAATGACTAAGCTTTTAGGGATGGAAGAGTCGATTTTTATGTACTCTTTATCCCATCTCTATATAAACAAATAAATAATATATTTTATTAAATGAAATCAATCCTAGTTGGCGCTTATTATAAACAGTTCTTATCTGTGATAACCTGTGGTACTATCACATTCGTAATCACATTCGAGTTTGCAACTGTTTTATTGTCAAAATCAATGATTCAATTAACATTAAATCACACATCAATCAATTATATAATACTGTGATTGATTAAATTCTGTACTCAAACATAGATTACATATTGAGAATAAATTTACTGTGGAAAATGTTAAGCAACAATGCCGTGTACACATATTAGAAATACTTATGTATAAAATGTGTGAATTCCAAAGTAGGCAAGATCGTGTTTCGAGCACACGTCTTGTTCTTGTTGTCTTTTTTTTATATATTTCTACTACCAGTGTCATTTTAAAAGAAAAAAAAAAGAGACTACCTGACGACAAATAACAAGGTTAACTTTTTCCTATTATAATTCCTAAAACAGCGCGTGTATTTTGAAATTTTAACATCAATAACTTAATATTTGATTGTATAAAAAATTACTCCGTTATCCTTAGTATGATACTTTATTATCTTTAGTACAAATAGGTACTGACTATTTGTTCCTATACTTCTTACTTTAAGTGAGCATATTTGTATTCTTTACATTTAACATTATAAATAATTTCTCTATTACGCACATACTCTAATCGTTTTTCTTCCATTTTTTTAAATGAACGCACAGACGAACTTTTTGCTAATTACTGATACTTAAATAAATAAATACACTCAACAGTCACATACATAGTCCTGACCCCACATTAAAATAAATTAAGTGTTGTGTCGTGGGTATCGGGAACTACGAGAGACTTTTCGGTCTCACAAACATCCAGACCCGAGACCAATACTTACTGGGTCTCACAAACATTTGTCTCGGTGCAAATCAAATCAAATCAAATCAAATCAAATCAAATCAAATCAAAATATTCTTTATTCAAATAGTCTTTCACAAGATCTTTTGAATCGTTCTTTTCTGCTACCACCGCTTCGGAACGTGTTGTAGCTGTGAAGAAGAAGCGGCGCAAGAAACTCCCTCAGCAACACGAACTGTCTTCTTTTTTCTTTCTTTTTCTTTTGTTTTTTTATATATTTTATATGCGGGGCTCGAACCCGTGGCCTCTCGTTTCACAGGCGGCGTCTAACCAACTGCGCCACGGAGGCTGTCAATTACGTCCAGTCTAGTATTTACAAACAACTGGTCAAAAAACTGCGGTGTTTATTTCTATTAAGTCAAGTTAGATTCCCAGCTACACCTCATGTAAATAATTAGAAATGTCCAAATTGTATTCAACCATTTTAATTTGTATGCAGTTTGAATGAAGAAAATTATACCTTGTATATATTATAAATTCTAATTTAATTGTAAGTTTTAAGAAATGTTATATTAGTTTGGCTTAAAAAGTTTGTAGCCATATTTACCAAACCCATTTTTGTGTAAACTCAAGTTTGTCCACAATCGCAAATCACCCAAAAGCGCTGTGGTGCAGGAAGAAATTATTATTTTTTTCTCTCTTCAAATTTCGTTACATTGGACATTATTATCATTACTACTATTGGACTACTAGTATAAATGTACATTGTATAAATTATGAAAGAATATTTTAATGAAAGCGTTGAAGATATTTTTTACTTTCATTGCTAGTTCCTAATTTCACCACTTGTCAATTTATGTTAGTTGCGCTGTATGTCTTAGACGTTTTTTGTTTTTGAAGGTCATGCCCTCGAATTTCGACCGACAGTGTGCACACAACAAAAGAATCTATTGTTCAGATCGCTGTAAGACGCGTTGCTCTAGTATTTATGGCCGCTTCTTTACTCTATGCGTAAGACAAAAACCTACAATGTGTTTTCAGCTTTTATCTGTTGTCATCTTCACTCTTTTGCCTCTATACCATAGATTGCTTAAAATGTTTTGAGCCATGCTCAAAATAATTATTAAATGACTTTTTAATTTTTTTTATGATTGAAAACTGTTAATGTGCAGACGTGCAGAGTTATCATGGATTTTTTTTCCATCCATCCAAGTTGGGCTCTTACAACTATTATTATATAAATACGACTTTTTAGAACTCCCCACTTTACATCGGTGGTGTGGGAAACGATACAAGTACGGACAACGAACTCTCGCGCCAATGGCTTGTCCACACGGCCCTCGACGCGTTGGAAGAGAGACTTGCGACTACCAACACGGGAAATGCTGGCACTAACGCCAACACTGCACGCACTGACCTCCGAGATTTGTATCTTGGACTGCTGTATTCCACTGATACGCATAAAATGTAAGTTTTAATTCTTTTATGATCCAGGTATAAATTGATTGTCATTTGTTTGAGATGATAACATAATTATGATTTAAATACCACTATGGCTAAAGTTATTAGTGAAATACTTGTTGGTCTGCTGTGTCATTTATCTACAGTACCTACTAGTATTAAGAAGCTTTTAAGTGTAAAAATAAATTAGAGATATCAATTTATCATAGTCTTATTTACAAACAACAGCAAAAGTAACTATATCAATATCTTTGTTCAGTACTAATCTCCAAGTATTGTTGTAATTAATATATAAATAGATAAGGACTCAGGTAGAAAGTCCTTTTGATAAGCGACCTAAGAATAATATTATGCGGGCATCAGGTACATTCAGGGCAAATGATTTCACCAGGCAAGGGCAAAGCGATAGATGTAAACTCTATCATCGTCATAATGATTACCCACGCCATTAATCAGATCTTTTTTATCAATTGTCTACGATAATCAAAAAATTGTCTTGCTGCAGTCAATTTATTGTGTATTTTATTTCTCCTTTCATACAAAATTATAATCAAATCATAGTCACATCATACAAATTGGTTGGCATCTAGAATAAGGTTTGTATCGATTGCTAATTTGAGTCAAATTGATGAAACCTCTTGGTTGCCTGAAAAATTGCCAATATTTCATATTTAACCAGAAAAACTACATTAATTGAATGTATTATTAACGTTTTTTTTCAATTGATATTCACTTTTAGATATGGATACGTGACAAACACTCGTATCAAGCTAGTTCTTGTGACGAGCTCCACATCTCCAAGTGGCAGCAACATCAGAGATGCTGAAGTCAGGACAGCTCTTCGCAGACTTCACGCGCTGTATGCTGACGCCATATGCAATCCATTCCATCTGCCTGGAGATCAAATTACTTCGGCGTAAGTTTACATGATGTACAAATAATTTAATAAAGATTACAGGAAATTGCTGGATGCCAGACGATTCCCACTAGTTGCAGTGGACATTTGTGAGATTGGTTTATGTTCAGCAGCTGGCTTTTTACAGGCCATAGCTGAAGATGACCGTGAAGTGAATAAAATAGGATATTTTCTTATTAACTAAAGAAAATTAAATACATTATTTTTTGTTTGTTAATGGTGTTTATTTTTGTGTTCCAGGAAATTTGACAAACAAGTCAAGAATATTATGATGAATAATGTCTAATCAGAGAAATTGCGGGCTGGTTTTGGTTCTTCCCTATTGAGTATTGGTATTATTAGTTCACTATTTTATTTTTAAGGTCATAATAATATTTAGAAGTGCATGTTATTCTATTTTATATCATCCAGTAGTGGTTTTATGTCATAAAAGAGAAAGCATTAATAAAGTAATATGTAACAAATATCGAATATTTTATTTATATTGTATTAAGGCTTAAGGCAGATAATAGAATAATATCAAAGATTGACCTAATGTCAAACAAATTGAAATCTGAAAATTATATATATTTACTGTTTAGTTGTAGAAAATGTCTGAAAAAAATATTGTACCAATTTCCAGCCAGTTTGGAAGCTGTATAAAAAATTGTGATAAAAACGATTACTAGATGGCGGTTTTCCTCCTAGTTGAACCTGATGATGATTGATCTTGTTCAAAGAATAGACCACAAGATCTTGTCTATGGTGAATTGTCAAACAAATTCATCTTTCTCTTTCTTTCACGAAGTAAATTGCGTAGCTGTGCTCCGGTTCAGCGCTGAGCAATTTTTGATTGAAAAGTTGTTTATCTCGACCGGATTATCGCAACAATATGGTAAGTAACTCAGTTTTTATTTATGTAAACTGTTTATTACACTTTTTAGTAGTTGTAAATACTTTTCTGAACTTTTGTTACGAAGACGCACTTTGAGGTTATGTTCACACGTGTTCGTTTTGTGGTTTTATTTTGCCCTCTCACATTGCTTTTGAGACAAACATTACACTGCAAGACCAAACTCCAGCTTCTCCAAGTTAATCTAATACAAAACTGCATTATATCCATGTAAAGTTTTACATATTATGGCGCGAAATACAACATGAACATACTACCAAAGTTGCAAGGTTTTCATATATATTTCATAGTCTTTGCATCTTTTTACTATTATAGCGACTTGTTGTTGTCGAATATCGTATAATCTATCAACAAAGCCAATATAATTAGGAATTAAATACATCTAAACAAATTGTCTGATGTTTTAAACCGTATAATTTACAGGCAGCCGCCGTCGTGTCAGGCAAGGACATCGAGAAGCCCCAGGCTGAGATCTCGCCGATCCACCGCATCAGGATCACCCTCACCTCTCGCAACGTGCGCTCCCTCGAGAAAGTGTGCGCCGACCTCATCAATGGCGCTAAGAAACAGAAGCTCCGCGTGAAGGTAATATTCTTTCTATAACTGTATACTCTGGTATTATTAGCCTTTATATTGCCGTGATATTGCACCATTTAGCTATGTAGGTAAAAAATGTACCTAATGAAAATAAATTGACCCATATGTAATGAGTGAAGTTGAATTCAGAATCTGATATGAAATAAACTATGCACATACACCCGTTAAACAGCTGTCTATCTCTTCAAAGGTTATTATAATCCAAGGCCTTGAACAGGCCATTTAGTAAATCTCATTTTTACTATAGGCACCGTGCGGAAACTATAGATGGCGTTATAATCCCGACAGTAGAGACACCGTGCGAGTAAAAAAAGAAACTTTCCAGACCCATTGGTTGTCACTGTCTAGTCTGTAAATGTGATTTTACAATGATTAAAAATATAAAATACAATGATTAAAATTATAAAATATGGTTTTCTACCAATAAACAATGATCGGCAGCGTGGTCAAAATATATCAAAAGGCCAAATATTTGCTTCGCAACTTTTATGTGCTATTACTTTCGATACAATGTTACACTGGACCTCAGCAGTGCAAACACCATTAGAATTAAATAAATTACATAAAAAGAATGGAGTGTAAATCTCATTTTCACATGATATATTATCATTTTGACATCCGACACTTCGACTAGATGGTTTTTGAGGTTCAAGTCCAACACTATTTTCAGGTCTAAATTTCTGACAGGACTTTTCTTCTTTTACTGATCCAGCTCGTTGCATTCGACGTTGGTGTCTTTCAAATCTTTCAATTTTTTGATCCAAGTTTTTTATATTTTCTTCACCAGGAAAAATTGTAGGTACATACGACGGGTGTAGAGGATTTTCTGATTTCTTGTTGCCAATAAAATGGGCGCTGCAGATGGTAGTATTTTTAGACGGGAGCCAGTTATTTGGATGTTTACTGAAAGAAACAACGGTTATTGGTTAGGTTCAATGATCATCGAAAATTGAACTGTTTTCAACTTCGATCAAATATACACTAGATACACAGTTCCCTGTAAAAGTTCTGTTAAAAAGTGGCACCGATGCATGACATTAAAAAAAGTAAACAAAAAGATCACATATTCCAAATATATTAACACAAATTCCACCTTATTCCTGGAGCTTAAAGTAGCTTTTCAAATAATATTGTCTAAAGGTTTACGACGTTTTAGATGCAACGGTCGGTGCGTGACTGAAGGCGAAAGAGTGCTTAAGCACTCTTTTTTGGTGCCATTTTTTAAGCGCTCATGTTGTATCTAGTGTATATTTGATCGAAGGTTTTCAATCATAATTACCTACAAAATTGGTGGTTTGTATATAAATAAAATCAAATAGTACTTTTTAAATACTTGAATGCATACTTACGTGTGTTTTACAACTGCATTTATCCATTTAATTCTTTTATCCCTGAGCCATGGCATGTGAGTACTATTAGTATGGAAATAGTAAAATTTTACACCCTTGGAGTTGTTTTTGGATGTATTACAGCATCCAGCAATACAACAATACATTTTGATAACTTAAATTAGCAAAATTTAACACGAATATTCAGAATTTTTTCCATGGTTTGACAGTACAATTTTTGACACTTGAGGTAAAAGTTTCGGATATAAGTCACGAGATGGCGGGGTCATCGCCACGCACGGTGCCTATAGAACTTATGCCCCTCTGATGTGGATGTGTAAAATTACATTGCTACTTAAATCTTGTGTATCTATTTATCCCTATACTTTGAAAATGTTTAACCACTTGTTTGGGCACATGTAATGTTACCAGGCCAAATAAAATGAAATCAATTGAATGAGTTAATATATTAATATATATATGTATATATTCTATCATCTAGGTGAAAATGTTAATGCCTTATAAGACATAGATGATACATCCAAGTCACTGCCATACCTGTGTATACTGACTTATTAAGTATTAATTGGCCTAAACACCCTCAATCATACTCTCGATTGTAGAGGAGGCCCGTGCCCTGCAGTGGGACGTATATGGGCTGATACAGATACATACAGAAAATTAATGATAAGTCAAAATGGTATGAAAGTGAGCATTGCACCTTGATGAAGACATGTCATCTCATTTGATGCCGTGTTCACCAAACAGGTGCGACATTGCTACTTCTCAAAGTGCAGAGTGTGATCCGCTGATGGTACACTCTGCTCATAGGGAAGTTACATTTGTACTCAAAATATATTTGTTATGTTGTTACTGCATGGTGTTATAGTAACATGAATAAATTTATTATTATCAGCGTGAGTTATAGATGTGGAATGTTAATTTAATTAGGTCTCCTCTAGTTAGTTTAACAGTGCCAAATTTTTTAATAAAACCTTGAAATACATTTCCCACCAATATTAAAAGATATCTTGCATTTACTAAGCTAAAAATTCATACTTCAAGATATTTCATGTTTAAAGTTTTGGTATCTCCTGATAAAGTTGTAATTTGGTCTCTACTTCTAATTAGTCGCTGTTAAACTAACTAAAGGACACCTAATTATACTAAAATTCCACATCTATAAACTATGCTGATAATTATAAATAAAACAGGATAATTAGGAATATAACACATAAAAATCTTAGCTTTAGAAGATACATTCATATTAACATAGCTAACTTTATACTTTTCTGTGACTCCAGGGCCCAGTCCGCATGCCAACCAAGATCCTCCGCATCACCACCCGTAAGACCCCTTGTGGTGAGGGTTCCAAGACATGGGACAGGTTTCAGATGCGCATCCACAAGAGAGTGATTGACCTCCACTCGCCCTCTGAGATCGTCAAGCAGATCACTTCCATCAACATTGAGCCTGGTGTAGAGGTGGAAGTCACCATCGCCGACGCGTAGGCACAACCGCCAATAAACATTTTATAATTTAATTTTGCGTTTTATTTTTGCAATTACAGCATAAGTTATACAGTTCCACAGTATAAGATCTCCATAATACTTTAATTTTTCTAAAAATCGATAGCACATAGATACAATTACTTTTTGAATGGTGAAAAGATTATATGTTAATAATTAATATAAATAAAATAATATTTTATTGGTGGTAAGTCTCTCATATGTGAGAAGCCGCCTAGGTAGATGCCACCGCAATGTCTATTTCTTCCACCAAACAGCAGTGTAAATGCACTGTTGTGTTTCGGATTGAAGGACATTGTAGCTAGAGTAACTACTGGACATATTGTGTCATAACATCTTATGTCTCAGGATGGCGAGTGCAGTGGATTGCCTAGCTTTGTTTTGTAATTCGAGGTAGTGTTTGGTTTTGCTTCTGTTCATGAGCGGTCATATCGCTTACCATCAAGCGAATGGCATGCTCGTCTCGTAATCCATAGCAATAAAAATTGTGAATGTTGGGTTATCAGAATGGGTGTGCGTTTTGTCGTGAGAATGCTAAATAAAACTCAAATTCTCATCTAATACCTGATTTAAGTAACCGCAAATCATTTTAAACGTAAATTCCTTTATTGTCTGTTACAATTTGGGCTAGATTATAAAGATGGTGTGTGTGTGGTGTTTATAAATATGGTTTTCCACTTAGACCCGGTTTTAGCATCACAAGTACCTTTGGGATCCTAGTTTGCTAAACCTAGTGGTGCAGTTGTTAGATACTGACTGTGACAATTCAGTGCGGGATCATTGCCCGCATAAAGACAAATTATCTGAACGCTTGAGACTCAAAATTCTTGTAGTTTTCAATACCGATGACGTTAGTCCTAATTGATCTTTATTAAGGGTTTAGAATATGGTAGTGGCTGGTGGTTAGTTCTTGATTTAAGTAGTTTAGGCATACCGTTATTTACCACGCTTAGGAAACTGTAGGTACTATTAATGTTAACCATTATTTTGTGACTTTAAAAACGTTAACATTTCTGAAGGCTCGTATTTCAGTGCTCGTTGGTATGGCTTTTCACTGGGGATTTTAGCTTGCAGGAGTTCCAATTTCCATAGCGATCTTTAAGAACCGGGCTTCATCTAGCGAGTTTCTGACGTCTGAAATATCGGTTTTCGATACATGGCGTCCTCTCAGGAACTTTACAGCCTTATCAGACAATCATTCTTCGGGCTATGTGCTTTGGCTTCTGTATCAGCCCATATACGTCCCAGTGCAGGCCACGGGCCTACTCTACAATCGACAGTACGATTGGGAGTGGTTAGGCCATATAGTCCACCACGCTGGCCTAGTGCGGGTTGGCGGACTTACATACCATAGAAATTCTTATAAACCGCTATGGTAAGCAGGTTCCCTCACGATGTTTTCCTTCACCGTTTTAGCGCGTGGTGATTGACAATCAATACACACATGACTCCGAAAAGTCAGAGGTGTGCCCTGGGAATTGAACCCGCGACCACCGTGAACATGTTGGCAGCCGCGTCTGGTCCGTATACCAACAGGCCACCACGCACTTCTATTATACCTAAATTGAAAAAAAATGAGAGGAAAAATATTGAGAATGACTATGACTGAAAGAGACAAGTAGAATTAATGGTATGTGTACTTTTTAATTCGGTTCAATTACTAGTTACAACGCTGTGGTCTTGGTTTCTTATCCTGGGACAGCAAAATGGTATTGGTTTTTCTATTCATAATCAGACTTTGAATCTTGGCTGGCAAAAGATTTTTTTTCCCGATATGGCGATAGGCTCACCCTTTATGAGGTATCACCTCTAGAGAAAAGGCGTGTGTTTATGTATTTATGTATGTAATTAAAAATAGCGCAAAATAAAGACACAAATAAATAATCAAAGTAAATTATTAATATCTGGTACTTCATGTACCGGCAAGCGAAATGTCTGACGCCCGCCTACAAGGTAGACGGACGATCTGGCTAAGGTTGCAGGGAGTCGCTAGATGCAGGCCGCTTCCAAAAGGTCGATATAGAGATCCCTGGGGAAGGCCTATGTTCAGCATTGGACATTCTGTGGCTGAGATGATGATTCCACCATGTTCCAATAAATGCATGTCTCATATTTCATAATTTACAAAAACAAACGTTTGTAATAATTTTATTGCGTCTTGTGGGGGCGGTGAGTCGCAAATTGCTCACGACAACACGAAACGTTCCTGGAAAAGGTTCAGTTTAGGGCATTATGCATTACTGAACCATGGAAACGTTGGTTTTAATCCTAATTTTTAATTTTTGATCCTAAAAGAACTTTAAATTGTTTGTAGAACGTAGTTCGCGCTGATGACACTGTTGCCACAACTGGTGTTCATTATCTGTCTATCTGTATCAGCCCATATACGTCACACTGCAGGGCACGGGCCTACTCTACAATCGACAGTACGATTGAGAATGGTAAGGTCATGGTGTTCATTATAACCTATAATAATTGTAGGTATCTGAATTTAAGAAGGTATTGCCTTACGCCATAAACTCATCAAAAGAAAACCATCCTAGTACCTTATCTGGTATTAATCCTTGAAATTGGTGGATAAAATGGTGCCTCCATGGTCAAAAACTTTGATTAACTGTCATGTATGTTTTATGTGCTTCTTAACATTGATTTAAAAACTAAGGATAGTAGGCACAGAGTACTTTGATATAGTAGGTAAATTTAATAGGTAGTAGATAATAGGTACATTTGAAGTTTCAAAAACCTGACTGTGATAATCGCCCTGAAATAAATATTAAATTAACTTAAAATTATAGATTTCGTCTAAACAGTTCATTTTTTATTATACTTTCTGTCATAATACAAGCAAGAATCTATACTAATATTATAAAGCTGCAGAGTTTGTTTGTTTGAACGCGTTAATCTCTGGAACTACTGGTCCGATTTGAATGATTATTTCAATGTTGGGTAGTTCATTTATCGAGGAAGGCTATAGGCTATATATCATCACGCTATGACCTATAGGAGGAAAGCAGTAGTGATATTTCTAGCAAATACGAGGAAATGTTGTTCGTTTTTCGTGGTCCGATTGGTCGATATTCTAAACTGATAGTCATAATTAAACATTTTGACCGCCATTTTAAAACGTGTATGCACCCGGGCGGAACTAGGCCCGACCGCTAGTTTTCAATATAATTGCGAGCGACGTCTAACGTCGGAACACTACGCGCTTCCCGCCCTGTCCATATTTTTATGTCAATGCTCCCTAATATTTTTAATATCTTCTTGTCATTACAGTTCTATTGCATAAAACCATCCAATAAGCCCGTCCCAGTATTTTCCATGATATTTTGCGTAGTTACGATTGGCTTCTGGTATAAATAAGTAAACATCGTAATGTCACGCAACCTTTCCAATTTTACTACAATTTTGCCATTACACGTTCGCCCTAAACTAAAGTTTGTTTTACGAAAGGATTTTATGCCTTCGTAATACATAATTTATAGCTACGATTTAGGTGAGCATGTATAGAAATCGGATACAAATATTTGGAATTGGATAAAATATTTTTATTTCAGGTTTTTTGAATTGTTGTCTTAGGCTCAGTTTCACCAAGTAACTTTGCCAATACCTTTGCCTATGAAAATGTCATCGCCATACATTTGAGATGTAATTGACCTTGCGAATGTATGGAATTGACAGTTTCAAGGGCAAAGGTATTGGCAAAGTTAGTTTGTGCAATTGAGCCTTATTGTTTTTTTACCTTATATGAGTGAGGTCGGTCAATGAATCATTGTTATTTTTGTGTTTGATTTGTGACTCATTATAACACTATAGTCTATATAGTGAAAAATAAAATGTTTAGAAGCAGAGGTCACGTCGAATTGGACATAATCCTTCGTTCTAAACCGATTTTGTATGTCTCAAATCCGATGTTGGGTTTTAGATAGTTTTTTTAACCATCGTCGCAACTTGTTTCTTTTATGAAGTGTACACAAAATTTCAAGTAGTTCGTTATTCATGTCCTGGATTTGAATCCACTATTACCGGTTCAACAGATCGCTACTCACCCAACTAAGCTATTTATATTTTATAATGGTTGTACTTTCAGGTATACTCTGTTATTAGGTAAAATAATAACCAGCCTTCATAAAAAAGCCCTAATACCAACCTAATACATTAAACATTACCTATGTTTTGTCCTCCATACTTCAAAACCTTTTTTTACTGCTTTCGTGTCCAAGAACATTAAATTAATGGCAGACTTTTTGGAGTTATGACTGTAACCTATGATTATTCAATAGAAATAAAATCTTAGAAGCTATAAAAATAATTTGGCATTGTGTTTCTTCAGATGTTAAAGGCATCACACACTAACTGTTACTTTAGAATTATTGTCCCAATGGACTATAAAAATAGTTCGTACCCCTTCAAAACTGTAGTATATAAGATAAACTCAATTATAATTATAATAGGTAGTTGGAATGATTTAATGAAAATTGTGTTTTTTTTTGTTCTACGATTAAATAAATAAATAATAATATCTAATAACTAAATGTTCCCAACAGCCACGTAGGTACATAGTCCTGACTCCACACTAAGATCGAGTCTTGTGACGTCAGATTAAGAGACTACAATGCACTTCTTAGTAACAAATAGAGTTTCTGGCGACATGGCTTGGTTACTTTGAGAACCTGAAACGCTAAATACTTAGACGGTCTCAATAATTCATTATTATTAGTCCTTAACCTGCCTTAACCGCTGTGTTCAGGGGTTTATATTCCGACACAATGACAAATGTTCAAACATCGTACGTAAAACTGTACAAATATGCTTAAATACTTCACAAATTGTTCTAATTCTCTATAGTACGTCCTAATTCTAGACCAAGTTCTGAGTGAACGATAAGTTTCATAAAGAATCTTATTGATTTTTAGAAGTGGAAGACTTTTTCTCAATCATACTTTTGATTATAAAGAATGCCAGTGCCCTGAGATGTATTTTCAATAGCATATTCATAAAAGGATACCTACTGGATTATTTCACTGGTGGTAGGTCTCTCATATGTGAGAGGCCATCTGGGTGGGTACCACCGCAGTGTCTATTTCTCCCGTCAAACAGCAGTGTAAACGCACTGTTGTGTTTCGGGTTGGAGGGCATTGTAGCCAGAGTAACTACTGGACATATAGAGACTTAACATCTTATGTCTCAGGATGGCGAGCGCAGTGGAATGCCAAGCATTGCCTTGTAATTCAAGGTGTTGTTTGGTTTTGCTACTGTTCATGAGCGGTCGTATCGCTTACCATCAGGCGAACGGCATGCTCGTCTCGCCATTCATAGCAATAAAAAAAAAAAATATCTATACATATAAATAAAATTAAAGTGTGTTTGTAAAGTGAAAATAAAAAAAAATCCAACTATATATCGTTATATCGTCTATGTGTCTGTTCGTTCCGGCTAATCTCTGAAATGGCTGGACCGATTTTGACGGGACTTTTATTGTCAGGTAGCTGATATAATAAGGAGTAACTTAGGCTACATTTGTTTTAGAAAAAATCTTTTATTTTAGAAAAATAAAGTTTTTGTTAAATTCCACGCGGACGAAGTCGCGGGTACAGCTAGTTGAATATATTATTATACTCAAAAAATATTCACAAATATTCATAACTCCTCCGATGTATCATGTAAAAGCAACGTTAATTATCCGAGACAGATTTATACCGATGATGTAATGTTTGCCATAAAGTCGGTAATGCCGTCTCCGCCCGGCACCGCGCTCCGCTGCCCAGAGACAATCGTCTCTATGTCTCTGTGTCTATGGCCTTGGATTACTTAATTTATTTTATTGAAGAAATTGGAGCAGACTTTTGTTTGGGTGGGTATTAGTGCCAAAATAATTTGGGTGTTTATAGTTTTATCAAGTCTATTTAATATGGTTATTTATGTATAGGCTTTGGAAGATCTAAGAGAAACTTAAAGTCTGCATTATTTTCTTTAAAGATTTCTAAAGTTACTCAAGGTAGGAGTTAGACATTACGAATTCCACAGTCTAAAGCTTAAATCTTTTCTGTGTCTTTTACATATTACCATATATTTCTGCCAAGTACGGACACTTGCCCCTTTACCTTTTCAATCCGATATTTTTTAGGCAAAATTCCAATTACGCTAAACACATGTCCCCCATCATTGTATACCAAAAGCAAATAATTGACATTAATTACGTGCAATTTGCAGGCATAACAAGTAACCTAGATCGAAACAGGTCGCCTAAAGGAGTTACTCAACAGCGACTCAATTACCCTGCGGCGGCTGACCGCAAAAGTTCCGCAATGCGTCCACTGAAATACAGTTATTTACATAAAACATTAGTTTAGTATTTGTCCCATAGACATTTGTACAGCTTGACTCATAAATCACAATGCATGTGTTTAAACAGGTTTCGAAAACATACATTTTACTCAAAATTATCATAAATTGTTTAGTAACAAAATTGTGAGAGATGTATTTATTACATACATACATAAATTCGCGCCTTTTTCGCACTATCGGACACAAGCTCCTGACTCCGGGCTGATGATAAATAGAAAAATCCAATATCACTTTGGCCCGAGTTGTGAACTCGAGAACTCAGCTTTGTAACCGTACCGTAGTACAACTACACAACCGAGTCAGTTTGTGTTTATTAATTACTTGTCTATATGGACTAACCCCTCTCAATTGTAGAGGAGGTCGGTGCCCAGCAGTGGGACTTATATCGAAGCGTATCAGCTTCGAGAGTATTCATTTACTGAGAACATTTAATTGACTTCAAAATTATCATAACTAGTATAATGTTCATCATATTTAATAAGAAATGCGCTGCTGAACCCTCTCCTAAGGATTTTAACTGTGAACTATTGGTAGCAATAGTCAATGACTATCAAAATTAAAAGCCAAAGGCCTAACCATTCTGGCAGGAGACCACGACGCCGAAGAAGGCGAGCATTGACGACCAGTTTGTAGCTAGTCGCCCGAAGATTCAACTGTCGGTATTATGTTATAAATCAAGAAAATGAGCTTATATCTGTAAATACTGGTAATTTAATAGATCTACTTCATCTACAAGGTAGGCAGCGACTTTGCTGTGCTGGTCCCCTGGCGCTGCATCATGAGCAGCGGTAGCCGCTTCCCATCAGGCGGGCCGCTAGCTCTTCTGCCTACATGGCAATAAAAAAAATCACATAAATAATAGACGGCAAATAATAATTGCTTATTGGACATTGTTCGGCCAATTAAAAAATCATCCGTACATGATTGTTCTTGTCAAAACCGATAATTATTATTGTAATAAAAATGACTTGATCAATAAATTGGGTAAAGCATACATAGTCCGGTCAATTTAGACCAAAAAATTAGAGTGAAGTTACATAAAGTCCCAACAAGCTGAATTTTTGTGAAGTTGTTCAAAACATAATTATAAACAATGTCTGGAAGTTCCCCATCATTCCCCTGTAAGGAAAAAATTTAATTCATGGTCAAAGGTAAAAAAAATAAGTTTTTCGCGATTTTCAGCAAAACGGTAAGTTTTATCATAAAAGTACCTCAGACAAAAATTGTAGATCATAAAATTATCTATAAAAAATGTATCAATACTTTTTTTCTTACGAGCCACCGTTTCTGAGATATAACGATTCTAAAAGTATAGAGATATAACGATTCTATAAGTATATATATATATATATATATATATATATATATATTATATAAAATTTTACAACTCTAGATGTATATACGTGGCGTACTCATGCATATTATGACGATAACAACTTTTATAACTTTTAGAATCGTTTATATATATATATATATATATATTTAATGTTTAAATATTTTTCTATCGGTCATTGTAACTCATACTTACAATATAAAATATACATAAGTTTTAACTACAAGCCAGTCCCTTAATCTTTAAGCCAGTGTAACTTCGAGACACCTGTCTCTTGTTTCGAACTTTAGCATTAACATCTTCATCTTCTGACATTTTATTTGATGAACTTATGACAGTCCCAACCAGTCAACAGAAATTTCTTAATAATACCCACAACAAGTCTCGATTCATTTCAATGTTGAAAGAAAAGTTTACGGCTGAAAATATATTGGTAAAACAAGCTAATAATGATGCTGATGTATTGATTATTGAAACAGCAATAGAGCAATTCAATTTGACAAATACAACTATTGTTGTTGGTGAAGATGTTGACTTACTTGTATTACTCACTGCTCCAACGCCAACTGAAAAAACTATTTTTTCTTAAAACCAGGAAAAGCTCAGCATCAATCAGATATATATTCATCAAAAAGTTTATTTACTTTTGTAAAGTGTAAAGATCATGTACTATTTTTACACGCAATAACCGGCTGTGATACGACATCTGTATTTTACAGGAGGGGTAAAACAGCAGTTTTCAAAATGTTTGAAAAACAAGATTTAATTCAATGTGCTGAAGTTTTTAAAAAAAGTGATTCAACTCAACAAGAAGTTATTACCAACGGCATCCGCTTTCTTCTTTCTATGTACGGAGCTCCTAAAAAAACTACCTGTTTAGATAAACATCGATATGCATGTTTCGTTAAAAATACTAAAAATAAAAAACAAGTTCAATTAGCTTGTCTTCCTCCAACTTCAGTTGCTGCTCACCAACATCTTTTTCGAGTATATTACCAAGTTCAAGTGTGGCTTGGTTATCAGCTAGACCCTACAGACTGGGGTTGGAAGTTGGTCAACAATATATTAGAGCCAGTTCAAACTTTACTTCCACCTGCGCCGGGAAAACTGCTGAACATTATTTTTTGCAACTGCAAAAAGGGATGCAGTGCTAAATGTGGTTGCAAAAAAGTCGGACTGTCTTGTTCTTTGGCATGCACAAATTGTCAAGGCCGGTCGTGCTCTAATATTGAATCACAAACAATGGAGGATTCATTTGACTCCGACGAAGTATCATGCGATACATCGCTATTGACGCAATTTACTTGCATCCAAAATGAAGATGAAGAAGAAGCAGGAGAAGAAGAATAAGAAGAAGATCAAGAAGAAGAACAAGAAGAAGATCAAGAAGAAGAACAAGAATTTGAAACTTACGAATAAGACGAATAAACTTCAACACTTTTTTTTCATTTACATCGCTTTTATCTTTCCCAATCTTTGAAAATTTCCGTTATTTTGCAATAGTTTTACATTAAACAGGATCACAACTGACCTGTGGAGTAGGCCTACTGGGGAAACTACGTTAACAAAAACGCGCTAAGTACACTACCTCATAGGTGGCGTGGAAACGTGTGCATATTATGACGATAACAACTTTTATACAACCTCAACATGCCCGGACAGCCGCATAAGTTCTACCTAAACGAGCGTTTAACAAAATTCAACCGTCAGTTATTTCGGCGTGCACGCGATGCAGCTCAGCGTCTGGGCTGGAAATTTGTTTGGACAAAACACGGCCGTATACTTGCGCGGCTCAATAGTGACAATAAAGCATCTATTATTAGTAATGAGATCGATCTACAGCGCGTCTTTGGTCCCGATGCATAAAATTAGCCTTATTAGTATTTTATTTTATTATTTTAGAGTGTATTTCGTTATTATTGTTAAGTTGTTTATAGTAGATAGATATAATTGCATCAGACGTTATCATAAATGTTGTATTTGTCGTAATGTTTATCGTGTTTGTGAGTGCAATAGGGGTGTCATAGTAGATGTAAAAAATACGTTTTTAATTATTTTATACACAAATTCCTTTACTAAATGTAATTGTAATTTCTTAATTGTAATGAACTGGTATATCATGTTATGGCTATATAATTACCATGTAGTCTGTATTATACTATTACATAATATTACTGTAGTTAAGTTTCATATGTTACAGTCAAATGCCGCGTAACAATATAATGAAATTTGGATTTTTTAACGCCGGGTCATTATCCACGAATCAGGATGAATTTATCATTGCTATGAATCACCATTTGGTTGATGTGATGGCAATCAATGAAACGTGGTTGCGTAAAGGAGAAGAAGGCAGAGCACCTGTGGTCCCCGGTTACCGAATGCGGCACACTCCACGCCCCGAGAATGTTCGTAGAGGACGGGGGGGAGGTGTCGCCTTCTACATTAAATCAGGTATCAAAGCCCGAGTTAATGTTCACCCACACCACCCGCAGGTAGAACAAATGTGGTTAAGCGTCACAGCCAAATCAAAAAAATTGTTGATAGGTACAGCATATCGACCTCCTTGGCTGGACTTGGATGTTTTTATGGACGCCATAACAGAAAGTCTCTGTGCGCTCGCACCCTACGAAAAAGTGATTTTGTTGGGTGATTTTAATATTAATATGCTCGATATAAATAATGTAAAGGTAAATAGGTTAAATAATTTTTTGCAAGTTTTTAACATGAACCAAATTGTTAACACACCCACGCATTTCGTAGGGGCCAGTGCCACTTTAATAGATGTGATTTGTACAGACGCGCAGTCCCGGGGAGTCTATGTCGATCACATTTTGGAACTCGGCAATCACTCATTTCTTTCATGCGAAATTGTCTTTAAAACAGAGAAAGTTATGCGTAACATTGTCACATTCCGTTCATTTAAGAATATCTCGTTTGACAACTTTGGGCAAGATGTAGATGCGATACCTTGGGGTTCAATTTGCGAGCTCAGGGACGTCAATGATATGGTACGTTTATTCAATCTATATGTTACAAGTCTTTTTGACGCGCACGCTCCTTTGAAAACTAGATCTTTTAAGACCCCACCAACACCTTGGATAACGGACAATATAAAATTAATGTTCAAATTAAGAAACGACGCTCGCAATCGCTATCGTCACACCAAACTTGAGGCACATAGACAGTATTATTTAGAGCTCAAACATTTAGCTATAGTTAGTTTACGAAATGAAAAAAAAGCGTATTTTAATAAGTATATTAATGAGAACATACATAACTCAAAGTCACTCTGGTCGAATCTGAAAAAACACGTCCGCCCAGAAATTGCGAATAATGATCACAGTTTCGAAGAGTATAATGATCCCGACAGTATTAATTCAGCATTTCTTGATGTCCCAGGCGATCCTAATGTCGCCATGTCGCAGCTAACGTTTTTTGAATTTCACCGTTATGGTAAAGAAATTTTTACACTTAAACAGACGGATTCAAAAACAATTAAAAACATAATACATAGTATATCTACTAACGCGTGTGGAGTCGATGGAATATCAAAGGAGATGCTGAACCTTACCCTACCACAATCTTTGTCCGCTATTACAGAAATAATAAACAGATCGATCACATCGGGTAAATTTCCAGATGTATGGCGGGAAGCCATCGTTCGTCCGCTTCCAAAAAACAGAAATCCTCAAACCTATAAGGACCTTCGGCCGATAAGTATATTGCCCTGTTTGTCCAAGGTGCTGGAAAAGGTGGTCGTTTTACAGATGACTGACTTTCTCGAAACCAATGGCATTCTGCCAGAGTTACAGTCAGGCTTTAGAAGGGGCCGCGGTACCACAACAGCATTAGCCGACGTCGTTGGTAACATTCTCGAAGCGCGAGATCGGGGGGAGGGGACGATATTGACGTTACTAGATTTCTCCCGAGCCTTTGACACAATCAATATCAACCTACTCCTATCTAAATTGTCTTTTTACGGTTTTGATAGCCATTCTCTAAAGTGGTTTCATAGTTACCTAACAGGCAGGTCTCAACGTGTTCAAATCCGCAAAGGTGATGGTTCAGTGCTTTCTTCCTCCCCTCGACATATATCTAGAGGTGTTCCGCAGGGATCGCTTTTGGGTCCAATACTGTTTATCCTATATAGTGCAGACATGATTAGCAATGTCAAAAATTGTAAGTACCATGTTTATGCTGATGACACCCAACTTTATGTCTCCTTTAACGCAGCACGGACCTCATCTGCCGTTTCTGTATTAAATGATGAACTTAATAAAATTGCAACATGGTCTTTAAGGAATTCACTGGTCTTGAACCCCGAAAAATCTAAGTTTATGGTTTTGGGAAGTCAAAACCAAACTAGGGCTATCATATCGCTGAATCCCGATGTTAAAATCATGGGACAAAGCATAACTCGCGTGGAGACTGCTCGTAATTTAGGCTTAGTCATGGACCCGGGACTGCGGTTTGAAAATCATATCAATGGCGTTGTGAAAAATTGTTTTTACAGATTGAAGATTTTGTACGGGATAAGGGATTTTCTTAGTGATGCTTTGCGTAAGAGGCTGGTAGACTGTTTAATATTATCGAAATTAAATTATTGCGACACGGTTTACGGTCCGTGCCTCTTGTCCCGCACAGAACGTCTAATTCAGCGGGTCCAGAACGCATGCGCAAGATTCTGTTTTGATGTAGCCTTTAGAAACCACATTACGCCTTACTTGAACCGTTACAATATATTGAAAATGGCTGCTCGCCGTAAACTACATATGGCAAGCTTACTATTCGGGTTAATAAAAACACACAAACCGGCATACCTATACAACAAATTAGTTTGGAAACATGAGCACTACAGCTACTCTGCTCGTTCGACAACTCATCCACTCTCGACGCCTCAACATAATACTGCTGCATTTAGGGGTTGCTTCAAATTTGCGGCCAGTCACTGCTGGAATGTTTTGCTGCCTCCATATATAAGATCCCTGAAAACAAAACATACATTTAAATTGCAATTAAAAAAACATTTACTAATCGAACAAAAAAATGAAGACGTTTTATACAAATAATCTTATACTCACATCTGTTTTATGACCTATGCGTTTTTATATATGGCTAATCTCAACCTCCAAGCAGTGGGCAGCGAATAATTATGTACTTTTCCATTATTATTGTGTTGCCGTCACATCCCGTTTGGCGTGGTTTCCCGTAACATTGGTAACCATTGCTATTATGCGTTTACTATGCACGTAATTTTTGGCGTTATACCCACTTTAATATATCTGTTTTTGTTCAAATTATTGTAGCCCATGCGCACGCCGCGTGTACTGCATAGTGTGCGCCAGCGACGGCGTGCACGTCGCAACTAAATTAAAAACGGAACAATATTTTTATTACCAACGCAGAACTGTGTGCGCATGAGGCGTTTACATCGATTGCATAATTGTTTTGCACTTTTTTACACTTATTTAAATATTGCACTTTTTGTGATATGTCTACTCACTTTTGTATTTTCTTTTATTTTTTATTTTTATTTTTAATGTATTATTGTTATTGGCTGGCTTGACGCCCGGACGTCACTTAAGGTGTCCACCGAAAATCAGCGTTATGTTGTGGTTTGCACCACATCATAGCATTAGCTGAGTGGACACCTACCAGTCACAGCCGCGACCAGTCTTTTTTTTTTCTTTTTTGTATTTTTATTCTGTGTTTATATTAACAATGTCTGTGTATGTTGCGACTGTGACAAATAAATCGTATTTTTTTCTTTTTTTCTTTCTTATAACTTTTAGAATCGTTATATCTCAGAAACGGTGGCTCGTAAGAAAAAAAGTATTGATACATTTTTTATAGATAATTTTATGATCTACAATTTTTGTCTGAGGTACTTTTATGATAAAACTTACCGTTTTGCTGAAAATCGCGAAAAACTCATTTTTTTTACCTTTGACCTTGAATTATTTTTTTTCCTTACAGGGGAATGATGGGGAACTTCCAGACATTGTTTATAATTATGTTTTGAACAACTTCACAGAAATTCAGCTTGTTGGGACTTTATGTAACTTCGAATGTCTAAATTGACCGGACTAACAATGATTCCCTAGTATGAGAAAACCAGGTATTGTTTAATGTAGTTCATTTTTTCTCTACAGATGTCGCTACAAGGATCTAAGTAGTGTTTTAATAGTGATTAATTGGAAATAAGATAAAAATAATGACATTAAATGCCTTAAGATACACTTTAATACTTTTATGACAATTTGTAGCATTCTCGTTGGTGCTTTATTATTCCTAATGTCGTATTCATCAGATAATGGACTTTGGTCATACACGGGCCCAAAACAAATGTTTGTCAATCAACAATAATTTATTATATTTATCGTTTTAAAGGGCGATAAACCCTTGCTGATAATTTCGAATACATTGCCCTTTATTATAGAAATTAATAGTTTAAGGTAACCTTCACATAGATAGGATTACCTACCAACGGCGGATCCATGGGGGAGGTCATGGTGATCAAAATCTCTTATCCTCCCCCCTGAGATCTGGGATTGACGGAATTAATTTATGATCTTGTTGATGAAATTTATATTTATAAGTACAGATAAATGTCGACAAACTTTAAAACATCATTATTACAAATTCAAGTATTGAAATCGTATCCAGTGTTCTGACAAGAACTATATGACCCTCCCCTGGCTTGGAAGCTAGATCCGCCCTTGTTACCTACCCAACCTGGAATTCCAAACAAGAACCTCATGTTTTACAGCTCATCATACAGCCACTAGAAAATTTCAGTGGAGTTTTTAATTACCTAGGGCCGGCGAACGAGTCAACAGGTCACCTGATGGTAACTGATCACTGCTGCCCGTGAACATACATAACGCTTGGATCATGAAAGTGTTGCGAACCCACCAATTTGGAAGGGGAACGTGAAGGAAAAAGGATGTCAAGAGGGAAGAGTAGTATTGGGCATCCGGCATTTCACTCACCGAACGAAACGCGACAGAAACTCTCGCTTCTCGTCAATTATTACGGTATGATTGTAAGACTGAGGTCTCCGGCTCGAATCCCTGCACGACAAAGTGATTTTGGAGTTTTCTATTCTATATCAGCTGGAGTTAGGAATTGATGAATGATATGGGGATATGCTCGCCCCTATTGCCTACTCCTCCTAGGAAAAAGGCTTGAGCTTATGTTAGTATATACTATGTTATGACGGTTGTATGAAATATTCACGTAGGTTTAACATTTTTTTGATTCCTATGAATACGAATGAGTACGGAACATGAGTACGGATTTATGTAAAAAAAACAACTTACACATCCAATTAAAAACCTAGCCGTACTCGAGAGCTTTCGACGTCCGAATTTGCCTTTTAAATTGAATTTCAAACTAGCTTACACAGCGTGAGCAAAGCTATTATGTGGGGGTCGACGAACTGAAAAATCAATAATGTCTGGATGGCGGCCAGGCGGGTGCCACCGGCGCCCCTAGATTACGTAACAACATCTAGTCGGCCGTGAAATATTGCGCTAGATTTTTTTTATTGCTAGATTGGAAAGACGAGTATGCCATTCGTTTGATGGGAAGCGATACGACCACTCAGAGACAGTAGCAAAACCAAACACCATGAGTTACAAAGCAATTCCTGGCATTCTGCGCTCGCCATCCTGATATGTAGTGTTAAGTCTCAATATGTCCAGAAGTTCCTCTGGCTACAATGTCCTTCAAACCGAAACACAACAGTGCATTTACACTGTTGTTCAATGGGAAAAATAGATATTTACCTAGAAACCTAGGCAGCCTCTCAAGTATGAGGGACCTACCTCCAAGGTTTATTTAATTGTGTAAAAGCGGTTTTTAATAATTAGAAAAAAATTTAGCCGTAGGCAAATTACCTCCTAGGTATAACTAACTAACAAATCATTGAAGACAGATATCATCAGACAGCCACCAATACGAGAAATATTGGACTCTCCATCGTAGATGAGGCCACTTCGAGTTGTCATGTGGGTAGATGGGATGGAATCACAATGGAATACACTCCAAAGACAAAGTTTCGCGAACAATAAAAACACAAAAATTAAACCTACCAAGAAATCTCAAGAAATATTGGTTATGTTTTTTTCCTGGTGGAAGTTATAACTTATTCTGAAACTATTACAGACAGCTTAACTTTTCCATTGATACTAATTTCTAACGAAATATTAATGTATTATTTATGAGCCTTACTTATTTGTAGGATCATAATTTCTTATTTTCTTATTTCTCAGGTTTTCAATACATAATATAGTATTAGTTAGATGCCCAAATACAGTAGAATTGTTAGCGGGATACCTGATTGTACTGTTGGTTACTTACTTATAGTGTACTATAGTATATAATATGCTATGGATCTGTTTTTATAGAAGTAAATATATTTTACCGCAGAGAATGCGTTAAAATTAGAACAAATCATTTAATCATCCATTACCTGACCTAAATCGTATTTTAAGAACAAAAAAGTACGTACCGACTACTTATTTGAAATAGTTTATTGGGGTTCTGGTGTCTGTCATCGTTATGAGATTCTGGTACGTATTTATTGTAGGTAGATATATCTTATATAGACATGACGAGTACAGTGTCCACAGCTCCATAAACGAAGGCTTGTAAAGAAGATTCTTTAAAAGAATTTTGAATATATCTATCTTTCATCTGGTAGTTTAGTGTGATGTACTAAGACCTAGCTTCCTAACGATCCACCTCTGCCTTAATCTTCATGACCACCTGAAGTAATCTTCATGTATTTACCAATAAGAAGTGGTAAGTTGTAATCCCAAAAAGACAACTAAAAATAAGTGAAGATATTTTTAAGATGTTTTTACCATAAAGTAAAAATGGTATATTATACAACTTAACCATAAGTTAAACGAACGTGACATAACCTACCCAGCACAACTTAGTGCTTGTAGACCGAGCCTAGGGGCGGATCCCGGTTTGTTCCCAACAGAGAGGGATCTCCCCTCTCGCTCGCACAGGGGGGATTAGGGAATGGGATATGTCGCCCGTTGCCATGGCAACGGTAGAACGGTCTCGAATTTTTCCAATAATTTTGATTGTCGATGTATCTAGGTGTTTTACAAAGGCATCATTACTTTTTGTAATTTCTACGGGTCATATGGTGGGGAGATTTTAAAAGTATTTTAATAATAAGATATTAACGTGTGATTTAATGATAATTACTTTTTACAAATATTTGTATCCAATTTGTGATATGGTATAATTTTCTGGGGATATTCTACAGACAAAGAAATCATTTTTAAGGCGATTATATTTCCTAAAGCACAAAATACTTACGCTACCATCACTGTATTTATATGAAGTCTGTATATTTGTAAAATCGAACCAAAATTTATTAAAAAAAAGCCTTAGAAATGTATAAAAGACCACAAAGAAACCCAAATCAACTATGTGTATAAAAATGTAAAACGGCGTTGGTGCGTCGAAGCTTTTTCTGCATGGCTCCAGTAATAACAAGCTACCTAAATATCTGAAAGGATTGACTTTAAGTAAATTTAAAAAATAATTATTAAAAATTAATAAATGTTATTTACCATATATTAGACTTTCTAAGTGACACTTTCAACAAATTTTACATTAATTTTACAAATTAAACATAGTTTTCTAATATGTAAATTATTTTGATTTTCACTATTAATTCAAATTTATAATTTAATACATGACTCATAAATAAAAATAAATAAATAAATAAAAATATATTTATTAAAAACAGAGTTACAAATAATATTTCACAGGGGTCCCCAAACTAAGCTAGGCTTGTATCTTGGGGTACCATTACAAACTTTAAACATGCAGAATTTGAAGCTTCTATAAAAATATTAAAAAAAATAAAATATAAAAGATAAAATTAAACATGGAGAGAGAAATCTGAACATGGAACAATTATTGCTATTACAATATTATTATTAGTTTTTTTTTTCTGTCCATAAACTAAACAAAATTCTAAAAACTATGCCCTTCCATAACAGGAAATAAAAAATATAACATAAAATAAAATCCTCTAAAAACAAAGGTATGCACACAATTATGTAATTTTAACCACTTTAAAAACATAACAACATAAATAACAAAAGAAATAATAATAATTAAAAACAAGTACCTAAAACATTAATTAATCAGTAAGGTATATATGACTAAAAAAAAAAAAAAGAAAGACTTAATCGACGGTCTTAATTTGAGATCAATAGTAAAACTTAAATAATGTAATATTAATCTAGTAGAGTTTCTGTGTTGGTATATGATAAGGTAAGTAACCATTTTCTGATTTTGTTTTTAGCCTGGTGCACGGACGAGTGTTTAATGTCGCAGAATTTCACTACAGAATTATAGGTATGAGCTCTTATGAAAGTCCCGAATTTTCGAGCAAAAGATGTTTGTATGGTTGGTAAGGTAAATTTATAGACTCTTTTCTTGACCATTGTTTTATGTAAGTGCGTGCCTATCAAACTTTTGTGTGTGCCTAGTGTTATTCGGAAAATAAAGAGTTGGCGAACAGTAAGGACCTTCACCTCATCATATAGTTCGTTTGTTGGGTGTCTAAACGGCTTTTTAAGCATTGTTTTTAAAACAGATCTTTGCGCTCTTTCTGCCTCTAATAGAGTTGTCTTTGCTGCACTACCCCATACAACAATGCAGTAGTTTATGAGCGGTTGACAGATGACTAAATAAATATACTTAAGTAAATCTTTGCTTGCCGAATCTCTTAGTCTTTTTAATACGCTAGCTGTTTTCCTTATGCGTTTTGACAAGCAAAGAATATGTGTTTTGAAATTGCAGTTTTGGTCTACCATTACACCAAGGTACTTAATAGATTCTACTCGTTCTATGTAATTACAGTGACATTTATCTTGGAGTCTCAAGTTACAAGCGTGTATAGTTAAATTCTTATGGACCGGAGGTTTGGATGCAGCAGTTTTATGAAAACATATGTATTTAGTTTTATTGTGATTTAGGGATAATAGGTTGTTGTCAAGCCAGTTTGTGAGGATTGATAGTCCTACTTCGGCACGTTCGAAAGTTTTGGTCCAGTCTTTTGCATTGAAAAGGACTACTGTGTCGTCAGCATAACAAATGATTTCCGCGTCTTGGATCTTTAAGTTGTGGATATCGTTCATATAAATTATGAACAAGCTTGGTCCTAAGATGCTACCCTGTGGAACACCGTAATGAATAGGCAGCTGTTCACTTGTTTGTGAACCGACTTTGACAAGCTGAGTGCGGTTTGATAGGTAGCTTTCAAACCAGCCTAAAGCAATGCCCCTTACCCCCATGTTTTCTAGCTTTTTTAGTAGTATTTTTGGAGAAACGGAGTCAAAAGCTTTTGCTAAATCGAGGAAAACCCCTACGCAGCAGTTGCCTTTATCCAAATATCCAGAGATAAAATCTATTAAAAGAGTTGTGGCATCCTCGGTGGACCTTTTTTGTCTAAAACCAAACTGACGAGGAGAAAGAAGACCGAGTTCTTCTGTAAATTGTATTAAGCGGGTATTAACTATCTTTTCGAGGATCTTCGAGAGTATACTAAGCAGTGATATGGGCCTATAGTTACCAGGGACATCTTTTGGACCAGCTTTATGTATTGGGGTCACAGAGGATACTTTCCAGAGGGAAGGGAAGCGACCAGAACTTAAGCTTAAATTACACACATGGACAAGAGCAGATGAAATTTGGTGCTGAATATATATTAACAAGCTAGCATTAATGCTGTCTATGCCTGGTGTGCAATCAGGTTTTAAGTTATTTATGATAGAAAGTATTTCTTGGTGGTTGGTGGGTTTTAAGAATAAGGACTTCACTGGTTTGTTATTACAGGTTATTTTGGACACGAGACTTTCTTCAGATTCGCTGGTTCGGCTTAGTATGTCTTTGGCAAGATTGTGCCCGACGTTGGAAAAATAGCTGTTGACGGAGTTTAATGAATCTGTTGTGTTATTTGTTAAAGTGGTGAGTTGTAAAGGTGGGTCGCGTTTATTATTTAAGTTACATATATTTTTGATTGTATTCCAGAGTTGTTTTGCGTTGGATTTGTTTGACTGTAAGAGGTTAAATTCGTATTGATGCTTTAATTTTCTGACTAAGTCATTATAGAAATTCCTATAGCGCGTAAAAGTGATTTTTAAGACATCATCATTAGGATTAGCTTTGTGTTTAGCGTGTAGGCGATCACGGTGACGTGCACATCTGAGAAGACCTGGTGTGATCCATGGATTTAGAGCAAATTTGGATTTAGCTATTTTAATAGTTTTCGTGTGGTTTCTGACCGCGTTGTTTATTATGGTGGTTAATAGTGTTGCTGCTGAGTCAACATCGGTTTCGGAGTTAAGTTTAGTCCAGTCTACACGACTGAGATCGCTTGCTATACTTTCATAATCCACTACTTTGCGTTGTCTTGATTTGATAGGGTGTTTATTTTTGCAAGCTAATCCCAATATAGTAATTTTATGGTCTGTAATTATAGAATTACACACGATACCTGTGGTAGGATAGTCGGTTTTTATGAATATGTGATCTAAACATGTGTTTTGTCGAGTGGGCTTGTTTATTACAGATTCTAGACCGTGCTCCGCTAGTAGACAAAGGTATCCCGACGCTCCTACCGCTAAAATATCGATGTTAATATCTCCGGCCAGAATAATAGATTTTCTATCTCTGTGCGAACTTAGCGAGACATCAAGAGAAGAAAGAAAGTTGTTGGTGTTTTTGAAAGATGGTGATCTATAAATAGCGTAAATTAATGTTTGGTTCGGAATATCGATCAGTAATCCGCACGCTTCATTTAACTGTAATTCGGAGACTGTGGCGGACCAGCAAGATTTTAAGTAAATTACTACACCGCCATTTTGGTTAATATTGTTTTTAGTGAAGTACGATGTATATCCTGCTATATTTTCAATGTTAATAACGTCATTAAGCCAACATTCACTTAAAATTATTACGTCGGGTAATAATACCAGTCTTTTTAAGAAGACTAACAGTGAATCTAAATTTTTAGTAATGCTCCGAATGTTTAAACTGAGCACAATGAATTTACATTTATTGGTAATTATATTCACACATTCTTCAGGTGTTTCCACTTCGTGGCAAGGATTGTTTGTTAAGATGTCAATATCGTTGTCGATAACTGTATTAGCCATTTCGTACTAGTGATTTAATGAAAATATTTTTTATACAGATAAATTTGTTATGTGTCGAATATGTAGTATTAATAGTAGAAATAGATTTTATTTGGCTGTAGCATATTTTTGTATTGTCATGAGGTGGCTTTAAGAAATGTATCTGAATGTATTTTGCAAAGAGGTTATAATAAGCAATGTGTACTACTAGTTGTTGTATGGAGGTTGCAAACTGAATGGACATATTTGAACAATGGAACGATATGTTGTGGAGGATTGAGAGTTTTAAGACATAGATGGGCATTTTAATACTGATACAAGTTTTAGGAACATTGAGGGAGGCTTGGAAGCGGAACGGGAGACTGGTTTTGAGTTGTAAGTTTGTGGAGAATGGCTTCCGAGGTGACATGTAAAACTGAACTGGTTTCAGACCGTCTCATGAAAATATTGCCATTTGAAGACCATACAAACTTGAAATGAAGGTCAGATCCTGTTTTCCGGGCTTTACTAAACAGAACTCTATTTTCTTTCGTTAGGTGTTCGTTAACATAAACCCGCCGGGAGTTTCCAGGGATGTCTATCATATCGGTTGTGATAGTTCGGCGCGCCCTAGCAGCGCGTATCAGCTGGTCACGCGGTGCCCGCCGCGTGAGTGTGAGGATCACAGGTCTTGGTCTTTCCGCTGCGCCGGCTCCGGACCCGCGCGCGCCAACACGCCTTACGTCGTCCACGTCCTGCGGCTCGAGCTGTACTCCGAGTTTGGTTGACAGGACAGCTATGACTTGGTTAAGGTTTTCTCCTTTGTTTTCAGTCAGACCGGTGATTTCTACATCTTTCAAGAGGCGTTTTTGCTCTTTTGATTGCAGTTCCTGACGCAGTTCAGTTACTTCAGCACGGAGACAGGCAACCTCGTTTTTATATTTATCCAAGTCCCCAAGCTGCAACTTCATGTCCGTGAGTTCCTGGCGGAAAAGGATGACATCCTCGGATGTAGACTTGAGAGAGCCAGTAAGTTCTCTAAAAAAATCCATATTTTGACTAAATGAATTTCTTTTGACTTTGATTTGTATTCGGTATGGTATTAAAATTATTGACGAAAGTCACACTTGTATGCCATTTCGACAGCTTCTGTGGCGCAGATGGTTAGACGCCGCCTGCGAAACGAGAGGCCGCGGGTTCGATCCCCGCACCGAGAGAAATGTTTGTGGGGCCCACAAATATTTCTTGCAGATCTGGGTGTTTGTGAGACCGAAAAGTCTCTGGTAGTTTCTGATACACACGACACAAGACTCGATCTTAGTGTGGGGTCATGACTATGTGTGTGACTGTTGGGTGTTATTTATTATTATGGAGGCAGGTCATAAAGCTCTTACCTATGTATTACAACCCTATACCTATGTATCACAAGTGAAATAAATAAATTTATTTTCGTTTTCAACGAATACTTAACACGAGTTTATTGTAGCTGATAATATTTATTGAAGTTCGATTGAATAACAATAAACATGAAACATATGTATTTAAATTAAGTAATATTATAAGTAATATTATCCTGTCACCAATAACAATTAATAAATTAAATTGACTTACGGCCGATACCAATAATCAATGGAAAAAATTAGATTGAAGTCAATCTGGATTGTTTTCTACTTTTCGATTTGTTATTTACCATGTTTCCATAGTTTTTTCACTACTGAGATTGATTATTGGCAATATAGTATCAGAAAAAAGATTGAGCTGTCAATCTCAAACGGCAAATTTTGGATTGGGATTGTTTATTGGCAGCGGCTGTTAATGACATCAATAAATGGTTTAAGATATCAGATCGAAATCAATTGTAATGGGTATTTTTGTATTATGGTTTACCTGACAGGAGGAGGCTACTGTTTGTTGATACGTGTGTTAATTAGCTAGTCTATTATCACTACATAGTATAAAACAAAGTCGCTTTCTCTGTCCCTATGTCCCTTTGTATGCTTAAATCTTTAAAACTACGCAACGGATTTTGAAGCGGTTTTTTTTAACCCAGATAAGCCTACTGTCCTATATATAGGACAGTCAAAATAAAAAAATATATTGAACTAACCAGTTAAATGGTTGATTTTATTTGTTGTTATTTGAAGTAAGGAGACTATTTTTTATTATAAAAAAATAGAATATCAATGATATAAACACATTTCATAGAAATATTTCACTTCAAAGTACGCAATAAAAGTGTGCCCCAGACAAGGTGCACGAAAGGTAGGTATAAAAAACTGGAGATTACAGTAAAGTTTTATATTTCACATTTGTCTTATTCTCGATATCCTGTTCCTTATTTTCGAAAACTCGTTGCTCAATATAATACTTCGGAAAGTGGAAATAATTAGGGATAAAAAGTAGTGTCCTATACGAGTATATAGGACGGTAGGATAATATGGGGTACCTTTATACTCACACTATTACAGGCGCATGTCATAATTATCGCGTGGATTATGATGTTGAAATCTTTTCTGACGATGGAAAAAATACTGAGAGGTAACTCAATATATATATGATCACTTTTGACTAACATTTATTGACACACTAATGTAGATTTTTGTATAAAGACTTTTGTAAGTGGCAGAGTTTTGCTGTAAATCGTTAAAGCTACGAAACACATGTCTCCTCAGCCAAGGAGGCTCTACTAGCTTACAGATGTACTATATAGCAGCATCTTCGCTGTTGCGTTTCATTCGTCGATTGAGACTGTCCAAGAACCAACAGCTGGCAATGTGCTTGATTACCATATTGCCGGGTGTTGGTTATCGAACCGTGTAGGGCTGTCATCATATACACTGGTGGAAAACTCGTCGATGACCCATGCAAGTGTATCGCATTCAGGGATCAGCTTGTGTATATCCATTAGATACCCTGTTTGGATCGCGCTAAGCTTACATCAAGTGCACTGGAACAATTTGATAGGCCAGAGTAAAAAACGACTCAGTGGTTGAGAATGTGACGCTGAATAACTAGCCAACAAACACAATAATTCCAGTAGCAGTTATCTTTATTCAAAGGCAACACGGCAGAGATCACATTAGTAATCGCAAAAATAAACCTACAAGTTGCGAGAAATAATATGGTCAGAAATAATAGGTTCTGAAATCATTTTCAGTAGATTAGCTTGAAATTTAAAAATTTTATGTGGGTAGATTTGGATTTTTCTTTCACGACATTCATGTCCATGACTCATGTAGATATTTAGGACACTTTTCATCAGTAAATATACCTTTTATATTCAATTTGGTCAATATCAATACTAAACTATACTTGCTACCTATTATCCTACTGTCCTATATATAGGACGGTCATTTCCCGGAAAGCCTTATGGCAGATAATTTTTTCAACATTTTTTTTATTCGTCTTGAGGGTAATGAAATTAAAGAAAAACATTAGTTCTGATGATTTACAAAAAAAATTGTTTCAGGCTTATCTGGGTTAATAGAAAGAGTGATTCAAGAGGAAGGTTTATATGTACAATACATACATATTATTGTACAGAAATCTATTTGTACCTGGGCGAAGCTGGGCCGGGCCGCTAGTTGTATTATAATTTGAACAAAATTCCTCCCAGGGTTTGTACTCAATGGAACTTACTGTTAACGCCGTTCACTTATCAACTCTATCAACAAAATATCATCCAGTTAGTCAAGGCTGCGAGGTATTAACTAAAAGTGGGCGGCAGTAGGCGACCGCACACTGGGTTCACCAACTTCAACGTTTAAGGAAGGACATTCTTCGAAATAAAATGAAATGAATAGGTTATGGCTGAGTGAAGCGAAGTCGAAGGAACGAAGAATCAGTATACTCTGTTTCGCCAACATGATCTGGTTTTATACATTTAGGTGATAACAGTTCGGTTGGGACTGCTTAAATTAGTGACAAAATTCTAACTCATAATTCCTGATATTGAACATTTACTAGTTTTTGTATTTCGAAAGCTCTTTGAAGTCATTAGGTTAGTTAGTGTTAGGTTCCATAGAAAAAAAACCAAATTAGAAACGGTCACAATCGAATACCACCATGTTTAACTTTTACGTACGGATTTTTTTTTTATTTTATTTTTTTATTTCTATGAATGGCGAGACCAGCATGCCGTTCGCCTGATGGTAAGCGATACGACCGCCCATGAACAGTAGTAAAACCAAACAACACCTTGAATTACAAAGAAATGCTTGGCATTCCACTGCGCTCGCCATCCTGAGACAGAAGATGTTAAGTCTCAATACGTCCAGTAGTTACTCTGGCTACAATGCCCTTCAACCCGTTCAACAGTGCGTTTACACTGCTGTTTGACGGGAGAAATAGACACTGCGGTGGTACCCACCCAGATGGCCTCTCACATATGAGAGACCTACCACCAGTAAAGAATTCTAAAGATAGCAGTTTTCACGCCAATCGTCTAGGATTACCTTGACATAAGTCTAAATGGTAGGTTTTAAAAAGCCGTCGCTACAAGTTAAGCCACGTGTTATTTACGTAACAACTTAAGCCGTGGAGGAAGCCTTATGACCTAAGATTCGGGTATTGACCTACAAAGCCTAGACACTGTCTGGGAATCTTATCAGTTGTGCGTTGCCTACGTAGGAAGCCTTAGGAATGGGCTTAAATCGGATACTGACTCAATTATAAAGAGATAAAGAATATTTTGCTAATCTGTGCTAGGCTTGCGTAGTGGACTACGGCCTATGCCTTCCCAATCGAACTCTTAATTGTATAAAGTAAAAGGAAAACAAGAGATTTGAATGCTTAGTGACAAATACAAGTTCTTATTACTTATTGAATAGAATAAAATGAGTATAATATTTGTACCGACGATTTGTACACGCATGGTAAAGCAAATTAAATTCGAAAAAGCTTGAAGAAAGTTAGTCGTAACGATGAACGTATTCATTTTAGTTGTCATCAAATCTTAGGAGTATTTTTATGATTATAGCTAGATTTAATATATTATTTTACGACCGTTGGATCATTCCACACTATGAGAATTATCTATGGTAAAGAACATTTGGGACCACAATCCTTGATTCTATTCTGTTATCCCAAAAGAATCAGAAGTATCAAACAACATTTTATTTTTAAGACCCCCTTTTGTACTATTAATAGATGTTATTTCTTTATATTGTTATATTATTTTTGTTTGTATACAATATAAATTAAATAAATAATTTTGATGCCATAAAATCCTGCCTAAACCTCAATCATGGCCACTCAACAGTAACCCACACCGCAAATTCTACATTTTTTTCCACGCACCACAAACACTCTTAATCTCATAAAAATAACCACTATTTTACCCCAGCACGTCCGCAAACCTAACACGGAGACATAAAAGTCAATTGTAAAAGAGATTCATCTCAATTAAACGTCTTTATAGATTAACATCGGCGTGTAGTTAAAATAAACCAAACACATCAAAGAAAATAGTCTGAACTGATGATTTTCGTTTAGTTTATGGTAGTTTAGTTACTGGTTAAAAAGCGTTTTTTTGTTTGAAACGACTTCTAAGTACTAATATTAATCCTCATTTACTTAAGATAAAAAGCAGTGTGAATGCACTGTTGTGTTTTGGATTGAAGGGCATTGTAGCCAGAGTAACTACTGGACATATTGAGACTTAACATCTTATGTGTCAGGACGGCGAGGGCAGTGGAATTCCAAGCATTGCTTTGTAATTCAAGGTGTTCTTTGGTTTTACTACTGTACTACTTCTGTCATGTATATTTTCCCCCAAAATATTTAAAAACCAACAACATATTCATCTCAAGAATATGAAGTATAGGTCTACCAGAATCTCATGGCATAAAATTTAAAAAAAAAACAATGATTTTTATGTGGCAATACCATCGACGAACAGCTGATTCAAAACTTGAGTTATGTCATTCAATGTGAATATTTTAAGATTTCTATCCTTTCTTAGAGAAAATGTACAAATTAGTTCTACAATCACAAGTCCGACACATTGTTTACAAGGTTTATCACCAGATCCGTGAATAATTTGGTCAAATTTAAACAAAATCATCGATTTTAAAATCGACATCGTTTTAACAAGTAAGTCGGAGTGAATAGTTTTGATACTTCATTTTTTTTTTGTTGGTGTTAGATATGTGTATGTGTTTTATCGTATATACTTTGATATCATTTTTTGAAACTAAACAGTAATACATTAAATTACTATTTACAGGAGTTTCCAGAGATATTAGATAAGGAACGGTTTACTATTATTCCTTTGTCTTCATCAGAAGATTTACAGGAAGAGTATTTAGAAGTAAGCTCTGACTAAAGTGTTAATGAAATAAAGAAGACTGGAAATAAAATTATACGTTTTTATTATACAATCTTGCATCTTTCGTATTACATTTATCGGATCTAATAATTATTTAAATAAAACCGACTCATAATCAAACTACTTACAATTTGGAAATTGAAAGTTGTTTGATTAAGTGCGAACTAACAAGAAGAGAGAATTAAAACGAAACTGATGGCTTAGTACCACTATTGACGTGACAACGTCTTAAATTAGGTTGCGGCTGGGAGTCACTTATGAAAAAGTGTAACGCCCGGTAACGTTACGATGAGTCACCGAACGAGAGAGAGGCCCGCCGAATGCCTTGCGTCTCTCTCCCACTCAACTATGATCTAATTATAGTTGAGTGATTAATTTAATTATATTCATATCAATAAATATTCTACCGAGAAAAAGACGTTGTCACGTAAAATCTTCGCCCGTAAAACCGACTTTACAGGCAACCATTTTATGTATACCTTTATTTTTTTTTATCTACGTTTTGAAAGTACCAGCGCTCCATCTATATTATAAATACTCGTAAGACTCGTATGTATGTTATAATTTAAAACTGGAAAAAAACTTATTCGCCTATTTTAATTGGCTATTAATCTAAAAGTACAAGTAATTTTAATGTTTAAATAACCTTTATATTTTTACGTAAAACATTATGTAATTTATTTAAAAAGTTGTACTAAAAAAATTATGTCAATTTAAAATAATAAATAATTACAATTATTGAAAGTATCAAAATATGTTCATCCAATTACCCCAGTGTTGCAATCCGTAAATTCAAATTTCCCAAAATGCCATGAGATTCTGGTAGACCTATATTATTATTTATTGCACTACAATTAATTAAGAATATTTAAACTCCAAAACCATTTATAGACATCCGGGAAATACTTATAATTGACCTTTTTAAACCGGACGTACGTATATGCAATATATTTCAATATAGAATTGAATCAGAACGAAAACAAACTTAGGTAATGTGTCCAGTAATGAACACTAAAACAATAAACTAAGGTAATGTATCCAATAATGGACAAAACACTTTGCGTAGGTAATGTAGCCAGTAATGGACACATCATGTTGATTGGCTGTTCGTATGGGGTCAGTACACCCCTTATAATGGCGAGAATTGGCATTGTCATGATGAATACGCAATATAAATTGACAGGGGGTGATAGAAACGTTTTTCTATGAGATTTATGTTTATTGTATATGTTGTTGATTGTTATTGTAATAGTAATTCCACCAAAACAATTATGGGTTGACTTTGTGATTCTAGTTTTTGTAAGAGGCAATATAAATTTAAAACTTTAACAAAATGTTGGCGGTAAACACACTAAATAGATATATGTACTCCTACCTTCATTGTCAAAATTAGCCCATAGCTGTCCATTGCTAGACATAGCTCTCTCTAAGGCACGTTATTGAGCTAGATCTCGTTTCTTTCATTCATTCATCACACATATCAAATTGTAAATTGTATGGGAAGGAACTGCTCTTCTACTACACAAGTATTTCTTAGTTTAGGAGACAGGGTATATTGTGAATTATAAATATTATTATTCATTGTTTATAGATATTTTAAAAGAAACTAATTAAACTTCTACATGGCTTTTTTTTAATTCACAAATCATGCACGTAATCCTAACCTGACAATAAGTTATAAATCTTGTTTCGTAGGTAATAGAAACTATATTTTATCAAGTTTGTGTAATATGGTAAGAAAATTAATCCGCAATAATTTAGCATACTAAGGGCTTATTTAGCACATTGGCAGCCCGAATTAAGAAAACATGTACACAGGCTTACAGACGGACACAATAACTACATAGTAATGAATCATACTCAGATATTTTCTATACTGCAATGCGGAAAAGTTCCCCACCGAGACTTTATGTGAGGGGAGCAATATGCTACTTAGAAACTTGGAATACGTGAATACTTAGTTCATTGTAGGGGCTTGACGCAATTTGGATTGAATATGCGCATTCTAGTTTCTATGCAGTCACTTTTTAATATTCTAGCGAAGTTTTCTAACAAGCCATTTTTGAGATTAAAAGCACTCTATGTATTATTTTGTCATAATTTGGCTAAAATCCGTAATGTAGTTACAGAATGAAGACGTATCTTCAGTATTTATTGTCATATTTCGATAATTTTATCATATGTTATGTATATATTCCTATTTATTTGTTTACTGAATTATTATAGGTTGAAGGCAACTGGGTTTCATCAGTTAATTAATTTCGTGTCATTTCCTTGCAGGTTCTTGTCTTATGGTAGTTGCAAAAGTAGGTTTACGAGATGAAATGAAATGAAAATATTTATTGAATCCATTAATGTCATTCATTCATTCATGTCATATATTATTTAGATTCAGTCGCTTTTTTTCGACTACCACCCGGATAACAAGGCTGTTTTCGCCAAGAAGAATATGTGTATATGATACTAGCTTTTGCCCGCAACTTCGTCTGCGTTATTAACTTTATTTACAATATGTTTTATATTACGTCCTCATTTCTCCCCTAAAACTGAGAAAATTCTAAAATTCCGAATTACGTCACTATTTATTAGTGAGCATCCTGTTGGGCAAATCATGTGGCTATATATATTACTTACTTTATCAACAACGATTTCCCGCTTTACCTCCACTTAAAACATAAAAAGCCAAAACCTTACAATTGATCATTATTTACCTATAATAAGTAAATACTATTAAACATAATAATTTCCTCCCTCTAAAATTTATGACCCCGGAACTACGCACAATTTTACTTATGAGTATTATTTGCGCGAAACCCATTAATGGATATTTAAAATGAAAGTTGCTTATGCCCGATATTCCAATACCACCTACCGTCCATTCCTTCCTTTTCCCTGACCGTAAATGTGAAACTCTTACACTCATAAACAACGTATAAAATTAGTAAAAATTAAAATTAAATTCCCTATCCAGTTCTTGAATTATACCATCAAGCTCAATTTTTAAGGGTTATTTTGTACCCACGGAAACCTAAATCCTTTTTATAAAATTTCATCCCCTTCGTGCCATTTTTCCAAAATTAGCGCATGCCAATTTCTTGTGTTTATAATAGGTAGCTGAAATATGAATTTTTGTACCAATAACAGCGGTTTCGATTTTGTATACAAAATTACAACCCTTATTTTAAGCCCTTTGAGGCTAATTTAAGACAAAAAAGTAAGAAATTATTTTTGTTTTTAATTGACTACCTAAACTGCCAAGTTTGAAATCTGTACCTTTCGCGGTTCGTTTTGTCCATACAACTGTTTCTTCCCTTTTCACCCCCTTGGGGGAGGAATATCTTAAAATCCCTTCTTAGTGCTACCCTACGTCACAATAGGAATCTCTGTGTAAAATTTTACGTTTCTAGCTCCAGCAATTTCGGCTGTGCGTTGATTAGACAGTTCGGTTCTACAAAATTTCAACACTCATTTTAACCACTTTAGGGTTAATTTAAAAAAATAAAGTATGCAGTTATTTTGGTTTTTGATTGATTAACGAAAGTGCAAAGTTTGACAACTGTGGCTTTAACGGTTTCGATTTTTCATACAACCGTTTTTTACCCTTTTCACCCCTTTAGGGGTTGAATTTCAAAAATCCCTTCTTAGTGCTCATCTACGCTACAATAGGAACCTTTGTGGAAAATTTCACGTTTCTAGCTCCAGTAGTTTCGGCTGTGCGTTGATTAGACAGTCATTAAATCACCCTAGACTCGCAACACTTCAACCCTTTTATGGCTAATTTTAGACAAACAGAGTATGCAGTTAGTGTTCTTTTTAAATGACTAACTAAAGTGCCAAGTTTGACAATTGTAACTTTAGCGGTTTTGATTTTCCATACAACGGTTTTTAACACTTTTCACCCCCTTAGGGGCTGAATTTCCAAAAATCCCTTCTTAGTGCTCACCTACATCACAATAGGAACCTCTGTGGAAAATTTCACTTTCCTAGCTCCAGTAGTTTCGGCTGTACGTTGATACGTCAGTCAGTCAGTCAGTCAGGTTCCTCTTTTATATATATAGACTAGCTTTTGCCCGCAACTTCGTCTGCGTTATTAACTTTATTTACAATATGTTTTTTTTATTACGTCCTCATTTCTCCCCTAAAACTGAGAAAATTCTAAAACTCCGAATTATGTCACTATTTATTAGTGAGCATCCTGTTGGGAAAATCATTTGGCTATATATATCACTTACTTTATCAACAACGATTTCCCGCTTTAACTCCACTTAAGACATAAAAAGCCAAAACCTTACAATTGGTCATTATTTATCTATAATAAGTAAATACTATTAAACATAATAAATTCCTCCCTCTAAAATTTATAATCCCGGAACTACGCAAAATTTTACTTATGTGTAGGTATTATTTGCGCGAAGCCATTAATGGACATTTAAAATGAAAGTTGCTTATGCCCGATATTCCAACACAACCTTCCGTCCATTCCTTTCTTTTCCCTGACCGTAAATGTGAAACTCTTACACTCATGAACAACGTACAAAATAAGTAAAAATTAAAATATTGCTTTCCCTATCCAGTTCTTGAATTATACCATCAAGCTCAATTTTTATGGGTTATTTTGTACCCACGGAACCCTAGATACTTTTTATAAAATTTCATCCCCTTCGTGCCATTTTTCCAAAATTAGTGCGTGCCAATTTCTTGTGTTTATAATAGGTAGCTGAAATACGAATTTTCGTACCAATAACAGTGGTTTCGATTTTGTATACAAAATTACAACCCTTTTTTTAAGCCCCTTGAAGCTAATTTAACACAAAAAGTAAGAAATTATTTTTGTTTTTAATTGACTACCTAAACTGCCAAGTTTGAAATCTGTACCTTTCACGGTTCGTTTTTCCATACAACACAATTTCACCCTTTTCACTCCTTTAGGGATTGAATTTCAGTAAATCCTTCATTAGCACTGCTCTACATTATGATAGGAAGCCCCGTGTAAAATTTCAAGTTCCTAACTTCAGTAGTTTCGGTTGTACGTTGATGCGATAGTTCGGTTCTATAAAATTTCAACCCTTACCACTTTAGGGTTAATTTTAGAAAAATAAAGTATGCAGCTATGTTTGTTTTTATTAGATTTACAAAAGTGCAAAATTTGCTAACCGTGGCTTTAACGGATTAGATTTTCCATACAACTGTTTTTTTCCCTTTTCACCCCCTTGGGGGAGGAATATCTTAAAATTCCTTCTCAGTGCTACTCTACGTCAAAATATGAATCCCTGTATAAAATTTCAAGTTTATAGCTTCGGTAGTTTCGGCTGTGCTTTGATCCGACAGTTCGGTTCTAAAAAAGTTCAACCCTTATTTAAACCACCTCAGGGTTAATTTTAGAAAAAATAAATATGCAGCTATGTTTGTTTTTGATTGATTTACAAAAGTGCAAAGTTTGCTAACTGTGGCTTTAACGGTTTCGATTTTCCATACAACCATTTTTTTCCTTTTCACCCCCTTGGGGGAGGAATATCTTAAAATCCCTTCTTAGTGCAACCCTACGTCACAATAGGAATCCTTGTGTAAAATTTCACGTTTCTAGCTCCAGCAGTTTCGGCTGTGCGTTGATTAGACAGTTCGGTTCTACAAAATTTCCACCCTTATTTAACCACTTTAGGGTTGATATAAAAAAATAAAGTATGCAATTAGTTTTCTTTTTAAATGACTAACTAAAGTGTCAAGTTTGACAATTGTAACTCTAACGGTTTCGATTTTCCATACAAACGTTTTTTACCCTTTTCACCCTCTTAGGGGTTGAATTTCTGAAAATCCCTTCTTAGTGCTCACCTACATCACAATAGACATCTTTGTGGAAAATTTCTCGTTTCTAGCTTCAGTAGTTTCGGCTGTGCGTGGATTAGACAGTCATTAAATCACCCTAGACTCGCAACACTTCAACCCTTATTTTAACCCCTTTATGACTAATTTTAGACAAATAAAGTCTGCAGTTAGTTTCCTTTTTAAATGACTAACCAAAGTGCTAAGTTTGACAATTGTAGCTTTAACGGTTTCGCTTTTCCATACAACAGTTTTTTGCCCTTTTCACCCCCTTAGGGGTTGAATTTCCAAAAATCCCTTCTTAGTGCTCACCTACGTCACAATAGGAACCCATGTGGAAAATTTCACGTTCTTAGCTTCAGTAGTTTCGGCTGTGCGTTGATACGTCAGTCAGTCAGTCACCTTCCTCTTTTATATATATAGACTAGATTTTGCCCGCAACTTCGTCTGCGTTATTAACTTTATTTACAATATGTTTTATATTACGTCCTCATTTCTCCCCTAAAACTGAGAAAATTCTTAAACTCCGAATTACGTCACTATGTATTAGTGAGCATGCTGTTGGGCAAATCATGTGGCTATATATATTACTTACTTTATCAACTACGATTTCCCGCTTTAACTCCACTTAAAACATAAAAATCCAAAACCTTACAATTGGTCATTATTTATCTATAATAAGTAAATACTACTAAACATAATAAATTCCTCCCTCTAAAATTTATAATCCCAGAGTTACGCACAATTTTACTTAAGAGTATTATTTGCCATTTATGGATATTTAAAATGAAAGTTGCTTATGCCCGATATTCCAACACAACCTTCCGTTCATTCTTTCCTTTTCCCTGACCCCTCCCGTAAATGTGAAACTCTTACACTCATGAACAACGTACAACATTAGTAAAAATTAAAATATTGCTTTCCCTATCCAGTTCTTGAATTATACCATCAATCTCAATTTTTAAGGGTTATTTTGTACCCACGCAACCCTAAATATTTTTTATAACATTTCATCCTCTTCGTGCCATTTTTCCAAAATTAGTGCATGCCAATTTCTTGTGTTTATAAAAGGTAGCTAAAATACGAATTTTCGTACCAATAACAGCGGTTTCGATTTTGCATCAAAATTACAACCCTTATTTTAAGCCCTTTAGGGCTAATTTAAGACAAAAAACTACCTTAAGTACTAAGTTTGAGATTTGCAACTTTCATGGTTTCGGTTTTCCATACAACACAATTTCACCCTTTTCAGTCCTTTAGGGGTTGAATTTCCAAAAATCCTTTCTTAGTGCTACTCTATGTCATAGTGGAAACCCCTGTGTTATATTTCAAGTTCGACGCTTCAGTAGTTTCGGCTGCACGTTGATCCAACAATTCGGTTCTATAACATATCAACCCTTATTTTCACCGCTTTAGGGTTGATTATAAAAAACACAGTATGCAGTTACTCTTGTTTCTAGATGAGTAACTAAAGTGCCAAGTTTCACAATTGTAGCTTTAACCGTTTCGATTTTCCATACAACCGTTATTTACCCTTTTCACCCTCTTAGGGGTTGAATTTCCAAAAATCCTTCCTTAGTGCTAACCTACGTCATAATAGAATTCTTTGTGTAAAGTTTCGCGTTTCTAGCTTCAGTAGTATCGTCTGTGCGCTGATTAGACAGTCATTAAATCACCCTAGACTCGCAACACTTCAATCCCTATTTTAACCCTTTTATGGCAAATTTTAGACAAACAAAGTATGCAATTAGTTTCCTTTTTAAATGACTAACTAAAGTGCCAAGTTTGACAATTGTAACTCTAACGGTTTCGATTTTCCATACAACAGTTTTTTACCCTTTTCACCCCCTTAGGGGTTGAATTTCCAAAAATCCCTTCTTAGTGCTCACCTACGTCACAATAGGAACCCCTGTGGAAAATTTCACGTTCCTAGCTCCAATAGTTTCGGCTGTGCGTTGATACGTCAGTCAGTCAGTCACCTTCCTCTTTTATATATATAGATTACAACCCTTATTTTAAGCCCTTTAGGGCTAATTTAAGACAAAAAACTACCTTAAGTACTAAGTTTGAGATTTGCAACTTTCATGGTTTCGGTTTTCCATACAACACAATTTCACCCTTTTCAGTCCTTTAGGGGTTGAATTTCCAAAAATCCTTTCTTAGTGCTACTCTATGTCATAGTGGAAACCCCTGTGTTATATTTCAAGTTCGACGCTTCAGTAGTTTCGGCTGCACGTTGATCCAACAATTCGGTTCTATAACATATCAACCCTTATTTTAACCACTTTAGGGTTAATTAAAAAAAAAATAAAGTATGCAGTTATTTTGGTTTTTGATTGATTAACGAAAGTGCAAAGTTTGACAACTGTGGCTTTAACGGTTTCAATTTTCCATACAACCGTTTTTTACCCTTTTCACCTCCTTAGGGGTTGAATTTCTGAAAATCCCTCCTTAGTGCTCACCTACGTCATAATAGGAACCTCTGTGGAAAATTTCACGTTTCTAGCTCAAGTAGTTTCGGCTGTGCGTTGATTAGACAGTAATTAAATCACCCTAGACTCGCAACACTTCAACCCTTATTTTAACCCTTTTATGGCTAATTTTCTACAAACTAAGTATGCAGTTAGTTTTCTTTTTAAATGACTAACTAAAGTGCTAAGTTTGACATTTGTAACTTTAACGGTTTCGATTTTCCATACAACGGTTTTTTACCCTTTTCACCCTCTTAGGGGTTGAATTTCCAAAAATCCCTTCTTAGTGCTCACCTACGTCATAATAGGAACCTCTGTGGAAAATTTCACGTTCCTAGCTTCAGTAGTTTCGGCTGTACGTTGATACGTCAGTCAGTCAGTCAGTCAGGTTCCTCTTTTATATATATAGATGATAGAGTTTATCAGTTTATTTTGTTCACATCTATTTTTAATTCATTACCTTCAAAATACCCCAATCAAGTAGCCAATATCTTGATCATAAAGTAACAGACCCAGTAATGAACATAAAATCGGTTGTCAACTCAAGTTTGGTAGTGTGGAAGCGAGTTCGCCTACACGCCATTTCATTCATAGTCTCCTTGAGCGACCCACTGGTGTGACTTCAGAAACGCTGACTCACCGTCGCCCACCCGTCTTATGTAATACCAATTTTGAGTTTAATGTACCACTTATTGACAATGTATGTAGTTGGGCAGATTGTGATATATTTTTTTCTTAAGGTTATTGCAAAAGCTTGTATGTAACACATAACAACATAATCTCGAGAAAAATATTCCGAAAGGCAAGGAAGTGAAGATACAGGGGCAACATATAGGATCAAAAGTTTTCTAGTTGATATCAAAAGATTTAAAATTTGGTAAGTTTTGGGTTGAGCTAAGCTATTTTTAGTAGAACATTATAATATCCATATACGTATTATATTTTCAATACTTTTTGTTATTCGTTGCCAAATTCCGAGAGTAACTTGAATAATATAATGAAAGAGGTTTTATTTCCATCGGATTGTTTTGCCAATTATTAAATTACAGCACTAATGTGTTCTGGCAGACAGCCAAGAATAATAGTCGGTGCTAACTTAAAAATAAGTTGACCCCGTTTTAAATCATGGCAAAAGTACTTTGTATATTTCTTAGCATCCATTGCTTGAGAAAAAAAAAAACATATTTTCACAACTACGTTATTTTAGGTAGATACAAAACAGTTGGAAAATGATTGTATTCCACAAATGCGATTTATATACGATCTTGATCAAACCTTACATACCTAAAAAGTTTAATAATACGTATTATATACTTAAAATCTACTATTTTATACCCTCAAAATTATGTTTAATAATTCAAAACTATAAAACATTCCTTAAATCATATTTAGCTTACAATTTAGAATAAAATTAATTTCAAACCCAAACACACATCGACAGAACTTAAAAACCTTCCAATATATATCAGTAACATATTCTTCAAAACTTGATGTTAGTAAACCTTCCAAAATCTTATAAAACATATAATTCAACACAGCTGTACAGCTAGTGGAAAGCACATGGCTATAAAAGGAGTGTTCAGCGACCATCGATCGGGCGTGGGTGTCGCGCCTGCCCAGACTCGAGACATCGCCTGTTGTACATTATCTTTATGTAGGGCTTTGGTCATCAGTGTAATTGTATTGCTAAAGAGGATTTATTGCGAAAAAGAATGGAAATAAAGGATTTAAGTTATGACTGTTTGAAAATATTAAACTTAGATTGTTGTAAGATATTATTTTAGAAAGTAAATACTTATGTATAAGCTTGTATGATAGTTTTTGTAATAGTGGTTGTTATCTCAAATTATGTAATGTCAGTTGATAATATGCGTTTTTATAATATACCTACCTGTATGGTAGAGTCTTACCGTAATTTGTTCAAACTATATAGTATCAATAAATCGATTCTTTGGGACTTTTAGGTCTTAAAAACTTAAGAGATACACAATTGGATATAAATAGCACAGATGGCGGTCTAATTGCTCTTGAGTGCAGTGTCATAATACCTCTGAAAATTAACATGTAAAAACTGTTTAAGAATACCTATCTTTGTTAATACGTTTTGTTTGGTGAGTGACATTACCAGAGAACCAAAAGTTGGTAATAGACCCTTCATATCTACACTGAAACTGAATTGCAATAAATTTCTAACTTCAGAAATTTTCAGGTGAAGGAAAACATCGTGAGGAAACCTGCATACCATAGCGGTTTATAAGAATTTCTATGGTATGTAAGTCTGTCAACCCGCACTAGGCCAGCGTGGTGGACTATAAGGCCTAACCACTCTCAATCGTACTCTCGATTGTGGAGGCCCGTGCCCTGCAGTGGGACGTATATGGGCTGATACAGACAGACAGTGTTAAAAGCACCGTAAACTAATAGAATAAACCTGCACTACGCCTATTAGTATGAAAGTAGAGCAGTAAAATGGTAGTGATAAAATGTAACCCATTTTATTATTTAGTGAGTAATTTACCAGGTTTCGTTGAAGGATTTCGTGATTTACTTAACGACATTTTTATCGCATAATGCAGATGTTAGATTAAAGCTTTGTTTAAAACAATACGGAAATTATTTAGTGGCCAATATAAAATAATTTAATACACCCAACAGTCACATACATGAGCCCACACTAAAAGAATTGGTCCGGTGTTTTTTTATTGCAAGGAATCGTGAGACGAGCATGTCGTTCGCCTGATGGTAAGCGATATAACCGCTCTTTGACAGTAGCAAAACCAAAATACCATGAATTACAAAGCAATGCTTGGCATTCCACTGCGCTCGCCATACTGAGACATAAGATGTTAAGTCTCTATATGTCTAGTAGTTACTCTTGCTACAATGTCCTTCCTACCGAAACACAGCAGTATATTTACACTGCTGTTAGGCGGGAGAAATAGACTTTACGGTGATACCTACCCGGGCGGTCTCTCACATATGAGAGACCTACCACCAGTAACTAGTAGCGTGGTAGCATTTCTATGGTGACGGGCAACACATAACCATCCCCTTCATATTCCGAACTGGCCTACACTTACCCCAAGAAGCATTGCATTTACCCTTCGATCAAATATATACTAGAAGATACAAGTTCCGGATCAAATCACGCGCCAAAGTCTCCGAGATTGCTTACACTTATACATTTGAATTTCGAACTACGAGATGTAACAAAAAGTCTTTAATTATAATATTATAATCGATTTTAGGTAATAATAAGCCTATCCTTTAAATTAATATTTATTATGTTTTGGTCCATACTAAAATCAAATGAGAGCACTCGCTTATTTGTGCTTTTATTTCTCTTGCTGTTTTTTAGGCCGTTACTTATAATCTAGTGTATATTTCGAAGCATTTACCACTATAAAAAGCATTGTCACCTCTTCTGTACACCTGGTACATAAGATACATAACAGCCCCATATCGATTGTAAGCTGACACCGAGCCCCATTCGGGGGTGATTCAGCGGTGACGTCACCGGCGCGCCCCTATATTCAGGGGTGTCGAATTTAATTTGGTTAATTCACAGGGGGTGGTCAAACGGGAAATGCATAGTTTGGGGTAGTACCGCTTTGTACCGAAATGGTCGATATTTGGAAAGCGATTGGGAATAAAATAAATTACGGTTATACCAAACCTAAGTAAAAAAAAATAAAAAATTATATGTATGGCGAGATGAGCATGCCAATTGCCTGATGGTAAGCTATGCGACCCGTCATGGACAAAAAATTCACTGGTCTGCAACGAAATCCTCCTTTGAATAAAAATATGATAAATATAAAGAGCTTAACATACTGAATCTAGATCTGCTTCCTATTGTTTGCTATCACGTATATCTTTTTTTTAAAAAAAATCTTAAATATTTCGAGATTCTGTCTTATCTGCGCTCAGTTCGGTTTAAAGTTGTAAAGTTATTGTTACTGATTTTAACCTAGTATTTCGGTAAGTTTTATATTATATTGATACATGTAACGCAAATTTATGTGTAATTTCAACTACAGAGCAAAATAGAATCACGTGAATAGAATATTATCTTAATTTTATAGCAAATTTAATTTTATTGTCGGTACAAAATGCCAAGGATTTGCAAAAACTCTCGTGACGTGTTTTGCTACATTTGTGGTGAATTAACCATAAAATCTCAACGGAACACATTAGCTAGTCTGGTTAAAATCGCATATGACCGTCATTTTGGGATTCCGGTCGATGATAGAGACAAAAATTGGCTCCCGAAAATATGCTGCAATAGTTGTTCAAGGACGTGAAGAGGTTGGCTCAAAGGAAGTCATAGAACCATGTAATTCTCAACGTCCATGATTTGGATGGAACCTCAAAACCATCAAAACGATTGTTATTTTTGTATGACTTCAACAAACGGATTTACGAAAAAAATTACATGCCCGAACATTCCATCTGCACAAAGACCAGTACCTCGAAGCAGTAATACTGCACTTCCAGTGCGTATTAACAGCGACAGAACGACTAATGATGAAAATACCTATCAGCAAGTTAGTCAATCGAGTACCTTCTCTGTTTCTTCAATTTTATCCACAGACTTATCCAAACCTCATCTTCTTACTCAATCTGATTTAAATGATCTCGTTCGGGATCCAAGAACTTCTGCTTTCTTACAAAGCTTTAAAATGCAACATATCACTTAAAATTCATTTTTTAGATTCTCATTTAGATTTCTTTCCCGAAAATCTTGGAGCGGTATCTGATGAACACGGTGAAAGATTTCATCAGGACATATTGCAAATTGAGAGGCGCTACAACGGAAAATGGTCGGAAGCAATGTTGGCCGATTTTTGTTGGTCGATTTGTCGCGAAACTCTATTAGAAAATATAAAAAGAAAAAAAACTACTAAATAAAATGATAGAAACAATATGTAATTATATTGTCTTATGATTTTTAATGTTCTTAGGGTGATTATATGCAATATTTTGTCCTAATTATTAAAACGTTTATTGATTTTGCGAAAAAAAAATATTTTCTTAAAAATTTCCTCACAAAAAATATATACGTGATACAATATTTTTAAAACCCAGTTTCTGTTGAGAATGATGACATCTATAATAATCGTGCACAATAACAAGAAGGAGTGAAAAACATTTTTTTTTGCAGACCAGTGAAATCAAACAACACTATGAATTACAAAGCAAAGCTTGAAATTTCACTGCACTTGCCATCCTGAAACATAAGATGTTTAGTTTCAATGTGTCCAGTAGTTACTACTAATTTTAAAACTTTATATATTTATTTGTATGTACAAAACCGCACGAAATATTGAAGCATGTAAATGTTAATCAGTTGAATTTTGTAAGTTACCACGAAATATTTATTTAAGTATTAATAAATAATGAGAATATTGTTTTGTACATGCGGGATCTGGGGTAGATAGAATAGGAAAAATGTGTGTAACTACTATATTTGATGTGTCTCCAAAAACAAGTATTTAAAAATATCTTAAATCATAATTGCAGGAAGTTCATGGATTCTATAGGAAATCTACTGTGATTTTCGTGTCTTCCAGATGCCCCTTATTTACAGTTTAGACTCATTAAATGCATCCCAAACTGTAACCAATTCAGTTCAATTCTTTACTTAATAAAATGTGTAAAATGACATCCATTTACCATTAAATTCAAAAGAATGTACGTTCTTTTACATCTTATAATGATACCACAACACAGTTCTTTGTCCAACGGTTTTCTTTCAAACTGGCCAGTCTTAAGTTCCCGAGGGTTACTTCCCTTCACGACAACTCCTTGGGGACTGAACCCCGTGTCACAAAAGCATCATAGTCCGGACAATGAGATAGGATATTTTTAACTAGTTCTTACAAGTTGAGAGATTACCATGGGTGGTAATTCTAAAAGGTTGCAAGTAACTTGTTATTTGTACATATTTTGTCGTGTTAAACTTGGAATCTTTTTTAATAAAAAATGTATTTATTCTATTATTACTTGTGTTTTTATTCTTATAGTTCAAATAATGGTTGGATATTTGCATCCGCCGGAACACCGACCATACAAGGTAGAACCCGCCGTAGAAACCCACGCGAGAGTATTGTTCTGTACTGTATCGGTCCATATACGTCCCACTGCAGGGCACAGGCCTCCTCTACAATCGAGAGTACGATTGAGAGTGGTTAGTCCATATAGTCCACCACGCTGGCCTAGTGCGTGAGGAAACCTTGCATACTATAACGAATTTGTAAGAATCTCTATGGTATTTTAAATCCGCCAACCCGCACTAGGCCAACATAGAGGACTATATGGCCTAATCACTATCAACCATACTTTCGATTGTAGAGGCGACCCGTGCCCTGCAATACGACGTATATGGGCTGATGCAGTTACAACAGAAATGAATCCTACAGCCTTTCCATTTCAGCACCTCAGTCAGAGTCTGTAAGTTATTTCCGTTTTGCTAAACCGCAGTGAGATCATTTCATCATTTCATTCATTCAATGTAACCCTGGCGTGAGGCCGACTAGTAATTCGAAATATTATTTTTGCTACACCTACGTAATATGTAGTTTTATTTTCCTCGATATATGCGAGGTTTTAATTCAAGGTTATAAGCCCTCCGAGTAAGCGAGTTGAGACGAGAAGCAGATGGTTTGTACAATAATTTAAAAATATATATTCTAATGGTCCTAAATTACGGTTTTCAAGGAATTATGACAGCCTCCATGGTGCAGTTGATTAGACGTAGGCTGTGAAACGAAAGGTCGTGGGGTCGATAGTCGCATCGTATCAAATGTGTCTGAACCACAAGCATTTGTTTCGAGACTGAAAAGACTCTCGTAGGTCCCGATACCCACGACACAAGACTCGACCTTCGTATGGGTTCAGGACTATGTATGTGACTGTTGTGTGTATTTTCAAATTATAACGTTTGCACCTTTATTAAAGCTCAAAATTCAAAGTATCAAATACTTCTTTTCATCTTTTAATCGATAACATACAGGACATATCAAGACTGCGACTGAAACCGAAGCGGAGTAGTAGTTTTAGTGACTTCAGACACAATGCATTAATATTTTGCACAATGCAATGCAAAAAAATTGCAAAAAAGAGCGACGATATTTTTCTTATCGTCATGTTTGGGTGGTAAATACAAAGTTTTTCCTAACATAATAATGTACACAATTTTATTTTTAAAGATGCTTGGGACGCTAGGGTTCAAATTATTATTTTAGCAAAAACCATAAATAGTCGCATTTCTTTGCGAAATTTTCTTATTAAGTCAATCTTGAGGTATACATCTACCTATACATAATACTTTACCAAGATATTTTATTTAGGTTTGGTTAGGTACCCCAAGTGCCCCACTCTGCCCCACCGTGGCTACGCCCATGATAGGAGCGCTACCAACATTACGAACATGAAAATATCTACGTTACCTCTCGTCTTTAAACCAATACATAAAAAAACTACATGAATACTGATATCATTACGAAACAGTTACCCAGTGGACTGAGTCACCAAGGTCCTTAGTAGGAGGCGCGACTCAAACCTGATCGACTGTGCCATGAACCAACTGCATATGATTATGTACATCTTAAAGTATGAATACATGAATGTGCAATGTTACTTGAGGTTGCAAGAGTATTTAACATCGATGAATTACTTGACATGGAATTAAATAGGTTTAAGAAGGTATGCTACTCTTATACAATACAATGCAATTCTTGTAACCCGGTAAGGTAGCACGCATTTTTCTGGCTCTGATGTCTGGTTTCTCTAAATCGGCTATTTGCAATAAAGTTTATCAAATAACAGATAACATTTCGATCCCTGCACCAAAACAAATATTTGTGTGAACCACGTTAATTTGTTTCGGGTGTGGGTGTTTGTTAGACCGAAAAGTCTCTCGTAGTTTCTGACCGACGACACAAGACTCTATCTTAGTGTGGGGTCAGGACTATGTAAGTATATTGGTGTATTTAATTATTTATTTAAATTTTAGATTTATGAATAAATTTTTAACCATGTTACGTCATAATAAATTGGGAGATAATTTGAAGAATTAATTAGAAAGTAATAGTAGAGGTTTAAAAAGATAATTGTAATGGAGATCAACACTCATGCTGGTAAAAGATACACAAACCTCGGGTAAAAAACTTTAAAATCCAATATTAAGTAGCAGGTAGGTACAATATTAGACGTTCACTTACAGAATGTATGGAGGACTTAACTAGTGTACTGTATCAGCCCATATACGTCCCACTGCAAGGGACGGACCTCCTCTACAATCGAGAGTACGATTGAGAATGGTCAGTACAGTCCACCACGCTGGCCTAGTGCGGGTTGGCGAACTTTACATACCTACTTTAATAATAAAAAAAATACTAGAAACTTTCTAGCGTATCTATATGATGATGATGAATAAATATTATGTAACAAACACTAAATACATGATTTACATGTATTAGCATCCGTTGTTATATGTTAATATTCATATTTACAAATGATTAACGATTCTAACTAGAAGGTCACAGATGTAGACGGAACAAATATTGAATACTTAAATTAATTTAATGATACAGATCATTAATAATATTGAGATTTTTAAGGTAGAGTTGTAGAGAGCCGTGGAATTGCTTAGCTGTTGCGTTTTGTTAGGAGGGTCAAATTGTCGAAGACTCTATAGCTCTCTCTCTCTCTCTCTTTAGCTAAAGGAAGTCCACCTGCATCTGCTTCTGTCTCTCTGCATTACCTTAAGGTTGGCTGCTTTTTTTAATGCATTGAAAGGCGAGACGAGCATGCGGTTCGCCTGATGGTAAGCGATACGACCGCTCATGAACAGAGACAAAACCAAACAACACCTTGACTTTCAAAGCAATGCTTGGTATTCCACTGCCCTCGCCATCCTGAGACATACGATGTTAAGTCTCAATACGTCCCGTAGTTACTCTGGCTACAATGCCCTTCAACTCGAAACACAACAGTGCGTTAACACTGCTGTTTGACGGGAGAAATAGATACTGCGGTGGTACCCACCCAGATGGCCTCTCACATATAAGAGACCTACCACCAGTAAGGAACAAATTGCCGAAGACTCTGTAGCTATCTCTCTCTCTCTCTTCAGCTAAAAGAAGTTCTGAACATAGCTCTCTCCCAATGAATAGAAGCTGGAAGCGTCCTGAATCCAGCGACTTCCTGCGACAGCGACAGGTCGCAAGAAGACTATTGCAAATAATACAATATTCGTTCCTATTAAATCGTAATAAATGAATCATCTGTCATATTAAATTATTAGATATAAATACAAAATACCTTCGCTTCCCATCATTTTGCCTTCCCGCTCCACTCTAAATTTGATGGGACAAGAACACAACTATTATCCAAGCGTTGTGGATGTTAATGGGCGGCAGTGATCACTTAGGATCAGGTGACATGTTCGCTCGTTTGCCGGACCTGATGAATAAAGATAAAAAAGGAGTTGAACATGACCATAGTCTCTATACTATCCGAGAATTAAAAAAAACTCCTAAAAATGTACAATTTACTAGTACACGCGTTAACTTATGTACCTATTTAGCAAGACAAATTCTTATTCAACGCAACATGTTGAATGAATAAACGAGTATTAACCAGTTTCCTTAAATATAGTTTTAAATGGCATGCACAGGACCATAAAGGGAAGCCTGTATGACCCAGCTCACTTCGAGGCAATCGCAAAAAATATGTGCAAATAGCCGAGGATTTTGTAACAAGAATTTATTGTATTCTGGCAGTAAATGTATTATGGTAAGAGAGGCTAATATAAAGGTAGGATTGTCAATAAACAATCAATAATAATGTAAACGGTATTTACCAAAGATTTTGTAATTTAAAACCATCACGAAAACTAGTGATCGAACGTCGCGTCGAGAAATTAAAAAAATGTAAAAACTTAAACCAAATCCGCGGTATAACCTGTAAATAATTTTATTTCAATGTGTAACATACGGTTAATCTAAGAAACCATTAATTTAAACGATTTATTTATTAAGCTTAAAATATAAAAGTCTACAAGGCGGACATATATATATATATATATATTATATATGTGATATTATCACTGTGATATTATCTCCAAGTCGACCTTTAGGTGATGCAGAGATGAGCTGAAGTAGGTGTACGAATACTTTAATAAAAGATAAGGAAAATAATTATTTTCATATATTCTGACAAGATTACACCTATACTAAGTGTAGCAAAATGTAGAATGAGTTAAGTCTCAGCAAATGAATGCTTCTCGCCTTTCGATTCTCTGTAGTTTTGCACGGTTGTACATAAACCTTATTAGCACTCTCTTTGACGCCAAATTTATCAGATCTTTGAATCAACAATTCGGATCTCATTTACTTAGAATTTAACTGACTTTCGACAAAATAAAATAAACTTCTTTAACATATACCCGCTTCTTACTAGTTCTTGAGGAGGCCTATATAATATATTCTGCATTTGGAGTATTTTTATTAAAGAGAGATCGCTGGCACTTCAAAAAGATAGATAAAAATGGTGGTCCCCGGTCACTTTTTCCTGCCCTCCTGTTGGCTGATATCTTCTGCTCCTTTTTAAATGCCTCGTATTAATAATATTGGCGTATTATGAATAAAGTATTTTAGATTATAAATAGGAATTATTCACAGTCCGTGACCACGTTGACACATCGTTACTAAGAACCTCTGTTGACCACAGAAAATAGAATAACTAATACATTCATTCTACTTATCCTACTAATATTATAAATGCAAAAGTTTGTAGGTTTGTAACCTCTTCACGCTCAAACTACTGAACTAATTTTATTTAAATTTGTTATTGAGATGGCTGATACCCTGGATTAGCACATAGGCTATTTTTCATCCCGATAAAACATAATGTTCCCGTGCGATGTGCACGGATTTGAAATATATATGCCTCAGGCATTAAGTCAGCCTTTCTACAATATTGGATATAAATTATAAGGCATAAATAAAATAAAATAAATATATACTCTTTCAAACTTAAAAGAATAGGGTGGGAAGTTTAAAGTACAGCAGTAATGTTGAATTTAATTTTTTATAATAGTTATCACGCGAAATAGTTCCTCTGTTTCTAAAGTGGACTGGACTCAAAAATCTGCACGCGGATGAAGCCGGGCCGAACCGCTAGTTGTTTATATTCTAAAGAATACTTTCTGTAGCATATGCTCATAGTTGTAAAGTTAATAGGAACTAATTGTTATTTTAACCTCCGTGGCGCAGTTATTTTGGACACAGCTGAAAGGAGAGCACATGATCGATCCCCACGTTTATACGATCCATAATAATTGTCTCGTATCTGAGTGTTAGTGAGACCGGAAAGTCTCTCGTAGTTCCTGATACCCCAGACCTAAGATTTGTATCTTGATACTGGACAGAACTGTGAAAGTCAGTTTTGGGTATATTTATTTATTTTTCAAGACTTGCGGGTTTAAATTTTCGCTTGAATAATATGTCCTTAATCTTATATTAAATCCAAAATTATGTTATATACGCCAAATCTACAGTGAAACTAAATTATAGTATTCCGTTAGACGACTATAGAACGGTAGGGTCATCAACCTGCACGAGCTGTAGGCTCACAACTAATAAATAATTCTCAATATGGAATAGCTTTGATGATCGAATCGCCGTATATCAATATAAAAATGATTTACTTATACATACGTAAATTATCATACTGGTTGGTTTTTGTCACAAAATATAGATAGGTAAAGACTGGTATTACCTTCTCAGTCGAATGCCTATTTTTTTTTATGGATTAGTCTTAGATTATTTACAATATAGAGGTAGCGCTGATACTTCTAAAACGTAGATAAAAATGGTGGCAGGGCCGCCTTTTCTGCTCTTCTATTGGCTGAAATTTGACATGTTATCCAACATAAAAGAATTACATGGAATATAAAAATGAAAATAAATAGTTTAGGACTAATTAAAATTAAAAGGATAATAGCTAAATATACTTTCAGTTATCATAAGAAATTATATTAATTTGTTGTCAAATAATTATTTCAATTTCACTTATATAGAAAATGTATGACAACGTTCCCTCTATATTATAAATACGATTGGTAACTTTAGATTTATTCATCTTTCTCGAGCCATACTGAATATTGTCCCTTATATCTGACTTGAGAATAACGGGATTATTGTATTGTCTGCGCGGCCAAAACAGGCTTTTGGGAATTGTGAGAAATGAGCTGTATTAACATTTTATCTGAAAAGAAAAAAGCACTCATAATAAGCCTTGAACATACAATAAAAATGCCATATACCTAGAAGTGAAATAATATTGCCTTAGAAATAGACTTCAATTCATAACATACGATTTGTAAGAGCATAACTGACTAGGTACAGACAAAAAGATTGAGCTGCCAATATAAAGGAAACAACCGGGCGAATCTTTGCCTTTTTTTTCTCACACTTTCACGTAATATTATATTTAACACAGGATATAAAACCTCAATGAACTCTATACTGCATGGTCTACGTTTATGAATCAAAACAATTTTAAATTAAGAACATTAAAAAATAAAATGCAGCGAAGGATATAAAATTGTAAAGACGCAATATGATAAATAAAATAATTAACTAACAGTTTTATCATGATACCAAGCTATTAAACAGTTAATTTAATGCTTTCCGTGCCCAGGGGTTTTAGGGGCTCGGTTCAATGGTTAAAATTGGCCCAAACACGTGTCAAATGTCGCGTAGGATTACGTAAGAGGGAACCAAACTTGTATATTTATGATTATTTTTATGAAATAATTTGGTTACATTTTTCTGCGATAAAACTGTTCATGTAATCTTAATAACTCAGATAAACTAGAAAACACGTAAAAGGATGGTTTTCTTTACTGTTTTCTTCTTACTATGAACACCTAATCAAAGCACCCAATAAATTCTTCCAGAAAGTCTTATCTTTGAAACGGTTGCACAGATAATGTTATCAATCCTGATAAAGATACAATGCATTGATAATAACTACGTACTTTATAAAAGTATTCAAAAAATATAATATTCCAGCAAACGAAATGAAATGATTTTTGTGCAAACTACTTTTTAAAAAAGTGCTTAAATTTTTACTACTCAAAATGAAATATTAAACATAATAATCATAATGTTTACAACTATGTGACAAATATTTCTATTTCAGAAACACCTTTTTGTTTATTCAATCAGTGTTTGAATAACATGACATCGACCGCATATACATATTTAAATTCTGAGTCAGATCTATGTATTCATATTTATTTATCAAAAAGTATTAAGCCCTCAAAGTTTATTTTACGTAAATAAAAAAAAACAGCTCATCAATGTACCTGTACCAAGTTATTTAATACAATTAACATTAGATAATATTACATTTAATATATAGATACGTGGCGGTCGTAAACCCAAAATGTCTAGCTCACCAGACCGTCACCCAAATGAAATCATCGACAATCAATCAGATGCAAAACTACTCAACCTTCACCAAAACACAGATAAAAAACATAATTCAGCAGTATTACAAAATTAATTTTGCGAGCGGGAATTATTCGAACTAACGTCCTAAATTTCGATTTCCAAGAGACGTAGTACGTTCAAGCGCCGCGCGCAACCGCAAACGTAAATTTGCCGCAATGCACGTAATAAATGACAACAACCATGTATAGAAATGTGGAATCAGTCCAATGAGTCCATTTCGGTGGAGTGATAAGCCTCCCGTATTGCAGTGAAGTTAGCAACACGCCACCGGCGCGGACCAATCAGAGGCCGCCGTTCGCACGCTGCGCGGAGGCGACTTGTGCCTCAAAAATCCCCACCGGGCTGGCCGGCTGATCAAACCGTCGAGCAGTGCTGTGCGAGAGTCGCGTATAGTGTTAAGTAACTTATTTTACAATTTTTAATAAATCAACATGAGGGAAATCGTACACATCCAGGCCGGCCAATGCGGTAACCAGATTGGAGCAAAGGTAAGTTTAAATAACTAGTGTTTCGTGTTTAATTCTAACGTTTATAGGATTAGTTTTAAAGTAACGGGTATCCGGTTCGAATTTCAAATTTTCTATGCATTTTACGTAAAGTTAGGCCTTATGCGCAATGTTGCATTAGTCCGTTCTTAAAAAAATATTCGAAACCGTAATGTCACGCATGACAGAACTAGGGGTGGGGGTTGTCACACCCTGAATACGCATGTCCGTAGTGATGTCATCTTGTTTACCGTTGTCGAGAAATGTCCATATAAGGCACAGGTATGTCCGAAAATGGATATTGGATAATGCGTGAGTCATTTATCTTATGTCATGTGTGGCACAATTTCATTGGTCGAATGAGTTCTTGTTGTCAAGGACTTTGTTATGAATAATACTGTAAACCGGTTTGTAATCGGATGTCTAGTAATTTTGTTGTTTTGACAGTTGTTAGCGATGTTTTTGTAAAGGTCGCGTGCGGGCGTGTCTAATACAGGTTTCTAATTTTCTTATTGGAATGTCACACATCCTTAGAATTGTATTTGTCGTATAAATTGGTTATGGTCTAAGTAACTAAAGACAATAGTATAAATTAATACCTAAATGGGTTGTTATTGTTAGTAGAATATATATTTGGAAATTACATCACATAGACTAAAAGGCACTTAAGGCACTTTTTTCGAGTAAAATAACTAACAAGCTAGATAAAGTCACTATTAATTAAATAACGGTAAATACCAAGAGTATTTTGTCACTAACAAAAAACACCTTTGCGGTGTACAACGTATGTAAATCTGAAATTAATAAAAA